>OY720676.1:173707521-175175854 GCA_963170755.1 Amphimallon solstitiale
GTACATGTTTATATATTTATTTTCGGTAACAAGAAATAATGGTAAATTATCTAATTTTTATAAAAAAACTTAATATTCATATTTACAAATAAAAATTTACTGACGAAAATAATCAAAGTATTCATATATCAAGAATTGACCATCCTATTCACTTCGTTTAGTTGAAATTTGGCACTGTATATCTGCGATAAGTTTATCATATTGTGGCTGGTATGAGCTTATTGCAATGCGTAAACACGAAATTAAATGTTCATCTGTTAAACGCGACCGATGTTTGGTTTTTATGGCGTTCATGGTTGAAAAAGCAGATTCGCAAAGATACGTCGATCCAAAGTATGATTTCAAATACAAAATCAATTTGTAAATATTTGGAAACGTTTCCTCAGAAATTAATTTCCAAAAATCAGTATCGCTAGATGCTCTGGATTTAAGAAATATATCGCATCTTAATTTAATAATTTCTTCCTCGACCGTGACTGATGTGGTGTCTATTAAATGTCCTATTTTTTCAGATACTCCATCAATGTTGACATTTTCATTAAATGGAAATATCATAAAATTGAGTATTTCTTCCAGCCTAATTAAGTCGACGAATCTTCTTTCAAATTCTTCAAACAAAACATCTAAGTGTTCGGCGAAATCTTCGAAGTCTCGGTTTGGATTATGGATGCACGCTTCCTCCATGTTTTTGAAGTTTCTCAATTCATGTTTTCTTAATTGAGACGCATACCTTTTTATCGTTTCTTTAAAAGTTTTAATCGCGCTCATCATGTCTGTTAAACACTTATTCTTTCCTTGTAGATTTACGTTTACATCGTTAAGTTTTGCAGTGATATCGCAGAGAAAAGCTAGTTTCATGAGCCATTTCTCATCTTCCAATTCAGTAATGTGCTCTCCTTTCATTTGTAGAAATTTTTTTATTTCTGGTATCAGAATACGAAATCTTTTTAAAAAAGCACCACGGCTTAGCCACCTCACGTCTGTGTGCAATAAGAGATCTCCGTACTCTGATTCAGTTTCTTCCAAAAGCGCCCGAAATTGTCGTCTCTGAAGACTTCTTGAACGAATTGAATTGACGATTTTAAAAGCAATTTGCATTATATCATTAGACTTTAGTATTTTTGAACACAATACCTGTTGATGGATAATGCAATGATAGCTGGTAAAACTGGGAATTTCCTCATCATTATTGCACAAGGCAATAAAACCAATTCGATTCCCGACCATTGCTGGAGCTCCATCTGTTGTAATAGAGACCAATTTATATATTGGAAATCCTGTCTTATCAATAAAGTTTTTAAATGAATTGTAGATATCTGGGCCTCTCGTTTGTTCTTTCAATGGAATTATAGTTAATAACTCTTCTTTTGAAGTCATATCTTCATCAAATTGAAGTGATAGGAACTTACAAGCTTTTAAATCGTCATTTAATAAATCCTCCAAATTATTATTCATAGCTTCAGTCCGTCGCATCACAGTGTTACGCGACAAAGAAATATTATTTATTGACGATATTATTTCAGATTTGTTTTTAAAATCGTGGAAAAGCACTTCTCCCGCTTTACAGAAAGCTTCTTTTATCAATTCTCCATCTTCGAATGATTTTTTTCGCTTTATCAAAACTTCTGTAATTTTAAACGACGCCAATGTTACTGCTTTAGCTTTGGTGCCTGGTCTCGTAAATAACGATTGCTGTAAATGTAAATTCGACTTTAATTCATGCACTTTAACTTTACGAAGTTCACTGCGGATTGGAAAGTCTGTAGAGTATTTTAAGTGCATGGTTTTAAAATGTCTTTCGACGTTTGCTTTTTTTGGTAGTGCCACACTTGAGTTACATATGAGACAAACACATTTCTCCTTCACATAACAAAAAAGAAATCATCTTCCCACTCATTGTGATAATGGTATGTTTTACTTCTCTTAGCACTGGTACCTGGCTGAGTCATTTTGGAAGGGTTGTTGAAACAACTAATTATCGTACCAGTGCGGCAGAAAGCGAGCGACCTGCAACGCAAGACGATTAACTGTGAACTGAAACTAAACGGGCGGGTGTGACGGCTAGACTAGTCGACTCGCCGCGTCGCTATCATCGCGCCGGCTACTGGATATAATCTAAGCATCTCACTTTGTCAAGTTGTTTCTATTTAATTCTCCACTGTAAAACGACAAATTCATTGTATTACTTTGCACATTTTGTTGTAGGTTTTAAAGCGTAAACTGTAGTAAATTTTTATTTTAAATAATTCATTAATTCTATGTCATAAGTCATAAATTAAATTGTTAATATCCGAGGTCATTATCTGGATGGTCGCGCGGACTTCCTAAAATGTCGTCGCGGTCGACGTCTTGGCCACCCCTGGTCTATACTATCTTATTACTTTTTGATTAATAATTATACGGGGAATGCAAAAATGAAATAATATACAGGAGACTATTGCATTTAAAAAACTATAACTATGGTCAGCTACCAAATTATGAAACACTCTGTATAATATAAAATAAATTTAAAAGATGCTCCTAATGAGCGGTTATCATAGAAAACCGATTCAAAATATATTTACTCATAAAGCTACAATCTGGTTTCTCCACGGAAATGGCTTATCCTGGATATGACAATGAAAAGTACCTCGAGTTAAATTCGTAGGATACCTCAATTTTAAGTTTAAACAGCCGATAGACACAGTTTTCATATCATTTACACCCACACTGCAGTAGTGTTTGGATATTTTACGATACTCCTGTATGTAATAATCTATATCGTTTGTGTAACGCGATGAAAGCCAGAAGAGAAAAAAATATAATTAATTGGTGTTTCCTGTTGATACCTTAACGGTACAAACAATCTAATTTTAATTGGTGCATGATTGTTGACGTCAGTAGGACTAAACGAACGATCAAGTGGTTAGTTACAGTTAAAACAATAAATTCTCAGTGAAATATCAACAAGCAAAAATGAACTCCGTCGATTCTAACGATGACTGGGTGGAACCGGAAAAGAAGACACTGCTGCAGAAGATAATGGGATGCGTGCAATCTATAGGTTTCTTCACGGCATGTCTTCTCTTTACCGTGATCTTCTGGGGCGTCTTCATACCTGCTTTTTATTTCGGCATGGAGTCCAGATGTAGTACATATTCTCAATGTCCGTATCCGTATTATTGGAGGTATTTCTTTTGGATGGCGACATCGGGAATTTGGGTGATCATAATAAGTGCTGCCATATGTTACTACAGTTGTGTATACGGCAGGGACGACAGTGACGATGAAGACGAAGAGGAAGAGAATAACTATGGGAAAGAGACAGGTGAAAAAGACCAGAAGAAATGCAACAATTTGGATACGGAAAGGAAAGAAAATTCTACAACTGGAAAGAGCACATAATGGGAAAAACATTCTCGAAAACTATATCATTTTATAAACAAACTAATTAAATTTGAAAATGTTTAAAACAAAGTAGCAATACATGTAAGTTATTATTATATTAATGGAGTTTTTAATTTTTATAGTTTTAAAAATCATTTTGAAAAGTAAATGTCGAGATTGTGCATTTTGTAAATCTTAACATTAGTGTTGTATGTTTATTTAAGCATTAATTGTGTATCTAATTTGAGTAGAACTATTTTAAGTCTTTTTATGTTAATTTAAATCGAATAAACTATGATTTTATTAATAGTATTTTTTCCTTTTTTCCCATGATTAAATTTATTGAAATAGTAAAAGCACGACAATTATGCAAGGTAATGAATTTTTCAATGTTTTTTTTACATCAATTTATGAATTATTATAACTTGTGTATGTTTATAATATGGCAAAATATTTATTATACAGGGTGAGTATATGAATATAAAAATGTAATTATATACAGGCTGTTCAATTTAAAAAAAAACAATAACTATGCTCAGACACCAAGTTATGGAACACTCTGTATAGTAAAAAATAAGTTTAAAAGGTACTCCTAAAGAGTGGCTATTATAAGAAAAATACCAAAGTCAAAAATGCTTTTCCCAGGGAAATACCTGTATATATTTTTTCTTATGACATCAATAGTTAAGACAAAAGAATGCTTGCCAAGCTATACACAGGTGTCTTACTATATACTAATTCACAATTTTGAAATTTCCTGACTTTTCCAGGGTTTTTCAATCAAAATTCCAGAAGAATTTTCGGTTGCTTTTCAAAGTATAAACATATTTTCAAATTAACATAAACATTATTATTTATTTATTAAGAATATACCGGGTGTCCACACGAAAACTTTATATTGAATTATTTCTGGTGTTTTTGAAGACAAAAACTTGAAATTTTGGGTGGTTGTTCAGGATATAGGGGGACAATGAATAGTGTATTTCATACCGCCCCATCGGGTCACCCGCCGCCGCCGGCCACCCCCACTCCAATATTTTAAATGACACCCTGTATTTTTTTTGGGTGGTTTTGAAAGAACACAATTTTCTTGATATTCCTATGTGAAAAAACTAGTAACACACATTATGACATTTATGAGATATTTAAATTTAAAAGTTTCAGATATCAGAAATTATTAACTCCGAAAAATCATAAGTTAGTCATGGAAATAGTTTGCTTTAAATTAGAATTGTCAAAATTGTGACTTTTGTGTTTCATTAATATTAATACTTGTAAAATTGTTCTTAAAGTTTCGGCTTTTTCGCTGAAATGGTTTATACTCTTGAAGAGAGAACTGAAATAGTGATTTTGTACGGGATTGCAAACAAAAATTATTCCCAAGCGGCGACGTTATTCAATGAAAACCATCCAAACAGAAACGTATCTGTTGCTTATGTCAGAACGCTAATAGAAAAATTTTTGCAAACTGGATCTGTAAATAATAAAAAACGGAATACGAATAATTGTGATGTACTAAATGAAGCTATGCAACTAGCAGTTCTTGGGCATATTAATTTAGACCCAGAGCTTTCGTTGAGAAAATTATCCGAAGTTTCGGGAGTGCCAAAATCAACCTGCCATAAGATATTAAAATTAAACAAAATGCACCCTTATAAAATTCAACTTCACCAAGAGTTGGGTGACGGTGATTTCGACAGAAGAGTCGAATTTTGTGAAATAATGACAGATATGATTCGGCAAAATGGAAATGTTTTGCGAAGTATTTGCTTTAGTGATGAAAGTTGCTTTTACTTAAATGGTCTTGTGAATAGACACAACTGTCGATATTGGAGCGACGTAAAACCCCATTTTTTCCGAGAAGGCAACACACAATATCCCCAAAAAATTAATGTATGGGCTGGAATTCTTAATAACCAAGTAATTGGCCCGATATTCTTCCAGGAAAATTTAAATGGACCTAAGTACTTACAATTTTTGGAAGAGCTAATACATCCTCTTATCATACAGTGTCTAGAAGAAAACTTGAATGAAATAGAGGAGGAGCAATTATATTTTCAACAAGATGGAGCTGGGCCACATTACTGTTTATACGTTAGGAATTATTTGGATAATATTTTCCCAGGACATTGGATTGGACGTAGGGGCTCTATTGAATGGCCAGCTCGCTCCCCCGATTTAACTCCCCTAGATTTCTTTTTGTGGGGACATTTGAAGTCTGTTGTTTATAAGACACCGCCACAATCAATAGCTGATTTACGTAATAGAATAACAGAGGAATGTCGAAATTTAACGCCACAAGTGTTCGAAAATGTTAGACATGCTTTTGAAAATAGACTTTATTTATGTTTAAATGTAAACGGTGAACAATTTGAGCATTTAATTTAACTAAAATGTTGTGAATAAATCTTGTTTTAAGTATTTCCATGACTAACTTATGATTTTTCGGAGTTAATAATTTCTGATATCTGAAACTTTTAAATTTAAATATCTCATAAATGTCATAATGTGTGTTACTAGTTTTTTCACATAGGAATATCAAGAAAATTGTGTTCTTTCAAAACCACCAAAAAAAAAATACAGTGTGTCATTTAAAATATTGGAGTGGGGGTGGCCGGCGGCGGCGGGTGACCCGATGGGGCGGTATGAAATACACTATTCATTGTCCCCCTATATCCTGAACAACCACCCAAAATTTCAAGTTTTTGTCTTCAAAAACACCAGAAATAATTCAATATAAAGTTTTCGTGTGGACACCCGGTATATATATGTAATTAAAAAGAAAACAATATTTTTTTTACCGACTTACGTAACAATTAACAACTAAAAACAAAATTCTAATCTTTGTACTTGTTGTAGTATTTTGAGTACGACTAGGGTACTACTTGTTATTATGAACAACTAGTAATATTTTAAATAAATAATGACTACGTTTCATTAAAAAAAAAACTATAACAATAATAATACAGAATATACATTTTTAAGATTGATTTTCATATAACATAACGTTCGCTTACATGTTGGCTCTGACCGCTGCAATTTCTTCATCAATTAAAGATTCTCTTTGCCTTATTCTGCATCCACCCTCCTCTTCTTTGCCTCTAGATGTTTCAATTTTCGCTATGTCTTTTCCTACTCTTTTCTTTTTCCTCTGCTGCTGCTTGCAGCAAATTCTTTTTTTGCAGCTCTTCATTATATTTAGCGTTCGCGTTTCTGAAATAATGTATCATTTTTTTATCAATGTCTACACATTCTACTCCTTTCTCCACCATTGCATCATATACAATCCTTTGTCTAATTAAATACTGTTCAAGTAAATTTTCAGTTAAACACTGTCTGTTCACAGAGAATCCCCTCTCAACAGCAGCGTTCCCGTGTGACAATGTCATAACAAGCTTGGCAAATTGAATGAACTCCTCTGGGGCACTTTCTTGTTGGCATAAGCTAAAATATAATTTGTTCAGTCTGCCAGTATTTTTCTTCAACAGTATTATTACTTCGGCAAGTTTTATTAAACGCTTTGATCCCGTCGTTAACTAGCTTCTGTCTGACAAATTTATCGAAATATTTTGATATTGTATCAGCTGCCTCTGTTGATAGTCTTTTAGAATAAACTAAACTTTCCAGTGCCAGATCTAAACTTCTAATGGCCACATTTTTTTCTAATATAACCACGGGATCTAAACAAGATATTCGATTTTATATATATTTTTATATATTTAATTGCCCAACATTTTTTTTTTGCAAATTGTGCCAAGGAATGTACGCATCCTTTTTTAAATACCAGAATATCACCTTCCTTGTCAATTTTTCTCAGTTCCAATTTTGTTGCAAATCCTAGATTGACATCTCTTAAAACTTTATGATGTGATGGATCATCCACTTTCATTTTCAACAAATCGTCCACACTATGATTTTTGTTTTAATAAACCTTCCTAAAATTGTGGTCATTAGGTCATGTAATTGCTCGTACGATAAAGGTGCCAAGGGTTTATCTGCTTGAAATCTTCTTAAAAATGGTTGCAAATTCTCTACTACGCTTTTGAAAAAGGCCAACTTACATGCTATCATTTTATCATCTAAACATTGTTTCACAATTTCATAGCTTCCACATTTCGGTTCCTTCTTTTCGAGTTTAGCGTGTTCTATGAAATTTTTTAAATGAGGTAACATGTCTAAAGCTCTCTCTGCAACTTGAGCATTTTCCAGCTATCGCACAGCACAAAATTTAATGGGAAATTGACATGAGCCAGTATAGCGAATGAAATCAGCTCGTCTGGCTGGTACATTTTTAAATAAGTTTTAAAGAGCTCGCAGAAATTTTATTACAACAGTTTTTGAGACTGATTACTTCTCATGGCACATTTAAATGAATTGTGGACCGTACACAATCCACAACTTCTCAATTCTAGAATGGATGGACCATCAGGCGTTTCTACCTCCATTATAAGGTCATTGAGAAGTTTGAAGTTTACATTTGGGCCATCCATAGAGAGTTGAAGTAAATTTTGCATATTGAAGTCTTTTAAGGCGTTTTTCAAAGCTCCTAGAAAATCTGCAGCAGTCGTATGGCCCAGAAAGGATGATGTTAAATATTTCGTCGATGTTTTGATCAAGTTCTTTGTCGTCTGTTTTAATTAATTTTCCCTGACTTATTTTATAAATCAAGCAAATTCCCTGACTTTTCCCTGTTTCCAGAATTTGAATGTAATTCCCTGACTTTTCCAGGATTTCCCTGTTTTCCAGAAAGTATACACCCTGTCTTAAGATGGTATACGGGGTGATCCAAATTAAGTGTGTACCACTGCTATCTCCGTTATTGTAGGAGCCACGTAGTTGGTTAAATTAGAAAAGCTGTAGTGTTTTTTACACTGATTACGATAGTAAAAACAGAAAACAATTGAACGTGTAGGTTCCCAGTTACATTTAAAAAATTATATTTTTTTACCAATCGATGCAAAATCAATTGCTTAACAAAAGTGTTCGTACGCCTTATTTCTCAAAAGTTGAATATAACCGATGTAATTCAAAAACAAAGTGTAGTGAACACTTCGATGAACATTATTTATAAAGTAAAATTGTAGTATAATAAAAAAAATAATCTAAATTAAACTTTCAAAAACATAGGCTCTTCGACAGATTTTGTGCTCTTTTCAAAACACTTCGTGTTGCATTAAAAGCAACTCTCCCATCAATAGAATTAATAATATTCCGGATACAGTCTTGTATGCTTTGTATGTCTCGTTTTTTACATATCCCCAAAAATAAAAATCTAGAGTTGTTATGTCTGGCGATCCACATATCTCCAAAGAGTCTCTGCAGAAATGCTGGAATGGCCCGATAATTATCGGCAGGTGCACCATCCTGTTGAAAATAAACATTTGGGCGAGTCGCTAAATCCACATTGTCGAGGAATTCTTCTAATAACGGTCTTGGAATTTCTATGCATCGTTCTCCTGTTAAGGTACCGTGATCAAAAAATGGACCTACAATTGTGGATCCAATCAACCCACACCAAATATTAAGAGCTTACAGCAGCAGTTTCGTCACCATCTAAGGTTTTTGCGGTGTGAAGAGGAAGGTAAAAATAGTAAATGCTAGTTTCTGCCAGACACCTAAACGTTTGTGTGGTGGGGCGATCGTAACGTAAGAAAATTTTGTAGTGGAGTAAAATCGGTCCCTATCTCTCCTGTAATGTCTAAGACCAGCGATATGGACCTGGTCAACTGTAATAAGCTGAACATCAAATAAACAGAGATTGTATTCAACTTTTCTTTATTACATTAGTATAAATGAATATATTAAACTAGTTATAAAAGAAACATTCAAGCAAACATATTTTAAATTTGCTACTTATTTATGATTTATAGTATAACATTGATTTATTAGAAAAAAATTTTTTGCGGTTTTTATCATTTTGTCTTTTATTTGTGAGGTGAACAAATGTTTCATTCAGATATCGGTTTTATTATGTAATTATTTTAGTGATATTTGCGAGAATGTATTAGATATTAATTCTTGGTGTGGAATAAATACATGTTATTATTTGTATTTAGTAATACGTTCACTGATATTGTCAATTAGCAAAACTGAATTATAAACATTTCACCTTCGGTAAGATAGTTACGAACTTAAGAGTGTCGGACTCTTCGAACTAACCAACTGGTTCACAGCGGAGACATAAATACGAGTCATTTTTAACGTCGTCAATTGTATTATATTGTTACGTTTCAATATTAGCACGTCTTTTATGGTGAACGTCTAATGTTATCGTTTTTCGAAGATATACTAGGATACCGCTACAATATCAATTCTGGTACGTTCACTGATATTGTCAAAATAGAATTATAAAAATTTTACTTGCGGTAAGATAGTTACGAACATAAGGGTGTCTGAAATTCAAAATTTAACGAAAGGGCAAAAAGATAATAAACTGTGGAAAGAAATGATGGTAAAAAGAATAACGGCATCAAATTTTGGCAAGATAATTAAATTGAAGAAAACCACATCTACGGCCAGTAATGTGAAGGCTTTATTATACCAGAAATTTACAAGAACTTTTACGACATGGTACGGTGATGAACAAGAACAGCAGGTAAAAGCTTTTGAAATTTCGGCAAACCTAAAAGTCGATTCTGGTGGTCTTTTTATTCATCCTATATAGGGTGTCACAGCTAAGACTTTCGGGTCATATATCTCCATTATTATTGAACGAATTTTTTTGAAATTTAAAATGTAGATACTTTATTGAATGAGAATTGTTCTGTTATTAGTGAAAGTTAAAAAATGTAATTTTTACTCATCGTTCTTTTTTTTTTCAAATTCCACGAAAATATCTTTAGATGGTTAAGCACCAAAAATCAAGCCTCTGCAGAAAAAATGAAGTAAAACAAAATTTTGGTTTCAGAACTTTGAGAACAATTGAATAACGTTGCCGGGATTTAATTTGTACATCCCTCATAATTTTTGAAAAAGTCAAATATTATTGTTGACAGTTCAGTAAAAGTGTTAATTTCGATTTTTTGTTTTCCCTATCGAATAAACATGGATTTTGCATCAATAAATGCTAACATGATGCGAAACGTAATTGATCATTTTAGGATTCGCTTAGAGAGATGTATTGAAGCGGATGGTGGTACATTCGAACATCTACTATGACATTTTCATCTGATTTTTGTTTTAGTGTTCTCGTTTTTTGGTCGTTCTTTGTTATCAACTTTTGTTATTAAATTGACTACTTTCAGACCTGAAATTCAAAGTTTTAACGCTCTTGTTGTCCCGAAAACCCTACTTAACCTTTATTGGCAGTTTAGTGGAGTATCTATGGGTGTTCTGTGAGTTTAATTGTTTGCACACTGTAAAGACATTAACAATAAGATTCACTGAAAACTAGAAAGTCTGACACCAGTATCTTGCATTTAATAAAGTATGCTGTCTTTAAATCGCCTGAATATGCAATGACAGGAAATAAAAGCTAGTTGAATCCACGTTTTAAAGACTATAGCGCAACGGTTCTTCACTTAATAAATTGTCTATATTCCAAATTTTATAAAAATTCGTTCAATAATAATGTAGATATATGACCCGAAAGTCTTAGCTAATTAAAACGCGATTATTGAAGTAAATTGCCCATTCAAGGCTCGCGAAGTGACTCCATTTGAAGCTACGGAAAAAAGTGAATTGCATTTTTAGAAATTCAAAATGCTGAATTACGTTTAAAACCCAGATATCATTACATGGACAAAATACAGGAATAGTTGAACATAACTCTAAGAAAGATTTATGTTATTTCATAGTCTGGACTCCGAAGAGTGTTTGACATGAGATAATACACAGAGATGAAGAACTCTGGACAGAAAAGGTAACTAATTTAGATTAATGTTATTTTCTTGCTTTACTATCTGAAATTATTGATCCTCGCATTTTGAGAAATCGACAAATTAGGTAGAGGCGTTAAATTGGACAATTAGTTTTGATTGTCACACGTTTAGATAAAAACGCGAATGTCAAGAAATTAGTTATTCTTTTTCTTGCACCTACAAATAATAATAATAATAAGTTCAACTTAAATAATTAATAATCATAATAATAATAAAACTATATATTTATTGCAGAATAAAACTTCATATCTAATTCATTCCCGCAAATATTAAAATAATTACAAATTACATAAAACGGAAGTCTTAATAAAACTAAATAAATACCAACCAGAGGAGGAATATTTGGAAAGAGCAAAAAAAAATTCAGGCAATGAATTTAAATGCAGAAGACAAATTAAGAAATGCATTTGCTTTCCAGTTGACCAATCATCGCTTAATGTGGCTGGTCTTAGTACGTGCACCCTATAAAAGGCGCACATGCATTTTAAACTTGACAAGTACATTCAAAATATTTCAGGCAACCTGACATACGGAGTTTTCTACAACTGGGGACATCCCCTTAAATCATTCTAGTGCATCGACTCATCGCATGGGGCGCCAGCGGACGGTGTAAAAACTTAAGAAGCATTTTATCAAAAAATTTCACAATAAAAGAAAAATTAGAACATGGGAAAAATCCTAGAAAAAATGCACTTTTTGGGAAAGTAAGTTACATTGCCGTACCTATTTTTATTTAAAAGTAAAAAATGTTTTTTTTAATTAAAATTTTCGAAAATGACTCCCATATTTTTTATTTATTTTCCATTATTTTTTATACAAACCATTTTTCATTTAAATTAATAATAACTGTAAGAAATTGTTCAGCAGGAACGGACCACACAGTGGGACTGATGTAACCTCTTAATACTAAAACGTCTGTATGGATTACGCTGCTGAACTAATAGAGGATTTTCTCTACTCCTATAGTGATCATTCTTTCTAATGTACACTATGTTACAAATTAAACACATTTTTTGCAGCAGTCCGCATATCACCACATTATATGTGGTATCGGTAAGTATACAGAGTTATTTAAATATAAATACGTAATTTTTAATGATTGCATATTGTAAATATCAAAACAAATAAGGAAAATATATTCAATTCAAAATAAATGTGAATACGTATATTTAAGGAATGATTCATATACGAAGTACTACTATTATATATGACTGAAATATTTGTATTTAAATAACTCTGTATACTTATCGGTACCACACACAATACACCGGTGATATGCGGGCTGCTGCTAAAAATGTTTTCACATTCGCATTTAATTTGAAACATAGTATACTACATACCGCTATTTTAAAACTTTGCCTCGTCACTCCACAATGCTTGTTTACTATAAGTCTTCAGTTCATTTACGAATAAACTACACACAAAACTCTAATCTTCTACCGGCGTCACCATCTTCTAATGTCTGAACTGGTTGAAACTTGTACAGCGAAAATTTATGTTTCTTCAAAATGCTTTGATTATATGTGATTATATGTAAAAGATGCCGTTTTCTCTAGATAACTGTCTTATCGAATTTCTAGGATGCACTTCAAAACACGTTAACACGGTAATTTCTATTCCTTCTGAAATATTTATCTTCTTAGTCCTTTTCTTGTTAACAACACTTTCGTTACTTCGCCTAGAAAATAATTCACTGTATCCTTGAACTGCTCTATCGTAATTTTTTTGACACATCAAATATGTTTCCAGAATATCACATTTTTCAACATGTGAGAAAGGCATTTTCACAACAATTAATAATAAATTATTGCTATTAAGAGCACAGTTTATTATATTCTCACACACAATCGGAAGTATTTTGACAAACTCTGTTACACTGTCACTTGTACAGAATTAATCTCCATGCCTTCTACGATATTTAGCTCCGTAGCTTCATTAAAGGATAGAAACTTTGTTTTTGAATTACATCGGTTATTTTCAACTTTTCTACAAAAAGGCATATTAACACTTTTGTTAACCATGTCATTTTGCATCGAATGGTATGGAAATATACTGGGTGTTTCATTAAAAAAATGTGATTTTTTTAAAAAATAAATGGGAACCTGCACGTTCAATAATTATTTTTCGGCTTTCACTATCGTAATCAGCGAAAAAACTCTACAACTTCCTTAATTTAACAGACAATGTAGCTCCTACAATAACCGAGATAGAAATAGCGAACACTTAATTTGGAACACCCGGTATACCTCAGCATGCGATAGTATCCTTAATTTTCATCAAAAAAATAAGAGGTGCGGACACCACACTAGTTTCTTACAAATTAAGTTTTCTGTGTTACTTCCGGTCCGAATTTTGAATTTCTTTTTATAGAAAAGGTATTGAAAATCGAGCTTCAACTACTTTTATACCAATAATGTATCTGCCTATAGTAGAATTACCCAACAGATGCAGTAGCAACAGCACACGAAAAATGCGTCAGTTGAACGTCATACGTAAAGTAACGCTTACTATTGGTTCGTTTGCAAGGACGGCCACAATAGAATAAATTTAGTATTGCGTTTTGACAGTCTCAATTTTGCATTATTATTATTTTATTCTTTCTCAGTTTCTTTGCTTAATATCCAACAAAAAGTATTTCTGAATACTACTGTACATTGTTTTTGTGACAAACGTAAGTAAGCGCATGAAATATAACATCAGAAGATGATTTTGAAATATCTACTTTATAGGCTATAAACTCAATCCTATGTTTAATCACCTGTGGTATCAGTCTGCCCCTTTGCGTAACATTATGGAGAATTCACCTCCTAAGAAGAGGCTATCCAATCATTTTACAGTAGAGGACAAGGAGAGGTTTTTGAATATATACAAAACCTTACAAGGACAGTCAGATACTTCGAAAGTAGATAACATTGCAACTACAGCAACAACAGCAGGTAAATATTAATGTTATTTTTTGAATATTTAAGTCTCATTTTGGTGATTTATATTCAGGAATTTCAGAACGTAGAGTTTACAAGGTTTTGCAAGGATATAGTGCTGAGCATAAATTTCAATCACCAAAGAAATACCATAGGAAAAAGGCCATACTGGACAACGTTGATGATGTAATGCGTAATAGCATTCGAGGAATTATTCATTCCTTTTTTTTTTTAAAACGAACGTCCAACTGTACGGAAAATTCTTATGGTGATAAATGAAAGACACGATTTACCAAACTTTAAAATTTCAACTCTCAGAAAATTAATAAGAGAACTGAACTTTCGGTAAAGTTATCAAAAGAGGAATCGTAATAGTATTCTAAAAGAAAAAAATGATATTGGAACATGGATATATTACTTAGACGAAACATGGGTGAACGCGGGGCACACAATAAAGAAAGTGTGAGCAGATACATCAGTGCTTACTGCGAGACAAGCATTTATAGATGGTTTGTCCCCAGGCCTTAAAGATCCTTCCGGAAAAGGGAAAATTTTAATTATATTACACATAGGTTCTGAAGAGGATGGCTTGCTACTTTTTGAATCTAAAAAGACAGGTGATTAACACGAAGACATGAATACGGAGAGATTTGAAGAGTGGTTTCAACATTTTCTGCCCAATTTGAGAGAAAACGCTGTGATTGTTTTGGATAACGCACCATATCACAGTCGCAAAATAAATAAACCACCTACAGCAAACAACCGCAAAGCTGAAATTCAACAATGGCTTGTAAATCAAAACATACCATATGAAGATGACATGGTGAAGGCAGAATTATTAGCATTAGTTAAGGAAAATGTGACCAGCCTTGCGAAATATTCTGTAGATGAGATAATTGAAGCATCAAATAGCAAGGTATTGCGGCTACCTCCATACCATTGTGAATTAAATCCGATAGAGTTGATATGGGCACAAGTAAAGGGGTATGTTGCTAGGCACAATGTATCATTCAAACCGGAAGATGTAAAGCAATTATTTCAACAAGGTGTGTTCAATATTTCATGTGAAAATTGGAAAAACGCAATTAAACATGGTTAATGTGGAAAACAAAATGTGGGAACTTGATAATTTAATGGATTGTCAAGAAGACTCATTAATTATAACAGGTGATGTTTCCACTACATCATTTTCTAGTGACGACTAATTAATAGTGAGGCTCATTTGATGCTGTTTTATTTAATATGCTCTTTTTGTAAATCATTGCTTTCTTATACTTTATTTTTCATATGTAAATTCATCTATTGATGAATGAATAAACACATTCTCTTTGTATCATGTAAGTAATCATAGAAACTTAAAATATATTTTCTCCTAATAGTGTATATATTGCATTAAAATTTTCTGAACCTGTCGTTTTCTTTATTTCTTCCCATTTCCCACATTTGCAAGTGAATTGGACAAAAAATAAAAAATTAATTACTACTTTATATGCATTAAATGTGCATTTATTTAGAAGAAAATTATTCATTGATTTCACCACTTTAGCTACCTTAAGCTTGCTTTTAATAAATTGTTATACAAATGCCACTTATACACAGACAAACGTCAAACAAATCACACCATTTCTTGTTCACATAAACCTAAAGAGAGGACGGCTCTTGTATTTTATTTTCATTTCATGTTCATTTCGATTATACGTAAAATAATCTAAAGTAATGAAAATTATTAGTAACTAGTTGCTTAAACAGAGCACATTGCATTAATTTTCGTCTATTATAATTACATTTATATAGGAGACACAAAAACACTAAAACACCTTCACCACACTAAAGCACAAAAATGGCTAAATACGTATTTCAACAACTAAGTTGTCATCATCAGTAGCACTGATTAAAAATTGCGCTGTCTACACACCGTAGCGTACAGAACAACACTGATTTCCAATTTACGGGGATGGTTTATTCTTTTACCTAGGCTATTAACTACTTCATTAAAAATACCTGATCGTTGTACCGTTAAATACGTCATACTTACTATTCTAATCCTATCCTTTAATTCTAATATTCTAAGAAAACCAACAATATAATTTCCTATTTACGGGGATGGTTTATATATTTTTACCTAAACTATTAACTACGTCATTAACAGCACCTGATCGCTGTATCGTTAAATTAGTCGTGCTTAATACTATAATTCTATCCTTTAATTCTAATGTACTATGAAAAACTAACGGTATCTAAAAGGTATTGTTTACACCACAAACTTATATAAACAAGATTGGGGAATTGGCCCGTTATCTGAATTCATTAATTTATTTTTATTTTTCTGAATGTATATACTCTCGTAACTATCTAGTTCTCTATAATTACGCACTTGTTTTATAAGTTTGAGGCCGCTTGCCGGAATATCATGACCTGTGTCCGAAATATGTCGAGCTACACTCCAAGTTTAATTTCTTTTGTATAGGAGATTGTGTAGAACCCTTGCATCGAAATATGGGGTTCGAACTACATATTTGTTTATAACGTCTAATATTTATGGTTAAGGCTATGCGTTAAGCGTTGTGAATTTGCCTTTTTAAGCTATTACGTCAATGTAATGTTGCTACTGCATCTGTTCGGTAATTCTACTATAGAAAGCATGACTCGTGAAATATTCGCAAAAAACTGATTTTGGATTAGAGTAAAAAACATACTTCCGGTAGACATTTCGAAAAACTTTTAAAAAAACTTAAAATCCTGAACACTGCCTTGAAAACTGGTTTAAAAAAATTGCGTGCCAAAAACATTTCAATTTCAAGTGAATAATTAAAATTGCTAAATCATACTCTGTAAAAGTTTATTTTTGAATGTGATGTAAGTCGAATGTTATTGGTTATTCACAATGACGCAAACGCCAAGAAAAAACATGAACAAGAAAAAGAAATATTAATTTTTTTGGTAACCCCTATATGTTATTTCTCATGTTAAAACAAATAGAACAATCATGCACAGAGTACATACATACTAATCAAATACCAATCAAATTAATTGCTAACATTTTACGTCACCATTAAGCCAGTAACGCGGTCAGGTATCAACAGGAAATTTGATAAGCGCACGCTATTCATCCTGTTGGTCAGTATTTTAGTTCAAACTAAAGATGTGGTAGGAGTCGGTAGTAAACAACTGTCCGGTGTTTTACGATTATTATAAAAGAAAAAAAAAAGAATACACAATGAGCACGGTTAACACAGCTGAAGAAGAAAATGCAGAAGAAAAGATAAGTAAGCTATACAAATTAACGAAACCTATACGAAGCGTAACATTTCCATTAGGCTGTGTCATTTTTGGAGTCGTTTACTGGCTAATTATTGTACCGATTGCGTACCATTTAATGACAGTCAAGTGTGTTGATATACGACCATATTCTTTTACCCAGGATTGTTCACCAAACTGGAAGTTCTTATTCTGGTGGTATGCTCCGACCGTCTTCATCGCGATTATAGGGATAGCCGTGTGTTACAGAGGATGCCATCCACCGATAGATAAGGAGAAAGCAGCGAGGAAGGCCATGTTAGCAGCGGAAAAACAAAAGGAAAACGATAAATTACTGAGTGATCAAGTTAAATACAACAACTTGAAGAACGAAAAACTGACAAGTCTGGAGATAAAGAACGAAAAACGATCTCCTTCGAAGGAGAAGGAAAATATTGATCACAAAAATTTTAACATACCGTACGAGAGTAAAATTGAAAAGGAAACCGTTACATTACCGATAAGAAAATCGATTGTTCTCAAAGATACAGAAAAAAAACCGGTTGAAGATGTGAAACAAAAGACGTCCGATTCTATCAAGGAAGGCGGCCCCAAAGAGGAGACTATAATGGAAGAAATTGATAAAATTTTCCCTAGATGCAGCACCCGCAGGAAGGCGGATGCGAAGAAACGGCCAGATACTTTGATAATACATTCTCCAAAATATCCCAAGGAGGAACACGAAGCTAAGAGATTCAGTGTTCAAGAACGTCCAAAAACTCAATCGCCCCTATCACCCAGGGAAATATTTTTCTCGGATCTAATACAAAGTGCCAGAAGACAAACTCTACAGCGTACTGATGATTTTTTGGATAACGAACGGCGACAGTACATTGACAATTATTCACCAACGAGTAAACCAGAGGTTAAATCGTTTGTCTTGAAGGAAAGGGCTAGCACTGATGCATCAAGTCCAGAATATTTCATAGCTAGTGTGCCTAATAGAAGCAGTTGCACCGCAGAGGCTTTCCTTTTCGTCGATGGTGGTCAAAGTGAAGAAGCTCTGAAAATTTGCTACATAGACAAAGACGATGAGGTTTTTAAGGAAAATGAATAAAGTGATCTCAATTGTTGTACAGTTTTTTTTGCAAAGCTAAAAAAATAAGTAGCAATGCCACACACAACCCAGGCCAAATAGTAATAATTCCTAAAAAAATCATACTTTTTGTTATTTTTTAATTTTAAATCGATGGGAAAAACGCTGCTAGACGTGATACTGGCACATTTTAAGAATGTATTTTGGAAATTTCAATATCTGTGTTGTGCAATGATTTACAAATTAAATGTGTTACTAATTATATATTAGCATTACGTAATATTAATATATGTATAATGTATTAACTTTAAAATATTTAACTGCATTTTATTTAAATTATTAATTGTTGAATTAAAAGGATATATGTTTAGTATTTGGTAATACAATATTTGTACTGAAATTTTGTGTTTATTTTTATTATAAATCTGATTGGATAGTTAATAATGAATATTTAAAATTAAAAATTGAATTTATTAATTATAGAAGGTGTAAAACTGGAAGAATTTGTAACTTCAGATGTTTTAGTTTTAGAAGAAATTTTTCCTAATTAAAATTCATGAGACTGTTTATTTTGTTTTTATTACTAGTGTCCATACTACCAAGTTGCATTAAAGAAAAAGTAAGTAAAATAAATTTTATTGTGGAAACTCGAGGAATATATTTAATAGAAGATATTAACAATACAAACTATATATTTATTTATTAAAAGTTCAAAGTGGACTTTATTGGTTGGTAATAAAAGAAATAGATACTAATTAAAAGAACAAAGTTGATTTTAGAATAACAATGCAAAATTACAAAATTTGTTTTCATACTACAGAATAAAATTATTTAAAAAGATATTGAATAACTTAAAATAATAAAGAACTACATACAGTGATGAGCAAAAGTGCGTAATCATGCAATTATAGATATTTAACGAAACATACGAGCAGTTCCGAAGTAACATTAAATTACAAAAATGAGGTGTGGCCACCACACGACTTTCTTATACGTATGAAAGTGTTACTTCCGGTCCGAATTTTGAAATTTCATTTATACAAAAAATATTCCAAATCTAACTCTAAATACTTTTGTACTCTTCATAAATATATATAGAATGCATAATTTACGACATATTTGCAAAAAATCGTTATTCGGTAAGAGTAAAAGTGATACTTCCGGTCCGAATTTTGAATTTCTTTTTATACAAAAGATATTGAAAATTAGGTTCTAAATACTTTTATATCCGTAACGTACTTGTCTAAAAAGCATGACTTGCGACATATTCGCAAAAAACTGATTTTCGATAAGAGTAAAAGACCTACTGTTACGTTTTTTTTTTGGTTGTATTTTACCCTTTTAATGGTTTATTTTAGTGACGGAATATGTATTTAGTTTTGATTTAATTTATGTCGTCTTCCTACTACTACGGCCATCTGGTGTAGAAGTGCTTAAGATTCCGGTTTCACGCGTCTGCCTTGCTGCAGGTGTGTGTAACGTATACGGGCATTGTTGGGTAGATGGCGTCTGTGGTTAATTTAATTAATTTGTTACTTTTATTTTTGACTAACTCCTTTTTTTTTGGACTTCTTGGGCCCAGAGTTATGCAACAAATTGTTTATAATTATTTTCCATTTTTCTATGGTTATTTGAACCTGTATTTCTGTCGTACGTTTTAAGTATTAGTTGGTTCATTTGTTCGCTTGGCGTGTTTGACGTGGTTGGTTTGGATGATCGATGTTGAGATGTTTAGTTCTTCCTCTTTTGATTTTTAACGACCGTTGTGAAAGGTTGGACACGAGAGCAGAACCTGTTCCCTTAGCTGCCTTGAGAATATGGAAGTTGAGTTGTATCGTTTATAATCGCTTACCAAAAGCGGATTTTTATTGTGATTCTCAGGGATTTTTGGTAAATTTTGACGTGTATTTGAGTCTAACAAGGATATTTCTTCTGTGCTTTGGGAATTTGATAAGCTGCTGTAAGTATACTTTCCACGTGTCTAATCGATCCTAATTTGTGTCGTTTCTATATTCAATTTAGCTGCTGGTGTTAGGCCTGATTGAAACCTCATTTGAGCATTGTTGGTTGAAGTTAATACGAGAGGAACACGTGCTAGTAATTTTCCAACGTCCAGGAATTGTGGTTAGATCTTGTGGTGAGGGCACATTTAAGGTGCAGTTTATTGGTACACTGTAGCCTTCGAACGCTATCACTTGAGGTGTCGTAAACCCAAGATAGGAGGGCAT
Source organism: Amphimallon solstitiale (assembly GCA_963170755.1). Lineage (NCBI taxonomy): Eukaryota > Metazoa > Arthropoda > Insecta > Coleoptera > Scarabaeidae > Amphimallon > Amphimallon solstitiale. The sequence goes on from OY720676.1 coordinate 173,728,250, forward strand.
ATACCTGGTATCGTGTGGATCCGAAGGATTTGTCGTGTTTGGAAGCTGTGGATGTGATGTTTTAAGGTATTGTGTCTGTGTGAATCTTTCTCTGATAATATCCAGAGGGTAGAATTTAATTGACTTAGCAGTTTGACAAAAATTGTGTCAATAACGTACAATTTGAACAGTGAATTTCAATTTTCCGGCCTAATTAATCAAATAAGTAATCGTAAATTCTTAATCTAACTTCTTATGGCCTGTGAGCCTTTATGTTTTTTTGAATTAATTAATTTAACGTAGTTATTAACAATAGTGACCCCATTTGGAGGTTACTTTGACATTTTTGGAGACGTTACGTAGCCATTTTTATTTTTGGATTTAGAAATTGAATTAAATTTTGGATGTGTGTGGCAGTGTGGCCTCACAGCGAACTTGTGTAAATTCGTAGATAATTTTTGATGCATTTAATCAATGTTTGTAATTTAATTTTGGTGTAATTCCGTAAGGAATTAATGAATTTTATGTAATTGCATATTCTACTTGTAAAGCATAGTTAACTAGCGCTATTTCTTTATAGAATTAGATATTTTTTTACAACTATAAGTCTGATTTCTAACGTCGAATAGATTGTCGAATGCCTCTGGTATACAGAGTGTTTCATTTTGGTTGACGTGTTGCATTATACGAGCAAACTGTTCGACTTTAGAGGGACTTTTGGCAAATTGCCTTATAACTGTGTACTTGTAAGAATATTGTTGGTGAATCAATGTTAGTTTATAAGTTGTTCTTGCGTTCACCTTTTAACTTCTTTTAATTGAACTTCTAAAATTTGTAATATTACGACACTGAATTTGCAACGGAGTTGCGTGTGTGTTTCACTTCATTGTTTTTTTTCCTGCCTTGATCTAGTTACCTCGTGGAAGTTAGAGATTGTATATATAGCCGTTATTTATTTTTTTTTTCTCTTTGTACAAGTACTGGAAATACGCTGTTGAATCTGAGAACTAATTTTAATAAACTGTTTGTTAAGTTGAATGAGTGTGTATTGGTCTTATTTACTTATCACTTGGGGGTTTTATATTGGATCTGGTCCGGGGTCTGAATATCTGTTGGGCTCAGCACATTATTACGGATAGGCGCCCTGACATCATAACCTTCGACTTAGTACGGTGTTCGAACTCGCCCTCCCCGACTGTAGCTGGAGGCAGTGCTGACTCCCATATTTAACATCGACCTTTGGGGAAGTAAGAGGTAAGACTGGGTGGTATAAGTTGGTGATTAATTAATAGACAAGCGTCCTTTGAAATTTTAAAAAGAAGGTTAGTTACCGTGGTGGTGCTTAATTCACTACCTTCTTTGAATTTAATTACAAGAGGGTAGCAAGGATTTTTAGCGCCCAACGTGTGGGGCCTTAGAAAAGGGTTTTAGCGGCTGTTGTTTTTGATAAATCAAGAATTTTAGATTTTGGGAATTTTCAGAAAACTTTTGAATCATCTTCAGGAATTAATTGATTTTAGCATTGAAGACCTTGTCCTTTTTTTTGTTTTGAGTAGAAGTAAAGTATATCCCAGCTTATATCACAGTTACGTCTTACGTGTATGTGTGGATGATGTATGTTTGATGTTTTTATAGCACCGATTGGACTTAGGGGAAATTTTCGACCTTTTGATATTTCTTGGGGAATAATTTCTTTTCCGTAGTCAATTCATTTCCGTATATTGTATAGTATCGTATTGTTCTCCAAGAATTTTTGATTATCTTATACTGAATTTTGATTTTTCCCTCGGTATAGTAATTTCGGGTGTTACAAGTAATTTGGATAATAGAAGTACAGTAGACATTGGTGTATCAATTGTATGTATAGGTTCACGTGAAGAAGTGGAAGTAATTTTGATTTGTGTCAGTCAGTTTAAGATTGAATCTTTGACGTCTTAAATTAAATTCAATAACGTTGCCACATTGTATTCTAATTGTGGGAAGGAATTTATAGCGGAGTATTCACTTGCCGGGTATTCATTGTAGAATTTTAAATTTCGATTACGTCATTATGGATCTTAAGATAGAAATTAACAGACTGAATAAAGATGAGTTAGAGTACGAGTTAGCGAGATACGGTTCAACGAGTGGGGGTACGGTCGAGGAGTTGCGTCGCTCCTTAAGAGTTATGCAACGTTTTTGTAAGGATCCTGAAACTTTAGTACCTGTGTATCCGTTTACATTCACTCAAGACGCTGATGCCCTTAAGGCAAAAATAGATGTTATTACGACAACCTTGGCTACTTTTTCGGATACGCGGACTTCATCGGCGTACAAGAAGTTGTCGACTTCTTTGGCTTGTGCTTTCGGTCGTGCGCAACGTAGTAAGCCAATAACGGAAACAGAAATTGAACAACGTGCACAACTTGTGTCTCAAATTTGTACTCTGGGGGTGCGATTAACCATTAAGGCTAGAGCGGCTCGCAAAAGCACTATGCTTGGACAGAGCACAATTTTAGATTTAACCACCGGAGGACCGTTAGTAAATTTCGAGTCCGAAGAGTCATCTAGTGATGGGGAATCCGAACCTGTTGCGGCCAATCCGGTTTCGCCTTTGAGACCTGTTCCTGTCGCGACGTGGGGACTAAAATTTTCGGGAAACCCTCGCGAAATGTCTGTGAATGCTTTCATTGAACGTGTGAACGAACTTAAGGTCGCGCGTCATTCAACTGACGAAATTTTATTCAATTCCGCTATAGATATTTTTACGGGAGATGCCTTGATTTGGTATCGTGCTAATAAAGATTCCTTCTTTAATTGGTCTGATGTATTGGATGGTTTGAGGACTGAATTTTTGGCTCCCGATTATGATGATCGATTATTTGACGAGATTAAGCATCGAACTCAGGGTTCTCTTGAGTCGATTGGCATTTATGTTTCCATGATGAAAAATCTATTCTCACGTCTCTGTACTCATGTTCCTGAAGCTACTCAGCTTAAGATTATGCTGAAAAATCTTTTGCCATTTTATCAGACACAGTTTGGTTTAGTTGAAATCACGTCTATCGCCCAACTCTTAAAATATGGTAAACAACTTGAAGCTCGCAGAATTTCAGTCGAAGCTTATGTTCCTCCTCCTACTCGTGGCAAATCACTTGAGCCAGACCTTGCTTGTGTGTCGGCACCTAAGGTTCCTGTGAAATGTAATGTTATGGAGGCTGGTACTTCTAAGACTTCTTTTCCCTTCAAGTGTTGGAACTGTGGAGTTGTGGGTCATCGTTCGGGTCAATGCTCACGACCTCGTAAGAAACATTGCTACCGTTGTGGCAAACCAAATGTGACTGTTCCGTCTTGTCCTTCATGTTCGGGAAACGCTCGTCGGACGTCCTAAGTCGTCGTTTGGGACGCCGTTTTGATAATTCGACGAATAGTAGACATAAGAATCAGACAGATTTTATTCTCGCGAACGCTCGTGGTGACGAACGTCCTTATTTAAATGTGTCAATCTTTAATCGATCATTCTTGGGTCTTCTTGACTCTGGCGCCTCACGCACTATTTTGGGGGGTCCTGGTTGGAATACTTTACGTTCCATGAATATTCCATTGAAGTCTAAAATTACGGTATGTACTGTAGCAAATGGACAGAAGTGTCGATCTTTGGGTGAAATCTCAGTGCCTATGGGTCTTCGTGATCAAATTAGCGTTATAGATATTTTGGTTGTCCCTTCTTTACCGCATACGTTGATCTTGGGCGCGGATTTCTGGAAAATTATGGGTATTGTCCCTGACCTTCGACGTGGTGAATGGGTATTTTCGTCTGAACCTGCTTCGGTTAATACGATAGGAATTGAACATGTTCTTTCTGACGTTCAGCAACAACAATTAGATCAACTCATTAACAATCATTTTTCGAAATCGACTAAAGAATTAGGTTGTACTAATTTAGTGGAACATCGTATTGTTGTCCATGGTCCGCCTATTAAACAAAGATATTACCCTATTTCTCCTGCTATGCAGAAAATCGTCGATAAAGAGTTGAATCGCATGTTAGAACTGGGTGTTGTTGAAAAATCTAATAGTCCTTGGTCGTCTCCTATTTTATTAGTTCCGAAGAAAGATAAAACCTATAGATTTTGCATTGACTATAGGAAGCTCAATAAAGTTACGGAACGTGATGCCTACCCTTTGCCTTATGTCACGAATACCTTGGATAAACTTCGTGATGCTAAGTTCTTGACTTCCTTGGACATTAAATCCGCCTATTGGCAAATCCCTATTGAGGAGTCGTCTCGACCTTATACCGCCTTTACTGTCCCTAATCGGGGTTTGTTCCAGTGTCGTCGCTTGCCTTTTGGTCTCTCAAATTCTCCTGCCGTCTGGATGCGCTTCATTGATCAGGTTTTAGGTCCTGAATTTGAACCGCATGTCTTCGTCTACTTGGATGATATCATCATTGTTACGTCCACTTTCGAAAAACATTTAGAAATTTTAAGTGAAGTTCTTTCCCGTATAGAGACTGCTGGTCTCACTCTAAATCGTGAGAAATGTTTATTTTGCCGTGATGAGCTGAAATATTTGGGTTACGTAATTAATAAACAGGGTTTGTTGGTTGATCCTGACAAAGTTAAAGCCATTCTTGAAATTCCGACACCAACTTCAGTATCTGGCGTTAGACGTATTGTTGGTATGGCGTCTTGGTATCGTCGGTTCATACCAAATTTTTCTTCTCTCGTTGGTCCTTTAACAAATTTGTTACGTAAAAATCAACCTTTCCGTTGGGATCAGTTCTGTGACGAGGCATGGTCAAAAATCCGTCAACATTTAATCACAGCTCCTATTTTGTCTTGTCCTGACTTTAGCAAAGAGTTCACGATACAAACTGACGCCTCTAATTTTGGGTTGGGTGCTGTTTTAACTCAAAGTATCGATAACGAGGAAAGAGTAATCTGCTATCTTAGTCGTTCGCTTACTGGTGCGGAAAGGAACTTTTCGACTACCGAGAAAGAGTGCTTAGCAGTTTTGTGGTCGATTGAGAAGTTGCGTCCATACATAGAGGGTTCGCACTTCCGCGTTATTACGGACCATTATTCCTTATGTTGGTTAAGTAAGTTACAATCTCCTAGTGGTCGACTCGCGCGATGGGCTGTACGACTGCAGCAATATGATTTCGACATAATTCATCGTAAAGGTAAGGATCATGTTGTACCTGATGCTCTCTCTCGCTCGGTTCCTGTCGTTGATTCTATTTCGATTTCCGTCATATCAACCGATAAGTGGTATCACAGACTACTTAGAGCAGTCAAAACGAATCCGGAGAAATACCCTACATTCCAGATAGCCAATGGCCAACTTTGTAAATTTGTACGTCCTTCTAACAAATATTTTGACAATGAGGATGAGGATTGGAAGATAGTAGTTCCTAAAGAACGTCGTTCTGAGATCATTTCGTCCTGCCATGATGTACCAACTTCTGGTCATCTAGGTATCTTCAAAACTCTTCATCGTCTTTACCAAAAATATTTCTGGCCTGGAATGGTTCATGATGTAATCCGTTATGTACGTCGTTGTCCTACTTGCCTCAAAACTAAACCTGAACAACGAAAACCTGCTGGTCGTATGGGAGGTCATTCTCTCATTGACAGACCTTGGGACGTTTTGAGTGTGGATATTGTGGGTCCGTTACCGAGAACCAAACGTGGTTTTAGTTATATTCTTGTCGTATCTGACTGTTTCAGTAAGTTTGTTTTAACGTGTGCTTTGCGGAAAGCCTCGACTAATAAGATCATAGAATTCTTAGAAAATCATGTATTTTTACTTTTTGGAACTCCTCGTAAGGTTATTAGCGATAATGGTGTTCAGTTTCGTTCTAGGGAATATCGTCAATTTTTAGAGAAGTACAAGGTTAGTCCTTCGTATACGTCGTACTATCACCCTCAAGCAAATCCCGTTGAACGCATTAATCGTGTTATTAAGACTATGTTGGTATCGTATGTGTCCGATAATCATCGTGACTGGGACCTATTCCTTCCGAAAATATCTTGTGCTATTCGCACGGCAAAACATGAGGTTCTTGGTCATACTCCTTATTTCGTAAATTTTGGCAGAGAAATGTATCTTACTGGTGAACGTAACTTCCATACTCCTGTGGATGACGAAAATGCCGTCGAAACGTGTCAAAGAAATCCGGAAGATTTTATGTGTCGATCTTCTAATTTTTCGAGACTCTATAGTGACATTAAGAACCGTCTACAGAAAGCATATGAGAAGTCTAAAGTTCGTTACGATCTTAGACATCGTCCTGTCTCCTTCCTGCCTAATCAGTTGGTTTGGCGTAAGAATTTTGTTTTGTCCGATGCTGCGAAATTTTATTCTGCGAAGTTAGCAGATAAGTATATTGGTCCTTTCATGATTCATCGCCGTATGTCTAATAACTCTTATGAACTTAAAAATTGTGATGGTGATGTGCTTCCGGGTACATGGAGTGTTGAACATCTTAAAGCACAACCTAACGACGATTAATCTTTGCAAGTCTTCGGTTTGCAGGTAGGCCTAACGAATATACCTGTGGGTTTAATGCCTGGGCGTAAAAGGCGTCCCAAAAATTCTCAGTGTCCCCCCGTTTCTTTTATCATCTTCAATTTTAGTTGTCGTGGGTTCGACGTATTTCCTTACGTGTTCTGATTTGGGATGTTCTCCCTATGTTTTGTCGATAGCCCACACAGCGACGATTGATTTGGGTGGATTAATTTCGTGTAACTCTGTATGTTACCTTGAGTACCGCATAACTTACGTTAGTTAAGTTATTTCCGACTTCCGTATATCTTTGATAGTTATGTATTTTGTACCGATTCTGACTTTTGTTCCGATTGCGACTCTTCCGTACTGATATGACGTTCCGTACCGAATATGACTTCGTATTGTTTACGATTAAGTAATAACGATTTTATGACTTCGTACCGTATAGCAGTTCTAGAACCTTTACCATTTTGGGATTATGTTACGTATCGTATGGTCTAGAATTTGCAATTGATAGTTATTCTATCGTGTCGGATATGTCGTATTGACATTCTCTTCCTGATTAGACGTTTATTTGCGAAGGTATAAAGAAGAACAGTCTTTATTTGATAGTTCTCAGCCTTCCAAGGGTCGTGTCCTGGCGATCTATTTGCTATTGTTATTGTCAAAATGTTACCTCCAGGATTTGGTATTGACTTTCGCCTTATGGCTTATCGCTCGCCTTCAGCGTTTCAGTCGGGACAACGCCGGTCCAGACTTTAAACTCCTTTTGCTATGTCCTTTTTTTTTTTTGTTTTTGTTTGGCGATCTTCGTTGTTGTGTTTCCGGAATGTACGTTTGTCGTGTGGACGTGCCGTCTGTGTCTTTAGTAGTTTCACCATTCTGCGCTACCCTATCTTTAAATACCTCTCCTTATTCCGCTTTGTATCCCGTATCTGTAGTAATAAACCCATTTTTAGTTCACCTGTTTTTTTTTGTTTGTTTTGAGATACCGAGGGCCTCACCCAAAGTTCTCTTTTACCGTCGCGTGTCTGCAGAGTGTCGTTCCGGGGGTTGCCTTTCCCGCATCTTGGTCTATTGGTAGTATCTATTCCTATTTCCTGTGCCTTCGACCGTCGTAAGGATCACCGCCGGCCGGGCACACCGTAACGTAACCCGTCTACTCCATTTCCTTTTTGATGCTATCAGTGGTGCTGGGCTGTCGGTTGGTCAGGTCTCGGGGCGCGTCTGTGCAGAATCTCGACACCCATGTTTTTTTATTTATCCCTCGTTAATTCCCCGTACCGGCTGAATGCCGAAGGACCGCGTGGTGGTTTTGGTCAAGCGTTTGGTGATGCTGCGTTTGCTGTCGGACATGGTCGCGCACATTCGTCTTCCTTTTTGCCTAGTCGTTGTCGATCTTTAACTTGGTTCCTTGTTTCGTATGTTATATGTGGTGTTACGCACAGTCCAGTTCCTGGTTTCATAACTCTTGGCTTAACGGTAATTTACAAGTAAATAACCTTTTGTGGTAAGGGAGGAATTGTTACGTTTTTTTTTGGTTGTATTTTACCCTTTTAATGGTTTATTTTAGTGACGGAATATGTATTTAGTTTTGATTTAATTTATGTCGTCTTCCTACTACTACGGCCATCTGGTGTAGAAGTGCTTAAGATTCCGGTTTCACGCGTCTGCCTTGCTGCAGGTGTGTGTAACGTATACGGGCATTGTTGGGTAGATGGCGTCTGTGGTTAATTTAATTAATTTGTTACTTTTATTTTTGACTAACTCCTTTTTTTTTGGACTTCTTGGGCCCAGAGTTATGCAACAAATTGTTTATAATTATTTTCCATTTTTCTATGGTTATTTGAACCTGTATTTCTGTCGTACGTTTTAAGTATTAGTTGGTTCATTTGTTCGCTTGGCGTGTTTGACGTGGTTGGTTTGGATGATCGATGTTGAGATGTTTAGTTCTTCCTCTTTTGATTTTTAACGACCGTTGTGAAAGGTTGGACACGAGAGCAGAACCTGTTCCCTTAGCTGCCTTGAGAATATGGAAGTTGAGTTGTATCGTTTATAATCGCTTACCAAAAGCGGATTTTTATTGTGATTCTCAGGGATTTTTGGTAAATTTTGACGTGTATTTGAGTCTAACAAGGATATTTCTTCTGTGCTTTGGGAATTTGATAAGCTGCTGTAAGTATACTTTCCACGTGTCTAATCGATCCTAATTTGTGTCGTTTCTATATTCAATTTAGCTGCTGGTGTTAGGCCTGATTGAAACCTCATTTGAGCATTGTTGGTTGAAGTTAATACGAGAGGAACACGTGCTAGTAATTTTCCAACGTCCAGGAATTGTGGTTAGATCTTGTGGTGAGGGCACATTTAAGGTGCAGTTTATTGGTACACTGTAGCCTTCGAACGCTATCACTTGAGGTGTCGTAAACCCAAGATAGGAGGGCATATACCTGGTATCGTGTGGATCCGAAGGATTTGTCGTGTTTGGAAGCTGTGGATGTGATGTTTTAAGGTATTGTGTCTGTGTGAATCTTTCTCTGATAATATCCAGAGGGTAGAATTTAATTGACTTAGCAGTTTGACAAAAATTGTGTCAATAACGTACAATTTGAACAGTGAATTTCAATTTTCCGGCCTAATTAATCAAATAAGTAATCGTAAATTCTTAATCTAACTTCTTATGGCCTGTGAGCCTTTATGTTTTTTTGAATTAATTAATTTAACGTAGTTATTAACAATAGTGACCCCATTTGGAGGTTACTTTGACATTTTTGGAGACGTTACGTAGCCATTTTTATTTTTGGATTTAGAAATTGAATTAAATTTTGGATGTGTGTGGCAGTGTGGCCTCACAGCGAACTTGTGTAAATTCGTAGATAATTTTTGATGCATTTAATCAATGTTTGTAATTTAATTTTGGTGTAATTCCGTAAGGAATTAATGAATTTTATGTAATTGCATATTCTACTTGTAAAGCATAGTTAACTAGCGCTATTTCTTTATAGAATTAGATATTTTTTTACAACTATAAGTCTGATTTCTAACGTCGAATAGATTGTCGAATGCCTCTGGTATACAGAGTGTTTCATTTTGGTTGACGTGTTGCATTATACGAGCAAACTGTTCGACTTTAGAGGGACTTTTGGCAAATTGCCTTATAACTGTGTACTTGTAAGAATATTGTTGGTGAATCAATGTTAGTTTATAAGTTGTTCTTGCGTTCACCTTTTAACTTCTTTTAATTGAACTTCTAAAATTTGTAATATTACGACACTGAATTTGCAACGGAGTTGCGTGTGTGTTTCACTTCATTGTTTTTTTTCCTGCCTTGATCTAGTTACCTCGTGGAAGTTAGAGATTGTATATATAGCCGTTATTTATTTTTTTTTTTCTCTTTGTACAAGTACTGGAAATACGCTGTTGAATCTGAGAACTAATTTTAATAAACTGTTTGTTAAGTTGAATGAGTGTGTATTGGTCTTATTTACTTATCACTTGGGGGTTTTATATTGGATCTGGTCCGGGGTCTGAATATCTGTTGGGCTCAGCACATTATTACGGATAGGCGCCCTGACATCATAACCTTCGACTTAGTACGGTGTTCGAACTCGCCCTCCCCGACTGTAGCTGGAGGCAGTGCTGACTCCCATATTTAACATCGACCTTTGGGGAAGTAAGAGGTAAGACTGGGTGGTATAAGTTGGTGATTAATTAATAGACAAGCGTCCTTTGAAATTTTAAAAAGAAGGTTAGTTACCGTGGTGGTGCTTAATTCACTACCTTCTTTGAATTTAATTACAAGAGGGTAGCACTACTTCCGGTAGAAATTTCGAAAAACTTTTTAAATAAAATTATTCTCAATTTTAATTCTAAGTATATATGAACTCTTTATAAATTTGTTTAAACTTAGTAGTTGACGAAATATTGGCAAAATTCGATTTTTTCGCTGAAGTAAACTGCTACTTCCGGTCAACCGATTTTACTGAAAAACTAATCAGATCTCAAGAGGGAGATTATACACGTAAATACAAAATTTGGAATTGATATCTACAGCGGTTTGACCGCTATCGTGGTCACACACACACAGAGAGAGAGAGAGAGAGAGAGAGAGAGACACACAGACACACAGACATTTTTTAAAAACCACTTTTTCGGTATCAGGGGACTTCAAAACGTGGGCATCTGCAAAAATCTCGAGGTCGAAAATTTTCATCATCGCAATACTTCCTTATACTCCGTATAAGAAAGTAAAAACAACTTATAATCCCAGTAATACTCTTGATCCAGTGAATATATTCTGTTAGCAGAACTGTACGTAGTTGCAACATAGCTTGCAAGCATTGTATTTAATTTTCAAATTCTTTACACTTACTAGAAGAAATAATAAAATTTAAATTTGTTGACAACTAACTTAACTCTATACACATATCAAACTGTTCAGTGAGCGGGATATTTGAAACACTCGTACTTATTCTGTAACATTGTATTTAAAACACGTTAATATGATTTGTAACTACCTAACCTCAAAAACTACTTGGAAACAACGGCACGCTCAAAGCAATGTAATTTGTCAACACTCTTATGACATCACAGTTTATTCACTCAACATTTATGCAATAAATAACTATTATAGTGACAACCGTTTAGAGTAGTTGCATTTTGAGTTTTTATACTTTACAAGCCTTAATAATACTTTAACTTTAATAATCATAAACGTACTTTGTACCTTTTCTACGTGTCAGTAATTACTTATGTCATTTTTCCTTTAAAACGTTTTGTGTTGTTACAGCATTGTAATTAAATATCGTACTGTATACTGTTTTCCTTAGCAATGATCCCTCATTACTACGGGAACTAGTAAATGGTACGCAATTTGATTACAGTGTTGTGATCATGTAATAAACCCTAAGTTGTAATAAAATTTACTTTGAATTTCCCGCTACCAAATACATTTTGAATCGCCCGTTATTTTCTTACTGTATTATTGAAAACTGTAATTTTTTGATGTCAGCGCCATCTATATTTGGAATTTTGCCGACCAGATCTAATCTGATATGTGATTGAAAATGAATCGTTATTGTCCAGTGAATCAGAGCAAATTCTGCTGCTAATTTTTGTACATTCACAAATTTTACAATCACACCTGAAAGAAATATCAATAATTGACAATATTCGCACATGTTGCTTTCACATTCAACAGAGAATTTCATGAAATATTGATATGCTTGAGTTTACCAGAATAGGTTATGTCAAATATCGCATACAATTTTTTTATCGCCTCTAATTTAATTCTTTATTTATTAAAATACATATTAGAATAAAAAACCAAATTTAAAATTGTTGAAAAATTACTATGTTCTGAGCTGTTTACATGTTATTTCAAATTTTTTACTACATTTTTAAGATGTCTTACGGTTTTGGCAGGATAATTGAATCACTCTCCTTATTCGAAGTATATGGTGCCAAATTGATATAACACATTATATTATTTTCATATCATTAAAATATAAATTTAACCTAAAAATTAAAAAAATATAGTTATTTACCAAGACTTTTCCTTATACTACATTTCGAATAATCAGTTTTCTATTAGTACTCGACGTAACTTGCAAAATATTGTAAATATGTAGCACACATTAAATGAAACGACTGAATGTGTGTAGTATTAGAATAATTTAAGTAGAAAAGAATATGGAATAGACAAAACAGAAATCAGTCAAATGTCAACAACAGTAGGTTTGATATAATCCAATCATATTGCACATTTTTAGCACGTGATTTTAAAATTGCTCAGTGATTACCAAGCAGTTTATTACGCTTTGGATAGATGGCGCCACTTAAGGATCGATATTTTGAGGTTATCAGAAACAGAAAAATCATGTTATGTGACGGTCTTATATAGCGCAGCGATAGCCAGATGCAGTTGGCCTTGCAACGTCAAAATATTAGCGCCATCTATACTATATGTGCGATACTGTAATGTGATATAATAATTATTCCATAGCTATCTTAAAAAAATACGCGTATGTTTAGCTACTGTAACTATTTTTACCTTCCAAATATAAATACTGAATGTAGTAGCTATATAACATATAATTTGACGGTATAATTAAATTTTTCCTTTTTTTCTAGTGCTTTGCAACACCACGTACGTACCAGTTTATTTACTGCTTATAACGGGTGTTTTAAAAAAATCGAAGTCAAAGTAATTAATGAAAATATGAAATCATGCCTGAGATAGAGAGTAGATTCTGACAAATATTGAGAAACATCAATTAACATTTAATATGTAACACAAATCGTAAACTTAAGTTAGGACATACGATTCTTTATGCAACACCGACATGATCTTTTTTCTTTTAAGGTGCGAATTCACAATCAGAATATCTCATGAGATTTTTGTCTCATGCAATAAAAATCGCAAGATAACTTCAATGTCATGATGATTTCCACCAATGAAATTGAAGTATCCTGCCATTTTTATTGCATGAGACAAAAATCTCATGAGATATTCTCATTGTGGATTCGCACCTTAAAGCATACATTTACATGTTTTGCCTTCTAACGCACGAAAAACTGGAAATATAAATGCTATTTTTGGGCACATTTCTCTTCAGCCAAAACCTTTTCAAACGCAGCCATAAGGACCATATTGGAAAAGACTTTTAGTTCTTATAATGAATACTAAACTCAAATATTCTACTTTATGACAAGCAGCATTAAAGTAACTTACCTATCAATGTATCATCAGGTTCGCTGATATTTTGAACCAGTCTGCTCAACAACCTAAACACTAACGGTAAGACGTCCAAAGTGGCATCGGATTTCGTAAAGACCGGCAGGCAGGCGGGTCTTAGCAAGCCCCAAATCCGAATAAGAACCAGCATCTCCCTCAAAATATTCAGAGCCTTAACGTCTCTGAGCAGTTCGTACGGTTTTCCTGTTGACGGTCTGCAGTCGGGAAGTTTAATAAGCAAATTAAGTGCCAAATCCGCTATCCACTGGATGAGTTGTTGCAGACTTTGGAGTGTTGACGGTTCCACCGTGAATTCTTTTGCTTCCAGGTGCATCAAGACGTTATCAATGTCGCACTGGCCTTCTGCTATCACACCTAAAATAATACGTTGGCTATCACTATATGAAGATGGTAAATCATACATTTTTAAAAGAAAAAAAGCCGATAGTTAATTAGCGATTTTTAAGCATTAACCTCATACTTTTATTATAATACATTATTAGTCAGATTAGTTCCCCTCATCAAATTGAGTTCAAACATAGATTTTATTATAAGTTAACTCCAAAGACGCTTTAGGAAATTCAAGATTTTAGCGTTCTTGTAGCAATCTTCTAACAAACGGTGATGCTTTACTATAGCAGAGTCGTTTTGGCAACCGACACGGCCAAAGTACGAACTACAGACAACGACTCAATACAAATACACATTTCGATCGACCGGAACAATTTCAAAACAACAAAATGAAAGTAATTAATTAATGATATACAGCACGTGTCAATTTTCATTAGCCATAGGCGATTAATCCATACAGTATGTGGCAACATAGTATACCCCTTCTTTCCTTTCCAATGTCAGCGCGACCGATGCATGCTCGTAAGTAAATACAAGTTAGCGTGGTTAGCAGTAACTCTTCGACCAGCGGGTTGGATGTTTGTAATGCGTTCAGAAATATTTACGAGTTACAAGGATTTGTTTTTCTTTTTCCTTTTAGTAAATGCAGAGAATTATTAAGCTGCGTTCACGCTGCATGACACAAACAAACAAAAGCGTAATTCTAATAAAATTGAAAATAAGGTAAATAAAAAAGGATTCTGAAAATAATAATAAATTACTAGATCAGGAGATCGCGGCGGCCATTTGATGTTTCCCGTTCCAGTAATAAGACGGCATTGCAGATTAGATCGCAACGTATTCGCAGCTAACATTGAATGTAAAATCTGGTCGGGAGAAGTGGGAAGATCGGAGAAGGTCGTTTTGATGTCGATTGTTCCTGGGATTGGTGACGGACGCTGTGGGGTGGCACGTTGCCACATATTACTTGTATATGTATAAATCGCATGTAAAATTGAATCCCTATACCTAATGAAAATTGACACATACGGTATACCTTCCCATAGTAAAATACTATTACATGATAGCCAATTATAAATTAAATATTATAAATAAAGCTCTTAAATATTATTTTTTCTGCACCTATATTTTATATAACATTTGGCTATGCTGATTAGGAGGCAAGGCATTATTGACAAATTTAAAATGTTTAGATGACAATTATAACAAACGTCAAAAGATAATTATGACAAATGTCAAAAGGTGTGTGAAATAATATTATTGTTTATCACAGTCCTGAAATGGTTTTGGTAGGTTATATTACTTGACAGGTAAAATTTCGCAACATCTCAAATTTGACGCCATTTTAATTTAGTTGCGCATGTCGGTTGCGAGAGCGACTAAACTACTATCTGTCCGTCGGATCTTTTGGCTTACGCCATTGATTTTGATCCATATGAATTAAATCAACACTTCTGGCTCAAATTCATTACTTACAAAATAGAATTAAATATTTAAAAATAAAGAGTTTATCATGCTTATATCTAATATTTCCTAAATTTTATAAAATGTTTTATTCATTGCTTAAAATTAGCTATAGGTATCTATTAAAATAAAATTTAATAAAACAATAATAACGGCTGGTTATGAACAAAATTTACGGGTCTGTCATTCATTCATCTTACAACATATAGGTTGACTAACGCAGTAACAGAGTGTCATGGCGGTATATTTTCTCTGTCTGTCTTATTACTCTTACGGGGAAGACAACCCCACGTTAAAGTTTAAAATTCCTATCCTTATTTAGTCATTGAGATTGGAAAGAAATGAGTATATATACATTCCAGGTGCCGATGTCCTTGATAACGCCACGGAATTGATGATGTGACCCAAAAGATCCGATGGACAGATAGTATATTTGTATTACACTGCTCATCATTTGCTTCTCCTCTTTTGTCCATTGTGTTTTCATTGTTTCTCAAATGAGTTTCCCCCATTCAGTACAATAAATTAATGATTGGAGGAAAAAAATATTTTTTATCGATGAATGTGGAGTTCAAATACATTCGCGAATAGCATATGGGAGATCGCAGAAAAATACAAGATCCACGAAAGTCAAAGCCCAGAAAGTGGAAGAAATCTTTCTGTTGCTGCTGTAATGAATAAGTTCTTCACTGTACTTGTTTCAAATGCAGCACAGACTCTATAATACAGAACATTTTGGAGGATTTTTAACTAATTTAATAAATCATTTACATGAAGGTGAAATCCAAAGCGCTCATTTCGTCATGGATAATGTTAGATTCCATTGACCCGAAGAAATCTTGCAACTAATAAGAGCCTACGGACATTTCCCAATATATCTTAACTCATACAGTCATTTTCAAATCCTATAGAAGAAATATTTAATCAGTGGAAATGTTTAGTAAAAAAAGACAACCAAACAACCGTGACATAACGCCGTACATAACGGATCCGAAGAAATAATTGAACAAAATTGCAATAATAATATTCGGCACATGAAGTCCTATTGGAGAGATTTTTTAAACAGAATTGATATATCAAATTAATGCAGTTGTAGTCACCCAACGTTTATTTCAATGTTTAAGTAATATTAGCCAGACATTTTTGCTGTTTCTCTTATATTTTTATGTAACATAATGTATTCTGTACTGTTAAATAAATGTAAAAAGCATTTGATATAAAGTGTATCTGTTTTGGTAAAAGGGGAATCTTATTTAACTTATAATGTCAAACTGACAAGATATGGGAACGTCATTTGAAACAAAGTGGAAAAGCAAATGAAAAGATGTTTTATCAATTTTATCTTGAACTGTAAATAATTATGTATTTTCATCAATAAATTTATCTCTACCTGAATTTAAACATATATACCGTGATTTTATACTATCATAATAATAAAAGCCTTTTTTTACGGGTTGTTGGTACATACAATATAATCATCTTATAATGTACTCAAAGCGATCTTCTATAGACGTCCAGTTTATCCGAGTGTCCATTCTACAGGGTTAGTTTTAAAGAGCGTCATTAAAAAAAGGGGGTGAAACAAAAATATGAGTAATGCCCGTACAAAAAAAAATCGCGGTCGAATATGCACGCAGTGACGGGAAGTTGATATTTCTTTCGTCGAGTCGTACCCTGTTGCAGTTAATATACAAACATAATAATTTTCATATAGAGGAATTTAAGTTTCAAAATAATACACTTCTATTTAACGAAAAAAACAACATGGTAATGCACCCAGGTTGTCGACCTTTTCCACATAAAGGCGTACTATTCACAAAAAAAAACATCGCCATAGAAAATCTTTTCAATTGCCATTCATTCTCAAAGGTTGTAACTATTTCCATTTTATCGTTTTTTTGGAAGAACCTTAAACTGGTATTACTATTGGTATTTACGTAAATGCGTATAAACAAAGTTATGGACCGTCTTTAACTACATTTTGGCCCTAAAAATTTAGAAATTTTTGATGAGTTACAAATAAATTTCTTTTTAGATTTTCAGTTAGACATTTATACGTATTCTTCAGATTGGCATAGCCTGGTACTTATTTAGCGGTAACCCTGTATAGGAAGAAGGTGATAGGTGTAAAATAATAGTAAAGTTTTGTATAAACCTTTGTATTTTAAAAAGTTAGATCAATCTTCAGAATTGGGTATGAAAAACATGAATTCAGGTGAAAATAATTTTCATAATAAACTAAAGCACATTTGTATAGATATCATCAGTCCAATTTTTCTTTGCCACTCTTCTATCAACTTATATAATTGTACTACGCAAACGTCGCACAACCCATTTCGTATATAAAAACATCAGTCTATTCAGTGTATGAAATAAGTAAAGAAATGTGAACTACAAGCACTTAGTGCTCCGCAAAAAGGGAAGACACGTTTAAAATTAAAAATATTTGTATAAAAGATATTTCAAAATTTAATTCGTCACGAAAAAATGGGACAAAAATATTTGAATATTATGATCTTTTGCGCTCTCGGTGTGTAACAAAAAATCGAGTATAAATCATTTACCACCGAGTAGGTGAAACACTGAGCTGTCCTTGGCAAATCCGTGCATTAAAAACTTTACCATGCGGGAAAATATATTTGTTATTAAAAATTTATTACTATACGAGAGTGGTCTGAAAAGTGTGGTGAGCACTACAGAGATGGCACCACAATGAACACATGTGTGTCATTTATGAAATTTAACTAGAGCCGGACACGAGAGGCCGATAACTCTCGCCTACGGGCGCACTATTGACATTTTGTATTTTTAAAGTTTTTAATTTTATTTACATAATTGGATAACAAGTGGGTGGTGATCTATAAAATACAAAATACATTATTATTTGTTCATTTTCTGGTTCAAATCGAGTAAACTCTCCGTACTTCATTTATCTTATGAAATATTAAGGTAAACAGAATAAATTTTAAAAACTCTGCACGCTTATACCTACGCCGACGAAGAAAGGAATTTAACAGTAAAACAGACTTTTTTGCTGTCCGTTTTCTCGACAAAAACAGATGTTGCAGTTCACCATATGAATAGTGATATTCAGTAACTGCGTGATGTTATACATTATTTCTTTTGTCCGTCGTAATTTAGGCCTGATACGTCCGTTACTTATTTATAACCTTTAATTTGACAGCTGTGAAAGTTTGAGCCAAATATACAACTACTATATAAAGCATAGCTGACTCGTCCGCCATTTTGGAGATAATTTTACGGCGGTAAATATGTATGCTAATAGCAAATGATGAATAGAACTTCGAATAATTGACTTTATTAAGCCGGTTTAGGACGTGAAATAATGTAGGTATAATTTTTTACAATAGTCGTATATTTAAGAAATACACAGAATATATAATAATAACTAAAAATAAGTACGTAATATGACTGACATTTATCTCCAAAATGGCCGACGAGTCAGCTATCCTAAATATAGTAGCTATAGCCAAATATACAACTACTATATAAAGCATAGCTGACTCGTCCGCCATTTTGGAGATAACTGCGTCAAAATGTAGCCTATATGAGAACTGTCAATCTGTCCGCAATGACGTCATTGACAGCTAAAGTGAGCATACCGGTATAAGTGTATCGTGATATGAACTGACATTTATCTCCAAAATGGCCGACGAGTCAGCTGTCCTAAATATAGTAGCTATAGCCAAATACGTTGCGTCATTTGAATTGTAGAGTTATAAACAATAAACGAGTTTCGTAGTTTAGTGAATATGGATAAAAAAGAATTTCGTGCTGTGTTTAAATACTATCATATTGACGGGAAAATATCAAACGAGATCAAAAAATGTTTAAATCGTGTTCACGGCGAATCTGCACCATCACTTAAGATAGTTTGTTTTTGAGTGAATGAATTTAAACGTGGTCGTAGGAGCACCGAAGATGAATCAAGAACAGAAAGTCCGAAAGTGGCTCCCACTGACGAAATGATCACCAAAGTTCATGATCTCGTTTTAAATGATCGTCGACTGAAGGTGCGTGTGACAGACGACACTCATGGCAGAGCAAAATAACGTGTCGGTCATATCTTACATGAACAGCTGCATAAGACAAAACTGTCAGCAAGATGGGTGCCGCGTTTACTGACTGAGGGCCAGAAACGAATTCGTGTAACCACTGCAGATTATTGTTTACGGCTTTTTAAGCATAATCGCACTAAATTTTTGCGTCAATTTAATACGGTTGACGAAACTACACACCAAAAAAAAAATTCAATCAAAACAATGGGTGGGTAAAAACCGGTTGCAGTGCATCGAAGAAAATGAAAGTGGTTCCATCAGCTAACAAGATTATGGCCACTGTTTTGGGATGTTTGTGGTACTATCTGTATAGATTATCTCCAAAAGGGCAAAACTATCACAAGAGTGTACTACGCTTCGCTTTTGGAACAGCTGAATGAAAAAATAAAAGAAAAAGGACCGTATTTGACCAGAAAAAGTTTTATTCCATCACGATAATGTACTCACTCACTCATCGGCAATTGCAACGGCAAAATTACTTGAATTAGGATTCGAAATTCTTCCTCATGCATCTTACAGTTCAGATTTAGCTCCGTGCGACTTTTTCTTGTTTCCGAGTATGAAAAAATGGCTTGGTGGAAAAATATTTTCTTCAAATGAAGAAATGATTGCGGAAATAAACGATTATTTTGATGCATTTGATTTGTCGTATTATAGTGATGGGATTAAGCGACTTGAATATCATTGGAACAAGTGTATCGTACTAAAAGGATACTACGTGGCAAGGTAAAGTGACAAAACTCGAAAAAAGTCTTCCTCTATGTTAGTTACCACAACAGATAGGGGAGATTACAGATAGCCGGTGTATATGGAGAGATTGGCAACACAAAAAATAACCTTAATTCAATCCAAAAGATCGCGTATGAATGTAGAATTATTGTATTTTCGTGTTATTTTCCAAAGGTATTTACTTTAGCTACACTTGCACATAATTTGCATAATAAATTTATTGGATAAAAGATGGCATTACTATAGGCTTAACGTATGTCTTAGATTACAATTAAATTATTCAGACGGCACCTTTTTTTATGGCGGGACCGAACAACAGAGTTTTGTTGTAGTTCAGGAATATCAGATATTCCGTTTATTTGATGTGTTGTACTACAAAACGGAAATGTTGGCCCAGAAAAAGAATTTTGGGATTATCCACAAAGTTCATTCTTGGAGACTCTTTTAGTCTTCTAGCTAATGGCGTAATCGAAATTTTTATAAAACGTTTCGGCTCTTTCTGGACATCATCAACTTTCTTAATTCTTATAACCGCTATATTATATTGTAACACCATTAGAGAAAAAAAAAAATTTCAAATAATTATGTAAAACATTATGAACATTGTTTAAATATTAGGTAATGTATTTTAAAATACATTCGAGTTATTATTAATAGCAAACGCCGTACACCGACGAAGAAAAATGTAATAGGTATGTTAAATGTTTTTATTCTTCATATTCAAATATTGCAAGCGTATAGTATTTACATACCTATGTACTGTACCTATCCAAAACCATTTTGCTAAATCTTGACAACCTGATTCGGTATGAATCGTTTGTCAAGCCGCATAATGTTTATTTTAACAGGACATTGAATGACAATGAAAAGCATATTTTACAAATAGTAAAGGTAAAAGATGTGTTTCTAGAGTTTACATAAAACTAGTATTTTTTAGATGAATAATAATAATCCTTCACATCTACACGGGAGTATAAGGAACGTCTAATCAATGTTTAGTATCTGGAGACAATTTATAACATCTGCAATACTGCATCTGGTCAATGGGAAGGTTAGAAAATGACGAATTTTTTAAACAAGGTATTATTTTGAGTATGCAATCCCGTTACACAAAATACAGTTGTTCTTATTTTCTCATACATAGTGTAAGGAAGTATTGTGATGACGAAAATATTCGAGCTCGAAATTTTTGCAAATGTTCACATTTTGAAACGAGTGAAAAGAACTAACCTATTTCGTTTCTCTTTGTTTATTTGTTTAGTAAATAGGGTTTTGTTATTATATATTGTATATAATATATATAATCAGGATTTACAATATCTGAAAGATATTTTAAATTCAAGAAAGACATAAATATAACCTTGACGCGCAAATAATATACCGGGTCGTCCAAAAGTCTGGATTCACGTGGATTTTGAGTAAACTATTCACTTTTTTGGAAAACTGAATTCTGTATCTTGAATGGGAATAAAATTGCAACTCAATAGTATTTTTTATTTCAAAAAAATTGTTTATAATTTTGAGATAAAGTTAATAACAATGTTTTTTTAAATGGAAACCTACCGTGATTTTTATTTCAGAGAGAGTACTTTCGATAAGAATTGCATTGGCATAGAAATTTTGGCTATAAACCTTACGATTATTGTTTAAATTAATATTAAATTTTCGATCCGAACACTCGTTCGCGCTTGTTCGGAAAATACACGAACGTGTCTTCTCTTACCACGTTTCCAACTGTAGGCATGGGTCCACCCCCTAATAAAGCATTCTATTGAAGGCGTTACGTTTATCTTGAATGAAAGCATTTTTTTTTTATAAAATGGAGATCTACCGCGATTACGATATTTAAACGTTATGAGAAAGTACAACGTAGTTTAATAAAAAATAATTTTATGGTCTTTTTCCGTTTTTAGACACTTGGAAGGTCCAAATCTTATCTCATTCTGTTTTTGGTATTACTAGTGTACGTTTACGGAGCGAATTTGAATTTTTATTTTCTGTTTTCTTGAACGTTTTGTTTGTTGTTAATTGTCTTGTTTTGGTATTGACTTTATCTATTATTTTTGTGATCTGTGATTTTGAACAATTTGCGTAAATATGGAACTGGTAGAGAGAGAACGGATAGAAATTCTAATTATGGTGGGATACGGCGACAAAAAGCGGTAGATCTCCATTTTATAAAAAAAAAATGCTTTCATTCAAGATAAACGTAACGCCTTCAATAGAATGCTTTATTAGGGGGTGGACCCATGCCTACAGTTGGAAACGTGGTAAGAGAAGACACGTTCGTGTATTTTCCGAACAAGCGCGAACGAGTGTTCGGATCGAAAATTTAATATTAATTTAAACAATAATCGTAAGGTTTATAGCCAAAATTTCTATGCCAATGCAATTCTTATCGAAAGTACTCTCTCTGAAATAAAAATCACGGTAGGTTTCCATTTAAAAAAACATTGTTATTAACTTTATCTCAAAATTATAAACAATTTTTTTGAAATAAAAAATACTATTGAGTTGCAATTTTATTCCCATTCAAGATACAGAATTCAGTTTTCCAAAAAAGTGAATAGTTTACTCAAAATCCACGTGAATCCAGACTTTTGGACGACCCGGTATAATAAAACGTAAAACGCTTGTATAAAGCATAAGAAAGGAGCATCAGTTCTTTTTCGCATTTTTGTGGACATGTACATTTTTTTGCTTCGAAGACTATTCTTCTCTTTGTCCTACAGAGTCAGGTATACAGTGCGTTCGTAAATGCTTATGATGAAATTCAAATTAACCGCCAAAAATTTGAAATTCAAGTTGGTAAAAAATTAATTCCCCTATTTGTATGTCATATGGCTTATGTCTATTGTGTTTATTCTCTGTTAAATTTTATATTTTGATTTTTTATTCGTTATTCCCGTTTCTTCTTGTTATATTGCGTAATTCGAGAATCTGTAGAGGTATAATTTTATTGTAATTCAACAAGGTAATATAATAAGGTAATGTACACATCATGTTTCAAGGAAAAATTGCAGAATACGGGTGCAACCGATTTTTGACAAAAAAAACTAGTGCACCGTATAGAGTACCTATAATTGAACAACTTTTTCTTATAAATTAATCCATGCAAACGTACAGGAGTGGAGATATATTAAGGTGCTCACCGAGTGATTTTTCCATGTCACATTTTTAGTCGTATCTGTTATACACACCGTTGAAATTATGAAAATTGTAATAAATGCTGTTTATTTCACTTTACCACGCAACAATTACATTTGATTTTTATGTTTTTTAATAATTTTTCTCAACAAAAACATAACAAGAAATCTAACCTCAAACCACCTAGTAGAGAAAGCCCATCCCAACTTTCATGGGGATTCAGACCAACGACTGTATCCATAGAGTTATATAGTATATAGATGGTCGAACAAACCACTTGTATTTTTCAATATTTATTTGAAGATTATATGCAAATCAGTAATAAAAGACGTTATAAAGTGTATATTATTTATAAATTTGTAGTTTATTTCATTGATTTTTTGACTTGCCTTTTAAAATTATATAATATCCTGTAAATAAAAACGGCATGATATAGATAATGTTTATAGGCGTTTTCTGGTATTTATTTATTAGAAGCAATAGGAAAATACATAATGAAGTTGAAAATACTTACATAATGTGAGTTGTTCAGAGAATTATCTGTTCTTACTAAGTATACTGTTTAATAAGTGGTCTATCATTTGCAATGTAAGTGCATGAATTTTAGAGGAAATCTCAAGAAAGTAAAACATATGTTTAAAACAATAAAGAAAAACACGAATTAAATTTGCCATGCAATAGCATTTATTTCAGAGAAATTCACAAGAAAGTAAGACATGTATTTTGTAAACATTAAAGTAAAACATAAATTTCATTTGACTTCTATAAGAACCTAATGAAGCATAAAGCTCATTTTGCAAGTCAATGTTGAATTAAATACAGACATAAAGGCTGTAACGTATTACACTTACCAATTTCTTGACCAAGTTTTTAGGTGAATTAGTAGTACCAATAGTGCAACAGTATGAAATATAAAAATAAAAATTTGCTGAAGATTTGTGTTTACATTTTACACAGTTGCAAAAACTTTACGACTACAAATCTATGGGTACGTTCTCATATAGAATGTATTTTTGAATGTTTGCATTGCAATTATTATTCATATGAATTTTGTTTTCGCACCGCGAGATGGTGGGGAGAGGGGATGGCAAAAATAGTAATTAACGAAAAATGCAAAGCAAACATTCAACAATAAATGAATTCAATGTGATAACGAACTTGTGTACGGTAATAATTAATTGCCGCCCCTTCCCCCCCCCGCGCGCGGGGGTCGGGGAAGGGGCGGCAAAACATCAAAAAATCGGTATAAATCAACCGAAATACGATTGCGCACAAGGAATGGGGTACAGAAAGCAAAAACAAATATTTCTGCCGCCCCCTTATGTGAAGGGGGCGGCAACAACAGAACGGATTTTGCACCGGGGGAAGGCAGATGGTAAAAAAGTAAAAAACCGCCGTGGGGGTGGTGAGAACTGGAATCGTGGGTGGTGGGAAAGGTGCGGCAAACACGAAAAGTAGAAAAGCGCGGGGGTGGGGAAGAGGCGGCAAAACATCAAAAAAATGGTATAAATCAACCGAAATACGATTGAGGGGGGCGGCAAAACAGAACGGAATTTGCATCGGGGGAAGTCCGATGGTAAAAAAGTAAAAAAAAACTATAAATTAAGGGAATAACCATTGCAATGATTGCAGTATAAATCATGTACATGTGCAAAAAGAGAATTATAAATGTTTGATAAAATTAAAGAAAAAAGTTCCGTACTAATTTACAGGATATTATATAATTTTAAAAGGCATGTTAAAAAATCAATGAAATAAACTACAAATTTATAAATAATATACGCTTTATAACGTCTTTTGTTATTGATTTGCATATAATTTTCAAATAAATATTGAAAAATACAAGTGGTCTGTTCGACCATCTATATACTATATAACTCTATGGATGACAGTCGTTGGTCCGAATCCGCATGAAAGTTGGAATGGGCTTTCTCCACTAGGTGGTTTGAGGTTAGGTTTCTTGTTATGTTTTTGTTGAGAAAAGTTATTAAAAAACATAAAAATCAAATGTAATTGTTGTGTGGTAAAGTGAAATAAACAGCATTTATTACAATTTTCATAATTTCAACGGTGTGTATAACAGATACGACTAAAAATGTGACATGGAAAAATCACTCGGTGAGCACCTTAATTATTAAATATCTCCACTCCTGTACGTTTGCATGGATTAATTTATAAGAAAAAGTTGTTCAATTAGAGGTCCTATATACGGTGCACTAGTTTTTTTTGTCAAACATCGGTTGCACCAGTATACTCCAATTTACCCTGGCCCACTATCGCAGTGGAAGTCAAAATCCATATGGATCTTGGGCATACAACTTGGAGTCTTGTATTCATCAATATAGACAGCAGTTTCCCGATATAGATTTTAATCGTCATAATTTTATGAATCATAAAAACATTATTAAGCGATTTCAAGAAACAACTTGCATGTATAAGGGGAAGATTTCTGGAAGACTAACAGAATTAATACAACCAGTAATGGATGATAAAATCATTAAGAAAACTATCAGCTGAGACAGGTATTAAGCATTTACTATAATATGTTTATTTATTGTAATTGTAATAATTTTAGGGCTGCCGCTTGTCACTGTCCATAAAGCTGCTACCCTTATAAAATAAGTCTTGTGCAACAATTATTGATGTTCACAATGGTGAATTAAATAATGGTTTCTTCCAACAAGATAATGCACCAGCACATACAGCAAGAGAAACAATAACATTTCTTCAGGAATTTTATAATAATAGGCTCATTAGTTAAGGTCTATGGCCTCCGAGATCCACTGATCTTACACCGCTTGACTTTATTTGTTTGGTCAACTAAAAAATAGTGTTTTTAAGAACAGGCTCCATAATTTGGAAGAACTACAAGAAGCAATTAGTCATGAAATCCAACAAATTACGGTAGAAGAACTACAAAGAATGTTCGAAAATATGAACAGAAGAATTAACATAGAAAAAGTGGGACAACACTTTCAACATTTAATGTTAATGTTCTATTTTTTTATTTTGAATATTCTAATTATTATACTTGTGTTACTATCTCATTTTTAGTAAACTTTTTATGTAGTTTACCCGCTTTTTAATCCAACCAAATATTTTACAGAGTATAATCATATTTAGTTTTTTTTTTTTTTGGAAAGTACCAATCTGTATATTTGGTTGCCTATGGTTCTCATCTCAATCATTTACGAACGGAGTGTATAAGAAGTATGTCGCCACTCTATTTGAAGTAGAAATTAAAATAGCAACCTAGATTTTGTAACATTTAACTACAATCCATGAGAATATTGTAACAAAACTTAGAGTAGCGCCCTCAATCTTGGTGCCTTGTCTCCAAACTAACGCCGAAAGCCTAGTGGTCGTCTCCAAAATATGTTGCCAATAAATAGTCATTACATCAGCTATCAGTAATCTCTGCACTGACAATGTGATAACCGGGATTTACTATCCGACACTGGTTGGGACGCTGCGTACTCAATACGAACCTGACCCGCGTGCAGACATCCCAACTCTAGTTAGGTTTCTAGAATCTAATCGCCTATGATCATACTATATCAAGCAAACTACATTTATGAATTAAAAAGGATTAAATGGAATTTATATTTCATTAAAAAGGGCAAAAAACATTTAAAATTACTTGTTAACGAATCTGCTGGACTTTTATCATGACTACTCATCTCACTTGGTCTTAACAAACTTTTGAAAGCAGTTGAAATACTATGCAACATCAAAAACAATGTCAAATCATTTGCTTTGTTATGTCCTAGTGCACTTAATCTGGAAAAGAAAGAAATAAATTCAATAAAACATGCTGGTTTGTACATAGAATTGTTCTATATTGTTACCTGTACAATGAAGTTTTAATACACAAGTAACTTTCGAAAAAGAATTGTTGAACAGCCGTCGATTGTTTATTGAAACTTTCTGAAAGCCTGTCACACAATGCATCTAACATACCAGTCCTTAATACCAGCAGAAGATCTAACCAATCTAGTCCTGTTATAAGGCAATATTCAAGTATTGTTGTAGCATAAGGAACACTGAGCGGAATTGAACTGTCTATTTGAGGAGGTAATTTAAATAAATGAAGATAACTATCGATGTCAATCACTAGCAATACATTGCCAAGCCAAGACATATCGATGTGTAAAATGTCTGGTACTGTTCGGGGTGTCTTATGCATAGGTTCATCTCCCATTGGTGTTATGTGTAGATTAGCGCTTGCTAATGTTTTTAATGAATCTCGATATAAACAATGCATGGAATTATCAGCAAATGCTGCAACTATGTAATTACTGGAAACATTATTTAAAATAGTTAATTTACTTGTTGCCAATGATACTACTTTGTAATTGTATTGAAAATGTGATTGATATTGCCACAACTAAAACAGAAAACATAAGGAGTTATATAAATGGTGTGGAAAGCAAAAAATTATACTACATAAAAGAAATATAACCTACAACTGTTGTAAGGTACTTTGGTTCTGGTCCAGAAAGAAGCTCATGTACAGGGATAGCTTTCTCACGCAATTCCCAAACTTGTAAACAGCTACCGCTGTCATTACATGCTGCAACAACTAGTGAATCAGCATCTTCACGTACTATCCACTTAATATGAGTAACATAACTTCGTTTACTTTTAAAATTAAAGTGCTCCACTGAAATAAATTATTTTAAAAACCTACAATTTAAAGAAAGATCAAAACTTACAGTCTTTTCCCTCATCTAATAAGAAAAAACTGGGCAACGATTGACTAGTCATAATACATTTATCATCATTCTTAACCACAGATACATTATAACACTGAATGGGCATTGAAGTATCTCCACTACTTACAGCTAATAAAAAATGACCGTCTGCAAAATTTAAAGAGTTAATTGAAAATGATTACATACAATTTGTTCCATTTAAAGAAAACTTACTTTTACCATAACATATATCAGCAGTTTTAATATGTATACGAGTTGTTCCCAAACTTTCTGTGGTCACAATCACAGGTAATTGTGATGTAGAATGTGGCAATATAATAGATGCTAGCATTCCAGTTGTAGTCAATAATAAAGCTCCACTACAAGGTCTACCTCCAAATTGTTTCACTGAACACGCAAATTTAACATGTTGGAACTTTTCATTATATGAAGAACTATCCTTTTTATCTGGATTCAAGCATATCTATAAATATATTTTTCAACATGTCAGTTTATGCAAACTAACACTTACTGAATTACCTTTTTTCCTGAATGAAAAAATGCAGCAGTTAAAATATGTTCTCCTTGGAAAACTGTTTCTAAAGCTAACTGCCAATCATTAAGCAAATGTTCTGTACTTTTATAAATCCTTACATGACCACTTTCATCAGCAACCAATAACAATTCACCTGTGAAGTCCCATTGAAGAACTGTTACTAAAGTTGCATTTGATAAAATCCTGCAAACAATATCGTACAATGAATCTTTACTACATTCTCAAGGGTACCTATGAGCCAGCCATGGAGTATTTAAATCAGCTACATATACATGAGATCCGTATGTTCTTATTGTATTATCTTCAATAGTTGTTTTTGTAGTAAATGCTATAACATTTGTGCTTGAAATAGAACATATTAAAAAATTGTCTAACCTGAAAATAATATAAGATATATTTTGATATATTATTGTTGCAAATAAAAACATTACGCATAGAAAGCTTCAATTCCTTTAGGTGGTTTTCTTTTCACTGAAAATATATGATCCATTTAAAATCTTATATAAATATACTAAATTTCATGAAGTATACTGCTTGTTTGAGTTTCCAAAATATGTTCAAAATTTCGATTCAGAATCTAGGGGCATACTTGGTTAACAAACTTCGTTAATTGTGGAAAACCTCAAATTTGTGAAAAAGTGACTGAAGTGATGGAGAGCAAGGATAACAAATAACACAAGAAAATTAATGTAACTACTGATATAATATCGATTAACATTGTAGAAAATAGGCAGATTTGATACTTTAGAGGTTTATTATTGTAATAAAAAAGAACTGTAGTATATTTTATAAGACTAACTCAAGTATTATTTTTATAATATGATGCAGTTTCCTAAAATTGCTAGTTTCCTAAAATTTCTTGAGTAGTGTGTGCCTAGTGCAATCTTGGCATTAGTTATTTTTGTGTTGGTAGTAAAATAAAGACACAACCGTTGCAGAATTTTAAAAATCGAGTTTGAAAGAAAAAGTGAGCTAGTAAACTATGTGTTAGAGTATTACTAAAACTGAGAAGCTAATTGAATTCTGTAATTTAAACTATTAAAAATGAATAAGACAACTCCAAATTTAATTGATAACACAATTTTAACTACCCCTAAACCTTGTGCAACTTCTACAGAAAGAAGAAAAGAATTTCTGCAAGCTATTGACAAAAAATATGGAAGAAGATTAACGAACCAAAAAAATCTTTTAGAAGAAAATGAGAGTGATAACTCACTGGGCATTATTTATGATATTAATAATAAAGAAGATTTATTCAGTTCAACAATAGATGACAAGGACATTAAATCACATTTACAAAAACAGAGACAATTAGCTGAACACACTCTAGAAAAACCGAGAGTAGGTTTGCCTGCTAAATTTTTAGTTCCATCAGATACACCACGATATACCTGTAAAAAATCTTATAATAACAGTAGTACAGTGAATGAATCAGATCTATTGAGATCTCAAGATATAAGAAATAGCATTGATCTGGGAACATTTAATCCGAATGATATATCCACACCAAAAAGTTCAAATGTTAGTAGTTGTGGTCAAACATCTATCCAAGACATAAACGAAATTGCTCAAAAGCTGCGATATTCTGATATAAGTATTAAAGATATATTATTGTGTTCAGAATTGAATCACTTCAGTGTAGATAACTTAACTCAACAGTCAGGAGTCACAGATGTTGATAGTGGAATGTTTACCCCTGCTGAATTAATGGCAGATAAATTTTTGAGCGATGAAATGTCATGGCGTAAAGAAAGGGGCATACCAAAGAACATGACAGACATTTCAAGCACGTCAAACGTGGTTCCTTCTGAAAGTTACAGTGAAAAATATTCAGTTGGAGGTTTCTTTCAAATTAAGAGTGATAATGTTGACAATGAATTTTTCAAGAGAAGCCCTGAAAAAGAGGATCCAGTACCACTTATAGATCCAACGTTAGATTTTGAAGCCTCAAAAACTAGACCAAGAGAAGACAGTCTTGTAAATATTTCGCATATCGCTCAGATTATATCTGAATATGGATCAGAAGATACTCATAAAATTATAAATTTGTTGGAACGTAAAGAACGTAAAGATGAGACCAATAGTACAGTCACTTCTGAAAGAGATGTTGATGAGTATATTTCAGCTAATCAAATGCGGAATACATATGCAGCAGCACCGAGTTTTCAACAGCCTTCTGCAATGACCAGTATGAAGAAATTGCCAACAGTTGAGACATCATCTACACTTAGGGAAAATAATGGTCATAGTAGAATAATTACTGCTTGTGGTGACTTACATGCATCACCAGAATATGTAAGAACTGCATCGTCTTCAACAAAAGTGTCATTATCATCAAACTATTCCAATTTAATTGGGAAGAAAGGAAGGAAAGGAGGTTCAGATGTAAAATCTCCAAATTATATAGATGTACCTACTATCATAAATTCACCTAGTGAAGATAAAGAAAATGTATCTGATCGATCATTGACATCAATTCGAAGTATCAGCAGTTTAGCTACACTTCCTGATGGTAAGTCTCCCATCAAGAGTAACCGTTTAGAACTCATATGGGGTTGCTTAAAGACCGGACGATCTAGTATTCAGGAGTTCTTAATAAAGAGTCAAGTAAATCAAAAAATACGTATGCAAGCTTGCATTACAGGGTCAAGCTTTCGAATAGTAAAAGAATCTCATGACTCTGAAACCACTACTTCATTTGTATTAAGGCCCACAGAAACCAAAAGGTTCACTATCATGTTTTGTCCAACTGCAAAAGGTGCAGCATCCGAGAAAATAAATTTTTATCCAGTTTTGGGTGGTGAATTATGTTATGCAAAAAGACAAATGCTTGCTTTGTTTGGTTATGGTGGTCATGTAAATTGTGACCTTGTGAATATTGCAAAAGATTCAATGGGCAAATTGTGGTTGTCTTTAGGCAAAATTGAACATCAGAGATATGTAGAGGAAAAGTTCAAAATAAGAAACAATGGAACTTTGTTTGCATTTACTTGCCTTGATATAAGCTCTAAAGGACCATTAACTTTTTCAAACCTAACGATACAGCCAAATGAATTTATAATAAAACCACAAGAGGAGATATCCGTAACAGTTAGGTAATTATAAATTTATATTTCATATAATTATTATATTTAATATTCTTTGCAGTCATATTTTACATTGTAAATTTCTTTGTTATAGATACAGCCCTTCAAAACGAGATCTTCAATACTTCTTACAGAAAGACGTAGTCGAGATAGGTCACATCAGAGTTATGACGGGAGCTGAAGTCACAAGAGGCAGACTTCGTCGCTTATACAGCAAGTTAAAGCAGCAAAACACACCAACTGATCCATTAATTGAAAGACTGAGTAAAATCTTCCCTGAGGAAAGAATGCCTACAGACCTTAAATACCTCAAAGAATCTGTGAGTGCAGTGAAGGATTTAGTAGAACAGGTGACCTTCAAGGAAATCACAATAACTCTAGAACAAGATCTGGAAAGTACTTTAGTAAATCCTATTGCAGATATCGAAGACACAACAATTTATCAAACATTATACCAGGATTTAAGTTCGACACAGTTAATGGACGCTACCACTATAAGAAATGATAACCCACTCCAGTTCAGTGTAGAACCTACTACAATAATACTCACTTTACCAATGAAACGAGAAGATACATTTCTATTGCATTCACAATGTTCACAAAAAATACCTTTTGAAATTAAGACTGAGCCAGATAGTATATTCTCTACACACCCCAGTAATGGACACATTAGTCCCTATGAAACAATGGTCGTCAAAATTATTTGCCAGCCATCATCGTCGATGTGTTTTAAAGATATGGGACGCGTTTTAGTATACATTGGAGGTGGAGTTTTAGAAATTGCTGTGAAAATAGTTTTAGTTAAATCCAAGTAATTTTATTTATACAAATAATGCTGTGATTGTTGACTTTATTAATATTTTGTGGTATCTGCCATTTACACACACAATAGATTTAATTTTATAAATAAAAGGAATTATCGCGGATACATGAAATACAGGAAAGAGAAAATTATTGGGTAAATTCCGCTGTAGAGCAACCGTAGACACGTGTTTCTGACTCATTGGTCGTCATCGGTACGGTGTAGCCAAGGAATAAGGTGGGATAACCTTGGAGATGTATGCTATACGGAAGACCATCAGGAGACAGACCACCATTTGTAGCTTCAGTTAGAAGATCCTCAGTTTTGAGGACAACAACTAACGTCGCCACGAGGAAGACAATGTCAACCTGGGTTCTCGGATGGCACGCAGGTTGACATTGTCTTCCTCGTGGCGACGTTAGTTGTTGTCCTCAAAACTGAGGATCTTCTAACTGAAGCTACAAATGGTGGTCTGTCTCCTGGTGGTCTTCCGTATAGCATACATCTCCAAGGTTATCCCACCTTATTCCTTGGCTACACCGTACCGATGACGACCAATGAGTCAGAAACACGTGTCTACGGTTGCTCTACAGCGGAATTTACCCAATAATTTTCTCTTTCCTGTATTTAATTTTATATATATTTATTTTACACAATAACTGTACTTACTTGTTTTACTTTATTAAATTATGTGAAATTATTACATGTTGTTTGTTTATCTTGCTGTATATTAGTACTACTATAATTTATCTCAGATGTAAAAGCTGAGGAGATTGGGTAAATATTCCTATGAAATATACAACTTCAAGTAGACTTTATGCATCTATGGTTTATGCTGCTTCTACAATACATGAGAAATCTAAGCCTTTTGCAGGTTTTTTTTAAATGTTTTGAGGGTTGTCGATAAATATGATATTCAATATTATTATTGTAAGTTGGACGTACTTTTTTGCCAGTTATTAATTGTCAGGTCAATACATCCTTGAATATGAAGATCTCTTTATATCAAGAAACCTAAAAGTAGGTTTAGGTAGCATTATTAGTGTAAAGACACTAATAACGCTTAAATGTCCCACTTTATGATCTCGCAACTGTACCTATCTTTTCTAGACATCAAATATTGAATATTGTCTTAAAAATGCTGCATTAGGGCTTTATTTGACTTTGTATTTGTCTAGATTTTGTAGATGATTTCTGGGTACTAACAGTCTCTAACAGGCACTTTAATCTGTATTGGAAGATTTTAAAGCTTTTACTATTCTACACAGCAATATTTGCCTCATAGCATATTTAACTACACTGACATGCATCTCCTTGAAGCATTACACGTGAAAAGATTTTTTCTACAGCATCGGAGCTGTGTGATCTTGTTAAGACATAAGAAAGCCTCAATTGTACAGTAACTATACTCAAATACTGCAATAAACTGATACAAACATATACATTTATTAAAAGAAATATAGAATATGTATTTCCAAATAACACTGGTTAGGAATGAAACATTCCATAAACTCACTCTTTCTTCATATTTTTGTACATATTTAGTCCACTTCTTTCCATTTTGGCACTATTACAATTTGATCAGTTTTGGTGCTGCCTATACCAAATCTATTGAATTTCTCTGAACTCATTTCAAGACAGATCACTCAAGTTGACTCAAGTAGTTACTTGAGTTCTCTCCAATGATCTAATACTATTATACTACCGCGCGATCATTTAAATTCTAAATTAGATAGTTCTATATTATTAGATCATTGGTTCTCTCATTACTAACCACAACATCCATGTTTTTTTGGTGTTAAAAGCATCATATTGCTGCATATAGTTTCTATCGGTACATGCTGTAACCTCCAGATTCCAGAATATAAGTATTATAAAATATGTAGCTCACATTAAATGAAACGTCTGAATGTTTGTAGAATTAGAAAAAATCACGAATTTACAGCTTCTCTATGTGTCCTTAAAAGATCACTTACCATGAAAACATATATGTCTGTAATTGACTTACGCATTGCGATTTAGAAATTTTCTTGTTATTAAATCGGCAAATTGTAATCGTCTTCCTTCATTTGTTTTACCGCCAGAGTCGTCCGTAAATATTTAGAATAAATGTCAAGTCAATCAAATGTCAATAACTGCAATACAAAGTGTTAAATATAATCCAATCCAATCATTGCATATCTTTTGCAAATAAATCCGGGGACGAAGTAATTGTGCACGAAAAAACGTATTTCGTAACTTACGCATCCGTAGTAATGTGAAATATCAACTTTGACAACGAAATATCTAATGTTAGCGTTGACAATTATATATAGAGGAGACGCGTTACATTCAATTGTCTTATCTATGTTGCCAGATCTGTTTTTATTTCTGTCAGTGACATTTGATATAACAAAAGAAAAAGATTATTCACAATACAATAACTATAACCGTTGATTGAAGGAATACATAAAGATGCGCCACTACATAGCACTGAGCGTAGCCAAAACTGGATACGAGATCTATAGCGACTGCATCAGTTGTTTGGATCCGAGATTCGAAACAGCCCGAGACAGCGATGACGTTTCTCGGCAAGGGGTTTGCGGGACGACTTAACGGAAAGACACGCTATTTTACTATAGCGTTGCGCTATAACGTAATATATTAAGTAATTGAAATGCTCTAAGACTTCAGTCTTCCTCAACTTATTTATTATATTGATTTAGATTGTCGGAAATGAATGTAAAGTAACTTTTTTAGTTTCACTAATACAGTTATGATAACAAGTAAAAGTCATCAATGACGTGCAATTGAATATAACGCGTCTCCTCTATATGTATAGCGTTATACTCAATTGCACGTCATTGATGACGTTGACATGTTGTCATAACTGTATTAGAGAAACTAAAAAAGTTACCTTGTTAAATTGAGATCCAGTCGGCCATGGTAGTTGCATATTCATGCAACATCTACCGGTGATTTTTGCAATTAGCTTCATCCTCTGTGGACTTGGAAAAATTTAGAAAAGACTCTGTTTGACTAGTTGGCACCGATTTACGACTCGCGGTCGACGTCGTATCTAGAGTGGGGTCAAATTCCCCCTTCCTTTCTTTGAACTAAAGAATTATCACCTCTATGTGCTTGTGCAAAGTGTTCTACTAGACATTTATATCATATTGCGATAGAATTACCCCCAAAATGTTGAAATTTTTCTCGATATTTTTCCTAGCTGCGGCAAAAAATTTTATTTCGTGTTTTACTAAATCCTGAAGTAATTTCTTAAATAGTTTCTGCTTCGTCAGCTGGCAAGGATCTAATAATGTTTTCTGTGTAATCATAAATCAAAGAAGAAAACTGTGGTATTAGACTTTATTATTATGTAAAATAATATAGCACAATAATTACAAAATTATTTGTTAACAGCCATAGATTTCCATGCAGTTTCTTTTTAAATAACCTATGGACTTACACGACAGAGACAAGTATTTATATATGTATATAAAGAAGAAACAAACACAACATACGGTCAAGGCACATTATATTGTTTAACACTAATTTTATTACATTTTTATCTATTGCGGAATTTGGTAACAACATCATCATTATTATAAAGACAATTAACAGTTCGTTATATATGTATGTATATATTGCTATTGCTCCAGTGACCATATTTTAAATATGATTAAAATATAATATGTATATTTTATTATGTATATAAAAATATCCTTATTACCTAACCCACTAGACTACTACAAAAAAATGTTATTTACACATTTATAGACAGACACATAAAACACATTATGTATAAGTATATAGCACCATGATGCATTGTTATTTCATACAAAATATTAAGGTACGACCAAAAATGACAAATAATAACATTAGCATTTACTCAATGAAAATATATGTACCCTACTATGTGAGTTAAATTGGTGATAATGCGAGTTCTGGATGTTTGTAGCATGTGATACGGTGAGATTATCATTTACTAATAATTAAGAAATTGATCTCTAGAAGAAGAAGCGATTATTTGGTGGTACGTATAAAGGCATATAAAACAGTTTTATTCCCAGAAAAGAAATAAGAATTTATTGTACCTACACGATGTTTCTAGCAAATTGGAGGAAAAACACAAACAATCAACTATAAGTACATAAGATATCGACTACATGAGATAACAAACAAATTCACGTTAACTATGGATGTCAGATAGGGGTGTATGTTAAGCCCGATATTATTTACCTTAATATTAGTTGAAGCAGTAATGGAACCAAGGAAGAAAGCAAAACCATACGAGATCGATTACTGGAATATGAAGGAAATTGAGTTAACAGAAGTATTCAAAATATGAAAGAACTCTAACATTAACTTAGAAATTTACGAAAACGATGCAAAAAATAAATATGAACATAATAGAAAAAACAAAAAACATAATAACCGGAATAAATGAACAACACAGAGAATTATATTTGGGCAGAAAAGAAATCAAGCAATCGGAAAAAATTAAATGTTTGGTATCAATTGTTTCAAAGTAAAAATTATTTCATTTAAAAATGTATTGACATTAAACACAAACAAAAAAATTAGTCAGTTATACTTCTATATTTTGCAGGATGTTTTTGAAAACTCATCATAAATATATTTATCCACAAAATAAATCAAGGAATAACTCATTGAATTCTTACCGTACATAATTACAAACACCTGTATATAGATATATAAGGCGTTTGTTAACTCTTAACTGGATAGTACCTAAAAGAGGTCGTAGATGAAAATACTTTCTTACCACTTGAATTTGCGTAAGTATATTGATTGTACATATACGCTATACGCATCCAATTAGGTACCTATATGATTTATCATCAGCTGTATAGAAATCTGTATGTATTGAATGTGTTTATAGAATTAAATTAAGAAGTTTGTTTTTTTCTAATAGAAATATAAACCAAGCCAATGTGGAAACAATGTTTGGCACACAACCTTGACAGCAAGTCGGCATTACGAAAGATTTCTTTTTTATCGGCAAATTTATTCATTCATATTTTATTACTAGGGAAATTTGCTACAACTAAATAATTCCTAACACGTTTCATGAAATTTTATACCTTTCTTTTTTCTTTCGGAATAAAACGTTTTCGGATGTTATTTTACATAAAATAATATACAACAAAAAACCATGCGAGGTTAGTAAAGTAGCGTACAAATCAGATTAACTCACACGTATTCAATTTCTCTTCAATTTTTAGTCACATATACGTAAATTAATGATTATAATAATCGTTAAGTACGTTATTTGATTTGAATTCTTTTTCACTAGATGTACCGCACACGTAATGAAAAAGAAATGAAATCGCGTCACCAACATACAAAATATTAAAATAAACAAACAGACAAGGAAAAACAAAAAAAATCCTTGGCCAGAAATCGACGAGATGTTTCCTTTTTTTCTTATAAATTCCATTAAGTCTATATATAAGGCACATCGAGAATAAATTTATTAATAATTATTAATTCTAATTGTGTAGGTATTCGTGAATAACAAAATACACTGGTCCGTCTCGACAACAATTTAAATATTTTTAAATGAGCGAGAGAACAACAATAAAACAAAACGTATTTCTCGAACTGTACAGCAGATGGCACATGGTATTCATATACTTTCGTCGTTCGAAATGTCGAAATTTTAATTCAGAATCACAGTCTTTGAGAGTTTCCCGATTTTTTACTCTTCTTGTTTGTCTTGAACCATCCCGCCGATTTTTCGGGATCTCTCGGTATCGATACGGACCTCGATATTTCCCGATTATCTTCGCGACTCTTTCTGCCACCCAAGGACTCCACCGACATACTTTTTGAAGAGATCTTCTTGTCATCGCGATTGCTGTATCTGTTGTTTTCTTTGATTTGGCGTTCTTTTTTCTTGTACAGTGTCGAATTGGATCCTCTAGGCGTTTCTTCTTTAGATCGTTTGAGTGTTGAGATGTTTTCCTTGCTCTTGGATTTACGATTTAGCGTCGACGCAATGTTCTGATTCGATCTTTTCGTTTCTTGCGCTTTCTTCTTTAAAGTTGAGGAATTTTCTTTACGACTAGATCCGTTCTTGACGATTTTTTGTTCGTATTTGCCGTTTCTTGCGGGAGGTTTTGGATACTGCGTGTAATCTATGTCCAGGGTTTCCTTGTAATGCTTCGGTCTCCACGGTGCCAAGACGGAGAAGGAACGACTCAGTGTTTTCACCTGAGGTTGTATACGGCTTGAACTGTTTGAGGCTAGTTCTTCCCTAGACGCTGCTCTTCTGCCGTTTCTTAAATATCCAGGTCCTGGTATATCTCCGACTGAAACAGAAAAAAAAAATCTGGTGAAAGACCATAATAATTACGATTTGGCGTTAAGATTACAAATTGTTAAAGTAAAAACTAAACACTGTATTCATAAAAAGGTTCACTTGGGATGCAACATTATTAGAACATTTTGTTTAGTTTGAATTGTCATGGAACTCCTATTGCAGTATGATATTTGCATTTATATTATTAAATCATTAAATGAAGTGATGAAAATCTCTAGGTGAAACATGTCGAAATATAAGCAAGTAATAACAAAAAACACACTTGGTATTGTTTCACAAATAAATATAATTAAATACTCGATGTACATTTCGCCTTGCGGCATCGTCAGGAGTTCTCGAGAAACTAAATAAAATTTAATATACTGTAACTACCTACTTCTAACAAAAATGTAAATAAAAATGTACAAAAATAAAAAATTATGAAAAGGGCATGGCTTATCTGGAAAGACCGTTTTTACAAGGCTAGGGTTTATTAGCGGTGAATTTATGAGTTCTGTTTGCTCATTAAGAACATTGCCTGGTTGTAAAAGTAAACTTTCTTTTATAAAATAACCTTCTAGAACATTAATTTTTTTCCTTTTATTTAAACTATACAGTACTTCTAAATTGTCTATTGAAAATTGATGTCCCGTGTCTAAAACATGGTTAGCTACACTTGAATTTTCATAATTTAATTTAACGGCTCGCATATGTTCTGAGAATCTTAATTTGAAATTTCGCCCTGTTTGACCTATATAAAATTTACTACAATCACTACAATTAATTCTGTAAATTCCTGATTTGTTTAGTTTAGGATTCGCTGCTTTATTATTTGTTAATTGACTTTTTAAAGTGTTATTATTATAGAAGGCTATTTTAAAATCCAGTTTCTTTAAAACATTACTAATTTTCATACTTATACTACCTAAATATGGAATTTTAACCCATTGTTTTAATGTCAAGTCCTGGGACGGGGGAAATGCTGATTTTAATGTAATTGATTTGTTCATTCTATTGACTAATTTATCTATTAGAGATGAGTTATAACCATTATTTTGTGCAATTATTTTAATAGTTTTTAATTCTTTATTAAAGTTAAATGTGTTCATCGGTACTTTCAATAGTCTATAAATCATTGAATTAAACGCAGCATGTTTGACGTTAGTGGGATGATTGGAGGTACATATTTGGTATCAACGTATCGCAAAAGGTAGGTTTTCTAAAAATACTGTAATCTAACTTGTTGTTACTAATCTGGATTTTTAAATCAAGGAAATTTAAAGACCGATCAGGTGCTTCTTTCTCTATAGTGAATTGAATATTATTATTAATTTTATTAAGTTGTACTAAAAAGTTATCTAGCTGTCTATCTGAACCTGATCACAAACAGAGAATATCATCCACATATCTAAACCATGCTGATACCGGTGACGTATTTATCCTGTATTTATCAAACAAGTTAACTTCGAAATGGTCCATGAAAATGTCTGCTAGTAATGGTGACAAGGGGGAGCCCATCGGAAGGCCATTGTTCTGTTTATAAAAGTTGTCACCAAACTGGAAATAATTTTGTTTGGTGTTTGATTATAAAACAAAAATGAATGAAATTTTATCTGACCAGATGTTTGTAAAGTTAGAAAAAGATCCATCCCAGAGTTATCAAAAAGATATTCGATCTTTGATTAAGAAAACGAACTTTATAGAAGAAGAACAAAAATTCAAATTTAGTATCATGAACCCAGTAGCCCCAAAGCTATATGGGCTACCTAAAATTCACAAAGAAGAAATACCTTTACGCCCGGTGGTTAGTTATGTCCAAGCTCCGTCTTACAATATTTGTAAATTGTTTAATGAAATTTTACCCGAACTAATTGAATTTAAACCTAAATATACCGTTAACAATAGCCTTGACTTAATAGATAAACTTCAAAATACTAATGTAAGTCACGTTACTAAACTTGTTTCATTTGATGTAAAAAGTTTATTTACTTCCATTCCCATCCCGGAAGTAAAAAATATTGTATATTCTAGAATTAAGAAACATTGCCCGGATAAATCTTTAGAAATAGAGGAAATGCTGAATTTATGTTTGGAACAAAATTATTTCCAGTTTGGTGACAACTTTTATAAACAGAACAATGTCCTTCCGATGGGCTCCCCCTTGTCACCATTACTAAGACATTTTCATGGACCATTTCGAAGTTAACTTGTTTGATAAATACAGGACAAATACGTCACCGGTATCAGCATGGTTTAGATATGTGGATGATATTCTCTGTTTGTGGTCAGGTTCAGATAGACAGCTAGATAACTTTTTAGTACAACTTAATAAAATTAATAATAATATTCAATTCACTATAGAGAAAGAAGCACCGATCGGTCTTTAAATTTCCTTGATTTAAAAATCCAGATTAGTAACAACAAGTTAGATTACACTATTTTTAGAAAACCTACCTTTTGCGATACGTTGATACCAAATACCTCCAATCATCCCACTAACGTCAAACATGCTGCGTTTAATTCAATGATTTATAGACTATTGAAAGTACCGATG
Organism: Amphimallon solstitiale; assembly: GCA_963170755.1. Lineage (NCBI taxonomy): Eukaryota > Metazoa > Arthropoda > Insecta > Coleoptera > Scarabaeidae > Amphimallon > Amphimallon solstitiale. The sequence goes on from OY720676.1 coordinate 173,769,223, forward strand.
AACACATTTAACTTTAATAAAGAATTAAAAACTATTAAAATAATTGCACAAAATAATGGTTATAACTCATCTCTAATAGATAAATTAGTCAATAGAATGAACAAATCAATTACATTAAAATCAGCATTTCCCCCGTCCCAGGACTTGACATTAAAACAATGGGTTAAAATTCCATATTTAGGTAGTATAAGTATGAAAATTAGTAATGTTTTAAAGTAACTGGATTTTAAAATAGCCTTCTATAATAATAACACTTCACACAGTCAATTAACAAATAATAAAACAGCGAATCCTAAACTAAACAAATCAGGAATTTACAGAATTAATTGTAGTGATTGTAGTAAATTTTATATAGGTCAAACAGGGCGAAATTTCAAATTAAGATTCTCAGAACATATGCGAGCCGTTAAATTAAATTATGAAAATTCAAGTGTAGCTAACCATGTTTAAGACACGGGACATCAATTTTCAATAGACAATTTAGAAGTACTGTATAGTTTAAATAAAAGTAAAAAAAATAATGTTCTAGAAGGTTATTTTATAAAAGAAAGTTTACTTTTACAACCAGGCAATGTTCTTAATGAGCAAACAGAACTCATAAATTCACCGCTAATAAACCCTAGCCTTGTAAAAACGGTCTTTCCAGATAAGCCATGACCTTTTCATAATTTTTTATTTTTGTACATTTTTATTTACATTTTTGTTAGAAGTTGGTAGTTACAGTATATTAAATTTTACTTTAGTTTCTCGAGAACTCCTGACGATGCCGCAAGGCGAAATGTACATCGAGTATTTAATTATATTTATTTGTGAAACAATACCAAGTGTGTTTTTTGTTATTACTTGCTTATACTTATATTATTCTTATTAAGACGGTTGCGGGGGCCGTTTCGGATGTGCTGGCGCTTATCGTGAATAGATCTTTTGAAAGTGGAAAATTCCCTTCTGGGTTGAAGGTATCATCAGTGGTTCCTCTGCATAAGAAAGGCGATAGGACAAACATAGAGAACTACAGACCCATTTCTATATTGAGTGCGGTTTCAAAAACCATTGAAAAGCTGGCCTACGACCAGATCCTGGAGTTGTTGGGGAGATATGATGTTTTAGATGTTCATCAGGATGGTTTCACAAGAAATAAATCTACAGAGACAGCACTGTTTGACTGCCTCCAGTATATTTATGATAAACTGGATGGAAATGAGTATGTCGTGGGAATTTTTTTTGATATGTCGCGAGCGTTCGACTGTGTGGATATGGAGGTTCTTGCCGATAAACTGTACAGTATAGGTTTTAGAGGAATATCGCTGGACTGGCTCACGTCATTTATGTTGGAGAGGCGTCTGGTCGTTTCCATCGATGGTGCAAGCGCCGACGAGTATAGTGTTCCTCTTCGTGTACCCCAGGGTTCGGTGTTGGGACCCTTATTATTTTTACTGGCTACGAGGGACTTGCCAGGGTGTTTCGAATGCGGTCATCCAGTATTTTTTGCGGACGACACTTCCGTGATTGTGTCGTCCCGAAGTGCTGGTGAACTTGAGACTAGTATTGGGCTTACGACTGCGAATATGTCTAAATGGTGTGAAATAAATAGATTTGTACTGAACCGCCAAAAAACCACTCTGGTGTTTTTCCATAATCGGAGACCGATGCCAGATCTGTTGACGAAGTTTAATGTTAGTGAAAGCATAAATTTATTGGGCATGAAATTGGATCAAAGGCTTGCATGGAATGAACACTTGCAATATGTGTGCGGCAAACTTAACACAGTGTATTATGTGATTTCTCAGGTTAGATTTTCTCTAGACAGGGACGAGCTATTAGATATCTACTATGCTTTGGTTTACAGTGTGCTATCTTACAATATTATCGTTTGGAGAACAGCCGTTGAATGGGAGCGAGCATTTATCGCACAGAAGCGCATAATTCGGTTGATTTTCAATATAAAATATAGGGAAACCTGCCGAGGTGCGTTTGTGGATAGTGGTATTCTCCCCTTTCCATGCATATTAATTATTATTACGCACGATTATTCTACGAGGCAGGCGCATGATATACCTTCCATTAGACACAGACTGACACGAACGGAGAAATCTCCGTACTAAGTATACATGTTACAGACTTTATAATGGGTTGCCTCCTAGCTTGAAATCTATAAGTTCACTTACTCTTTTTAAGCACAAGCTTCGAGCATACTTGTCATCACATGCATTCAACTCCATCACCGAATATTTTAATACTTAGTTATGTTTTTATGTGCGTGTTTGTATATACATGTATGTGTGTGTATGTGTGTGAGCATTTGTTGCATTTACTTATATTTGCATATGTGTATCTTGTTTCTATATCTTGTTCGAAAATTTTAAAATTGTGCATGCACTGTATTGACAATGTCTATATCATGTTTAGTGATCAATGACAATAAAGATTATTATTATTATTATTATTAAATAATTGTTATAGGTTCGGTCAATGAGTATAATTAATGCATTTATGATTATAATATATTATTTAAAATGCAAAATTTAATATACAAAGAGATCATTTTGAACTGTTCTGGGTTGGCAACAAAGAAGTGCCAGTATTATCAAAAACTAGGAAATATTTACTTTCGTGAATTGTCCATACTAAATTTACATGTCAAATGTCAATATACCGGTATACCATGCCTTTTACGATACAACAAGATACGTTTATTGTAATGTCGCACTTTCGCAGTGGAACATCGCAAGAGGATGGATCATGGAAAAAGTCATTGGGATCATGTTTTCAGAAATTTGTAACGGAATCTGGAAATAAACTTGCACATATTCACTGGTCATCGCAATAGGGTGGTGAAATGTTTAAGGAAACGGGAAGTGTTTGTAAACGTAAACCTGAAAAAGCACCAATAGTTTTAATAGAAGATATTGTCGCATACATTAGGCAGCGAATGGAAGTTAGTCCCACAAAATCTGTACGAAAGCTGTCTGCCCAAACTGGTAAAAAAATCTAGTTAACTTAAATGTAATTTGTTATGCAGCATAATGTATTTAAATTGTAGGTATTTCCTAAGGAAAGTTCTCATAAGGCACTGAAAACAAACTTACATATGCACCCATATAAAGTTTCTGTACTACAACATTTACGGCGCAATCACTTTGAACAGAGATTGAATTATTGCAACTGGTTTAATGAAATATTACATGAAGAAGACTTGAATCGCACTTTCTTTACAGATGAAGCTTGGATCTATTTGTTGGGGTATATCAACTCTCAAAATTATCTGGCCTGGTCAACTGAGAATCCACATGTTTTTGTTGAAAATAGTCTCCATCCTATCAAAGTCAGTATTTGGGTTGCAATGTCAAAGAGACGGATTATTGAACCAATTTTTTTCCATGATACAACCCTTCATTAGCAGCCTTCACGAAGATGAATTGACTCTGGGGCACTTCCAATAAGACGGGGCAACTGCACATACTGCGCAACTAACTATTAATTATTTGCACCAGAAATACTCCACAATGTGTTCAATAATATGAGAAGACGTGTCAATCTATGCATTGAGAATAACGGTGAACATTTGGAACAACTTTTATAAAATGTATTCATTTTGTGAAATAATTATAGGGTTATGTTTTACAATAATAAACTTGTAACGTATTTATTATTGTTTATGATAAAAAATAAAGTGCAATTACTATAATTCTACAAAAATTCTTTCATATAATTCAACTTAACACTAACCCTATTTCATTGACATTTATCAAGAAAAATGTAAATAGTAAACCTAACCACACACTAAATAAATAAACATGTTCGTCAATTACAACTTTGTTCCCATATTAAAATCAGTGTGGCCAACTCAGGACAGTTCAAAACGACCACGTAGTACCAGTGGCGGCTAGCGCATAAGCGCTGCAGTGTTGCAGAGCTCCCAAAAAATTGGGCGGGCGAACCTGTATTAGTTATAACTAGTTTTCTTTTACATAATTTTTCCGACATTTCTGATGTTTATAAAAGCGTAACATATTGTTGTGAAAATTCTCCCCCTGTATATCAAAAAATTTGCATATTTTTCTACATCATCCTGTAGAGGACATCAAACCCTACAATTTGACACCTGAATCATCAAAATCCGATCAGTAGAAGCCGAGATATTCGCTTCGGAAATTCCAACATAAAATGAAAGCAATATACTAATAATATTCAATAGGCGACCAGTGGAATAACCAATCTAATTCGCGCGATCGCTCACTTGTTCCTTATTTGGTCCACACGAACGTGCGCTCAGAGCCCTTACAAACACCCGCGCGCACCCCGCTACCACCGCGGCTGTCTAAAACTAATGCCTGATTTTACCAGGCAAATTCGCTGCATTGAGTGCAGCGAGAACGGCCATATGATTCGGTTTATTTAATTTTTTCGCGACTCTTGTTACGGTGCGGCGTGTTTAAGATAAAAACAAATATTAGAGTGCGCGTGCTTCTGTTTTTGTGTATTGTTGACAATTTATATAAACTCTGTGTATTATGGAGGTGGTCTTTAATTTAATTAATGTGAAGAGATTCTTTAAATATTCATACGAAGAAAAGTTAGAATTAAAAGCAAGAGGCAGGCCATTAGTAGATATCACTATTGAAAAAACTGGTGTAAGTAGAGGGAAAAATTATACACGTAAATTTAGTAGATATTTATTCAAAAAACGAATGGATTTGTGGATGCAACAAAAAAAAATGCTTTATATTGTTTTCCCTGTTTACTTTTTGGTGGTGATAAAGCTTGGACTGAAATAGGGGTCACGGATCTAGAGCACTTGAGTTTGAAAATAAAAAGACATGAGAATTCTAAAAGCCATCTTCATAATTGTATGGAATTTGCGTTACTAGGGTCAACTAATATTATGGCTGGGTAAATATACAAAGACATAATGAAAATGTGTCAAAGAATCGGTATATTTTATCAAAAATTATTAATTGTATAAAATTTTGTGGAGCTTTTGAATTGGCCCTTCGGGGACATGATGAGAGCGATACTTCCGAGAATCCGGGGATATTTCGTGGACTTATTAATTTTTCGGCTGAATTAGATGCAACTCTAAGTGAGCACCTAAAAAATTGTTCGGTATTTAAAGGCACTTCCAAAGAAATACAGAATGATCTGTTACAGTGCATACTTGAAGTCTGTTAAGAACAAATAATTGAGGAAATTAATAATTCTCCGTTTTTGGCGATTATGGCGGACGAAACAACGGATGTTGCTGCAAAAACTCAAATGGTAGTTATTTTTAGATATGTTCGTGATGGTGAGCCAATTGAACGTTTTTGGGACTACGTCATTCCTGAAAAATGTGATGCAGAAACACTTAGCAAAACAATTTTAAGTGTTATAGATGCTTTACTTCAAAATTCACCTAACAAACTGATTGCACAGAGTTACGATGGAGCAGCGGTGATGAGCGGACAACACGCAGGCGTTCAAGCATTGATTAAAAAAAGTACCCTTTTGCGCACTATGTACATTGCTATGCCCATCAATTAAATTTAATTATGTGTAAAGCTGCTTCTGCAAATTCGCAAGTACGTGTATTTTTTGGAAATCTACAAGACATTCCCGGCTTTTTTAATAATTCACCCCAACGAGTAGAAGTGTTAAACAAGATTGTAAACAGAAGGATCCCCCACGGCGCTACAACCCGTTGGAATTTTAATATCAGGACCATTAATGTTGTGTACGAAAATAGGGCCTCTCTCATTGAGTGTATGGAAGAAATAGAAGAACAATTCTCCAACAACACAGTCTGTAGTGCAGCCGCCTCTATTCGCCGTACATTAAATGATCCGATCTTCAATTTTTGGCTGACTTTTTACCATCATGTAATGCCCCATGTAGATATCCTGTTTAATCAATTGCAGCAAAGAAAAATTGAACCCACTCTAGTAAAAGACGCTATCGAAAATTTTGAACGCGGTATAGGCCAAGTTCGAAATAATATTGACAACATCATAAGTGAAGCATCAGATTTAATAAGCGATGAGCCACCACCAGAAAAACGCAAACGTCCAAATAACAGCAGATTTAATCATCGAATTTCGGCTTTAGAGGTGTGTGATGTTATTCTAAATTGTGCAAAAGATCGATTTCATTTTAAAGAGCATCTAGTAGTGGCATCACTTTTTTTTTTCGGAATGCTTTGGAGAGTATTGCAGTAAATTTCCTGAGGACAAACTCACTTCCGCATGCTCCTATTATCCCACCCTTGATAAAGAAAGATTACGAGCTGAATTGTCTGTTATTTACTCAAGAACTGATTGTAGATCTTTAAAAGGCGCACTACCTCTTCTAAAATTTTTAATAAAAAACAATCTGGGAGATACGTTGAAGGAGACTAGAAAATTATTAGAGATTGTACTAACAACTCCCATGACAACATCAGAGGCCGAACGATGCTTTTCAACACTAAATCGAATTAAGACGTTTCTCAGAAATTCAATGAGCGAAGATCGTTTAACATCTCTTTCCATGCTATCTATCGAAAAAAAGTTTATCTCCGAAATAGACAATTTTAATGACAAAGTGATAACAAAATTTGCAAATCGAAAAGAACGTAGAATAGATTTAATTTATAAGAAATAATTTGTTAGTAAAGTAGTGCTTAGTGACTCTTATTTTTTTCTGTGACAATTGACAATCGTTCCAGAAATCCATTACTTCAGTGCGGAAGGCGAAGAAAGCACGATAAGATCGATGGGAGACAACCTCTTACTGCCCGTGCAAGGTAATTTTTTTTGTAAAACTTGCAGAACACCTTAAAATTTTTAGCACGAGCCGCCACTGCGTAGTACTATAACGAAAAGCAGATAATTTACATGACATTCAATGAAGTTGTAAGAAAGGATAGCCTTGAAAAATCATCCATGGCAAACGATATCATAGTTATGAAGACAATAAATAACTTAACACATACTGCACACTGTACCTATATAATATTAATATAGTAAGTCAATCTTTGACGTATAAATGTAAAACCGATAAACAACGCCAGATGAAAGTGGTAACATCCAAATATAACTACTTGGCGTCCCATATAAAAAGTGGACATTTAACAATGTATGTTGACGATACGATGAGTACCGATAATCATATGGAAATAATAAAAAAAACATATGTACCTGTTGCGGCGTGGAGATAAACTACACTCCTTTGAGACTGTTGACTACTATCTCCCTCTGTCGAACTTTCAACTGAACTAACTTCATTTTTTCTGCGTCTTATTCTCTCTTCTTTACTACTTCTAGATACATCAGCTCTGTGTCTGTGAGTGGGAGAGGCGGGGGGCTTCAGACTTAAGCGGGAACCCTTCACGTCCCTGTCTGATTCCGAAATATTCAGCATGGACTTATGGTTGCTCATCCTGCGCATTTCTGGCGTTCCCATCTCTTCGGATATGTTGTGCAAATCTCTCGTAGATTGGCTTCTCCCTCTATCCCTGACGTTACCGTTACTGATGTTGTTAGTGAATGTAGGCCTGGTGGTCATTTTTAGTGATGACTTCTTTCGCAGACTACCGTTAGATTCAATGTCGGTGTCGCCGAAGAACCTCAGGTTCTTCGTCGGGGTCGATTTGGTGGGTGTTTCGTCTTCGGTACTGTTAGAATCTTTTTCGATCTGGAGCAAAGAAGAGAAAAATTTATAGGAGGTTCTTATAAAATATGTTTTTAAAAATTGCGGGGCATATTAATAAACTTATTGTCTAAAGTCATTCTTTTTCGAAGTTTCCCAGATTTAATTTCAGTTCCCAGCCCTGCATTCTACTTACGATAAAGTAAGCAAAGTATGGTTATGTTAACATTTTTAAACGTGAAGTTAACAAAATACAGACATTTATTAACAATTCAATAAGACTTTTTTAAAACTCGAATTGCTAGCTGATTATAACGTATTAGGTAATATATTTGGATTAAAAAAAATCCATTAATTTATTTTCAGATAACCTTGCAACTAGTGCAATTGAGTTCAATGCACCGCCATTGGGAGTCATACTCCCATATTACTGCTGTATTTTAAAATTATTAAAAAACATATACATATTGCTATATCCTTGTTTTTCAAATTAAATATAATAATTTTGCACCGGCATAATTTAATCAAACTACGATCATACAAAGCTGCATAATTTATTACGAATGTAGAGATAACGTTGTAATGTAAAAAAAAATTCTTTATTAAATTTATAAGTTCAATCTTCATCAACATTCATATATTTCTTGTAGGTTCTAGCAGTGATATTCCTTCTGTTTTTCCCACAACATTTCTGTTTTAAAATTAATAGGATAAGGTTACTAATAAAAACTAAATCTCATAAAATATTTATATTCAATTTTAACATCTTATAATAACATCATCGAAGAAATAATTCTCTTGCCACATGTGGCCGTAAAAAGAAATTGTACTTTTTACTTTCCAATTACAAGTAAAAAAAAACAAACGTGTATTTTATAAAGATACGGAAAACACATTACATTACAAATATAACATATAGATTTAGAATAGATATCACTCTTTGCTATTTTCAAATTTTAACATTATATAGTTTCAAAGAAATAATAATTTTATTATACGACGCTAAATTTTTGCCTTACCAAAGACATTCATTTTCACGAAGTATCTTTGAAAATACAAAAACTCGCAAAACAGAAAACACCTTGATAAGACCGTCACCAATCACCATATGCAAACATTCACACGTTGTACATATCATAAATTGGCTATTGTCCATCAAAATGCTCCCATCTTTACGTATACCAATATATTTGAAATCCCCATAAAATTTTGTATCTAAAACTTGTTAACAATGCATAGATAACATCACTAACAAACATTCAAACGTTGTGTCATCGATGCCTCCCTACATTGTTAACAATAATCCCATTATTTATTACTTTAGTCTACTTATAACAAAGAAGATAATCGCATCCAAAATATTAAATAAATTTTTAAAACGCTTTGCTAAAGATGAATATTTCCACATAGCATGTTTAGCATAATTTATTTTTAAATGAAACTTACTTATGCTGTTTATACATTTCATCAAATTCTTCCTTATATTGGTCCCTCATAGTGATAATTAAAAAAAATAAATGAAATTAAACTAAATGGCAAAAATTAATTATGAAATAAAAAGTACTTATTGAAAATAAAATAACTTAATACATTTTGCTAAGGATGATTTTTATGCAGCCGTTTCCTTTGAAAATAACAGGAAAAACATTGCATACGACTGGAATGCTCCTTTTATTAATTATGTTATTATAAACCTGGACCTTGATAACTTCATCCATATCTTCGAACCATCTTTCCTCGTCTTCATGTAGATTGATTATACAAATCAACCTACATGAAGCTGCATACAGCAGCTGTTAACAATATTGAACATTGTTTTTCTTTGTAGATTTTAATGAGATTAAACCAATTTAACGTGTTATTTCCGGAATTTTTCCTGGATAAAACTGGATTTAACCTGCTATTACTGAAGTTTTTCCACATTATATTGTGTCGAATAAAAATAATATACCTTTTACATATTCCTTTTAAAATTATGCTTAGATATAAGTGTCAGGTATTTATCATATTATTAAATGTGACCATAAAATGTCGAACAAATAACAATCTTTTACAAATCTACGTCTATTCATGATGAAAGATGTTTTCATGTCGTAAATATCTAATTTCACCTTTTTCATACAACTTTACAGCATTCAAATGACTAACTCTTTTGACTACACCATCTTTCATCATAACTCTCTCTCTGTTATTTATTCTTAATAAGTTATTCATTTTGAATAGTGGTTTATTGCTCAATATATTTAATGCGACTCTCACACAATGCATAAAATTTGGTTCTGTCTTTGTATATTGAAATTGCATCTTGTGCTCCTCGTTTCTACAAATATAGAATACATGAACTTTATTTTTGTATTTATTTTTATACCTTTCAAATAAATTTTGTTAATCTACCTAACATTATAATGTTACGCCGTTGCGGTTATGCAGCTCATGATACATCTTTCCATAATTACACTTACTACTAATAAATTATTTACTTATTCTATTACATAATTATTTATTTATCTTACAATGCCTGACCAATGTAGGGATCACGGCAATATGTGTTGACACTTATGACTAGGGATAGGCAGTCAGGGGTACATTGCATTAGAATTACATTATTCATTTAAGTCCGGTCCTGCCATGTAACCCACTGAATTGGTAATATTATGTTGTTATTGTGTCTAAGCAATAAATTGCCAGTTGTGTTACAATTAATTGTAGATGATTAGTTTCAGTATGTAAGTGAGTTATTGCTCAATAATATATAGTATGATCAAAAAGTCTTTGGATCGCTATAGCCATGAAACGTAAAGCTATCTATAGAATTATTTACTTCTGTGGTTCTTGACTTTGAAGTATACATAAGTCAACCTAAATAATTATAACCTAAAATCTATTTTATTTGTGACTTATGTATACTTCAAAGTCAAGAACCACAGAAGTAAATAATTCTATAGATAGCTTTACGTTTCATGGCTATAGCGATCCAAAGAATTATTGATCATACGTTATATGTATATACTTGCATATAAGAAACATGTTTACAGGCGGCCATATTGACTTCAATTTGACAGTATCTTGAAATACTCACTATTGGACGAATGACGTCGGAACAATAAATTCATTTGAGGAATTCAGGAACTGGGTTGGTTCCAAAATTTCGTCTCGAGACTAATTAACTTATGCGATTTAGAGCTTTTTGATAAGCGTCCTTAAATATTATCAAATCTGATTAGTGAGGTTAGAAATTTAGTATGTGGAAAGTGACATGCGTAATTCATACTTTTATGTAGACATATCTGCAGCCATCAACCTATACTATAAATATAAATTAATTGTTATATACCTGATCAAGACTTTAACTATATAAGAAACAAATTATGAATTAGACCAAAATGTTTGTTGTGATATCATTCAACTCGATCACATATTTTACTAGTAGACCTGCATGACTTAGGTAAGTACTAGAATTGACTTCATTTTGTTGAAGTTTTTATTATGTGAATTTGCTTATAGGTATTTACCTACCTTTTTCGTTTTTTTTCGAGATAATCTGTCCAGTGATTTGAACCAGCTGCTGTGTGTGTTTTCGTTCTTTTCATCTCTGATATGCTCACGTGTTGGGCTTGGACTAGGAGTGGAAAGTCTTCTTCGGTTGTTGTAATTATATGACTGAAACAAGACATTAGAATGATCACCTACTTCAAGGACAAAATCATTCTATAAGTAATTTTCAATAAAAATAATATAAAACGATAATTAATCTTAAATATTAAAAGCTTCTGAATAACTTCATTGATTTTCTAGCTTATTAAATAAAGTTAACAGCAATTGCGTGGCCACGTCACAAAGCTAGTTGCACGTCGGGCAAACATCTTTTGTTTAAATACGAAACTCATGCGCTGTTCTTAATGAGCTGTAATAGTGATCCACGGATATTTTATCTTACCATCAATACCCCGAAGAAGCTGCAGAAGCCATTTCAGCAACTTTGAAAGCCATTAGGAAGCCGAAGTTTGTGGTAAGTGAGTGTACACATTAATTTTGTTGTCGGGTATTCTGATCAATTATTCCAATTGATCCAAGAACTGGTAAGCACTGCCGCTAATATTTTGCGTGTGCAACAATATTATTCAGAGAATCACTTCATTACAATCATTTTATTAATAGTATATTGTATATTCTTCAACGAGCGTATAATGACAGGCGGCTGTCGTAACATCCTCGTGAATAATATTTATCGTGCGCGAGTAGTTAATAAATGATTATACCGCGAGATTAAAAATTATATTGATAAAGGTTTGCCATGGAATGTAAAACGTATGTCAAACATCTGGTTTCACTATTATAGACTATTTTGTGTTCCCTTACTGCAAAAATCGAATGTTCGGAACTCCTGTATATAATTTGCAAGAACTGCAACAAAAGATTATTGATGTGTGTGTAACCATAACGCCACAAATGTCGCAAAATCCTTTTGATAGCGTGAAAAGGCGCGTAAACGTGTGCATCGAACAAGACGGGGGTCAGTTTGAAAATTTATTGTAATTTGTTTATTAATTTTTCAATAAAATGTTATTCAAACATTCATTTTAAATAAACATGTATTTACAAATTTTATGTCAGTCAAATGTCAGTATGACAGTTAACCTGATAATTTAATCAGAATTATCTCAAAAGAATGATACTTACCTAAGACGGACGTTTTACATTCCATGGCAAACTTTTATAATATTTTATCTCGCGGTACATACATATATATTATAGATTTTAAATGTGAAGTGTCAGCAACAAAACACTTAACGTTTTAAAATGTAAGGACTTTTTCAGGGTTACTGTGCGACTGCGCTTAATGTTTTTGCAAGGGAATCTGATTCGATGATTTCGTAAATACGAGGGCGTGATTAGTCGAGATTCCAGTTTGGAATCCACGGGGCACGGAACTGATGCCATTCATCAATAATTTGATATTCAATAAGAACGCATGCATTATTCATTAGTCGTCATTATTAGAAAAAATAATAAAATTTAAAATTGTTGGCAAATAACTAATCTCCAGTGATCTCAACTGTTTTCGTCATATCAAATTGCTTATTACAATTTGAGCTATGTGTTAAGGACGTTTATTATTATTATTTTTCTTTTATTCCTTTTTTATAAAGTAATATTCTCTGTTCTATGTAAAACGTATATGTATATGTTTAGTTTTAATCTCAATTTGCTTTATTTTACAAAGGTACAATTCAATAGAACATGTATATTTCTCTGTATAAGTGCTTATAGTTATTTTATTACTTCATAATCGTAAAATAAACATTTGCCGGATTTCAGAATTATAGATATTCTGTAATTGAAGAAACCCGTAAACGCACAGCAGGGCTCATATATTTATATCAGATAATTGTATTGTTATTTGCTTCTTCCGAGAACCTTTAATGAAATTTACAACCCATTAATGTTCGGTTTTTCCAGACAACAATAGAGGAGGTACGGTTTTGTAAACTTACCACCCCACTCTAAATACTGAATTTGTTTGTAAAAGAAAATTGAAATAAGTTTATCAACGAAACTCAACTTGTTAGCAGTTACCTATCATGCACGGTTCAACTTGCCCAATGCAAGAAGCCTACAGTTATTCGCATTGTTATTTTATTTAATTGTAAATATAGTTGTATATAACAGTGTAGTGTTGTTTCATTTGTGAATAACCACGTATAACGTAAATTCAGTTATTCTTTACTACTTCTAAAATCAGAGCATCCAAGTGAAAGAAAAACGATACAAGTCTTTCAAAACAGGAAGACTCCACACTATGTGTTTTGGGTTTTGGCGGGATATTTAAATCATCCCTTATCTGAGACAGCGTTTAGTAGATAAAACATACAAAAGAAAACACACACACAAGCTTCAAAGTAATTAATTATTAATTATAGAATTTTGTTTTTTTATATAAATATTTATATTACGTAGGATTTTAGAATCATCTCACGTTATTTGTATCTACAAAACAACTGCTAAACTTATTGAATCCCAAGCTTTAGAGACGAAGAAAATCATAAAAAAGTTCTCCGACAATGGTCGCCGGTCATCAGACGGGGCAAAATGAAAATAATCAGAGCAAATTCCTAGTTTCACGGTCAGATTGCTGTTACAGACACAATAGGTAATAATCTTTTTCATATGCCACCGGTTGTTGCAGCGGATGAACGTATAGGTACCTTCTGCTCGAGCTATCCGGGGCCTTCTATTTGTATCTCATTGGCGCCTACTTGTCGTTCCGAAGAATACTTCTGTTCATTCACAAAGAATGGTGTGCTGTATCCTTTTTGGTTTCGTTCGGTGCAGTCAACGGGACGACGGCCTTCTTTTGATTTTCGTCGAGGACGCTGGCTATATGTAATGCGTTGTGGTATGCGCTTCGAGGCCTTGAGGTGATGAAAGGTAACTTTAATTATAGGGTGCTTTTTTATGTGTATAAGCTATTTTTGATATTAAAATTCAATTAAGGTGTTGACCACAGACCGTTTGGTTATTATTATGTAATTTATCGAAATATTTAATACCTTTATAGGTTATGTGAACGTGAAATGACCTTGTCCCTGGTTATTAGATATTTTATTCAGCTTTTATATTTTTCGCTTAAAAATGTTTAGATAAAGGTATTTGTTCTTTTGCTATTGGCATAGATAACAGTTACAATTTAATAACCAGGGATCGGAAGTCAGGTTTACATTCCAGGAGTGGCCTTTAATGAATAACGTAATAGCAGTAATACAATAATACATAAGGAGGTGTACATTATGTATGTAATGTTTTAATAAACGTATAGGCTATAGGTATAGGTAGTAGGCCTTTCTCTCCTTGCCTTCAATAACGATGTTTACAACTTACGATATGTATATATAAAAGTAGCGGGCCCAGCTATTCTTTACTTTTATTAGTCGCATGCGTTCTACTGCGTAAAAATTTTTCGTCAACATCCGTCGCTTGATACTGAAGCAATGTATTATTCTCGTGGCAAGATAAAATCCGCGTAATAAAACATGTGTCTTCGCATACACATAAAATACGTATTGCTGGCTCTGCAACCGCTTATCAACGGCGAAAGCATTTAATTCGGATCTATTTAAAATGCTAGTAGCATGTAACATCCCGCGGAATATTACAGAATTGTGTTAACGCTAAATATAGTGACTTGCGTGTGCCCGCGGAATCTATCTTAAGAAAATATTATCTGTCCTCGATGTACAATGAAATTAAGACTTCAATTGTCAATGACATAAACGTATTTGTGTCAGTAGAGGAAACTACCGCTGTTAAATGAATTTGCAAATGTTTTGGTTGGGGTGATATACCAGCGACACGGCAATGCTTACACATCTACTTGCATCTAAGAGACTCGAAAAAACTAATGCAGAATCCACATCACATTACGTAACTTCGTGTTTGAAATCGCTATGCTAATCACGTATTGTATAGTTTCTGTCTCTAAATTGTATTGTAATCAGGCACGAATTTTTGTTTAAAATAATTTAATTTACTTAATGTAGAAATTGTGATTATAAATTGATATGGACACTTCTTTATGGCTAAATTAGATACATTTGCTCATTTTATTGAATACGTAATTCTACTTGCAGTTATACTTCTGTTTTGTATTTATATGTCATTTTGTATCTTATATAAGTTAGACATTTTGATTTAACATATGCGCAGAACAGCTGCCACAAATTCTACCTCTCTTGGGCCAAAAAATTACACCCAGATAAAACATATGCAATATAGTAGTATTATATATATGTAGTTAAACTGTCATTATTACTGATTAAATAGTAAATTAATAACAAAAGCGATAATTCTGAAAGAAAAGAATTATCGCTTTTGTTATTGGTTAGTTACTGGAAGATCTTTTGTGTTAAATGACAAACATAGAAAAATGCAAACGCAAAATAGGTAATTAATTATACTGTATATATAAAATATATTACAATTCTTTGCCAAATATACAAATGTATTAACTAACTCCTTTCTATTATGTAAAATTTGCTCTGTCTCGATTATTGGTGCGGTAGTCCTGAGGATAACTTTGTGATCGCGATGACTCCCGTTAGGAAAGTGATAGGCGTAAACTCTTGCTGCCTCGCTAGCATTTCATCTACATTCTTCGTAAATTATCAACATTTCCACATAATCCGCGGCAGTATATTTGACAGATACTTTGACACTGACGTTTCTAAAAAGTTTCATAGTCGACCACTTTATTGAGAACGTCATAAACTATGTAACCTAGTAATAAGCATGAAAAATCCTGCTAGATAGCTTACAATGCTCTAACTTGTTAAATTAAAGTGTCCTTTTATTTAATGCCGTTCAAGATTCAATATTTTGTATGATTTTTTTAATTTGTCCTTTAATGCTGATTATTTTTTTTCTCTTGGGCGCGAGTTCTAGGACATCCTGTATATGGATAAAACGTGCATAGTAAATAAATGTTTATGTTCTTATTCTTATTTTATTATTATTATGCAAACGAAATTAAAATTCTCTACCATTTTGAATCATTCACCATCTTTTATATTTTCGATAATCATTGTCACGCCGACAAATATAATTACGACCTGCGTCTCATATCTATCTAGAGATGTGGTATGGATGCGGTACTCGCCTGAAAACGAAGAAAATCTCAACTTTGCCACGTCCATTATCATTAGTTTAACGAAGGAATCTCGAAAATAATGAGAAGAACAACTCACTCGCACAGATCAAAGCACCGTACTTGAAGACTTTCTTATCATTGTCGAGAAAGGTTTCCGGTTTCAATAGGTACCTGGACATGGGAAAAACGCAAATAGAAAGGTAAAGTTCGTTAGATCTCGACTGGGGGAAATACAGACTTGTTTAATCCGTGAGAAATCTCTTCATGTTGTATAGATTGGTGAGCCTTTAAATTTTGCATCTTACTACAACAAACAAAATTCAAACAACACGACAACTGGTCGGATCTATAAAATTCTAGCAATTTTATAACCGCCAAGTGAATGAAATTTCAACAGATTTTCAGCTTATATAAAATTATATTGTAACGTTTTCGGGTTCGCAATAAACAACTCGTGCAATTTATTTATTTAAAACAGTCTGTATATTCATACACTTAAAATTAATTATAATATAAAAATATAAAACTAGTCAAAATATAAAAATGTGAAATAAGTGTAATGCACTTAAAACTACTATTAATAAATTAAAATTAACACAGGTATTTATTTACCAGTACTATTTATATGTCTGTAATATTTATATCTTTATTGCACTATAATAAAAACTGCACCGTATTTATATCACTTCTATTTATATAACACTCTAATATTTATGTCTTTTCTTCGGCCACCACTTAAGGAACTATTTATATATTTCTTATATTTATCTTACTGTTCCGCACGAGACTACTTAAGGACTTTCTTATTCCGGAATTACTCATCCATCGGTGACCCAGCCGCCTTATATACACATACGAAACATCTGGAAGCATTCGCGTAAACTCCATCTTCCTCTCGATGTTTGTGGAACATTCGATAGACATTCTGTCTCGTTACGAAGTACAACGCAAATGGATGATTTATTGCTTTATGATGTTTACCAGTTGCGTCGAGATGATTTACAACCTCTTTTTATTGTCATGTTATTAAAGTTGCCTTTGGGTATACTTCACCAGAAAATTTGATATTAAGTACATTCAGTGGATGATTTTGCAGCTATACCACTACTTATTTAGTGTGGAGTTTCATATAAAACTGTTGAAAATAAACAACTTCAAATTGAAGGGGTCAATGCAAGAAGTGCCTTAGTCACAAATTAACAAATCCGAGATATTTATGCATGAAAGTTTATATCTGAGTATAAAACATTACTCAAACTGTTTTACTCAAAATGTTTGTGGTGTTATATTCTATGTAAAAAGTGACATCTAGTTTCACGATTAAACATAAAATAAAGTTTTGTTCTTACCTAAAAAATATATAATAATTTTGGACTTAGGCACTTTTTGTGTTAAAATTTGTTATTTTGTCGAAAAATAAAAATATATTTGAAAGAACAAATTGTTTATATTGAAATTAAGAGGGGCGTTTACCTATCGAACATTAAGGCATCGCCGTTTCGCGTTTTTTAAACTCCTTTTGTAATTTTAGAGTCTCAAATTTGGGTTAGTGATGCAAAAGGCATAAATTTATAATGTCAAGGTCAAGTTTTTGTACTAATTTATTTTCTTAAGAAAGTTATGTGTTTTAGAAATAACCATAAAAATGCATTTTACACGCGGTTTTTCGAGTCGTCTATCCCCACTTTATGGTATCTCTACCTGTCCTAGCGAAGAAGAAAATCTATCGGAATCGGTCGGCTATTGCAGACTTAAATTCGAGTGACAGTTTAATTACAAACTGTCACTCGCATTTAAATGTCATATATACCTATAATATTCGAGTGTATAATAATATAACAGTTATGGGCAAGCGAAAATTGGTTTATTATAAAACATCAACAACATCAACAGTTCCGTAAGTACTCATTCTTTAAACATTATGTTTACTATCTATAGTATTTCTTTATCTATGACAGAATTTGTGAATAAAACTGAAGCCCTGTGACAGAACCGAATATCGTCAACCTCCACCTACTTACACCCCCTTGCGTCTAGCCGTCCCGCGAGTAATATAAGTTGCATAAGTTTCTATTTGTTGGTAAACGCCACTCTTAAAGTTATTATGTAAACCCGTAAAGAAATACACAATGATTGAACAAAACTTAAGAACATTTCTTGATTATTCATAATCGGCGTCCGCCTATTGCAAGTGATCAATCTCTTCACTATCATTATTTTGTTGTATTACACAACTTCCATTTTCAGAGAAGGTTCGAGCAAAGAATTTAGTGTCCAAGGATACAGCGTGCTTTATCAGAAGCATTACATTGTCAAATTTTGGCTGCTTAATTTTTAAGTATTCATTCTCATAGGGCAGCGTGGCTTCGTCGCGAAGTTTGCGGCTCTCATATCACTATTAGAATATGATCAAATAACTTCTTGTTTTATCCATACATTAGCGACCCATCCTTGTATACGTGTATTGTTTGTGCCTTGAAAATGGTAATTTTATTGGACTGTATTATTGAGATCTGCAAAACATGTTCTCGTTTAAAAGTGCGTATGGTTTTTATTAAGATAAGAAAAACGTAGACACATTATATGAAACTTAAGGTAATAACTAGCAGCGGTTGAAAATGCTCGTAACTCACCGGGGGCACCGGGCTAAACAAATTCATCTTGCCTTTTCATTATCATCCAGGAGTTCGTGCGCGTATGTATTCATCGAATGCGTATGCTGCGAGCGCGTAGCAAACTGGCCACAAGGCCCTTGAAGGTCGCCCAGTTAAGCGACCCCTAGCGGCGGTCACATCTGATATCACGGAGAATACCACGCATACCAACTTCATAAATATCACCCCGTTCACAGTACATGCGCTCATTATGGCTAAGTGTTTAATGCGCCAGCGCTTCGCTTACGGTAGCCTTCTTCTCTCCTTTAACTCGCTGTTCCTTTGCTGATCTTTTCCGCTACTAGTCGACCGCCAGCCACACTGTCTACCTTATTTACTTTGTCGTACAATCGCCGTCCGCGCATTTTATATATATTTTATACAATACAACGTGAATATATGTAAAGGTCTGCGTGCATTCCAATTGAGAGATATGCCGTTTACAAGAGGATCGAGAGGAACTTCAGATTTGCATCGTATCTTCAGCTATAGACAACAGGGATACGAACGCGATGGATTTTTAACGCCGAGCAGACGCAGTATGCCGCTTAAAACGTCGGGGTATATTTTAAATTTCTAACGAGCTGTGGAAAAGGCAAGGGACTAACAATGAAGCATCAATTAGTTCGGCTAATGCTGTTAAGTGAAATGTCTTGTAGACAATAGATCTAGTGTGGATTTATGTAACCATTAGAGTTAAGCCTCTTCAGTTCCAAGTTTCCGATATCACTGATAGTTAACGATGATAGAAAAATGCTTTTGCATGATAATTTTTTACAATTAACATGCCATAGGTAGATATCAAATTCTTAACATATTTAAATACAAGAAAGGACTGGTTTTATTACAATTAGCGTTGCTCGTTTTTAAAAGTTTATTTCAAAATATTTTACATTTAATATAACTTTCGTCAAAAATTTCGCACACACAAAGACGAATTTTTACCGTGTATACTTTTTGAAGAAGAAATTTCTTTTGATACAGCGAGTGGAGCAATAAAACCTTTTCTTTCTCAGCTACCTATGGTAAGATATTTCACAGAAAACATTAGTTTTAGATATTTTATGTATAGTTCATTCGGAAATATAAGAAATGCCTAAGGGTTTCAATAAGTACTTTATTGTGGTCTGTTTACACACGGATTAGGAACCAGGTGGTCGGTCGTCTATTAAATAAAAGGACCGTACCAGAAAATATTAGGGGCTATTGTTATTTATATATACTTACAATTAAATAATAATCATGTTAACTGTTCGAAGACTTATTGATGGATTATCATGAATAATATACTAACACATATATAGTAATGTAATTTCCTTTTGAGAAAATCCAGAAATATTTTAACTGAATAATATTACTGATCTGTCATTACCGTAATACACGAAAACATCCATCCTTATATATGGTATGTATACCGGCTGTGTCAATTACTATTAGCCATAGCGAATCAGTTTATATGTATGTATGTAATACGTCCCAGCGTGGTGTATATACGTATACACAGATCCGCTATGGCTAATGTCTCTTGACACAGGCGGTATATAAGGTGTGCAATATATGTGTCCAGTTGCGAAGAATATTTTGTTGGCGAAGGTATTCTATTTTGTGTTTCAAAAACTGTTCAGGATGTGGAGACCTTGGTGCGATACAGAAGAGTATGAAGAACATGATGACGATGTTGATTTGTCAACAGAAAATATAAATATTCACGATGACAAAAAAGTAAGAGTTTGTTTGTTGGGAATTCAGGCTAAGCAAATAGTTCTGAATGTTTACAATAACTTAAAATCGGAAAATGACGAATCTACACGTGGGTCAGATATTATAAAAAGAACATCAACGTTAACAGAAGTACCTTGTGGAACAATTTACAAAATTGTCAAATATAGTGTTCAAACAAGAACATGTAGAGTTGATAAAGGATCCTCAAGGAAAATTCCAAACTGGGAAGTCGAAAGTATTCGTCAGACAATTTATAATAAGTATAGACAAAACCAAGTTCCTACCTTGTCAAGTTTAAGGGAGGGGCTTATTCAGGACAATCCGGAAATTCAGTGCCCCATTACAACATTATGGCAAACGTGAAAAGGTTTTAAATATCACAGAATTAATCTTGATAATTGAGCACTTGTGAATTTTAAACAATTAATTAGAAAGAAAAACTCGTTTCACAAATCACAGAATTGATAAACGGCGTGTCAACATGGAATCAGAAAGGATACGGAAGCTCCGTTACGACTATTTACGAAGCATAAGAAAATTTAGAGAAGATGGCCGTTTTATTTGTTACCTAGACGAAACGTGGTATGATACTCTCGACACGGTAATAATAATACTGATATGTGTAGTTTAAATGTTCCTTCATCAAGAGGAAAGAGAATCATAATTTTACATTGTGGTTCGGATAATGGGTTGGGTTGGTGAAATGTTGCTTTCAGCATAAAATATCAAATTATCTCATCTTGACTACCACGACGATATGACAGCACAATTATTCAAAGATTTGAAAAGAAATTATTCGCTGCCTTGCCCTCGAATAGTGTTATTGTGATGGACAACGCTCCATATCATTCACGACAGATCAGTAAAACACCAGGCTGTAGCAGCAAAAAGGCAGAAATAGCACGATTTTTGGAATCAAATATTTATATTACGAGGACAGTTATACGAAAGTAATTGTTAGAAGTCCTCCGTACAAAGACGTTTACGAAACAATATCAGGTGGATAACATAGCTGCAATCGCGCTACACACATTTTTCCGATTAACGCCGTACTATTGCATATTTAATCCTATAGAATTAATCTGGAGTCAACTGAAGAAGAATGTTCGTCGTAACAACATCAATCTCAAATTTAGCGAATGTACGTTAAACCTTATTCGGGAAGCTGCACAGATCTTTCGTGATAGTTTATAATAGCCGTTTTAACTGTTTTAACCTACGAGGAAAGAATAGAACAGGAGAGAGTCTCCTTAATAATAATATTTGTCCAAAGTGGTAACTCAATATGACCGCCGCAATGCATAGGCGTGCATAAATATTTTGTATAGGGTATATGTACACTTCGTATATTCTCGAAAATCATTTAAAATAGGTTCTTAGTCCAATAATAATTAAAGTAATATCGTGAGTGCATTATTTTTGCAATCCTTTTATTCTTTTTAATATAGTCTCATTTATTCTAACTGTATTAAAGAAAACATAAAAAAAACATGCGTAGAATATGTATGTTACGCCACTGAACACATAATCAAACATACCGGATATATGGCAAGTTATTCAAAATACTCAATTTATAAATTATGATTGGTCAATATTGCCATAACTGATCTGCTTAAAGTGGTAACTTCCGTCTAAATAATACCTATTCCCCTACCAGTTTATTATCTCTCCTGTTCTATTAATTCCTCGTAGGTTTTGACAGATACTCATAATGTCATGAATGACTGCGTTCAATATTTTTTGACTTCTTTTTATAATACACCTATATCCTGCTATGTATTCGCGATAGAAAAAAAAATTAAAACACATTCGCCATCTGCTACACCTTTAAGCATTATGGAAAAATGGATTTTTTTTTTAAATATGTGGATTGAAGATAATAACCAACGATGGACTCCAATGAGCCAAATAACTATTCAAGAAAAGGCTAAAAGGATTTTCGAAAATTTTAAAAGGGAGGATATTGACCAATCCGTGAAAGATGTAGCATTCCGAGGAAGCCGAGGTTGGTTTAAAAAATTCATAAATTGCGACAGTTTGCGCATATTAAAAATGTATGGTGAAAGAGCCAGCGCCGATAATGACCCAAATATCCCAACATTTTGACAGGAATTATTGAAAGAGGTGGACGCCGAGCTGAATAAGTTTTCAATGTAGACAAAAAAGGACTCTGTTGGAAGCGAATGCCTGAAAGAACTTAAGTTTCAAAATATTAGAAGTCTGCATCTGTATACAAGGTGTTAAAAGAACGATATACTTTGCTCCTTGGTTGTAATACTGCAGGGGATTTTAAGCTAAAACCACTTGTAGTATATTATTTCGAAAATGTTTCCAGGAGTTGAACAAGAAACAGTTGCCCATCATTTGGAGATCCAACAAGAAAGGTTGGATGACTAAGATTCTCTTTGAAGACTGGTTAAAAATTACTTTTGTCCGGAAGTAAAAACCTATTTGGCGGACAATATTGTGAGCAACAAAGCATTGCTCATTTTGGATAATGCCCCAGAGCCCCCAAATGATTTATCCGAATTATCTGGAGATTGAGTATCTTTCCTAAAATACACCAGCTCTGATCCAGCCAATGGATAAGGTTGCAACAGTCAGTTTTAAGACTTATTATTTGCGCACAACTTTTCGTAAACTTATTCACCAAACCGATGGAGAATTTTCGATAAAACAGTTTTCGAAAAATACAGCATTCGAGATACCGAAGAAAATATTAGCGGAAATTAAAATCAACTGCAATGAAGCGTGTTGGGAAAAAACAATGGACATAATGCATAAAAGCTAATGAGCCTAATTTTAATTATATTCGACAAAATATATTAAACTCAGCAAACAATCTTGGTTTTGAGAATTTGGAATAAGATCACCTGATTGATTTTCTAGAACAAAAAACCTCTTTCAAACGAGAAACTGATCCAGTTAGAAACAGAACGAGCATTTGATGAGGCGCCAGAGCTTGCTATATGCCGACAGCTAATAACATAAACCTTGTTGAATGCGCTTTCTGATTTCGAGCAGGGATGAACACCCCTCTTCAAAATGATCTCGACGAAGAACGCAGCGCTAAAGTGTCTCCAGGAGGAAACTCCACTGCAAAAAGAAGGAAGAAAGCAAGGCGAAGTAGAGAACGTTGGGTCAATACAATTTTAAATTGGGACTGTCCACAATTAGTCCAGTAAACCCGTCAGGAAATAGTGGTTTGCTGTCGGTCGGATAGTCTTGATTTTTGGATATGTTGTTAGTGTTGAGCGCGCCCTGTAAAATTCAAGTTTACGACCTGGACGCGCCACGTGGTATCAACAAACCATCAAAATTTTGGACCTTTTCTATGTTTTTTCATCATATCTCCTGAACGCTTGGTTTTACAGAAAATATTACTTCTCAAATTTAAAGCAGAGTAAATTTGTCACAGGTTGAGCCCAAAACCAGCTCTGTAGCTTTAAAGAAATCACGATTTTCTCGAAAAGTTATAGAAATAGTGATTTTTCATCAATTTTTGTTGAATATATCCTAAACTAATATAAGGTCTTTAGAGCAAACGTCATATGGATCAATTTTAAAGGCGAGTAAAATGTTTGAGTCTATATTTCTTCAATTTTATTTGATTTTGGTTGATTGTAACCATCTTTACGTTGGTCCAAAATGGAGAATATAATGTTGTCCATAATAATCATCACTTGGAAGACCGTAAAAGATCCCCAAGATCCTCACGGTCATATGACAGGTATAATTTTTCAAGTTTGAATTCATATTGTGTTTCTTTTAGGAATATTGGTCCAGTTGTTATGATGTGTCAACTTAATATCGAAGGTATATCCAAAGACAAATGTAACTACTTAGCGAGATTGGCGAAGGAAGTGGAATTTATTCACGTGGAATGTGATTGCGAGTCCATCTTGTGATTCCGGAGCTGAGATTGAAACAGTTAAACATATTGTTGAAGAATCTCCTCTAGCTAAGTTCGAATCTGGATATACAGATTTACATAATTTAAGGCCAGAGGCTGTTGCTTGGATCTTAACAATAGAGACCTTTAGTTTTGTGGCGCTGTGATGGAGGTTTTTTATTCTGCAGGTTTTTTTCTACACCTAGATCAAATGGTGCAGTGTTTTAAAGGGTCCCTGCAGTGATGACCATTCTAAATATATTTCTACTTTTGTAATATAATTTATATACAGCACGTGTCAATTTTCATTAGTCATAGGCGATTAATTCATGCAATACGTGACAACATGGCCCTCACCTTTCCTCTTCAAAGCGAGCGCGACCGATACAAGCTCAAGTTAGCAGTAGCTGTTGGACTATTGACTAGGGTGTTTGTACTGCGCTCAGAAATAATATTTACGCATTGCAAGGAATTTTCTTTTTCCTTTCAGTAAATGCAGAGAATTATTAAGCTGCGTTCACGCTGCATGTCACAAACAAAAGCGTAATTCTAATAAAATTAAAAATAAGGTAAATAAAAAAGGATTCTGAAAATAATAATAAACTACTAGATCGCGGCGGCCATTTGATGATGACGGCTTTTATTGCAGACTAGATCGCAACGTGTTCGCAGCTAAACATTTAATGTAGAAGTGGGAAGATCGGAGAAAGTCGTTGTGATGTCGATTGTTGTCGGGATTGGTGACGGATAGTAGGGGTGACACACGTTGCCACATATTATTTGTATACGTATAAATCGCATGTAAACATTGAATCCATATACCTAATGAAAATTGACACATACGGTATGTTTCTTTTGTTGTACCTGTCATGTAGTTTCATACGAATATATAACAAAAGTTCAAAATTGGGCAGTAGTTGTTAGACATAAACCATGTAATATATGTTATTTAAAGTTTTTGCCTATTGACCGGAAACGACAGATATCTCATATAAGTACAGAACTCCTCGTTGCAAGTACAAACTGCAAAAATAATTATTCGAAGCAGATAACCATTGAATTGAATTAACTCTTTTCCATTTCGCATACATCTACTGAAACATCAACAACAGCAACAATATTATACGACGAACATCTTTTTAAATAACGATTAGTCATTGTTCGTCGTTTTTATTACAGGAGAGAACCTCTTGAAAAGGAACGTAATGATCGTTTTCACTCAAAACTAATCTCATCTCTTCCGTACAAATAACCGGACTAACACTGTCATGTCATATATAAATGATCCCACTTAAGCAAAGTAAAAGAGAAAGTAAATTACAGGCAATTTCTCTTAGTCTTCAGACGGCTAAGAAGATGTAAAAAAAGGCAGCAATGAAGTCATCTTTTCTCGAAGTAAATTAAGAGAAGAAACAGAGAGGGCAAATGTGAAAAAAGAAATGAATTATGACGAGATAATATATGAGCAAAGAAGCAATGGGAGAAAGTTATGTATGTAGTTATAAACGTAAGTATGTGTATGTATATTTTCGTTCTTGGGTTGTTATGCAATAACAAATTATTGATGTGTATCATCATTCTTTGATTATTATTACACGTGTAAGCTCTTGTTTACAGTGACTCACAGCTTATGTCGTGCAGTTATTAAATAATATTACAAAAGGGATTAAAACCGTAATTGGTTCTTGGTTTTTTTTTGCCCTGGAAACAATTTCTAGAAAAAATATTGGAGAGATATTAATAACTTATCATTTATTTTCAAAAAAAAAAAACTTGTCAATGTTTTGTTTTAGAAACATATGTGTCTACTGGAATCTGAAACCAATATGAATAGTAATATAAATACTTTAAATCACCAAAAATTCCAATGGTTTAATAAACTATTTAGATGACAGCTGGCTGTCAAATTTGTCATTTTATTATTCTTAATTATCGCTGCGCCAAGATTCTCACTCATTGCTTTTAATACATACTTGTATATTTCGACAAAGAATTTGATACAAATAGGATGATTTAATTATATTTCTCAAAGATATTTACACGTGAAATATAAATGAACTAAATTCATGCATACTTATACAAATGGAGACGTTACTTGCAAGTGTGAGAGGTACATTTCTTGCACATCTTATTGACGCTTTGATCATAGTACCTATGTGCCTTAAGTCGGTAGAAGGTAAAACATATTAACCAGAATGTTTCCCACACTTGCAAGGACGTCTTCATTTGTACAAATACACATTTCGATAATTGCGAGGAAAAGGCATCAGACACCGGACTGATGAGCAGTATAGTTGGGCGAAAGTAACGGTAACAGTTAGTCCTCGGTGGTGGTGCATTTCTTTTCCTTAAGTTCATTAATTAATATATAAAATGCAAGTAGTTTTCAATTTGCATATATAAATGCCGCTACGTTCAAGAAATATCGCGTATATATATGTATATGTACATATGTGTGTTTCATACCATTTTTTGCATATGATAATTTGTATTGTTATATCAAATGATACTGTATTATTATTCAGGGTCGTGGATTCATTTTAATTTTTAACAGGTGATGAGTGATATTATGATTCCTTGGATTCATCATTATTCATGTTCCTCAGCAGCATACTTTTATGATCTAACTTATTTTCAACAATTAAACTGCATATTTTGATTGAAATAATTGTAGGTTATTTATTACTTGTCAAAACTTATAAGGTTATCCTTGAAACATGAAAGTCTCTAATACATCAATCTTACATAATAAACCCCTATCTTGAAGCTCAAGAAACTTTGGTTTCTTACAGTTGTAACAATTTTAAATATGTACATGATTGTTCCTTTACGCTTATATCAACTATACTCATTTCATATTCCAAATTAAAATATTAAATTCATAACGATTGTTATTCTTACATTAAATTACTAGAATTCAATAGGTATAGTTGATTTTCAATGTATTAGAAAAACGTTAATTTTATAAAATTACATATTTGAATTATTAAAGACACTTTTAAGCTCCAACATGGCAACTCACAAAAAAATGTCTTAACGAGTAACGGTCAATTTAATTAAAATTATTTGCTCTGGAGAAAAGTGTATCTTCTAGCTCGTGCATTATTAATTTAGAGTAAGTATGCTTTTTAAGTTAATTAGTTCAATATGAAGAATAGTAATATTAATTTATCTGAGCTCTCGATAATTCATGTAGGTATATTAATTTACCTTTGTTTATTTTCAGTATTTGGATCAATTCACACTCGAGGGTACTTTGTTTAAGCTCCTAGAAGGGAATAAATTCTTCTAGGTTTTAGATAGCAGCAGCTTCCTCTGTTCACCAAGTATTGTTCGTAGAAAATACCAACAAAATTGGACTTCGAGTTGAAGTTTTCCAGATTATAATTGTTGTTTATAATCTTAATGGTTTAACACTTAATTTGGTTTACTATTCATCAGAGGTACTGATATTTTACTGGATAAAGAATATAATTTTTTTATTATTTAAAAATGAACCAAGCCATTTTTATATTGATGGCATCATACTACCCTCTATTGTTTTTCCTTTTGTCCTTCCAAGCATACTCCAATTATTTCTCCATTGTATTAGTTAATATATAAAAAAAATGAGGTGTGGCCACCACACGACTTTCTTATACGTATGAGCGTTTCAAACTGTAAAATTTAAAGAATTTTTTTAATACAAAACTTATTCAAAGCCCTATTCTAAGTACTTTCATTCTCTTAATAAATCGCTATAGAATGCATACTTTGCAAGATATTCGAAAAAAAGTGCTACTCGCTAAGAGTAAAAGTGCCACTTCCGGTCCGAATTTTGAAATTTCATGTATACAAAAAATATTGCAAATTCAACTCTAATAGTTATTTACGAACCAAGTGCGTGAAATCAAATTTCGCGAATGAGTGACCAGTTTAAAGCGCGAGCCGAAAGGCGAGCGTTTTATGGACACGAATTCGCGAAATGTTTCACGCACGAAGTTTGTACAATATTTTTTGTACGAGAACTATAATAATAATACATATTGTTAAATACGTTATCGTTTATGACACACTACTAATCTCTTGATATTAATTAAAAAAAATTGAGTTGGCAGTATTGATTATTTGAAGTGACATTTAATTTAAAATTATCAAATTCAAAAAATTCCATACAAAATAAAAACCTCACCAACAACATGAATTCTGATAATGAAATGCAATGTACACCGCCTGAAATTCGCGAAGCTGCCAATATTGCAGTGGATAATTTATTACCCATAAAATCAAAAAACGTATACAAAAACACTTATACTAAATTCGTAACTTGGGCTAGATCTAAAAATATACAAAAATACTCCGAAAATTGTTTGTTAGTTTATTTTCAAAATTTACAATCAAATAAATCATTATGGTCCACTTATTCTATGTTAAAATCATGCTTAATAATATATGATAATACGGATATATCTAAATATGCAAAACTCATAGCGTATTTAAAACAGACAACCAAGCAACATCAGCCTAAAAAATCAGCAGTATTAACCGAAGAACAAATTACTAAATTTATTGTTGAAGCACCAAATTCTTTGTTCCTACTAATGAAGGTAAAGTCATTTCCGTATATTTAAATTCCATACAACACTATATATATGTATTTATAGGCTGTATTAATATTGGGTATTTCTGGAGCGTGTCGACGTGAAGAACTTTGCAAAATGTCATTGCGAGACATAGAATTTAAATCGAATTTAATTATCGTAACAATTCCAGAAACTAAAACAGGTAACAGCCGTACATTTGCTATCATTAAGCCCGAATGGATTACATTAATTCGGCAATATGCAAATTTAAGACCGGACAACCAGCATCGATTCTTTTTAACATATCGCAATGGCAAGTGTGTTTGTTCACCTGTTGGTCTTAATACAATTGGCAAAATTCCAATGCGAATAGCTGAGTACCTTCAGCTTGATAGCGCAAGTAACTTCACAGGTCACTGTTTCCGAAGGAGTTCAGCGACATTGTTGGCAAATCAAGGAGGTGACTTGCTTACAATTAAAAGGCATGGTGGATGGAAATCATCTACGGTTGCAGAAGGATATATCGAAAATTCTCTGCATAGTAGAATTCAATTAGCTAAAACAATGACCCCGTTAGAGATATCGACTCCGCCTGCAACTTGTTCGACATCTGAAATACAAGATATATGTAATAATACAATCAACGTTACTCTACCTTCGCAATCAAGATCAATTCAAACAAACCAGTTAATCCCTGGGGTATCAATCTCTGGTTGTCAAAATTGCCCAATCAAAATTTTTAATAATTGTTCCGTTTCAATTTCTGAAAAGAATGAATAATGGTAATTTATATAATATTTGTTACTGTTCTGACATTGAATTACATACCTTCCAAATATAACAATTTCTATTTCATTTCCTTTTATTTTCATAGAAAAACAACGAACTGGGTAGCATATTATTAAGGTTAGGGATTTATGATTTTAAAATGTGACTAAATTAATTAAGTTCTGGGTAGTACCAACTTTACTTTTACGCACTCGTGTTTAAAGTGACTTTTTACGCACGCAAATCGAATCGTGAAATGACAGGTTTTGATAAGCGAGTACAAAAATACTTTTGTACTCTTAATAAATATATATAGAATGCATAATTTATGACATATTTACAAAAAATCGCTATTCGGTAAGAGTAAAAGTGGTACTTCCGGTCCGAATTTTGAAATTTTTTTTATACAAAAGATATTTAGTATTATAATTTAAATACTTTTATACTCGTAATGTACCTACCTAGAAAGCATGACTTGCGAGATATTCGCAAAAAACTGATTTTCAATAAGAGTAAAAGACCTACTTCCGGTTGGAATTTCGAAAAACCTTTTTAAAATACTTTGTCTCAAATTTAATTTTGAGTACATTTCAATTCTTTATAAATTTGTTTAAACTTAGTAATTGACGAAATATTGGCAAAATTCGAATTTTTCACTGAAGTAAACTGCTAGTTCCGGTCTACCGATTTTACTGAAAAACTAATCAGATCTCAAGAGGGAGATTATACACGTAAATACAAAATTTGGAATTGATATCTACAGCGGTTTGATCGCTATCGTGGTCACATACAGACACACAGACAGACACACACACACACAGACATTTTTTAAAAACCACTTTTTCAGTATCAGGGGACCTCAAAACGTGGACATCTGCAAAAATCTCGAGGTCGAAAATTTTCATCATCACAATACTTCCTTATACTACGTATAAGAAAGTAAAACAATATCACATATGAATATTAAATTGTTAATAACGTTGGACTTACATTTTTTACATACCAGAATTTCATGTCTCAAGATTAATAGCCCATTGTTTCTATTTTTATTCAAATAACAGCGTTTAAATTACTGTATTATTCATAAATTGAAAGATTCTAATAATATGTTTCTATTTTAACAAAATTACCTGTCAAAGTACGCAGATAATAAAATTCATCT
Source organism: Amphimallon solstitiale (assembly GCA_963170755.1). Lineage (NCBI taxonomy): Eukaryota > Metazoa > Arthropoda > Insecta > Coleoptera > Scarabaeidae > Amphimallon > Amphimallon solstitiale. Next base: position 173,800,229 of record OY720676.1, read on the forward strand.
CCTTCAGTTCTCGAATAGATATCTATCTATATTTCCTTGTAAATAAACCCCCCCGACCCGCTTAATTTCTTTTATATTAATTGTTCTATGATAATATAGTTCTATTTCTATCAAGATGACACCTATACGTATGGATGATGAACCTCCTACCAGCTTCAACCCCCTATACACAGATGCTATGAAGATCAGACCATTTACATCTACCTTAATTAGGCATGAATTCTGTTATAAACTATTCAACAGGAGATTGCAGTCACATACATATCTAAAGATAAGGTTCTTATTTTTGACGTTAACACATAAAACTATTTTATTTTTTTTATTTTTAGAATTCCAGTACTTTAATACAAAGATGAATATTGAAATCCAGAACATATAAAGACTAGCAACAAGATTTTATTTTGATATACCAAGCCAGATAACCGAATTACCCAATTGAGCTATGCATTCATATGAAATACAAACATAACCTGTATCCACAGACCATTATATACAGTAAATAGACGTCTAATACATAACAGATGCGCGCGGAAAAACAGTGCTAACAAGGAAAGCGCCATTGTCCATTTGTACGCATGCGCATTGGATGTGTTAGTGTTTTGGTTTTTTGACAGACAACAATACACAACAACTCTGCTGGAGTCTGGAGTTTATCGTTCAGAGCCTGATCAGAGATAAATTAAAATGCCTAAAAAGTGTTTTGTGCCATTTTGTAAATCCATAGAGGGGACCGCAGGATTAAGATTATTTCGGTGAGTATAAAACTGTACATTTAAATGAAAGTGGAGAACAAGTTTCAAATAATATAACATAAACGTGCAAAATTAATACCTTCAAGTAAATCTGACATTTTATTTATGGATTTCACTGCTTACAGACTCACTGCTGCTCGACGTGAGTCATGGCTGAATGCTCTAGGACGAAGTGTAGATGATCCGATGAGTGTACATAATGTGATTTGTTCACTTCACTTTTCTCCTGATGATTTTTTGCCAAATCAAGCGTTAAGAAAGAATGCTATACCATCGTTGCAATTGAGACCAGGAAAAATTTCTTCTCTAGTTTCTTGTCGAAGTCGTCTGGAAGTGCGGTAAGTGTTGTTGAAGAATTATGCAGACTTTGCTAATTGTTACTTATAGGTATGAAGATTCTCGTCCTCTTCAATCCACCTCGGTCGGACAATCAGAAGCAGGCCCATCAAATACCTCTGATATGTAACTATTAAACATATGATTCATAATGTTTAATTTTAGTTCTTCTAATTGCAGGAGTGCTTTACCATTGATTGAGGAATGCATAGACATTTCTGAAGAGACAGCTGACACGTAAGTTATAATCACTTATCGAAGTGTGTACATTGTACATTAATAATAATCTTGTAAAGGATAAACCAATGACCTAATTTGAACTAATTGTTTTTTTTATAAACATGATCTTCTAATTGACGATTATTACTCAGTAATATGTCTCTGTCAAATATTATTTTAAAAATTCATAATTTGATATTTGTAGTGTATCTCTTGTCAGTATGACTTCCACTGATGATTCAGATGTATCTGCTCCCAAAGGGAAGAGAAAGGCGAGTGCGATCCAAACATCTTCCAGTGATTCTGTTGGTTTGCTAGGATCAGCAAAAAAGAAACGACGTCTCCTTAGATTAGATCATGCTTATTAGTAAGGAATTCCTTTTTCCTCTGTGTACATTTTATAGACTTTTGAATTTACAGCTGGAGCCCTAGAAAGATGAAGATTGCTTTATCCGCAAACAAAGATGCACAATCTGCTTTGAGATCAAAGTTGAAGACAACAAAACAAAAAATTAAACGGCTGAGTGAAAGAGTGAAGTCTCTGAAGTAAGTAGTGCAACATTTGAGAAATAAAAATCTCATTAATGATGAAGCACATGCCATCATAAACAGATCGTGTTCTGGAGTTCCTCTTGCCCTAATGTCAAGACTGTTTGACAATTCCCGAAGAGGGAAAATTGCAAGAAAAAGTTTTCCTCCAGAACTACGAAGCTTCGCCATGACACTTAATTTTTATTCTACAAAAGCATATGAGTATGTGAGAAGCACATTCAAATTAGCTCTACCATCTCTTTCAACTATAAGATCATGGATGACAAACATTGAATGTTTACCTGGTTTCTCCCAAACTTCATTTGAGTTATTGAAAAACCAGGTAGTGGAGAATAAAGGACATAACAAGCAAACAGTGTGCAGCTTAATGCTTGACGAAATGTCTATAAAAAAACAGGTTGATTTTGTGGATGGTAAAGCTTGGGGATACGTTGACATGTCCACTGGCATTGAGGACGATTCATTAGAATGTGCTACTGAAGCATTAGTCATAATGGTAGTTGGTGTTAATGGGCACTGGAAGCTACCAATAGGGTACTTTTTCATAAAGTCCTTGACAGGAGCAGCCAAAGCCAACATAATAAGACAAGCATTGGTGAAATTGTCTGAAATTGACGTTACAATATTGTCCATCACATCTGACGGTCCAACTGCCAATTTTGCAATGATGGAAGCACTAGGTGCTAAAGTGGCAAAAATATCTGAATTAAACACTTATTTTGACCATCCTGTAAATAATGCTCCTGTATATATAATTTTGGACGCTTGCCACATGGTAAAATTATTGCGGAATTGTTGGGCCACGTTAGGAACAATAATTGATTATGAAGGACGAGAAATTAAATGGAATTTAGTGCGAAAATTGTTTGAATTACAAGAGGCAGAAGGGTTGCGTTTTGCGAACAAACTGTCAAAAGCGCACATTGAATGGCAGCGACAGAAAATGAAGGTTTGTAACATTTGATCTTAAGAATAACTTATATACAGTACATTTTTATAAATTATTGTAGGTTAAGTTGGCCACCCAAACATTCAGCAATAGCGTTGCAGAGGCAATGGAATTTTTAAAAAATATTGGGCATGCCGATTTTCAAACTGCAGATGGAACAATCAGATTTCTACGCACAATAAATAATTTGTTCGATTTATTAAATTCAAGGAATCCTTTTGGCAAGGGGTGTCATACACCTCTAAGGGCGTCAAATAAAAATTATTGGCACCCAATACTCTTGAATTCCATAGAATATTTAACAAATCTCAAAACTGTGGACCAAAAGTTTTTATATACTACTCCCAAGAAGACGACAATTAGGGGCTTTGTAATAACAATTAAGTCTCTTTTGGCCATGTATGAGACCTATGTTGATTCTGACAATGCACTCTTGTCATATTTGTTGACATACAAGTTCAGTCAGGATCACTTGGAATTATTCTTTTGTAGTATAAGGTACACTGTTACATTCACATTCATTTCACAAGGTTATTGCTAACTGTTATTTTTAGGGCTAGAAATGGTTGGAACAACAACCCAACCGCGCTGCAGTTCTTTAATACTTACAGAAGATTACTAGTGCGCCATGACCTTCGTGCAATTGAGGGAAACTGTACCATACAGGACCGGACACACTTGCTGGCTGCGGTTCCTTCTACCTCCAGAACAAAAGTTACTAATGTAACTATAGATGATGTACAATTTATAAAAAAATATGAACTTTATTGGTCAGATATGGAAATTGCAGACCATGAATATGCAATTCCCAATTTACCAGATTTATCAATAGTAACCCAAAATGTTGTTGGGTATATCTCTGGGTATGTGGTCAGCATGGTGAAGCGCAAAATTAAATGCCCAGAATGCATCTTAAGTCTGCATACTGTTGTATCTACCTCATCGGAGATGGACAGTGCGTTGCATTTGTTAAGGCAGCGAGATCGTGGAGGCTTAATTAAACCGTCTGATGATTTGCTGAAAGTCTTGCTGATAGTGGAGAAAAGCATTAAGCGGGTGCTTATTGTAACTGATCAGAAAATGCCCAATGAGGAGAATTTTTATGATAAATTTTGCCACAGTTTGGCAATGACAATTTTTGGGGAAGGCATATATTTTAAATGTTTGTCAGAGCATTGTCTTGACTATTCTGTTTTGGAGGAGAACCATATCATGAGACTGATAAAAGCTGCAGTTTTATCGTATACCAAAATTAGGCTACACCATATAGCCAAGAAACAAACTGAAAAGGAGAGGGGTGAACTGATTAGGAAGAAATTGTCCAAACTGATATTATTTTCAAATCAGTAGTATTTTCGTTAATAAAAGTTTTTCTACTGAAACCAACCCTGCTTTTGGGTTTCAATTTCCCGTGTACTGCCCTGTCCTTTCACAAAGCGCATGCCCAGAAATGGCCTGCGCAGATCCAATTAAGACCACTTCTAAAGTATATGAATGTTCTTCTATTTACCTTATATAATTCTGTGCCTGTATCCTTACTAAAAGAAGTACTCTTAGGCGCTTTCCTTTTACTAGAGATCTGAGCTGAGCTAAAGTGATGTGAGTGTCTCTGCTCACTTGAAGTGAGATTCTGTCACAGGGTTAAAAGATTTTGACAAGTGAGATTTTAAACTTGTCTTGTCATTACAACCGCAAAATTAATTTTTAATGTTATATCATAAGTATATATCAAGCAACCGAAGCAATTAGAATACCTGGCATGTCCAAATTTCAGATTATGTTTATAAGTTATTTAATGCCGTGTTATAATTGTTTCAAAAACTTAACCAGGTAGCAAAATTATAGGAGTTAAGTGATGCTACCAATTTCTGCGAGTCGTCTGATTTTAATATCACCTTTATCATTCATAATCCACACATTTTTAGTTCGCTGAATTTCGTACATACTTCTCCGTGTATTTTCGCCTACTATTAAATGCATTTGTTACCACTACCACCAAGTGATATTTAAATCTCAGTAGTGACGAAGGTTCTGACCAACCTCAGAATCGGTAGGGGGGGAGGTAAAAATCTCACTTCATCTCAGTCAGCTGATTGCAAAAGGAACGCGTCAAAATATAATCTCAGCTAAAGTGAGGTGATATCTGAGATTTATGTCAAAAGCAAAGCGCTTCTTTTGAATGTGCAAACTTAATTTACAACCTTCTCTTTTATTTGTTTTAGACAACAAAAATGTACTTGAATTACCTGTTTTATTAATTCATTACAATATATATATATTTATCTTACTATTCTTAGAGCGTCCGTATACGCAAATATTGTTCCAAATTCACAAGTATTGCAACTTTTAAGCAATTGAAAGTAAATTTACGTAGTTATTTTTTTATGATTCTGATATAGCGGTAATAGTTTATATTTGTAATAATTATGAATATGTTTCCTAATGATGCTGCCAAATATAAGGGTAAATTATAGACAATATGGACATAAATATGAATGAAGATCTCAATAACAGAATTATTAATGATGACGAAAATAATGATACAGAAAAACTAATAATGGAAAAAATGTTTTTCCTTAGATTTTATAAACAAATGTAATTGCAATTGTAATTAGAAAAGTAATTGTCAATTGCATTTTATATATAATTGTAATTAATTTCGTTTAAACAAAAATATTTTGTAACTGTAATTAATTACTATTTGAAAGTAATTGCCAAGCATTGCTAAGTTTATACTGTTTGTGTTTCTACTAGTATTATCAACTTTTCAAAATGTCACATTTAGTTCAATGCTGATTCAATACATTTAATAATACAAAACTTCTATTTAAAGGAACATTTAATTTAAAGGCCTTTCAAGTAAAACTGCTTTTAATAAATGTTGATAATACCGGGCGTAAATTTGTATCGGTTCTTACTGAATGACCGCATCATTTAAGCTATGAGTTACTGTAAAATATTCGTATATATTTACTAACAGCAGTATCGTAACATATTTTCCATGTTAAAGCTTCCCCATGAACTTTGGCGTTACAGACGAACAAGGAAATGTAGCTATATAAACTTTTTTTTTATTTCCATTAAACCTCTCCTTCTCTTAAAGAACAGCTGGACACCTGTAAATGCGGCAAGTGACCTTTCAATATTAGAATATTACTATTATTATTTTTGCTAGATGGATTATATTATGATACCTTCACCATTTTATCGAAGTTCACACAACACCGTTCAGCAGGAGAATGATTCTCTAATTCTAATAACGTATTTTTTTTCTATCGTCGATAGAGCTTCAATTATTAAAATTTTAATTAAATTAAACGCTTTCAATTATTGGAAGTACACGTTTTATTGACGGCAGTGTACGTGATTATTACTATCTTGACAACAATGAAAAATTAGTCGTGCTGACCAAGAGATGGAATGGCGTTTAATAATACGATTTGTTTGTATGTATTTTACTGTGTTGAGAATAATGGATGATTTTCAAATTTTACAGCGTGGGTTTAAATAAAATAATAAAGGATAACATTCCTAGGCGTGGCCACGCCTCGACTATTAATGTTACACGTTGATGGGATTTTTTTTTTAATTCTAACCTTAAGTGCCTTATGATATTTTATTAGAATGTATTATATCTAAATTGCAGGAGGTTAAATACTTTATTATCACGAATAGCAATTGTTTAGTGTATTTTTAATTAAAATAAAGTAGTCTGTATGCATTGACGTTATTAATTTTCATTTCTGAGGTTAAAACACATACATATTGTCATGATTTATAAGAATTAATATGATAATAATTCTTTTATTAAATCACAAATAAATAAATAATTTATATAATTAATTAATTATAATATGTAACGCTCTCTATAATGCTAACTTAGATATGAATTATAACACATAATAGTAGTTAACTTTACTAGGTTCTGCCCATTAGCGATAGATGGCATATTGCCTTTAATTATATATTTCTATCTAATATTTATCAATTACCTAGGTTATTAAATCATTTGCGAGGTCAAATACATTCCTTCAATTAACCTTACAATTCTTATACACATACAACCGCTAACACAGGTATTGTGTTGTCCAGTTATTAAAATAAAGTCAATTTGTATACGTCCGTATTTCGTTTAGATCATGTACGTCAATGATATTGATTCTTATATCTTTCTTATACTTAGGTTAAATATAAACATACTTTTCTATTTTCATATACCTTATATTATCTATACTTTAAAAGCAAAAATTTAATGTGTTATTATAAAAGGAATGTTTAATATAATATTAAACATTGATTACAAGACAAATGTGGGTAAGCAATTATGAAATTATAGACATTTGGTTATGTTATTGATAAATGCAATAAAACCAGCAATGATTGTTTGCAGATTAGACAAAGATTTGTAAATATAAGGTTGTTTATTAAATACTTATATCTTTCAACAGTATAATTAAATGAATCGATGTATGGATCTTGAAAATAGTATCAATTTATACTTTCATTTATCAAAAGTGTGTATAAAATATGTCATTATAATGAAAAACCCAAGATGTTTGTTTCAATAGAATTTAGTAATATAAAGTAATTACATAAAATAAAATATGACAATTGTAAACTCTGCAGTCCATTTTCTATTAATGTAAGGACAAAATATAAATAAATGATGTATATTGCTTAAAATAGACGGAGGGAGGTGACTAACAAAATTATTTCCATTGAAAGGGTGAAAAATAAGTCGCTATTTCTTGCAAAAGGAGGTGTTAACATTATAATTCTATTATTTAAATATTGAACTTCAAATGATTGCCCTCATTAACGGTGAAAGATTAAAGTCCATTTGTTCATTTACAATATAATAAGAATAATCAAATTTAGAAAAAAATTATCAAAATATTAAAAACCAGTTTTCTCAAAAATCCTTCGGAGGAGATTTGTTTGTTTGGATTTACGTTATAAATTGAATAAGAAGCTACTCCGCTCTGCACTTATTATTCGCTCAACTATTCTTTACTTTGTTTTAAATGGATATAAAATAAATTAAAATTAGGCAACCCACATTACAATGAATTGTTATTTTAATAAAAATCTTTCCCGCGGTTACAAATGTGTAAATATTTGGTCATAAATGAATTTTTATTCGCTTAGATATTGAGTTATTATTTCAAATATTTATTATATATTCCCTATGTGTAATAAGTACTCGGACATCCTTGGCTTATTAAATTATGTCCTATGCAACCAATATTACATTTCCGATCCACTATATAGGACCCTTAAGAGACAATGTGTTTTTGTATAAACCAGTGTTAGTCCATTTCTGTCTTGCGTTATGTCTTTTGACAATAACTTAACCAATCTTTCTGACATCATTTAATGACGTTTGTTTTGCAAAATCCCAGTACATTAGGCAAAAAAACTGTCCCACTTTTATTTGTCCGTAACTGTACCTATATAATAATTATAGAAATACTCAGAAACAGATAGAAATAGATATTCTTGTCGAATTTCTGTGTATAATAATTCCATATAAAAAAATAAGTACATTAATTTATTAATAAAATTTTCCAAGTAATTAATATATATTGTAAATATTACCCTCTACAAGAGACGACAGTAAACATGGCGAAAAATCGCCGAGATAAAATAATTCCTGCAATATGTAGTGATTTAATTCTATTGTACAACAAATGTACTTAATACTAATTTCCTAAAAATAAACGTATTACATTAAACGATCTTTATCTTCGATTATGGAATGATCGAACAAGAAGAAAGAACTCCACAGCTCATTACGCCGTTCTAACGAATCCAATTAAAATTACTCGTCGAGTGCGCCAAGTTCTCCTTTTTCTAATTCATAATTTCATTTAGTCCGTGAAGAACAGATACATGTAGATAAAAAAGACAACGCGTGCAGCAATGATTACTATTAGTCCGCTGATCATTATAATACATTTACATATATCGTCATTTTAAACGGAAGACTAAGCATAAAATGTTATAGCGGTAATAGTTTATTATAGATATATTCAAGTAAAATACTTTAAATTCCATGATAATTATGAATTTCTCTTGTCGCAGCTATTCTACTAGCGGATCGATATAAGTAAATGTACACTCCGCGACATTAGTCAATTTATGTCTCTTGTCTTAGAATCCCTAAATTTTTGAGTTTTTCATGAATATGATCTATAATACATTTTTTCTACTCCCATTCTTTAATTGTATTATTAGATATGCCGAACCTGTACTTTAATGATATCCATTAAGATACAGAGTTTCATTAAGATACAAGTTTATGTCCAATAAGAATACAGATTTTTCATTAAGATACAAGTTTATATCCAATAGGAATGCGACATTCCAATATTCAAACAATATTCAATATGGCGACTGCATATCTGACAGATATAAAAATTAATTTAATGTGACAGTTCTCTGCAATTTACTAGTAAGTAGTTAAAATTTGTGCGTTTTTGAAAATATAAACGGTAAAAATGAGGGATAATGACGGTGAAATGTAAAATTTGCCTCTACCAGAAATTATGGAACAAGCCTTAGTAGCCACGAACAATTTATTACCAGCTAAATTCGCAAAGATGTACGGAAAATTTTACGCTCAATTTATGAAATGGAATGTTCAAAAAACAATGTTTTATTATGTGGTCGTAGAAAAAATAGTGCATGCAACTCGCATTTAATGGCTATTAAGACACTCGTATTCATTACAATACTTGCCTTCGGCGCGTATTGTAATTTTCTTACTCGTGTCTTAATAGCTATCATTAAATGCTCATTGCATAATATACTATTATCCGTAATGACTTTGTAGGCATAGAAGTTATTGGCAATTGCGATGAGGTGTATCTGCGAATTTTCCGTTGACACTTTTATCCCAAACCGCCATATTGGATTTTATTGCATGTAAATAGCATAGTGTGAGTATTTAAGTAATTTTTATAAAGCTTGTGCACAAGGATTGATGTTTTTTAATATAAGGTATGATGTTTGAAATGTTTTCTAATGGTTCATTATAATTTAGCACACTTGCACTTTAGGAATTATACAGACAATATATTGCTAGTATTTTTGTATTTGCAACGCGGGGTAATGGAGGCCAGTGGATAATGGCGGCTACTCGTTTACTAATTCAATAAAAATTTCATCGGCTTCGTTTTGTAGCCCCCTCTAGAGTTTTCCATGCAAATTAATTTTAGCGCTGGAAGAATTTTGTCTTTAGCTACATTCATGTAATGAAAAGGAGACTTTTGTGGTCCATTTGATCTATCACTGTGATCATTTTTACTAAATGCTAAGTACATATATGTAAGTATTAACCATTAGTGAATCACGCAGAATTAATGTCTGTATTATGAGATATATTCGATTCATCATCATACTCACTCACAATTTATAACCTAATTTTTTGGCATTTGCGACAGTCATTGTGGTGGGGCAATTACGATCAGTGACCGTTATTACCACATATAGGCTTAAATGGCAACATGTAGTCATTCTATTACAGTTATATTATTTCTAAAACAGATAAGACCCAATGGAGCGAAGATAATTTGGACAGGGCTTTGGACGCTTTGGAACACATATTAGCCATGCCCCCTATACTAATGGTATTCCGTTTAGTACCTTGGAATCCAAAAATAAAGGAAAAACCTATTTCTGGTCCAAAGTTACGAAGAAAGGCGGTACTTTCACAGGAACTGGATCATATGATTTTCGATCACCTGAAGCAAATGGGTAAACTCGTCATCGACTTTACCCATTGTCATTCCATAACACCGATACGGCTCAGAAAAACGGCTTTCGTTTTAGCAGAAAAAAATCACGTAGCGAACTATTTCAATAAATCGACAAAACTAGCTGGAAAAGATTGGTTCTATAATTCTTTAAAAATATATTCAACAGCATCAGAACGAAAACGGGAAAAGACGATCATCAATCGTATGACCACTATTAATAAGGAAGAGTTGAAATTATTTTTGAAAAACAGCCTGTGATGGAAGAATTTAAATTTGTTGGAACGAAAATATATGACATGGACGAAACTGGCATCGGTACTGTTATGGAATCAGAAAAAAAATCTGGCAGGAAATTTGGAAGAAAAAGGGCGAAAGAGACAATTACAATAGAATACAGCAGGATATTTTGTACCGTCATTATTTATCTTTCCGATACAAAGATAGTTATCGAAGGGAGAAGGAGGGCTGACTGATGCTGTTTTTCTTTGTTCTAAAATCGTATGGACGAATGAATATTTGTTTACTGAATGGTTCAAGCATTATGAAAAGTTTGTACAGTCAAGCAAAAAAGATCCAATTATTCTTATTTTGGATAATCATGATACTCACTGTTCACATGTTCTGCAAAGAAGATGCAATAATCACGCTCTCTATACCACCACACACGTCGCAGCGTGTACAACTCTTTGACGTGACGGTCTTTGGCCCCTTTAAAGCAAAATGCAGTTTTGTCATAAAATCCAATGCTTTAAAGCAAATAACAGATTATGACTGGGCATTACATTTTAATTGTGTATTTTTTTTAAGTTGCTACAATTAACAAATGAGTGTCCGCATTTTCCAGTACTGGAATATTTTCAATGAATTCCTTTGCGTTTTCTCCGATGCAGATTTTTTGACAGGTGAAATTCTACAAAAAAATGACAGTCTACATCAACACCTATTTCGGCAGATTTAAAAATAGAAGCTCCAAGAGTGGAAGTACTCGTCAAAGTCATTTCTCCTCTGCCTACTCGTCTTCCAGATAATAATAATCCTAGCATTAGTAGAATGTGTGTCGAAAAAGCATCATTCTCAAATGTTCACTCCGTTGAAAGAACAATTGCGGCTAAAATAAAAAGAATCAGAAAAGAACAAGAAAAACAGAATGTCTGAAGTTGCAAAATGGAAGAAGTGGGAAACCAAAAAACCAAAGATCGGACTAAACCAATTGAATCGTCATCTTCTGAGGAAGATGTTATAATTAAAGATATTTGCAATCACAATAGCAGCGACGATATATCAGATTTTGAAGAACAAAACGTGATTTGTGGTTATTTATGGAAGAATGAGATGCAGCATCGATGTACTTCTTGTGGTCTTGGAGCCCATGCAGAATATAGAGGCGCTGATACTCCTAAAAATTATAAGTGCGAATTATGCTTGCAAAATGAAAAAATCCAGTTCCCTCGTTTGGATTTTTAGTGAAATATTTCCAATTGTATGGCTTCACTATACGTTAAAGAATTTTAAAGTAATTCTATTTGCTATACAGTCTAGTAACAGTGTTATTTTTATTACCCCACCGCTGACCGCTGTTACCTCACCCGTGACCGGTATTAGCCTTGCGGGTGGGGAAAGAGGGCCAAATTGGGTTATGGTTTATTTGTAAGGTTTGAAACAAATATTTTTGCTTATAATTCATGTAGTACAAACTGTAGTATCTACCTCAGTTGTATTAAATATGTCGTAGCGTGGAAAATAAGATTTTTCTGATTTTTTTTGTTAAGTGAACGCAGTTTCCCTACTCTCCGCTGTCTGTCCAATTTTTTAAGAAATACTGTGATAAGAGAACAGTTAACACTTGAATAATCTCTATAGTATATAGGTACAAAGAAATTAGGTAACTGTTTTGGTGGGGGCCACATGCAATGAATGCCAAACACAATACAATAATAGGGAAAATAAGAAAATAAAGGTATGGAAAGAAGCAACGATATTGGCGAAGAATAAAAATAACTGAAAAGCAATAGCTTAAGTTTGTATAATTCCTTTTGTTTTGATATTATTATTTTCAATATATGAATTATCTAAAAAAATTGATTAATTTTATTCGCAAATATGCAAATTAGTATACTTAACATTCTCAAATTAAAAATTTCACTCAAGAAAATTACTTGTTATTAAATTCCTTCCTTAATTAATATGTTTATTTTAATTTTTGTATTAACGCCGAGATTGTAACATGCAACCGTTATAAATATAAATATTCAAACGCGCGGTATTCATGTACAATAGTACTAAATAGCTCAGTATTATGTACATTTATGTCCTTGAATCGTGAAATAAAAATATTAACATTCTAATATTACTGCTATTAATCATAATAATAGTTTTTATCGCTTCATTTACGTTTAATGAAGTAGGTCGCCGTGTACATATTTACATTCTTCTTTTACCCAAAAAACAATGACTTGTTGGAAATGCTACGAGGACCGTCTTTTTAATTTTTAGTAATTACTAATCACCAGTAGGTGACCCTATTGATAAGATGAGTCACTATAGCCAGCTGGATCTCACTATCGCTATCCGATATCAACAGTAACATGATGGGATTTCCTGATTCTGCTAACCTGAAAATTCGGTGTTTTACCTTTAAAGTGAAAAAATGTGAAAAGCGCGAAGTATAGAAATCTAAAAGGCGAATATTTTGAAAATCAATAAAACGATGGTTGCATTCAGCAGACACAACAGTTGCAAACTGTTCAGTGTTCGGATTCGCTCACTATGAACATGTTGTGGAGCGGTCACCGTTGTTGCTAGCGGAAAAATTCTTCGCTCACTAATTAGTGAGCGTGTTAAGTCCGCATGCGCCATTAACGCATTCCAACACCAACGTAACACACAATTTTGAAGCAAGTTACTAGAAAAGTAAGATAAGCAAATTAAAGGTATTGTGGAGAAATAAATGTATTATAATATTGGAGTTAACCGAGTATTTCAATCGGGGTTGGAAAATCGGCCCTCTACACTAAAAACTACGCAGAAACTTAAAGCTGAAAAACAATTTATTATTATTGTTTATTCAGTTTAATCTGTATAATTCTAACATATAGCAGCAGTGAAAAGTAGTAGATGAAAGGTGATCACATGAAGGTGAACGCTCCTGTCCAGCGAACTGAACTGCTGTCAAGTGAACAGTTCAAGCGGGAACGGTTCTCAATCCGTCTGCTGAATGCGACCAATGTATTCCACGTGTAAAAGAACTTGTAAAAGCCCCACGTTTTTGAGCCATAATGTAAAGGAACCTGTAAAAGCCCCACGTTGCTGAACCATATTGTAAAGGAACCCCTTAAATTATTATTAATTATTCATAACGGCTTCATAATTAATGTAATGGCCCTGTTTATAATGCCCTGTATATTTTAATATTTTTTAAATAAAATAAAATAAAATAATTGAATCGTTTTACCGGACTAGCTCATTTTCACAGGACGATCCGTTAAGAGATATTAACAATAACTAATTTTAGGGCATTATTTGGCACCATTAAATAAAACACCGTTATATTAATTTAAATAATATTTGTATTAGAAACTAAGATTTTTTCATGTAATAATACAAACACCAAAAAACATACATAAAATAATATGAATTTTAATTAGAAACAAATACATTAATAAAATAATTTCCTAGCGCTTTAAATACTGATATATTCGTTGTGATTTATTACTATTATCACTTCTACGAAATAATATATGTCATAGATTGTTTGCTTTCCACCGCCGTCCAATATTTATATTAATACTAACAATGTACGCAGTGGGAACACAAACTATGCCAAGATTGATACATATCTACAATGCAAATGATATTTTTTAAAACAACATTGACAAACAATTTACAAATACTGAAATATTATCATATCTAAGTCAACTATTATATAAGTTTTTATTCTCAGATTATTATATTGATTTATTTACGTCTTTACATTAAGGCGAATTTTAACGTTCTACTTTATTTAACACTCGCACATAAAACTGGTAAATACCTTGTATATTTCCTATCTTCTTTCACTGAAGAAGATCTTCTTGTTGTAGGTGTGCTTCGTAGGATTTTCCTTCGCCAGTAGAGACGCCTGTAGCTTCTTTAAAGGCTATTTGCACAACATTAACTTTTTATAGGAAGATATGATAAACTGTACAACATTTAACATTTAGAGTTGGTCGATTTTTATGTAAACAAGAAACCTATTTTTGTACTTTCGAGGTTCTAACAACAATTTAATACATTATCGACCGTTATGTGTGGGTCGACTTACTTTTTAATTAGAAGACCTAATTACTTCTACTTTAATGGCCTACTTAAAAGCCGGTAACCGATCTCTTCGAAGGCCCTCAGTCGACTTGCTTATTTCATGTCTAGTTTTCCACTTTTTTCGTTCAAGTCTCGGGGTTCCCCTTTTTCCTAGAACGCCCATGCTTATCTCTTCTTTCACATTCTATCATGCACTGGCGTCATATACACAAAGTCAGCGATAACAGAACTGCGGCAATGACATAAACACTTATAGTGCCACGACTCTTATAGTTAATATAAACATATGCTTATCTAACTAGTGCTTAACTTAGATATACATTTAGGATAAACAGTTCAAAAGATTATATAAATTGGTTTACAATACATAACTTTAAAAATACAATTCATATGGGTATTTAAAACTTAACGTTCCACATGATTTAATAATATATAGGGTGATTCAGAACGAAATTTGATTTCGTTTTTTGTTCGAATTATCGTCTAGTGGATTCTTTCCGCAATGGAATACTTTAGTGGTGAACAGCGTACTTTTAGTGTAAAATTATTCTAGGAAAATGCTCATTCTTACGTGCAATTTCACAGAGCGTTTTGAAATCACTACAATTTGCAGTATGCTCATCAAGGTCCATCTGCTAACTCAATTAAGCAATGGATACGCAAATTCAAGTAAGTGTGTCTACAGTTTGTTATAAGATCCGTGGCCAATGTGTTGGATTTGAAACCATCAACATCGAAGCTGCAAGTGCTGCTGTACGCCAAACTCCACATCGTTCGAGAAGGAAAACTCGAGTAGTGTTCAAAGAATTTTCAAAAAGGATTTACATTAGCATCCTTATAAGATCCAGGTGGTTCTAACTTTGAAGAATGGTGATCACCGTAGCCGTCTTAATGTTGCTACTTTGATTCAGGAGTTCAATGATTTTGGTAATATTCTTTTTAGTGACGTAGCACTTTTCATTTAGACGAGTATGTGAACAAACAGAATTGTCGGTACTGGTCTGCGGCAAACCCAAGAGACAAACATGCAGTCGCGTTGCATATCCCAAAAGTACCTGTATGGACAGCAATGTCTTCAGGAGGCATTATTGGTCCGTATTTCTTGGAGAATAATCAAGGACAGTCAATCACAGTAAATGCATAATAATATTCTTCGATGATCCGCAATTTTGTAGAACCAGCATTACAAGCATTTGAAGAGTTTGATAATCGCACATGGATCTAGCAGGATTGCGTCACAAACTATAATTGAAAAATTAAATTTGCGTAGCGGTAACATTGACTGGCCTGCAAGAAGCTGTAATTTGACGTCACTAGATTTCTTGTCGTGCATGAAAATCCTCCAGCGAATGTAAATGAACTTAAAGACCGAATCCGGGAACAAATTACCGCCATTCCTGTGGCACTGTTATTCTAAATGCACGACACGATGAAGTGCATAAAGGTTGAGGCACATCTAACCGGCCCGCATCGGCTCGGATCGGTACGGAAAAATTCGTGAGCGGAAGAGACCGCGCACACTTGTCCTGACGGAATCGGCTCTATCGTCAAATAATTAAGTACCTACATAATATCAACACCATGGTATACAGTTGTTAAACCAACGCAAGTATGGAAACAAGTAGCTCTGAAGAAGATTTACTTCTGTTGTTATTAGCAGACGTAGATACTGCAGAAAAAAAAAAGAGGTGTGGCCACCACACGACTTTTTTACGTATAAGCGTTTCAAACTATACAATTTTAAGAATTTTTTTACAAAAATTATTCAAAATCTATTCCAAGTACTTTCATTCTCTTAATAAATCGCTATAGAATGCATACTTTGCAAGATATTCGAAAAAAAGTGCTATTCGCTAAGAGTAAAAGTGCTGCTTCCGGTCCGAATTTTGAAATTTCATGTATACAAAAAATATTGCAAATTTAACTGTAAATACTTTTGTACTCTTAATAAATATATATAGAATGCATAATTTACGACATATCTGCAAAAAATCGCTATTCGGTAAGAGTAAAAGTGGTACTTACGGTCCGAATTTTGAAATTCTTTTTATACAAAAGATATTTAAAGCTATGATTTAAATACTTTTATACTCGTAATGTACCTGCCTAGAAAGCATGACTTGCGAAATATTCGCAAAAAATTGATTTTCGATAAGAGTAAAAGACGTACTTCCGGTTGGAATTTCGAAAAACCTTTTTAAGATAATTTGTCTCAAATTTATTTTTGAGTACATTTCAATTCTTCATAAATTTGTTTAAACTTAGTAATTGACGAAATATTGGCAAAATACGAATTTTTCACTGAAGTAAACTGCTACTTCCGGTCTACCGATTTTACTGAAAAACTAATCAGATCTCAAGAGGGAGATTATACACGTAAATACAAAATTTGGAATTGATATCTACAGATGTTTGACCGCTATCGTGATCACACACAGACAGACAGACACACAGACATTTTTTAAAAACCACTTTTTCGGTATCAGGGGACTTCATCACTACTTTATCAATACTTCCTTATACTACGTATAAGAAAGTAAAAAGCGAAGAAAGTGGGTTCACAATATTAATACAAAACGCGAGGTGCGAACTACTTTGGTCATATGGTTCTTTATAATCTTGAACAAGAATTATTAATTTCTCCTCTATTATGTTTTAAACATTATTAGTTAAATAAAACCACTACCAAGTTAATGTCGTCGCACCCCGAACAAGTAGGAGTATACACAATATTGAAAAACATTAATGTATGCTGGAAGTACAAACGCACACTTGTTCGGTCGGAATCGGCCCGCAAAGAAGTTTTGCCGATGAATGCTAGTTCGAGCATTCCCTCCCGAATTTCCGAAGCTCCTTAATTACGGCCCGATTCCGGCCGGTCTAGTGTGCGGCGTTCGTATTGAATACTATAAACTAGATTTACCGGAATTTTTCCGTGCCGGTCCGAGCCGATGCGGGCCGGTTAGGTGTGCTTCAACCTTAAGACGTCAAGGGCAACATTTAGACGACATTGTTTTTAAGGTTCAATTTCCGGATGATAATAATTATATTTCTAAGTACAATTTATTAAAACGTTCAAAAACCATTGGGCTATTTTATTTTTAAAATCGAATTTCATTCTGAGTCAGCCTTTATTTGAAAGGCTGCCCTCGCCGAGTGTATGTCATGCATAATCATCCGAAGAGATTGTTGTATGTATAAGTCTCTAGTTCGGATCTGTCTTCCTGAAAACCATTCGACCAGTACTTTTCTTATTTATTAGAACGTATGTAAGCGTGCGTGTTGCCCACGATCCGTTATAATATGTTATTATTATTAATTAGGGAAAAATTGCAGAAATCTACGATTTACGATATCGGCGATTCGCGAAGCATGGAATAGATATTTTTCTTTTTATTGAAAAGTACACTCTATATTTATTTTTGCAACATTGTAAGGCGCTATACGTAAATAAGCATTTATGATTTAGCACAGAATATAAAGAGGCTTATTTTACACAAACCTATATCTATCTATTAAATTGCAAAATTTATGGTACCTATTTAATGTAGGTAGGTAATGTAATCGACTTTACGGATGAAATAATTGGAAATCATAAAGATGCGAAGGTATAATTAAATTACAAATAATTATACCGTTAAATAAGTATTTAATCTTTTATGTTTGATGTGTTAATTCCAATAAGAAATTTGTGATAATTTCAGGGAATTTACATACAGTGTGCACGCGATCTACCTGCGGATGAATATACTAGACAAGCTGGTCGACTATAAGTGGGGGAATAAGGGGGGCCTCTGTTTCTAACATTAGAGCTACGTTAAAGTTGAGACCGCAGAAATCGTTACTACGTTAGTCCGTGAAAATTGCTACTGTTACTGTTAATAACAAATTCTTTAACCAAAAATAAAGTCATTTACTGTACTGCTTTAGAGAAGATGGAAATAATATTAAACAATAAAAAGCGCTACCTAGATAATTTATAAGTAGAGACTTGTTGAAGCATCAGACAATCGCACTAAATAATTTCAGTAACGGATTTCATCACAGCTTCCCAAATTGTATGTGTAAATAAAAGAAATGATCGTCAATTCTAAAAACTTAAAAATAATAATTTTTTTCTTAAAATATCAAAGATAAGAAATATAGCTGATATAAAAAAACGAAAATGTAACAATAGTAAAACTCTTATTAAGGCTATACGCCCGGCCTCGAAATCGTTTTTCCCATTTCCCAATCGTATTTTTCATGAAAACCTTACCGAATTTACACGCTAATTTAAGAAAAAAATGCCTTTCAATGGATAAATCGTAATTTCTTCGAAATTGTCCAAAGGGCCCTAAATAAAAATAAAAATGTAAGAAATTTCAAAAAACAAGCCTTTATTTAAAATTATGTAACACTCAACAGCAATACATAAATTTTATTTTTTCTTAATTTTTAAAAGTAAGGTCACGAAACGGAAAACAAAATTTTGAAATTTGGGTTAAATTCACTGAAATCAAATAGAGTATGTGGTACGCTCGCACATTGTGTCGAGAGGTAGCTCCGCCTACCATTTCGGGCAGTTTCTACGCAGTTTGTAAAATACTTCTGAGATCGGTGTGTGTTAAGAAAGTAATCGTTACTCGGACATTATTTTATTGAAACCGTTGATATTTTCTTTACAATATAGTGTACATATACAGTGTCAGCGTCACAATACCTCCTTATACTACGTATCAGAAAGTAAAAGCAATATCTCTTCCCGTCCCTAACGCTATACCTGCTAGAAGCGCATGCTAGGACTCACACGGCTTGCGGGCAGGGAGTATAATTATTATATTTGACTCGCAATAATTTGCTTCTGAAACGATCTAGAAATTTATTTCTTGCACAAAAAATAATTTTGGAATGTTGTCTTTATTTTGTTTCACATATATATGGATAAATTCTGAAAAATAAGATTAGTTACTCGATAGCTGAAAAATACCTTACACAAATTGGTCGTCTACTAAAACTTTTTTTTTTTATAAAATTTACACACCATAAAGAAAAATCGAAAACACTAGTATCATCCAATCCCTAGCTCTCTGCATTGCTGAGATATCACCAGATAAGTATTAAAAATTGAAGAAATTGAAAATTTTAAAATTTACACAAAAAACGATTTTTCGACCTTTTTGCGATTTCGATTTTATTTTCCAACTCAAAATTTGAATCCGGCAGGTGATTTTACATATTCAGCTTCACTTTTTTTGTGTGTTTGAGAAAATATAGATAGTCTAATTTAGGGGGGGTTGCTTCCCGACTGCCAAACATGTGGGTCAACCGGCGATTATCTGAGACCATAACGCAGCCATAAATTACAGACAGATTAGATTAGGTGACAAGTTCTTTTCTCTATCTTTTTCCTCAGCATAAGACAGAGCACGCGGACCCTTAAACATTTGTCTTTTATTACATTTGCACGAAAAACAGTGGTACGCCTATTTCAAATCGAACTCCGCTTGAAGCGGGCGTTCAGCCTTAAGATAAAAAGTAAATAAAATTCCGTAGATTGTAAAATAGAAAAGGAAACAATGAAAGAATTTGCAGGACACTAAACAAAATGGTTCAGTAAGTATAATTTAATTGGAAGTTAAGAATGGAATTATTAAAGAAAAATGAATTTCTACAAGTACTTCATTATTTATTAAATGCTCAAATGAGCCTCCCTCTTGAGCTGAGCAGTAACTCAGCTGGTTATAAAAATTTCGACGGACATTTGTTAACATTTCCTGGATAACATGATTCGAAGATTCAATAATTGTCGCGCATAATTGTTCTAAATTAGATGGAAGAAACGCGATTTAAAAATTTACTGGTCGACTAGAGATCGAGCGTGAACAAAATTCAAATGAAATGCGCAAGTACAGCTGGTATCCTTGTTGATAGATTAAAGGAGAGTCAGTCTAGTCTCAGCGTAAATGTAGTCGAATCCCCTCTTTTCCAACACTACACTCACCAAAAACCAGTTTGTATATTGCTTTCTCGTACTAACTCATACAAACTCTCGGTGTCGTCGCCTTATCACACAGTAAAATGCATTCGCAACTTGCAGGCAAGCACTTGGTATATCTGAGATTAGTAATACGGATAACCTCGAATACGTAATTGACTTACGCCTTGGGGTTTAGAAATGTTCTTGTTATTAAATCGGCAACTTGGAAACGTCTTCCTTCAATTGTTCTACCAGTAATGTCGTGTCTAAATATTCAATTTCCAAAATAAACATCACTTTATTTATAATCACAAGGTCATGCTTATGTGCAACTTTAACATGCCCTTATGATGAAATAGCATTAATATCTCTTTAAACTGCGCTTATATTATAATGTCAAATTTGACAATTAATTTTAATTCACGCAGGTGTAGAAATTGTAAAACATAAAAATCGCTCAAATGCAAATGGCGGCGGCATAGATCAATTACAGACATATTATACACTAGCTAATGGAGTACGAAGAATAAGTGTTTAAAAGTGCTATTTTCATCAGCACATTAAGAAGAGGATTTGACTGCTGAATTGTGCTATAGTCTCATAACTTGGAAAAAATATTTTCACCAAACAATGTAATATAATATTTACTCGTCAAAGTCAAGCAGGAAAGTCCAGACAGGAATTGCAGAAAAAACTGTTATGACATAGCTTCCTTATAGGCTTCTAAAATAGATTTCAAGGTTAAGACCACTGACTAATTTATAATACCAGCTGTATTATTTATTGCAGATTTCAACGATGGTTTTGTATATTATAGCCCCTCTTTCTTATGCAAATACAACTCTCCGCAACTTCTCGCATTGCATTATGTTTTATGAGTTCTAATGCATCGTTCACCATACATGAATGCATGTTACATATATGTATGTTTCTCTTGAACAGATGCTGTACGGGCCTCGGCAATTTTCCCCATTAATTAAACTTATAATAGTCATCGCTTGTTAGTTTTACCACCGCGATCGGATCAAATGCCCAAGATATGTCGCAGCGGTGGT
This sequence comes from Amphimallon solstitiale, assembly GCA_963170755.1. NCBI lineage: Eukaryota > Metazoa > Arthropoda > Insecta > Coleoptera > Scarabaeidae > Amphimallon > Amphimallon solstitiale. The sequence continues at coordinate 173,822,107 of OY720676.1, forward strand.
TATATGGACGGGGCTCGGTCCATCTCTCACCTGCGCTAGTTCTTCTTGTTGTTGTCCTCTACGTCGTCGTTGTTAATTCTGAGCTTCGCCGTTGTTAAGGACTTCAAAGTTGGTATGCCGGACCCCACACGTGCACCTATATTTACTACATCATTCCCGGCCACTTCATATACATTTATTTGTATTATAAGCAAGTGTTACACACGCAGTCGGTCTTCTTCTCTTCTGCTAAGTTTCTTTCTACCCCCTTCTTTTTTGTTGTTGTCGTTTTTTCTCGCCCTTCTTCTTCAAAGCACATCAATTCTTCATTTTCATCGCGTCTTTCTTCCTCTACTTCTCCTCCCTGTAATACAACTATCACACGTCATTATCCTCGTCTTAGTCGGTCTCGTCATCATCATCATCACATCCCGTCTCTACCAGTGCGTTCTGTCTGCCTGCCGCTCGACTATTCTAGTTCACCGGCGAAGACAAAAAAGAATAATAAGCGAATTTAATGAACCCCAGTGTGAAGTACCTATCACGGAATTATTTTAATATCTATGACCAATGATTATTTCTTAGAGCGAGCGACTAATGGAAACCGAAGCTTGGTGGAAGGTATTTATTGTAATTTGTAATGAAGTCTTCTAAAATGTTTTCTTTACTTTAACGAACCCGTGACGGACCAACGTAACAGAAAAATGTAATAGTGAACTGATTTTAAATACAATATCGTAGCCTTGTCACATCTAATCGTTGCAAAGTGGAAGGACGTGCTTTTTTTATTGGAGATATATTATTAAGTCTAAGTCACTTTCCCATCGCTATCTATTTTATTTTTATCTTTTCTGCAGCCATCTCTAAATACACAATATGAAACAAAAGTTTTGTCATTATATAGGCGTGTTTGTAGTAAGTATCATTATAATAAGCGAATTTAATTACTTATTAACTGTATTAAATCAAGAAAGAAAGAACAAATGGTCGCGCGCGGAAGACATGAAGTTCACACATTCTAGTCGTAGCAGTTGGAATCTATTAAGAAAACTAGTAGCGGCAACCCAAACTAGTATTGTAGAATCAAAAATCAGCGCTAATACCATAACTTCAAGATTAGTGGACGTCTCAAATATGATAAAGTTTGGTAAAGTAGAAATCAAAAATATGAAGAAATTAGTGCACAAGAAAAGAAAATCTATTATAATACAAAAAATGATGATCTTGCAAAACCTTTTTCTATGGAGGAATTGAATATAGTGAGAGAATTATTAAAGATTAGTAAGGTTGCTGGTTTTGATGGAATTTATTCTGAATTTATTAAATATCTAGGTGCTATAGGACATAATTGGCTTTTATGTTTCTATAACTAGTTATCCATCAATCTCTTTCGAGCTTGAATCGCCTTTTTCGCGTCCGCTTACAGCTGTCCGTCAATCTCTCTCAGCCTGAACCACTTTTTTCGCGTCGCTTACAGTTTCTTTACAGTTTCCTGTAAAAAGCAATCACTGTCATGGCTTTTTAGAATGTACGGTTTTATTAACTTTTGAAGCACCCCTGTATATACATATATCTTGTGAAGCCAATAGTAGTTTTATTTAAAATGCTTTTCGAATTGTTTTTTACACAAACCTGTACACACTCAAGAGCGAGAAAGGTAATTTAATGTTAAACATAATTCATGTTAAAGTATTCAAAGAAACAATGAGCTGAAAGAGCACAACATTTTCATCGAGACAGTTTACAATACTATTTTGATGTGATAGTGGAAAAAAATTTAAACTTTTTCGAAGTCTACTCTTGTTAAGGAAAAAGCACAAAATAATAATGAAAGTAAAAAGGCCAAGTTTTAAATTTGAGCCCTATTGAAACGCCTTTCCTGTAAAAAACGCTTTTTAGAATGTCCACTTTTATAAACTTTTGAAGCACCAATGTATATACATATATTTTGTGAAGTCAATAGTATATTTTACTTAAAATTATTCGCGATATGTTTTTGAGCCAAACCAGTGCACACTCAAGAGCGAGAAAGGTAATTTAATGCTAAACATAAGTCACGTTAAGGTATCCAAAGACACAATGATATCAAAAAGACCAAGATGTTCATTAAGACAGTTTACAATATTATTTTGATGTGAAAGTGTAAAAGCCTGTCAACCTTTTCGAAATCCACTATCGTTAATAAAGGAGCACGAAATAATAACAAAAGTAAAAATCCCAAGTTTTAAATTGAAGCCCGATTGAAGCGCCTTTCCTGTATAAAGCGATCACTGGCATGACGCTTTTTAGAATGTCCACTTTTATAAACTTTCGAAGCACTCCTACATATATTTTGTTAAGCCAATTTAAAATTCTTCTCGAACTGATTTTTACACAAACTGGTACACACTCAAGAGCCAGAAAGGTAATTCTGTTCTGATGTTTTCGATCTCCTATCGTCAAGAAAAAATGAAGTATTAAATTTAAGCCTTGTTCAATCACGTTTCGAAGAATCGCCAAATTGAAGACGTAATAAGCGACCTAAACCACCCCCGTATCCAAAATTTCACATTCATACGTCAATTTTCAGAGAACTCTTTCGCCATTTCGACTTTGGAATCGTGATCGGCGACCCCCAAAACCCCCGTACCCAAAATTTCACATTCATATGTCAATTTTCAAATAAATCTTCCGCCATTTTGTTTTTTTTGACATTTTGACTTTGGATTCGTGATCGGCGACCCACAAAATCCCCGTATCTAAAATTTCACATTTATACGTCAATTTTCAAAAAAATCTTCCGCCATTTTTTTTTTGACATTTTGACTTTGGAATAGTGATCGGCGACACCCAAAACCCCCGTATCTAAAATTTCACATTCATACGTCAATTTTCAAAAAACTCGTCCGCCATTTTGTTTTTTTTTTGACATTTTGACTTTGGAATCGTGATCGGCGACCCCCAAAATCCCCGTATCTAAAATTTCACATTCATACGTCAATTTTCAAAAAATCCCTCGGCCATTTTGTTTTATTTTGACATTTGAATTAGTGATGGGCGACCGTAAAAACTCCCAACTGCCTAATTTTACTTTTAATCAGAAGAGAGAGAAATTGATTTCAGCCAGCTCCGCCCATTGTGCACGTTTGCGTAATCGTTTAAATAACATTATTTCGTAGTAGGGGCACATAAATGTCGAAAGCAATCCTCCTTTTTCCTTTTAAGCATATACACGTTCTGGTATTATCGTATTTTAATTCAAATCATTATTAAAATATTAATCGACCCCTGTATAGATGAAAATATTAAATCAAGCGGGACCGTTATGTATTGATCGGCAGTGCACATGAGATTCTGATATTTGTTTTTCGCCCGTCCGGAATGCATTGACATCAGTGCACGTCTAAACGGCCATTTTTCGGACCCAATCCACCTGCAAACGAACTTTAATTTATCGGTACCTTCGATTGCGTGCGACTGTCGTCTCGAAATAAGCATTTAAAAGTGCCAACAAGCCGGTTCCTCTTGACCCCGAGTCTTGTTGGGCTCTCGAAACCTTCAAAACTTCGTATTTCAGTCTTAAAAGCGAATGTGTGGATACAACTAAGTTTGCCTGTCAGATTGATGTTTCTCGGGATTTTTATTGATTGTCACGTGAATCGTCATGACGTAAACCATTTTTCTGTTAAAACATCGAATGCACGCTCCTCTTTAAAAGCCCATATCTTTACAACCGTTCTACTTGGGAAGAAAATCTCTCCGTCGACCGGAAATTCAATGTCACCCGTATACTCGTGCCAAAGGGCAGTTTTCAATTTCGCGTATCCAGAGAGGAGTTCTTCCCCCCCGCGTAACCAATTTTCGTCGATTTTGACGGTCGTTTGGTACCCATTGGCGACTCGGCTATTAGTATATTTAAAATAATATTTCCTAATTTATATATAATTACTCAAGATTTTCAGGACGTGTACCACCTTATAGATTAATGACCTCTGGAAATTAATTTGGTTAGAATGTGAAGTGTTCAATAAACAATTAATAGACGATCCTTTGATAAAAGTGCCTAGCCTGGCAACCAAGAAAAATTTGGTGTATATTGAATCGTCTTAGGACGGGTCATGGAAGGTGCAATAGTATGTTATTCAAATGGAATGTGATTGCGAGTCCAGCTTGTAATTGCGGAGCTGAGATTGAAACAGTTAAACATATTGTTGAAGAATGTCCTCCAGCTCAGTTTGAATTTGGAAACACAGATTTACATAACTTAACTCCAGAGGCTGTTGATTGGATCTTAACAGCGTTAACTAAAGACCTTTAGTTTTGTGGCGATGTGATGGAGGTTTTTTATTGTGCAGGTTTTTTCCTACATCCTAGACCAAATGGTGCAGTGTTTTAAAGGGCCCCTGCAGTTATGGCCCTTCTAAATATATTTCTACCTTTGTGATACAATTTGTATATGTTTCTTTTCTTGTACCTGTCAGATATACTGGTACCTTGATTGTAAAAGAAATCTTAAATTTAATAGATGGATTGGTCGACATGGACAAATACATTGGCCAGCTTGGTCACTGGACTTAACTCCCATGGATTTTTTTTGGGGTCACCCAAGGCAAAAAATGTACTGAGAAACAATGGGAAACGATTTAAATTATCTAAAAATGCGGATTACGGAGGAGATTATGTAGAATAAAGTTAGAGTTTAGTTTATGCTTTTTTACAAACACAAAAACAATAAAAGTATTATCGAAGTGACATTTGCCATTTGTCTTAACATTTATAATGTAATATAACATTTGGACTTAGTCATATTTAAAATCATCAACTCGATATAATTTCAAGTTTTCTTATATTATCTTAAATGATTACTGGTTTTTTTATTTACCAAAAGTGGTTTCGATACAATCAAAATATTTTTTAAAGAATAAGTATTTCTCCTAAAACTCATATGAAAATATTTTCCTATAGAAAACCGCATTACTTTACAGTGTATATCACAACTAGGAAACGACAAGTGTAACGACTGACTTTTATTTTGTCACTTGCACATTCAAGATTATTCCAGGTCTCATGTTCCTGCTCGTTTTTAGACATTTACAATCATTTAAACGTGAATTATGCAATAAATCATGACAAAACCGAGCTTGGGCGATATACTAAAAGTCCCATAATTTATGTATACGGGTATATTTTCCAAAGCGAAAATAAAGTGGCTGCGTCCCCAGCTTCAGGTATTCAACATCGGTATCCTTGCGTTGCGACACATATATTTTAATTATGCATTTGCGGTATTTTTAATGAATTCGATGCATGTTAACAATGCGTGATTTAAACACGTTTCAGTGTGTCCTTATAAAGTTAGCCACTCGAGTGACCATATGGCAGACCGGAGCCAAGGGACGGTATAAGTAGTATGTTAAATGCATGTGTGTAGTTGGGCAACAATTCCCCGCGACCGACGGACTGACGGCCTTGTCTTCGTTCTTTACGCTTTTTAGCGTTCTTGCTACTACTACTACTACTTACTACTGGTGTCGCTGTTGTTGTCGCTTGCTATCGTCGTTCTGTTGTACCGCATGTAAATAAATCAATTTTCCAGCGAGTACCTCATCTATTATCTAATATTTTCGCATCAACGTGAGCTTTCCGATATCAAAAATACTATAATAGCCAAAAACATTTCAATTTTTCTTCTTCCGCTATTGAGTATGTGTAATTTTATATTATTTTATAGTTGTCTACTAGTAATAATAAAAACACATTTCTTGTAGAAGTCAGGTTAAAAAATAAATACATAAATATTTAAGATATAACTGTTCACTGTGGTGTTTTATTAATAAATAATAATAAATAATAATAATATACTTTATTGCCATATAATCACAAAGCAAATGTCAAAGCATAGTAATAATAGTAAGTGCTGAGAAAAACTTACATATTGTATTGAACATATAAAAACAGAGCGGGGCGATAAGGATTACAGGTGTAATTGATTGCGGCTTGGATAACGATTGTTTTAATCGCAATTCAAAAATTTTTAAAATTAGGATTACTGTAATCGTTAATCGATGGAACTTAGATTACGATTGCAGTAATCGTAATTTCGAAAAAGTTCAAATTACAATTATAGTAATCGTAATCGAAATGTCTTCGATGAACGATTACAATAATCTAAACCAGATATTTTGTAAATAACGATTTTCTAAATAATCCTAATCGGAAGTTGTTCAAAAAATGTCGGAAAGCTAAACGCGGCTCAATTAAAAACTGGTACGCGTAATATATGAAGGCAATAATTATCCGAATAAGAATAAGAAAAAACAAAAACAAAAAAGTTTTTAAAATACACCAGAAATTAAAAAAATAATGAGGTTTGGCTACCATACGACTTTTTTATAAGTATGAGCGTATAGAAAAATTATTCAACATACTATTCTGAGTACTTCTAAAAAGTGCTACTCGCTAAGAGTAAAAGTGTTATTTCCGGTCCAAATTTTAAAATTTTATGTATACAAAAAATATTCCAAACTCATTGAAACAGACCGGCTTTTGCACGTACTGAACCCTTATGAGGAAGATATCTCGCGGTCGAAATTATTAGTGCCCGCTGAATGAAGCTCCGCATCAGTATCATTCCTTCGCATCAGTATTCCATCAAATTATTATTCAATGCATGAAACGGACCGGCTTTTGTACGTACTGGACCCTCATGACGAAGATATCTCGCGGTCGAAATTATTAGTGCCCGTTCAATGAAACTCCGCATCAGTATCCTTCCTCCGCATCAGTATTCCATCAACGTATTATTCAATGCGTGAAACAGACCGGCTTTTGAAATTATTAGTGCCCGACAACAATAAAATACAGTTTCTAAAGTAAATAACATTGATTTTTCTAATATTTAATAATAGTAATCCTTGCCAACGATCACAGTAATCCTTATATAAAAAAAACGGAATTACAATTAATGTAATCGTTAATCGAACGAACTTAGATTACGATTACAGTAATCGTAATTTAAACTTTTTCAGAATTCCGATTACTGTAATCGTAATCTAAGTTCGTTCGATTATACATTAATCGTAATCACATTTTCTTTTATATAAGGATTACTGCAATCGTAATCAGGTTGTAATCGTAATCCTTATCGCCCAGCTCTGTATAAAAAAAATATTTTTTAATCTTTAAACTTAAAGCTTATGACAAAGCGCATTCTTTGCAAATTGTTCGAAAATTTTAATTTTGCATATGCCAAACCACTTCGACTCAGAGTAAGCCTGTGTACCTATTGGATATTTAGAATATTCAGATAGTAGTAGCGATCTCCATGCCTGGTAGGTATCATATTCATTCATGCCTATTTCATAAATATAAATAGCAAAAACTGTCGAAAGGTTATTATTTTTAAAGTAGCCTCTGCATGATTATTGGAAATCCGGTTAGTAACGAGATCATTAAAATTTTCATTCAAGTAAGCCATGTATATAAAAAGCATGTCGTAACTTGAGTCAGTGAGATTTTAATTCAGACGTCTATCACTGTCAATTATATATCATATATCACAGACTAAACAATCCAGACCGGCAACTTAATCCTAGATTTTATCCAGAGTACTCATCCTTGTTTACCAAACGTAAATTTCAATACTCTACCATCTTTGTCAGATTCACTGAACTTGGAGATGAGATGGCGCTAGCGTCAATTGAAATGTTTGTTATGCTGTGGTTATATGTCATTCAAAACTACATTTCAAATTTGACACGTTTGACATATTTTTGCAATCCTTTGTCGTACATCGTATTAATTATATGTTGATACAAATACGGTGCCCAAGTGTTTAGTGTGCGGGTTTGGACAGGATGAAGTTAACAAAATGCACAGGTTTTAGATGAGATTGGCATTTCCTTTGTTTAAGAAGCGCATTTTTGACATGCTCTTTGCCTTGCAGGTTTGATACCTTTTGATTTGTGTATTAGTATTATTATTACTATTTTGTTGTTGATTGTATTTTAGGCAATCTGTATAATATCAATTTTATATACTATAGACTTGTAATATTAATTTTCTACACCTGCATATTTTTCTGTTATATATTTCATTTGCTGTTAGTTAAAGGGACAAATTTAAAATCAGCATTTTAGTAATGAACTATTGCTGAATTTGTTCCTTTTGGTAGAAAATAGTTTTGTTTTTATTTGTTATATTACACAAGATTTGTATTGTTACTGTCTTCTCATTATTGGTAGTGTAATTTAATTTTATTATGTTTTATTGTATAAGTATATGTATCAATAAAAACTATTATTATTATATCCCTGTTTTCCTTGACAGTTTTCACTTATGAGATTATTATATTTCTCTTAATCTTATATAGAGTAGTAGTTTATTGTGTCTAATAGGTCACCGTAAGAGGGATGTTATAAATGTTATAATACATGTAAGTAAGATTAATATTTATACTTCGTATCACATATTTAACATGTAACACCACAAAATTACACATAAGATGCTCAAACTATGGCTATAATTGTTACAGTAAGTAATATTTATTACCATAGTTTTAGTAACTTTTGTGTATGTTTTTGTTACATAAATAACGTATTTAATAAGCGTATTCTAAAAACAAGCTCATTTCAAATTTCGCGCCAATATGCTGCTAGCGCCATCTTCGTACCAAGTTCACTGATGTGTGACAAGGATAGAAGATCTTGGATATTTTTTTTTCAAGTAGTTGCCGGTCTGGGTTGTTTAGTCTGTGCATATATTTTGATCAAAAGAATAAATAATGGCTTATAACGATATGTATAAAGCTTTTATGGTAGAATGTTACTTCCTAACATCTCAAAAAATTGATGGTATTTGTCAGCATTCTATACAAAATTGCTTTGCAGAGTTTGAAAAAGATATTCAGATACTATTCCCATAGACCGTCTCAACCTTAATATTCAGTACGTGTCTTATGGAGACAGACAACATAGTTGTCAGTTCGACGATGACAGGTTAGGTTGGTAACTCTTTATAATGACACGACATTTTAAATACTTGTTGGTTAGGATATTATTCTATATTATTATATAGTTGAGTCGCCTTCGCAACCGACATGCGCCACCAAAGCAAAATGGCGTCAAATTTCAGAGGTTACGAAATTTTACCTTTCAAGTAATATAACCTACAAAAGCCATATCAGGACTGTCATAAATAATAATATTCATACACCGTTTGACGTTTGTTATAATAGCAATCTAAACATTTTAAATTTGTCAACAATATTTGCCTCTTAAACAGTATAGCCAAATGTTATATAAAATATACTTGACAGGAAGGTTATGTTGTGATACTTACACCACACCGATAATACCAACCATAAACATAATAAATCGAACTGACAACATTGTATCGAAATAAAAAGAGATAGTTTATTACAAATTGCTTACGGTAGTAAAAGAGGTATATATCCCATATGAGACTGTACTGAATACCAAGGTTGAGACGCTCTATAGCCATTAAGCTGTTCGTGATACGCTACGATTACAATCATAGATGACAAAGTTTTGAAAATGTTCCAATATCGTAAGTTTTGGCATTAACATAAGGTTGTCTTCGATTATCAGATAAGTTCCAAACTTATCGTAGACGTGATAATACTGCATTAAGCTCATGCGACAATGGTACTAACGATCTAAAAACTTTGCGGAAGCTATGCAGCCACAAGAATGCTTTAAGGATGGCCTTGCTCTATGTCACTGTTAGTGTTAACTTATTACTAAACAAAATTTGTATTGCTGAGTGGTAAGGCAGAAACTATTGTTAATTTATATGACCTTACGAAAGAGGACGAGTTTATTATAGAAAAGTTATTTACGAAACAAATTGAAATAGCTCTTATGGAGGAAGCATTCAAAGAATTTTTAAATAAACGAAACCATGAATATCATTTTTCCAAACGTATCTATACACATACGCATGTAAGTAATAAATTATTTCATTTTGATTTGTCCTTGCTCAGCTTATAGTTGATTCTCTTCTGCTACAGTGCTAGTTAGTTTATCGACTTCGGTTAAATATGCAGAATACAAGAAACAGAAGTGATAAAGTTGGAATAAAAATGGAGAAGATAACCGGCGCCAGATACTGCGTTGGCTGAATGAGTCACACTCACTATATCTCTCTACATACAGGTAGATGTTGATCCACGTACGTAGGAAGAGAGCGAAAATGGTCCCCACTTGACTACGACTCGCAATGACCGACTTGCGGACCTGTTCCGTCTATATAAGGCACTCTAGACCTAGGCCACGCGATGTGACGTAATTCGACGCTCTTCGTGATCTCTGGCCGACAGTCCAAAGTCTTGAAAGATATTCACTTTCACTATTTCAAATCCACAACAACAATAATAATAATAGTAATAATAGTAATGCGAATTGTGTTTTTGTATATTTGCATATATTGCAAATAAGGGTTGTTGCTATTTAATTATATATGATTTTAATTATAACCTTATATTTCTGTAAAAACAACAAATTATAATGGCGATTTATTGTTAACTTATATTTATATTCAAACGATCTAGCAGTTGGACCCACATTAAGTAAGCAGTGAAAAGTATTAAATAATTTTATAACATCAACCTTAAAGAAATATAAATTATACTTCAGTCTACAAGTTTGTCTACACTGTCTGATTTTCTAAATAACTTTGCATTTTATTGACAAACTTCACGGATTTCTTCCATCACACTATTCAATTACTCATTTGATTCGGTCCGTCCTAGTTTACATTTGATTTTGAAGTCGGAATACTGCAGGATAAAACAGCACCTATTTAGGTGTGATTTTTCTAGTAATGAGCATGCGCAATACAATGTTTGGTAAATGGTAACATTTAGAACGCAATAGTAAAAGTTATGGTGTTAATAGTTATGTCTTCATACATTCTTTGTGTTTATACCGGGTCGTACAAAAGTCTGGATTCACGTGGATTTTGAGTAAACTATTCACTTTTTTGGAAAACTGAATTCTGTATCTTGAATGGGAATAAAATTGCAACTCAATAGTATTTTTTATTTCAAAAAAATTGTTTATAATTTTGAGATAAAGTTAATAACAATGTTTTTTTAAATGGAAACCTACCGTGATTTTTATTTCAGAGAGAGTACTTTCGATAAGAATTGCATTGGCATAGAAATTTTGGCTATAAACCTTACGATTATTGTTTAAATTAATATTAAATTTTCGATCCGAACACTCGTTCGCGCTTGTTCGGAAAATACACGAACGTGTCTTCTCTTACCACGTTTCCAACTGTAGGCATGGGTCCACCCCCTAATAAAGCATTCTATTGAAGGCGTTACGTTTATCTTGAATGAAAGCATTTTTTTTTTATAAAATGGAGATCTACCGCGATTACGATATTTAAACGTTATGAGAAAGTACAACGTAGTTTAATAAAAAATAATTTTATGGTCTTTTTCCGTTTTTAGACACTTGGAAGGTCCAAATCTTATCTCATTCTGTTTTTGGTATTACTAGTGTACGTTTACGGAGCGAATTTGAATTTTTATTTTCTGTTTTCTTGAACGTTTTGTTTGTTGTTAATTGTGTTGTTTTGGTATTGACTTTATCTATTATTTTTGTGATCTGTGATTTTGAACAATTTGCGTAAATATGGAACTGGTAGAGAGAGAACGGATAGAAATTCTAATTATGGTGGGATACGGCGACAAAAAGCGGTAGATCTCCATTTTATAAAAAAAAAATGCTTTCATTCAAGATAAACGTAACGCCTTCAATAGAATGCTTTATTAGGGGGTGGACCCATGCCTACAGTTGGAAACGTGGTAAGAGAAGACACGTTCGTGTATTTTCCGAACAAGCGCGAACGAGTGTTCGGATCGAAAATTTAATATTAATTTAAACAATAATCGTAAGGTTTATAGCCAAAATTTCTATGCCAATGCAATTCTTATCGAAAGTACTCTCTCTGAAATAAAAATCACGGTAGGTTTCCATTTAAAAAAACATTGTTATTAACTTTATCTCAAAATTATAAACAATTTTTTTGAAATAAAAAATACTATTGAGTTGCAATTTTATTCCCATTCAAGATACAGAATTCAGTTTTCCAAAAAAGTGAATAGTTTACTCAAAATCCACGTGAATCCAGACTTTTGGACGACCCGGTATTACAAGTCGACACAATGCGTTCATTGTCAAAGTTTATTTCTCTATCTGAACTATTTAAAATATCAAACACACACAGTTGAGGTTATGTATTTCTGGGACACAATATACTTATAAAAATGCTGCGAATGACGTTAACTCGAATGGAAAATCGGAAACTAAATCATACAGTCTGAATATCAAACTAGAATGCATTCGAGAATTGTTAAATGTGATTTCAAAATTATATCTGTCAAATGAAACACGTTAAGAATTATTTTTGGTGTATATCAAGGTGTCAAAGGTGATTCATTCTGCTGATGTGATACGCTTGTAGCTGAAGCGAAACCAAGGGCGATAATTCAAAACCTCTTATGTCACCAATCTTTGAAGTAAAAGTTTAATTTTTATTTGTTTTAATAATAATAATAATAATAACATACTTTATTGCCATATAATTACAAATCAATGCAATTATCGTGAATTACGTCGTCATTTCTGTTGGATTCCTCTTGCGATTAACAGTCTTAAAATTAATATCATGGTTTTCGTCTTCATACATTAAATCCTTATTTATAGTTACACATGTCTGAAAATCTATATTATATACTGAGATTTATGCGTCATTTCACATATTTCAGCAAAAATGGACAAAGATAACTCGTCCTCAGGATCAAAATCTTGGTGCTCTTCGGAAATGTCTAACTTTGTAAATGTTGCTTTTTTAAAGCAACTTTGATTGGTCGTAGAATTTATTTGCTCACGAGTGTTTTTAATAAAGTAAACGACATCTAAAACGTTGATAGATTTTACTAGATTCTCTGAAGAATCAACAGAGACCATTTTTTTGTCAAATTGTAAAAATAATAATAATAAATTTATTCAAACCATTCGATCACATAGTGATATCGGCTACCTCATAATATACAAAGATCTACCACATACAATTAGTACATACTATAAAAGAAACACTAACTAAACAAACAAAATAAGTCAAACATTACAGAAGTTGACTATAGTCATAAAAACAACTTTCAATCAATAGATCTTTCACCTTTTTCTTACTTTCGTACTAATAGTTAAAAAAAAAATTAAACTTTAAAATTGAAATCTAAAAACTCCTGTAAGGAGTAAAAATCATTCTCAGACAAAACCTGATGCAATTGACCTTTGAAGTGTTTGGGCATTAGATGTTTGATATTTGTATAATGTTCACCGTTCGCACTTATTTTTTCTTTGACCGTAAAGATGGGTTTTGTTTTGGTTGCGCCATGTTTGATATTGATCACAGTGATTATTAATAGTGATTTCGAAATTCCTGTTTCCACCGTTTTTTCAATTCGTCGAATCACAGTGATTAATTTTGTATCTATTACGATGAAAAGGGTTATTTTGAATAGAGGCTAATAAATATGTTTTTCGTGTAAAGAAATATTTTTGTCCGCGATTCTACGATTTATTTGACTTAAAGAATATTCAATTTGACAGTAAGAAGCTCCATACAAATTTAATATTTATTAGCCGGAAAGTATCAATTGTGTGATATTATTTTCAATGCTACATTTTATCGGATGCGAAGTTTGAAGGTCTAACAAAGTTAGTAAACTTATAATCACATATTATAAAAGGCCAAATGGCTGGCAGATAATGCACTTAAATGTTTCCAGAAAGTAAGTTTTCTTTCATATTGAAAAGAATATAAAAAGGATCCAATCATCGATATCAACTACTACTATGAGATATTTGAAAAGTTTGGAACTGTCAAAAAATTACGAATTCATTGGAAAGTTTTCGACGGGCGAAAAGTGATTCTTGATGTAATCAAGTAAAGATCTTCTCTTTATTTTAAACTAAATTTCGATAAGGGAATGAAAAAAAGAAAAAGTACTGATTAGCGAAAAACCCAAGTATTTCGACGGCATAAACAATGGATTAAGAATTTCAACAAGTTACTTTGCAGCATTTTGGAGCTGACTGTCACAAAAATAGCTGAAAAAGAAAATCTTTTTTATTACAAAAATATTGTAAGAAGATTCCGAGAGGCAGTAGTGACGATGATGAGAGAGAAGAAGAGGAGGGAGTATGCGATAGAAGTAACTTTCAGGAATATGATGTTGTATATGTTTGTTCTTAACAAATATAATATGTAAGACATAAAACACTTCAGCTGTTGTGTTTCTTATACCTTGCAAACAAAATTTTAATTAGAATATTTTGATTTTTTTCATTTTAAGCTAACGTCGCAAAATAAGCATTAAACTACTGTAAACACATGTCAATTTCAAACCAAAATCTCCTACATCCAGATTTTAATGGGCAGACACCTCGTGGTTGTTGCCAGTTTCTTCATTATGCTTCCGCAGTTTTCCGGGGATTATATTTTCGTACGAGTTTGTAGAACTAGTTGCAAATATAAATACTGAATCATAGTTTTCTAGATAGTAACCATGGGTACTTTAATATATTAATAATTAAGAAGTACCTTATAGACGTAAATATAACACTAGAAAAAAAATTGAAATATACAGGGTGTTTAAAAAATATGCGGCAATATTAAAGGGGTTGATTGTCCAGGTCATTTTATACAAAAAAGTTTATAATAAACAAGGTCCGCAAACGCTTCGTTACCGATCTACAGCGTGTTGAAGTTTAATTAAAAGAAACAGTAAAAATTAGATTTCCCCAAGACGGCATTAAAGATCATAATGAAATTTTAGGCGTGTTATTTTTCAAGAAAAAAATAGGACGTCGCTGATTTCTCTAAAAATAAAAATATGTTTCTATTCTTTGTTCAATTGTAAAGAAAAAAGCTCTCTTGACTTTTTATCGTACGACGTAACGTTTTTTAGTAAAAAAAACACATTTTAGTGCATGTAGATTTATCATGCTTACAAAAATATTTTTAAACAGTCCTGTTTTATTCACTGACATATTGAATGACATATGATTAATAATTTTGTATGTGTCGAATTTGTTGAATTTGCTTATCATGAATCGCTATACAAATGCAGAGATGACCGACATGCACTACATTTATGGACTTGCTGATGGAAATGCATTAGAAGCTAGGCGGTTGTATACTGAAAGATTTCCTGGCCGTATTGCTCCTGATAGAAAAAGTTTCGAAAGTATTCATCGGCGTCTTTATGAAACAGGCACATTAAGACGAAATGGAGGAGCAGGAAGGCCAAGGACTGCAAGAACGGTAGAGCTGGAAGAGGATGTGCTAGACATGATTGAAGAAGATCGAGGTATTTCTACTCGAAAAATTTTTACTGTTCGTAGAAGACTTAAGAAATCGAATCATTGCTGGGTGCAACTCAATTGAAACCGATCCTGTTGTTTTTGAGAGAGTTCGCCAGTCGATGAGGGGAAGATTGGATTCTTGAATCCGAGCTCGAGGTGGTCACTTTGCACAGTTATTGTAATTTTTGCTTGCTAAAATTGTTGGTATGGTAAAATATTTGTTTTTGCCCTTAAATAAAACCCTTGTTATTAAAAAAAAAATCTGTAATAAATGTACATGCACTAAAATGTGTTTTTTACTAAAAAACGGTACGTCGTATGATAGAAAGTTAAGAGAGCTTTTTTCTTCACAATTAAACAAAGAAAAGAAACATATTTTTATTTTTAGAGAAATCAGCGGCGTCCTATTTTTTTCTTGAAAAATAACACGCCTAAAATTTCATTATGATCTTTAATGCCGTCTTGGAGAAATCTAATTTTTACTGTTTCTTTTAATTAAACTTCAACACGCTGTAGATCGGTAACGAAGCGTTTGCGGACCTTGTTTATTATACACTTTTTTGTATAAAATGACCTGGACAATCAACCCCTTTAATATTGCCGCATCTTTTTTAAACACCCTGTATATTCAACTATACTATTATATATTATGCTTCATTCTTTCAAGATACCCTTTGCTTATTTTCTATTTTGTAATTCATATTTATTACTATCTGACCCTGCAGACATTGTTCTGCCCTTTCCGGTAGGTAACGCAATGAGTATAAATTTTATCAAAACAGTAGCGCCATCTATCCGACGGCAGCATATACCAAAACAATTTTGTTGACCACGTGCATATATTTTGTACATATAAATCATTTCGGAATAAATATAATAATTATTAATAACTCGACCACCGCGCCACCTATCGGGATTTTGTGATACAGGTTCGGCCTTTTTTTACCTTGCATGCGATCTAAAAGTCCATGTATTGAAACGAACGTTGTTGCCAATATTTATACACATGTGGGCAAGTACTGTTCGAGAAAAATATTGGGGACGCTAGACGACAGGCCGACGCCAATATTTGTTACATAGGTACGATTTGGCAACTCCCTTCGGGTTATATGTACGGGAAGACGCATGCAAGATAATCGTAGGCCAATCGTGTATATTGTGAATATGAGAAATTTTTATGCATAACTATAGATAGATAGATATATAGATAGATAATTGCATTCGTTCCATGATACAAAAAGTATGCTAGTAAAGAACACGTCAGAGATATCACAGGTAATAATTAATACATGTACATAAACATTTTAAAATTTCAAATTATATTCATAGAGCTACTTAAATTGTAAAACACTTTTGGTTAATTTCACAGACCCAGTGTCCTCAGCAATACAGGAACTCCTCCAACGAATAGAGTTTATTTATAGCTTGACTACAGCGCCACCTATTGGATCTTAGCGCAGCTATGGACCTCCGTCTCGAGAAAAGAAATATATTTTGTGAATATGAACTCAATTGGTTAAGTAGTTCAGAAGTTACAAGATCACTAACATACGCACCAGCGATTATAGTCGTATATAATTTTTCGAGATTTTCCTCGAAAAATTTCAGATTTTTTTTTTCAATTGAAACATTCAATTGACTTATTTCTATCCGGGAGCATAACAAACAAAACAAAAAAAAAAGAATTAACCAAACATGTCGTTCCTATCGTCCATTATGATCGAGAGAGCATACGAAAATTATGATATTTGTAATTTGTTCGAATTTTCCGGTTTTTCTTTGTAATTATCCTGAATTTTCTTTTCCTGAAAATTTTTCAGGATCATAACGAACAAATCAAAAAGAATTACGCATATATATATCGTTCTAATAGTGAGTTATGATCTTGAGTTCGTACAAAAATCCTGTAGAAAAAAGCACTTTCAGTTTTTCCCGAATTTTCCAGTTCCGGTTTCCGGGAAAATTTTCTAATCTCTCTAATCTGTACAAACCAGTATTTCCTCCTATAAAAAAATATTTTACATGTTCAATGATAAACAACTCTTTTGACACTACATACTAATTGCTGAGAAATCATTCTGCATTGACAGCAATCACTTATGGATTTTACTTGTGTGAATACGTATCTTGAGATCATCTGCAATTAATAATTCCTCAGATCTGATTGTGTTTACGAGTATAATATCATTAATACATATTTTAAGGTGGGCAAGTTCTTGCTAATCCCTATAATTATTTAATTATTACGATTTAATCATTATTTCGACCATAATTACAATCCTCTCGAAACGAGCATGAAAGCTAAAATATTTCGTATGCATGTTTTTCTGTTTTTTCCCCGTCTACAGAAAGAATCTTGGGAAATACAGCGCCCGTCAAGGCACCACCGCTTGATTTCCATGATGTGCCAATTAACTATTGACGTATTGACGTGAAAATAAACGAGCAGCTGAAGAGAGAATCTCTAACTCTTCTCTAGAAATCCCGTAGTACCTTCATGATCGGGTGGCTCGGCTACCACTGTTTCGTCGATCCAACAACAGTGAAGAAACAGATGGAATTTGCGCGATCCGAGAAGCAACGGGGTGAGAACAATGGTAATTCTGACTCGCTCGTTTGTTCTCTCTCTCTCTTTCTCTTACTCTTTATCTATCTATCTATCGGAGGTGTATGTGCGTATGAACGTCTGTCTGTATGTAGGTAATAATGAGCAGAGGAGAGTTCCTACGCTCCACAACCGTGTATGGCTATGGCAAGATTCCACGCTGTGGCATCGGTTATAAAATTATCATTAGAAAAATGCCATTGTGAAGATGTTTTCTAACCTTGTTCGCGACCATCAGATCGTGCGCGCATGCTAGTCGTGGGAAATCGCGATACGGGAATATTCCAAAAATCTCATTCAAATAGGCACTTTTCTTCTTTGAAAACAAACTTTTCTGTACATCGAAAAGACAGTAATTTTAAAGCTGACTTTGGATATGCACAAGTACACATTGTACTGGTTCAAAGTGCCAAATAAAAATTATAAATTCAAGGTGAGGAATGTATGTGGGTTTTGAATTGATGTTGTAGATTATCACTTAGTTCATGACAATATCGATGGGTTTCTAACAAAATATCGTAAGCAACAAAAGGAAAATTACGAGGGAGGGTCAATATGTCCGTGATTTTTTGAATTAAACGCAGGTTTTTGGATAAAAAAATCATTTTATTTTTCAACATTTGTCCAACGTTTTTCCAATTTTTTTATCCCTTCCAAAAAGTAATATTTGTCGAGGTCATCAAAATAGGTATTTGTTTGTGAGATGATTTCATCGTTGGAGGCAAATCTCTTTCCGCCGAGCCATTTCTTCCGTTTTGGAAACAAGAAATAGTCACTCGGGGCTAAATCCGAGGATTAGGGCAGATGAGGGAGCAATTCGTAGCCTAATTAATGGATTTTTGTCATGGAAACTGCACATGTGTGCACCCTTGTATTGTACTGGTGGAAAAGAACTTTTTTTTCAAATCATCATTAAATCGACTCAGTAAGTTGGCATAATATTCGCTGATGATTGTTTTACCCTTTTGAAGGTAGTGAATGTGGATTATACCGCGTGCATCCCAAAAACCGGTCGCCATGAATTTATTGGCTGACAAATCCACCTTGGCCTTTTTTGGCGCCGATTCACCCCGAGAAACCCACTGCTTTGACTGCTGTTTTTTCTCTGGTATGTTGTGGTGGATCCACGTTTCGTCCACGATTACGAAACGGCGCAAAAACTGGTCCATATTGCGGTTAAACAACGCCAAACACTCCTGCTAAGTTGTCACACGATTGCGTTTGTGGTCGATTGTGAGCAAACGTGGCACCCATCTTGCGGAAAGCTTTCTCATACCCAAGTGATCATTCAAAATTGAAACCACTGAGCCATTTGATATGCCTATGGCTTCCACAATCTCTCGCACTTTCAATCTCAATTTTTTTAATTGTTTCGTGTGTAGAGACCTCAACTAGACGTCCAGAACGTTCGGCATCTTCCGTGCTTGTACGGCCACAACGAAATTCAGTAAACCACTTTTTTACCATTGAAATTGATGGTGCAGAGTTCCCATAGTATTTATCAAGCTAAGCCTTGGTTTGAGTGATGGGTTTTTCCCCAAAAATAATGCTTAATGAGCATACGAAATTCAAATTTTTCCATTTTCTCCTCAAATCACGCGGTAGTCTGCTATCAGTGGATGTCAAACACAAATTAAATGACGCAGCTTGTTCAAATTTTGACAGGAGTCAACTGACAGGTGTCTGTTGACAGGAGTAGTGTTGCCCTTTCAGTTAAGAGGCGGGAAATTCAAAAAGTCACGGACATATTGCCCACCTTCGTATACAGGAAATCATTTCTCCTTACACTACATAGTGTTATTTTCAATTCTACTACTGATAAATTTTGTAGGACTCTATTTCATTTGATGAAAAATCATTCAGGTAAAGAAAATTGAGTAAAATTTGATATTACTTGCATTGAATATTATTGCATACGATAGTTCGTCAAAAAAAATCAGTGATGTGTATGAGATATTTCCTAATTCGAAAAATTCTTAATTATATACACACATGTCGATTTAGAGTCACTTTTCTTCTATAGACATAGACAAATCACAATGTGTTAATTTATTACAATTACGATTAATTAGAAATTTGCCTTATCAATCTCTATTGCAAACCACCAAACACTCTGGTCTTCTTCAAGGTTTCCTCCACGTACAGACTTGATAAAAACTTTGAAAACCTTCGAAACTCTTCAATTTGAAAATATTTATTGATTCAGAAATGAAATAATGAATAATCCATCTCAAATAATGTATCAGGAATGTCACTATTTCCTATAGGATTTCTACATTCGTCGAGAAATTCTTTGGATATGACATGTATATCATAGAGTTCCTGAAGACTAACAAATTTCAAAGAGGAAATGTAGAATTATAGTTAGGTACATTTCTTATTAACCAGTAATGCTGGTCACAAACCTTTCCTCGATACACAAGACATGGGCAACCCAATTCTTCGTCTGTTCCCTAATAGGTATATCTGATTTTTGTTATATCCTCGCTTTTCGAAAAAGCAGTTTTCTGTTGGCTTGTTTGAAATTTTCTATCTAGTTTCGTTAACAGTGCTGGTTAATATATTTTGGGTGATCATTTTGCAAGACATAAAATCCGAATATTTCAAATGTATGACTTGAAAAGGTTTAGGGTTCATTCTGGCATTATACGTTAGCTTTCACAATTTATTTGTTAAAATTTTATATTTTTCCTTTGATTTATTCGATTACTTCTCATATTTTTTAAAAATTATTCCGGTTAATATTTTGGAAACCCCTTCTGCTTAAATTAAAAAGGGCGGCATACAAAATCATTTAAACAAAAACTACTCCTAATATTTTATATTTATGACTTGAAAAAGTTTAGGGTTCACTCTAGCATTATACCCTAGCTTATTCCATTTATTTGTTAAAATGTTATATATATTTTTTTTTTCATTTATTCGATTATTTTTCACCTGGTAAAGCTGATTTAGAAGGTCTTCCATAAGACAAGTTGGATTTTGCTGAAGTGGAAGCCTCATTGTGGGTGTCTTCTTTTTGTCCTTCGTATTTTAGCAGAGACAGCGTTAAACTTGAACGAAATTCCAGTTGGGAAATTTTGGTTTCATTTGCGATATTGAATATTTTCCAACTGTTTACAACCATCATAGTATCAACAACATTGGTGAATAATGGCCACCACCACTTTTTACCTCTAATACCAATGCGATAATTGGCAATACCATTGTCGTGAAGGTCTACCCCACCCATGTGTTGGTTGTACTCATGAATCACTTTTGGTTGATTGATAAGCATTTCTTTACGCTCTTTGCGGTTGTAACGTTTGGCTTGAGTGACTGGTAAGACACTACAGAAATTCGTCATAACAGTAACTACACAGTTGTCATTCCACCGAGTAACCAGAACATTCAAGTTCGAATCAAAAGCGGAAGTGAAAGAGCCTCTTTCCTTTTTTGACATGATTTTGTTATTTTCAAGTGGAAATTTTGCAGTACGGTTGTCTCTTATCGTTCCAGTCGCGAAGAACCCCTTTTCACCTAGGTTTTCAAAAAGAGAATATGGACCCATGTTTTCATGTCGAGCAGCTTGGCACCGGGCGCGCGCTTTTACCTATGTATTAGCCAAGGGTGCGTATACGCATCCGTTACAAAATACCTGTCATTCTAGCTGTCGTTTTCAAACCATAGATATAAAGATGTGTATATATCAAAGAAGACATATTTTACATATACACTGCGAGAAGAAATATATAACAAAAAAATAATTAGTACCCAAAAAAAAAATTATTTGAAGGCGTGCACAAAAACCAAAAATACAGATGTTTTTTAATTAAAAAAAAATTAAAAAAATTTAACTTTTTATTGGATCATAATTTAACATAAGATTTTAGCCTGTTAAAAATGCAACCCTTGCGACATAATTTATAAAAAAAATACTTTTGATGCCAAAAAAAAATGTTATTAAAAGGTTGCGTTTACGCACCTTGGGCAAGTAATGGGTTAAATAAATGCCACTCCTAACGACTACACGCATCAACCAATAACAAATTTAGAAGTATTTGTAAAAGAAAATTTATTAGCAACAAACTATGTCAAGAGAAAGAAATATACAAGTACCATCCACGAAATATCCAAATGCATGCAATAAAAACATCGTTGTTAAGTGATATAAACATACACTTGGCGGACAACTACCCCAAAGCAGTCAAGGTCATTATATTTCTTCCTAAAGGTTCAAAAACGAGTACGGTATAATCGATAATTATTTTTGACGAGTAGCAAATGCGGATACCTAACATTTAGTCAAGTATAGTGTAAATATTCACACGACGATTAAGAAACATTATGTGTGAGAGGAGTTGATATAAATGGTCATAAAAATAAGAAGGTATGTGCGAAAGGCGTATCTTCAATCATAGTATGCACAGTTACAGACAACCATTGGTATATTTAATTGGTACATATTGCAGTGACCTTGAGTTTGGTGGTAGACTATAAATAAGTATAATCAAGATCACTTCAAGATTTAATTTAAATTAATTGTTGTTTTATTTATTTTTATCATGATGTGTATATAAATATCCATTATGTCAATATTTTTCCAAAATTTAATTTTTATTTACGTTAAATAATATGAGAATGTTATTATAATTTTTATAAAAACTATAAGATTAGAATAAGCATAAAATGTTACGTGAAGTATAACGAGCAAGTGTTTCCTGCACGAAGAATACTGTGACCGGGAGAGATCGATAGTGTGGCTCGGCGAAAACAATATTTTTCCGCTAGATGCATTGGATGAGTCATGAACGTGTAAACAAGTTGATATTTACATGTTTGTTTACCTTTTTCAAAGATTGTTAATACGCTGCTTTCCTGAGTGGTGCAGCACTGCAGCTATGTATTTCTGGAGATGGAATCGTATCTGCCGAATACAACCGGGCGTTTTTGTGAAGAAAAATATCGATATAAGACCGGGACCGTGGAGAAAACGGCAGAGTTGCTTGGTGTAAACCGCACTCAAAAGAGGAAAAAAGGAGAAGGTGGAAACCTCTTCTTCCTCTTAAATGTTATATTAACTTAAAAGTTTATTCATGAATTTGAACTTAGAAAATTTTCAAAGAGATTTTCGATACTTATAAAAATTTTAACAAGAATTAAAACTTGTAATATTTTCCGTAATAACTTTACTGTACTTATAGAATTTTTCTAACCGAAATGGAACTCAGAATAACTTTATGACTTAGATATCGTTTTAATTTGGAGCTCAATTTACATTGAGACTTGTAATTATTTTAGAAATAATTACTTATGTATGGAACAGTTTTATTTAATTAAAACTTTGAGTTTTTTTTTATTTTTCTAGAATGTTTTGTTTTATATGTAGGGTTATTACACCATGCATTATGATAAAACATTTTAGTGACTGTAATGATCAAGTTGAATAGCGTAATAATTTTTTTTTTATAAAGATTTTTCTTTACTATTTTATTTATCAGATTTGAGGATTTGTGGTTAATAATTTTGTTTTATGTATATATAGAAAAATTGAACAGTGATCGAATTTTTTATGATGGATGAGTTTGAAGTAATGTACGAAGAATTAAGGTGATTTAATAATGTTTGTTATAAATGTGTATATAGTGTTGTACAAAATTTTCTTGAGTGGTGTTTTGTATTGGAATTTCAGAGTGAGGTAAAGTTTTATTTTATTATATATATATTTTTTATATGTATATCAAGTATATTTTATAGTGCTTGTGTGTTTGATATTAACGTTTTGGGTAATAGATCAGGGATGTATGCGGTGAATTAAGTAGTTGTTTAATTCATAGCATGGAATCCTAGTGAATCCTTAAAACACGAATTAGTCTTGGTGGTACTGTTTTGGGAGCGAGAAAAGGCGCCAGGCAGAACTAATCAGGGCTGAGTTAATTAATTAAATGCACAAAGACTTTTATTTTATTTTATTAAATTTAAAATTTATATATATATACCTTAAGGGGTGAGCACATGGTGGTGTATGTTCGGGTTGTGTCCGACGAGTTAAAAAGCATATTCGTAGGGTGGAACTTTGGGGTACCTACGAGTGTGAATTTGCTTTCTGATGGTACTGTCTTGGGAGCGAGCAAAGGCGCCAGGCAGGACTAATTAGGGCAAAGCCACTCCCTTAATGTTTATATTTTTTGTAAATAATAAATTGCGTAATTTTTGGTTATTCATATTCCAGTACAATCTATCATATGCGATAAATTTTATTTTATTAAAGATGTTGATAGTTTACATGTATCTATGATGAATATAAATCATGATAATCACGTTTATTTTTAAAATATAAATTTTTCTCGACGTTATGCTTTCATTTATTATAATTTCTTTATTATATTGACTAGTTGATTATGATATGTGTAGTTTTAGATGATGTTTTGAAATATTAATTTTTTGTAAATATATATTTGTGTAATTTAAAATTTCTCATTCTTTAATACTTACTTTTAATAAATTAAATGATAAGATGCATTTTGCGTTTTATTTCCTTTACCTGACCTGGTGATCACTGAAGAGCATTCAAATTGATTGGAGACTTTATTTATATTTTCTGCCCCTGAGAGAACATTTTCTTTAGTCATTCTAAACTGAGCTAGTTAAATGTAAAATTGCCTAACCTACTATTCAGCAGAAATTTTGTTGTATCTTCGTCTAGCATAAGGCCTAGCACTAGGATGCATGCTTGATTCTTACCTACTTATTGATTGAATAATTCTAATTATTTTTATATAAATCTCAATTTGCAAGAGTCACAGCAATATGTTAAACTGCGTACTCGGCGTTGACAAATTGGCAAAGAAGATTTAAGATTTAAAAGTATGATGTACAAAAAAATGGAAGATATTGATGGATTAATAGCGATCGGGAGAGTCACAAAATAATCACGGTTTCGACTCAGAATCGAAACTTTCTTCGTGAAAAGAGTTAGAATAATAGATTTCAATCTCGACTTGAATCCGTCTCGTCTTTAGTCCTCGTTAAGATAGCGAGTTCCTGTGCGTTGTCAGCTTCGGTTCGCAGTTTTTTTTCGGGGTTCTCTTGTTTTTTAGAAATTCGTTATGATAATTTGTTTTGAGAAGTACTTTGGATGTATGAAATGATTATAATTATTTAACGAGTTTTACTACTTTTTAACGTTGTTGGAAGCCCGAGATGGCCAGGCCAAGAGAAAAAATGGCATCAGCAAGTTCACTCATACAGGTTTGGCCTACGATTATCTTGCATGCGACTTTCCGTACATAACACGAAAGCAGTTGCCAAACCGTACCTACCTAACAAATATACATACGCGAGCCGACAAGTAGACCTTCAGCGAAACCATATTAAATTCAATCATAAAAATAATAAATCTGAAGGAATTCTTATAATATTATCTTAAGATACTTTTTTAAGAATAATACGAATGGGAATAGTACCTAAAAATGAAGATAACAACCCCTGCAACATGCACACATGCATTATATTGGAATCTTATGATAGTAATGATCGTATCAGCCAGTCGTCAAGCGTCAATTCAATTCAATTCATTTATTGGTGCCATGTATAATGTTATACTTACACAAGTCAAAAAACAATAATAATAAGAATAATTAATTTTAAAAATTTAGACATTAATACACATTCAGCTACGGTACATCACTATACACGTTAAAAATTCCTCCAAGCTATAAAAAGCCCTACTAAGGAGAACCTCCTTTAATATATTTTTAAAATTTCTTAGAGGTTGAGTCCTTAGATGAGGTGACACTTTGTTAAAAAGTTTTACTACCCAATAACCCGGACGACTTCGACATCTTTCCAGGCGCTAATAGCCAGCAGCTAGGTCCCCGCCATGCCTGGTGTCATATGGATGCAAGTCACTGTGTGCGGGGTATTCGTCCATGTGATTCTTTACGTAGGCAATATTCTCAAGAATGAACACAGAGGGCAAGGTTAAGATCCCCTGATCTACAAAAAGCCTGCCGACAGACCCGAAATTATTCTGACTGCCCTTCTTGTATACGGGATACTCTCATAGCTCCAGCAGAATGACCCCAAAGTAAAACAGCATACATAATATGTGAATGGCACAGTGCAAAATAGGCACTCCTCAGCACAGACCCAGACACATTACCCGCCAAGCCCCTCAGAAGGAAAGTACCCGAACTGAGCCTACCGCACAGTGCCTCGGTGTGAGTCACCCAGCGGAGACCCGGGTCCAGATGCACCCTGAGGAAAACCACACTCTTTTCATTTCTCCCCTCCGGGACATCCTTCGTCGAAAAAATTATTTTTTGGGTTTTATCGTTGTTAAGAAATAGTTTATTCAATTTAAACCACTGCCCAGACAAAGACTATGCCCCGTCCACACTCTCCCGAGCCTCAAAATAGCCCCTATCCACCCTGGAAATAGTGGTGTCATCGGCGAAGAGCGGAAAGTCAGATTCTCGATCGCAGGTTGGAAGGTCGTTGATGTAGATCAGAAAAAGCAATGGCCCAAGAACAGAGCTCTGGGGCACCCCCATGTCCAATCCTCGCCTCTCCGACAACACCCCCCCCCCAACCCTTACTTGCTGATACTTGTCTGACAGATAACTTCCTATAATGGAAACACTTCCATCGTCAAATCCATACTTTCCCAGCTTTCGAACAGTACGTGCCCACATGTGTATAAATACTGGCAACAACGCTCCTTTCAATACATGGACTTTAGCTGGGATGCAAAGTAAAAACAGACCGAACCAGTATATCAAGGTCCTGAACATTGACAGACACAGGCAGAACATACAAGATAGAAGGATATGACAACAAATAATAGAATTATTTCATAAAAGTATAATCATATGTGGAGCAAATATTTCGATCTTTAAACTTAATTTAGAAACACTCAGTATATTTGAAAATAATTTTAAAATACTTATGAGGAGAATGATTTGGTGCAACCTTTGTTTGGATACTTTTTGATAGATGCAATAATAATAGGGCCACGCATGAATGCCTCGTAAAAACATAAAGAAAATATCATGTCGACTGAAGGAGAACCACCAAGTTAACTTGTTTAATGAGTTCATTTTTTAAAGAACCAAAGACAAATTACCATAAATTAACATTTAATAGTAATTTGGTCTTACTTATATCTGGTAAATTATAACCCATCGAACATATCATTAAACAAAAGTACGCTTTTTTAATCGGTGAAATAATATAAAAATTTTAACCAAGACCCGTAAAAGCATATTATATTTGGATATAACTGAGACCTTAACGACTTTTATGAACGAACTATTATCTGAAAATAAGTGATCCGCAAAACACCAATTACAATAATTTTAACCAAGAAATTGAAGTGCATTTTACCATTACCCATTTATATATACAAAGCCCACTGGAATTATTACTTATAATTAAATTGTTCATAAAGCGTCAATTAAAGTTAATAAGAACATTTACACATAAAACGTGTATTACAAGAGCCTTGAAATTTAACTTGTAAGTATGAGCAAAAGAATAAAAAAAAGTCATATGGCTAAACATCTTTGTATGAAAAAGTGTTGGAAATATGCGTGAAGAAACAAACTGATAATTATTGTGACAAAAACAGTGTAATATGTTCACATCAGCCGGGCTTTTAAAAATCACACTCCACTAAACCAGTGTTGGTCAATATTATATTGACAATTTGGTGAATAGTTCAAAAATGGTATTGGCTGTGTTTTTGGAGTTTCGAAAAGTTTTTGAGACTAACCACAGAAAATTATTATAAAAGAAATTGAAAGTCATTAACTACAGGGATACCGTTGTGCACATATGTCGGCTATATTATATTACTGACAGAGTACAAAATATGATAATATTAGCGCCGTTAATTTTTGATTTATATGACAATGACATTATGGTAAGGACAAAATTTAATAAAATTATACAGTGATGTGCAAATGTATGGAACCAAGTAAATATCTCTGAAGTTTCTAGAGATGTAGAAATTAAATTTGGTGGGTAGATATTACACTATATTTTGTATTTAGTTCGAATGTTTTTATCGCAATTCAACTTCCAGTTTAACCGGAAGTAATGTCAGTTTGAAATTTTTAAATAGAACACCCTGTATATTATTTTAGTTTTGAATAGAACACTTTATTGCAAGTACAAAAATAATGGGTTCGATATGTTTTATTTCATGGCCAACCGTGATATTAACAAAAGAGTGATTTTTGTTACAATGCTAAGATCTAGTATTTTGCGAGTGTAAATCACAAATGTAACAATAACATTAAATACCAAAACTGAAATTGAGTACAACAGTACTTAAATTACTGAAAAGGGCGCTAAACATAGTAAAATAAAACATGACTACGACAAAGCGTTAGGATACCGTTAGTGTATTAAATGTTCAAACTGAGCACCATTTACCTCTTGACAGTAGGCCAGTCTATTTTTAAATGCCATTGTAACATTGGCCTTTGTTTCTGGTGGAATTCTTTGAATCTCTTGAGTTATTCTCTCAGCCTTGCAAATTATCTGGTCGATTAAAATAAACTTTGGACTTCAAAAAACCCCATAGAAAATAGTCCAGTGGATTAAGGTCTGGTGATCGAGGAGGCCATTCTATAGCACCTCTTCTTCCAATCCACCTATTAGGAAATGTCCTGTTTAAACGATCTCGAACAATGCGAGCGTAATGAGGTGGTGCCCCATCTTGCTGAAACCAGATATTATTTGGCAGTTGTCCATTTTCCTCCAGCGCCGGAATTATTTGTGCATCCAAAAGTTCTAAATACATGTTCCCTTTCAAATTTCCTTCTAAAAAGAAAGGCCCAATAATTCTGTTATTGTAAATACCGGCCCAAACGTTCAGTTTTTGAAAGTGTTGCGTATGAGCTTCTTGTACCCAGTAAGGATTATTTTGGGACCAGTAACGGCAGTTGTGTCGATTAACTGTACCGTTCAAACAAAAAGTTGCTTCATCAAAAAACACTACATTTTGTACAAAATTATCGTCACGGTTACAAATATCCATAACTGATTCACAAAATTCTAGCCGTCTGTTGAAGTCGTCGTCGGAAAGTTCTTGAACAAGGCGAATTTTGTACGGGTAATATCTTTCTCGTTTTAATATCCTCCCTACTGAACGACGGCTAATTTCGTGCATATTGGCCAGTTCAGTAGTAGACAAATTATGATTTTCCTCTAAAGATATAGCAATATTTTGAGCTACTTCTTCATTTGTAGCAGTATTTATACGTCCACTTTTTCTTAAATTTCCGACGGTGCCATTTGTATTGTACCTTTGCAAAGTCTTTGTAACTATCGAACGTGTTATTTGCCTATTCGGATGAATATTGTTAAAAAGGTCACAAACTTCTTGATGCGTTCTTCTTCTGTCGCCAAATCCAATCATCATTAGTATTTCAATTCTTTCTCTTTCGCTTAAATGAGCCATTTTTGCGTTAAAACTAAAATACTACTTATTTTGACAATAACTGTCACTGCTACAATTATTACATGGACTACCAGATATTATTACATTTTCATTCAAAAATAATTTTTTTTTGTTAATATCACGGTTGGCCATGAAATAAAACATATCGAACCCATTATTTTTGTACTTGCAATAAAGTGTTCTATTCAAAACTAAAATAATATACAGGGTGTTCTATTTAAAAATTTCAAGCTGACATTACTTCCGGTTAAACTGGAAGTTGAATTGCGATAAAAACATTCGAACTAAATACAAAATATAGTGTAATATCTACACACCAAATTTAATTTCTACATCTCTAGAAACTCCAGAGATATTTACTTGGTTCCATACATTTGCCCATATATGTTTGCTGATGATACGATATTGTATGTAAGTTGTAATGAGTTAAATCATATGATGCATAAAGTGAATGCAGACTGTCATTATTATACAAATGGTTGTGTTGTTGTGTACCAAGAGTTTATGTATAAATATAAATAAATCTATATTTATAATTATTGTTGCTAATTAATTGCTATACCGAATTGTTTCATATGATAACTAGGTAAAGGATTTGATTAATTAAACATTTAGCAATTAGCAACTGTACTGGATGCAAGAACAGAGTAATTCGCCCAGTAGCACAGTCCGCATCCAGTAATCCCAGGGTCGTTCAATATTTATTATTGTAATTGAATTTATACCACTAATAATTGAATTAACAAAGAGTGAATAAATGCGTATATTTAATTTAATGACAAAACTCACCTACCTTAATCTTATAAGTTGTAATTTTGTAAAGAAGTTCCTCAGGTAACCGGTGTTGATTCTTTTCGATAGCTAATTACTTTCCTGAATGATCTTGTGATTATTTACGAAGGAATTAATGAGCGCCACTTACTTTGATAAACATGATTCAAATTTTATTATCACTAGAATTAGCATATCGTGGCTCTAGATATGTCAGTGAAAGAAGTAAGAAATTTGCACTAAGCTTATGAATTACCACAAGGAACGAGGAGTAATTGATTTAAAACACAAGTGTCGTAAACTTAACAATATTTATTACCTAAGACAATTTAAAGCAAAGTACAATAAACATTTAACACCAATACATTGATGTTTCACTTCCACATTTTACATTAGATTAAACAATCCCTAACTTGATACTCTGGCCAGATAAAATAAATTGTGGTTACACAAAGATGAACACAAATAACATATGACAACATCTTGGTTGCAAATACAAATGGTAAATTAAAATCGGATAGTAACATTTGAACAAAATGCAACAACTAATGTATGTATTAATTTGACAAAGTGAATAATTCGTACTGGAACTTTTAAAAGATTAACTTAAAGTTACGATAACATAGGCAATAGTACAAAGATTCTAACAATGAACTCGAAATTTCAGATTAATACTATTGTTTACAGTAGTGTAATGATTCAAACAACAACGTGAACAGAAAGATACAGATTAATCCTATTTTAAATGTTATCCGACGGACTAAATGTTACAGTTTTATTGTTACAAAACCAGAAGGAATGGCCGTAGATTTTATTATAGCGACGGTACAATAATTTCCAAGCCGCTCTGAGACCTAATTAATACGGTAATTACCTTGATGTGTGCAGACACGATGCGACGGTCGATGACTTCTGCGGGGGTAGATGTTTTTCCTCTTAGTTTGACGAAAGTCGGTATCCGACGGCAATGGTTCAGTGTTAAGACTGTTTCAAATCCCCATAAGGTACATCATCTGGATCTGCCAAGACTTCTTTCAGGTTGGACTAACGATCGTTAGATAATTTTGCACTCACTACGTACGTTAAATCGTCACTCGACTAGCTTTTGACACGGCTATTTTACGTACACTGTGATAATAATCTTAACATTTAAAATTACTGCCAGATCACGCGTCAACCATTAGATAGCCATCGACCAGCAAGGGTCTATATAAAATTACTTCGATGTGTCTACAGTCACTTGGCGGATAACAATCATTAATAATCCCAATTTTTAAGCGATCTTGCCTTTTTATTCGTACTGTTGGAGAGGGGTGAAACACGCCTGTTTTTGGATTCTAGAAGGTTCTCGACTTCTCCAAGAAGGAATTTTTGCACACGACGCATACGATGTAATAGATTTAATGGCTCGGTTCCCAGAGTATTGTTAAATAAAGGGCTATTGATAACACGAGCATATACTTGCGGCGCCAAAATCCAGTTTATCATCGCGTCATACAAAGGGGTATTTAAGAAAAATTGTTGTGCGTGACTCTAATATTTGCTTTATAAAAAGGAATTTTATTTTAATTTATAAACTTGTTATTCAGATGTTATTTTTAAGAAATGTTAGATGTAGAAGTTATTTTAACAGAAATTGATACGTAGTTGAAAAATATAAAGAACTGTTTATTCAAGAAGGTTAAACAAGCTTAGCTGTAGAATTGCAATACATATTTAAGTTTTGAATATATTTTGCGTATTGAAAATAATAAGTAGTATACAGTATGAGCCAAAAGAATGATATTATAATTAATTTGGAATTCTTAAGTAATTTAATAATTGCTGGGTTAAGTAAACAGATATTATTTAATATTTTGAAATGAAATTAGTCAGAAGTGCCAAAAGCACGCAACATTATAGGTAGTGTATATTTAAACACCGTAAATATACAATACAATAATAATTATTCAAAAAGAGTAAACATTATAAAATTTTAGGAATAATTATAAATCAATATTTAAGTTTTAAGAAGATCACAAAATATTTACTAAATAAAATGCGTAGAAAGATAGGTCACTTAACAAGAATAAAACGCTATATATATTGCAACACATTTAGAATATTATCCGACTCTAGTATTTAAATTAAATAAATGTGAAACTCATGTAAAAAATTTCAACCGATTACATTAAACTTAAAGTTAATGAGTGTACGACAAAGAATATTATATAAGACTACATTATTTATTTATGAAAGTAAGCAAAGTTACACCAAGGTATATTTGTGAGAAATTAATTTTATATACGACACACATGACAAACTAACAGACAAGTGTCAAGGGAATTATTTTTGGCATCATTAATAATATTATATAGATACACTAACTGGCCCGGCAGACGTTGTTCTACTCTTTCCGGTAGGTGGCGCGATTCGTTAGACTTGGTTAAAGTCATGTATAAGAAAGTCTGGAGAGAAGAGGTCGTTGGCGCGTTGGAGAATAGATAAGCTTGTCGAAGCGCAGAAAATTACAATTTATTTTAAGACAGACTAAAGGTGCTTGTATCTCGAAATCCAAAGAGAAATAATGTTAATATTGCTATGGTTTTTTTATATGTTATGGATAAGTAAAATTAAATAAATTGATTTATTGCAAATTTATTTTTCTGTGGGGCAAATGTTTTGGTACACACTGTATTTTGGTTTCTGTTTAAGAATTTGGGAGGTATAGTAGTCTTTTGGTAATCTGTGTATATTAATATTTATTTTGTTATTTGAATTTAAAAGAAAAGATGCCAGAAAGATTATTTACGCTCAACTTGATATTATAATATAGTATACATGTGCGAAGTTTATTAGATGTGGTAGGGATGCGTGGCTTTCACTGGCCGTGTGTTTTATATTGAAGGACATTAAATTTTGGTCTCCCGTCATGTGCAGTTAAATTAGAGATATTTTTTTGTTGAATAAAATTTGTTATAAGTTTCATTTTTTTATTTTAAGGAGCCAAGATTTAATCAAGTTTGTGTACTAGTTTTATTGCTGTTATACAAGTTAAGTATTTACTTTTAAGAAAGAGAATGCATTCTTTATTATAATAAGAGAAAATTTTAATATTGTAAAAGTAGACTCATATCCTTCATTTTGTTTTCCTGCACGTGTTTGAAAATATATTATATTTATTGAGAAGCTATTAAATTAGATAAATTTTCTTTACTATATCAGTTTGCTATAATTTGATGTATTTTAGTTATAGGTATTTTATTTATTCATTTTAAGTAATTATTATTTTGGATGGACTTTGTGAATTATTTTCAGTAATTAATATGGTAAATTTTGTCGCGTTTGTCAGTACAAGTTTTTTTTATCCTATCTGGTCAATTTGTGGGTAGGGTTTTTTCTTGAGTATTTGTTAATGAAAGTTTTTTTTTTTGTTTTTTTTATAATAAATAAATTATATTTGATCTGTTTTTCAATTTTATTAAAGATTTTAGAAAAGATAATTAAATAATTATTTCATTTTTTTGTCTTCAAGTAATTTGTTGTTTTTTTATACTGTTTCCTAAGATCACGATTCCTGACGTGAACATTGTACAGTTTCGCCGAGGGAACCTGAGAGAGAGAGAATTTTGTTTTATGAGCTATATCGCGGCAACCCTATAACAATTGTACTAATATCATAGCAATATGTCAAAATTCAATTCTACGAAATAAATAGGCCATCTATCGATGGCAGTATATACCAAAACAATTTTGTTGACCACGCAAATATAAATCATTTCGGTGTATAAATATAAACTTTATAAGTGACTCGACCACAGCGCTAACTAGTGCCACAGCGCCACCTATTGGATCCTAGCATAGCCATGAGCCATCTTCACGAAAAAACAAGTATACTGTGTGAATATGACCTCAATCGGTCATGACAAGTCGTTAATGATGTAAATAATGTTTATTAACAAGAATGAACTCTTAGATTTTAAAATGATTTAAAACTCTTTCAATGATATTCGAAAAAGCAAATGTCATTAAATGCATCGATACACGCATAATGAAGATTAACAACCGGTATATTATATTACCTAAACTGTTGTAATGCAAATTTATTGACTTACCGAATTCAATTCATTGGTTTCGATTCGTTTGCTCTTTGGTTCAATTTCTTCCCTGCTGCCTCTATACTCAGTATATCTCGCCCTCAAGGTTTCTTCACGTACCATATTCTTCTCTTTTTCTTTTTTCTTCTTGTTACTTGTAAAAAGTTGTTTCACCTGGAAATTGTTTTTTTTATCGAGAGATCTATATCGTAATACAAATTATGGTTGAATCGCATTGGTAACCGACATACGCCAATAAATTTAAATGACGTCAAATTTGAGATCAACTGATATAACCTACTACTACTAATATTCATACAACCCCTGATGTTTGTTGTAATTGTCATCCAAACAAAATAAATTTGTTAACAAAGATTGCCTACTACACAGAATAGCCAAGTATTAAATAAAATATAGGTATAGAAAAGTAATATTTAATAACATTATTTATAGTATTCGATTTGCAAGTGGCTTTCATGTAATACTATTTTACTAGCGGAAGCTATATATACCCTAAATTATTATTTAATTAAATTTTATTGTTCTGAAATTGTCTGGTCGATGGGAATTTGTTGTGGCATTGAATCGTTGTCTTTAGTTCGTAGTTTTGCCGTGTCGATTGCCAAAACGATGTAATATAGTTATTTCTTTCTCAGTGATATCATTAATAAAAATGTTAAAAATGGATCCTGACGTACGTCTGGTGTTGCAGTAATGTAGTTGGATCGAAAACCATAAAAAAAATTAAGTTGTGCAAAATAATATCTAAAAGATACAAAAAGATATTGTGCGAGATCTCAGTTGTTGATAGCTTATCCAACATGTTATCATCATTCAGATAGCCAAAAACTTTAAGAAATTGGTGTACAACACGTCAGTCTGAGAAGCATTATCGATGCCAGTCACGATAAACTGGGTGACAGAAGGAAGATTGGTGACTGGTGAACGGCCCTGTACAAAGCTATGCTTTGGATAGGTGATTTTTCACGTAATTAGAAAGCGGTTTATAGATTTTCCAAAAGCTCGTGCAAAATTACAAAGGATCGAGATTGGCCGATACTTACCAATGCAATCCAGTCTACCTTTTTTGAAGACGGGGCAAATTTTTGAATGGTTCCACATTTCAGGAAATTGAGATATTTACAACGAGAAATTAAAGAGGGTAGTAAGAGAAGATGTAAAAACCGAAGCACAATCCTTGAGCATAAAAACAAGAACACCGTCAGGGCCAAGAGTTGCGTTGCTTTTGAGTCTCTCAAGGGATTCGTAAGCATCATCCTCAGAGAAGGTGATATTATTAAAAATGTCATAGTCATCATCACGATCCATTTAAGATGAGAAGTTTGAGAGCTTCATAAATGTTGACTGAAAGTTTAACGAAATGCATTGGCAACGTCGAGAGAATTAGAAATGACATGCTCGTCATACAGGAATTTGTAAAGCAACGCGACTATTTCGCTTCTTATACACAAAATTCCAGAAACGTTTAGGTTCAGAAGAAAGGCTTAGTTCAATGTCAGTGATATAATTCTTGTAAACTACATCATTTCTTTACCAATCGCCTCAGTTTACTGAATTCCGTGTATATATGCACATCATTATTACGTTTTAAGAGTGCTAAGTTCTTTCTTGAAGTGGTTGGATTTGATAATGTCTGCAGTGAAGTAGGATGTATACAGGTTCTTTGATTGAATATGATAGATAGTATCGTAAGCACGTGAAAAAACAGCTTCCCATATTATCGGCGAATAAGACACGTGGACTAGGTGAAGGCATGTTCTGTTTTGACTAGTGAAGCCAAATGAGGAGCCCCAAAAGAAAGATCTTGTTTGTTAACTAATCTGTTAAACGAGGAAAATGAAGTGGTTCACTTACGATAATTCTTAGGTTGTAGCACTACAATAATAAAAAAAAGTAATATTGGTACGTCATTTCAAAATACACAATGTAAAATAAAAATTATTACTACGACGGCATTGTATAATAAATTTAGTCGGGGCACCACTAATTACTTTGATTTTTCAATATTTCACAATAATTTATTTAATTATTTTCTATGGAACAATAATTAGTCTATAATTTGAAATAAAGACATTTATATTGTCTCCCAAAGTAAAATGATGCATTTTAAATAAAAAAATTACATCATACATGATAATCGATTTGAAAAAATATGTGCATTTACCTTTTCCAAACCACTTTTCTTCTCCGATTTTGGAGGTTTCTTATCCAACCGCTTCAGCGTACTTTTCCCGACATCCTTGTCTATGCGAGGATCATAATGAGAACCATCATCAATGCTTCTTTCTCTTGGTACGTATTCGTATCGATTTTTCGTCTTGTACCCTTGAAAATCCACAACATCATGACCACCTCTGTATTGTTCGTCCCTTTCTTTACTTTCTCTTCCATTGTTCTTCGCCTCGTATTCTTTCCTTCTACGGTTAAAATTGTCCTCGGTGTGTTGCCTTTCGCTAGCGATCAGAAGAGAACTGGCGAAACCTTCGTCCTCACTTTCATTACTGGTTTCTCGCTTTTGCTTTTCACCAGACGACCTGGATCCTTTAAAATTATCACCGGAATCTCTTCGGAAATCGTTCTCTATACCGGAATCTCCGAATTTATCCTTCCTTTCGTTATCTGTGTTATCGAAATATCTGTCTTTGTGGTATTTTTCAGTATTCAATCTATTCTCGTGTTTCTCCCTTTTCAATGAATCATGATAGGACTCCTGATAACCGAATCGATCGTATTTATAAGAATCGTAGTTTTTCATGTGAATTTCTGGATTTGACTTATAATAATCCTTATTTTTAGACATCTGTTGTTTCGTGGTCTTGGAAGTGTACCTCTCGGTATGTACTCCGGGTCTATGACTAGTTTCGAAGAGTCTGTTCTGTTCTGGCGATGATCTATAATCACTGATTTGAGAATCTAAGCTTTTGGGTTCGTTCTCAAAGCTATTATATTCATCACCGTCACCGAAATATTTCCTATTTCTAGATTCTGTTTTATGTCTTTCTCCTTTAGAATCAATTCTGGTTTCTGAAATATATTTCTCCTTGTATCCGACAGGGCTATTTGAGCCGCTTCTGTAGTATCTCGAGTTTGTTTCAGTTATGTACACGTTAGTGGGTTTTGGAGAATATTCTGGTGACTGCCGGTAAGTTTTCTCACCTAATCTCCTAGTTATCCTTGATTCTAATTGATCTCTTCGCAAGCTGACGTCTTTTCTACCACCGGTATTATTAAAATGTTCAAATTTCCCGTGATGGAAACCATTTTCTTGTTCCGTTAGGCTCTCTCTTCTTTTGGAATCCATACCGTCAGCTCTACCACGCGAAGAAGAATCTATATAATAGCTCTCTTCCGATTTAAACCCGTAATTTTCAGCAAACTTGCTGCCGTATCTGCCGAAACCGTTGTAAGAAACGTTTTTAACTTTCGGTGTTATGGGATATTCTTCATCCATATCGTTATAAATATCACTAGTTCTTCGCGTTGGTGGTTCATAGCGATCGTCACCAAATCTAGTGGTATTTCTTTTGTCCTCGTACTTTCTATTAAATCCTGAATTTTCTTCAGTGCCCAAACCTTCATCCGAATCAGAATGAGGCATGTTCTTCTTGCCATTGATGTAAGTTGTGTGTATTGTTTGTTTATTCGGATTGGGCCCATTGTTACAAACAACCTGGGCGTAAATGATAGGTTTTGAAGGATCCGCTTTATCAGGACTACGGCCTCTGGTATACGAAAATGGTTGGTTATTATTATGTTGAACTGTAATATTCGGTGTCACCATGATATTCGTTCTGGGCGGAGGTGGCGAAGCTGATCCATGGTCTAAACGTCTCACCATGGTATCAACAGTTCTCCCTTTTGTTAATGGTAACTTATCAACTGGTTTTTGGCTGCTGTGAATCATATTATCTTTCTTTTCACCGCTCGATTTTAGGTTTTTGATTACCTCTTTTATGGTTGGCGAAACTGAAGGTTCTTGTGGTTTAGAGATATCTTCTAGCGAATACCTTCGCTTTAGGTTCTGACTTTTCTTCTTTTTGTTAACATGAACTGAAGTGCTTCTTTCAACTTTCTTATTTGCTTTTTTCTTTTCCAAATTTTTCTCTGCGTTCTTTCCTGGGGTGTTTTTAATTGGTTTTTTGTCTTTTGTATCTCGCTTTTTCGTAAGAGATTTTAATTTCTCCCCTAGACTTTTACCTTTTCCCTTTTTATTACTGGATATTTGATCGGCTTCATCAACATCTATAATAACAATTTCTGGCGGTTTTTCCTGATGATCCAAAGGTTTATTTTCACTACCAGATGGACTAACTCTAATACCAGTTTCATTAAATAATGCTGTGTCAACTTCATCAATGTACTCTTTTAATTGCTCAGTAATGCTCTGTTTCTTTTCTTTGTTATTGTTACCGTTACCATCAACATCTTTAACGATTTCTTTTGGATTATTGTTATTATTTGGCGCGTCGAAGTAGTCCTCGCGTTGGGTCGTTTCTATTATGGGTGACAGTTGTTTTTTCTTTTTCGTCTTCAAGCTCGATTGGTTATCTTTCGCTTCGTTTTCGGTTGCTTTTGTTCTGAGTGGATGGGCATCGTTTAACTGGGGTTTGGACTTCGAGTGGGTCGCATCGCTTGCCGTTCGTCTTAGGTTCGATTTTTTGGGAGCCGGCGGTGCTGCTTCGACTTTTTTGAATAAGTTAAAGATGGAGGGACGTTGACGGGTTGGTGTGGTTGTTGTTGCGGCGAATGTACGAGGTGGTTTCTTCGGAGGTACGGTTTGCGAGATGTCGTCGCTGTTTCTTCGTCTCGTTTTTCGGTCTAAGGATGCTTGTGGGTATTCTGAACGATATTTTTTGCGAACAGGAAGTGTGTAGTATTTATCGGGAGTGGAGGCTGAAATAATTAAAAAACATATTAATTAGATATGCTGTTAGAAGTAATAAAATAAGGCAATATTTAAAGTAAACTAGTAGAAACAACATCGACAATGGATTTACACTATTTATATTGATTTACGAAAACATTCACATATAATAAGTTCAGATAGACCTAACATTAGCAATAAAAAAGATAACATTTTAGAGACCCCTAGCCTTAACAAACTATTTCTCGATAGTCGCACGTATACCATATGATCAAATAAATGTATCCTCTAGTAAGTCCTGTAATTATTTCATCAAAGTATAATGTTGTCATTATGTGTCATTCGTTTATAGACACTAAAATTTTTGTACATAAAGTTTTCATTATCGAATCATACTTTAGAAATGGTGTAAAATTAGAAAATAGAGAATGATCGAACTCTGCATTCATGCATAAAAGAATTTAGGGCAAAATTTCCAAATTTTCCAGTAACATATGACAGTTTGCAGTGAAGCCTCTCGACACAAACACTCTTCAAATCTGGACCTCATATTAGTGAAAATCGTCGACACATTGGGCGTAAAATCGTAACCAATTCCACCCAACTACTGAATTTCAACTCCGCCACCGTCTGTGGGTTATTGGTGAACTCATTATTTCCGGGATCAGATGGATATCCATCCTATTTTCTAAAATTATGTAGGCCTTCACTATCATGGCCTATCTGTATATTATATCAGAGCTCCCTAAAGCTCCTTCAAACGTTTAGCTTTCGACTGCCAGTGAATAACGAACCCAAATTTAATTGAAACCATGTAGGGCAATTATAGACTTCATGTCTTGCAATTGTGGAAATAAAATGTTCGTAACATTGTTGTGTAGCCCTCAAAATTTAGTGTTACAGACTGACCTGGCTCATTCTCGAAAAATTAGGGACCGATTATTCTTTGGGCCCAAAATAGCCGCCCGTACTATAACTTTGGGAAATGCAGTGGCTTTTGATGTTTTGATTTCGTATTTTCTGTTGTTCAATAATGGCAGTTTTGTTTTTTGATGTGCCCATTTAATAATTAGCTTTATCAGAAGATAGGACACTGTTCAAATGCAAAGCCCTCTAGCATTGTTTCGACAAACACAAGTCATAGATTTTGGTCATTTGTCTCTATTTCATTCATTAACTGAAGTTCATTATTAAAGATTTTTGATGTTCTTGATATGGGCAGTTCATTTCCTTTTATTTTCTTATCGACATTGGCCATCCTGCTGGTTCCTGGTCAAGTGAGGAACCCTTAGCGTCATACTTCCAGACCTAATCACATTTTCACTTGTACACCGATTTAAGTCATGTATATGGCACGAAGCAATAACGGAAAGAAATAGAAAAGACATTGTTAGTGCTTTTCATTTTTTCTTATTGGTAAATCGAGAAAAAAATCAAGAAAACCGTAATTTTATGGTTGGATAACTGCACTTCACAAAATAAAAATTGGTGTCTTGTGTCATATTTGGTATATATTGTGAATTCCAATATTCCAGTATTCATAAGTGCAGACAGTTTTCACCACCGAGTTGAAAAATCTTTAAAACAACAAAAGAAAACTTATGACTTGCAGGATTTTGCGGCTGCCGTTTCTTTAGCCAATAATAAGCGATTTCCGCTTGTTGAAAGATTGGCATTCTGTGCAAAAATGTCAATAAAGCAAATTATAATAACCCTAATCTAGCCAACACTGTCCAAATAACTGCCGAAAGAGGCAACATGAACATAACTTACAAAACTTCAATTGAAGGTGAGGAATATTTTCACAATTTTATAAAACCTTCTGTCACAAAAAAATATGCGTATTTATTAAAACACTATATTATATTACATTCAAATTAGTCACTGCGCTTTAAACTAAATATTAGGCGAAACACAATTTTGCAGTAACTGTTATTTTTTTATTTCACAAATATTAACTTATAAAATATTCAATAAAATTTACCTAACAGTGCATAAAATTAAACGAAAAACGATTTAGATAACAACATGGGGGACTTTTGAACTTCAAGCCTTGTTTATTCAAAACTATATTTTTGCAGATACTGCCTTTTTAATTACGGGGGCAGTTTAGTAGTATAAAATAATGTGTAATAATAACTAAATAGTTGTGACAGTGTTTACAATAGAAAAGCACTTCGACTAAAAATGGCGCCCTTCGTGTGGGGCCATTTCAATTAAATACTTGTAGAAAATACACGTAATTATTATTATATCAAAACTTTATTTATCTTACGTGTTGGATGCCTTCATTATAATTTTTGTAATGTGTATCGGCATTTACTCGTCTATTTCTATATATTTTATTATTAAGCAACGTAAAAGGTTAACCATACATAATGGAAGAATTACGAACAAATAAATTACCTGCAAATTATAAACGATTAGGAAAACAGTAAAAATCCATTTAGTATGATTAGCCGCCTTCATTGTTTGCGCAATTAATTAATTAAGAGCTGCTTAGGAAAGGTTTCGAATTAAGCGGTTATCGTTAATTACAGAGCGTGAGCTTCCATAACATAAATGAATTATTGCATCACTCAAAGCGAATAGAAGACGGTGTTCTGCTGATAAGTCTCTCCGAGCATGCAAATTCTTGAATGTAAAATTTTATTTAGGCTCAGGTGTAATTACTGTATGGATGTTATACGTCTGATGTATGTACATTTGTACTTTGACGGTCGGCTCTTGAGATATAAAATGTTTCTATTCTACAAACGCAGGCGTAATATAATAATTATTGATAATAGGCATACTACAAATTACATTAAGCAAAGAATATAATGATATAAAATTTAAATAGGAACTAAATCAAGCTGAAACAGCTGTATTTAACATAATTTAAGCATTACAATTAATGTTTTTGAACGTGAAAAGAATAATTTTCAAAAAGACTATGGGGCATTTTTTTAAAAATGAAACTGCAGTATAAGCAGTTGAAATTATTTTATTATTAGTCAGTGAAGGAGAGCAAGAAAGTAATTGAATTTCTCTCACTAGTTTATTTCATACCTACTTCAAGCCTTTTAGAACACACATATACATATCAGTGGTGGATTGTGAATTCAATAACAGGTGAAGTAATGTCGGCAAAATCCCTCCCCCCTCTCCCTTCTTAGAAAAATTAATGTGTATGAAGTCAAGATTAAAAAAGGAGTAAATAGGGGTTACGGTTAAAAAACGTTGATGAAATTACAGGTGGAATTATTTCTTGAAATAAGTTCATCGATGATGTCATCATAAAAAGGTTGAGATACATAACAGATACAGACCGAACGAGTGAAGTAACGTCCTGTGTTGCTTCACTGGGATGATGTAATGCGATCCCCTCGCGCTTGCGGCCTACGTGTTGTTGTCATGGCAACCGCATAAACAGTGTAATCAAGTTGCGGTGAATTGTGAATTGATTCACTTTGGCGAGTTTGTCATTTTGTTTAAGTGAGAAGCGTTCCACTCGTTTAAAATATCAAAATTTTACAATATGAAAATATGAACTATTTGTAAATAGTTAAATATCCCGTTAATTCTGCAGCATGAAGCACGACCATTTACACTTATCCATGCCCACACATTAACAGAAAGCCTACCACTTTGCATTACCTGGTGAATACAGTTTTCGGAAAATTGTTGATTCCTTGGTCGATATAGGGCCGATTTCTTCACACTCGGATAAAAGTTTTGGATACGTATCTGCAAGGTGATTGATATCTGACAGATAGGCAAAATGCACATTTCTTCATAAAAATACTAATAAGTTATCTACATGATAGCTATTGACAGGATCTGCTTTGACAACATCGCAAAAATAATTGTAACTAATATCAGATTAATGCTAGTAAATTGGTAATTCACAGATTCTAATTTCGTCATATGGTGTACATATTATATGTGTACAATTTTTACTCCCATATTAGAGATATTATTTGAGATTTTACCCTACATTCATTTATAATTAATAATAATATACCAATGTGCTTTTAGAATACAACAAAAGAAAAACCACAGCGTTGTCCAAATTTCAGTGAAATCGAAAAAGAAACATTAATAGAAGTTATATATAAGTATCAGGAAATAATAGAAAGTAAAGAGACCAATGCTATAACCTGAAAACAAAAACAGGAAGCTTGGGAAAAAATTACTAATTAATTTAATGCTATTATTAAAAACCGAAGAAAAGGAAGCCAGCAAGTAGGTCACAATATGGGGAGGAATTATTAGAAATAAAAAAAAGAATTTTACAACTGCAAGAGGAATATATTGCACAGGAATTAAGTGCAAAAGCAGAAATAAACAGTCTAACAATAGAAAATCTAAAATTAGGTCTATAAATGAGAAGAAAAATTAAGATGCTTATAATTTTCTTTTTTTGTATTATTTCTAAGAGAAGAATATGTAATAAGTTCATTTTATTATTTGATATGTATATTACCATATGAAAAATAAAACTTTCTTACAAAGTGGTATATTTATTTCAAAGTTATGTACATATTGCTGTGACTCTTGCAATTTGAGATTTATATAAAAATAATTTAAATTATTCAATCAATAAGTAAGTAAGAATCAAGCATGCATCCTAGTGCTAGGCCTTATGCTAGACTAAGATTCAACAAATTTTCTGCTAAATAGTAGGTTAGGCAATTTTACATTTAACTAGCTCAGTTTAGAATGACTAAAGAAAATGTTCTCTCAGGGGCAGAAAATATAAATAAATTCTCCAATCAATTTGAATGCTCTTTAATTATCTCCAGGTCAGGTAAAGAAAATAAAATACAAAATA
This sequence comes from Amphimallon solstitiale, assembly GCA_963170755.1. Taxonomy (NCBI): domain Eukaryota; kingdom Metazoa; phylum Arthropoda; class Insecta; order Coleoptera; family Scarabaeidae; genus Amphimallon; species Amphimallon solstitiale. The sequence continues at coordinate 173,866,071 of OY720676.1, forward strand.
AATCTTATCATCTAATTTATTAAAAGAAAGTATTAAAGAAAGAGAAATTTTAAATTACACAAATACATATTTACAAAAATTTAATATTTCAAAAATATCATATAAAATCACACATATCATGATCAAATAGTCAATAGTAAATTATAATTAATGAAAGCATAACATCGAAAAAAAAAATTATATTTTTTAAAAAAAAAATAAACGTGATTATCATGATTTATATTCGTCAAAGATACATGTAAACAATCAACATCTTTAATAAAATAAAATTTATTGCATATTGTGAATTGTACTGGAATATGAATAACCAAAAATTACGCGATTTATTATTTACAAAAATATAAACATTAAGGAAATGGCTTTGCCCCAATTAGTCCTGCCTGGCGCCTTTGCTCGCTCCCAAGACAGTACCATCAGAAAGCAAATTCACACTGGTAGGTACCCCAAAGTTCCACCCTACGAGTATGCTTTTCAACTCGTTGGACACAACCCGAACATACACTACTTGTGCTCACCCCTTAAGGCATATATATAAATTTTAAATTTAATAAAATAATAAAAAATGTCTTTGTGCATTTAATTAATTAACTCAGCCCTGATTAGTTCTGCCTGGCGCCTTTTCTCGCTCCCAACACAGTACCACCAAGACTAATTCGTGTTTTAAGGATTCACCAGGACTCCATGCTATGAATTAAACAACTACTTAATTCATCGCATACATCCCTGATCTATTACCCAACACGTCAATATCAAACACACAAGCACTATAAAATATACTTGATATACATACAAAAAAAATATATATAATAAAATAAAACTTTACCTCACTCTGAGATTCCAATACAAAACACCACTCAAGAAAAATTTGTACAACACTATACACACATTTATAACAAACATTATTAAATCACCTTAATTCTTCGTACATAGCTTCAAATTCATACATCATACACTGAGAAAAATGAAAATGTAAATTCAACAAAGCATGTGCTGTCCACTTTTTTTTGTTGAATAAAATTAAATATATATTCAAGCAACACCATCTTATTCTTCAATGAAGCTTTCTATTTTATTTGAATTTTATTAGTGGAATAAAATAATAAATTAGTTGATTCAAATAAGAATATTTCGCCTCAACATATTCTTATTTTCAATATATTTCGTATATTAAAAGTATTTCAGCTGAATAAATAATCGGTAAATTTAAATCTCCCCATACGTTTGAATGAACATATTTTTATTTCAACCTTAGAAATTCCAAAAGTCTCTTGACTGAACAATCTTAGAATATTGAGAAAGGCGGCGCCGGCGAGCCCAAAATATCCAGATTGAACCAGATGTACTAACGCGCAATTGGGGAGAAAAACACAGTCCAGTCTCCAGTTGTTTCCTTCGTTTTTGCTAGTTTAATAAATCATAAATACTGTTTCACCGGGTTCTTTGTAGCGAGGGGGATGGTGTGTCATATGTGGAAATAACACAGTTCGGCAATTATTTGCTATGATTATTTGCATCTTGCATACACAGCTATAACGTGACATGGACGACGTAGAAGAAAAGTTGGTTAGTTCGGGATTTTTCAAATGTGTAACAAAGTTCAAAGGTACGTAAGATTTGTATTTATAATATTTGTTTAATATGTAGGTATTCTAAAAAGATCACAAACTACACAAAAGATGTTATACCTATGTGCAATTATAAATTTTGCTTATGTATATTAGTAGGTACTGTCATATATACGTATGACTTTTTAGATACAATGCGAAAAAGCGCTGTTTGGCTAACGTATTCTTCAGAACCATGGAGTTTAGCATTAAAGCATTCCCAAAACACATTCATTCTAAGACGAGAAAGTAGAGTTCAAGCTATAAGCAAATTTATAGAAAATTGGCCAATATTAAAGCACAAAGACGCTACAGCATTAGTAAGTAATTATTTATGTAAGACATTCGTATCTATGCATGTAAAATTATTTTTAGATTGAAAACAACTTTGGCAGAATGTTTCCAGATTCTCCTGTAAATCTCTTTTCTAAATTGGATTCCTTCTTTCAAAAGTGATTACATAATAAGAAAACTATTGATAAAGTCACGGAGAACAATTAACTTTATTTGATAAAATGGCCTATCAGAAGATGATATAAATTGTTTTTGTGTTTTTAGTATTTACATTTTAATTGTGTTTTCTAGACACTAATTACGCCTTACCTTATTAAGAGTACTTAACTATACGTTTATTTCTTACCTAATAAAAGTCTTTGAAAATGTATTGAGTCTTTTCTTTCAACAAATATACCTATCCATTTCTTTTTTGTAATGATGAAGTATGTAAACAAATGTGTTACCTATACGTTTAATAATACCTACTTATTTCTTCTCAACTGATAAGTTATATTTTTGATTTATGCCTGTGATTAGGCCACTGTTATTGATATCAGGAAACTCAGTTTCTCAGACTGAATGCTTTCTCATTCCAAAAAATATATTTGATTTGTTTCAGCATTTATTATATGTTTTAGTTTTAGCATTGGATTTTTCACGAGTTTAAAAAGTATTGGTAATTTAAATTTATCTTGAATTAGAACACTTACGTTAAAACTCAGGACTGTTACTATGCACCAAAGTAACAATATTTTATTTGTATCTCTTCGGAAACTATACAGATTTCATGTTACCGAATGTAATATCAGTAATTAGTATCATATTCAAGAGTTTATGTAAAAACAAATTAAATATAGTTACTTGTTGCATAAAACAGTTCTAGCTTTAACTTAAAAGTGACGGTTCAACATAAATATAAATTATTCATACATTTTAAACTCATGATGACCAAATGCAAGAATATGTATATTGAAAATTAACACACTCTTAAGTGAAACCTCATATGTCTTGTATTAATAGACTAGAATATTTCATTCAACTGAAAAAAGATTTCAAAGAATGACAAAATTATATTCGTTTAACAAATACGAGTTGTTGACTTGAAATTATTCTAATTCATACAATAACTTGCCTGTGTTAGGCCAACAAATACGTGTAATTGTTGCAATATATTTCATTTGTCTATTCAATTAATAATATTTATTCATACAACACACTAAAATGTTGAGCCAATGTGCAAGAGTCAACAACTTCACTTGCATTGCATCAAAACAGATGAGGTATTGATTATAGGTGAATAAACACGAATGTTGACTGAAAGTGTTTTGTGTTGACTGAACATTTTATTTTTCTCGGTGTATATAAATATATCAAAGAAAATCTTGATCACCGTTCAATTATTCTATATATACATAAAATAAAATTATTAACCACAAATCTTCTAATCTCGTAAATAAAATAGTAAAGAAAAATCTTTATAAAAAAAAATTATTATGCTATTCAACTTGAGTCACTAAAATGCTTTATCATAATGCATGGTGTAATAACCCTACATATAAAACAAAACATCCTAGAAAATAAAAAAAAAATTCAAAGTTTCAATTCAATAAAACTGTTCCTAACATAAATAATTATTTCCAAAATAATTACAAGTCTCAATGTAAATTAAACTCCAAATAAAAAAATGAGGTGTGGCCACCACACGACTTTCTTATACGTATGAAAGTGTTACTTCCGGTCCGAATTTTGAAATTTCATTTATACAAAAAATATTCCATATCTAACTCTAAATACTTTTGTACTCTTGATAAATATATATAGAATGCATAATTTACGATATATTTGCAAAAAATCGCTATTCGATAAGAGTAAAAGTGGTACTTCCGGTCTGAATTTTGAAATTTTTTTTATATAAAAGATATTGAAAATGATGTTTTAAATACTTTTATATTCGTAACGTATTTGTCTTAAAAGCATGACTTGCGAGATATTCGCAAAAAACTGATTTTCGATAAGAGTAAAAGACCTACTTCCGGTTGTAATTTCGAAAAACTTTTTTAAGACAATTTGTTTCAAACTTAATTCTAAGTACATATGAATTCTTTATAAATTTGTTTAAACTTAGTAATTGACGAAATATTTGCAAATTTCGATTTTTTCACTGAAGTAAACTACTACTTCCGGTCTGCCGATTTTGCTCAAAATCTAATCAGTTCTCAAGAGGCAGATTATACACGTAAATACAAAATTTGGAATTGATATCTACAGCGGTTTGACCGCTATCATGGTCACAGACACACACAGAGACACACACACAGAGAGACAGACACACAGACATTTTTTAAAAACCACTTTTTTGGTATCAGGGGACATCAAAACGTGGACATCTGCAAAAATCTCGAGGTCGAAAATTTTCATCATCATAATACTTCCTTATACTATGTATAAGAAAGTAAAAAACGATATCTAATTCATAAAATTATTCTAAGTTCCACTTCGGTTAGAAAATTCTATAAGTACAGTAAAATTATTACGGAAAATATTACAAGTTTTAATTCTTGTTGAAAATTTTATAAGTATCGAAAAATCTCTTTGAAAATTATTCTAAATTCAAATTCATGAATAAACTTCTAAAAAGAAGAAGAGGTTTCCAACTACTTCAGACTCTTCCGATTAGCGGTTTACACCTACTGGGAAGTGAAGTGTTTTCCTATCCATCTATCCTTATATGCATATTTTTCTTTACAAAAACGTACGATTATCTTCGGCAGATACGATTCCACCTCCAGAAATACATAGCTGCAGTGCTGCACCACTCAGGAAAACAGCGCATTACTAATCTTTCAAAAAGGTAAACAAACATGTAAATATCAACTTGTTTACATATTCATGACTCATCCAATGCATCTAGCGAAAAATATTGTTTTCGCCGGGCCAAACGGTCGATCTCTCCCAGTCACAGTATTCTTCGTGCCGGAAACACTTTCTTGTTATAATTCACGTAATATTTTATGCTTATTCTAATATTATAGTTTTTATAACAATTATAATAACATTCTTATATTATTTAACGTAAATAAAAATTAAATTTGCCAAAATATTGACTTAATGAATATTTATATACACATCATGATAAAACAAATAAAATAACAATTAATTAAATTAAATCTTGAAGTGATCTAGATTATGCCTATTTATAATTTACCACCAAACTCAAGGTCACTGCAATATGTATTAAGTAAAATATTTATCTTGTAAAATAGTCTGTGATGAGTGCACGGCGAACTGCATTATCTTCAATATTTTGAAGTTGAAGTTCATTATTATCAGCTTCTGCATCTTCAAATACCTACAATAGGAATTTCATCTTTTTCGTTTCTACAGATATTTTGTAGAACACCTGCTGCAACAATAATATCTTGAATTGTTTCAATTTTGAGCTTCATACCAATACTCAATACTGGAAAACGACGCTTCCACACAAAGAAAACACGTTCTATATTGTCTAAAAATGAAGTTTTACAAAAATTGTGCAATTACACAATTCCATTAACCTCATTTATGTTTTTATAAAAAATATATCCTTCAGAAAATAACTTATTCGGTGGATTGAGTAGCCGACAAATTATTCACCAAATATCTACAAGATAAATTTTATACACAGGTGAAGAAAGTGTTATACAAGACATATCTGCCGCTTAAATTTGTCGGGAACTTATCTGAGTGTGAAGAAATCCGCACATACTCGTAACTTACCATTATTGCAAGACTGAAAAGTCTTTTCACTCGAAAAAACAAGATAATCCCCAATATCCATCGTTTTGATATAACAATAAATTTGCAGGTTCTACCCGGCTTTGTTTATTTTAATTAGTTAAATAAGGTTTTTTTAGCTGAGGAACTGTTTTTCAGTTTGGACGCCCTCCCTATGGCGAGCAGTGATCACGGAACCAGGAAAATTTGATTCCTGTTTTTCTCTTATTGCCGTATCGAAAGGATTTTTCCATAAATAACTTACAAGAGCCTCATCCTTTGAAGGACGAGATACTTTTCCAACATTTCGTCATGGAGAATGCTTCAGTCGCTGCTGTTCTGCCAAGGTTTTTTGAAGTGTAAACTTCTTTAGACGCGTTGCGCTGATTGTAGGCAGTGAACAAGACTGACCTGCAACGCTCGGATATGTAACGCTCTTCGGGTAAAGTCGGCTAAGGGAACAAGATAAATAAGTATATCATATAGAGGTATTTAATTTCAATTAAATTGAAATTTAAATGAATAAATAAATTCATGTCCCAGAGCAGATGTGAACCGGAGCCGCCTGGGTGAGAGGCCAGCACTTAACCATTAGACCAAGGGTGGGAGTCGAAAGCCAGTATTCATATCGTCTATTTATATATATATATATATATACATGCGTCCGAAAATCTCCTTAATAATGCTTGCGGCCGAGGCAAAACAATCTCGAGTACGTTAAAGTTTTTCGCGGACAAGATATACACACAATTTTTTGGGCAACCGTTAAATTTTTCAATCGATTTGATTTAAATTGAGACACAATTTAATTTAATTTAGTTCTAAAGGTGCTAAATTAAAGTGGTTTACTTGCTTTACATGCGTTACCACGGAAATGAGACGAATATAATAAACTACAAATACTTGATAGTTGTCAAAATAAGTCGTAGAATGTGTGATTGAACATGTGTCAAAATGTGTATTTGCTTTAACGGCCGCTGCCATAGCAACGGCCGCGAAATTGTATTTCGCGAACTGTGTTGTATTTCGCCTTGATGAAGTTTACACTTCTGCTGTGTGGTTTTAAGCACACCCATTTTCTTGTTTAATTTTAAAAATGCAGCTTCTACCAACGGTCAAATTTTTAGCAACTCCCCTTAAATACCATGCTTCTTCTAATTTGACTATTGCTATAGCTGTTTGCTCTAACTGTAATTATCGATTCATCATTGAATTTACATTTTTATAAAATCTAAAGTGCTGACAGTGACATTTAAAAAAGTTTGCCATATTTGAATACGTCAATGATTAAAAGGCTAAGTTACTATAAAAAAAAGCGTGCACCTTTGGTTGATCGTAATCGTACTTTAATCGTTTTCAATGAATTAATGTATGTGCGGTAACAGACACCTGGGCAAATGGACAACATACACAATGAATGGTGACTTTCTTTCTTTTAACTCTCAACGTGAACAGTGAATAGTCAGGATGTGTGATATGTTTTATATACTCGGCAATATTGCCTGTGAGGAAGATGTATTTACTGCTACTGGGTAGGTATGTACTTGTTTCTCTATAAGTATTTTGATTCGTGTGTGAAAAAATGAAAAATCAAATCGAGTTTCATGATGTTCTCGATGCATCCTGGAATTGATGTAACGCAAACTTGACTTCCGATCTCTAGTTATATAACTTTATAGTAATAAAATTTAATTATAGAAGTACGCTTAATACTTTCGTCTGAATATTACCTTTCCGCAATACGTGTTGTGTTCTAGGCACTGCAAGCAACAAAGTACCAGGAAATGATTTACATGGAGCAATCTAACGACATCAGCAAGCGGCACGGTGAAACGATTTACATATACCTGTGTATTCACGAACCAATCGTCACAATACGGAATTGATATCACCAGAGTTCCTCCTATCAATCATTGGAACATTATATCGGAGTATTAACAGTGTTTATGTTGAAACGAAAACACTAAAGACATTAAGATCCACGGGTATGCAATAAATCAGATATTGGAACTGGCTAATTTGCCGTTTCCACTGCTGTTTGAAAAATTATTATGGGTACCTGTTGCAAGCAATGCCATTCACACGTAGATAAAACATTCTATTTTTACGTTTGCTCTCCTGCGAGCACCGTGACCTTCCTTCAATACGCTTGTCCGAGAGCAGCCACTCCTTGTTCTTGCCATTCAATTTATTATAATTTATCCGGCGATACATAATAGCTTATCAATTCGATCAGTTATGCGCATATGAATACGCAAGTTATACGAGCGTAATAAGTTCGCGCAACTTATGTAACTCCGAGAAAAATACTTAAACGGTCGATTGTTCTTGCGGTTGATGTTATTTGTTATTCTTGCTCTTGGGGTAGGTAATGAGCATGATTGCATTTCTTAGATTCGTATTCCGAACGGGGCAATTATAATTAATATTTGCAAGGAATACATGTATTAATATGTGTTAATTGTTGCTAACATTCTATTATTGTTGCACAATTACGTGCGGTTAATTTTATAATTATCCGGTTAGAATACTGATTAAAATAATTAGAGAACATGTACTATATATTTGTTGTGTGAAAGCCCGACCTAGATAGCGCCATTAAATATACCGTGCAACGCTAAAGTTATGTTTTGTACCAAGTTTTACCGCTACCGTCAAAATGACTCTTATTTATAAAGAAAAAAGAATCAAATTTTGTGTAGTTAGATTGAAATATAGACTATATACTTAATAAAAAAAACTCTGCAAAAAGTTCAAAATGTGTCAGTGGCAGCCAAAAAAAAAAAAAAACTTTCATTTTTAGAATTGACGTTTAAAGCGATTGATAAAGGTTTCTAGTTGGAGTTATAAATTTAGACGACAATGGTTATGCAGACGTGCTTCCTAGCCCGCATTGATTGCATGTTGTAATATTTTGAAACGAAATGCAAGTCACACGCAAGATGTGCAGGGTCGTATTAGCAAAGCTTAAAAAAAAAATAAGTAAAAATTAACATTAGTTTATTGTAATAAATTATGGAAAACAATAATTACATCAGGTGTGCGAAACGGTGTCACTCGTTCTATGCGAAAACGTAGACGTGTTTTAAAATTATTTCGTATTGTAGCAGCATGCAATATTTATAATATATTGTAATATAAGTGTATAAGTAAGCCTTTAAAGCACGCCCGACACGTTTAAGAGTACGACGCGATAACGGAGTTCTTTTAAATGGACCAACTGCTTTAGAGGCTCTTATACACGCAAATTATTCGCTATTTTTTTAATTATATCTGCACTAAAACGCGAAAATCAGAAAAAGAATAGAAAAATTGGTTCATTTTACAAGGTAGCGTGTGGATCTAATTTTTAATAATTAACATAGAACGGTTAGCAATTATTGTTGTTTAGTTGTTATGTGGTAGTTATCTACATTTTTCACAAATTTTCTGAATTTCCATTGTACATACAAAATGATTAAAGATATTTTATCGGAAGTTGAAAGATTAGCTGAGCAAGCCGAATTGAAATTCATTCCACAAAAATCAAAAACGTATATTATAAAGAATATGAGAAATTATTGACTTGGATGAAAAAGAAGAATTACCACACGGTGGACGAAACATTGATGCTTGCGTACATGAACGAAGTGGTAGGTAAAATTATTAAAAAAGGTTATTAATTAATCTAATTTCTTGTGTTTCATAATAGTCCGCTATCTATAAATCGTTAACGTGGTGCATGCATTCAAAGTTACAAACAATGTTAAGGATTAAAAAAGGGTTGAACTCATTTTATAAGCTACATATTGCTGTGACCTTTAAGTTAGGGTACAATATAAATGCCCTACAAGTTGAGCCAAATAAATGTATGCTGTGCCCTTTAATTGTTTTAAATTAGTGAATTTAATTAATGATTTTTAAGATAAATGATCACAGATATATTGTGAGACTACATGTACATGGATTTACAGCGATTTACACACATATTTTGTCTCTCTTACCTTTCCAAGAACACTTCCCAAAAACCAGCTCTCTTTCTCTCCGGGTGTAGTTTTTTTATTTTTATATATGTTCATTTAAATCAATTATAATATTCTAATTTTGATATGGTATGGCAAGGATTAATTTAAAAATAAACAATACATCTTAGAACAAATATATTTATATATAGTTTTATCTGTATTCATAAAAACAAACTATTATTTTACTGAATATCTAAAATAAACTAATAGCAATACTCTCTAGTATCTCTTTCTCAAGTATTAACAAATTACACAAATTACACGTTTTTTGTTTAATGTTAAAGTATTATTTTTTTCTTACTATCTAAACAAAATATCTTTAGGATTCTCAATCGATGTCAAACTGACTGAAACACAATTATTTTACACAATCAATTAGCAATGTTCATCATTTCTGTGTCACAATTACACAGTATGCACTTTACATAACTATTTTCTCTTTTATATATATATATTACTAAACAATTGTAACTCTTTTAAATTCTATTTAAACTTTTCCAAACTAAAATATCAACATATCAAATCTGTTGCATTGAATTTTTAACAGCTCTCTCGTTTTTCTTTTTAGTGAAATCCTTTTACTTTCTTATACGTAGTATATGGAAGTATTGTGATGATGAAAATTTTCGACCTCGAGATTTTTGCAGATGTCCACGTTTTGAGGTCCCCTGATACCAAAAAAGTGGTTTTTAAAAAATGTCTGTGTGTCTGTGTGTCTGTGTGTGTGTGTCTCTGTGTGTGTGTGTGTCTGTCTGTCTGTGTGTGACCACGATAGCGGTCAAACCGCTGTAGATATCAATTCCAAATTTTGTATTTACGAATATAATCTCCCTCTTGAGAACTGATTAGATTTTGAGCAAAATCGGCAGACCGGAAGTAGTAGTTTACTTCAGTGAAAAAATCGAATTTTGCAAATATTTCGTCAATTACTAAGTTTAAACAAATTTGTAAAGAATTCAAATGTACTCAAAATTAAATTTTAGAAAAATTGTTTTAATAAAGTTTTTCGAAATTCCTGCCGGAAATAGGTCTTTTACTCTTATCGAAAATCAGTTTTTTGCGAATATCTCGTAAATCATGCTTTCTAGACAGGTACATTACGAGTATAAAAGTATTTAGAACATACTTTTAAATATCTTTTGTATAAAAAAAATTTCAAAATTCAGACCGGAAGTACCACTTTCACTCTTATCGAATAGCGATTTTTTGCAAATATGTCGTAAATTATGCATTCTATATATATTTATGAAGAGTACAAAAGTATTTAGAGTTGGATTTGGAATAGTTTTTGTATAAATGAAATTTCAAAATTCGGACCGGAAGTAACACTTTCATACGTATAAGGAAGTCGTGTGGTGGCCACACCTCATTTTTTATTAATATAGAAAAAGTACAAAAACACATCTGCAAGCAAAGCACATACAGAATATATACATATACATTTGCTTAAAGTATCGCCTATACGTCTATATATATACAGTGCTATTATTTTACTATGCAACATATCCATATGTTGCATTTTAAAATAATCGACTCAAAGCATTATACGATAGGCAACCCATTATACATACTACCCTAGCGTCAAGAATAATTATTGTTTTGTCAATTTATTGAAATACGTCAAATATTCTTTCGCGTTTCAAACTAATTTGCAGTACTTTTTCAATACTCTTCTGTGTTGTGTTCTAAGGGAAAAATGCAAATGTGTTTAAACTCTAAAACCAGACAAAGAGTAGGTCATTTATTGATATACATAAGGAATTAAATGATTAATTGTTTTTATTATAAGTATTTTTCAAAATGACCGCCTACTTGTTCCAAACAATAACCTAAACGATAATAAAAATTTCGTATAGAATTGGTTATTTTATTTGGTGATGCTCTGAGATTATTGCATTCTTCTGTGATCCTGGTTTTCAATTCCTGTGTTGTTAATATTGGTATATGCGTATATACTTTTGATTTGAGGTAACCCCAAATGAAAAAATCATTTGGGGCTAAATCTGGGGATCTTGCTGGCCATCCTATCGGCCCGTATCTTCCAATCCAGCGATCAGGAAAATTTTCATTGAGGCAGTTCCTTACTTCAACTGTTGAATGTGGTGGAGCTCCGTCGTGTTGATACCAACAATTTTGTATTGCAAGTTGCCGAATTTCAGGAAGTATTGAGTTTCGCAAAAGATTCAAATAAGCATTAGAATTTAAAATACCATTTATAAAAAAGGGACCAATCAATGTATTATTTATTATGCCCAACCAGACATTAACCTTTTCATTATATTGTACGTGTGTACAATTTTGTATATGAAGATTCCTGTGCGCCCAATATCTGTAAGGATAATTTACAATGACTTTGTAAAAACATAAAATCAGCCATCATACCTATAATTTTGTGAATTAACTTTCCCGTTTAAATAAAAGGTAGCTTCATCGGTAAAACAAATTTTGTATAACAAATCTTCATTTTGGTTTAGTAAATCCAACATTTCTTCGCAAAACTCAGTTCGAGAGATTTTGTCAATTTCAAATAGCTGTTGATGGATTTGCAATTTGTAACACTGTTTTCGTTATATTCTTTTTTTATGGTCAGCGACACATCCTTCTGTTTTAAATCTATTATACACTCCTAAAATTGTCGAACGTGTAGGTATTGGTCTATGGGGAAATTCTACAGAAAATAACTCGCTCACCATTTGTAAACTTTGATGGTTTTGATACCATAAGCACATTTGAATTTTTTCCTTCTTGGAATACATTTGTGAAAGTGTTGTAACTTAGATAATGTCACAATAGGGAAAATAATAATAATATTTGACGTATTTCAAGTGACACTAAACAATAATAATATTTTACGTATTTCAATAAATTGACAAAACAATAATTATTCTTGACGCTAGGGTAGTATGTATAATGGGTTGCCTATCGCATAATGCTTTGACTCGATTATTTTAAAATGCAACATATGGATATGTTGCATAGTAAAATAATAGCACTGTATATATAACTCGACGGATCATCGATATTTTTTAAAGTATACTGAGTGTTCTTTGACAACACACTAGCAAAAATTAACAATTATTTTACATAATAATCATAAACTTAAGATATCAAAAATATCTTGATTTTTAAATTAAACTAATATACAAAACGTAAATTTTATAATGTTGCGAACCACAGCAATATGTTATGAAGGGAACAATAAAAGATTAAATCCCTAGGAAATCTTTTGTATTTCGAGAAGAGGACATAGGAATATTTTTTTCTGTTTTTGAAAGTAATGGCTATCTTATTTTTACAGTTGTGACAAATATTGAGAGCAATATTTCGTTTTTCAGGTTGTCGTTATTTGTGGCATAGTTGGCTCATGCAGAACACATGAAATATGTTATTTACGTATGTCAGAAATTAAGAGAGAGGGCTCCGTTTTCATTATTAATATTCGACCATCTAAAACACAAAAAAAATATTTCTGTTGTTGATTCTTATATATTTTATGCGAAGTTGAGTATTTTTGAAATATAATAATTAGGGTGCGGATACGAACGGTTGATGACTCATCGCCATTGTAATGTTGTATTTTTAAAGAGGATTAAATTTTAATTATATAATTGCATAACAAGTGGCTGGTGATCTATAAAATACAAAATACCTTATAATTTGTTCATTTTCTCTTCTGTAAGACTTGTTTTCAAATTTCCAAAGTGTTCCTGAAGGAATAACAACTGATTTTTTAAATTTGGGATTTGTGTTAGTTCCTTGCATTCAGAAATACTTCGAGCATCGTCATTTAAACATGTAACGAAATTTTGCAAACTATCGAAATTCTCTGCATAAAAACTATTTCTGTGTATGCTTAGCAAAGCTAGGTGACGAACGTGCGATATTTTGGCATTCTGTAATGATATTTTACAGACTTTGTAATAAATTTCGGAATCACTGACAATTCATTTTCATATCAGAAAAAGTAACATAAGCAACGTTCTAGATCTAAATAAATGATAACTAAAAATGTACGCGTATGTTATTGATACTAAATGAAATCCAGTGCACACTTACGTCTAGATAATTGGGAGAAGTCGATTCAATAAACCGGTATTAAACAGACTATTACAAAAATTACGAAGTACGTAATTAACCGTCAAAACAATGAAAAAACGAAATTAACGTAAGCATGAATGAAAATTTTATTTCTCTTGCGAAATATAAGGTAAATATAATAAATTTTAAAAGCCTCTCACGCTCCCATCTACGCCGATGAAAAAAGGATTTTGTTCATAAATTAATCTTTCAGCTGCTGTCAAATATACGGGTCGCGCTTCTAGACAGTCATCTGCTACGATCATGGCAAATAGTGGGATGAGTGTGGATGAGCTCAAACGTCAGGTTGGGTGGAAATCATCAACTCTAGCTAGTGGTTATATGGAAGAGTTCACCATAAACAAATCACGTGCTTCCAAACGTATTGGTGGTGCTGTTAATGGAACTGGTGTTTCATCAACATTATCAGATATCGACGACCCTGTTAGCACAGGAAACCGGAAGATCGAATCTGCTATTTTGCAAATGACAAGGATTTTTAATGTTCTGGTTTTTGAATTTTCAACAATAATAATTGTACCATTAATGTTTATTTGAATAGAAAATAGCACTACCTGTTTGTTACTGTTGCAGGTAAATTTGTTGTTACCTAGGCGACTTTAAAACACCATATGGTGTTGAAACAATTCTTGTATGAAAAAAAAAGTTTCAAAATTCGGACCAGCAGTAATACTTCTACTCTTATCAAATACAAGTTTTTGCAAATATCTCGAGGTTTATTAAGAACCCAGTCGGAACAGTTCATATATATAAAAAATTTCAAAATTCCGAACGTAAATAACACTTTTATTCTTATCGAATATCAGGTTTTCGCAAATATTTCTCAAATTATGTTTCGATACTGATTTTTTAAGATAGCAAAAGTACTTTCAGCTGGATTTGGTATAATTTCTGTATAAAAGAAAAAATTGAAAATTCGGACCTGAAATAATACTTTTACTCAGAGGCTTGTAATACGGAATTTAAAGTTTAATTTGGAACAAATTCTGTATACACATTTCGGAACGCACATACGTATAAGAAAGTTCTGAGGTGCCCACACCTCATTTTTATTAGATTACTCTGGAATCATTGCAACAATTCGATAATAAATTAACTATTTAAAAGTTAAGTCCCATTATTTCGAAACAAAATCTAATGAAGTACTATCGTAGAAGCCTATATTCGCTAGTGGAACTGATCATTTTACGGGAAATTATGATACACTCCATATATTGCGGCACAGTTTTCAACAATTCAAATTTAATATTGTATCAGGTTCGAACGTGAGAGAAATTCCATTGATTCCGCAGACAGGTACGTTACACACACACGAGTGAGGTACTGTTACCCATATTTTAAAACAACCGTATTGTATAACTGAATGTACAGGAAAGGAAACTGTCTGTCGCCGGGTGTCGTAACTTCGCTTCATTCCAACATTACTAGAAGAACAAATCCTCTCACTTTTTATCAAAGACGTCTCTCACTGTGAAACCGTTTTGTTATTGCCAACAAAAAGATCGCAACAATCAGATATCGGCATATAGTAAAGTCTAAAGTCGTACATAATAACAGACAGGCACACATTCAGATTTCGGTTTCCACAATCGCAGTAGAAAGGAACCGTTTATTACGTTTAGACACAGACAAGACGTACGTACGAAGTTACAAAACATTTTTCGTCATGTGTTCTTTCTTTCATTCTCTATTGTGGCGGGGAGGATGGAGATTGTGCAATCTAACGTTAAAATAATAGCAGGTGACCATATAACTATTATCAAGCGTCAATTCAGAGCACTGTAATCGAACGGCAAGTAGCTCCCATATAGAATTTTGAAACCATTTACTGCTTGATGGGTAACATCTAAGACGGCCCCAAGTCAGTTCTATTTCAGTCATTCCTTTAAATGGCCGCGGAGTGTAATTTTATTTCAACACACCGTGATGAGGGATATAAATTAATAGACAGTGGAATTTCACGATTGACTCGAGAGATATCGGAGCTATTCTAGAATGAATATAATTTCGTAAGAGTGATAATTTCTTATGTCCTTAAAGAGAACGTTTTTCTGCCATATGGTTATTTCAATAATGTAATATTTATTCTATCTAATTTAAGCAATGCCGGCAATATTAATATGAATTAATAGGGTCATTGGCATAAAATTATTTAACTGGAATGTTTGAAAGGTACACTAGTGGAAAATGAAAAGCGAACGTTGAAATTAAAATTAAAACTTTACACAACAAACTTACCCAATTGTATTTACAAGAGGATTTAGCCTATAGGTGTGACTACATCAAACTTAATATCTTTTTCTACGATATCTAGACGTTAGAATCGGTTTGTTTCAGAGATATAGAGAGGGGAGAATGCTCTTGAACCACTGTGCATCTAATTTTTGCGCGACGCAATGATCGCCGCCATTTTGATTCAGGTATGTCATGAGTGGTTTTGTTTATGTTCATCTAGGTTATGTTTGTGTTTGTGGTGTATTACTAAATTATTGTGTTTTTGTTTTTGACTTTAAAATGTAGTTCTCAGACATACTTGTTTCTGGTAAATCGTGTGGAAAAAAATAGCAGTGGAAGTAATATTTGTTTCATGTGCTAAAGTGTGTGGTTTCATTATTGTATAAATCTTTTAGATATTAAATACATAAATATCCATATAAACATGTCGTGCAGTGCTAAAAGCTGTCCCAATGTTAAGAGGTTTAAACCTGAAGGATAACGTTTTCACAGGTTTGATGAAGAAGGTGCCTTGTTACCGATATGCTTGTAAGTTTTGAATATAGCAACTGATTAGCTATGGTCAGAGAATAAATATGTTTGTTTAGAACATTTCAGAGATGAAGATTATGTTGCCAATGGAACACCAGCGATTTCGATTGTGTAACAATGCGTAGCATCTTTGAAAATAATACTGGAAACATCTGCTGTAGATGAAGTTTCAAGTATTAGTTTTGCTGGTGTTCGTTGACAAAATCTCACTGATGAATCGTTAGCAGGAACACATGAAGTGCCTTCATTAAGTTCTGAAAAGGAGAGAGCTCGATCGGATGATCCCATTAGACCAAGATTAGATAGAAAATTTAGAGCACTAAAATGTAATAAATTAATTAAAATGATTATCAGATTAAGTATATAATAGCACAGTTTTTTCAGAATATTTTCTGGTTATGAGACTTGTTCTGACACGAGCTGCAGGAAAAAAAGGCAAAGTTGACAAAGACTTTTCATAATTTTACAAGTTTTTATATTGTATTTAATAAATATTATGTAAAACAAAATCAATTTATTTTTATGGTATCTCCTGGTAAATATAAAAGAAAATATGAAGCTTGTAAAAGAAGTCAAGCAAAATCAAAAAAGAAGCTTTATAGCACAACACGAACTATGAAAAATCTAAACTCTTACCAGTGTTGCAATTAATATTTTGTAGTTTCTTATTTTATTGTAGATTATTGCAGTTATTGTATATGGATATATGCAGGAAGTATTTAATTGCAGTGTAAAGATAAACTGTTTAATACCTCAAAAGAAATATCTTTCATAAATATGATATCTATAATAAAAGCAATAAGTATCATTTAATATTTTTATTAATAAAAACTTGTAAACATGAACAAGTATTTTTATTTCACAAAACTTTACACTGAATAACAGAAAGCATGAAGAGAATAAAAAGTACATTTCTAATTGTTATTACAATAAGTTAAAAAAACACTAAAATTAACTCTTACAATTTTACACTACATACTGTTATTTGCACCAACTTAATGTCAAAACATGAATGTTGATCATTAAAATTACATGTTTTCATTGCAAGGTCGGATATTGTCAACAATATTTCAGTACCATACACTTTTTCTTCTTCCATATTGACATGATAAAATTAGCATCAACTATGTTTAATCCTAACAACAAATTCTGGACTCTGTCTCTAGTTTAAATGAATTCTTATTGGCAGTGACATAATGTTTAACTTGAACCCATACAAGTTCGATGGTTTTAATTACAGTGATATGGAGGTAAACACAAAGCAGAACAATATTTTTTTCATACTATTTCATTAACACCATATAAAGGTAAATGAAAGGTTGTTTTTTTGCAAGGTCCAGTCATTCAGATTTTAGTATACTGCTATCAGCAAAAATTCCTCGTGGTAAAAGTTATTCAACCTTTCCTTTGACATGTTCGTTTTATTGGCCATAAGCCACCATTGGTATTAATAATTTAGAATCAAAATACTAATATATAATTTATACGATAACTCACAGAATATGTACATATATATTAAATCACATTTTTCTACAATTTGGTAACTCATTCCTCAAGAAAAATGAAAGCACATGTCGTCCAAATGATTTTTTTATGCTTCATCCAAGTTATTGTTTTTCCTTAATATTCTTACTACTACCAACATTGTCTGCTGTTTGATTGACAGTAGTTGTCTTAGACATACTATATTTTTGCTTAAAATACACATTATAAGCCAGTTGCCTTTGTCCAAACCTTATACCCTTTATACGTTTTCATTTACGATTTTTTGAAGGACCCAGTAAAGCGCTACCACCATACTATAAAATATTAGCGATTACAAAAAAAAAGTTTATGAAAGTGACAAAATACCTTCATAAAGGGAATATTTTACTTGCGCCTTCTAAAAAGGACTATTTTCTAAGAATGTTAATAATAAACAATAAACTATGTAAAATACAATAAATAAATGTTTGACAAAATAAGCAAAAGGCGATTAAATTGCGATTTAAATGCATAAACCAATTACCCGAACGTTTCTTTTGACATTCCTTTCTCATCTTTTGTTACAAAATTCGTTCTTTGAAGAATGCCTACGATTGGTGCTCCTTGTGCATTTGTAAGAGCATTTTTCCCTCTCTATATCTCTGGTTTGTTTACACCGTAGTCAACTGTTTACAGGTCATTTTACAAGATTAGCCCTAATGGTGACACCTAGTATTTAAAAGTTAAAGCTGTAACATATTTTCCATAAAGAAGTTTATATTACTGAGCACATTGCATTACAACATTGTAATAAGAGTCACTTATAAAAAACCGTCACTAATGCGACAAGAATTTGGAAACGTCCAAAACGTAGGAAAAAAAGTTGTAATTGTGCAATAATAAAAAAAAATATATATCTTTGCGTTTATCAGCTCTTCCTAATTCTTAAAAACCAATATAATCATTTGGTTACTTCGTGACTCAACGATTTCAACACGTAAGAAAAACATAACCTAACTTTAAAAAAAAAACAAATATTGTTAATTAATTTTAGAAAATATGAATCGTAACCGTCTATTGACATACGAGGAACTCGTAAATTTTGCGGAAAATTTGCCCATGACAAGGACGACTTGGAACAATATTCGAAATAATATTACCGGACCACAACCTGGTCCAAGCCATGTAAGATCAGCAGTCCCAACCAAACAATCTGTCAAGGATTATATAGGGGCGCAGGAATTCACACCAAACGATGAAACTGTTTGGAGAAAAGAGCTGCAATATATGTTCCTCCAAATTGTTAATGGTATCAGAAAAAAATGGGCCCCGATGCTGAACTACAACTTGATGCTGCAGACGAGAATTCGATGAGGTTCGGCCCATCAGTGACATCCGATACGATAATATTGGCCCATCCACGACGACAAAAGTTTTGCCTCTGCAAAATACTAATTCGAAAGATTTTTCTGGAATTATGTGCAACAAGTGCAAAGGTCATTTTTGCCTTTCAAAAACAACAAATTATTTTTTAAACATTCATTCCAGGTAACGTAGGTAGCAATAATATAATGTAATATATAATTTATGTTGGGTTGCCCTGGACATATTACTTGTAAACAGAAATAGAAACAATATCATATATGTACATATTTAAATTAATAATAGAATATGAATTTTATTCTCATTTATGAGGCAAATTGACAATACTTTTACTATAGACTCTCCATAAGTTATCGCTTAAAAACTATTATTCATTATATTAATACAATTATAAGCAAGCAACGCCATAATTAAAAAAGAAGTTTTAGTAAAGGCAATTCAAGAGTTCCTTTGACAAAAACTCAAGGTACAAGCTATTGTTGAAGAGCTTTGAAATAAAGGAAGGAAATATCCTCGCAAAGATAAAGGGCTGGAAGGAAAAAAAGATAGTTTGGAAAATAAAAGATAACTAAGGTACGGGAATATACATACATAGATGACGACCTGACAGTGGAGGAGAGGCACATTGAAAAGCAATTACTTACATTTGTAAATACCCGTTTCATTACTTCCCAAATAATAAATACTACTTATAACTTAATAAATATTGATTACTTTCTTTCTAGACATTGTTACAATTATTTTGGCTGTATTTTATCTCTTAATTGAGAGTTTTAGTTTTATCGATTGATTAAATAAGTTATCCTGGTTAATTCGGGTAAATAGATCATCTTCCTGACTCCTTCTGCCATCTAGAGGAGAGAATTCCATAAGAGTCCTACCGCCGTGCGTTTGCATTATCTCATGTGTGTAATGTATATGTGTTGACGGGTAGATGGCGCACGATGTTTTATTTAATAGATTGGGTATTTTTAATTATTTTCTAATTTAGTTTTGGAGTTTCTTTTTGGGCTTAGAGTTATGTGACAAATTAATTATAATTTAGCCACTACTTGAGAAATTAGTGGAATGCTGAAGTATATCGTGTGTAATCGCTAACAAAAGGCGGATGTTTTGATATTTCTCAAGGGTTAATGTGAATATGGCGTGATGATTGTAACCTTGCCGAGGATATTGTTTTGTTGTGGCTTAAGAATTGTTCAACTGCTGTTAGTATAATTTCCACGTGTCTGATCGATCTTAATTGTGCTGTTTCTATATTCAATTATAGCTGTTAGTGCATGGCATAGATCTCATTTGAGCACTTTTGTTGGGTTAAGTCTAAGAACCATGTGCCTGATGTAATTTTGCGGTTCCAAGGGAATTAGTTGCTGTATCCTGCGGTGAAGGCATAATTTGAGGTGCAGATAGATGTAATGCTGTAGCCTTCCTACACTAATTTTCCCGAAGATGTCGTTAGCCGAGGATATGTGAGGCAGTTTTCCTTGTAACGAGTGTGACCTGTAGAAGGTATCGTGTATGGTAGCTGTGGATGTGGTTTTCCTTTAAGGTACTGTGACTGTGTAATTTTCCTGATATTACCCATAACGCGGGAATTATTGGCCAAACAGTTTTGGTAAATTTATGTCAATTTCGAGTACTTCGTACAGTAAATTTCAACTTTCTCGCCCTAACTAATCAAATAAGTCATCGTAATTTCTTAAATCAACTTCTTGTGGCATGTGAGCCTTTATAATTTGAATTCATTCAATTAACGTAGCTTAATTAATAACAGTGACTCCAGTTGGGAGCTACTTGTCCATTTTTGGAGACGTTACGTAGCCTTTTTTTTGGATTTAGAACTTTGAACAAATTTTGGATGTGTATTGGCGTTGCAGTCTCGCATCTGTATTGTGTAAATTCATAGCTTGTTATTTAGTGCAATTAGTCAACCATTTAAATTTATTATTGTACAATCTTGTAAGAATTTATTGAATTTAATTTTAATCACATTTTCTTATGTAAAGCATAGTTAACTAGCGCTAATATTTATACTATTAGATACCATATAACTTAGAGTCTGCACTCTACTGTCGAATAGATTGTCGGTTGCCACTGGTATACAGAGTGTTCATTTTGGAGTGTTGACGTGTTGCAATTTTCCGATCAAACTGTTCGACTTTGGAGGGACTTTCGGCAAGTTGCCTTATAATTGTATGCTTTTGTAAGAATATTGTCAGGTAATTATCTTAACTTTAAGGTTGTTTCATGTGTTTTCCATTTTGAATTTCTTAAATTTTGTAATTGTACGTCATTGGTAATTTGAAGTTGTGGATCACCTTGGGTGACCATTTAAGATTTTATTCATTCCTTCAGAAGTTTATTACTGGCAACTGAGTTGCGCTTTTGTGATTCATATTTCATTGCTTTGTTTTTTTTGAATATATTGTTGAAAACCAGAAGATTAGTTAGCAATAGCCGGTTTTGTTCTCAATATTTGAAACGAACTGTTGGTTCTATATTTTTTTAAGTTTCCAATAAACCTGTTGTTAAGTTTGAAAGAGTGTGTGTTGGTCTTATTTTCTTTCCACCTGGGGAGTTTTACATTGGATCTGGTCCGGGGTCTGAATATCTGTTGGGCTCAGCATATTTTAACGGATAGGCGCCCTGACAACTTAACCTTCGACGAGTACTGTGTTCGAACTCGCCCTAATTCTGACTGTAGCTGGAGGCGGTGCTGACTCCCATATTTAACATCGACCCCTGGGAAGTAAGAGGTAAGGCTTGAGTGTTTTATAAGTTGGTGATTGATTAATAGACAAGCGTCTTCCTAAATTTAAATAGAAGGTTAATTACCGTGGTGGTGTCTGACTTACTACCATCTTGGAATTTGGGTACCGAATCTGTGTAGGGCCTTGGCCATCTGATAATTTAAATACAAGAAGGTAGCAACATTAAATATAATCATTATACAAATAGATTTTAACTAAACATGTTTAACATATAGTTATAACGAGACAATAAATAAAAATATAGAAAAGAATATGTGTTTTATTTGTTACTATATATGTATATGACATGTATTGTCGTAAAGAATATTTATAAAACATCTCAAAATATAAACAACTTCGATATTAAATTATCCTATCCTTGACTACGCATGTGAACAAATCCAGCCATTAGAATGTGACGATTTAACGACATGGGAGCGATTTTCTCTGTAGGCGGGATATTTCAAAAGACGGCATGTGTATAAATTAGGCTAATGAAAATAGTTGTTAAGGTGGTGAATCAAGGTTTCAAATACCTTCGCGAAAACTTGTCAAAAATAACAGAAGAAAAACTAAAAAGAAACTATGTTTATACGAGAAATAGTGAGGGATAGAAAATTTGAAATTAAATTAATAGCACAGGAAAACGCTGGGTGATATATATTACTTAACGTCCATAAAACTGATGTATCATTTCATGGTAAAACCAAAAATTCAAGTGTGTTTATCGATGTTATTTATTATTTAACTTTCACATATGTATTGCCTCTATAAAGACCAGAAACTAATATAAAGTTATCAGAACGTATTTAATAAAAGGACTAAAGAGTAGGGGTACTAACACAGAGCCTTAGGGCACTTCCATATTTAGATGTAGTACTACATCTTGCATTATTTTTTCTCTTACATAAACAACACGGAATTATTAATGCTTCTTCTAATGTCATGTGATATAATAGTGAAATTAGATGAAAATCTTCCACAGAATCATACAAACGCTTTATAGGCACATCAAATAGAGAACCACTTGAGTTTACATTTTCTTAGAAACGACATCGTAATAATAATAATAATAATAATAATACCCTAATACATGAAATACATTACCGATATGAAGTCATTATGATATCGGTAATTTTTCTCATAAAACCAGCACCATGTTCATCATCTAAATTATCCACTATTTACCGTAAGACATTATTGCCTTTATTTGTTGGAATATATAAACAAAAAAAGCATAATCAGAGCAGACTTCAATTATAAAGAAATTAAAGACCGTACGTGTACGTGAGCAATTATGTAAGGTAATTTTGCATACTTATCTAACCTTTTTTGTGTTCGTTGGAATTGTAATTTCTTAACTAGGCAGATCGTCTCAGTAAGTCATGGTCTAACTAAACCCACGTTATTAATTGCGGTACTTTATCGTGAGAAAATTAAGTAGGTTGTATAGATTATCCTGTGATTATAACTTTTTCTTCAGTTGTCGGAGTATTAAACTTGTCCACACTTCCAATAAAAATATAAAGTTCAGAAAATAAGAGCACACAGATTGTGATGTGTCTGTAATTTTAGTGTTTTTGTTTATAAAATACTAATTTGTGAGTTATCCTATAATTGCTAACTCGAACTAGATTTAGTAGTTCCTTCTTATTTCCATAACTTATTTGCTTTTATTATTATGTACGTTACAGTAACAGTTTCTGGATTTTAAATATGCATTTTTATTGCGTAAAAAGCACGTCAAATCATGAAAGAACATATTTTATTACATGTATTTAAAATAACTCTAACGTTGATAATCAGGGCAAAAGGAATTAGAACAACTTATTTCGGGTAACATACGAGGTAGGCGCCATAAATTCTCGGCCTAATATACAAAAAAGAAACATGGAACAATATAAGAATTTTTATTTTTCAATGTAATCTCCCTTAACTTCTATACATTTGAATCACATATTGCCAAAACAACACAAGTAACTTTTTGGACAAATCGAGTTTCCACATATTTTCTGTTATATTGGCTGTTCTGCGTTGTTTGGTGCTAAAAGAACTCAAGTGAGCATATCGCTTATGTTAGAAACTTACACAACTCAAGTGACTGACTTAGGTTGTTTCTACACTATAAAGCGCCATAAAAATAATAACATAACCTTAAAATTAAACGAGAGTAGTTGCTGTACCTATGCGAGTGATTGTTATTAATATTGTTACTTTGTATAAACTGGTTATTGTTATTACCAAATGGCTCCTTAGAAACGCAAAAGGAGTTCGCAACGACCCAGTTTATAAACGAAATGTGATTCGAACATCTAGAGTCAAAGGATTAGAATACAAGAACTACAAAAACAACACGGTACCTGCCATAACTCCAAATCTTAATATGAATCTTTGCAGGTAAGCTCTTTGTAATTAACTTCTTCATTGCGGTATAATTTTTCAATATTACTTTATTTTATCTGTGCTATGAAATGTTCAGCTAAAATAAATGTCGACATGAGAGAACGTATTTTCAGAAGTTTTTATGGCTTGCCTAACAAAGACTCACAAGATCTTTATCTTCAGAGTACAGTAACGGTTGTGAATGTTAAACAGGAAAGAAAACGTAATCCTGAAGGAAAAAAAGGGACACGTATCATATGAGTACTCTGTACAGGTCGATGGCAAAAAGATTAAAGTTTGTTGGGCATTGTTGCATACACATCGGTCTTACTGCTGAAAGTATGAAGAGGATTAAACTACTATTAAGAAACAATCAAACACCTACTGACAAGAGAGAGAAACATTCTAAAGGAAATGTTATAAATTTGATCAGAAATCACATTTCTTTATATTCTGCAAAGGAATCGCATTATTCAGGAAGAGAATTCCAATCCCTTGATGGCAAACTGAATGTAAAGATAATGCATGAAATGTTTTGTACAAAATATCCCAATACAAAAGTCAATTACTATTTTTATTTAAAATTCTTTCACGACAATTTTAATTTGCACTTTGGACGACCCCAGGTAGATACTTGCAATAAATGCGAAGAATTGAGTTTAAAAATAAGAAGTACTTCTCTAGGGGATGCAGCCAAAAAAGCTGCCGTTGCTGAAAAGATGGTTCACGGACGCCGTGCAAAGAAATTCTATAAAGCCATTCAAATTGCTACTAAAGAGTGTAAAGAAAATCAAGAACTTGCAGCAATCTCATTAAATTTTATGCAAAATTTTCAGTTGCTTCTACTTCCTGTGCAAGATTTGTTCTACCTAACACAGTTAAGCGTCTCGGTATTTGGTATTCATGGACTCCCTTTTCGATAGAGGATTGTAAAAGAGAACCATTGTCTCATCCCCTGTGACAATGGACTCTAAAATCGGTTTTGGATCGTCTCCATACCGCGCGGTACTCAATTTTCGTTACTTCAGACATTTTCGTGCGCTATTCACGTTGGTTGGCTAGTTATGAAAAACTACTAGGCTTCGAACCGTCATATTTATAGTGTACACCTCGAATATTTGCATGCATGACGTGACAGAGTTTGAACACGTTTGAATAAGCCTGTCATTTAGATTATTCGTCCATTCTACTTTTCCTTTGTAGGTATTGAGGTGTCACAAATATAGAAACTGACTTAACCATTAGTAAATATTACTTAGTAAATCATATATGTATATTACAAAGAATACGGGTCACAGAATGCAAGCTTTGGGCAATATTATATTTCATATTGTGTTGTATTTCCAAGTATTTTAATAAAGAGTGTCTACATAAGTTGAGTTTTTTAGTAAAATGTGTTCTAATGATTTACTATAGTTTAACAAAGATTTATAGGCAATACAACATTGTGTTTATAACAAACTCTAGCTGTTTTTTTTCTGAGAGATTTTATTTATACTTACTTAGTAAGTAATTTAATCTTTTCACATTTAGATTCTTCAAAAAAACATGAAATTATAATTATCAAAGACTTTTACTGAACTTGTATGTGCAACACCTTTATTAAAATAACTTTCTATGCTGGAAAAAATATGAATATTGTTTCTTTTCTTGAAGTATATTGCTTTGTATTATTGATATAGTTAAACTTGCAAGTTCATAAGGATTTTCAATAGAATAATGAAGAAAAAACAGTCACTGTTTGTTGTAAACACAAAGATATATTTGTATATAGATCTAAAAATACAAGTATTTTATGTGTTAAACTATAATGAATCGCTAGAATACATTTCAAATATCATACCTAACACCAAAAAAAGGTTAATCTATGTACTCAACTTTTATAAAAATTACTTTGAAACAGGCTCTTCTTTAACTCCATACACTTTACAGGCGATAAAAAGAAGTATGCGGTTTGTTTGTAAACCTTGACCTAGAATAATAGTGACATCAACAGAAAATACCCGTATTGATCAATGGGTGACAAAATATTGAAAGACGATGTTGACAAGAAAATTTGTTTAATATAAAATGAATTAAATGGGAAGTCCTAGTGTACTGCAACGATATGTTTCAGACGCTTTAGTCCTCATCAATTCGGTATATTAAGAATGTATAGGGAAGTTTGTTGTTGCCCCTCATAAATTAAGGATCTTCTGACGGAAGCTATAAATGGTGATCGGTTTTCCTATTTTCTTTATTGGTTTACTATAATTGTCAATTGAGTCACTAAGGCAAAATGTATAGAAGAAGCTTTTGTTGGGTCAAAAAATATTTTGACTTTAGTAAATTCTGTATATATGTGGGTTGTTTGACGAAAGAGTGATTTTCCAATACAAAAAAAAAGTTAGTGTAAAAAATATATATTATACTTTTGGACATAATCCCCACATATAATTATTTTATTAATATCACTTTTAACATAGCAAAATTCTAAATTGTTACATACACAAATTGTTAAGGCTTTATAAAAATTTATAAAACTAAATCATGTTTTTGATTTATTTTACATTTTAATTCAGTTGGTGAAGAATAAAAGTTTCTCTCTCAGGACTTCGGATCTTTATTTGAAAAGTACGAATTCCTTTATCTAAATTTTTCTTGCTTTTTTTTTTTAATATAAAAGATATTACTAGAAATAGATCTAAATTTCATGGCGTCATTCGCTTTTGGTATGGCTTCGTCTCGGAATATTTGATGGACTGAAATCAGGATACTATACAGGAACAATTTGCCTTCTTCTAGGGGAATCGGCATAAAAAAAACAACTTTGCTTCTGCCTGGGAAACGAGATAAGCAGCTATAATTCCGTCTTCTTCGTGAAATAAACATTAATACAGGAAAGATTCTGCATCTGCCTAAGATTTATCTTTTTAAATTGTATATGTTATTCGTATAATGTTTTCTCGATTTCAAGGTTATCCTTAGTGTGATGACGTTCAGGGTACTCCAGAGCCTCCAAAACACCATTTTTATCCAAAATTATTCTTCACTTCGTAAAAAGAATTATTCTATGCCAATTGTTGTTTCACGTCGACCAATAAATACTATGTGGTAATCGAATAATTCCCATATATTTTACATGTCGTCAATTTATTGTACATTAAGTTGCATAACAATAATTACAATTAATATACAGATTGTTTTCTACTATATCTACTATACAGGGTGTAGCACCTAACATGCCTCGGACCGTAGCTCCTCTATCATACAATATATCGAAAAAAGTCTAATAGAAAAACTGTCGATAATTACAATCGCAATTTTCCTAAAATATTTTTGGTCATCAGTGCCGTGCCGTATTCCAGTGGCGTATCAAACCTATGTTTTTTTTAAATGGAACAATATATATTTTATGGCTGATTCGGAAAGCCCTTGACGAGTACTTTTTTTTCTTGTGTAACGTTATACCGCTAACTTTAGCGGTTTCGCTGTTCTAACGGTTTTTCTTCGCAGTTAAACCATACTTCGACATTTTTTTTGGCAGGAACTAAATTGTACCGGCGTTTGGATTTCGAATTTAGGGATGGACCAAGACCACTTCTACCTACTCTTAATTTTTTTTCAAGTGCCATTATGCCGCGTTTTACTAATGCAGAATATGCCGATATGGTTTTCTTGTATGGTTTTTGCGATGGAAGTGGACGTGCTGCAGCTGCTCAGGCGATACCCAGATCGCATTTTTCCTCACCACACAACATTTTCAAACGTTTTTCGCTGTTTAAGACAGGATCTCTCCCAAATCGGCGTGTAAAAAAAGATGGATTAGGGAACGATGTTGTAGTTTTAAATGCAGTTGAACGAAGTTCTTCTACCAGTATGCGTAGAATATCTCATACAACGGGAATTCCTCAAGCCAATGTATGGAGAAATTTGCACCTTAAATGGCTTTATCCCTATCACTTATAAAAAGTCCAGTATTTACTTTCTGGAGAAAATCGAGTACGATATTGCCAGTGGTTACAAAATAATTTGGAGATTATTGCACACATACTTTTTACAAATGAGGCCCAATTTACAAGGAATGGTATTAACAACACACTTAATTCTCACATCTGGACGGATCAAAATCCACACGAGACAATCGTGGTTAACCATCAACATCGTTTTTCAGATCATGCGTGGTGCGGCTTATTAAATAATCATCTTATTGGGCCTCATTTTTTTGAAGAACGTCTTAATGCAGGAAGTTACCTTCACTTTTTGGAAGAAGAATTGCCGAATTACATGGAAGATATTCCTTTGGAAGCTCGTCGTGGCATATGGATTCAGCAAGATGGGGCACCACCACATTTTGGGAGATAAGTGACAGTGTTTCTTAATACAAATTTTCTGGAAGGGTGGATAGGACGAGGTGGTTCTGTACATTGGCCACCTCGGTCACCTGATTTGTCTCCGTTAGATTTTTTCTATGGGGTTGCCTCAATTCTCGTGCGGACATTAATGGTAAACCAGACACACGCGAAGAATTGACTGACCGTATAGTTGAAGCTACTAATTCTCTGAAGAATGAATTGGTAACAATTAACTAGCAACATTCTATGACACAAAGAATAGTTGCTTGTTTAGAAATGTCGGTTCTTAATTTGAACAGTTACTGTAATTTTGTGTTAATTATCTATCAATTTATGAATAAATTTGCTTTTATATATATTTTTTTTAATTAAATTCCTTCAATATCTACGAAACAAAGAGCAATTCACTTATAGGTCAAATAACATTTTTTGATTGTAATGGCCCCCGGAATATATGGGATAAGTTTGTCGGTCGAGTCGCGGAACAGCCTGTATACATAACGATTTCATCAAATTTGTGTTTACATTAAATATAACCAGTTTATTATACCTAATATGATCATTATAATATATATTGTGTATATATAACTATACATAATATGTTTGAACAATAGAGTTAGTGAAATTAACAATTTGATACCAGCTATTAAATTTATATTGTAAGCAATGGACAAACAAAAAGAAAAACACTACAACTCCTCTTCTCTCTGTTTATATATCTAATTTACCGGCGTTATTATATGACTTCACTGGCATTTGTTGTGTACCGTTAAAACGTTACCAGATTAAAATAAAGATAGAGTGTTTGGTTAGCAACTGCTGCGAACTTAATAAACATAAATTACCGATTGTCACGTCTTCGTTGGATATTTTTTTTTTGGTATCTATATTTTCTTTCCACA
Organism: Amphimallon solstitiale; assembly: GCA_963170755.1. Classification (NCBI taxonomy): domain Eukaryota; kingdom Metazoa; phylum Arthropoda; class Insecta; order Coleoptera; family Scarabaeidae; genus Amphimallon; species Amphimallon solstitiale. The sequence continues at coordinate 173,895,787 of OY720676.1, forward strand.
CAGTATTCTCTTTATTTGAACAGCGAGACAATTTTGAAATTCCTTCTCTTTGATTCAACACAAAACGACAAATTAAAATAATTTCGTCAATTCATTAAGCAAACATGTTTGGAATATTATTCAAATCGACTCCTGTGATCCTGTGTTGTGATTTTTATCATCTGCTGCTATTTTTCCTATGTAGTAATTAATTTACTGCTTTTTTATTTGGGGTATTATATCCGTTTATGGGAGAATATACATTCTGGCGCGTTGATTTATTAATTAATTAGTGTCTGGCGATGTTAATACCGTATCAAGATCAGATCTTCTTAATTTTTTCTTGATAGTATCATTACGTAACCGAATTCCATTAAAATGCTTCTAAATCAAGATGATCAGCGCGGTCGAATAAATTAATCTAATCGCTGTTGTTTGTACGTAAATATTGTTACTGTTTTTTTTATATACTAATTACTGAACATACCGATAAATTGAAATTTATACAAAAGCTCCATGATCGATGGGGTTAATACACTACGCGATCATTTCTTGTTTTTGTTAATAGCTTTGTTCATTATATTTTACTTTTTTGTTTAGATATTGAAACATTTCCATTCATCCAGAATATGTTTTCTATCTAAGTCGTAGGCTTTTAAGGTTGCCGTCGATACTTTATTGGTTTCTGTGTCTAAACCGTGTCGTAGTGTCTACTTTTGATGCTGTTACTTCGTCCACTATTTATTTTTAACGTTTATACCTAAGTAGTAGTTTTTAGGTGAATTAGCAGTACCAATAGTGCAAAAGTACGTAATAAAAAAGTTAATAAAGTTACCGAAGATTTGTGTTTGATATTGAATATGCAAATAACTGCACAAGAAATACAAAAGAAAATAAATAATTTACGCATACAATTCATTCAAGAAGTATCAAATTAACATGTCATTTTTAACAGTACTCTAAAATGGAATTTGTGTTTACATTTTACACAGTTGGCAAAAAACTTTATAACATGAATATTACTAGAAATCACTAAAAACTTGATCAAGTTGAGAAGAAAAATAGAACATGTTCTAAGCCACCAAGTTCTGGCCAAGAAATTGATCAAGTCGACTTGGCAAGTATAATACACGACTTGTCGTCAATTATAACTTGATCAAGTTCTTGGTCAAGAAATTGATAAGTGTAATACAGCCTAAATATATTAAAGACTTTATTCACATGTGTATATAATATAAATTACAAGTTTAAATAGGAAATAGGTAGTTACTTTATTGTAAATTTATAAGGAATTTTATACATGTATAAATATAACGTATGATCAAAAAGTCTTTGGATCGCTATTGCCGTGGAATTTATGTCAATCTATGAAATTATTTACTTTTATTAATTTTAACATTTACTTGACAACTTTCAAGTCAGCAGGTTATAATTCAACCTAAATAACCTAAGTAATTATAACCTAAAATCTATTTTATTTGTGACTTTTCAAAGTCAAGAACCACAGAAGTAAATAATTCTATAGATAGCTTTACATTTCATGGCTATAGCGATCCAAAGACTTTTTGATCATACGTTAGTACATACATAGTAAACATATACAGTGAGCTCAAAAAGGTTGGAATAAATTCATTTAAAATTCAACCTTTAATTTTTTTAAAAAACACTGGGACCCGTCAATTTTTATTTTTAGATGGGCATTTTTTAAACTAATTTTTGTTTATACAGGGTGACTCAAAAAAAAAGATTTCATTTGACACTTCAATTTTTTTTAATTGAAACACCCACTTTTTATTTTATTTTCGGATTCTACGTAAAATTTTGATCACATTTCATGTATTATAACCTAAGTCTAAGTTAAGTTCTTTTCTAAAATAATCAATGTAATTTAAAAAAAAAAAATTAGTTAATTCTAAATAATAAATGTCTCAATGATTCGTAATTAAATTGTGAAATATTAATTTAATAAATGTTGAAATTGGCCACCACCAACATCCTGGCAATATCCGAGGCGATCTTCGAATTCTTGCAAAACATTGTGCACTATTTGAGGTTCTATCAGTCTCATTTCTTGTCTTATTCGGTATTTAAGTTCGTCAATATTGTTCGGTCTGTTGATATACACTTTAGATTTTAGGTAGCCCCACAGATAATAGTCTAACGGGGTCAAATCAGGGGATCTGGCCGGCCATTCTATTGGGCCCCGTCGACCAATCCACCTTCCAGGAAAAACACTATCTAAATATTCACGCACCGGGCGAGTAAAATGGGCTGGTGCTCCATCCTGTTGATACCATAAGCTATCATTGGGAATGTCAGGATCTTCTGGATTTGGATACACTACAGCAAGCGCAGGTATCAAATCGAAATCTAGAAATTCTAGATATCTTTCTCCAGTCAAAGTGCCGTCAAAGAAGAAGGGACCCAAAATTCTGTTTCCAATAATCCCAGCCCAAACATTTACTTTTTGAGGGTATTGTGTGTGACACTCCATAATCCAATGCGGGTTTTCTGTAGCCAAATAACGGAAATTTTGCCTATTCACGGTTCCGTTTAGGCAAAACGTTGCTTCATCCGAGAACACAATTCTTCGTGAAAATTGAGGATCATCAATACATCTCTCCATCATTATTTCACAAAATTACATTCTTCTATCTGGATCGTCCTCATTTAGTTTATGAACTAACTGAACTTTATAAGGATGCCATTTATTTTTATGTAAATAGTTTAATACAGATCCTTTACTAATTTTGTTCTCGTCAGCAATAGCGCGACTAACTTTATGGTTGTTCTCTTCAACGGATAATAGCACATTCACTGCACATCTTCTGAGATAGTAGGCCGGCCTTTTACATAATTATCTCTCACATGCCCCAAATCCCTATATTTTTTTCAATTTTACTAATAGTTGATTGAGATATAGGCGCTCTGTTTGGGTATTTATTGTTGAACAGTTCGGAAACTTCCAGTTGGGTACGCATCCTATCTCCATAGCCAATCATCATTAGTATTTCTATGCGCTCCCTTTCATTTACTCGTGCCATTTTACAGTTAAAAAAACTACTTTTATTAGAACTTTTATACAAACGTTTAAATACTTTTGACAGGGAATGAACTTCAACGTCAATGTTAACAGATAAAAATGGTATTAATGTTTAAATGTTTACAGTTTCAGTAAATTTGATTATGTTTAACTCCTAATATGTACAGTTTAAATGAAAAGAAATAAGCTAACTTAACATAGACTTAGGTTATAATACATGAAATGTAATTGAAATTTTACGTATATTTCGAAAATAAAATAAAAAATGGGTGATTCAATTAAAAAAAATTGAAGTGTCACATGAAATCTTTTTTTTGAGTCAGCCTGTATAAACAAAAATTAGTTTAAAAAATGCCCATCTAAAAATAAAAATTGACGGGTCCCAGTGTTTTTTAAAAAAATTAAAGGTTGAATTTTAAATGAATTTATTCCAACCTTTTTGTGCTCACTGTATAAACAAAATGCATACACAATATTTTTACAAAATATATAAAAGAAAGAGCAAAAGAAACTATGAATGGACAAAAATATTTTAAATTTTTGTGTTGACAACTAAAATTATTCCTGAATGTCACTGTCACTACTTTCAGAACGATCCAAATGAATTATGAAACTATCGTGTAGATTTTCAACAATCACGTCTAACTCCCACATATTCATGTTCAACGATGTGTCTCACAACTCTTTGACTTCCTTTAATTTAAATGTAGTGTTTTTTCTTGCAATTTCTCCTTTAACTTGGGCCCATATTAATTCAATTGGGTTGAGTTCGCAATGATATGATGGTAGTCTTAGTACTGTTCTATTGTAAGTTTTTGCAAGTTCATCAATCGCATATTTATTGAAGGTTTCTTTGTGCACCTTAACTAAATGTAATAGTTCATCTTTAACCATATCTTTTCGAAAGGATATATTTTTCTCTTGCAACCAAGACTGAATATCACCTTTCCGTGTGGTTGTAGTTGTCACGTCTTCAATTTCTCTACTGTGATAAGAAGCATTATCTAATACCACAACACATTTTTCTTCCAAAATTGGCAACACCTTTTCAAACAACTCCTCAAAGATATTTGCATTCATATATTCATGGTAATCATTGGTCCTTTTTGACTCGAACAACAATAAGCCGTTTTCAATAAATCCATCTTCTGAACCAATATGATCGTCTTCCCTTTTCAGTTGGATTTTTAAGACCCGTCGAGAGCCTTTGTAATAATGCTTGCCTTGGACTTGCTACCGTTTCATCTACCCACGTCTCATCTAGGTAATAAATTTTTCTATTTTGTTCCCTAAATTCTTTTATTTGACGAAGCTGGCGCCGTGTCCGTGTAACAATTCCACATTTTCCTTTAAAAAACTACTACGGGCTTGGTAACTGGTAATAAAACATGCAAAATGCATGGAAATAGTTTTGCACATACTATAATGTGCAGTACTCATTAAAAAGCGATGCATCGGATATTGAATATTTTATTTTGCTCATCACGGGTTTGAGCATTTTTTTGGCACAATTGCGTCTAACATATACATAAAATGCCTTGCATTATATAAGAAAAGCGATATGAAAAACAGAAAAACCGTGTCACATTCATATTTTAAACGTTTACTTGCGTAAATACTAGTCGATACATATTTAAATTCTGCATAAAAAGTACCTCAAGAAATTAAATAAAAATGACAGATCTACTCAAACAAAACAGTTATTATTATAAGGAAAAGAAATTTGATATTTTTCTTTTTCTTGCAAGAAGTACTGTAATACATGGACATTTGGAAATTGAGGAATATCGCATAATTTCACTACATAGTCCTTACGAATAATTCTTTTAATTTAACCGTACCTGCTTCTTTTATAATAAGCATCCACATGTTGGAAATGTTAGGTATGTGGGACACGCTGTATTGTTAATTAGTCTAAATAAAAGTTCAGCATGTGCTGTTTCGTTATCTTTACAATTTCTGCTATACTGGGTTGTTACATTAAAACGTTTTTATTTGACACTTAAATATGGTTTGTTCATACATCATACAGCATTGCCAACTATCTTGGAACCGATTATAGTACAAAGTGCTAAATAATTATAGTACATTCAAAAAAAATATAGTATATACATGAAATAAAAAACAAAAATATGTTTAATTTTTATTTTACTCATTACAACTGAACGTAACGAACGAAACAAGATAAAATGCAATACAATTCAAATTTTGTGTGTAAAAAATAAAAGTAAATTTAAAAGCCGACCCAAGTTAGCAATAAAATTGAAACATTAGTTGAAATTAAGGATCTGAATCAGACATGTCAGGATATTATAACGTATTTTTCTGTACATGTACAGTTCTGAGCAATAAATTGGCGTACACTTAATATACGCTTATGTAAATATGACTTTTGTTTGAATATCTGTCATGTATGGCAAATTGAATTGACGCTATAATTCAATTTGTCATACTTAACTTAAGCCATTTTCACAATGGCAAAATAATGTCAAAATTTGCAATAAGACGTGTACGCCAATTTATTGCACAGAACTGTACGTACATTAATTGATTAAAATTTAGGTATGTACATTTGTTATTTCTCTTTGCAGTTTTAATCATGTTAACTTTACTAAATATTCTTTCACACTGGGCATTACAATGAGGTATACACAAGAAGTTTAACACAAATTTGGCTAAATTTTGAAATTCAAAAACTTCGAGAACATTTTTATATTGTAACAAGCGCCACCAAAAATATCTATTTGTTCTTCATTTCTTATTTCCTGTTGTGAATTGAAGGTAACTTTCTCCATTCGTGATCAATTAGTTGTTCTATATCAACTGTATTATAGTATAGTATAGTATTTAGCATTTTTAAATATTGGAAATAAACATGGATTTTTATTTTTAAAACCATTTGAAATTCATTCTATGCCGAGATATATATTTTTAATGTTTAAAAATCGTAATTCCCCTTTCCGCTTAAAAATAGTAATTCCATAAATCCTCCTTACTTATACATTCGAAATATTTGGCGTTTCATGACATTCATGGTTTTAATCCAATGAGTGGCTTTATTTATGTATATTGTAAGAAATATAAAATTATAGTATAACGTGCGTACTATATTCACTTTGAAATTATAGTACAAATTATTAATATTTTAATTATAGTACGGTTGGCAACACTGGTTCCATATGTTGTAGTTACCAACTTTATGCATCGAAATAGAGAAAATATTTTATCCATGCCGTTTCATTTTTGGAATTGACGACTTTGATGTAATCGTAAAATGTAATACATTACTTAATGTTTTCATAAAATTGCCGATATTCTTCTTAGAAATCTATACAAGACATTCCCGTACAATCATTTCAAATACACGATTTAGAAGTATACATACGTAATTAACTTAATAAGAAAAGCAAAACGATACACGTTCTAATATGAATATCGGACGGCTTGAGAAGACCGCCGCCGTTCCACCGGCTAATGGTAAGCCTTTTTTGCCGTTATTGTCGTCTGACAAATGGCAGTGATCATGACAACATTACAGTCGACAGATAAATCACTCGATTAATTGAGTTTAATCCACGAAAAAAAAAGGAAAATAGTAAGAAAAAAAGAGAAGAGCTAGAAGGACGCGAACACGTACATAGGAGTTGCTATAAATCGTTTAATTACATAACCCGATAATGTTAATTTGCATTCGAACTACATGTCCATACCTATAATATGGATATGTGGTTTCTCTGTCAGCGTAGTGTATACGACTCAACGGTTCCGGTATTCAGTAACATTTCATTTGGTATTTCGTGCTTTGAAGATGGTGAAAACCGATACCGGCTAAACGTTACCGTAAACATGTTGGTAAGCTTTTTTCCTCAGTTTTCGCTTGCAGTAGAGATTGAAAAAAAACCGCCGCGATCTTAAGCTGTTCGATAATATTGGTCAAACAAATATCAATTTTTTTTCTTGTTTATTAAGTATATACAGTTTTCTTTTCTTTTATAGATCAAATAATAAATACAAATTTCTTTTAACACGTCACATTTAAGATTAATAATATAACGAAATCAATGGCATTAATGACAGAAGTTAGGTTTACATTCTAGGACTGGACTTAAATGAATAATGTAATTCGAAATTGGGCATAGTAATAACAGTAATATAATACGATGTAAAAGCTGTACATTATGTATGTAATGGTTGCAACTTACGATATGTTTATATAAAAGTAGTTGCATCTATCGCAGTGAATGTATGCGACTTTGAAGTGCGGCATTTTGCGCAGAAAGTATTTTAGTTAAAATCGTAAACGTTACCTGTACCGGTCCAATTTATTTTTTACTTTTATTAGTTATATGTTTTCTATTGCGTAAAAATGCCTTGTCCGTATCCGTCGCGAGATACTGTTTGAGCGGTGGATAAGATATTTGTCTGCGGTAAAATTTTACGGTATTCAACTTGTTGTGGTAAGTGAAAACCCACGTAGTAAAACATGTGTCGTCAGATACACATAAAGCACATATTGCTGGCTCTGCAACAGCTTATGAACGGTAGAAAGCATTTAATTCAGATTTATTTAAAGTGCTCCATGGAATACGATGAATCATCCTGGGTTTACTCATTTTTTACAAAATTATGTTAACAGTAAATATAGTGATTTGTGGGCGACCGTAGAATCCACTTTGAGAAAATATTATTTGTACTCGATGTACGATGAAATTCCCGTACACTTTAATGTCAAGTTGGTAGGTCTATAAACTCGAACACGGCCATTATAATACGATTAAAATACCTTTCGTCACTAAAAACTACATTATTCTAGAAATTAGATCCTTCCCTCAAGTATTCAAGTGAAAATACCACTCTTTGTTCCTTGTTATCCCGCGTCAAAAAAGGTTTTCTTATTGCAGGATGATTACGTAAATTACATTGCTGTTTAATGCGACGCCGCGCATCCTGTATCGAAGATATTCTAGGCCGACCACTTCCAACTTTTCTCTCAAGAATTTTATCATTATACCATTTCTTTTTTATGGAGTGTACAGTGCTTTTTGCAATTCGAAATCTTGTAACCACGTTCCTTTCAGACCAACCTTCTTCAAGTAAGGTAACAATTTTAGCTTTCTCTACGGAGGATAAATGAGAAGCCATGACTTTTCTCGAAATGACAGGTTAATAATATGACATTATATAAGATGACGGATTAATAATGACTATGTTTACAATCAAAAAAATTGCTGACCGATATTTATCGGCCGCAACTGTACATTGGGTGAGTAGATGAAATTATTAATGTTAAAGGACGCAATATTGTTAATGTTTTTGGTTGGGGTACATATCAACTTGCATCTAAGAGATTCGAAAAAACTAATGCAGAATCCACATCACATTACGTGTTTGAAATTGCTATTGGGGTGAAAAGCATGATCAAAATAAGGAAAAAGGGTTAATACTTGTGAAAGATGCAGCTTTGTATATGAAGGCGACTAATCGGTTCTTACAATTAACGTACAGCAGTATGACACATATTACATGCTTCACACAAGCTCTTCTTCGAGTGTCATGGTATGTTTTATAAACCCTGCAGTCTTGCTTCTGGAGACGAGGTATTTACTGTTACTTGGTAAGTACGTGCTTCTCTAAATGCATTTTGATTCACGTGTGAAAAATATCAGATCGTGATTTATGATATGTCTCTGGAATTGACATGTAAACCTGACTTACGATGCCTATATGACACAAATTTGTTTTCTCTTGAGCTTTAGCATCAGGATGTAAAAACTTTTTGACTACTAGCATATAAGTATTAGAATTTCGTTATTTTATGCATCGAGAATTTAGAATTGCATATAACTTACTACTATTTTGGACGACGCAGTCTAATTTATCTGCACGATCGACAACATCGGAAGCCTCTTTGACTAGATCCTTTCTGGACTTCGAGAGTCGTTCTTTCCGGACAGGTGAAGCAGCCGGTAGAACCTTAATGTCCCCGCTCAATGTTCCAACGGTACGAACGCCTTCTCTTGGCACTGTAACAATTAAAGGTGCTTAATGAGATAACACCCACAATTAAGGTTTAAGGAAAAATACAATAATAAATTTTAAAAAGGTTTATGTTAAATTAAAAATATTCAACCCTTCCCCACACTGAATAATTAATTAATAAATTTGTTAAGCTAAATTCATTGTTGTCAAGAAGCAAACAGCAACCAATTTGAGCATATTCTATCTCTCATTTTCATAATTATTTTGTCATAGATTCGCATATTATGTTTAAGGAAGTTTGGAAGAGACAATTTTAGTACTATGTATGTGCGTAGAATGCGTTCACCATAAAATCACATCTCTGTTGTGCTAAATACAATTTAATATTTGAGTCGTAGCCTTCCACGGTTGACGTTGATAACTAGGGCGCGGACACGTACGGTTTTTTTACCACTAAGTGTACTATTTTGGCGCGATATTTGAATTAATTAATATCAGCAATGTGACCTGATTTTCTCTTCTGTACTTGTTCTCTTTGAATTAAGTACATCCTTGTAGATAGAAAACGTCCTTTCTACATCGCAACTGGTTATAGGTGCGTACTGGAAATATTCTTTTATTTCAGCGTATTTAGCATACACAATTGCCGCAATGTTATTAAATCTGGATTTCTATTAAAAACTGCATCTAACTTTAGCCAAAGGCCTCATCCGAAGTCACTTGGAATACTTAACTTTCAAAATCCAAAAAACCCTTTAAACTGCGCTTATGGGATTCTAATGTCAAATTTGACAATTAATTCAAAGGCGTATTACACTTCCCTACAACTAGGGTCCCTAGCTCTAACTCAGGGTAGTGAAATATTAGATAGGGTGTAATGCGCTATCACTAGGGAGCTAGGGCCTCTCACCTTGACATAGGGCCCCTATGCGCTCTATCACTAGGGCGGTGTTATAAGGAATAGGGACCCAGTAGCTGGCGGTGCGATCGCACGACGGGGCCTTGGAAAGGTCCTCCGCCTCGAGAGAAACGTCCGCTAATATAATTTTTGACAAAAGTGCTTGGGATATCAGAGAGATGAATTTCAAATCTTGATATGTGTTCCCTGTTGCTAGAAATCTTAAAGTAACTACCAATCGTTGCTATGATGTCTTAATATCGTGTCTTTTTTTTCAATCAAATTTTTACAAATTCTTCAAAATTGTGAAGTTCCTACTTTCAAATAATTTTTCAAATCCGATGGCTCCAAAGCTTTCAGAATTTCCATGTTTGACAACTTGTTACGTAATAATAGATATTATTTCACCTACGTCTTCCTCTTAGGTTTTTTTATTTTTAAAGCACTAACCGCTATGGCGGCGGCGGCTAGTGCTATTGTTTTATTTTTCGACAGCGTCGATGCCAATGTTACTTTTACTCTTATCAAAAAGCATATTTTTGAAAATATCTTGCAAATCGTGCGTTCCAGACTGACATGTCATCAGCATTAAAGTATATGGACTTTAATTTGGAACAATTTGTGTGTAAAACAAATTTCGAAATTCAAAACAAATATTTTTTCTAAACCAACATTTTTACTTTGGACCGGAATTAACACTTTTACTCGTATCGAAAAGCAGCTTTTTTCCGCAAATATATTGTGAAGGATTTAAAACTTAATTTGGAACAACTTTTGCGTAAAAAAATCGGACCGCAAATACATACGAGGGGTCGTTTGTATATTCCCGGATTAGACTTTTCAATTTTAATATAATTTTTCACTTTAATGTTTTATTATCATACATGCCTTGCTAACACCTTGACAATTTACAAAACAATAGCAGCAGTATTAGTTTTAATATCTGTCAGTTTGTGTTGTCACGTATTAAAATGCACAAACTTGAATATTGGACATTTATAAAATTCTGGACAAAACAAGGAAAATCGCCAAAAATTATTCGTGAAGAAATATTGGTTGTATACGGCCAGTGTTGTCCTTCAAAGTCGACTATTTGCGAATGATCAAAATTGTTTAAACATGGCCGAGCATCACTGGATGATGATCCCCGTCTAGGTCGGCCTGGTGACGTGATCACCAACGATGTTATTAAAAAAACCAAGAATTTGGTACTGAAGGATGCAAGATTAAATAAGCGATAATTAGCAGCTTTATTAGGAGTTTCAGAAAGCACAGTTTACAGAATTCTATACGAATACCTTGGAATGAAAAAAGTTAGTGCCAGATGGCTGCGGATGGAGACGTGCGAACAATTTATGGTGCTTTGTGAAGAAGAACCAGGTTTAATTATCAATCGACTTGTCACCGCAGATGAAACCGATCTCCATCATTTTGACCCTCAGTCAAAACAGAATCAATGCAGTGGCATATTAAGTGTTCTAGTTCTTCTTGGCAACGATATTTTGGGACTCTCAAGGAATACTAATGATTGATTATCTACGTAAGGGCAGTACGGTAACAGAAGAATATTACGCAAGATTAATATATCGCCTAAGAGATTGTATTAAAGCGAAAAGGCGCGGAAAATTGACGCAAGGTGTCCTGTTGCTTCACGATAATACACCAGTCCACAAATCAAGACTTGCATAAGCTGCCATTACCGAAGGTGGCTTCACATAAATAGACCATCTATCTTATAGTTCAGAGCTCGCTCCGTGCGACTATTTTTTGCTTCCTAATCTCAACAGAACTCTAAGGAGAACAAAATTTATGGACGATGACGAACTTATAGCCGCTGTTTAAAGGTATTTTTCAGACAAATCAATGGGACCTCTTTATAATGGATTAGAGATGTTATTAAAACTTTGTAATACTTGCATCCGCAAGCAAGGGGGTTATATTGAAAAATATTTTTTTATTGCTGTTAGAAACTTTTTTTTTCATGCCTAATCCGGGAATATGAAAACGACCGCTCGTATAACAAAGTCGTGTGGTGCTTACACCTTATTTTCTTAATTTATGATATAAAGAGATTTACACATTGAGATTGTTCAATTGTTCGCGGGAAATTTCTGTTTGTATCTGCGTTTTACATTCAAAATATTCTGAAAATGGGTATTTTGAATTTAGCAAAATTGTTGGCTGATTTTGCCCCGCAGGCTATTAAAGAAAACGAACTCAAAAATTACTTTGGTCGTAAAATCGCTGTGGATGCGTCTATGTGCATGTATCAATTTCTCGTAGCCGTGAGGAGTGCAGGAGCGCAACTGACCACAGTCGATGGTGATCCAACATCACACTTAATGGGTATATTCTATCGTACCATAAGACTAGTAGAAAATGGCATCAAGCCAGTGTTTGTATTTGATGGTAAACCATCTCAAATGAAGTCAGAGGAACTTAATAAACGTATGGAAAGACGAGAGGAAGCGCAAAAAGCGTTGGAGAAAGCCATAGAAGCTGGAGATCAAAGTGAAATGGATAAATTTAATCGCAGACTGGTTAAAGTAACTAAACAGCATGTTGAAGAAGCGAGACAATTACTTACTTTAATGGGTATTCCTTACGTAGATGCTCCTTGCCAAGCTGAAGCTCAATGCGCTGCTTTGGTAAAAGCTGGAAAAGTATATGGCACAGCGACCGAAGATATGGACGCTTTAACATTTGGATCAAACATATTTCTGCGTCACTTAACGTTTAGTGAAGCCCGCAAAATGCCAGTTCAAGAAATCTATTTAGACAAAGTATTAAGTGGTTTAAACATGAATCAAGAAGAGTTTATAGACTGGTGCATATTATTAGGGTGTGATTACACATATAGCATAAGAGGTATTGGTGAGAAAAGAGCTATAGAGCTGATGAATACCCGTCGAAGCATAGAAAACGTATTGCAAAGTATTGATAAGAAAAAGTTTCCAACACCAGAGAATTGGAATTAAGAAGGAGCTAGGGAACTCTTCAGAGAACCAGAAGTAACTGATTCAGAAATGATAGACTTGAAATGGACAGATCCAGGTGAAGAAGGTTTGGTTAAGTTCCTCTGTGGCGATAGGCAATTTAATTAGGATCGTGTCAGAAATGGTTCAAAGAAGCTAATGAAATCTTGTGGAAGTACAACCCAAGGCAGATTGGACGGATTCTTTACTGTACTGTCGACTAATACTGGAACAAACAGAAAAATCGATGATAAGAAAGATACTCCCAGTAAAAGAGGGAAAGCCTCGGCAGGCAAGGGAAGAGGCAAACCTTAATCTTAATTTTTATGTCTATCTCATTTTTTTACTGTATTACATAAGCTTTTTTTAATTTAATATTAACACTCTACACAAACTTGTTACTTTATTTGAGTATTACTTCTTTCGTTTTGTTGGGACTTTTAATCCTTTCTTGAACGACACTATTTAGATGGGCACCACGATATAATATTGGTCCACACACTCTTAACGAAACTTATTTCCAAGCGACACTCCCAGTAAATTTTCATTCATAAGGATCCCATCTTGATTTACCCTCATTATTCTCTTCTCGGACACGGCATTCTGTCACCTAAATCTCTAAATTAGACGTACTTAAGTGCATAAAAGCATTCCCTTCATATAGAGGTTATGACATGTTTTCACGCAACGTTGAAGTGTTAATCCATCATTAACTAATCAACGAGCAGAAATATCTTCACAGGAATAAAGCCATATACCGAGAAGAAATATCCTCTCTCGCTCTCTCCCTCTCGGTACACATATAGATATTAGTCGGAGATTATATATGAAACGATGAACCTGTAATCATTTAAACAATTATCTATAATTCACACTTTACGAAGCAATCACTTCAAATCCAATTAAAAAGCACCTGAATAAATTCCATAGGTACACTCGAAAATAAAAAGAAAAAACTCCAGACATTTTATTCACAGATATATTAGATTGGTATTCATCCTTTCTTCTTTTTTTCTTCATCATAGTGGCGCAATCTTATGAGGATTCCACTGAATCTGTGTTTAATTGATTCTGAGAAGTCACTTAGACCGCACAAGCTTTTATGTAGTACACGTATGAAAGACATTGAAAAAAAGTAAATATTAATTCACTCATTTTTTTCTATTTTGTGTCATTATTATTATTATTTTCATGATTATATACATATTATGGTGTAATTTTGGAAACCAAGTTTGTCTAGCGCTCAATTACGTCTTTTTTTGTTTCGACCTTTAGGTTAAAACGGAAATTGGACGAATAGCGTTCACGTGAGTAGTACTAGTACCGACTTATTCTATGAAATAAGTTACCACATTTTTTTTTGCTTTTAGTCTGCCGTGGCATCATTAATTTCCTATTATGTTTATGGACTGAGAATTTGGTAATGGATCTTAGCAAGCGTAGCAGCGGCAGCAAAAAAAAATCGCTGGGAAAACATTTGCAGAAGCAAATAGGATATTAGTTAAATCAATATCATTAATGTTTAAATTTGAATGGATAAATTACCTACCATTCTATTGATTATGAATATCGCCATCATTATATATGTATAGAGCTAATACATTATAAATAAATGCTGGCAAAATATCCGTTATTACTTCGGATCATTTTTTTTTGTATCCTTTGTACCTTTGTATAGGTGTCCATAAATAACCATAATATTAAATATGTCACTATAAATAATATTCTTGGATTGAATAAAGGACAAGATTAGATTTATTACAGAGTAATCTTGTAGCCTGTAGCAGCGTAAAATCGCCTTTACAGTTAGTCTAACAATTGAATTCCCTTCAACATTTATTTTTGATTTGAATTATGTACAGATACACTTTTTTCGGCGTAAACATTTTTTGTTTTATTAATTTATTTCTCGGTGTTAGAGAAGGAAATGAAAAAAAAATTTTTTTCACAACTTAAAATGACAAGAAATTTGCAGAGTGATATAAAATAAATATATTAAATCTTATATGCTTTGTTTAGCTGTTATTCCGACCACTAGCTCGAGTCTGGGGCTTGGGGGGTTCTTCATTGATCTGCTATTATCACAGATTACGTAAGTGAATAAAAGACGTAATAAATATATTGATGTATTAATTATAGTCAAATTATGTAATATTTAGACAGATAACAAAAACTAAATCAACATCTTTTTCCCTGGTTAAAATTAAATATTTTTATTGTACACTCGAGGACAAAAAATTCAGGACACCGAGATAATGTTTATCATAAGAAAATATACTTTTTTAAGTTTTCTTTTCACGAGCATTAAACATTAATTGTTCGATCTGTGTTGATCTGTACGGTTCCGAAAAGATCGGTAGGTAGTCTTTTATTTCTTATTACGAAGGACCAGTGTGCTTTTATCGGAGCACACACCGATAAATGAGAAACAGTTTCATTGAATTTATTCTTTATTTATCACAACAAAAAATATTTCATAACAAAATATAAACTAAACACACAAAATAATATTTAGCTTAAACAATGGGATTGCAAAACACAGTATATTACATTTTAATTATTGACTTGTGATTGTTGTACGAGCTAACTTGATCGGTACAAGTTAATGCCCCGGAGGTCTCAATTAGACTCTGACTCTAGAAGGCCTTTTTGGTACAAGAAAATATTGAAAGTAAGCGTGCAATATGTTAGTACATATTGCAGTGCCCTCTTATAAAAATATGAGAACATGCCGCACTATATGTTGTGGGCATAGTCATCTGTATATGCTGTGCTCTAAAAATTATCCTTTTTACACCAAAAGCTTATAATTGGTTTTGTATTTAATTTATATTGTAATAGCATGTACCGAATAACTATTGTGGGTTCTGGCAATGTATGTGGTTCCTTCTCCTTCACTGGTAACCTTTCTCTTACTTATGATAGGGACGAGGTAATAGTTTTGTTTAAAGAAAAAAACGGAATGTCTATATAACATGATCATATACTTTTTATTTAATCATTTGTAAATTCAAATACCTTTTTTTTTTATTTTATATTTTATATACACCTTAATGCTCTATACAAATACATAATTGAAAATATATATCATTTATACCAGATGCCGGTTATCATGTATGTAAATCTTTTTATTATGCCATTCATGATGCTAAACAAAAAAATACTTATCCTGTATTTAAATAAATGAAAACTTTTATTGTCCATTGATAATTTTATTTATCAACGTAATTGTATTGATACTGGCTTCAATTAATTGCTTTAGACAACCATTTGCACGCGTTGTTTCTAGCTTTTAATCTTTGCCGTGTAAAACGTTTAATTATGTATTAACATGACTTGAAAAAGATTAATGATGCCTGGACAAAGTATTGAAGAAAGTACTCATTCGCACGCAGCATTTCTCCAATTGCCCAACACCATTAGTCCTATTTTTGTTGTAATTACAACTTAATGAATTAAAAACCTTACAGGATAATATTTGCGTATCTATACTGTTCAACGTTATATTGAGTAATCATTTGCACGCAAAACCAATATTTGTTTAACAGTTTAGATAACTCTTTTTCAAAGAAAACTTACTTGCTATCTTTAAACATTTCATCAAATTGTTTATTTTGAATGTCCATCTTGAACCCTTCAAAATGAATTTAAATGTATTGATAAAAGAAAATTATTATGAATGAACGTGATAAAAAGATAATGAAATTACTATTCTACTATGTAAAAATTACCAAAAATATCAATCGCAATCATATTCTTTTGAAAGCGTCTTATTCTCCCGAAGTCGTAATAAGAAGTTCTTCTTGTCGAATCCTGTTTCGAATTTTCATACCGACAAAAAAAATGTAACGTTGACTAATGCGCCCTCTAGTCCATCTTTTAGGTTGGCATTGGAGTATATCTTCAAGTGAAATCGCTGCCCACATGTTGCCGCCGTGATACACACACGCACATACGCACATATTGTTCTGACAGTTCTTATTCACCAAATGTCAACACATCGAAAATTGTTTTCTTATTTAAAAGTCTTTTTCACTGCCTCGTACTGCATTTCCGACGGTAGGTTTATTCTTGTTGTTAATACCATCCTTCTTTGTATTTATTAATGAACCTATTGCCTTGTTCATTGTTCAATACATATTTTCTTTTCCCATTTATTAATGTTATCCTCACTTTTCTTGTAGCTGGATTGTGACTCGGTAGGATTGGAAATACGTTGGAAAGAACGAATATTTTTCTTTCAACACTGCCTGCACCTGGAAGACACGTTTGTTTCTCCATTCCATCTCTGTTCTCTATCCATGATCTTTCCATCGGTGATATGTCTATCTGCAATAAACTTTACACAAATTTTATATTTTGTTATCTTTTGTAGGTCATGAAACTGTACACGTCTGTTTCCAGTCTCTGAAGCATTGTGTTACAAACAAATCATAAACACACACACTTTTTATTTATGTTATCAGCTACCTTCTTATACAAAATGTTATTGCTGATCGGGTTTACGTTTTATATATATTTATATCCTTTTTTAGTCTCTAGTCATAAGCTAAGGTAATTTCTATCTTTTAATATAATTTAGTTTTTAAACTCTTTCATAAAGTTTTATTATTTTTTTATTATCTTTCTTGCATATCGTATTTGATCTTTTTCATATAATTCTATTGCTTTTACATGACTAATTCTCTTGACTGTTCCGTTCATTAACATAACCCTTTCTCGATTATTTGCTTTCATTACCCTTTTGGTCTTAAACAGCGGTCCATTATTTAGAATGTTTAATGCAATCTTTACGCATTGTATAAAATTAGGTTCTTTTTCATGATATGTAAACCATACATCTTGTGTATCTTTTCTACAAAAGAAATAGATTGCTTATATTTATATTGTCTTTTATTTCATACTTATTTAATATTTTTATTCTACATTCACTCACTATTCAATTGGATAATAATGCATTTTAAATTATGTGTTTGTATTTGACTATGTGTATGCAACTTTATATACATTCATGTAATTTGTTGCAAATATTGTTCTTCACATCCAAATACGATTTTTGTCATTTTTATTTCATTTCAAAACTTAAACTAATTCTTAAAGCTATTCCTATTTTATAAACTTGCGAGATACCATGGCAATATGCTCTCTTTCCTTTATTACGTAGTTGCAATTTGGAGCATTAATTTGGAAATTAAATGTTGGACATTGAGGCGTTCCTCGTGAATGAAAAAATATACTGATGCCGTTGTAAGAAAACTGGCAATTTTGTCTTTGTTGATTGGGGCGTCGCTTGCTGTATGTCTAGTTGATGATACCTGCTTATTTGTTCTTCAATTATATGTATGTCCTGTTTTAAGGTAACTTTTGGAAAATATTATTTAAGTGTCTGTAGATGAAAATAGCTGGAAGATATCCTTCCTTCGTTGAATTCCAAAGTTCTTTTCTTAAAAAAAAAAACGACTTTAAGAGCCTGTACATATTTAGAACACAATTCTAATTTAAATATTAATATTTCATTTGGGAATAACCTTCAATGTAATTTCATTTTATATTTTGTGTGCTCAAGTGTTCATTAAATTTCGAATTTAAAATTAATTTTGTGAGTTTAATTGCGCATACTATCAATTCGCTTGTGAATTTTACTTTATTAATTTTGTAACTAACTTTTAAATGTGATTCCATTTTAATTTTCAATATCCTGTTATACAGGGACCACTCAATTAAATTTTAAATCTTGTTTCCGAGTGGATTTTAGAATATTAAACCTAATTAAGTTGCTTATCCTGCAGCATTTGGCCCGCTTACATTTTATTTCTACTTCTTATTGATGTATTATGTTATTATATAGTCCATGCCAATAAAGTGGGATTGTTATTACTATAATTTCCTGTTTCTAACAACTTTGGAGTTATATCGCAAATACCTTTAGGTTATTCAATTTGTACAAAAATACAAAATTGCAAAACATTTACATACTCATTTTTTATTACATCACCAATAAATTTTTTACACTGAAATTAAGAATATTCTTAATTTTCTCATGTTATACAATCTGGATTTAAAGATGTAAAGCTTGTTAAAAATGTCATGTCATAGGTTACCCTACATTTATTCTCCCATAATATGTGCAATTTCGAAAATTTTATTCAGCTTTCTCGAGAATCAACACTAATTTCGCTTCTCATGTTAGTGAAATGCAAATGCCATGCGTTAAATTTAGTTTTGATTATGCATACATGTATAGTATATGCATATTATATTCACTGGCTTTCAAGTATTTCTCTGCCCACGTTCGTATCTGTTAAATCGCATTAATAAAAACTGCAGTAAATGTAATTTACACGTTTTTTTTCTAGGTTATTGCTAGAGACTTTTAACAACCACTATTGCTTCCGTTTTATTACTTCAGAATTAAATAATAAAAATACGATTTATGATTTAATTCGTTTTCCTCTTTAGACGAGTATATATTACAAGGATAGAAACATACGTCGAAATGGCTCGTAAATGAATGAATAATAATACTCAACAGAAATACAGAGTGAATCATAGGAAATTATTTAATTGCAGATTTATGCTAGAATAACTTTTTTTTTTTAATTTCAAACGAAGGTAAATCATTTCCACAGGCGTTGTTTATATGAATATAATTTTATAGATATTTAAATTGCAGTTTTGAAATAATGTGCCTGTATCCTATACATATACATAAAATTGATTTAACTAGATATTTATTATATGAAAATTTAATGATATATTTCATTAAATACATTACATCATTCGATTAGAAACACGACCAGATTAATATTACTTCCGACAATACTATTTTCCCCCTTAATTATAAATAAAAAAATGTTATATAGGGAACAATTTACTACTACTGAATGATTGCAGAACATAACCTCGAAATATTTTTTGTACAATTGTGTATTATACATTTACTTACGGAAAGAATACAAAGTATAATTAAAACCACACTAAAGTATAGTTATTTATAGTCAGTAGCATCAAAAAACATATACTAAAAACGCATTGTTTGTCTCTATACGCATACATTGAATGCGAAATTGTCTACCTCTTATGTTAGAGACAAATGTCAATTTGAAATTGCCTTCATTAGGATGCATAATGACTGCGAAAACCTTGAGTTATTATTGACCACACTTAAATATTTAAATGTCTCGCTATTCATACCCCCATGTGTGAGTACACATACGTGATGTACATTATATTGTGAAGTATGTATCCCAAGAACCGAGTGTGTATCTTTAGATTCGTTTTAAGAGCGAAAATATTTGAATAAGTCCTATGAAATAAAAGAAACGGCGCGGTTCACCGGACAAATAAGGAATTGATAAATATTTAGATTCTCTTTCACTTGGAGTATATTATGTATGTGTATGAGGACTCTTGACTAGAGACAAGAATCTGTTTAGATATTTAACATACATAACTGCAGGCGAATATGAATGTACTACTATTTATATGGTGTACAGTGATGGCTAGATAAATAGTATAAATACAGAATTATTAAATAATAAATATATAATTCGTATTATTATTTGAAAATTACAACTTTCCCAATTAGCAGTGCCGTATATCGCCTTGTAGTTATGATATGAACCAGATAATGCTGTTGGTTTCCTCTGTAAATAAAATATTTACGAATTAATTTAATTTAATTACGTGGGGCTTGCAGGGACTTGTCGGTGTGATCAGCTAATGAAAATGTCTATTGATGACAAAGAGAACATTTTAGTTGTCAAAATTCCTGATTC
Organism: Amphimallon solstitiale; assembly: GCA_963170755.1. Lineage (NCBI taxonomy): Eukaryota > Metazoa > Arthropoda > Insecta > Coleoptera > Scarabaeidae > Amphimallon > Amphimallon solstitiale. The sequence goes on from OY720676.1 coordinate 173,916,439, forward strand.
CAAACACAAATATCGACCGTTTATTGTCGTTAAGAGCTTACAACAGCAGGTACAGGGAGGCAAAAAGTGTAAATGCTAGTTTCTGCCAGACACCTAAACGTTTGCGTGGTGGGGCGAACGTAACGTAAGAAAATTTTGTAGCGGAGTAAAATAACATTCAAGTAAATATATTTTAAGTTTTCCACTTATTTATGATTTATAACATGATAACATTGATTTATTAGAAAAAAGTTTTTGCGGTTGTTATCCTTTTGTCTTTTATTTGTCAGGTGAACGAATGTCTCATTCAGATATCGGCTTTATTTCGTAATTATTTTTGCGAGAATGTATTAGATATTAATTCTTGGTCTGGAATAAATATATGTTATTATTATTATTATGAAATTTTACTTGCTACTTATTATTTCTCGCCGTGATTTGTATTTACCTTACATGTTGACGCTTTTTAATAATAATGAGCAATGTTTACAGAAAACTAAAATCTGACAAAAACAATTTTATGTTATGTAATAAAAGTTCCTGTTTTTCTTATAAAATGTAAAAATATTTACTCTCTACTTAGCGCATATTTCAAATGATCGAAAATTATATTCTTCACAATCGATAGAGATACTGTCAATTAGCAAAATTAAATTACAAAAATTTCAACTTCGGTAAGATAGTCAGGAGGAGTGCCGAACTCTTCAAACTAACCAACTGGTTCACAGCGGAGACATAAGTACGAATCATTTTTAACATCGTCAATTGTATTATGTTGTTACATTTCAATATTAGCACGTCCCTTTTGGTGAACGTTTAAGGTTGTCGTTCTACTAGGATACCGCTACAATATCAATTCTCATACGTTCACTGATATTGTCAATTAGCAAGCTTGAATTATAAAAATTTTACCTTCGGTATGATAGTTACGAAATTAAGAGTGCCTGAAATTCAAAATTTAACAAAAGAGCAAGAAGAGACGGGGTCCTTAACATTGCTCTATATAGAGAGTACTTGGCGCTACTATCAGCTCAAACCACACACTTCCGCTTATCTGTAAGCTACAGACAAGGAAAATGCATTGTTCAGCGTGGAAGAATTTCGAGTAAAATTGCTGCTTACATTGGTTTAGCAGATCTTGAGGATTACATTGGACATTGTCAGCGGTGTTCAGCAACACTGCTGATTCATACTGGAGATGATGTAAACAATTTGAAAAGGCACGGAGGGTGACAGTCTACAAGTCTATTGGGAGGTTACATTGCAGATTCACTTCAAAATAAAACTGCTAATTAAATACAAGGAAAGAAAACAACATAATCTGCCAGTACTCCTGGTTTAAGTCTTCAAATTAATCTTTCCGAGATGAGTGTTTCATCATATTCCACTGAAAATGTGGATTCTAGTGCAGTTTCAAAATCATTACCTAATATAAATATTTAAAATTTCCAACACACACCTATTAACTTTAATATTATGCATTAAAGTTCATAAAATTTTGCATTTTAATATTTCTTTAAAAAATAATATAAAATAGACGTTGCAGTAAAATTATACTAATAGTACTAATCTGGTTTTTACTGTCGTGGGTTAGGAAAATTCTACTTTCAGGGAGTGAAAAAATATGGACAATTTCAGAAAAAATAATTTGAATACAAAATAAAATGTATTTTTCGGAATAATTACAATAAAAATGGCTTTCTTCATAGTTCTCCAAAACAGGAAAACAATAAATATTTTTATTTACACATAAGTTATCTTTAATTAAATTCAGTTTATAACGAATTAATGCCCTAATGTCGAGTTCAGATCTCTTTTTTCCTATACGCGGAATGTTAATTTTTTTGCCAGACAAAGATAATGTTTTTCCCAATAAACGTCTTGTATGGACAGATTTAATGAGCTGTCTAATATTTAAATTTGCCATAAAATTACCTTTTTTCTCGTTGCGGTTTGCATAACTGGTTCTCAAGTAGTTTATCCCGTCTATTTTGAGCAATTATTAATTAAAAATAAATTTGACAAAAGCATTATTATTAGATATGCACGCAATATATCAGGATGGATGTAATGTAGGCGTATGGATAATGAACCGCCCATATACGATGTCTCAGGTTAAACGTACGTAATCATGTATTACTGTGGAAAAGAAATGGAGGCAGGTCTAAATCACGTTCTAATAATAAGTTTTCTAAATTAGATTTAATGTGTCAATAAATTATTAAATGATCTAACAGCTGCTGCTGAATATACCGCGCGTCAAAAAAAACACTTCATTACCCTTGTTTCATCTATTTGTGGATACAATTATAATACTGGGCGTACAATAAATTATGCAGGGTGAGATTTTTTTCCATTATTTGTATGGGGATCTCGAAAACCATAAGAGATACGCATTAGGTTAAATGGAGAAAGATTTGCATCTTTATAAGCCTTATCCAGATACGTTTTTGTGAATTTAAGAAAATGCATGGTTTACTAGATATTTGCAAAAAATAGAAATTCTCCAAAACCTTTTAGGTGCTATAACTCTTCTATTCTTAAAGGTAGAAATTTTTTTTTTGAATATTGTTTTTAAGAAATTCAATTTCAAACAACGACATCTTCTTAAATTTTTAATTTTGCTTAGCATTTTTGAGTTAGCAAGCAAAGTCTAATTTTTTAAATAGAAACCATAGTTGGTATGACAAAAATGCTAAGCAAAATTAAAAATTTAAGAAGCTGTCGTTGTTTGAAATTGAATTTCTTAAAAACAATATTCAAAAAGCTTTTTTCTAACTTCAAGAAAAGAAGTTTTATGGCACTGAAAAGGTTTTGGAGAAATTATATTTTTTGGAAATAAATCTTTTTAATTAGTTCATGCGAGTTTTTTATTGACCATTCAGAGTTAAATTTCGTATGTTATAATATGAGCTTAATTAATTCTTTGCAAACTCTTTTACGTGGGGCTTATGGGCATGTCTGTTTTAATCTAGTAAACCATGGATTTTCTTGAATGGACAAAAACGTATCTGCATGAGGCTTATAAAGATGCAAATCTTTCTCCATTTAACCTAATCCGCATCTCTTATGGTTTTCTAGATCCCCATACAAATAATGAAAAAAACTCACCCTGTATATTCACGATGATGATAGTGATTAAAAACTGCTTGATTTTTTTTTCTTTTTTTAATTGTAATTATTAAATAACTTTTACATATAATGTTTTGAGTACGTCAAAAAAAATTAAAAAACTAATGGCCATATAAGAGTCATGGTTGGGGCACATATTCTAAAAATATTTTAAGCTCTGACGGCCTTCGGGTTTCACTGGAAATGCACGAACCTTAATTGTTTTAAATGACTTACCCTATATATTTTTGAACATTATAGTACTGCTTTAAATTGCTTATTCAACTATTTTTTTTTATAATTGAGGCAAAAGTTTTTGAGTCATTATCTTTTTCTGAAAATTTTTGTTCAAACACGCGACCCGAATAAAATCATATGTGCTTTAAAAGTAAAATATTAACTTTGGTGGTACGTGTAGCCAGGAAAATTCTGCATCATTTGGTAATAAGTTGCACATACTAATATACCTACCTCGAAACCCTTTTTCTTTCAAAGCTTGATTTTCGAGATTTTCTCATATCGAAAACTTATTTTTTTCAAAATGGTACAGCCTGTATTTTATTGTGGCAGTTTCTTCCTCTTTTTTATTCTCTTTCATTTTTATTAACAATGGTCTATACCTGTCTTTTGTAATTTCTGAGATTATCATTAGGAGCAATCAGGGGTCAAATAGACAACAACAAGCGCTGTTGTTTTATGTAGCCAACTGTCAAATATAGTTGGTTAACATTTATATCAATCTTATAAAAGCATCTTTATTAGATATTATTAAAATGAATTATTCTCATGAAAAGTTAATAGATATGATTTATGTTTTGGGTGAATCTGAAAGAAACTCTTTGCTAGCATCCATAATCTATGCACAGCGATACCCTAATAGAAAGCATTTGAAGTCACAGAACTAAGAACTTATGAAGGAAGGGTTCGAAAGGATTGCAAGTATTAATATAAAAAAAAGAGCAGACTGGTGAGGACAATGAATTTATGGTACTTGCGAGTATAGTCGGAAGACTCCCATACTAAACTAGGAAAATTAGGCGTCAGATGTAAGTCAAAATTGAATATCCTGATTAATTTGGAAACATAACATTCATCCATATCATATGCATTAGATGAGAGAGATTTTTATTATCGCTTACGAAAAACAACCTGACTTTCTCATTTTTGTTGCGGCGACGTCACCTTTCGTTAAAATGGATACGCTAATAGTCACAATTTTCATTATTATGACACATAAAACCCTCACTTTACCAGAACTGCAAACTTTGAGAATTGTTGGTCATTAAAAGTGTGGGAAGGAATAGAAGGAAGTTACATAATTGAACATTATTTCTTTGATGGAAATGTTAATGGAGAAGAGTATCTTCGTTTTCTACGCACGTCGCATACCATATCCTCACACATATGATATATGAGGACATGGTGTACGGCAGAATTTCTTCCGTTACTTATTTTTGTTGCTTTTTTTTATCTATGTCACTGTTTTAATTATGAATACTTCATCACATTATGCCTTTATTATCTCAATAAATTTATTATAACACATTTGATACGTTTGTATCAGGCAAAATAGGATTCCAGTTGTGATAGATAACTTAATTAAAATGTAATTAATCGTTTGTATTACAAGATGGATATTGTGAAGAAAGAACATATAGTGACTAGTTTAAAATAGGGTTGGAAAAATTATGATATTCGAGCTGCATTAATATTTTGTTGGCCCCACGTGTTGGGTGTCAATTATAAGAAATAAAATTTTAGTTTATTAGTTTAGAATTAATAGATAATATCAAATGTATCTTTGGCGCAATTATAGCAAGTTCTAATCCCTTTTTTGGCAAGAAATAGCTCTTCACAGGGCTACCCTGAACAACAAAAGATTATCTGCCGAAATGTCGGTCTTCAAAATCAAACCAGCGCCTACTCAAAGTAATTAGAGGTGACTACAAAATAAAGTTGGTTGCCGAAGCAACAAACGAAAGAACAAATGAACGTCAAAACATGCAAAATAATAAACCAAATAATTTTGTCTAAAGCATTTCATCCTCACTTTGCCAAATAAAATGTTACATTAATTAGCATTATTTAATAAACCACGTGCTAAGTGTCATAAAATATGTGTGTATGGGCATATAGGTGTTTACTTACTTAGGAAGGACACTATTGTTCACATGCATGCAAAGAAATAAAACTTACAGCGCATTAAATTCTAATAAATTACACTGAACAACGCACAAATCATTAGAACACAAACAGGAACAACAACAACAACAATATCTCATCCGGTGCGATTTAATTCAAAACAGTTCTCGCGGAAAAATCACGTTGCACCGATGCTTAGCGTAAATAACATCGTGATGTCCCTAGTGATCGTCACAAAACGGTTTATTTCGCCGAACGCGACAATAGGATGCGCTTCGATTCATCACATAACAGATTAAACTACTCCGGTGATCGGTTGATTGTTCGATGTTATAGCAAGCGGCCACCGGGCCACCGCTGATGAACGAATTTCGTGTTGTACGCGAAAGAACGACGGCGAGAATGACAGGGTCGGGCGAAATGAAACACAGCCGAGGTTCAAACGGCGACGACGAAGAAAACAGAACTCGAAAAAAAAATTGAATACTGAATCGGAATAAATTATAAAACTGGAATGCGCGGATCTTGCAAAATATCATTGTTGGTATAGGTGTTGTTATATAAGGAGGTGGTGTTATTGGTACTGGTAGGGAATATTACACAAGCACTTTCCTTCAATTTTTATACAAACATACATATGTATATACATATACATAATTAGTAGATAAATTCTTGGGCCGCTACGGCCTTTTTTTAAATAATTTTTTTTTTAATTTAATTGTATAAGGATGAAATAAAACACATTTTTTCTTTTTTCCTCTTAACGTTTCGATGCTATTTATAGCATCTTTATCAAAAGAACTGTAATGTGTAACAAAAGGAACACTCACACAAAATGAATAATTAAAATATAAAATAAATACACTTACGTTATATATTTTCGAATAAAACTTATATCTATTATTGTTGTTTCTGTTTAAAAACAGTTTTTCTTTTTACCATTTCTCGCCTACATTTCGGGTTTTTTCCTTGAGTTTAACAATATACATATATTTTTCATGTTTATTAAATTTCAATCCTTTAATATTTAAAATGTTTCAAACAATTGCTTGTGAATCTATTGCTATTCTTAATATGTATGTGTATCTAACATATGTCTGTATTTTAAGTTCATGTGTCAGTGTTTTTCGTGGTTGTTTTTTTGCTTTTATTTTATTTATGTTCGAGGAAACATTGTGTTATAAGCCAGTGCTGTCCCTTTGATTATTATAAAATTGAGAAATAAATATTTGATAAGTTGTTAATATCAGTCCTGCCATTAATAGAGGTTTTGTGTTTTTGAATGTGGATGCTTTCTAGTATGCTTCGGGCTTTATTGTTTGTTTCTGTTGCTAAAATTGTAGTATTTGTATAATTGAACGTGTGATTTGTTGTATGAATATGTTTTTTAAGCGCGGTACTATTATTTGAATATTTATGTCCGTTTATTCTGTCTTTTAAATATTGTGTGGTTTGGCCTATATGTGTACTCTTTTACAGTTGTTGCATGGAATTTTGTATTACATGGTTTTTACTTTCTTATACGTAGTATAAGGAAGTATTGTGATGATGAAAATTTTCGACCTCGAGATTTTTGCAGATGTCCACGTTTTGAGGTCCCCTGATACCAAAAAAGTGGTTTTTAAAAAATGTCTGTGTGTCTGTGTCTCTCTCTCTCTCTGTGTGTGTGAAAATCAGTTTTTTGCGAATATCTCGCAAGTCATGCTTTCTAGGCAGGTACATTACGAGTATAAAAGTATTTAGAACATACTTTTAAATATCTTTTGTATAAAAAAAATTTCAAAATTTAGACCGGAAGTACCACTTTTACTCTTATCGAATAGCGATTTTTTGCAAATATGTCGTAAATTATGCATTCTATATATATTTATGAAGAGTACAAAAGTATTTAGAGTTGGATTTGGAATATTTTTTGTATAAATGAAATTTCAAAATTCGGACCGGAAGTAACACTTTCATACGTATAAGAAAGTCGTGTGGTGGCCACACCTCATTTTTTTTGGTGTGGGTATGTTTATTTTTAGTGGGGTGTATAAGTTGTTAAGATTTTTATAACTTTTATGTACCATTTTTATATTGTATGGCAACATTATTTTATTTATCCTTCCTGAGAGGTTCCTGATGTATGGTAATGGGGTAAATTTATAATTAGTGTTTTTATTTTTATCTGCAGGTGTATCATGATTATAATGTTTATGTAGCTGTTGTTTGAGAATTTTGCTTATTTGTGTAAGTCGGTTTTTCATTAGTGATGTTTTTATTTTTGTTAAAATTTTCGGTCTATATTTTTAGGTAGTTAAAGTTATTGCTCTATTAAATAAATTTTCTATTATATTATATTTTTTTTTGAATGATGTTGGTTGGCAAGAATTGTAGTTAAGGTATCTATCTGAAGAAGTCGGTTTGAGCTATAATTTTGTGTGTATGCAACTATTGGTATGTATTAATGTCAAATCTAAGAAATTAATTGTATTATTTGTTTCTTTCTCTAGTTCAAATTGTAACTTTGGGTGTATTGAATTGAATTTGTTGAATGTGCATTCTGCTTTATTCATGGGTATGCAAGCGATGTAATCATCCACATATCTCTTGTAAAACACTGGTACGAAATCAAGATTTGATATTATTTCTTGTTCTACTTGTTCCATTACAAGTTGTGCAATTACACTAGATATGCGAGATCCCATCGCGCAGCCATGGATTTGTTTAAAAAAAATAATCGTTATATTGAAAATATGTACCATCAAGTGCTAATTCTAGTCCTTTTATAAATTCTTGTAGTGTTAGAGTTGCGTAATTTTTAAGTTTGTCCCACTGTTTTTTTACTGCTTCTATTGCTAAAGGGGTGGGTATATTTGTATACATTGATATCACGTCAAGAGATATTAGGATGTGATTTTCTGGTATGTTAATAGGGTTTAAAAAGGATTTTAGTTCGAAAGAGTTTGTTTTTAGAAAATATTGATTTTGACCTGTGATGTTAGAAATGGAGCTTGCTAAGAATTTTGACAAATTATAGAGTGGACTTTGTGTGGAGGATATTATTGGTCGTAACGGAATATTTTTTGAAGTGTAAACTTCTTTGGGCGCGTTGCGCTGATTGTAGGCACTGAATAAGACTGACCCGTCACGCTCGGATATGTAAGGCTCGTTCGGGTAATGTCGGCTCGAGTCGATTAAGGGAACAAGATGATAAATATATCATATAGAGGTATTTAATTTCAATTAAATTGAAATTTAAATGAATAAATAAATTCATGTCCCAGAGCAGATGTGAACCGGAGCCGCCTGGGTGCGAGGCCGGCACTTAACCATTAGACCAAGCGCGGGGATCGTAAGCGAGTATTCATATCGTCTATTTATATATATACGGACGACCAACCGACCGTTACATGGGAGAGCATGACGCATCAGTCATATAATACGTTACTGAATATTATACGCGTGTGTACATGTGTAAATGTAATAAATGTGCCAATACGTTTTATTTAATACATTACTGAATATTATACGCGTGTATTTCGTATTATTAAGGCTGTTCATACGGTCGGATTTGTGAAGACGCGCAGGGGTTGTGCTGCCAATTGATTGTGTCATTACTGTAGGATCTTTCTTGACGAAAATTTGTCTGTAATAAAAGGAAAGTTGGTTCTATGCTTCTATAGAATTAGATTTTCAATAACTTTCCCCACTTAAGAGAAATTCTAATGTAAAAAATGCTAAAATGACTGAATTTTAACGTGTCTATAAGAAAAAATATGAACTTATATCGAGAAAGTATTTTTATAGAAGTATAGATTTGTCTTTTGCAAATATCTTACAAAAATCAGAAATAAATAAATGTATAATCAATTGGCACCGTAAACCTTGCATTCACCAAATCTGCATATTTAACCCACTGCAAAGTGGCGCTGCATAGTGCATCTTAGCTTCAACTACCGAATGGGCGGAGACTCCAAACTGAACGTATCATAATTATTCTAGGCCCTATGTTTTAACTGAAGCGTTTTATTCTTATACCATGTTATACTAGTAGAATGCACGAAACAATCCACTTTCGTCATAAAGAAAAATAATTACCTTCTATATTACTAAATTTATAATTTTATTATGTAGGATATATTATATGTATATAATAATAATTACAGGATTATTTGAATGATTAATATTAATTAAAAATAATAATGTTTGCGCTATTTCAACGAGTTTTACTAGAAATATTAACATCGGATGTTGGCTTACATGAAACGTGGTATGAACTTCGCTAGTCATTTGATAACATTTGACAGTATTACAGGTTACGGTTGTTGTTTATTTTGTTATTTATTGTCACTAAAAGTTCTTTTACCAACTAACGATGCCTACCCACAGAATAAACTGTTTTATTTTTAACAAAAATGTAGTTAATTTACTCAAAGTGTTTTTTTCATTTGACGTGTAATTGCTCTGTTGCTTTGAAATTAGACTACTTTTAAAACATTTTATATTTTGTACCTACTACCTGTCTACCACTAAACCACAGCATATTTTATATCACTTGAAAGCTAAAAATTATGCCAATATGGCACAGTAATAAAAAATAGGTGTTACTATTTAAAAAAAACGAGTACCTGTCTTTTGAGAATGAAAAAAAAAAAATCTTATTTTCTTTAGTGATTTCAACGTGAAATACACGTCTCCTTCGCCAATGCGTGTAAGTGTGAAAAATACGTTTCTTAATTGTGTACTAGATGGCAAATTTTCAGAAGAAATATAATATGAACAGAAATAATAAATGTTGTATTTAAAAATTCAAAATTAACGTCACTTCCGGTTTGACCGGAAGTGCTATAGAAAAATTGAGTGTACCTGAAGAACCCCACTCATATATACGGTCCGAATTTCAAGGTTTTATTTTAACTAATAAATAAATGGCGGGCTGATACATGATTTCGTTGATACCCGGTATGTATGAAAGCTTACTCGATTTAGTCTACTTGATCTCGTTTTTCTTCGCATATAATAATAATTGAAACAAGTAAATGCAGGACAGCGTCATTATGTTCAACCGTATGAATAGATCTCTACAACCTGTTCTTCAACCGACTCTTGCCAAGCGTAGGCTTAAGACTCTCGAGCGGGCTGCACCATAGAAAACAAGAAAAAGTAAAATTCAATGATATTAAGTTGCAAATGATATTTAAACTTTTTATTGGTTGATATTTGTGGTTTTGTGTCAGAATCAAATAATTTCGTAGCTACTGAATAATGTATGTTGCACATTTAAAAGTACTCTGTATGTTACCTGTTAATTCAAAAGTTGAGAGGTTCGACTGAGGCACGTACAAATCGTAGGTGTTCTCTCAAGGCGTTGGAAATGCGCGCAAAGCGACATGACATTTAAGCAACTAATATAAATAAGTTACGAATCGTACTACACCTACCATCCGACCATAAGATACACCTGATTCCATTTTTCAAACGGGAACACTTGTCAAATTTATTGACTTCCTGGTGTATTCATTGCGGTTATCGTCTGGGACGACTAACGATACAAATAAGTATGGATATTTGTGGTGTGTATGTGTGAAACGATGACTGTCGGTAGGATAGGGAGTTTAATTGCCGTCAGCATATCTTGTAAAGTAATTCCGATAATTGCAAAATGGCTTTTATAATCGTCCGTATAATGGCGTACGACGGTTTAAGAGGCCGTAACAGATACATACGTAATCGGAATTGGCAAATAAATGATAATATCTTCAATAATAATGGTTCGCATGTATTTTGATGGCTTAAATATACAAATTTGAGTAGGTGGTTCAAAGTCAAAGTAATATTAACTGTATTGTAATAAATACTTAACTTTTTAGATCCCGGTTATTACGATATTTATAAGAAAGTAAATACAACGTGTACGATTTAATTACATAGAGAGATCAATTATGACTATTTTCAGAGATCGTAAATTATTTACGATTTAAAACGGAATGGTAAAATATGTGTTATAATTCGGAAAGTAGTTATCAGGAATATGATAGAGTAAAATCCCTTTCAAACTTGAAAACGTTCCACATTTTTTATTAAGTCATTGCGACATATTGCTGCAACCTTTACGTTACCAGAATTGCATAAATATTTGTAATGAATGCATTAAAAATTATCATATCTTTACCTATAAGAATATTCCCTAACAGCATTTCATTTATTCCTGTGAGTTCTAGCAGTGATCTTTTTTCTTTTATTCAGGTGTGTCTCTTATTTAGTTTATATTTGGATAAGGTCAATAATAAAAATAAAGTTTAAATTTCATAAAAATATTTATAATTCTCTTTAGAATAACAGTAACAAAAACATTGTTATCATGTGGCTATATCAAGTATTTTTCTTTTACAATAAAAGAACATAAAAAAATATATTTTTTTTTATACTGATATGAGAAAAAATATTATCTTGCTATTTTTATTTTTAATATAACATTATTTATTGATTCAAAAAAAATAATGTTTCCCATACGAAGCTAATTTTAATTTCAACAAAGACATACATTCGCACATAGTGCCTTTGATGATCTAAAACTTCGCAACGAGAATGTCTTGAAAATGACCCATACCCATCGCTAAATGCAAATATTCGCACATAGTACATTTAACGGCTTGGCGCTTGCCCATCAAGAACATCCCTGTTTATTCGTATTCATTTATTTGAAAATTTTGATTAAGACTGACTAAAATAATCGTTAATGATGCCCAATGATTCACTGAAAGCAAATATTTGCACATAGTACTTCCAGTGCCCTCAATACCATTAACTATCTTCTCATTATTACAAAAAATTTAATCCAATTTAACAAGACAATATTTATTTAAATTAATGATGCTCAATGCCTTGCTAAACGCAAATATTCTCATATAGTACTTTTAGAGTACGTCTTACACCATCAATTATTTAAAATTGAATATTTATTTCAAAACTTACTTAAGTTTATCATACAATTTGTCAAATTCCATTTTATTCATGTCCTCCATTTTAAAAATCTTATAATACAACATAAAAATGAAATTATTAAATGCAAAAATTTTTTTAACAATAATAAAACTAAAATTTAACTTGAATTTAAAAACAAAAACTTAATACATTGAACTAATAATGAATTTGTAGTAGTGTATAAATTCATTCTTTTTAATATCACGAAAGATCTCAAAAGTTGTACGTCTAACAAGTTCAAAGGATAGGATTCATCTCCCTCTCCATTCATTGTCGCGGCCTTATATAATTTAAAACAAAAGATAGCTACCTATTCACAGCGCCACGTCTCTTCACCTAACATATATGTTGGTATCGTCTGGTTCATTTTTGCTTCCTTTAAGTTTTCTCAATCACCTAAACACATATCCCGCATTTGACAGTTAATGTATATACAAATGGCGTTACTCAAAATTGTCTATTGGAAGTTCACGCACACTTGCTATTTCTGTGAGTATGTTCTTCCTTTTTCTTAATACCATCCTTCATTATACTTGTATACTAATGTATTGCCTCTCTCATTGTTATATATATATTTCCTCTTTTCTATTGATTAAAGTTATTCTTATATTCTTTTTGTAGATACCTTTGTTGGATACAATCGGGACCACGTTATGTACCACTGAAATTTTCTTCATGAAAACCGTATTGCAAAGAGTACTCGCATCCACCGCACTGCTCTATTCAAGTTTTCTCTGCTTCTAGTATGTCGATTTGCAGACAACTACAAACAATATTAATGTTATTTCTTCTTTGCAGGTTTTTTAAAACTACACATGATTTGCTCTGCTATCTTTGAAGCCCTTGTGTTTATGCATACAAAACTTCTTAAATGTATTTTGACTTCTGCATTTATCAACACATAAAACTTATCGATGTGTCGTCTCGAATAAAGAGTACTTTTCCACTTATATCCTTTTAATGTTTTTAGATATAAGAGTCAGGTATTTACTACACGTTTAAATATGATCATAAAACTCTCTCATGAATTGAGATTATTGTACATGTCTGAGATTACATTTTATACATTTGAATTGATGTTTTTCATCATAATTTTTATATATACATTTTCTTAATGACATTGCCCCTTAAAGGTTAGGCAACCCATTTTTACTTGTTGTATTTTTAACCTATACTTATTATATCAGTATTTTCGTTTTAAACGAAAAATTAATGTTCTTATTCTATAACTTAACTATTTAATAAATTTTATAATTCTTAAAATATAACGATCACGGCAATATGTTTCGGTATCTTCATACCATTTTCGATTTTTTATTATATGCCGTTGTGTTTATTGCCTTTTTGTATAAAAATGTCTATTATTAGTGTGTGTGTGTATTTTTTAAAATCTGTGTATGTTGGTAACGTTCACTTTTCTTTGAATTGACTTTTTAATTTCTAATATTTCCAATAAATTTAATTTTGGATCTTTTTCCACATTATGTATAAGTTTATAACTATCTACATCGGGAAAATGGAAATTATCTATACAATGTTCGGCAAGGCCTGTATTTCTAATATTATACTATACTGATCTTTTGTATTCTTTTAATCTAGTTTCGATCTTTCTGCCACTTTGTCCGATCTAGCTTATAGCTTTACAGTCTCTGCAACTAATTTTATATACACCTGATTTGTCGGTAAGCTTAGTTCTTTCCTTGTTATTGACTAACATAGCACCTTAGTAGTTTTTATTTATGTAAACTATTGTATCATGTGCCATTTCGTGTTGTCTTATTATTTTTGAGTAAAAGTGTATTTTCAGTTTTTCTCTTTGTTTGATAATGTCGTCTACAATTTTCTCTTTGAATCCATTACTTCTAGCCATAGTTTTTATTTTGCATAATTCTGTGTTGAAATCCTGTACAATTAGCGATATGTTAATTAGTCTATAAGCGAAAGTATGTAGAGCTGCTGTTTTTGTGCGCCAAAGATTGTTTCGAATTAACTGATATGATCTATTTCTATAGTGAATTAGATCTTTTCGTGAAGGGTATTTAGATATGTTAGGAAGTCGTGTGCCTGTCTTTCAGTACCTGATCATATACAGAAAATGTCATCTACATAGCTGACCCAATGCTTTATTTGTTTAATGTGTTTATTATTGCTTTTGAACAGCTTTTTTTCATAATCAGCTAGAAGGGGACCTAATGGACTCCCCATCGGTAAACCATTTATTTGTGTATTTACCTTTGACCATTGAATTTAAAGTAGTTTTGTTTTATACATAAATTAAGAATTTCCAGAATATGTGTTTTTTCATTATCTTCTAAATGGCTATTATTAATGAGGTTTTTTAAGATTATTTTTATTTAATTTACTGGAATTGATGTGAATAAGCTTTTTATGTAAAATTGTGGAAAGTTTTCAAGTGTTTTAATTAAATAATATAGAACGTATCACTATATTATATATATTCGATAAATTAGTTATCAACAAAATGTTCCACCAAGAACCGTCTGCTATCTTAATTAATAGAATTTACTATATTAATTTTCTATGAAATTGAATTTCATAAACACATTCAAATGTATTTAATTTATTATATTTTGGTTCAATTTCTTAAATCAGCTTATTAAAAAAGTAACAAGAATTTTAGCTCCAGATTTATTTTTGTTATAACTCATACTTTTATTGCCAAGAGTCTTAATGATATTGTCGATACAAACATTTATGCACATCATAAAGTTGTTTGCCTAATCGTTGAAAATGAGTTTATAAGTAATACATACGCTTCCCGATGTCGAGGGTGAAGAAATGGAATACATATATATTTCAAGAAATTTCGCACAGACAACCTTACATATTGCAGTATATTTCACACACGTTTATTGGAAAATGTAATATATTTTTCGTCTTGTAAATACGCCATTATTCAATACAGCAATATATATATATATAATAATATAAATATAAGTAATAGTAATAATATAAAGATAACGTTCTTTATTCAAGAGAACCAACTTTCGGACTGACTGTACATGATAAAAGTATAGTCTGTTTCAAGCTCTCACAGGTTGCTTGAACACGGCAGGTGGTATGCAATGAAAGTAATTGATATGAGAAACACGCTACAGGCCCTTATTGTCAATATTTGATTAGAAATAATAAAAGTGTACGTGTACTATAATATAAATGTATATTTATACGAAATGTCATCTACGCTATGTGAAATCCAAAAATACATTTTGTTCCCTAAATTATTATTTATTGAATTGAATATTAAAATTATAAATTAATATTAATTCCTTTATTTTCTTAATAGCCTTAAGCCGACACAGATAGTCCAGGTACCTTAAATTTATGTTTGACATTGCCGGATTATGGAGAGATCCTTAATGGTTTCATTTATGACGTCGTACTTAACTTAAAGAGACTATATAGCTATTTCTCTAGTTTGGGAAGTACTTTTCTTTAGTCGAACATTTTGTGTCATCCGAAAACGATTTTACTTTTAAGTTTCAGGTACAGGAATATGCTATTACGTCTTCAGGTTACAAAGCATAAGGACTTGGTCAATATCTGGATAACTTTTGGGATGATTCTAACAGGATTTTAGGAATGGCTTTTTCTCGGCCTTGGCTTCCTTTTCATTCATATTGAAAATAGCCCTCTTTTTAGAATTGATTTATTAATATATTTGTTTCACAATGTCAAATTGTAATTGTATATTACGTTTGGTTTTTTTTTTAATGCTGAAAATTCATATTGATTTTATATTTGTTATTCCAGAAATAATTAACCTATTTTAAAATTTTCGTTGTAATCGAAAAAGTTTCGTCGGCAATGTGATGGGCTATTATTAGTGGTAAGCAACCAAGACTATAACATCGACGATACGTCTGTGTGCTCATAAAAGCAACAAGCGGAAGTAGTATACCTGCCGAAAATCAGGGACCTCATAAAATATTCACCAATCATTAAATTTTCCATGTAATCTGACTTTGTAAGCATGATAATGATTAAAAAATAAATATTTTTATTTAGTTGCTGAACATTAAGTAACAGATGAACTAAATAGTCATTAATATTGCGAAATAATTTACATGGTAATGAACATATTTTTAGCACGAATGGTTGAAAATTGCAATATTACACACAATCTTTAATTTTCAATTCTATTATAAAACAGCCTGTCAAAATTAACAACATAAGAAATGCATCCTGAGTTAACAATTCAAGTTTACTTCTATCGTTATCTGGCCCAAAAAGTTATAGTATTTTGCATAGCTTTCTTAACATAAAATTAATAATAAGTGGACCTTTTTGCTTCAGAATGCAAGTCATTTTAAATTGAAATTATGTGTACACTGACTGATAAACGTAAAATTATTGTCAATATTCATGCCGAGGTCACATTTATTTGGGCCGCCTACTTTCGATTACTTTCAAAGAATTTTTTTACCAAAATTTAAAATAAAAGAATATAGTGATTAATTAACGTTACAATTCGGATCTTAAGATTCTTATCTTGTTGTGAATATTTTCAATTAATATTATTTAATAAAAATCGTCTTGACGTGAAAGCTTTATTATCGATACAAATGCATAAATATCAAGGCTGCAATTATGTATTTGGTACGGATGATTTCTTTTTTCTTTAAGAAAACACTAACCCGCTTGCCTTTACATGCAGGTATGAACATTTTTAATTTTTAAACGTGTAATCGTGGGGCCAGCATCAAATTTAGCAAACGTATGTGATTAAACAATATTTTGCGGATTATTGTGAATAAGCAATAATGTTTACAGTTTAATGTTTTCATAGTCAACAATACGTTTATATTAAATCAAATAGCAATCATTTTGTTTTACTGTTTTGACATTTAGTACGTAACAACTTATTGCAAGTTACAGACGTGTTGTTTTTGATAGTTTGGTAAGAATTATCGTGTATTTTAAAGTGTTGCGAGAAAAAAAAACTCCATTAAATTTTACATTTATGTACATTCATTTATTTAAAACAAAAATGTAGATGTTAATAAAAAAGTTTGTTAAGAGACCAGTATTTTGCCAGAATACACTTTCAATTAACAATGACTAGAATCTAGGTTGATATTCTCAAAACAAGCCAGTTAAGAAATTTCGTTCGAAAAGGTTGTCGAAACGTCAATTATTGTTTTATTTTTTAAAAATAATTTTTATTTTTTTATTCAATTATAAATAATTGAAATTAAATTAGTGGTCACACCTTGGTAAATTCTATTCATTTTAGTGATATACCGTCACCCCACTCCTTTTTTTTTTAAATTGCATCCTCACTTTTTCCTGCCCAACATGATTGCAATTAACATTCTAAATGTTGTAATACTAATTATACTGAGTGTTCCTGTTAAATAGAAAAATTAAAATAAAAAAATATTGATAAATTCAAAGTTATATTCTTATAATTTGAAATAAACTATCCCTAGTAGCCAAGTTCTTTGGCCTCAAACCGGGCCAATGTCACTCCAATATTCTAAGATCGGTAAAATATCAGTGACCCCCACCCAATGTCGTACGAATATAAAATTCCTATATCAAGTAAATGTCAATTTATTTCGTTGGGTTGATATCAGACCAACGTTGTCCACATTGGTAATATATTGGTTAAATATCTGATACTGATATTTTATTGACAACAAAAATCTACATACTATTAACATTAAAGAAAAATGTCTACATAATATCAAGTTCTCAAAGTCACTGTGATTTTGTTTGTAGCTCAGTGTTCGATATAAATTCAGATTAGAGGGGATGACGTCACAATTTGTTATTCTGCGATTAAACGCCAACATCGTATTAACTTTGCAAGACAATATTGATATAGTCTACAGTATGTCCACGGATCGAGTTCCAAAGAGGAAAAACTTTTTTATTTTGCATTTTACAAGAAAAATGTATTCTTGATAAAAGTTTTTGCATGTCTCGAAACGGCCAAGTCAGTTTTAACCTTTTCAAAATTTCTTTTAGTTTAAGATAAAAATCGAAAAATTGGTCGTTTTATTTGAAAATTTTTTCATAAACTCAAAAACAAAAATGATATAACTAATAACTATTTTACTCAATCCATTCACCGCCCTTTTCAACGCACAATTCTAGCCGTCGCATCGGCGCAATTCTCTATAACTTCTTCGAATTTCTTCGAGAGTTAAAGACGTCACAGCGTCTCTAATCCTCTCCTTTAAATCTTCTACGTTCGGAGGAAGATTATTTGCATAAACTATTTGCTTCAAACGACCCCAAAGATAAAAATCAGCCATTGTTAAATCAGGGCTCCTTGGTGGCCATATCACGGGACCATTTCGACCTATCCAATTCTGTCCAAATTGCTGATTTAACCATTCAACAACAATCCTAGCATAATGAGCCGGACAACCATCTTGTTGGAAATAACACCTTGCGAGGTAATTAATCGGTAGATCGTCCAAACGTTCATCAACAAAATTTTGCAGCATATCCAAGTACGTATGCTGATTGACAGTATTATCAAAAAAATATGGTCCAATGATACCATGGTAAGAAATTGCACACCACACATTAACTTTTGTCGAATATTGTCGATTGTGAGGCATGCGAAAATTCGGGTTGTAATCGCTCCAATATCTCACATGTTGAGATGCAACAGTACCATTAGTAGAAAACGTGGCCTCATAAGAAAAAATCATATTTCGGTAAAAGTATTGATTATCCGTAATTTGAGCGCCCATCCACAGACAAAAATACAAACGTTTCGCAGGATCTCCGGGTTCTAATGCATGATTAAAAATGGGCTTGTAGGGATGGAACTTCTTTTGTTTCAAAATCTTTTGAATGAGCGATTTACTAATTCCCAGATGGACTGATCTGCGCCGCAAAGAAAGTTTGGGATAGTTCCGTACTGAATCCATTACAAGAAGAGTGGCGGCGTCGTCATCATCGCGTGCTATATTTTTTTTCTTTACATCCAGTATGGAACCAGTGGATAGGAATTTTTTGACCAATGCTCGTGCACCTCTATTTGAGATGTAAATATCCGGAAACTTTTGATTAAATTCTTCGACAACTAGACGGATCGCTTTATTACCTTTGCCATAGCATTGAATTAGGTAAATTCGTTGGTCTTTTGACAACATTTTCAACTATTATGGTTGATTTTTCTAACTGACAGTTAATTAGATAATTAAATATGGATAATTACCATGACAACGCAACTTAATTTCTGGGACTTTAAAAAATTTTCAAATAAAACGACCAATTTTTCGATTTTTATCTTAAACTAAAAGAAATTTTGAAAAGGTTAAAACTGATTTGGCCGTTTCGAGACATGCAAAAACTTTTATCAAGAATACATTTTTCTTGTAAAATGCAAAATAAAAAAGTTTTTCCTCTTTGGAACTCGATCCGTGGACATACTGTATATTAATTTATCACAGAATATATTACACACTGTACCATGAATAATTGTTGGTGTGTGAAATGAAATATGTAGATCCTCAAAGTTAATTAAGTATTTTCAATAATGATTCTCACCAAATTAACATTAAAAGTACTACGCACACTTTTATTGAAATTTTGTATTTTTAAAGAGTTTTTTATTTTATTAACATAATTGGCTAACAAGTTGGTTGTGATCTATCAAATACAAAACGCGTTTTTGTTTGTTCATTTTGTAGGTCAAATCAAGTAAATTCTCTGTACTTTATTTGTCTTAGGAAATATAAGGTAAATGCTCAAATCGGAAAAATGTCTGTGCAAAATATTAGACCAATATCATGCAGTGATATTTATCCAACGTTGTAAAATGTTAACACTTGTACATCGGATTGATATCAGACGCCGATGCCAGGCCAATAAATAAACGACCGACAGCCAACGTTGGCCCGATGTTGTGTGCTACTAGGGATACTCCCATACCATTTCATATCTCTTCGAACTGTACGGACATTTAATTCCGCTGGTGTACATGGTTTGTATGGAAGAGCTTTCAAGTTTCACAACACCGGACTGATTTGACAGTTCAAAGTTATATCCCAGCTGTTGTACGGTTGTAAGTACGCGTTGAAAATTCTCATGAATGTAAACGTTAAAAATGGCTGAAACTGTGAATGATGATAGTTTCCTAAATAAACGCGCTTCATTTAAACTTCTGATAAGGATAATAAATATCGGACACGATTATATAAATAACGAAAAAAACGACTCTAAAGTGTACGTATTTCTCTCTTTAAATTGACAGCAATTTATAGAGGCAATTATTTAAACGCCTATCCATTTAAAAGCACTATTACAGTTATTATTATTGTTGTTTGCTTAGGAAAACGGCGATTTCTCACTTTCAAGACCACAATCTATTAGGTCCAGTGTGAGCACCATAAGTAAACTTGTAAAGAACTATATATGTTTGTATGCTTTGTATGTATATAAATATATATAATATATATACATAGGTTATAGATGCACGTTTGAATGTATACCTATAACTGTATACATCTCTTGTATAGGATACGTTCGTGTAGGAAGGGCAATGCAAAGGCGTTACCAAACAGTTAAAATGATTTAGAAGTTTAATTCTAATGGTTCGGAATGACTGATTTATCGTCTAGTTTTTATCAACATAACTTTATCTACCGCTGCACGTTAATACAGTTAATTATATCATAATACACACGTGTATGCTCGTATATTTAAGACAATGTGGGAAATTAAATAATTGGACAAAAGTTAATAGCATTTTAAGACGCGAAATGATGAAGTTATTTCAAAAACTGAAGCGATTAACCTTGGTGTTTCCAAAACAGTACGGGCGACTTTCAAACGCTTCTGTAATTGTACAAATCAAGTAGAAAGCTGTGTGGTCGATCAGTTGAATTGTATGAGTTATGAGGAAAGAAGAAGAAACGCCCGTTTCAAGAAGATTTGAAATGGCTTGAAAGTCTTTGGTAACTCTCGGTTATCAATTCTCGAATAGTTAATACATTTTAGATAATAATAAGGAATAATTTCGAAGTGTTAAATTGAAAATTGTTAATTCGATATAATACATGGTCATCCAATGAATATATTTAAATATTGAAGGTGCAAAAATAAATCATCACTTTATCTGAGAGTATTTTCTGTGTCATTTCCCTAGTGGCCAAGTTCGTTGGCCTCAAAGCGGGCCAATGTCACTCCAATATTCTAAGATTGGTAGAACATCACTGACCCCCACCCAATATCGTACGAATATAAAATTCCTATATCAAGTAAATGTCAATTTATGTCGTTGGGTTGATATCAGACCAACGTTGGTAATATATTGGTTAAATATCTGACACTGATATTTTATTGACAACAAAAATCTACATACTATTAACATTAAAGAAAAGTGTCTACATAATATCAAGTTCACAAAGTCACTGTGATTTTGGTTGTAGATCAGTGTTTGATATAAATTTAGATTAAAGAGGATGACGTCACAATTTATTATTCTGCGATTGAACGCCAACATCGTATTAACTTTGCAAGATAATATTGATATAGTCTATATTAATTTATCACAACACACTGTACCATGAATATTTGTTGGTGTGTCAAATGAAATATATAGATCCTCAAAGTTAATTAAGCATTTGCAATAACGATTCTCACCAAATTAACATTAAAAGTACTACGCACACTTTTAGAGACCGGACACGAGACGTCCATGACTTATCGCCCACGGGCGGATTATTGAAATTTTGTATTTTTAAAGAGTTTTTTATTTTATTAACATACAAAATACAAAACAAATTTTTGTTTGTTCATTTTGTAGTTCAAATCAAGTAAATTCTCTGTACTTTATTTGTCTTATGAAATATAAGGTAAATGCTCAAATCAGAAAAATGTCTGTGCAAAATATTGAGCCAATATCATGCAGTGATCTTTATCCAACGTTGTAAAATGTTAACACTTGTACATCGGATTGATATCAGACGCCGATGTCAGACCAATAAATAAACGACCGGCAGCCAACGTTGGCCCGATATTGTGTGCTATTAGGGTTACTTCAAATAAATAGGAACACTCCGAGTGAGGTAACGCCACTTGTTAAAGCTTTCTGGATCTTCTTCTTAGGGATGCTCACTTCCACATATTTTTGTTTCTTGATATATGTTGTGCATTTTTTCCAATCCCTGGTTTTATTTTCTGACTTTCTAACTCCAACTTCTTTAGGTCGTCCTTCACTTCTTGTATCCAAGTTGATCTGGGGCTACTTCTACATCTCCTGTTTGCTAGTTTCTCTTCCATTACTACATTTATTGCATCTTCTCCGTTTGCTATCTACTTACGTCCTAGCATCTCAACTTTCGTTCTTTAATTATTCCTATAATGTTTTTTCCCTTCTTCCTATTTCTATTTCCAAATTGGTTATCATTTTGTATTCTCCATCTGTTGTTCATGTTGGGCCTAGTATTATTCTCATGGTTATTGTCTCAGCTGCATAGGTAAGTACTGGCCTTACAAACTTTTTATATATTCTCATCTTCGTTTTTCGAGTTAGTACCTATCTTATTCCTTTCCTGACTAACTTCTTATTTGCTTGCAGTGCCTTATTTGCAAATATGATTCTTTCTTTACTTTCAGTTGTTTTACCTCAGTTGCTGATCAGTACAACTTCCAGATATCTGAATATATTCCCCTCTTCGAATTCGTGTTTCTTTTCTTCTATTATTTTATTTCTTAGCTGTTTTTCTATCCTCATTAATTTCTTTCATTTTTTTGGTTATTTTCAATACAATTTTCTTTTGCCATCTTCCAGCATGTTAATCATAATATTCTTTTCTTTTAGAAATCAGCACAAAGTCGTCTGCATATGCTACTAGCTGACCTCCCCTTGAAATTATTGTACTTTACTCGTGTAATATCCTCTACTGTTATATTGAAAAGTAAAGTGAATCTCCTTGTTTAATAGCTTTGTCGATATTTACTTCTTCTTACTTTTCTGTTCTTATGTGAATTATCTAATTTATCTCAAGGTTGTATGTATGAGTCTTCCTAATTTCGCTGGTATTTCTAGTTTACCTAAGGCAGTCATCATTTCTTTCTTCTATTGCTCTAGTCGAAGGCTTGTTGGAATTCAACAAATAGTATTTTGACCTCTGCTTTGTGTTGGTATGCGTTTGCTTCATTGCATGTATTGCTTCATTTGTTGTTTTTCCCTAATTTTTTCTGTATGATTGTGGTAATAATAATAATTTTGTCATTCATACCTGTCTCCCTTCTTATATATACTTACTATTTGGCCTATTTCCCAGCCTCGTGGTGCCCGCTCCTTATAAAATTAGTTTGTATATCTGTTTCCATAGCTGTTCCCCTCCATATTTTATTAATTTCATATTTATACCATCAACTCGGTGCTTTTGAAGTACCGCTTTTCTTATTATCTGTGTTACTTCCTTCGTTCTATAGATTACCAAAAAGAAAAAGCATAATTTACGATAGCAAAAATCATTATTTAGGTCCTAAATCAATTAATTAATTAACAAGGCATATTTAAGAATATTCAATGGGAAAAACAAACATTGTCGTTTCGTTATCAACATTTTTAGTAAAAAAATTAAAATGAAAAATTCTTCGAAAAAATGCTTTCTTTCAAATATTTCACCTCATTTCCATTTTGTCATAAATTAAGCTAATAATCGCAGGTGGCTTTGTAGAAGGAACGGGAAGACAATTGCAAAGAACTGTCAGAAGGTATTTAATGTAGTTTAAAGGTAGCTTATTCTGAAAAATTGAAAGAGAAAAGATTATGAATGAAAAGATTAGATCACTTAATATCAATTCCCGTAAAACAATCTAAAAACTTACACATTTATTACACTTATCGCTATAAAGTATATGAATTATAGTTACAAGATACAAAACTGCCGAATCAGTCGCCGTGAAGCCATGGTATGAAAAAAAGTGAAATAACAAATGCCGATAGAGAAGTATTCAGAAGAAATATTGAGAATAATTGCCATTCAAAATTATAATAATAGTTCAGGACCGACAATATTGCTAAAGTAGTTTTACTGTAAACAAAGGCTGGGATGAAAAATCTTACATTCCTTGAAAAACAGGTATCTGTCTTAACCTATTATTCAAATCTCTCTGAATAGCAGGTGGATATATTTATAACTTATGACATTTTTGAGCAACATTTCTTGGGTTTTACTTTTTATTAATTTTAATTGTAAAAGTCACCAATATTTCTTATGTTAAGTATAACAAAAAGATTACTTTTAAACAAATTGAAGTAGATAACAAATACTTTTGTGGTAGAGTATTTGTGTATTTATTTGTATTTTAATAATTATTACATTCTAACAAAATAAATGTATAATCATGTATATATGTATGTATTAATGCTTTAGTGAATTTTTCTGTACGACACATGAAAAAATCGTTTTGAATCAAAGTTCGTGTCTCGATCGAGCGTTGAGATCACTTTAAACCAGTTTTAATTATTTGTTTATATATGGTCGAAATAATAAGAGAGCATATTTATAAATGTGTAAAATTTTGATTAAGCCATTTTTCGTTTTAAAAAAGATCCAATTTTTTCTCCAGGTCCAAAACAAATACAAAATTTTACTAATTTTGACAAATTTAAATTAACCTAGAGACAAAATTGAATCAATCTGTATAATCGTTTTCAGAAATGTAATAATCATTAAATTAAAAAATACCTATTGAGAATTTTTATCTAAAGCAAATAAGGAAAGATATACATTGAAATATTCTTTAACAGTAAGATCCATCAGGTTGCTTTGAAAAACTTGTGTGAAATATATGTATTTTTTACAAATTAATTAAATCATTAATTACTCCTGTATGTTTCCTTCAAAAAAGCAATTATGTTGTTTTGTAAATTCAAATTCTTATGTATCCACGTAATGCCGGCTTTATTATCATTCAGTAAATTAATGAGTATACTCCAATCAAAGACTTTGAGTACTTTATTACAAAAATTACAAACTTTTTCTTTTTTGCGAAAGAAAAAGAGTTAGTTTTTTAAAATATCCAATACCTTACATACCTATATAAATCTAATAGTAAATGTAAACCAAAAAGTAATACATACACAGAATAAATCGGTTGGCATCAGGTTCTCTTATACATGTAAGCACACACACACATATAGCGGTAGAGAGAGAAAGACAAAATGGACGACCTTTGAATGTCGTGGTGGGTCGAGATTGTGTCGCATAACTCACTCGTGAATAAAATTGTCATGAAAACAATAACATCCACTCAAGGACATTAATCATTTCGCGATCGCTTTTCTGATGGGCGACGCCAGTTAAAACTACAATTACGGTACGCGAGATATGGACCGAGATACATACAAATGCCATTTTTTTCACTACCTTCACACTGTTTAAAGTCGTTTTTTATTTGATATTTCTCCTTAAACCTTCAGATTCATTTCTTTTTAATTATTTTTTTTTATTTCAGTTACCTTTATTTTTCGTATAACAGCTTAATAGTTAAGATTTCATTACACAATACTCTGCTATTCACTGATTACTACACTTTCACCCAAACACGAAACGATTGATCCTCTTGTCTTGAGTATTTTCTGTTTGTATTTTATGTTTTAGTTTTAATTATTTGCTCTTAATTTTTAAATGTTTTTTTCTATTAAAACTTAGAATACATACTTAGAGATAAGTATTTTCATGGAATCGAAATAGGCAGCCCATGAAAATGAATATGGCACGTTTGCGTCAATGTTTTTGTGTCAAACATTACCAGTGTGTGATGTTTCCTTTTTTTTTGTGCCGGGTACTTTAACTCTGACATACACAGATTTTCGATAATTACGTTTCATAAAGAATATTATATTACATATTAAGGTTGAAAAGATGACTATTATTGTCCGAGTGGCGAGATTAATTTCCGATGAATTTAAGCCACAAGGGCTATAATAGTTTTCTCAATGAATACTATACTATTTTTTGTATCAGTAGTTGGATCTTGAAACCTTAATAATCATGAATAAATTTACTCATATATGTAAGAATGCCCTTGTAATTAAACTACATATAAACAAATAAGTAGGCTATATTTTGATGTTGACAAATAAGTTTTGATATAAATGCTGCAACTAAATGCCAATTATTTATTAGATTATTTTCCATTCCATTTATAATGTCTGAAGAGTTTAGATGTACACCACCTGAAATGAGCGAGATTGCAGAACAGGCAGTTGATTACTTGCTTCCGCATAAATCTAAACACTTATAATATACATGAAAACATATAACGAATTTAAAAAATGGTGTAATTCCAAAAATACAGTAGTAACTTCTGAAAACGTACTTTTGGCTTATTTTCAAGAATATTCAAAAAATAAAAAGCCTCGACTATATGGGCATTATTCAATGTTGAAAGCTACACTTGGCCTAAAAGATTTAAATTAGTTGCCTTTTTAAAAAGAAAAAATGAAAATTATAGGCCCAAAAAATTATTAATATTTACTCAAGAGGAAATTATAAAATTCCTTACTGAGGCACCCGACGCATGTGACATTGCAACTAAGGTAGTATGTTTATATATTAATACTTTGAAATTATTGACAATTTATAACCATGTAGACTGCTCGGTAATTGATGTTGCTGGTGCATGCCGAAGTGATGAGCTGTGTAATTTATTAATTTCTGATGTCATCATGAAAGATGATTTAATTATTATTCACATCCGCAATAGCAAAAATGGTTCGTCTCGAAAGTTTGTAATAATGGAGGCAATTTGGATCAAAATAATTAAAAACTATTTAAAAATTAGACCAATTCCAGATATAGCAAAATTCTTTATTAGTGTACGTAATGGTAAATGTACTAAACAAAACATTGGACATAACACAATAGGACCGATGCCAAATTTTTTTTACCGTTTCATTAAATTTACCAAATCCACAGTTAAATATTGATCATAGTTTCTGTAGAACCTCGGCTACACTTTTAGCTGTCAATGGAGGTCATATCATTCGGTCAAAACAACAAGTTGATTGGAAATCTTCTAGTGTAGCTGAAGGTTATATAGAAGATTCCCTAGTAAATAAAAAAAATATAGCATGTTTGTTACAAGGTCTACCTACATCTACTTACGCAACCACGCCTGCAATAAATACAGGAATTTTCAATATTAATTAAATTCCCTCAACATCAGCAGTATAATCTATTTCGACTGAAGATATCGTAAATACTTATGGAATTAACTCAATTAATAATACTGTCATTAATGTGCCTACAGATCTGCACAATCCTGGTTTTTCAAATAGAATTGAACCATCAATAAATTTTACATGCCATAATTGCACTATCAATTTTTATAAATAAATTAAATAATTCTTTACATCTGTAATAGTTAAGTGTTATATTGTTTCCATATTATATATATTTTTGTTACATAACCTAAAATAGAGTTATTTATTTTACATCTATAATAGTTACGTGTTAGGATATTGTTTCCAATTATAATGATAATATGTATATAAAATAAATAAATAAATAATAAAATATGTATGAATATTTTGCTATTGTTGACATAACATACAGTTAATTATTTTACCTTAGAGGTCGAGCATTTATAAGTTTTGGATTTTAGGTATGATTTGTAGTATATCGATCTAAATGAAAATAAACTACTATGAATTTTGACTGTTGACTATTTGACATACATACTACTGCGATTGCATGGTTGCGGCATTCGTTTTATTTGTTTTCATTATCTACCTAGGTGAATAATTTGCCCATTATTTACCTGTTATTAGTTCCAGGTCGAGAAATGACATTTCGTGGCGCTTTATTTTGTGTAAAAATGCTATGATTTTTTACTACTGGTACAAAAAAAGTATTTATTTGGTACATATTTATGCATTATATACATTTACTGGATATATTTCGCCTAGTGATTAAGTAAAATTATAAATATTAAAGTTAAATTAATGCTTTTCTAACGCAAGGAATGCCTCTAATCACACAAAAGCGATGATGCCAATAAACGGAGTTCGACCGGGAGCGGAACCACTTAAGGGGGACTTCCCGGTGACGTAGTAGATAATAATTAGTTAGATTTCTAACCTTTCTGTAATCCCTTGAATGGTGAAGAAAAACCCGACTGCCGGGATTTCACTTATATCGGGTTTAGAGGAATATACTGCCGCTCCTTGGTATGCGGGTACTTGTTTGATGTTAAGGGTCTTCGTTCTCCCAACAAATTGCCACCACTCTTCATCGCATTTTGATCCCCGAAGGGCTTCTCTACCGCAAAAAATGCAACATTGCAACGAATTACGGAGCAATACGACAAAAAAGTCTTTTCAAATTCCACAACTGGTAGGTGACGTCACTACCGCAAAAACAAGCTTTAATCATCTATCGACGGAAACAATGGCTTTAGCTACCTAGCTGAGTACGTGGCCCGCACAGGTCATACCAACGATCTTTGCTCCTTGAACTCTAACTAAGGGATCCATGTCGTCGCCATATTATTTTGAGGGAAAACGTCCTATATATTTCCACTCTTCGCTTAACAGCGCAAGCCCTTTAAGAAAGCCGGGAACACTGATTTTTGCAATGTAACTTGAAAAATAGACATATATATATATACCAAACAACATTGTCATATAAGCAACATCCCTAGCACTTAGAAATTTAAAGTTACGGGAAGATAGGTGTCAAATTATCATAAATCAATAAAATAAATAAATTTAGATATCTAAATTAGAGATGTTCGTTGAAGGCACGTAACAACAGCTACATTTTACTTTCTTATACGTAGTATAATGAAGTATTGTGATGATGAAAATGTTCGACCTCGAGATTTTTGCAGATGTCCACGGTTTGAAGTCCCCTGATACCGAAAAAGTGGTTTTAAAAAAAATGTCTGTGTGTGTCTCTCTCTCTCTCTCTCTCTGTGTGTGTGTGTGACCACGATAGCGGCCAAACCGCTGTAGATATCAATTCCAAATTTTGTATTTACGTGTATAATCTCCCTTTTGAGATCTGATTAGTTTTTCAGTAAAATCGGTAGACCGGAAGTAGCAGTTTACTTCAGCAAAAAAATCGGATTTTGCCAATATTTCGTCAAATACTAAGTTTAAACAAATTTATAAAGAATACATATATACTTAAAATTAAAATTAAGAATAATTTTATTTAAAAAGTTTTCCGAAATTCCGACCGGAGTAGGTCTTTTACTCTTATCAAAAATCAGTTTTTTGCGAATATTTCGCAAGTCATGCTTTTTAGACAAGTACGTTACGGATATAAAAGTATTTAGAACATAATTTTCAATATCTTTTGTATAAGAAAAATTTCAAAATTCAGACCGGAAGTACCACTTTTACTCTTATCGAATAGCGATTTTTTGCAAATTTGTCGTAAGTTATGCATTCTATATAAATTTATCAAGGGTACAAAAGTATTTAAAACTGGATTTGCAATATTTTTTGTACATTTGAAATTTCAAAATTCGGACCGGAAGTAGCACTTTTACTCTTTGCGAGGAGCACTTTTTTGATAATACCTTGTTTGCAAGATATTATCAAAAAAGTGCTCCTATAGAGATTTATTAAGATAATAGAAGTACTTAGAATAGGATTTTGAATAATTTTTGTAAACAAAAATTCTTAAAATTCTATAATTTGAAACGCTGTATAAGAAAGTCGTTTGGTGGCCACACCTCATTGTTTACTTGATACCAGTGATTATGAATACACGCAATGAATACTCAAACTACCTAGACCATCTACTGCTGTACTTTTATAGAGACGTACATTACACTAAAAATAATTTATAACCTAACTTTTTTTCTTATAATAATAATAATATAATATAACTTTATTGTCGTATGTCATAGACATTGACATTGTCAATAAATACATATATAGTGGTTATTCTGTTCTTTGTAAAACAAGTAAATAACAAAATTTCATATATGTTAATATATATCGGGTACAATACACACTTTATACATCTACCCAACAATTACTTTATATGCTCCTCAAACGAGTAGTAAGCTCCCTCCTGCAAAAAGCCCCTTAACGGACCCCTAAATCGATGACCGTTCGGAGACGATCCATTCTTCAAATCAGTCGGCAAAGAATTATATGCTTTAATTGCTCGATACTGGGGACTCTTTTCAAAATGTGCGGAGGTATGAACCGGGACCGAATAGTCGTCGCAGCGCCGAGTACACATTGAGTTGTAAATGTCCCTATTCTGAACAAACATGGATCGGTTATCCACAAGGAATACAATGAATTCATATATATATATATGTAGTTGAGATTTTAAGATCTTGAAAAAGAGGTCTACAATGTGTGCCGTAAGGAACCCCATTGTTCGAATAGCGCGCTTTTGTTGTTATAAAGACATCACTAAGATGTGTCGATGCACCCTAAACGAATAATGCATATCTGAGACGAGACTCAATATTCGCATAATAAAATAATTTCAGAGAAAACATTGCTACACATTTCCGTAATACACTTAAACCAAATATAGAGGAGCTAACTTTTTTGCACAAATTTTTACAGTGATCGTTCCAGCACAATCTATTGTCCAATGTTATTCCTAGAAAACTAGTTGACTGTGTCTCAGGCATAGATAACCCATGATGTGGTTATATACAGACTGTAGTCTAGATTTGGTTGCTTACGGAAATGCAAAAAATTTGTCTTTTGTGTGTTAACTATTAGTTTGTTCAGTTGACACCAATTATTCATATTCGAAATAATACCCCTCAATGCAGCAACTGTGGATGGCACAGAATCCGACGTAACAACACACGACGTGTCATCCACGTATTGCAACAGGACACAATTTCCCATACCTGCTCCCAGGTCATTTATATAAATCAAAAACAAGGTAGGGCCCAAAATCGACCCTTGTGGAACCCCACAGATAATTCTCCTTGGTACCGAAAAGCGCTGTTTGGTAATCTGGCCCTCCTGACCGACCACGGAATCAATCTGATATCTGTCTGTTAAGTACGATCTGAAGAGCCTCAGTGCCACACCCGTAATTCCATAACCCTTCATCTTACTCAACAAAATATCGTGATCCAACAGGTCAAACGCCTTTTCCATGTCAAAGAAAACACCCGTCGTGCAACGGCCTTCGTTCATATTTGTCTAAATCGCGTTTACCAAGTTGTATATAGCATCCTTTAGATTTATTTGACACGAAGCCAAATTGCGCATGGTTCAGAATATTATGTTTAGTCATAAAATCCACTAAACGAACATTAAGAACCCTCTCATAGATCTTACTGAAGGCAGTAGTAGGGATTCCGGCCTATAGTATATTTTTTATACCAAGAAGTTTTTTTGTTTATATTGTCATGACTTTACCAGTTACCAAACAGCAATATAAATTAAAATATATATTAAATTTGGACAAACCACTAGATTTTATTCGTTCTTATTTCTAATTAATTCCTTTTATAGTGTTGGGAACACTAAACGCTGGATGTATTTCACGGTATTTCACTTTTACGAAAAATAGTTGACAAATTCTTATCTTGAAAGTAGTAGTAAATCTCTAAAGAATTTGAAGGTTAATATGCATAAATTACGGTAAGCAGCTCTTTTCGTTTTATTAACAACTCGTGCGTTTACGTACGTAAGTATGTAAGTATTTATATTAAATTTAACAGAAGAAAATTTGTAGAATTTCAAGATTTTATCACCGCTAGAATAAAATTAACAGCTGCGAACTTTCAGATGGACTTAATGGAATCCGAAAGTTACAACAACACGTGTCCTGTCTCGTTACAGTTTGTTTAAACTTTTATAACTTAAACACGTCCTATTACACAATCTTCCATCTGAATTCCTAGTCCAGAGGATGCGATGCGATATATGCAGTCAACATTCCACACTGAATATTACTCGGAAAAACTATATAAGCGCGCTGGATGTTCTCCTATGCATACTTCAAGATATTATCACATATTATTATTATTAGTATTATGATTATGATTATTGTTATTCAGCGTGCATATGTGCACTTGCTACTGTTCATACAATTTATATCTTATCCTTCTCTATGATATAACAGATATGAAAATAGATAATGATCGTAAGAACAAATGCAAATACCATGTGTTATGAACGTGTTGATGCAAAAGGTTAATATTACTGAAGAACTTCCGGAGTTAGTGTTACGATACTTCAGGAGTAGACGTTATTTCTCATTTCAGCATCATAAATGGATTATAATATTATGTTACTTAATACGTAATAGTTTCAGATGAAATTTAAAAATCTCTAGGTCGAAAATGTTCATTATATCAAGAATTTATGCTGGTGATTCATATTAACTAATGATACACATAAACTAACATTTTTTATCACTTTTATTTTCGCATTGTTTGTTAGTCATTTTCAAATGGTGTTCCTTTAATAAAACCAACAAACTTACAAATCTATATATACTTATATATAGGGTGTTTAAGATTAATTATACTAATTGTAGTGTCATTAACTCTAATGCATGAGGGCTAAATGCTGTATTTGCGAAAACCTGTGTTTACATTAAGTTGTTATTTCAGTAGTGGGGAATATATTAAATCTGTTCGATCGTTAACTAGATTAGAAGAGTCTTTTTCTAAGCCTATTTCCAGTGATTCTAAGCTATTTAATTTTCGACCTTTTTCACACAAATGAAATATTATGATATTATTTAAGAGAGGCTTTATAATTTTATTCTAACAAATGGCGTGAAAAGTACACACTATTTTCCTGTATTTGAAAGAGTTACTAAATTTCTTCCAGTATGTTCCATATAAATATTATCAAAATCTGATTAATTTATAAACTCCTGATTTCTTAAATTTTCATTTCCATTATTTTGCATTAAATAAACTATGTCCTAGTTTCGAAGCGGCTGTGTAAGATACCATTCGTATTTATTTCATGTATATCAATTATTTATTTCTGTATTTCATATTTCTTGAAACCATTTCTTATTGTTATGGATTTAATTGTTACTAATTTGTTTTTTCGTTGTTCATCAGAGAGAGGTATTGAGAAAGCCCTATGTATCTACCACAGATTTGTATGCTGCGAGTTTACGACTTTTGAGATTAATATTAATATTGGCGTTAATGTCTTTCCAAAATATTTCAAATAGGATGGTATTGTCACAGCAAAAGTGTGCTATCTAGAAAATGTACTTAAGGGGGCCATGCTCCGTTTTTAAAAATACTCGATGACAAGAACAATAAAGTTCTGAAAGAGATAGAGAATTAGGGCTGTCATTTACCCCAGTGCATCTGACGTGCCATGCAAATTATAGTTGACGTGTTGCCAGAAAATATCGTTCGGGATAGAGATGCTATTGTTATCTGTGTCCAATGTTTACATTTCTTTGCTCGGACACTTAAACTACACTGATATTCGGAAAGGAAAGTGTGTATTCAATCTCATAAAGCATATAATATACATTTGAATGAATAGGTAATTCATTCGGATCGAGGTCGCCACACACGTTTCTTTATAGATATGAAAAAAATACCGATATCTAAAGATATTTGAATTTTACCACAAGCCCAGGATTTGCATCTATGTATTTCTTATATAAGTTAACCCGTAACCGATGAGGTGCGATTTTTGTCACGTCGAGTGTGAGGTGGAAGCCCTCAGACTCCCGATTAAATTTATTTTTTTGATTTTAATACGAATTAGTATCTGTTTAAATTAAATATTATGGCATAGTCTGGAATCTACTTAAACTATTTATGTTTAGTCAGCTATTAATTTTATTACAAACATCTACATTTGGTGAAAAATCCCAGGAGCGTACATTAGGGATGCGCGATATATCGTTTTTAAAAAAATATCGATATTTTCTTTTCGATAATCGAGATTAAAATCGATATTTTTTTATTCAATAATATCGACTGATATCGATTTTTTATTCGAAAATATCGTTTAATCAAAAATGCCATTTTTCCAAATTTCATGCATTTATTTCACATTAATAGACAAAAGAACCTGTTCACATTATACAGAATTTATTATCTTTTTAAGAAAAAAATGAGGTGTGGCCACCACACGACTTTCTTATACGTATGAGCGTTTCAAACTATACAATTTTAAGAATTTTTTTATACAAAAATTATTCAAAATCCTATTATAAGTACTTTGATTCTCTTAATAAATCGCTACAGAATGCATACTTTGCAAGATATTCGAAAAAGAGTGCTACTCGCTAAGAGTATAAGTGCTACTTCCGGTCCGAATTTTGAAATTTCATATATACAAAAACTATCCAGTTCTAAATACTTTTGTACTCTTGACAAATATATATATAGAATGCATAACTTATGAAATATTTGCAAAAAATCGCTATTCGGTAAGAGTAAAAGTGGTACTTCCGATCCGAATTTTGAACATTATACAAAAGATATTTAAAATTATAATTTAAATACTTTTACTCGTAATGTACCTGCCTAGAAAGCATGACTTGCGAGATATTCGCAAAAAACTCATTTTCGATAAGAGTAAAAGACCTACTTCCGGTTGGAATTTCGAAAAACCTTTTTAAGACAATTTATCTCAAATATAATTTTGAGTACATTTGAATTCTCTATAAATTTGTTTAAACTTTGTAATTGACGAAATATTTGCAAAATTCAATTTTTTTACTGAAGTAAACTACTACATCCAGTCTACCGATTTTACTGAAAAACTAATCAGTTCTCAAGAGGGAGATTATACACGTAAATACAAAATTTGGAATAGATATCTACAGCGGTTTGACCGCTATCGTGGTCACAGACAGACACACAAACATTTTTTAAAAACCACTTTTTTGGTACCAGGGGACTTCAAAACGTGGACATCTGCAAAAATCTCGAGGTCGAAAATTTTCGTCATCACAATACTTCCTTATACTACGTATAAGAAAGTAAAAAGTTAATAATTTGGAAAATGCTTATTGGGATGTTTACTATTTCATGTTTCATTTCATAGATTTTACATTTCGTATAGTTCGCCTTTATGGGGCGTTATCATCCCATTAAACGTTTTTCAAATTTCCCACAGTATTATTTAGTAACTACGACATTTACATGTTAACTCTTCCCTATTTATAATATATGAGTGGTCATTTTCAGTTTTAATGTTGATGTTACTAAATAATATTGTGGGAAATTTGAAAAATGTTTACTGGGTTAATGTTTGTGTTTCTGTATTTGTTTTATACCACTTATATTTTCATTGGAATTTTTTAAATTTTGGAATAAATATATACAGGTGAGTCATTAGTCTTCGATTGGTCTTTTGTGTTTTAAATAAAAGAAAAAACAATAAGTGGAAGATCCATGGTTGCTTGTGGCGCATATTGTAAAAATACTTTAAGCTCTGACGCACTTCCGGTTTCACCGGAAATGCACGGAACTTAAGTTTTTTAAATGACTCGCCCTATATATTTTTGGAGATTCTTGTACTGCTTTAAATTGTCTGTTCAACTGTTTTTTCTGCTACATTTCCCGTTGTTGTTTGAATACATTTTTAAATGTTATTATAAAGATCAGAACTTTCCAGAATTTATTTTTAATTAAAAGTGTCACACATACATGTATCGGCCAGACATATTAAAAAATAATGACGGTATCATCTGTGGTCAGAGAAACTATGTTTTCCATAATTATACAAGAAAAAAATACATAATAAATAACAATCATATTTATTTATTAACATAGGAAATTGGCATTCTACAAATTAATGAATAGAACAGAATAAAGTTGCAGAATTAATGACAAAGAACTGTATATAGCAGAATATCAGAATAATATAATAAACTTGAAAAAGCTAAAAAATAGGAAATATAAGAGGATAACAAACAATACATAACGCCATAAG
Source organism: Amphimallon solstitiale (assembly GCA_963170755.1). Classification (NCBI taxonomy): domain Eukaryota; kingdom Metazoa; phylum Arthropoda; class Insecta; order Coleoptera; family Scarabaeidae; genus Amphimallon; species Amphimallon solstitiale. The sequence goes on from OY720676.1 coordinate 173,952,521, forward strand.
AAAGCCAAGACGTGATTATTTATAGTCAGAGTAAAACTAAAATTTAAAATCACTTAAATTTTGTCCGTATAAGGTAGTTCCTTATATCTGATATATATTCTGTTATTTTTTCTACTGACGTAAATCACGAATAGGCATTTTCTTTGGATACTGGGGATCAACCAATTCAGGTAGAAAACATCTGTAAAAGAAAGTCACCAACTGCTCCTTCATATTCGCATCCCAGAAATTATCGTCCCTCATGATTGTTTGTACACTAATTCCGAAAGGTGTCCATATAACAAACAAGCACTACTTTCTATTTGTTACATGTAGCTGGCCTTGCACTTGGATATAATAATTGTCTTTACTTTTTAATGTTATTCGACCATCAACTATCTCCGCAAATTTAATTTTCTTCTCTCGAGCGGCTTCCGTTGGTGAATACGATGCAGCTGCTGACGGGCATTTTATTTCAACAATGCCATAGTCATCTATTAAACCATCCGGCGAAGCAGCTAAAAAATTCAATTTGCCGTCAATAAAAAGACCAGATTCGTGTACACGAATTCCATAGCTTATTTCCAATTCTTTTAGAGCAACAAATTCATGTTCCTGTCCCCAACGTGTTGCTGCAGTCCCGAAAAATTTATTGTACAAAAGACGTTTTATCAAATTTGCGCAATGCGTCGTCTTTCGCATTTTGCATATTGCTCCAAAATTGGACGCAGTCAGTCTTACAGAGCGCTGCTGCCTCCATAATAAGTTAGTGCTTTGCCCTATAGTAGCATGTTGTAACTCGTCACGTTCAGAATCCGATTTTTCAATTGAAGTCAAAATTTCTTTTACTCTTATATCGTACTGCTCTTTTGTTAATGTGACAACCATTTCTATTTCTGTGTCACCATAATCGCTGTCAGCAGGTACTATCGGTTCCCTTTTTTTCTTGTTTTTACATGTAAATAACTTTTTACTGCATTTTCTCCAAGCTCTTACTCTTTTCCAGCTAGTCATAAACTTTTTTGTGTGTTTTCCTGGACTTCTGTATACAGCTTTCTTATGAATAACGCGCGGTAAATCACCCGGTTCCAAGTTGAATGCAATTGAAGCGGCTTCGCATCGAGTTTGATATGATCGTCGTCCGCTGAAATATACTCTTTTCCCGCCAACAAATTTTTCTGAAATCCGGCTAATGTTTATGAATTTTTTAGTACTACAACGGCATGATGTTAATAAAAGCAAGAAAATAAGTGGTAATTTAGACAAGGCATTTACCGATTTTCTAGAACGGACAATAGAAACATTTCTGAGAAAGAGATTACATTAGGAGTCTTCCCAGATTTAATTTTAAATATTCATTATTTTACGATTATGAAGTAATAAAATGACTGTAAGCACTTATACAGAGAAATATACATGTTCTAATTAATTGTGCCTTTGTAAAATAAAGCAAATTGAGATTAAAACTAAACATATATACGTTTTACATAGAACATAGACTATTACTTTATAAAAACCAATAAAACAAAAATAATAATGATAAACGTCCTTAACAACTATAAAAAATGGCGAACAAATTACATGAATTAAAATTATTTTTAATTCATTAACAATATTATGAGCAATACAACATGAGCGACATGCGTACATAAACTACATTGTATAAAACAATTTATCGTAATTTCGCGTTACACGCCGTTGCAAGCCGGCGACTGAATAAATTGAAGAAAACGGAGTTTTGCCAACAGGAAAATTATTTTTGCAGTGTAGATTCACCAAAATCGTTCTCCCGACCAACTGGCGGCTTGCTCTGCGATCGTCTTACGAATATTGCTTTAAGCGCCTGGAATATAGGCAATGTGTATCAAGAAACATACGTTCTTATCAACGTGATTAAGACAAAACGGTTAGCTTTAATGATGTACTAAAAAGTGTATATTAAAGGTAAAAGACGCATGAAGGTACCCACAGGCAGTTTTTGCCATTAAAGACAAACATTACACCTTAAAGTATACGATAAATATAAGTATTTTTAAAATGTTATTATTCAGTAGCATTTTTTTATGTACAAATTTTTTCTTTCTTTAGGTACTTCAATTTAAGCTTAATTAACAAATTACTCCTTGTTTCAATCGATTCTATACAATGGTTACTACACAATATCGTCGATACGAAACGCTTGCAAATTGGCCTCAGCATTACCCCCTTAAGAATTTTTATCTTTTTCATTTTTCAATAGTAAATTTTATTTTTGGATGTATAGAATTAGTAAAGTCCAGAAAAACGTCAAATTTTTGAGATATAAAACATATTTCTTGAAACCATTTCTTATTGTTATGGATGTAATTGTTACTAATTCGTGTTTTCGTTGTTTATCAGAGAGAGGTATTGAGAAAGACCTATGTACCACTGATTTGTGTACTGGGAGTATATGATTTTTAGTGAATAGAATGTATTGGTGTTAATACCTTTTCTAAAAATTTGAAACATGATGGAATTCGTTACATTTTTTTTAAGTATCTTATACCTTATTAGCGCTCCATAATTTTTGTTGCATTTCCTGCGAGTGTCGCTGTATATTTGTCTTGAATTCTTCCGTGCGTATTAGGTCACACCTAGAATTAATCTTTTGTTTTAATGTTGGAATTACGTATAATTATTTTCTGCGGGATGTGGAATTTTCATCTAATTTATTTATATTTTATTTCCGCGAGTAATTAGGTGGTTTCCTTCATTTTTAATTAAATTTAAATTAATTTTCTTGTAATTCGCAGCGGTAGCGCCATCTCGTATGTGTGCGACTGATTATGCTATAGGTAGCATTTAGAATGTCCTTCTGTTTAATGTTGTTATATTCCTTTCGTCGATGCATAATTATCTGCTATTAATTCTATTTAATTATTTCTTTGTTTGGTTCTTATTAATCGGTCCCTTATCTTTTGAATATTTTATGTAACATTTCACTTTCAACTTGCTAGATGTCGCCTTGTCATCTTCTACTGCAACCTCGTGTCTTGTCAATTCATTCGTTCAATATCGATCGAATCGTTTAGCTGATTTAAAAGCGATCCATTTACTTCAATCAGTGTTCACTGTAATTAATGGACTGGTTTGTCTATTTACCGTACAATTCACATGTTAAATAGTGGATGATTAAACAGTGATAAATAAAATTTTTAGTAGTTAATTAGTTTTCTGCTGCATGGTGCAGGATTTTCGTATTGTTTGAAGTAGACCACTGGATCGGTAAGCGTAATAAGTTTCTTAATTTCTCTTTCTCCTGACTAATGCCTTGTTTCGTATATTTCTCCTTATAGCTTTTTATTTTATACCGTACTGTCGATTGCATTTATGTCCGAACACGTGTTGGAATACCGGAAGTAAGCCGCCATCACGCTAGCCTATCTTTCGCAAACACGTGGGAAGTAAGATAAGGCAGGTTGAAGGTGACACACAATAAATTTCCGAAACTATCATAAATTTAGTTGAACGAGACTGCAGGTGTGAAGCTCCGATTTATTTAAGAATTTTCATCTGTTTCAATATTAAATTTCTTTTTTGGACGTATAGTATTAATAAATATCAGAAAAACGTCAAGTTGTCGAGACTTAAAGGATGCCACAATATCGTCTACATATCTGTACCAAAAAGAAATAAGTTTTGAAGTTAAAGGTGATTTAAACATTTTTTCTTCAAATTTGATATGAAAAAATAGTGCAAAAACATAGTGATAAGAAACGTAGTAGAAAGTGTTTCACTTGCATCATTATGATCATGATAATTTATCATAATACGTATAAGAATGTATCATTAACATTTTCGACCTGAGATTTTTGCAGACTTCAACGATTCGGGGTCCACTGATTACCTAAAATTTTTTTTTTAATAATGAACGATTATGTCTTAACGGCAAAAGCTGTAGATATCGTATTTAAATTTAAGCTTATAATCTTAATTGGCCTGAGTGATTTGTTTTTGTTCCAAATTGGGAAAGTGTAAGTAGCACTTTACTTCAGCGCAAAAATTTGTTCTCTAAATGTTATAATAATTAATAAAAGACTGTTAACTGAACAGCAATAGCAAAATAGAATATGAACCACAAAAAACCTATAAGTTAAAGGGCGCGTCAGTGGTTGAGAAATATGAAGCAAAAGCTAGAAAAACTAAATCTGACAACACGAGAACGGGAAGAACTAAAATGGGCAACAACCAAAGAAATCTCGAAGGAAGCAGCTAATGAGGCATATTATTTTTACCCGAAATCATATAGAATCAAATAAATAGAATGGTGGATTCGGGAATTACTTAACCAACTTAACACGATTTGTCAAAAAAGACAAAAGAAATAAGCTGGACATAATTTGGAGAATAGATTGAAAAGAGTAGTGAGGTAAAAGAAAGAATACATATTAACGTGGAAATTAACCACAAGGAAACAGAGTCTTTGCAGAGAATGCAAGAATAATGAACACGGAAATATCATAGGAAATGCACTAATATTACCAAAGAAGACAATGCAAACAGTGATCAAGTATCAATAAATCAAATAATAAAAGCATTAAGAAATTGTAAACCTTCAAAATATGAAACTCCAATTATATTTCAAGAAGGGCTTTCTAAAAACTATAATAAATACAACCCGGAAAAGCATTATTATGATTTATATTTAAAGTTACCTGAGAGATAACACTAAAAAGGCGTAGTACGTAGGATAATTTTGTCACTGTGATGGAAATAGCAGAAAAATAATATTAAGAAATACTTCAACGTATATAGATGTTATAGATATAGAAATGTGGGACTGAGAGGTGAACACAAAGCTCATAGAAGCAGAAAATTAATGCTGCGACTCATTGTTTTAAGATACTCTATAATAAAATAAAATAAAGCACTTATTACTTTGTTATACCGCAATATTAACCATGAAGTTTCTACCAACTTGATCAATGAAATTACTTATGGCACACAAACTGTTTACAAACACTCAGATTGTTCACTATAAATAGTTTGTGTTTCATACGCAGCTTGCATAACACTATAGAACAAGTTATGTCAAGAAATTAACTGAGTTTGAAACTGCGGAATTGTGTGTTATGATTCCAACATTGCTCAATTGTTATATGGGCAAAATACTGAAAGAGCTGTCTTCTAATTTAAAAATAGTAGATGTTGGATATCGCAGGTTACAGAAATAGGAATCTGCACAATGTGCATTTGTCGAAGAAAATAATTTGAATGCTTGGAACGATGTTTGAAGTAAATACGTTACGGCGATTGACACAAGTAAAAGAAAAGTCATTGAAGGAGTCGTCATCAGTTTCATCTTCTAATAATAATACAATCTAATAGTTGTTAATATAATGATATTACTAAAACATACAAGCTTTTACATAATATAGGGCATGAATTTATTAATAAAAAGTAATAACAGAAAACTAATACGTCGTCACAACAATATATCAACCAGTAATATAATCAGTTTTATATCATCAACATTAACAGATAATTACATTGGAAACTAGAATTTACGTCATCAAGAAAAATCAAAAATAAAAGGGGACCCAGCACAGAGTCCTGCGGAACCCCACTGAATGACTGATATCTAGAATTGATGTATATCTTTTGTTATAAACAAAATTAGTTCTTTCTTTTAGATAGGTCAAAATATTGTATATGTTGTTGCTGACTTTGAAGAAATCAACCTCTTTTTTTAAAAGAAAATGTTGAAGACCGTCAAAACTTTTGAAAAGTCATTAAGTATAGCATAGACTAGAAAATGGTGTTCATATAAAGTCTTGTTTGAATATCTTTAAACGTTAAAGTCGAAATAATTAATCTGAGTTCCTCTTTTTCTATTTTATTTAAAACAATTAAGAGCAGATGTTGGAGTGCTCTTCGTCCTGTGCACTGTTAAGGGGAAAATAGTCTAAAGTACTGTGGAAAAGAAGCATTTTATAAATAATTGCCGAATTTATCGGCGGTGTTTTCTCGTTCAATATTTTTCCAACATCATTTAAACAACATACTTGAATGTAACCATTATTCCTATGACAAATTTAACACTTGATATACTGATCTTTTTCTTTTTTCAGTGATTCAATCTTTTATGAATAATACCTTATATTAGATGCTATTCATTAATACAATGCCCTTACAGCGTTCACGATACTCGTAAACAAAATACAATCATTTTTTTAATAACATTAATAAAGACAGGCTAATAAAACTTCGCCCACGTACGAAATCTTGTTGAACAAAGTCAAGCAATGTCATATGTGAGCAACATATACCACAACGGCACAGCGATACTTTGAACCTAAGCTATCTCCATCATCTTATTGCCACCAAACAAAATTAAAAAAAAAGAACAAACTTACTTGAAGCCACCAAGCGAATACATTTGGTATTCGAAATCTTTTTTTTTTTAATAATTGAATAGAAATAGAAATCACGTCTCAAATGCACACCACGGTATCGATTAAATTGAAGGTAAAGTACGCTATATTATGTCGGCTTTCAAACACATATTTTATCTCAGAATTATGGACGACTAATTAACAATTGGATGGAACTTCACATGTACGTATATAGTATGAGACTGGTCGTGACTTACCTACATGTTTGTGAAATGATCAAGGACTTATCTTAACTAAGGACAAGGCGAGACATTATATAGCTATTCAGAGAACACTAATTCCGTAACAAATGTTTCATTTGGAGACGTTAACGACCTGAGCGGTTCGTGTTTCGTTATGTAATTACGAGGGCGACGACGATGACGGGATGTTGAAGAAACAGACAAACGTAAGTGTTAAATGACAGAATTGGAAATATTTAACACTTTGTGTTTCGTGGTAGATGAGGAGACATCAGAAAATAATAATTGTAATTGTTGTTATACATTTATGTACTATGATGTTATGCTTGATGGATTTTAATTCTGTCTTCTTTTTTTCTATAATTGTGATGATTCTGTTTTTTTTTTGGTCTAATTTTCGTTGAACAGAAGATGATTATGTGTTATTCTATTTCTTTAGGTGTCCAATTAAAACTTAATTATTTCTCTAAATATAAATTTCGAAGTTTCTAAAGACGTTCGGTGTTCCTTTGAAATACACAGCTCGAAACCATCGACGGATATTCCACGCAATATTATAAAAAGTGGTGTCATAGCACCTAAAAATATTTCCGCAAAGTACTATCAACGTTTAAAAACAAGAAAATAAATACACTCATGCATTAAAGCTGCAGTCTCTAGAACATCAGTTCCCAAACTTATTTTTATAGAGGATTTAAGAGGGTAAAAAAAAAACAAACACAAACATTGTAAAACCTGTATAGCTATAAAGCTACAAATGAACTATTAAGTCTGTAAGAAAAACTCAATAAGACGGATGGCTCGCATTTTGTCGACCAGATCGATTGAACAGACGAAATTGCACAATGCTACGATGCGACTGCTGAATGCGCCTTTTTACACAAATACGTGCTAGAAAAGGGTAAATACAATCGCAGCGTGTGCTCTGATATTTTGGGATAAAATTTGATCAAAAAATTGTTGTTTCGAATTTTTCAAAATCGTATTTTGCAGCAAAATCATTTTTAATTTTCAAGGCTTGCTCTTGTAGTGCTCTTATTGCACTTTTAATAACAAATTTTATAAAATTAATGAAGGTCTTCCCATGGGCATGCCTTTATCTGGCATACTTGCTGACATATTCCTGAACCATATTGAGACTAATTACATATTTATTATGTAATTAGTAGACAATAACCCCTTTAATAGTCACATTGTTAGATGGATTAGATATGTGGATGACATTTTGTGTATTTGGACTGGCCATGATGAAGAACTTAACACTTTTCATACCTATTTAAATAATTTACACCAAAATTTAAAATTTACCATTGAAGTTGAAGAAAACAACAAACTAAATTTCCTTGATCTCACCATTTCTAATTTAAATAATAACTTAACTTACAACACTTACAGACAACCTACAGCCATACCTACTATAATCCCTTTCAATTCACATCACCACCACACTCATAAATTTCTATTTCAACAAGGAATAGATTTGCACCCAATCTTCTTTGTCTTCTCTGTCTTCTTCGTCCTTTTGGTCTTCGTCTTCTTCGTCCTCTCCGTCTTTTTTGTCTTCTTGTTCTTTTTCGTTTTCTTCGTCTTCTCCGTTTTCTTCATCTTCTCCGTCTACTTCGTCTGCTTCTACTTCTTCTTCTTCTTTTTGTCTTCTTCTTCTTCTTCTTCTTTTTTACCTTCTTCTTCTTCGTCTTCTGCGTGTCCTTCGTTATCCTCGTCTTCTCCGTCTTCTTCTTCGTCTTCTTCGCCTTCTCCGCCTTCATCTTCTTCGTCTTCTACGTCTTCTTCGTCTTCTTCGTCTTCTTCGTCTTCTTCGCCTTCTTCGCCTTCTTCGCCTTCTTCGCCTTCTTCGTCTTCTTCGTCTTCTTCGTCTTCTTCGTCTTCTTCGTCTTCTTCGTCTTCTTCGTTATCTTCGTTATCTTCGTCTTCTCCGTCCTCTTCTTCGTCTTCTTCGTTTTCTTCGTCTTCTTCTTGTTTCATTAGGCAAAATGCATGTTTATTACTAAAATCATTTTTATTGATCTTCTTGTGAAGTAGATAGCTAGTTATCCTTCAATCTTTTAGGGAGTCGCCCAATTTGTCGCATGATACGTGGTTTGTTATTTCTAACGATCCTGGACAGCCGATCCTCCGGCATTCTTGTTACATGCTGATTCCATGCTCTCTTGCGGCATTTTATCCATCGCACTATATATCTCACCTTACACTCCTCCCTGATCAGGTTGTTTTTTGTCCGGCCTTGTAGGTTGTGTTCAGTGATTACACGTATCCTAATTTCGTTGATTCTTACTATTCTTTATGACGAGGATGTTTCCGCCCTTGATTCTCCGTCTATAGGTCACCGCCGGTTTAACACAGGCTTTGTATATTTTTGCCTTGCAATCTACGTTAATTTGCCATAAGAAAAACAAAAGATAGCACTAAGAATTTGGAAACAAAGGAAAATTGGGGGTTACTGTTAACACCAAAAAATTTGTCTTAAAAAAGTGTCTGAACAATGTTAAAGTTCGCATTAGGCGTTATCGAGTTATTGAGCAAAAGGTCAAATCGGCAAATATTGGCTTTTCAAAATATTTCAAGAGTAAAAAGTGCGAATGAATTTGAAATGAGATTTGTTGCGAACATTGAATTCTGCAAAACATTCCACATTTAACCGTTACTCTTTCTTCTAATAACCTATAATGGTGAGCATCGAAAGGGGGACAGACTATATATACGGGTGACGATAACTGCACGAAATTGAATAAATGGAAATTCTATTAAAGACGAACTATTTCAAAGAAAAATTTATTTTACTCATTTTCTGATGAAATGGTTCTCAACTTAAGTAAATCGCATAAAGAATAATTAATTCGTCCTCATTTATATATTTCGAAATATCGCTAGTGTCAAAGGTTTCAACAGTCGAGTTGACACTATTAATTTAACGTTCTCAATTAAGTATTCTTATTAGGTAACCATAATAGTGCATAATTACTTATGCCCGTAAACATTACAGCCTACACAAATATGTGTTCGTTGTTAATTTGTAATAGGTATACGTACGGCAACATGAAATTTGGAAAAAATAATACGCCATAATATAAATTGTCTGATTAGAATTAATCGATATTATCCGTCTAATTGAAATATTTAGATTCGACTTTCTAAAATTAATTACGTACTTTAGGCGACTAATAAAATACAGTCCGACGGTCTAAAACATACGGAAACTTTTATTATTCATTAATTTGAATTTCAAGGACTATCCATGCATAATATTGCCTTTACTATTGTAAAATACTGTGAAATATACTGAGGTAAAACCTGTTTTTTTTCTGCAAAACTATCAAGTATTGTATACATTAATACAGTTCTTGCAAATAGAAATAGTATATATTAAACTATTGCAAATAAGGACATAAGTACATATGTAGTTTTACATGGGGGAAATAATAAATACATTTATGGACCCAGATATGATGCAATTCCTACAGTGAGTGAGTTTGATTTGGTTAAAATCTCCGTATAATGAAAGTGTTGAGTTGATGCACTAATATTATTGCTTGTACGTTGAAAATTCAAAGAGAAATGATGTTCATATGTCATAATTTAATTCTACCAAAAAAAATAGCGCCATCTATTAGACGGCGGTATGTACCAAAACAATGTTGTTGATCACACAAACATATTGTGTACATATAAATCGTTTCGGTCCATAAATATAGAATTTGTTAATAACTTGACTACAGCGCCACCTATCCGATCCTAGCATAGCTATGAACCATCGTCTCCACAGTACAAATATATTATGTAAATATGATCTCAATCTGTCAAGTCGTTCAGAGGTTACACGATCTCACTAACAGACATACCAAGGATTATATGTTTATACACCGTGGCCAGAAATTCGCGCATAAACTTCAAGTAGAACGATTCTAAGATTAATTCTTAGTCAACAATTCTAATACAAAAAAGTCGTAGGGTTCATCTTCAAGTCACACGGATTATATTAAAGAAGTGTAGATTTGGCAACACCGTATTATAGCAGTTAGCATACAAATATACAAATAAGCAGGAAATAGCAAAGTTTGTAAATCCATTGCTTCTTATTAACTACTTTATTAAAAGTAAAATTAATAGTAAAAACTTGACGAAGCATAATTAGTAGTAGCACAGTAGTCGGATGTAATGTTTAAAGAAAGTGTTCAGACTGGTAGCTAATATTTTCCAGACAGAGTCAATCAGTGAATAGAATTTAATACGTCTTGCAACATATCAGAGGTAATTAACTGAAGTGTGGCGTTAATTCTATTAACTACTTCTTGTCTATTGGCTGGAGGCATCGCATATACTTTTTCTTTTAAAAAGCTCCAAACAAAAAAATCGAAAGGATTAATATCTGAGAACTTTGCTGGCCACGATATCGGTCCATTACGTCCAATCCACCTATTCTGAAAGTTTTCGTTTAACCATGCTCATAAAAGTCGAACACTATGAGCTGGTTCACCATCATGGATGTAAAGCCTCAAATTTAATGGAACATTATCCAATACTTTCTCTAAAACATTAACGTACTCAATTGCACTTAGATGATTGGGAAGAAATATTGGTCCCACAATGCGAAGGTTTAAGATGCCTAACCATTTATTTACAGAAAAACTTCTTTGATATTAATTCTCTGATTGTTCTATTGTGGCTATAAATACGCCATCTCTTGTGAACAAACATTCGTCGCTTCAAAGAATATGCTATAGGAAGTTCGGCTCTAGCTGAATTCTGTTTAAAATAATGTTACAGAACATTATTCCATTCATATTGTCATTTCTGTACAAAGGTTGCTCTTTTGTTACATGAAACGGTCACAAAAGGTTTTGTGTTAGCACTGACTGAACTGCTGTCTTACTTGGGACATTCAGTTCTCGAGCTACTTGTCTAGTTTTGCAAGTAGCATCTTCGTGAATGGTATTCAAAATTTGTTCTAGAGATAACCGTACCAGATTCACGAAGGCGCTGATCTAATCTTCGAAATATGTTGCTGATACGTGCCACCAATGTGGATACCGTATTTCGTATTCGAGTTTAGCCATGTTCGCATTCCCATTGCAAAATCCGAATGCCATATACACATCAACATAGTCATTAAAAGTATACATCATGAAACCCACATATATGATATAACTACATAAAACGAAATAGTTAAACGTTAATATTACAAGTGTCAAAATTTGATAAGGAGATTTTTATTGTAACCGACCATTTTTCTTTTCATTTGTATTGACATGCTATTAAGGAATCAAAATTATTATTTCTTTATTATTTAAATGCTTCTTCGAAATAAGAAATTAGAGCTCGGCACCTGAACGTGTTATTCAGGAAGAGCTCAAGACTCTTAACCTTATCCAACACAGGTAATTCAATATTATTTATAGAAATGTTAATTATTCTGCTATGATGCTTGTAGGTTGCTGTAGGTTCAAACAGAATAACTTGAGACTTTATGGGATTTAAATAAAGACAATGGTTAATGGAAGATTTTTATAATGAATCAAGATCTGAATTGATGTTATTAGTAGGTGCACGTCAATGTGATGGGACGAAAGAGCATTATAAGTGAGTATAATCGGCATAGATCTGTGTGTTACAATGTTTAATACAAAACAATAGTTTTGAGGTATAAATAGTAAATAAAATGGGCCCAACAATTGCCCCTGTGGAACTCCCCGCGAAACAGCAAGAAATCCAGATATGACGCCGACCAATTGGCCAACCTGTTTACGATTAGACCAAAAGGTTTGTAATAGAGTGAGTGCAGTATCACACAAGCTTATATAATATTGTAATATACGAATACCATGGTCAATCGTATCGAAAGTCTTAGTATAGTCCAACAATACAATGCACGAAAGGATAACGTCTCTGTTGTTATACTATTGTAGCATGAACTGAAATAAAGCATATTATTATTATTATATGTAGGTACATGAGAATTAAAAAAACTTGATTTAAGTACTTCTTACTAGATTCTAGTAAGTTGTTCTCTGTATGTATCGCCTACTTCTAAAAATTTTATACTAAGCACTTGAAAATATTACGTAAAATTTAAGAAACTCCGATCTCCATTAAAACTTATTATAAAAAATTTAAATATTCATAACCTCAATCATACGTCTATTTCGGAACTAGGATAATTGTATACATAACATCATAAGAAACATACAACATTCTAAGAACGAATTAGTAATACTTTATTTCTGGGACGAATAAGACATGCCTCACCACAAAAAGTATTACTTCAAGAAGGTTGGAGATTTGTGTAAGTTATTGTGAACAAAACAATAAAGTAACCGTAATAAATTCGTTATAATTTATTAGAAATTTAGTTTTCAAATCGAAACGCATACAGAGAACACATAATATTTCAACCGTAGGAATTACTGCATTATTCATTAAGACGAACTGGGTCATACCAAATTATTCATTGTTGAGAGTCTGACGTTTGCAGAGGTTTTTGCGAAATAAATACGTGTGTGGATAAGTGTTTGTAAATCTGGGTAAACTACATAACATCGTTCGTTGTTATCGTACAATAAACCCGAAGAAAATTTGTGTTAACTATAGTAATTTTACGATCTTACTAATTTCCTTTCACGGATTTTCAATGCACGCAAGAAAAAAATATTTACACGGAATTGCCTAAGATATATTTACGTATCGTACTTTATACAAAAATACGAAACAAATAATGATAAAAACAAATAATGAATATATAGATATATAAAAGCATCAATAAGTAGGTAGGTATGGCTGTGACGTAAATTCATCAATATTTATTACTTGTAGAATTAGCGTTGTTTGTACGCAAAGTGTAAATTATATAAAAGTATTATACAAGATTCTATGTTAAATATACATACACATATATAAAACGTTACACCTACGTGACAATATGTAAAATATTATCATATATTGCAAATGAAGGGTACTATAAGTGACGAAGATGTTGTTGTATCTACTATTCACTGGTACAGTATGTATTAACTTATAATATTGTGGTGTGGGATGCAGGAAGTGAAATTAACATAGTTCTACTTTTGCAAAAAGGGACTATTAGATTGATATTTGATATTAAGCCATTAGAATCCCGCGTTAACACTTTCATTAGAAGCAGGATTCTGACGATCCCAGACTAATCTATCAGTATATAACAGTATATTATGTATGAAGTATTATAAACCTTATTTTAGTAACGAGTTTTAATCATGAGCGAAGCGTAGCGGAGCGAGTGTTTAGTAAAAAAGTTCACCTTACGACACTCGTTTTGGTAGCATGAAGTATTACTTTATCGCATGCTAATTTTATTTTTTTGAAGTTGGCAACAAAAAAAATGGAACCAAATCATATTTAAATGTGAAATATAAAACTTTAATGTAACAAACATGTGCAATAGACGTTGTACAAAGAATAAGAAAAACATACATGCAACATTTTATTTACTAATTAACAATATAAATTGTTAAACAGAGTTGAATGATAAGTGATGCTACTATTGAAATTCACTTCCCATGTTGAATAGTACAATTGTTATGAAAGTTTACTATAACCCTAGAAAATTCGTGTGCATTAACGGATATTCCAAGTAGATTTTGGAAACACACTACGTTTTGTCTGAATTCCTGTTGCTTCGCATTCACTGACACGTACGTTAATATTTGCTATATTTATTTCTTTAGACTAACTTAAAACTGCTGGTATTGTTTTTTTTAAAGGCAGCAAAAAACATATAATAAAAGTTTAGTTTGAAAAAGTATAAGTCATTAGATCAAATTTTTAGAATTGGGAGTTTTCTTTATATAAATATTGTCGTAACCCTGAGTGTAACAAAATACCTAAGTAAAATCAAACTATAAAATTATCATTCACTCATAATATCCCTTAATTACACCCTGAGTTAGACATTTTACTTCTTATTACGTCACACGTTGGGTAAGCCAATAAATTATAGTAGAATGTTTTCAATATATTACCTTACTTGTATATAAGTTAAATATTTATATGCCCTAACTAACTCAGTCGTTAAAATTTCTAATACTTGAATATTCCTTTCTAAAATAAAAAAAAACAAATACACTTCTTTATCAGGTACTTCTAATATCGTAAATCATATATTTACTATAAACAAAATTTATCTCTTTATTATTTGTACTTTCATATTCTCATTACTAATAAAAAAACTTAGTCCGGACCTGTCTCTTTTATATTCTCTAAGAAAGATTATTGTCCAAGTACTTTTCACTATATAAGTTGGTAATCCGCAACTAAAACGATATTATCGCTACACATGTGAACTAACTTTGATAAATCTACTAAATATTTTATTTAATCGATACAAAAATCTTTATATTCAGTTTAATTTCAAGTCTACACCATTTATTATCTCACAGTATGGTAAGTTAATTTTGAACTGTTACTATATCTTCCCTATACATTAATCTCTATATTTACTTTTATTTTTAGGAGGTCAAACAACCATGAATGCAGAATATTTACCTATCAAATACATCTACGTAAATGAAAATCAAAAATGGTTGAGTAACAATAAATATAATGTATTGCAGAGAAATAACATACAATAAACATGTATTTGATGAAAATGCCAGTATTTTAACAATTACTTATTCAAACTTGTCCAATATCTAGGTACTCATATATGGTTATGATAAGAATTGAAGATATAACCCTATTTTATTTTTAAAGGTAGGTTTATTTAACGCATGTACTAAAACTTTTAAAATGTATACCATTGATTTCTAATACAAATAGTACTATGTAGCTGTTATTTATGATTCAGTATTTAATTTCTGATACATTTAGTCATTTAATTTTTAATCTATTATGTGCCAATTCATTGAATAAAAGAGATTTTCATATAAATAGTAACAATTAAATGATACAACCTTATTTTACATATGTGTAACTTCTTGACAAGGAATTTCTAACTGATCTCTTTTCTCTTTTTAGTCTCGGTTGAACTGGAATCCTCGGTGATGTTTTACCTCTTCAATGGACCAGCTGTTTGTGCCTCGTAAAGATGATTTCTTGTGCTGGAATTATGAAGAATAGTTCTATCTCGTTCGGATTTTCCCTCCGGTTGTATTTGAATAGTGTTACAATTTAAATGTAATTCCGTCCAGGAAGTTCTTCACCGCCTTGATAGATAAACTTGCTAGGGATCCACTTCGGTACGGATATCTTACAGAAAATGCACGTCAGATGAGCCTATTATACTATGATTTCGTCCCAGGAATCCTTCGATAAATAAATCCCCTCTATGGTTAAACTTGTAATGGAACTACTTCGCTTCAGGAATTCTTCGATACATTTAATCCTTTTGTGGTAAGTAAATTTAATTTAGATTTTATGCTTTTAATCACTATAATCTCCTTCTCTTCTTTATTCACTTGATACTGCCTATGTTAATACGATATTTCACTAATGCTTCGTTTTGGTCATAAATTATGTACCAATATATTAAATTTATAATTTAATACACACAATATGTATTTCTTTTGCTTCAATTCACTTAATTTCGGCTAAAATCTATCCTCACCGAAATTATCATACATCTCTTCTCATAATTTTTAAGAAGTTTTTTTTTTATTTTCTCTGATTACCTTAGTGATAATTTATATATTTGAATTGGCCAATCTCTATTAAACACCTCTTATTTATATTCAAAATACATTCTATTATTTTAATATTCTCTTGTATGCCTTTCTATATTTCAATACTCATATTTTAGCAATTTTAACCATGAATTTATAAATGTATTTAAGTATTCAAAACAATTTTAAAACATACTATATCAAAAATTCTGTAAATGTCAAACTCTGTCAACCATTGACTTTTCCTCTAATTAAATTATGGCGGGAGTTTTTTTATCTATTTTGACGTTACCTTTAAACAAAGTTTCCCTTTTAAAATCAATTCTCATCATTTAAGACAATTGAACAAGTTTTTACAATTTTATATTACATAACAAACACTCAATTAATATCAAAATCTCTCTTTTACAGGTTTTGGTATCATTTGCTGAACTATGGACCTTAACCAAAGGACTTTACTACAATATCAATTCAACAATTGTAAATATTAATATTAGGATAATAAACACTATTCTTCATAATACTATTTCTATTTATAAGTTTCTTAAACTTTTAACATCAAAATACATTTCATACCATAACCAAATATAAATATTGATGGTTGGTACCTAGTACTACCTCATTTTATTTAGAAATGCATATTTGCTGAAAATAAAATGTTTTTAGTTTGGTACAGTAATTTTTTAGCTTTTTTGAAATTTTCTTTCCTGCTACCTGGTGCCTTTTAGTCAGGTCGTTACTTAATAGTTAATGGAAAAATGTTAAAATAATGTTAAGCTGTATTTTCTTGCGTCAAATGAAAGGGATAATAACTTTAAAATAAATATTTCATTATGGAGGTCTAAATTGAACTATTATTTTTAAATGAATACTTATTGGGAAAAGAGCAATAAACATGTAAATAGATCAGGAATGTTGAAAAACTAACAGTACCTAAAAAAATCTGTCAGAAGAAGCTAAACGCGATTATTTTGTCAGTGTAAATTCACGTCCTATTTCAACCAATCACAAACGCATATTTTAAGTTCTATCCTTCACAAAGCTCCTTGCTTAGAGTGTATGATGTATACAGTAATAAATGTGTAAGCCTCCAAGAACCCTTAAAAATAAAATTATAATTGTCCAAAAAACAGTATTTAATCTTGCTTTTTACTACTATTTTTCAAATCCCCTCATAACAAGCAATCTCATTTCCAACCAACACCATTATCATTTAATTTACGACCCAATTCAATCACTTTGTATTTGAAACTTCGTATATAAAATAGAAGAACAGCAGTCATTCAATTTGTCTTAATCACCGAGATATCCTATTAAAACAACAAAAAATAAACCGTAAACTACTTAAAACTACCTCGTAAACATTGTATTCTACAACAAAGTATTTAATAACTTACTTTGTGGTAAACTGTTATTTATCTCCCAATAAGCCAATGGAAGTTACCCTTTTTTTTGCACGCATTTTATACGACATAGTTGAATGTGTGTAGGTTAATGCTGAATATGATTTATGAACATTACAGGTATTTAGCAGGTAGGAATAAATATGAGTCCGTTTGATAATTATGATTCTATCCCCACGTATTGTCGCCAATATAGATGCAGCGTAAATGTAAATTTTCGTTAAGTGCCGGCTTTTACTTGGTTCTCGGGCATTATCGGATTTGCACAGAAGGCGTTCCCTGAAATTAAATGTAATTACTGGATATGGCTGTAAATGGAAATTAACGGGAGAATAATGCACAAGTGTAATTCGACAAGTGATGATTTTTTGTTCGTTTATTAAGAGGATGGTAATTTTTTCAGATGTAAACATCGAGTGTGGGTTATTTTAGTTGTTGGCTTTACTTTGTTGCCAAGGTAAACTGTGGGAGGGCAATTTAAAAGAAGTAAGAAAAAACATAATAAAAACATGCCGATTATCGTGACCTCAATTTTACGTTTTTAAAAGAGTAAGAATATACTGAGTGGTCCAGCTAGCCGGGTCATTCATGTAACTTCTTTAAATGTAATACCGCAGACTATACTAGACAAGCGAACTGTTTTTATACAGTGTGTATAAGCCAAATGGAATAAATTCATTATTTCGGTTACTGTACATATTTATAAAAAAATCCCGAAACATGTCATATTTAATTTATAAATTAACATTCTTCAACGTGAAAATGCGATCCCTACCTTCAACAACCCCCTTCGAATGACAGGTACAACCCCCATTTTTTTAAATGGGATATATCGTTGTAAAGGTCTCTTTATTCTCTATTCAAAAATGTTATAGTTTTCATGTTTGTTGCAACAAGATAAAATCATGTTGTTATCGAAATTCGCTACAATATACTCAAAAAATAAAATTTAATGCAAAATGTAAACAAAAATTTAAAACGCCAAAAAAAAATATGAATGTCAATGAAGTAGATGTTCAAAATGTTCACCATGAACGTCTTAGCAACATCCTAATCTTAAATAAAACTGTCTTCTAACATTATTTAACATATCAGGCGTGATCGACCTAATCGCAAGCGTTATTCGTTCTCTTAAGTCATTTAAATCCAAAGGTTTAGTTTTGTACACAATGTTCTTCAAATATCCCCATAAAAAAAAATCAAGTAAGGTCAGACTAGGTGATCGCGCTGGCCATTCTATCGATCCTCGCCTTCCTATCCACCGATTGGGAAATATTGCATCGAGGTACTGCCGAACATTGCGTTGGTAATGTGGTGGTGCTCCATCCTGCTGAAACCATATCGTATTCATTGGAACTTGAGGGTTTCCTGGATCAGGATATAAATTTGCCAAAGTTGGAATGATATCATTTTTAAATTTTGAAGTAGTGCCAAATAACGATCGCCATTCAATTTGCCCTCAATGAAAAAGGGACCACTGATATGGTTTCCAACAATACCTGCCCAAACATTAACTTTTACTGGGTATTGTGTGTGTTCTTCCCTCATCCAGTGAGGATTTTCCGTAGACCAGTAGCGGCAATTTTGCCGATTAGCATGACCGCTAAGAGAAAAGGTGCACTCATCAGAAAACATAACGTCTTCTAAATTGATAATATTGTTATCCAGCATGTCCATCATTTTCCATAAACTCAAGCATCACATACTACTTTGATTTCATCACTCACTGCATTGGCAGCTGGTTTTTTTATCTGCCTTACATGACCAAACTCTCGAAACTGCTTCTCTATCTTACTTATTGTTCCTTGAGATATAGGCGGTAAATCAGGAAATTTCTCATGAAATAGGCGGGCTACTTCTTGTTGTGTTCGGGTTCTATCTCCGTAACCAATCATTTGTATGACTGTTATTTTATGCATTTCCGTTAATCTAACCATTTCCCAGAATTGTATTTTACGAAATTCAAACTAAAATTATCAAACTGTCAATTTAAATGACAACTTTTAAATACAAAACTATTTACTAAGGCGTTTTAAACAAACTAATGTTGCCACGGAAACTTTTTAAAGTATTTTTAATGGATACCATCTAAAAAGCACATTGGTATGGTTTTTACTCACTTCCTTATTATGAATATTTTTTTTTATTTTTTAAGTATATTGTAGCGAATTTCGATAACAACATGATTTTATTTTATTCTATCTTAATTGTTGCAACAAACATGAAAATTATAACATTTTTGAATAGAGAATAAAGAGACCTTTACAACGATATATCACAAGCCTATATTTCCCATTTAAAAAAATGGGGGTTGTACCTGTCATTCGAAGGGGGTTGAAGGTAGGGATCGCATTTTCACGTTGAAGAATGTTAATTTATAAATTAAATATGACATGTTTCGGGATTTTTTATAAATATGTACAGTAACCGAAATAATGAATTTATTCCATTTGGCTTATACACACTGTATATTAAAATGCACTGATCAAAAGAATTTAAATGTGAAGCGTCGGCATATTATTTTCAAATATCTAGGGCAAACACTAGATAGCGCTACTTACGAGGATATGCACACTTATTATTTTTTACCGACAGATGTCAGATTTTCTTTATTTATAGTTCGCAGTTTTAAAAATTATAAATTCGAATATTCCATTTTAGGCACTTTTAAATATTGCCCATATTATACTAACATTTAATTAAATAAATAAATACATAAATATGTAGTATTTTTAATCGTCACTATAAGAATAAAGTATGTATGTAGAGTGAGAAAATATCGGCGGAAAATATTATTTGACATTTTTATGCAATGTACAACAAAATACGATATTGGCTGGGCGAAATACGTTGCTATATGCACTAATGGTGCCAATGCTATGATAGGACAATCCTGACATCCTGATCTTATTACAAGAAGTAATTCTAAGTGGCTGTACTCTTTTTACGTCGAGAAGCTCTTGCCTTAAAGTCTTTACCTTCAGAAATACATTGTGTTATGAAAAGTGGCGTTATGGTTGTAAATTCTATCAGAGAAAAACTCTAACAGACGCGTACTTTGAGAAAACCTTTCTGTCCTTTATATTATATTCAGTGTTAGAATGTGTTTAATTACATGGAATATTGTCAAATAATTTTATTTTTTAATAGATAACAAAATAGTAAGATGTCTACAGCTTACAGATTGAGAGCTGACCGGTGAGATGCCCCTCCCACAAGATGCGCAGTGGATTCTTATAAAATTAGGATAATCACTAGCAGTCTGGAAAAACTGTCAAGCGTTACACATCGAAGTACAATATGTTTCCTTTATATGTATCTCTTTTCAGTATATTACAATTTCTCATCCGCATTTACTCCTTCCTCCGGCTAATGTATGCGATGATGAACAAATGTTATCATTTCTTTTTTCCGAATACTTTCTCTGTCTCACACTGACCTATAAGTCGCTCAGCGAGTACTCCTTCCAGCGATCAACACTCGGTCTGTGTACTGTACTTAGCTGTTTATTTTGTTGCGAATCATGGACACTTATGAGAAAACTATAAACCAAAATTAGTGTGGCACACTATTGACCATTTTGATAGTATTCGATACTGACCAACACTAATCAAGGTGCAGATAGTTGAGATGAAGTGTCTGAGATGAGTAAGAGAGGAGAATATGTTGAAGATATAGCAACTATTGTAGAGGAATTAATTCTAAAATTTATAGAGCAATGTCAACTAAGTTAGTTTAAGAATCTAGAAAGGAATAACAATAATAGAAAACCAAAATATCTAGTCCGTAAAAATATCAATAAATAGGAAAAGGGTAAGCACGAGAGAACCAAAGTAGAACACAATAGGAAAGAAACTAGAAAATGCAGATAAAATATGAATTACTTTAAGTTAATAGAGTGAGATAAGAAAAATTGATATGATAACGGGAATTGTGCCTTTAATATACATATTCCGTAACAAATATTTTGTGTAAAATTCAGTAAATATAATTTTACACCCAATAAATTAATAGAAACAACGTCACTTAAATCGACAGAATACAATTATTTAGCCAACACAGTGGATTCTTCAGATGTGAAGTTACCTTTTCAGAAATACTTTTATACATACAGATTTGAATTACGAAGCTGGGTAGCTGTGTTGGTGAAAAATTGTTATTTTAGTAGTAAATTAGTGAAAATGTTTCATCAAGCACAAAGCCGAGTCGATACAATAATTATAAGGCATTAAAAGAATCACAAACATTCTTATATATATATATATATATATATATATATATATATATATGTATATATATATATAAATGTATTGAAAAAAATGAATATCTTGATAGTAGTGGCAAATGATGAGCAAAAGTAATAACAATATGACAACTGGTAGTCATTTAGAATACACTGACAATTGTAGAATGGAAATCAAATATGTATGAATGAAAATGTAAACAATAAGCATAGGACAATCGGTATTACTTATGCAGTTCCATTAAAAGGTTTAGGTCTACCTTAAACTGTTCAATTAATGTAATTATATGAATTAAGGATTACGAGTAGAGCTGTTGGTATTATGACAATATAGAATGTAAAATCAGTCGTGTATAAATGAAAATGTAAGCAATAAGCATAGGACAACCGGTATTACTTATGCAGTCCCATCAAATGGGTCGATATGCTTTCTTGCATCTCGAAGAGTGCTTATTCTTAAAAATATTCATATCTATGTGTGCGTTTTTTTTTTAATTATGTATGTTTAAAACAAATTTACAATTCTTTTCCGGTATTTACCTTTCCTTGGAGATTCAATGCCATACGAAGGAAGTATGTATACAAATTATTGTTTAACATTTAAGTTTAAAATATTTTTATTTGAATGTAAAAGTAAAATAGTCAAGATTTTAATTAGCACTTTGCATACACTTTAGACGTAATAGTGTGGAGGAATGTAAATTTATGCGGTCTCACAAAAATCGAGTTTCTTTTTATATATGTACAACATACGTACAAATATGTAAATATTACCCACACAAAATATTTGAAAAATGTAGCAGCAGGCAAGCCTTTTCCTTGATTAGTAGTGTTTGTTATTTGTATCTGTTGAAAGTGCAACAACTTTATCTGTTGTGATTTCCTTTATGTATTTTCCAATGTTGCTTTAAAATCGAAATTCAAAGGAAACGGAAACTAGATCGTTTCGTGTTTATTTTTGGAAATCTGTAATGTGAATTTGTTATGTTGTACAAACATAATAACTCCTCGCTAATGTGCAAAAGCATCAGATCACTTCATGTCAAATTAAACTTTTATGGGGGCTTATTTATAAGTATATTATTATTTAATTGGGGTTTTAATTAGGGATATTTGATAGAAAATAGTTTTGTTGGATTTATTACGTTCAACTATACTGAGTATTGATTTGTCAGACAAAATTTTGTTTGAGTAATCTTAAATTTTGTTTATTTTTGTGTACAATAACAGACAGTATTGTACTGTGCTGACTCATACTTTAATTATAGTTTTACACATTTATTTGTAGTTAACTACCGCTGTAACACCATCAATGTACCTCAAATCTGTCTTAGTGGATTAATAATTCATGTTCAGTAATTTTGATTGACAATTCACACGTTGCTGTGATCATAGGGTGAATTTCGATTACCTATTAGGGGTCTTTTACTGTTTCCTAAATCATATTTATTATTTTTGTACGGCTTAAGAGATCTCATACGTCAGTTAATTTCCAACAAATGAAGTCATTTAGGTTAACTTGTTTTGTGCTTGATTTAGCATAACATCTTATTATTTGATATAGTTTGAAACCTCTTATTTTGTACTTTATTAACAACTTGTTGATTTGAGTTCACAAAAGTTAGCGCACATATTAAGCAATACATTGGATAATTAATATAAACTTTATCAACAAATTAGGACACATATTTAAACAACTAATTGTTAAATTATTTATGTTCCATGTGAATTGAAGATCATTAACTACTTCATTATTAATTGACAATTATGTTGCCTTTTCTATTAGAGTATATTATTATGTAGTTTTATTTCTTGTGTATTGTTTAATTTTAGAGAGTGGATTTGCAAGTCCTTTCAGTTTTTCGTAGAACTACCCCTGGACGAAAGCTGGGGCAATATGGCGCTTAGGAAAACGATCATCTTGAATTCTAATTCTCGTTGTCACTATCTCTTTACAATTTAGATGCTCCAGATAGTAAAAGCGGTGCTCGATGGAAATAGCACTCCCAAGAAATATGCGAAAGCTTTTGTGTCCAGAGTTAATTATATGTAATGCCTTTCGGCTAAAAAGTTCAACGAATGTTTCAACAAGCGTTTTTATAAATAAAGGTTAACAAGGGGAATTAGGGCATGATTTTAAAAAAAACGTAAAATTAATTTTAAGTCTAAAATTAAGTATTTGACAGTAAATGCAAAATTAATCTGTACAAAGTCGAAAATACGCAAATTTAGAGGGACACATGTATATTACAAGTTAGTCTGAAATAATAAACTAAATTCACAACAACTACTTCTCTACGGAGATTTCACAAGAAGTGTTGTAAACGCTGTCTATTCAAGCGTAAGACGTGCATACGAGCCTATTCCCCAGACAATGACCAAAAGTACAAAAGGTAAACACGCGAATATATAAAGAAGACATAATAATGAGGGTTTAAGAACGTATAATTAAAAATTCGTAAAATAAATTTCAAGGCAAAAGTGAACAATAGATCAATTAAATAAGGGAAATCAAAAATAGCACAAAAATCTACTATACACCTATAAGAACAACTATAGGATGACAATGACAGATGGCGCAAATAGTCCCCCAAAAAAAACAAATAAATAATAACTTTTTATTTACAAATACACTATGTACTACTTCCGTTTTATGTGGTTACTTAATAATTGGAAATGTATTCAATTACCCGATGTTTGCATGTGAAAATTTAGATTAATTTATTCAATATCTTTCGATTAGTCATAATTATTTATAAGCTATCAATCTGTGTTTGCAATTATAATATACATCTATTATAGAATCAACAAGTACCTAATTTTACGATTTTCGGAAACATCATAATTCTAAATATAGAATCAACAGAGTAAACAACAGGAAATATAAAAAATGAGGTTTTAACATCACGATGATGAAGTCATTATGACTCTAAGTAGTCCTTTTCTTTTCAGAAGTATCGAAAACACGAAGTACTTGTTAATGCAACCGCGTGCCTCAAACCGTAGACGTGCTAACACATAATCAACCGCAAACAATTATGCAAATGTCATATAGACTTCGTTTCACATTGACTGTACCAATTACACTATATGTACCATTTCCACATTACTACATGCGTATATGTTACTATATCATTCAATTTTATCCTTTTGTCGCAATGTTTGTATGTATTGTATACTTTGTATGTGTATAAGCAGGAGAATGGTATAGTATCATTGTGTTCCTTTATGAAACTGAAACATTACACAATGGCATACCATAAATCAGAACTCTCTTGGCAAAAATGTATTTACGTCTGCCACCAACGGATTATTGGGAACAAATCGATGGATTGCCATCTTTAAATATGCATATATAAAATTATTCATAACACTCTTCGATCGACGACTGTCATACCACTATATAATTAGTTTCCTTTTAAGATTGCGTCTTGAAGTGTTTTATTATGAAAGGCACTTGAATGATCAACACGTAGGAATAAATATGAAATACTTTGACTTAATATTGATTGATTATGAATTTCGGTAAGTAGATTTGTTTATAAATTTATGATAATTTATCTCTGTCAGTGTTTCAAAGCTATTGTCATTGAATTAATGTTACAAATAAGGTGTGATTTGTAGATTATTTTACATTATTACAAATCCTATGAATAGGACTGTGTGCTTCGCTGTGTGTAACACATGGCAATTCTAATAAACACAAAATCCGGTGGTGAATTAGAACTCGAACCTACGATCTCGCTTTGTGGAACAAGCGCTCTACCTACTAAGCTATTTGACAACCACGATGATGAGTTTAATCAGTTATCAGACTTATTTGCATTTTCAGAAATTGCTAGCATATTCAGCTATATTTCAATCAACATTTATTATTGCATTTTTATATCTCACATATGCTTTATTGCATTCTTTATATAACACGTATAGATGAAATAGACACCATTTTTAGCAAAATATTAAAATCGTCTTATTTATAGTCATATTTTGATTCTAGAAGTAGTGATTGTAACTAAATGAAATTCAACTCAGATTACTGTGATTTTAATGATTCAATTTTACCGACACACCTATCATAAATAGTAATACTACGTATTGTTACGGTCTAAAAAGTCACCTGTATATTTTTCATAAGTATTAGTTGCAATAGAATCGGTTTTCCGTGGTTTTTGGCTTTTTTGTTATGAATCCTAGGTTTTTTTTGGGAGAGACTTTACATGGGGGGGGGGGTGTATAATAGGTTGTCGAATTTACGTTTTCCTTAATAATAATTCTTTATTACTAAATATGGGTTTGTTTTGTCATATATTAATGTTATTTTACAATTATATTAATTTAATAACTTATATTTGCTTCCTTTGGAAACATGCGCATTTTCATGCTTCTATTGTTGTTATGACATGACGGTAAACAATAAAAAAAACCATTATTACTTAGGTACCTTATTAGCTGCCAAACAGTGATATATAACTTTATGATAAAAGCAATGAAAAACAACGTACAACAATTGATTAAAGTAAAACAATAAATGACAAACACAAATATGACTTATGCAAGCTATAGCACGCAAATGGACGGGAATGCAAAACAACTTGGTAAGTATACGCTAACTGTTTTACCGATCGACCGTGTATGTCCAACGAAGAGACATCTAGCGGAATTAGTCACGATTTAAAAAATGAGGTGTGGCTACCACACAACTTTCCTATACGTATGAGCATTTCAAATTATAGAATTTTAAGAATTTTTTTATACAAAAATTATTCAAAATCTTATTCTAAGTACTTCTATTCTCTTAATAAATCTCTATAGAATGCATACTATGCAAGATATTATCAACAAAGTGCTCTCGCTAAGAGTAAAAGTGCTACTTCCGGTCCGAATTTTGATATTTCATATATACAAAAAATATTGCAAATCCAGTTCTAAATACTTTTGTACTCTTGATAAATATATATATATATATATATATATATATGTGTTCACACTTAAACCCGCACCATTGGTAACTCCGTTATTATTGGAGCTACGAATTCGTCCAAATTAGCAAACTAGTAGGATTTTTCCTGGCGGTTACGACGGTAAAAACAAAAAAACAATTGAACGTCGCGTTTTTCAGATATTTGACAAAATGTAATTTTTTAAATGGAACACCCTATATATTTTGCAGTTGAATAAAGAATTTAGTTCTGAACAAAAATTTTTCAATACATTATCTCAAGAAAATTGAAAATAAAAAGTTATCACGTGATTTCTTTAAAGGGGCATATTCCCGAGATAATCAGAAAAGTACCCATTTTAAAATGGGACAGTATAATTTAAAATTCCACTCAGAAAAAAAGGAAAAGAGAAAATGAAATTAGCCTACATTACAATAGTTGTTACAATTTTGATCAAATAGGCACCAATAAAAAAAATATTCAATAACAATCCGTCAAATTAATCTGTCAGTGTTTTAAAATTCGCATTGTTATTTTGCTGTTTTCTTCTTGTTTTCTTCTAATAAAAATGGTTTTCACACATGAGGAAAAATGTGATATTATGGAAGCTTACATATTTCAGAGAAAAAACACTATTAGAGCTCGCGAACATTATAGTGCAATGTTTCCCGAGCGCGCGATTCCTCAAAGAAGATGTTTCTTGGAGTTATACAGACAATTTCGGCGAAACGAAGAGGTTTTCAAGAAGAATAGAACGAAGAAGCAATTTGTGGTTAGTGAGGAAGTAGAGATAAATGTACTGGGATATTTTGAGGCGTATCCTAACAATTCAATTAGAGAATTGGCAAGAGAAATAGACCTTTCATTGGGAACGATTCATAAAATTTTGAAAAAATATAATTTTGAGCCATACAAATATCGGCCAGTACAAACTTTGCATCTTAATGATGATATAAGAAGAATGGAATTTTGTGAATGGTTCCTACATAAATGTGAAGAAGATCCAAATTTTCCTCGATATGTTTTATGGTCGGATGAGAGTAACTTCTCTAATAAGCGAATGTTTAATCGAAAAAACTATCATTTTTGGAGTCGGGAAAATCCTTTTTTGACTCATCCCACTAATCCACAACATCGGTTCAGCCTTAATGTTTGGTGTGGTATGATTGGATCTAAAATTGTGGGTCCTTTTTTTACCGCGGCTCATTAACGGGAGAGAGATATGAGGACTTTATGTCTCATGTATTGGAAGATTTCGTGGACAACGTGAACTTGATGGATAGGTCGCGGATATACTTCCAACAAGACGGTGCACCGGCTCATAATCACCATATCGTTAACGCATTACTGGAGAGACTGTTTGGACCCCGTTGGATTGGAACTCATGGACCAGTTCTGTGGCCCCCACGCTCACCAGATCTAACTCCGTTAGATTTTTTTTATGGGGCCGAGTGAAAAATGAAGTTTACAAACATCGTTACCAAAATGTGGAAGAACTTCAAAATAACATTACGGCCATTATTCGGAATACTGATGGAAGGACCCTTCTCAAAGCCACGCGCTGCACTCAGAAAAGAGCCCGCAAGTGTCTGGACCAAGAAGGTGGTACCTTCGAACAACTATTTTAGTTATGTATGTTGATTGATAGTGTTTATTATTCTTTTATTTGTTATTCTTAAGTTTCGTGGACGAAATCAAAATAAATTTCGTTAAAAACACAACGTTTCGTTTAAATTCATTTAGGAATATTATGAACAAACATTCTAGGACCTATACAAAAATTTTTTTCATCCGTTCAACAAGAGAATAGTATACAATAATCGGTACATATTATTTAATTACAAATTTCGTTAGGCATCCCTAAAACAAATCCTAAATCCCTAAAAATGCACGGTATCTCATTTGAAAACTTACGTTTTAGTGATAAAGTAAGCAAATTTTAAGGATGTTTATGATATTATTTTATTTAATATCTGAAGATGACTTCAATTGGATAAACATGTGAAACATGCTACGTCTTTCATAAATTTTTTTAAACAAAATGCAATGTTTATGAAATCACGTGATAACTTTTTTATTTTTAATTTTTTTAAGATAATGTATTTAAACATTTTTATTCAGAACTAATTTTTTTATTCAACCGCATAAAAATATATAGGGTGTTCCGTTTAAAAAATTACATTTTGTCAAATATCTGAAAAACGCGACGTTCAATTGTTTTTTTGTTTTCATCGTCGTAACCGCCAGGAAAAATCCTACTAGTTTGCTAATTTGGACGAATTCGTAGCTCCAATAATAACGGAGTTACCAATGGTGCGGGTTTAAGTGTGAACACCCTGTATATAGAATGCATAACTTACGACATATTTGCAAAAAACCGCTATTCGATAAGAGTAAAAGTGGTACTTCCGGTCTGACTTTTTAATTTTTTTATACAAAAGATATTGCAAATTATGTTTTAAATACTTTTATACTCGTAACGTATTTGTCTAAAAAGCATGACTTGCGAAATATTCGCAAAAAATTGATTTTCGATAAGAGTAAAAGACCTACTTCCGGTAGGAATTTCGAAAAAGTTTATAAATAAAATTATTCTCAATTTTAATTTTAAGTACATATGAATTCTTTATAAATTTGTTTAAACTTAGTAGTTGACGAAATATTGGCAAAATTCAATTTTCTCACTGAAGTAAACTGTCTACCGATTTTACTGAAAAACCAATCAGATCTCAAGAGGGAGATGATACACGTAAATACAAAATTTGGAATTGATATCTCCAGCGGTTTGACCGCTATCGTGGTCACAGACAGACAGACAGACACACAGACATTTTTTAAAAACCATTTTTTCGGTATCAGGGGACTTCAAAACGTGGACACCTGCAAAAATCTCGAGGTCGAAAATTTTCATCATCACAATACTTCCTTATACTATGTATATAATGTCTGTCTGGACCCGGTCGTAAGAAATAACAACCCGTGGATATAATGCACTTCATACAGCCGCAGTGATTATGGTCGTTTGGACATACTAATAGATGAAACATTCAGAGAAAGGCGATGATTTTTTGTAGGTTGGATGTATTCTGCAAATTGTAAATTACTAATTTAATTTGAAAAGCAAAACCAAATTTAAAATTAAAATTAAAATAGGTATAAAAACTGATACCTGTCATTAATCATTGTCAACTTCAAAATCCAGGTTATCCATTATTTAGGCTACACAAGTAGTAAAGATTGTAAAGAACTAGTGGGTAATTTAATTCTTATTAAATTGTGTTAGACAGTCATGACACTACTTAATAAATATCTAAACATAAAGTTACGTTCATAAATATAATACAGAAAGCTATCAACAGTAGTAGTTTAATAGGTATTCAAAGAGTGAGTATTTTTATCGGCTCAGCATATAGTGCAGTGTCGAAAAGAAAAATATTGTTATTTATGATTGAGATAAATGAAATTGTGATGATGTAAACTATTAGTGAAATACATCGATGAAGCAAATGGATGATTAATCATTTGTCAAATGGGTCAACATATATAAAACAACAAAAATATGTCTAACAATAAGTGCTATGTTTGCCGCGTGGAATTCCGAAGGACAGAAAGAACTGTAAAGTGTTTCGTATGTGAAGAAGAGAGACATAGTAAATGGGCTGCAATTAGCGACGAAACAGCTAAGAAGTTGAGCGACACGGATATTATTACATATTGCAGTGACCTTGAGTTTGGTGGTAGATTATAAATAAATATAATCAAGATCACTTCAAGATTCAATTTAATTAATTTTTATTTTATTTATTTTTATCATGATGTGTATATAAATATCCATTATGTCAATAATTTGCCAAAATTTAATTTTGTATTTAAGTAAAATAATAAAGGAATGTAAGTATAATGTTTATAAAAGTCATAATAATAAAATAAGCATAAAATGTTACGTGAAGTATAACGAGAAAGTGTTTTCCCGCACGAAGAATACTGTTACCGGGAGAGATCGATTGTGTGGCTCGGCGAAAACAATATTTTTCGGTAGATGCATCGGATGAGTCATGAACGTGTAAACAAGTTTATATTTACATATTTGTTTACCTTTTTCAAAGATTGTTAATACGCTGCTTTCCTGAGTGGTGCAGCACTGCAGCTATGTATTTCTGGAAGTGGAATCGTATCTGCCGAACTGAACCGGGCGTTTTTGTGAAGAGAAATATCTATATAAGACCGGGACCGTGGACAAAACGGCAGAGTTGCTTGGTGTAAACCGCACTCAAAAGAGGAAAAAAGGAGAAGGTGGAAACCTCTTCTTCCTCTTAAATGTTATATTAACTTAAAAGTTTATTCATGAATTTGAACTTAGAATATTTTGAAAGAGATTTTTCGATACTTATAAAATTTTCAACAAAAATTTAAAACTTGTAATATTTTCCGTAATAGTCGTACTGTACAATTTACATTGAGATTTGTAAATATTTTTGGAAATAATTATTTATGTACGGAACAGTTTTATTTATAACTTTGAATTTTTTTTTTATTTTCTAGAATGTTTTGTTTTATATGTAGGGTTACTACACCATGCATTGTGATAAAACATTTTAGTGACTGTAATGATTAAGTTGAATAGCGTAATATTTTTTTTATAAAGATTTTTCTTTACTACTTTATTTATCAGATTAGAGGATTTGTGGTTAATAAATTTGTTTTATGTATATACAGAATAATTGAACAGTGATCGAAATTTAAATAATGGATGAGTTTGAAGTGATGTACGAAGAATTAAGGTGATTTGATAATGTTTGTTATAAATGTGTGTATAGTGTTGTACCAATTTTTTTTGAGTGGTGTTTTGTATTGGAATCTTAAAAGGAGGTAAAGTTTTATTTTAATATATATATATTTTCCTTTATGTATATCAACTATATTTTATAGTACTTGTGTGTTTGATATTAACGTGTTGGGTAATAGATCAGGGATGTGTGCGATGAATTAAGTAGTTGTTTAATTCATAGCATGGAGTCCTGGTGAATCCTTAAAACACGAATTAGTCTTGGTGGTACTGTGTTGGGAGCGAGAAAAGGCGCCAGGCAGAAATAATCAGGGCTGAGTTAATTAATTAAATGCACAAAGACTTTTATCTTATTTTTATTAAATTTAAAATTTATATATATACCTTAAGGGGTGAGCACATGGTGGTGTATGTTCGGGTTGTGTCCGACGAGTTAAAAAGCATACTCGTAGGGTGGAACTTTGGGGTACCTACCAGCGTGAATTTGTTTTCTGATAGTACTGTCTTGGGAGCGAGCAAAGGCGCCAGGCAGGACTAATTAGGGCAAAGCCACTCCCTTAATGTTTATATTTTCTTTGTAAATAATAAATTGCGTAATTTTTGGTTATTCATATTCCAGTACAATTCATCATATGCGATAAATTTTATTTTATTAAAGATGTTGATTGTTTACATGTATCTATGACAAATATAAATCATGATAATCACGTTTATATTTATAATATAAAATTTTCTCGACGTTATGCTTTCATTTATTTTAATTTCTTTATTATATTGACTAGTTGATTATGATATGTGTAGTTTTAGATGATGTTTTGAAATATTAATTTTTTTTGTAAATATATATATATATTTGTGTAATTTAAAATTTCTCATTCTTTAATATTTATTTTTAATAAATTAGATGATAAGATTTATTTTGCATTTTATTTTCTTTACCTGACTTGGTGATAATTAAAGAGCATTCAAATTGATTGGAGAATTTATTTATATTTTCTGCCCCTGAGAGAACATTTTCTTTAATCATTCTAAACTGAGCTAGTTAAATGTAAAATTGCCAAACCTACTATCTAGCAGAAAATTTGTTGTATCTTAGTCTAGCATAAGGC
This sequence comes from Amphimallon solstitiale, assembly GCA_963170755.1. Lineage (NCBI taxonomy): Eukaryota > Metazoa > Arthropoda > Insecta > Coleoptera > Scarabaeidae > Amphimallon > Amphimallon solstitiale. The sequence continues at coordinate 173,985,226 of OY720676.1, forward strand.
CTAGCACTAGGATGCATGCTTGATTCTTACCTACTCATTGATTGAATAATTTAAATTATTTTATATAAACTTCAATTTGTAAGAGTCACAGCAATATGTATGCGATATTTGTCGTAAAATGAAAGTGTGTCAAAACAATGAAAGAAATGGACCAGAAACTTAATGATTGTCTCCAAACAATATCAGAACAAAATGTAATTTGAGAGTTTATTTCGAACACCGAAAATAAGGCAGAAAAGAAGACATTATATAGCGATCTATTGAAAAAGAAAAATGATGTGTTAATCGTTAAACCTAAAAAGGATTTGAAACAAAAAAGGATATTAAAAATAAAGTGGAGCCAAGTAAACTAGCACTTGGAATTGAAACAATAAAAACTGTTGGAAAAAGTGGTATCGCTATTAATTGTAGTGATAGCAATTCTAAAGAAAAATTAAGAGAAAAAGTGATAAATGAAATTGGAAATAAATATGTAGTTTCTGAACCGAAATTAGGAAACCCCAAAATAATAATTACTGGTGCTGAAGCAGATGTTATTGATGAAAACAATGAAAAAGTGTTAGACGCGATTATTAGGCAAAATGACTTAACATACGTAGACAAGGACGTCTCAGATAAAATTAAAATAGAAAAAAAATACTTAGATAAGAAAAAGAAGAACTATGGAAATATTATATTGTCTGTTCAACCGGCGATGTATTCCAGCATCATAAACAGGGCACAAATAAATATACCTAGGATGGAAAAAATGTAAGGTGTATGAACACCTACAAATAGTTCGATGTTATAAATGTGCAGGGTACAATCATTTTGCTAAAGAATGTAAAAATGCGGAAACATGTGGTAATTGCGCTGGTAGTCATTTTACAAACAAATATGATAGCGTAATTATATATAAGTGTATAAATTGTGTAAGAACAAACGATAAATTTAAAATGGATATTGACACTAATCACACAGCGTTTGATAGAGACTGTATACATTACAAACGAATAGTAGATAAGCAAAAAAACGAAAATTAAATATATGTAACAATTAGATTATAAGTAGGATTAATTTGCTCAGTCTCAGCTCTCTTTAATTGTAGTTTTTTAAGTGTTAAGAACATTAGAATATTTGAACAATTAGTCCGTAATTATATTACAGAAAAAGTTTTAGTTTCTAAGTAATATATTTGTATATTTTAATAGCAATTGCTAATAAAGATTATTATTATTAACAGGCACCAACTATTTTGCATAAGTCTTATAATAAGTGAGTTGGATGGTTTCTGAAAAATATAAATGTGTTCAAAACCATATTATGGATTGGTTGATAGCACGATTGTGCAGTTATGGTTTTGTATATTTGCTCAAAAAAGTTTTTGATTTATAGTAATTCATACATATACCTACACCGAGACCTACACATACCTTTTGCTTTATTGTTAAATATTCTCTGTTTATCTAGATCGCGATAAAATCTCCAGGCGAATTATATAATTGAAATTGAAATAGGATCCTATTCATTAACAAAAGAAGGCGACTCTCTCCATTTATAAAAGAATAAATGGTAAATCGTAAATGCTCCAAGGTAGTTTTTATTAACTTGTTACATAGTTTTGTTATTATTATTATTTAAAAGATCTGTCGGGTCGATCTAGATTGGCGTTTCGATACCGCTCCAAATAAGAAGTAAGTTTTATGGGAAACAGTCTCCGGCTGGTATAAATCCGTGTAATGTGCTGTCAGGTACAGTTACTTTACTCTTCGTAACTGCGCTAGGAAACCTTGAAGGTCACGAATTCGCCGTGTATACACAGGTAGATAGGTAACTACAATATTCCGAATCCCGAGTAAAAGTAAGCACGGTTATAATACATACGGGTACATACGGCTTGTGTAAAATTTATTGTCGTGCTTCATTGTTAAATTCAATTGGTTGTATTTAAATTGTTAATGAACAAAAAGAAATAATTGGCAATGTAATTATCTAGTGAGAAGGTCGTACGCAAGCTTACAGTTATCTTTTTTTCTTTCCTATACTTCTAAATGATTTTAAATGTTAACGTACACACCCGATTCGAGAAGGTCAGGCGCAGGTGAATTTATAAAAAAATATGTAATTTATAAACAATGCATTATTATAATAAGATTTATTTTATGTAATAAAACCTCAGGGCGATATATAGCTGGCGGAACTAATTTTATTAATATATGTATGTTTCAATTAGTGTGTTAACCATAATGATCTCATTAACAGTAACAAATTATACTTAGAGAAATCATAAAGAATACAATTTTCTTGAATATATTTCGGAAAATAAAACATTTTTTTATTGCGAAAGAATTATTTGAAAATTGTTATCTCTCCAATTGACACTTACTACTTTTAATTTTGCCACTAATATAAATCAAAAGTACTCTCAGTTGCAAGGAAAGGTCAAAAAATTCAGTTCGATTAAATTCGTACCCATCTCTAACTTTCAGGAATAATAACCTCCACACATATTTTGAAATAAAATGCAAAAGGAAAATCCCTTACCACAAAAAATATATATCAAAAAATCTAAATACGTATTTCGGCAACTAAGTTGCCATCTTCAGTAGATATCTGTATAAAACAAAAAAGAGTGTTAAACGTGGTATTTTTGGCTAAGGTGTAACCTTAGAAGATATGCTCTTCACCAAATCACCAGTGGGATAACACTGATTTCTTAAGAAACGACATCCCTATATATACTACTCTAATCTAAAATCTAACGGACTATAACAGTACTCTGAACCGTGACAGACTAATCCCCTAAATTACAATAATCCGTACAAGCTGGACTCGGGTAACGGTCCATTGTCAGAATTCATTAACTTACCTCTATTTCTATGTATGTAAATACTTTCGTAACTGTCTAATTCTCTAAAATTATTTACACTTTTAATTAATCTAAGACTATCTGTAGGCATGCCATGGCCTGTATCGAAAATATGTCGAGCAACACTAGATTTTTCCGGTCTGTTGTATCTGAAATGTGCAATGTGTTCTTTGTAACGAGTTGAAATTGAACGCCTAGTTTGACCTACATATTTTTGATTACAGTCTTTACAGGTTATTTCATAAATACCAGATTTTTGATCTACCTCAATTTTATCTTTAGTGTTCCCTAAAAGTGATTTTAATGAATTGCCCGATTTAAACGCGATTTGAAGTTCCTGTTCTTTAAAAATGCTGTTCAAATTTCGTGTGACTGAATGATACGGTAAAGAAACAAACTTATTACAAAGAGTTTTTTGAGGTAGCAAACATGTAGTATCCCGAATTTGTTTCTTAAATTGATGTTTAATAATAAGCTTAGTAGAAAGTAGAAAAACTTAAATAATTACGAACACGAGGACTGATGTCAATTTCATAGAAACGTCGTGGAAATCACCGATCACAAGCTTAACATTAAAATTCGCACCTTGAATAAGAAATTTCACAAACTAGTTCCGCGTACTCAAAAACCTAGTATTGATTTTTCTATGAAAGAAACACTAGTCATCAATCAGTCATCTGAGAACTTTAACGTTAAAGAATTAAGTTTATTAGACAAAGGTCTAAAATATTGTTTGCCAAGCAGTAGGGTTCCTATGGAGGAGATTATTGCAGGCATTGAGACCTCTATCAAAGGTTTTGCAGATCCTGTGAAATCTTTTATAAGAGGGGCCTGTAAGGTTCAAATCCAGGAAAACTTACAGCAGCACAAACAAATTGCAGTCAGCGATGAATGGAATACGATTAAAAATCTCAGAACCAAAGACTGTTTTTACGTAAAAGCTGATAAAGGCAACAAGTTAGTAATTATGGACAAAACCGATTATTTTAACCGGGTTAATCATTTAATATCGAATGGACCTTACGTTCAATTAAATAAAACCCCCCTTCCGAAGATGATTAAACAAACTAAAGATGCGTTAAAAAGTTGTCCACATTTAATAACTTCATCCCTTAAATTTCGCTTAAATGTAAGCAATCCATTTGTACCTAGACTGTATTGTTTACCTAAAATTCATAAGCCAGGCAATTCGATGAGACCTATTGTTTCAGGTATCAACTCACCGACATACCTGATTTCGAAATGGTTAGTGAATGAATTTACAAATTTGCCCGAAAAACCAGATAGTTTCTCAGTTGAAAATTCATTAGAATTTATTGCAAAAGTCAAAGGTCATAAGCTGGAACAGTGAAATTTTAGTTTCATTTGATGTAAGTTCATTGTTTCCCTCAGTACCGATTCCAGAAACATTGAAATATTTAGAGGATTTGTTGATTAAGAATAAAATTGAACGCGTAAAAATAGATGAATACTTGAAGTTGACAACTCTTTGCATGTCCCAGAACTGCTTTCAGTTTGAAGGTAACTTCTACGAACAGCGACAGGGTACAGCAATGGGCAACAGCTTGTCTCCATTTATAGCGAATTTATTCATGAGTCACTTTGAAACTGAATTTGAAAGAAACTCTAAGTATTTCCCTAAAGTATGGATTAGGTACGTTGACGATATTTTCGCGATTTTTAATACTAACTTTTGTGATTTGGATGATTTCTTATTTGAATTAAACTCGAAATTCACTACAATTAATTTCACACTAGAAAGGGAAAACAATGATCAACTACCCTTTTTAGATGTTTTGGTTATAAAAAATAATAATAACTTAGAAATAGATATCTTCCGAAAAGAAACCAACGTCAACAAGTTTATAACAGCGGATTCAAATCATAGTTTTCAGCAAAAGATGGCTTCTTTTAATTTTCTTATCCATCGGTTGTTAAGTTTTCCACTTACAAAAGATAGATATGAAAAAGAACTTAGTTTAATTAAAAAGATCGCGAAGTACAATGGATTCGATTCAGAAATAGTAACTAAGCTTATTATTAAACATCAATTTAAGAAACAAATTCGGGATACTACATGTTTGCTACCTCAAAAAACTCTTTGTAATAAGTTTGTTTCTTTACCGTATCATTCAGTCACACGAAATTTGAACAGCATTTTTAAAGAACAGGAACTACAAATCGCGTTTAAATCGGGCAATTCATTAAAATCACTTTTAGGGAACACTAAAGATAAAATTGAGGTAGATCAAAAATCTGGTATTTATGAAATAACCTGTAAAGACTGTAATCAAAAATATGTAGGTCAAACCAGGCGTTCAATTTCAACTCGTTACAAAGAACACATTGCACATTTCAGATACAACAGACCGGAAAAATCTAGTGTTGCTCGACATATTTTCGATACAGGCCATGGCATGCCTACAGATAGTCTTAGATTAATTAAAAGTGTAAATAATTTTAGAGAATTAGACAGTTACGAAAGTATTTACATACATAGAAATAGAGGTAAGTTAATGAATTCTGACAATGGACCGTTACCCGAGTCCAGCTTGTACGGATTATTGTAATTTAGGGGATTAGTCTGTCACGGTTTAGAGTACTGTTATAGTCCGTTAGATTTTAGATTAGAGTAGTATATATAGGGATGTCGTTTTTTAAGAAATCAGTGTTATCCCACTGGTGATTTGGTGAAGAGCATATATCTTCTAAGGTTACACCTTAGCCAAAAATACCACGTTTAACACTCTTTTTTGTTTTATACAGATATCTACTGAAGATGGCAACTTAGTTGCCGAAATACGTATTTAGATTTTTTGATATATATTTTTTGTGGTAAGGGATTTTCCTTTTGCATTTTATTTCACATTTTTAGCCACAGTCTCCACCCATTATTGGATCCACACATATTGAATAATGTGGATATTGTGTTTTATGTGTTTAGTATCATATAAATTTCTACTGTTGAGATTAATATACAGATGCATATGAGAATTTATATTTCCTTTTCTTGAATTCGTGCTTCGCTGATATTTTTGAATACGTAGGGCATATTATATTTTTGGCAACTATTAGGAAATGAGAAAATGTATGTAAATATAAATGTAAAGAAATAATAAATTTAAAGTTTAAAATATATAAATTAATTAATATTGTGTCAACCCTCATGCTGTCGACAAGTTTCTGGCAATAGTGTAACTGTACAGCCAAATTGAAATATTTGATAATTAGGTGTTAGAAACCGACGATAAATTTCTTTAAACTGTTTATTCTAAATGTATACACCGTGTCCAAAGTTATCGGTGCACTATTGCTATCTCCGTTATTTCTTGAGCTAGGATTTCGGTTAAATTAGCAAATTACTAGTGTTTTTAACGCTGATTATTATGCAGTTCATGAAAAAACAATTGAATTACGTATTTCTGAGATATTTAAAAATTTATAATTTTTTTAAATGGAACACCCTGTATATTTGTACATATTTAGAAAGATAATTTTATTTGTGATATAAAAGCTCCAATACACTATTGTCCTTAAACCAATAATAAAGCAGTTGTGTTGGATTTTAGTTGATGTCAATGAAATATTATTAATAGTAGGCTTATTTCACTTTAACCCCAAAAAAATAGTATGCCAACTAAAGTTGTCAGTCACGTACTGTGTTTGATTCTCTCTCGCACGAAAAGTTATTTAAAGCAGTTGGTTTATTCTTCCATATTTATTAAAAACAATGCCGTTTACGCATTTAGAAAAATGTGATATGCTAGAGGCATATCTTATTTGTAGAAAAAATGCAAGAAGTGCGCTTCGTTACTATCAAAACACATATGTGAATCGTCAATTACCAAATCAGTTTTATTTTCTAAGACTGTATAGAAAATTTCGAAGTAACGAAGAAACATTTAAGATACGAAGAAGGAAAAAGGATTTTGTAATAGACGAAGAAACGGAAGTAAATGTATTAGCTTATTTTGAAACTAATCCAGAAAAAACCATTCGAAGTTGTACCAGAGAATTAGATTTGAAAAAGAGTACAGTGCATGGTATTTTAAAAAAGCATAAGTTGCGTCCATACACCACAAAGTTCAGACATTACTTCCCGGCGATGCAGACAGAAGAATAGTTTTCTGTAATTGGCTAAGAAATTTTTATAATGAACGTCCAGATAATTTAAATTATATTCTATGGTCTGACGAATCAAATTTTTCTAATTCAGGTATGTGCAATAAAAAAAATCAACATTATTGGAGTAGAGAAAATCCTCTGAGAGTTGATCCACGCAATCCCCAGCACCGATTTAGTTTAAATGTGTGGTGCGGATTAATGGGCAACCGTATTGTTGGTCCAGTTTTCTATCAAGGTACCTTAACTGGAGACCGCTATGTGCGGTTATTAACAGAAATTCTGGATGGTCTCTTAGATAATATGCCAGTGCTTGATAGGCTCCGTATTTATTTTCAACAGGATGGAGCACCTCCTCATAATTACGTCAACACTACCAATTTGTTAAGCGAAACGTTTAACCAAAGATGGATAGGAACCAACGCCCCCATTCGTTGGCCTGCACGCTCTCCTGACTTGACACCTCTGGATTACTATCTTTGGGGTTTTGTAAAGAATGAGGTGTACAAGCAGCGATATCGAAATGTGATGGAACTTGAAAATAGTATTAGGCAAACGCTAAATAATATTTCTGGTAGAACTATTAGAAAAGCTACAGATAACGTTATTGTGAGAGCCGAAAAAGGCATTGAAGAACAAGGCAATGTCTTTGAACATTTACTAAGTTAGGCAAAATGTTGAATAGGTTATTAAAAATTAAATTTATTTCATTATTATGTTTGTTTGTACCGTGAACATTATATTTCATTATTATTTTCCATGACCTACTTATAATTAAATGTTAACAAATTTCTTAAGCTTTAAACGCTTGCCATTTGTTTATTTTTTGGTTAAAGATAGTTATGTATTTGATATTATTTGTTCAAAATATTATGCTTTTTCAAAATACGTACAAATATACAGGGTGTTCCATTTAAAAAAATTATAAATTTTCAAATATCTCAGAAATACGTAATTCAATTGTTTTTTCATGAACTGCATAATAATCAGCGTTAAAAACACTAGTAATTTGCTAATTTGACCGAAATCGTAGCTCAAGAAATAACGGAGATAGCAATAGTGCACCGATAACTTTGGACACCCTGTATATCAACCCATGTAGGATTTGAGCCTTATTTAGATAAGAAATGTTTGCATTAATTATATTTAAGACTTGTGGCGCTGACTTTGTGTTTATGTCGCCGGTAGAACGTGATAAAGAGCATGTGAACTCTAACTGCGAGAAAGGTTCAGAGAGAGCAGGGATTTCATGTGCGTTACAGAGAACGAGGATTTTAGGAAAAAAAGTCGACCAAAAGCCCTCAAGAGAGGGAGTCGACAGGAGACTTTCGAAGATACCGGTCGCCAGCGTATTATACTGGCTTAATTAGACCGTTAAGGTTCCCTAATTAACTCACACTCAAACATAGCGGTTGACAACGTATTAAATTGAACCTCATAAATAATATAAAAGGTTCTATATTTGTATAAAGAAGTCGACCGACTAAAAAGTGTTAAAGATCAGCCATACAACAGAAACAGGTGACTGATAAAGGGCCTACATCATTTAAAGAAGCTCCGGGTATCTCTACTGTCGGAAGAAGATTCTCACGAAGTAAACCGACAATGACAAGATCTTCTCTTCAGTGAAAAAAGAAGAAAAGAAGACGAAAAGTAAAAAAGGTATTTATAAGTTATTACTGTGCGAGTGCTAGATAAACTGAAATGTTAACATTTGTCCTAATTTAAAGACTTAATTAAATAATATGATAATCTAAGATTGCAAACCATATTTAATAGTTTATCTTAGATACGGCAATGTATCGGCATGTTCTAAAAATGTTATGTGCGTTGTATGTATAAATCTAAGCATTTTTTTGTTTTCTATCAATGCCTATGTTGTTTGTGTTTATTTAGATACGGAAAGACACCAGAAAACAAATGACGTATTGTTACGTTTAAAACGCAACGGCGAACATTTAATTCATTTACCCCTGTATATTACATATTTAACATTTCTTTTATATCAGTCTAATTTAAATTAATTCCAAATTATTTTCAAGTTCTAAATAAATTACGTCTTAAACTTATAATTAAATTTCATTTCAAAATTAAAATCTGCGTAGTATATATTTTATTTAGAATTTTCCATTTAAAATACGTAGTTCATAAACAACTCTTTGTTTAAATTTTAGAGACGCAATATTCGCATTTTGTCCTCTAGGATTTCCTTATCCGAATAGTTCTCACAGTTCCTTGATGAATGGAATTGCGTATTTCGCATTTTCTAGTAGCGTGATATAAACAAGGGGAAATAACAGCGTGTCGCTGGCACCAAATTTCTCTGAAATATTCTTCCATTTTCCCCTCACACCTCCGAGTCTTTAAAAGGGCGAAGAGTGTCTAAAATTATTCATTATTACATTATCAGAGACATTATTACATTCATTATTACATCAGTTAGTACGATACAGTAAAATATAATTACACAGTGAGTATGAAGGATCTCATTTTGAACATGTGTTATAATATTTCTAAATATGTAATGTTACCTATATGCAATATCCATCTTTGTATTAAATTATTTTTAATACAGATATTTTCAATTATTAAATGTATTTCTTGAGTTATTAAAAAGAGTAAATTTAACAAAAATTCTTGAAAATAGTTCATACGTAAAATAATAGATGTCGCACGAAGGAAATTCATACAATTCAGAACACGATATATGCGGCAATTACACCATGACTATGAAACGGCACGGTCAACCATTTACGATCTCTCTGTATTAACAAGGCTTTTTTTTTATTACACGGTGCATTATATTCTTGAATTACTGTATATACATCGCATATCACAACTATCCAAGATTGAAACGAGCTAGTATTGCATAGAATACATTAAAGTGAATCAAACCTATTTATAGAACCAAACACGAATATTTATGAGATATAAAAACCATGGAGACATGAAAAAACACATAAAAAACAATAAAAAAGCCCCACAATAATATTGTTTTATATTCCCAATAAAACGTAAATATTTTTCCCAGAAAGATATCATCCTTTTTTGTTCATTAACTTGTCGAAATATTAGTTGGAAAACAGTGTCATTATTTATTACATTGCTTTAAATAGCCGTGACTTAACAAGTAATAAATACAATTCAGACTAATTAATCAGAACAACAGGAATGAATTTATGCTCAAATCGAACGTATAAAATAAATGGAGAAGGCATGTTGTTTCGAGCATTCCTCGAGATAGAAATCACATTAGCTATTCTAGATATGTCTGTTAGCAGAAGAATACATGGCATGTTTTGAAAAAATAAATATGTAAGATTGAAATGTCACATTACATAAAACTTTGAAAAAACTTTCACTTTTATAAATAAATATTATGTATGTATACTAAGTGGCGAAAAAAGTCGTTCCTGCTTAACAGGACCGGTAGCTATACTTGAACGATCACCTTGTTCTTCATGTAAGATGGTGATTGATAAACGCCAATATAGGCGCAATGAAACAGGAGGGCTGACTGTGTGTGAATTGGAAAGCCTACTCGACAAGATGCCATAAACAGAATGTGTGACTCATTCACTACCGTCGAGTTATTCGGGTGCAAATGTGTTAATGATTTATTTTTATTACTGAACAATCTATATATATACCGGGTGTATTATGAAAAACCTTTGGTGCTGTAACTTCCTTATATTTTATCTGATTTTGATGAATGATATGTCAAACTAAATCGTTTTTAAAACACTGTAACCTGTTATTAAATTTTTTTTTTTTGACATTTCGTTTTTGACAGACAGTAGTTAACTTTTTTTTTTTTAATTGTACTACATATTTTTTTTTACTTATTCTAATAAAGATATATTTCCTGAAGACACCTCTATTAAATTGAGTGACAAATTTATTGTTATTAAAAAAAAATTACGAAATTTACAGAAATCAAGCTATCATAGCTTTTAATAAATCAAATGTTCGAAATTGGACCCATTTTCTTCCAGACACATTTGACACCTCCTATTAACTATTATTAAGTCGCAAAGCAGCTACAGAATTTTTTCCGCATTCAAAATATACTTGAATCGCATCCACACATTCGCCATTATCCATTCCAATAACAAATTTTAGAAATAAATCGTTGAAAATGTTATAATGAATGTGTGACTGACAGATGTCATAGCTCTCTTCGAAAATGTGGAATGCACATTTATCGTTCAATATGACTGCTTGATTTTTAAATTTTTAAAATAAACACTGTAAATGTTGTTGTTGACCCACCGCTCACGGGGCGTAACTTCCGTATAAGCCTACATCCTTCATTTGGTGTCAGTTATATTGAAACTATGAGTGTTTTCACAGTTTTATTTATTTTAATAAAAACACTTAAACCTGTTTACAAAGTAAATCTCACAATTGTTATTTAACGAGAGATGTTGATTATCTTAATGTTTGTAACGAAGTCTGTAAAGAAACTGATGAAACACTGGTAACATTGGTTTATAATACTTTATGGGCTATATAGTATTGAATGTAAGTGATTTTAAATGGTACACACATTTGCTGGTAATAAAATGAAATAGAGTATTTAAAATGCATTTAAGAAATCTCTGTGTTCGGAAAAACCAGAATAAATTGAACTAAAAAAAACCTTCAATTCCTCGTTTTTTTTTCATACAAGGGTACCATTGTTTACAGTTTCATATTCAGAAAAAAAAAATATATTTGAATAAGTAAAAAAAAATATAGTACAATTTAAAAAAACACAGTTTGCTGCTGTCTGTCAAAAACAAAGTGTCAAAAAAAAATTCAAAGCTGATCACGTTACAGTGTTTTTAAAACGATTTAGTTCGACGTATAATTTATTACATTCGGATAAAAAATAAAAAAGTTACAGCACGAAATGTTTTTCATAATACACCCGGTATATATATACTACATGCATATGCGCATTAAAAAGCTTCAATTGATAATAAGAGAAAATAATTGAAAATTTCTGAAGAATTCCTAACTGTCCAAGCGCATATATAAAGCAGCAATAGCCAAACGTGTCTCTAGTTATGATAGAACCGTGGGTCGACCAATTGTAGACGAACTCAAATTATTCAACTTAATTTGTAGAAACTTGAGGTGAATACTCATTATTACTGTAACAGTTAGGAATACCTGTTATGGTTCAGTAACAATCATATTGTTATCGGTGTGACAAGTAGCATGTGCAGAGGTTTTGACACGGCTATATTCATGCGCTTCTTTTTGTCAATTGACAGGCGCATATAAACGATGCCGTGAGAATGATAGCTTCTTTTTAATTGTGAAGCCTCATAAGACTCTAGGGTAAGCTCAATTGCTAATAATACCATTTAATTTAAATCTGAAGTCATCATGCTTAGTAATGCACCTGTTGATAATTGTTTCTAATTCTACAAGCACTTTTTGTAACGCATTTATTTTTAACCTCAAAAGAAACACATGCTGATTGTTATTTCGACTTTTAGGCTTTTAAGGAAGATCCTTGTTTCAAGGAAAATGTTTTAAGGAAATCTCTGTGTTAAGGAAAATCCTTTGTTACCATTTAAAGAAAAGGAAATATTGCAAGTAACAACCTAAGCAGACTATGTGTAACCAGTAAACGAACATCTAAATGAGAAATACTTTATGGAACGTGTTCTTAAGAACAATGGGGCAAGCTGTTGGGCAGAGAATGCAGACATATGATTTATTATGAAATAGGCGACAACATCTCGATATCTGCGACAGTATGCAGTATGTATAGTGGTGAGAAGTTCAAATGAAACACGCTATTTGCCAAGGCAGATATCATTTGCCTAGGCAAAAGCTATTTGCCGAAAATGACTGCGACATATGTACTAATAAGTCTGAGATCCTCAAACTGAGTTGACTCAGCAGTTTTTGGCAAAGGTCGCAACAAGGCATACCTCCAGCAGTCAAGAAATAATAGAGTGACATATGGTAACACTGTAGGACAACACATTTATAACATAATGTTAATATTATCATACCCAATAGAAACAGATTTTGTGCTATTTACTATATTATAAATAGCCATCTCACCAGCTGGTTGGAATGCGAAATTAAAATCCGTAGATGTGTTTCCATGGATATTAAATATACCCTGCACCTGGTAGGTAATCACAGAGTCGTCAGGTATAATTAAAGGTGTTGCTTCTCGATTCTTGTTTAGGTTTTCTTATTTATAATGTAATGGAACCTTTGGTTTGGTGGTAATCAGTGGCGTAACTATACCACCGTATGCCCCCGCGGTGCGGGGGGGGGGGCGAGCCCAGATACACCTATTTGTAGGATACGCCAAGGTAATAATTGGTTAGGTTGAGCTGGATGTTGCAGGGGAGCCCAAAATTTGTAGTTACGCCACAGGTGGTAATATACATTATTATTACAATATCATTAAATGAGTATTTGAAAAAAGTAGACACTTATTGATTTTTGGTTAAATTCTCGTAAAACCCGAATTGACTGGTTGAAACCTGGACAGGTAGAACTCTGACGGGGTGTGTAACTAATCTAATAAAAGACGACAACTGATAGTTATGTATATTTTCCGTATTATAAATTGAAGAAAAATAATAGCTTGTAAGTGCTTGAATGAAAGTATTTAAATGGAATTGCTTGAGTTCCACTCTGTCCCATCAACAAACACTACACGATGCACATAAACGCTTTCAAGCTAAATATTTTCAGCTGTAGGCAAGGCTATCATACGACAGACCAATTTCGCATTCACATCTATATCACTACCTACTTACTTACATTCATCCACAGATTACATACACACACACAGAGAGAGAGAGCGAAAGAGACACCACGATCTTACTCGCTCGTATGTATATCGAAGATTATCAATTTACTCCGGACACCACCCGTTTTTGCCCATTACGTTATATTTCGCACGTCAGATACACCTATAATCACAATATTGTAATAATGGTGCATTACGTTATCGCTTATGTAAATTTTCTTTCCACCAGTCCGTAGCAATATTAGAATGAGGAGAGAAGGAGTTAAGCTAAGAGAGCAGACCGACTGACCGTCGGATTCCACCTTGACATTTATGACCGATATCTAACAATGTTTTTGACGCGGCATCTGTAAGTGTGTATACAGGGATTTTCATTAGCATTACAGTCGATGACAAAATTAAATGTAGATATTTGAACAAAATAGATTTTAGCTATTTTCATTTGTATATTTTATAGACTCATTTGATATAGAAAGCCGGATTCACGCTCATATGTAATTCGCAGTTGACGCAGTTGGACGCAGAATTTCGTTGATGTAGGAAGTTGATTTTAGCGTATTGTTACCCGAGCGTTCACAGTCAAACGCACACTGTATTTCTGGGGATATACGCTGTTTGCAGTTGTTGTCCGCGATAGAACATTGACGCAGAAGTTGGTTAGTGTTCAACTTTGTACGTACGTTGCGTTTGTAATCTCTTTAAAAACTTTGACATGTCGGCGCTAGTTTTTGTAGATGAATTTAAATTAATTGAGTTAGTAGAGAGCCATCCCGCGTTATGGGACAGCAATTCAGTTTTATATAGAGACAAGAACAGAAAGTTAAGTACATGGGAAAAAATAGCTGGTGAATTGTGTTGCACAGGTGAGTTTATTATTACTTCATCAGTTTAGATATTTTTGCATGTTTGAACTTTTTGCTTATTTAATGTTGCTATCTCCTGGTATGATAATATGGATTTACTGGATTCGATATAAGTATTAAGTACATGTTTTACAAGAAAATATATCGACCATGCAAACAATATCATGAACTTATGACCACCACCTATATTTTTGTTTAGTTGATGTCGCTCAGGTAACGTGGAAACGGTTACGTGATAGATTCACAAGAAACAAACGACAACAAGCACCATCTGGGTCTCAGGGCGGAAGGCAAAAATGGGACAAAGAGAATATGTTACAATTTTTAGATAAAGTGTTGGTAACAAGAAGGTATAAATCCAGAAGGAAATGCTAAGCAATACATAATATATAGCTTTTATTTACAGTACAACCAGTAACGTTTCTTGTAGGGCACGACAGGGAAACAGCAGCAATAAAGAATTGGAAGAAAGTATTTTTTTGTCGTGCGCAGAAAATGACACACTAGTAGAAATTGAATGTCTGGACGCATCAGTTGAAAACCAGCTCTCTCCTTCTAGTATTTCTGCTCCAACTGAGCCCACCACAGAAATTCCAACATTTGATCTTTGCGAAGAGTACGAACTTTAAGCGATTTGACACCAAGGAAGCAAATTCTACGTTTATTTTATAAGATATTAGAAATGAGTTGAAATATTTTTGTTTATTTTTTATTTTTAAATTATTTATATATTATTGAATACACCACAATAAAGAGATATTTTTATTTTATTCAAATAATGACATTATAAAGTAACGACAAAGAATATAGTTTAAAATAACTGCCAATAAATATAGAAACAAAAGTTGCCCTCGTTCCAATTTTCTAAATTAATTAGTATTTATATAACGTCATTTTGTCAAGGTACAATGCCAACCTCCGAGCAAAAGTAATCAGCAAGTTGATTTCGCAGTTCCATAACTTCTTGTGTATAATTGCGGCTGCCTTGAGGAGCAATATTTCGAAATCCAGTTATGCTTTCGTTACATACACTATTTTTATCTGGCAAGATATCACCTCTCCTGTTTAGCCTTATGAAGTTGTGAAGTACCACTGTTGCTTTTACAATTGCATCTATAGTTTTCGGATGTCCTATTATAGGCTTCCGCAATATACGCCATCTTGAAGCTAGAATGCCGAAAGCATTTTCAATAACACGTCTTCATCTACTTAATCTATAGTTTAACACTTTTTGTATATGATTTGCTTTTTTATGCGGGTATGGTCGCATAATGTTCCTTCGTAAAGGGAAAGCTTCATCTGCCACAAAAAAGCAAGGGAATAATTGGTTTGTTCCTGGTAAAAGAGCATGTTTCGGAGAATTTATGGTATCATTCAAAATTGCACAACCAAAATTTGAATTTCTAAATACCCCGTTGTCTCCGCAAATACCTACAATTTTTTTTTAATTTCAATATACATTAGCATCATTTGCACGTACCCTGCGCTCCTATATCGACAAAAGTAAAATTATAAGATGCATCACAAATCGCCATTAAATGAATGCTATAAAAATGTTTATAATTATAAAAGGCACTTCCTGATTTCTATGGGCTTTGTATGGCTATGTGCTTCCCATCAATGGCCCCTAAACAGTTAGGTATTTGCCACCTAAAACGATTGACTATGTTAAATAAAACATGGCTTCCAAAAAAAAAAAGAATATTATGCCTTTCATAAAACTCATTTTTAATGTCTTCCCACTTGTCAGTTGTTGGTGCATGTTTCTCTGATTATTAGTGAAACAGTTCCTCTTCCTCGTAGATATGAACGGGAAACTTCTCTAATTGCTGAACCTTGTGAGAGAAAGCTAAAACAAAGATATTGTTTTTGCATTAACTTCCAAACTTGGGACATACAGGATCTATAATATTACCTCAAAGTTATTACTAAACGTTCTTCAACGGTAATGCTGCTTATACAACTTCTTTTTTGTATAATTGGTTCTAATAAAGTAACTAATGTCTGGAATTCATCTTTGGTAAGGCGTGTATATTCAAAAAATTCTTCGCTATCTGCATTTTTCATAAATTTGAACGTACTATCGTACCTCCCAAAATGTGATCTTTGCTTATTTAGTGGACGCACGCTCCACCTTCTCACTTTATTGTGCCGTATCAATCCGAATTCATTTGCTAAGGCAGCTAACAGTAGTAATTTAATTTTTTTACTTTTTCTTAAATCAGACATTTCTTCCTAACCTCAACATCAACAAATACAAACTATAAACCACTGCACACTACGTATGAGTAAAAACTGTTCGTATATACTTTCAAGTTTCACATCCAACTACGTCGAATTGCGTTAATAGACAGCAACGTCCAACTGCGTCAACTACGAATTACGTACGAGCGTGAATCCGCCTTAAGAAAGAAGAGAAGCATATAAATATGAATAATTATTTGTACCTTTTGAACCACTGTGTTTTCGCTATGAAACCATCATGTCAACAATCGATAGAGTAAAATCGCTTTCGGAAGGCAACGGCGCGGCGAACGCTGTTCAAAATGAACGAATTTGTGATCGAAACAAATCACTCTGTAAAAGTAGGTTAAAAATTGAATCTTGTTGAATTATTTTATGCCGTACAAACATGTATAAACAATGGATGACGACTTATTCGATTTCAACCCCTTACAAGATGAAATAAGTACTTAAGGATGTCACGATTTCAACGATCGTTGCTTCTCATATTTAGCACGAAAGTATTTCTTTATTAATAAATAATTATTAATATTTAATTATAAAGAGCTAGAGGTACTGTTGTAAGGGGGAGGGGGTGGTTGATGATTTTTAACTCTTTGAGGGACAGACTTTAAAAAATAAAGTAACCCCAAGTGGGCATAATATTAGTTATACATTTTTTGTCAGTTTTCTTTGCATTATGTGTAGACTGTTATGTAATTTACAAGAAACAAAATCTGCCACTGCACACTTAAGACAATTTATGAACTATGAAACTTTTCAAAATAATTTTTAGTTTTACTTAAACGTGGTACTTTACATAAGCAACACAACATTGTTTTTGATACAAAAGGTTTATGTTTTTTTATAAGGACAGTATGATTTATATTTGCACCCTGATGATTTTATTTTCTTGATTGGTACAGTTATCAAGCTGTCCACGATAGAGAGTCTAAAATTTTTCATATGGTTACTTTAGGTAGATTTAATTGTTCACGTAAAAAGAATGCATTTACAACGCACGCATCAATTAAATAAAAAAAATAGTCGATGCCACCACTTGGTGCATTCTAGGACAAGAATAATTTCGGCAGTTCCATCTTTTTTCCTCCTCTTTACCTCCAGAACCTCCTCATGATGGTGATAATTAGATAATAAATGTACACTTCGTTTATCCTTCCATTTAACAGCTACCAATACCTTATTACTAACGCTGAAGTCAAAATCCCCTCTTTTCAAGCCTTTGTCTGAAGTAAGACGGGCGTCACACTTACCGTTTTCGACGTTGCGTTTGGAACGGTGCGTTTTGTCACAAAACGCAACACATTATATCAGATGCAGTCGGTTACACTTGGCGTCCTGCGTTTGCGTCTGCGATTTAAACGCTCCAAGTCGCGTTCGGGTGCGTTTGCGTTGCAAACGCTCCCCGTGCTATGTAATGGAGACAGTCAGACTAGCCGTACAAGACGCTGTCTGTCGGTCCCCCACCACCGCATCTTCCCGAATTTTCGCTGTGGAAGAGTGGTAATTTCGTGTATAGTGAAGTGCGTAATTTAGTAATTTTGTGAAATGTTTGACACAGAACTGTTCATTAATGAAGTTAATATTCGTCCACCGTTATGGAATATGAAACTGAAAGAATACAGCGATAGAGATTGTAAATGTAAGCTTTGGATAGAAGTGGGAAGCATTATTGTGGAAAAGTGGGCAGAACTATCAGACCATGACAAAAATAAAGAAGGTAAATTCATTTCAAGACTTTATTTCTTTCACGTTATTGTGGATACAGCAGTACCACATTTACACTTTATGAGATTGGTCATAGGCTTTTACACACACATAACCTAGTTTTTCACTTCAACGATAACTTTAGATCATGTCGTACTGCCATGGTACACATCCCGCTGGTGACGTAAAGAAGTCAGCGAAAGAGTCACGATTGTTTTTAGCAATTTGAGACGTGCCGCCAGTACCTACAACTGATATTTTTTCCAATGGACAGGTAAGAGTGTCTTCAAATTGGAAACCGTCTCTCACTCGAACAAAATTGTGTAACACGCAAGCAGCCAACACAATCAATTCGACAAAATTTGGATCCAAAGCTATAGCAGTATGAAAAACCCTCCATTTATTGGCCAGAATGCCAAAGGCACATTCCACATAACGACGTGCTCTTGAGAGTCTGCAATTAAATATTCTTTTTATCACGGTAAGGTTCTTTCTCGCATATGGTCTCATGACATGATTAGTCATAGAAAAAGCTTCATCAGCAACGACGACGTAAGGTCTTGGGATAGTATTTTCAGAATTAGGCAATGGTTTACCTTCAGGTATACCTAGTGTCCCGTTGACTATTTTCTTGTAGAGAGCTGACTGTCGGAAAATCAGCTGATTTACCGTAGCTTCCTACATCAACAAATATAAAGCAATAGTTATCATCCACTAAAGCTAGCAATACTGAAGAGAAATAGTTCTTGTAATTAAAAAACTGTGATCCACTTCCATTAGGTCGCATAACCCTTATGTGTTTGCCATCTAAAGCGCCAATACAATTTGGAAAATTGGCTCTCATTTCAAATGAGATGCGATTTGTTCCCAATCTTCTGTTGATGGCATTTTCATCACATTTTCTTTCAGATGTGTCCATATTACACTGCACGTTTCTCTAACAATTTGAGCAATTGTAGATCTCCCAATACGAAATTTAAATGATAAAGACGTGAAGGCGTTTCCAGTTGCACGGAACTTCAATCGCAGTGTATTTATTGGATGTATACCAAATCTTCTCTTTTTCTTCTTTTTCAAATAAGAATTCACAGCCAAAACGAGCAACAGGTCTTGTTTACTTGCAGCCATCTTGATTACTGAGCTTACGCAAACGGTAAATGTGACACCCCATTATATTTGCGTTTTCATCGCACAAGGACTAGCGTTTCGAACGCACCGTCAAAAACGGTAAGTGTGACGCCAGCCTAATAAATGTGGGCATAAATTGTCTAGTAATATTTACAGTTCCACATGCATACAGATGTTTCTGCTGAAGCTTTTCCATTAACTTCTTCACACAATTCGAGTACGACACTACGTACCAGACCTGCTTCAACAACATCTCCCTTTTTCCCCGTATAGATATCAAACTTTAAGCAATATCCACTTTTATCTGCTAACATCCATAACTTGTAACCCCTTTTTATTGGTTTCTTCGGTATATATTGCTTTAACGACGATCTTCCTTTGAATCTTATCATGAATTCATCTATAGCAACATCTCGAGAAGGTAAAAAATATTCGAGAAATCTGGTCTGCATAAAAACTATTTCTGTGTATGTTTTAGATAAGCTAAGTGACGAACGTGCGATATTTTGGCATTCTATAACCATATTTTACAGACTTTGTAATAAATTTCGGAATCACTGACAATTCATTTTCATATCAGAAAAAGTAACATATACAACATTCTAGATCTAAATAAATGATAACTAAAAATGTGCGCGTATGTTATTGAAACTACACGAAATCCAGTGCCACACTTATGTCTAGATAATTGGGAGAAGTCGATTCAATAAACCGGTATTAAACAGACTATTACAAAAATTACGAAGTACGTAATTAACAGTCAAAACAATGAAAAAACGAAACTAACGTAAGTGTGAATGAAAATTTTATTTCTCTTGGTAAATATAGTAAATTTTTAAAACCCCTCACGCTCCTATCTACGCCGATGAAAAAAGGATTTTACTCATAAATTCCTTATTTAATGGGCATTTTTTGCTCTCATTCTCGGGCACTTCACGGGCGTAAACAGATGTTGCAGTTCACCATATGAATTAGTGCTATTCAGTAAGCGCGTGTTGTTTACATTATTTCTTTGCTCCGTTGTAACTTCGTCGTAGTTTAAACCGGTCATGTCCGCGCCCTAGTGATAACTTTACTAATGGGAATAAAAAATCCGGTCATATCGCCATTGCTGATCTGTGCGCTTGCAATTACCCTATTGTTGACGCAACTGTAAACCGTTTTAGAGCTTTCCTTATTTATCTGCATTCCACTGCCAAGAAATCCTTCCTCGTCATTTGAATGTAGAAAAGTTTAGAATAATAAGGATGATTTTGACAAACTTTACAAAACTAGACTCTTTCTCACTGTAATAGACAAAAATTAAAAATATCATTATCTTCACTCGGGAAGAGAATTAATTGTCAAATTTAAAGGCCGAATTGGTTTTAAGCAATATATGCAAATGAAAAAGTGAGAGATACATAAAAAAAATCGAAATTTACACAGGGAAACACACTGATCAAACTGATAGCTGTTTGGTGAACTTGTAAATTAACAAATGACTGAAGGATTAGCGGGGAAAGGACATCAAGCCTCTTTTGACAACTTCTTTACCACCACTGGTTTATAGTGTTCTTACTAGAAAAACAAATTTATGCTTTTGGAAGAGTACGTTACAACCAGAAAAAAATTAGGTGTGGCCACCACACGACTTTCTTATACGTATGAAAGTGTTACTTCCGGTCCGAATTTTGAAATTTCATTTATACAAAAAATATTCCAAATCCAACTCTAAATACTTTTGTACTCTTCATAAATATATATAGAATGCATAATTTACGACATATTTGCAAAAAATCGTTATTCGATAAGAGTAAAAGTGGTACTTCCGGTCTAAATTTTGAAATTTTTTTTATACAAAAGATATTTAGAAGTATGTTCTAAATACTTTTATACTCGTAATGTACCTGCCTAGAAAGCATGACTTGCGAGATATTCGCAAAAAACTGATTTTCGATAAGAGTAAAAGACCTACTTCCGGTAGGAATTTCGAAAAACTTTATTAAAACAATTTTTCTCAAACTTAATTTTGAGTACATTTGAATTCTTTATAAATTTGTTTAAACTTAGTAATTGACGAAATATTTGCAAAATTCGATTTTTTCACTGAAGTAAACTACTACTTCCGGTCTGCCGATTTTGCTCAAAATCTAATCAGTTCTCAAGAGGGAGATTATATTCGTAAATACAAAATTTGGAATTGATATCTACAGCGGTTTGACCGCTATCGTGGTCACACACACACAGACACACACACAGAGAGAGAGAGAGAGAAAGAGAGAGACACAGACACACAGACATTTTTTAAAAACCACTTTTTTGGTATCAGGGGACCTCAAAACGTGGACATCTGCAAAAATCTCGAGGTCGAAAATTTTCATCATCACAATACTTCCTTATACTACGTATAAGAAAGTAAAAATTCCAAGACGTCTGGAAGACGAGAAAGATCTGAATCGCGGCGATTTGTATTCCTGTCTATTTGTCATTCCGCTCAAATTTGCAAGATTGCTTTAGATTTTTACATTCAAGTAAATGTGCATCATATATCTAATGTATGCAGATATGAACAATAACCATAAGCAGCATGAAACAATATACATGCACAAAACTATATAGATAACATATGAATAATACGTATATATACATATAATCTTTGTACGTACCACCTAACCTGTCTTATTTGCAAACAATTTGTACGCAGACAGTGCGATCCCTACGGTTTATTTCCCTCACGTGCGAAGTTAAAATCTCACGAAATATTCGCTAAATATACGCACGCACAAGTTCACGCACCTCGATTGTTATACAGGAGAAAAACAAAACACATTTGTTAACTACGTTTAAGTGACAACTCGCACTGCTATTTACGCGTTCCCGAATTTGTCGCGAAAAATAATGGCAAAGTATAATAAGTAGGTACCTATCACAATTGCAAAACTAATGTCGTGAGATTGTTCGATGTCTAACTACTACTGCTAAACAAACACAAACGCACGACTCCTAACGCGGCCGTTCTAATAAAAAAACTCGAATTGAATTTTAAATAACGAACGTGATTTTGAAGGTTACATTTCACGTTCATATAAAGTTATGTCGGTAAGGTGCAAGCCTTTCATTTTCCGTACGGTACCGAGTATGGGAGAATTTACTAACTATAATGTGGATTTTAAGGCGCCATAAAATCAGGTCGTAATATGCGATTGTGCGTATAAACCTGCTGTGTTATACTTGACGATAAATTATGGATTTTTAATTTAGAAAACTGTTATGTATATTTGATTTTGTCTGTAGTTATATTGGGTACTGGTTAAGTCGAGCTTTCACTAAATTTGGTGAAGCTATTTCGCTCAGGACGCAGTATGTTTATTAATTGTCTTACATCCTGTGTTGGGAGTTGAAACCATTATGTTCGATACTCTTTCTAAACTACAATTATAATAATAATATAATAATAAGTGTTATTCATATCAGACACATTGCAGTGTATATGAGCGTAACAAAAGTACATATATAAAACAAACAACAGTTACAAATCAAACATAAATGTGACAAATCACTTTATCCCTGCAAATATTCATTGACACTGTGATAACATTGTCGCAATAGAAACGTTTTCAATCGATATGATTACTCCAAGTTAACTGTCCATCAATATGAACCCCCAAGAGTTTTATATTGTCAACCATACCCAACACATCACCATTCGGAAAAGCAAACCCGTCAGTTCCCACAACTCGGCGCTTATAAAACTTAACACTAGCCGATTTACTCGTATTGAGTAACAAGTTATTCACTGAATGCCGTCACCTTGGCAAAAAGAGAGTCTTCATCACGAGAGACCACGAGCATAGAAGTATCGTCAGCGAAGATCACCACCCGAAATTCAGGCAAGTCATTTATAAATATTATAAACAACAGTGGTCCGAGCACAGATCCCTGTGGCACACCATGTTCAACTGGATACTCAGTAGATGTTACGCCATTTACTCTAACGGTCATTGTTCTTCCTGCTAGATGCGACCGCAACCACTGAAGCATTGCTCCCCTAATGCCCAGGGAACACAACTTTTCCAAAAGATACCCATGGCGCACAGTATCAAATGCTGATGTCAGATCCTAGGTTTCAGATATTGAACCTCGATTGTCCGATTCCTCGGAACCGGGTTCATTACGGGAAATTAAAAATCCCGATTATTTGAGGCTATACAGGAAGTCCACAAAAAACATGCTAATAGCACTTTTATTTACTGGAAAATAGGAATGAACGAAAGAAATGTCCAATTAAATGGTTATAAATAGATTATAAAATGCGCCAATAAAATAGTTTCTAGCTCAACAGAATTTTAAGCCTCTGGAGCCAACTTGCGGAATTTTATTATACAGATTTCCTAGGAATTCTATATATGTCCTAAATAGCAATCGAAAATGTGTTGAATTCGGGATGTCATCTTAAAAAGTGCTAAGAATACTGAAGATCAACGTTACAAAGATGTTACTGCGGCAAAAACAACTGCAAGACTTCTTGCGTTTATTTGTTGTTACGGCGATTTGATGTGCTTACTATAGACCTAAAAAAGTAAGCTTATTTTTCCTGTTAAAGATACTGGAAGCAATATACTTTACTACGTATATGACAGCGGGTTATTCGACAAATTACACGAAGCTCATATAACAATTGGCCACGGCGGAAGAGATCGCATGATGAAAGAAGAGTCACTACAAAAACATAACCCGTAAGGATATAGAAACCTATATTCAACTTTGTGAGCCATGTCAATAAAAGCAAAACAGGTGTTACAAAGGGTATTGTTGTAAAGCCTATTATAGTGTCTGAGTTCAACTCCAGATACCAAGTAGATTTGATAGATTTTCAGTTTCAACCAGAAGATGAAAACAAATTCATACCATTTAACATAATTTGGTGTATTAAAACCGCTCTAATCTAAACGAGCTGAAGAAGTGGCTTATACTTTGTTGGACATATTTACTCTACTGGGTGCCCCGCCCCTGTCATTCTTCAGTCCGACAATGGAAGAGAGTTTTCCAACAAAATTCTTGAAAACTTAAAATCATATTGGCCTACTTTCAAAATTATCCATGGTAAACCCAGGCATTCGCAGAGTCAGGGCAGTGTAGAAAGGGCAAACCAGGACATAGAATATATGTTTAGCACTTGGATGCCAGACAATGATAAATCATATTGGAGTGAGGGTATAAATTTGTGCAACTCATGAAAAACAGAGCTTTTCACGCTAGCATCAAGCAAACTCATTATGAGGCTCTTTTTGGATGTAAGGTAGAAGTGGGTTTATCGTTACCAAGTGATTTCACGCAAAGCGTTCATACCAATGGAGACTTGGAGAAAATCATACAGGACTTTGATCAAAATGAAGCGGATCTAAAAGCTTATGCGTTTGAACTCTCTGCGGTGAATACAGAGCCAAGCCAAGTCTCTAATAACAATTTGGAACGGTGTGAAACAATCACGCAACCCCCAGCCAGTGCGCAAGATAAGAAATGCAGCGTCTGTTTACAAAAAACTACTGGAGCTCATAGTTATAGAGAATGCGGATGTGCCATCCACACAATTTCCGCTGTTGCTGAAGAATCAACTCTTGAAGGATATCAGTCTAAAGTTTTGTGCCCATTGTGCTCAAAAAATTTAGGAGCACTAAAAAATCGTCACACTGCTAAGGAAACCCAACAACAGGCAGAAAAATGTTAAAAACGAGTGAAAAGAAGTTTCCTCCAGTGTCTATCGGCACTGTATACAATTTCTAGGTTTCATACATTAACATATACATTATACAAGTAATATTTTTAAGACAGATGTCGAAAAATGTTCATCAAGCTAGGAATTTAACACATGGTATAACCGTTGTGATTCTAAGCAAAACATTTTCAACATGGGAGCGTTTTCGGAAATACCAGAAGTTGCGATTATCTTTGAAATTTTAAACGGCACCCAACTATTTTATTTTATTTTTGAATTTGCGTCTTAATTCTATGTACAACGAACACAGATTATCAATATTTTTGATATACGACAATTTTTGTCAAAAAATTGGAAAATTTTTTATTTCAGAATTAAATTTAAGGAGGACTCTTATCAGTATGTTCTATACCTAACTCAAATACTTTTCGATTTATTTTAATTTACATTTGTACCTATTGCATTTTATTCATCATTAGTAATCACCAATTCAATACCCACATAATATTTTTAAAACTATCAATTAATGGCTTTCTATATTTCGATAATCATAACAGTATGTACATATTTAGTGACAGCAATTTCTTATGTCAGAACGTAGTAATTTATTCAGAACAGGTTAACGTTGGTGACTATCTTGACTTTATTGTACATAAGCATATGCATATATGTCGCCATACATACAATATTGTGAGAAGTAAAATAGCAATTTAAACCACTAGAAAAGTAAGCTAAGTCAAGCCTTTCAGCATGATTTAGCATACGTTTTATTTATTGGGCAAGACTCCACCATACGAAAATGAGTTATTGAATGTGAAAACAGTATATTATATACCGAGGTGGAAAGTGTTTTATTACTGTCGAGAGATTAAGTAGTTAGCCGAGACGCGAAGCGTCGAGGTTAACTTTATCTCGAGACAGGAATAAAACTTTTCACCGAGGTTTGTATACTATTTTATTTACAACCATAACAATATTTATTTTTGATAAAACTTCCTGTTAAAAGTTTTGACATATTGAGTTGTCAGATTTATGATGTTCTAGCGTAAACGTCAAATAAATGTACGCCAGTTTTTTTCGGTGAATAAAAAAATATGTATCCATACCATACATCCCTAATTTAAGTGACAGACTCAATAAAATACTATCGCCGTACAACATAAAAACAGCTAACAAAAATTTCTATAACTTGGAAAAGTTTTACACAGACCTAAAAGACAACATTCCCATCTCAAAAAAGACCCATATCGTGTATAAAATACCTTGCAACAACTGTGATGGCGTGTACATCGGACAGACATCCCAACACCTACAGGAACGTTTAAATGGGCACAAATACGCGACCAACAGTACAGCTTTAAAGAAACACGTAAACAAAACAAACCATTCCTTTAATTACAAGCAAAACAACAATATTAGCTATCGGACATAACAGTAAATTTAGAAATATGCTTGTAAGCCTGAAAATTAAAAAACATAAAAATGCAATAAACGAGAGTCGACACAAAATATATCTTAATATATTTTTGAAACTTCATTTCAATAATATTTTTTAAAAAGATACAAAAGGAAATATTACTATTCAAAGAAATATAATTATTCAAAAATATGCAAAGCAATTATTATTATAAATAATATCAATCGAACTAAACATATACATGTATTCAATATTATTGTAAGTATTTTCTATTAAATTTTTCTGTTGTTCGTTCTATTTGAACATTTTTTGTTTGTCTTATTTTACAGTGTTATGATGTTCACCTTCAATATTAAAAGAAATGTAACTATATAATTACCATAAATCGTATTATATTACTCGGAAAAAAAACCATGATGTAAACGATTTTTAAAATGTAAGTACGTAATTTTTTTATATAATTAACAGTCATAAAATTAGTCTTTTATAGTTTAACTATTCTTTCTGATGAAGATATTATAAATAGTATCGAAACGTAAAAACGATTTTTAATGTAACCTAACCTTCATAAAATACTGAAAGCCGATATTACCCAGATTTTCGTTTATATATTATACAATAAGACAGCCAAAAAAGAAGGGAAAAGAAATAAACCCTTCATATAATATATCCGTCCACTTCTACAATCCCAAATATGCTCGAATACCAAATTATTAATATGTTTGCATAGAAATTGCAATATTCCAACAGATAAAACCAGATACACGAGAAGATAACGACGCAGCATTGCTCATATGAATGGTTGAGTATTGGTCATTCTGCCCACAACTCTTCCAACACCTACCCATTCGAAATTATCATCGTTATTTACGGAGCAATACTTTAAAAGAACCCATCGCAAGGGATCATGCATAGTCATTTTCATGCACGCTCGCCGTTCTAATGTAATTATGTAGATATGTACAAATATAGTGAACGCATGAGTTAATTTGTGGTTTTAGATGGGCGTTCGATATATAAACTAATTAATTGTCTTCGGCGGCAAAGTTATGTTTACATCGCGTAATCTTTTGTTTCCTTTTATCTTCTTGTATTTTCATTCTCTGGCGCCGTGTATATATTTTCTCAGAATCGAGAGAGGAACACTTCCAACCTGCTCATAAATAATATTCTTGTTATGGTATCGTATTTGAATGTAATATGCCGTAATTATTACTTAAAATCCTATATTTAAGACATTAATAATGACAATATACTGGAAATTGCGTCTCGGTTTCTATGTTAATGGTTTTCAATATTAATAAAGATTAATTTTATCAGATTTTTGTGCCTGTTTTTCATATGTACATAACTGAATGAGTACTGAATATTTAACGAATTATTAAAGCAATCTTGAGTGAATGGGTCTAGCTATATAAAAAAAAGAGTAGTAAGTAATTTATTGTTACAAAAGAATATATACAATATATCTTCGGTACATGAAAAATGCATTCTATATATACAAGTGTCTAAAGTGAAGTGTTCACCATTGCTAACTTTGTTATTATTGAAGCTGGGAAGTCGGTTAAATTAGCAAACTAGTAGGACTACGACTTACATATTAAAGTAATGATAATCAAAGAGTTTCAGTGCATTTAATTCGCTTATTTTTAAATTTAGGACGATAGTGTATTACTTATTTTGTTTAGAATTTAACTCTCTTTCAGAATATGTCGAAATATATCGGATGTTCCATTTAAAAATTTGTTGCTTTTATGAATATCTCAGAAACTAGCTATTCAATTGTTTCTCTGTTTTGAGTAACTTAATCAGCAAAAAAAGTCCTACTAGTTTGCTAATTTAACCGACTTCGTAGCTTCAATAATAACAAAGTTAGCAATGGTGAACACTCAACTTTAGACACCTTGTATATAAATTAAATGCTGTTCGTTGGTAAAGGCATCACTTGAGAACGGTTGGAAGGATTTGGCTAAGTTTTCTAATGTTTGCAATAGTCCGCGTAAGGTTTTTAGGGAAAGAAAAATTGGAAAAGTTGCCCGGAAAATTTGAAAATTCAGGAAAAACTGAAAGAGCTTTTTTCTATAGGATTAGTTTTATGAACTCAAGATCGTAACTCATGGTTTGAAAGATGGATATGCGTAATTTTTTTTTGTTTTGTTTATTATGGTCATGGAAAAGTTTTCAGAAAAAAAAAATCGGGAAAATAGGCAAATTCAGACAAATTACAAAAATCATAATTTTTATATGCACTCTTGATCATAACTGACATTCTAGATTAAAAAAGGAGGTATCTCTCGACAAGTATGAATAATTCTCTGTCTTCTCGGGGGTGTTAAATAGACACGGTCTTGAACATAGCACCATAGCAAAAAATTGAGCTGCGTTAGATCAGGTGAACGCGAGGACACCGAACTGGCCCGTATATACCTATCCATTTTTGGCGAAATTTTGCATTCAACCAATTAACATTTATCCTGGCATTATGTAGTGTAGCACTATCCTCCGGGAAAAAACACTTAATTTAACACTGCAAGAGGTAATTCTTCCAAGAAATTGTCCAAATTTTCAAGTAGTAGTTGGTGATATTTGTCCTGATTTAGGATACCAGCAATGAAAAAGGGTCCAATCAATCTGTCAACCAAAATACTACACTAAACATTTATGGTGAATCTGTGTTGTCGATTAGTTTGAACAATAATTCTTGGATTTTGTTGATGGTGAATATTTCTGTTGAAAACGAGATTATTGCTAAAAGTTCGGACCAAATCTCATTTCTGTAGAACATTCCATCTTGACGTAACATATTCAAATAGAAAACTCAAAATTGGTATCGTCGATTTGGATCGTTTTCATACAGGGCTTCTACTTTTTGTAGGATGTACGGTTTATATGTTTTTTTTTGTAAGATTTTATGAACAGTTGTTACAATTTAATTTTCGTACCTTACGCATATTTTCCTTGTACAATTATTTGCAGGTACTCTGTATATATACTTCGTAACACGTAACAGTTAGTAATGCTCATTATTTTCTTTGTACCATTTAATTGGTTAGTATTTTTATTTTTCAGATTCAGTTGAATCATTTTCTTTGTTATTTCCTTATTTAGGAGAACATTTATTTTGTTTCTATATTTAATCACCATTGGTAGATTGCTTGTATTGATTATCTTTTATTTATCGACGTAAAATCAATGTAGATTTAATTATTGATTGGGAATATTACCGACATCTATAGGGTAGTTTGGTAAGTGCTGGGTGCTGCATTCTTACCAGCGCTGTAGCTCCTGTTTAACAACTGTAGATGGCGCCTGCCAATTTATATTTAAATATTTATCGGAAATTCTTCTGGTTATTGCCTTATTGTTTATTTTAAGCTTGTTTTCGGATTTATAAATAATTATATAATTACTCTGCTTTTAGATTACCGTTAGTGAGTCAAAACAGTTGTTTTAGTCACTTGTTATTGTGTTTTTCTATGTTCGGTTAGAGGGCGCCTTGGTAAATTTTATGTCAAATTGTTCTAGAACGTTAAATTAATCTTCCTTTTCCGAATCCAGCTTTTGTCTAAACAACACCTATCGACGCAAAAGTAGATAATAGCTTCTCAGACAGTATTGTGCAAAATTAACTTTATATTTAGTGTACCGTTAATTTGAACCCATTTATCTGTGGGATTAATTACTATTTTTGCCAAGCATTTTATTATGTATGACGTTTTAAATCTCGTTCGAGGATGTAATTTTTCGGGCTGGGAAGCTCAATTGCTACTGTGTGCATCTTTATCGAATATTTTATTAATCCTAATTGCGTTATTTAATTTATGTATGGCAATTTAAGCAGTGTCTGCGGCTATTTGTGATTCATGAAGACACGTGGTTGTGTTTTTTTGGAAGATCTTTGCCGTGCCGATTATATCTTAATGGAAGATTTTTACCTACTGCCCTCTGGACGTTAATCCGCCGCCCTGCACCTCGTGGGAAATCCTTTGAGGTTGTAACTATTGAGGAAATCTTGCATCGAGCCCTTGTTGTTACTGTGTGGACAGAGCCAGGTATTTGTGAACCAATTTTGTTGCTGTCTGAGTGTAATTCGTGTGCACAGAAACACTGCCGATTAATTTAATTAGGCACAGTCCCCTGTGTTGTGCCAGTAATAGTTTTCCGGGGCACATCGGAGTGTGTAAATATTGTTTCCTTTGTCGATTCATAATTTCAGTATCGTAAATTTAACAATTATAATTTTATGGCATTTAGGCCTTTGCACAATTTCAATTTAGTCATTTAACGTTCAATTTTTAAGATAATTTAAACCTCTTTGTGGGGATTTCGAGTAATTTTTGCTCGTGTTACTGTCAAATTTTGCAAATATTTTTAATTCATTGAGATTTAGTGAGATACTTTAATTTCCACATCTAGTATTTTATTTTGTAGTTTATAAACCAGTGTAATTTGGTAACTTTGGTCTGAGTTATCGACCAAAAGGGAATAATTTTTAACGATTTAATTATCATAGTATATTAATTTAGGTTATCTGTTTCTGTAAGGCGAAGATATTTAAGCTATATTCAATACCACCTAGAATCTAGCGTATAGTCGTCACACGGCTTGGCGTATTGCCCCTGATATACAGGGTGTTTACCTTACTAGTGTTTTGGTTCTGCAATTTAGCGACCAAGCTGCTCGACAACTATAGGTTTAGCAGTAATAGTTTGTTTTTCGCTATTATGTAACCTCATTTAATATGAATTTTCAAAATTAATTAAGTCAAACCTTTGGTATTTCATTTTATCATTTAAATTAATGTTTAATTCCATAATTTGACTAGGACTGCTTACACGTTAATTGTATTTAGATTTTTTGTTATTCAAGCACAAAGTTTTATTTGATGTTTCTTAAATAAGCGTAATATCTGTGTGGAAATTTAAGAAGTTGGTGACTATTTCGTAATTTTGTTATTATTTAATAATTTGAATGTGTGTGTGTTTGGTTTTTCCAATCATTTTACCTGGGGTTTAAATATTGAACTTTGTCCGGAGTTTAAAGTATCAGGTTGGTAGACAGTAGATTACTACGGACTGGCGCCCTGACATCTTATAACCTTCGAATTGTACAGTGTTTCGAACTTACGCTTCGCGACTGCAGCTGGGGTACTACTGTCTGTCATATTTGACACCGACCCTTGGGAAGAGTGAAAGGTAAGACCATAAGTGCCGTATAAGCTGGCAATAAATAAATAGATAAGCATCTCTTCAGATATTTTGATTTGGTCTCTGATAATTTGTATTTTTGAATAGAAGGATAGTATCGTGGTGGCGTCATACTTTCTGCCTCCTTGTATTTTAGGACAAGAGGGTAGCACAGTGTCCTTTGACGTGCCAAGGTTATGTGCGATTTCCCGAGTTGAAGTTCTTAGATTTTCTTGAACACTGAAAATGGCATCTAATTCAACATTTTCGCAATATTTGCGTCCATCTTGCGTTGGTTTCTTAAAAGCTCCGTAATTTCTTAAATTTAGTTCAATTCTTCTAGATTTCTGACGGTCAGGAACTTCTCTATCGGGAAAGTGAGCTGCGTGAATACGTGCTGTTTGACCAGAATGTTTATGATACTCGAAAAACACTTGCACCATATCAGTTATTGTTATCCATAATAAAATTACAATATGATCACAAAATAATATAAAAAATGCAAGAAATAATACAACCAACAATAAGTGGAAACTAGGAGAATGTGATATTTATAGTTTATTCCCAGTACCCTTCACATATCCTATTATTTCACCAGTCAGTATATATCCTGCTCATGAAATTTTTGCGGATGTTGATTGAAGAATTGTTGCACAGAGTTTTGTGCTTCTATGATCAACTTTAAAGACAAGAAGAGCTGATAGGGAACCCTATGCGTCTTATAAAACGAGTACTATTTTATCTTTATATCTGCTGCATTTGTCTAAACCAGTGTTTTTCAACCTCCTTGAATACGCGACCCCCTCTTGAGTAAAAAAAACTCTGGCGACCCCCTAGAACGGTAACAATATGGCGAGCGGGCGGGCTTACTTCGCTCTGGCGATCAAACATCATGAACAGAATCTTCAATCAGGGCTTAGTAAATTAGCACCTAAGTTAATAGGTGCATTAAAAATTCAGCTTTTAGTTCCAGAACTCGTGTCAATACTTTTCCTTTGGAGAGCCACCTGGCCTCTATTTGATGCAAATGATTCTAAAATATTCAGGTGTTTTTGTAAAGACATTGGCCACAAACGAAGTTTTCTGAAGAACTCCTTGATTTTATCCTTTGCCGTTAGAATAGTTTCTTCTCTCTCTTGAAGGCTGTTTTTTAAAATATTTAGGTGATTGAAAAGA
The DNA here is from genome assembly GCA_963170755.1 of Amphimallon solstitiale. Taxonomy (NCBI): domain Eukaryota; kingdom Metazoa; phylum Arthropoda; class Insecta; order Coleoptera; family Scarabaeidae; genus Amphimallon; species Amphimallon solstitiale. The sequence goes on from OY720676.1 coordinate 174,018,387, forward strand.
TCAGTGAAAGATGCTAATTTTAATAGCTAAACAGGGTCACAGCAATAAAATCGCATATTCAGAGTTAGCGTCTTGTAAATACACAAGATGAGAAAATATATCAATTCAGAGTTATCATCTTGTAGGTACACAAGATGGTAAATCTAAATATACGATTTATTTTTGTGACCCTGGTTGGCTATTAAAATAAGCATTTCTGGCTGGTCTTTTCAAACACTTAATTATTTTAAATAAGAGCCCTTCAAGGGAGGGAAGAAAACATCTTTTTTTGTACCTACAATATGCTAAATCTGAATATGCCATTTCTTTTTGTGACCCTGTTCGGCTAGTAAAATAAGCATTTCTCGCTGGTCTTTTCAAACACCTAAATATTTTAAATAAGGGCTTTCAAGAGAGGGAAGAAAACATCTTTTTTGTACCTACAATATGCTAAATCTGAATATGCTATTTCTTTTTGTCATCCTGTTTCGCTATTAAAATAAGCATTTAACGCTGGTCTTTTGAAACACCTAAATATTTTAAATAAGAACTTTCAAGGGAGGGAGGAAAACATCCTTTTTTGTACCTACAATATGCTAAATCAGAATATGTCATTTCTTTTTGTGACCTTATTGGAATTAGCATTTCTCGCCGATCTTTGCGAATACCTAAGTATTTTAAATAAGAGCCTTCAAGGTAGAGAAGAAAACATTCTAACGGCAAAGCATAAACTCGCAAAATTTCGTGTGTGGTCAACGTGTTTACAAAAAAATGATGTATAAATTTTTCCCTTGCGTTCGGAAGATTGTCCAAGAAATTGCATTGGTACCTAGTAAGTTCCCACAGAGCTTGCAAAATTTGCAAAAGAAACTATTTAGTTACTTGCCAGAACTGAACTCTTAAGCTAACAACTGGCGTAGATGAACACTAAATCATTTTATATGTATGTCAGAAGATGAAAGAAAATCTTTGGCTGCTGAAGGCATGCTTAAAATAGAATTTAGTTCGCAAACGATTGACGTCTTCTGGATGAAGAGAAAAGAAGACCATCTAAAGCTGGCAAGGGAAGGTTTGAAATTATTAGTTCCTTTCGCCACTTCCTATGTGAACTTCCTCTTCAATGGTTAACATAAAAACTAAAAAGAGAAATAGGCCCCAATTGAAAAATGCTTTAATTATTTGCGTGTCAAACATAAAACCAATATTAGAAAAAAAATTATAGAATAAACGGGCACAGCTTTCTCACTGAAACTTTTGTTTTTTTTATTGCAGTGTAGGACCTATAACCGTTGCTTTTTACTTTTAGCTGGCTTGCGACCGCGACCCCCCGAACAAAACTTCGGGACCTCCGTGGAAGTCGCGACCCACAGGTTGAAAAACACTCGTCTAAAAGAACATTTCTTTTAAATATATCAGAGTGAATAATGTATATAAAATTCCTTGTCATTACTTGGCCGAAAATTGAGTAAACTGTGTTTCTTCTTTTTCATGCAATAGGTCATTGGCCTGTGTATTTAACATTTTGATTCTCGAATGACGTCGAGGTCTAATCATCTTTTCATCTTCTAGAAGGTCTTTCTAGAGTTCATCGCGTTTAAGGTATTCCGTCTATTGCTATCTTTCCTTTTCTGTTATCAGTCACGCGGTCACGTGTTCCTTTGGGGGTCTTTTTAGTTTTATGACACATCGGCAATGAATACATCATGTGTATCCGGTCACCTGGTTGAAACGCTTAGTTGCATGCATGTCAAGATTCTGTTGCGTAAGTTATGATATAAATACATCGTTTAAGCATCCGTATGTTCCGAATCTTTATTTATTTAGCCCATTGCATCCATGGTTTTTCTTGGTAAGAGGAGATTCCGTCACCAAGATGAATGTTATCATCTGTTCCACAATTCGTGAGAGCTAATTTGCATCATATTGTTTACTTAGTCATCACTACTGATCGCCATAGATTTTGTCGCATATAGAAAATATTCAGTAGTCACCATAACTCGTCCTCATTCTTACACATTAGAGAGTCACCATCGTCGTAAATAATAATTTTTATTTATAAAAGAAAATTATTTTTGAAATAAATGTCAGTGATTATAAACGTGCACAAAATATTACTAAAACTATACTTATACACAATTTTACGAGTCGTGCTTCTTAAAACACATTGTCTTTATTTATGTAATGGCATTGGGAGTAACGTAATCTTTTTTCGTCAATAATAGTAGGCCAACCGACAGTCAGCGTCATTTCACGATTTTACACGCTTCGTTAGTGGCCCCAACAGACGAATGAACTTTAAGGTTTACTCAATCGATTAATGTGTATACGCACCTAATATGTAATTACTGAGCATTTCGCACGGACATTGTCTACGGATTTGTGCCGACAGAGGTTTATATAATTGTTCTGTTTCCGACAACGTGAGTTCATCAATATCAAAATTAAATTCGTTTGATGAATTGTCACAATGCCCACATGTTATAACAGTACAATACGAATTAATCTGAATACAAGTGATTATTTAAATAAAATGTTTATTGATTATAAACAACGACAAAAAAGTGAAAAGTATTACATTTACATGTTTTTTTTAATGAGAAGTATACGTCCTGCCATGGTTTTTTAACGTTTTCTACACGTTGGCACTGAGTCAACAAGTTTTTTACATTGTCTTGATATTTGCTGGGCTCGACACCATATCTGGTTTACACCCTCAATACTTCTATTCTTATTGTATGTACAGTCCAGTCCACAGATTTAGATTATATATATATATATATATATATATATATATATATATATATATATAAAGCAAGAAGTCTTTGCCGTTAGAACACAGGAGTAATAGGTTCTTGGGGAGTTTATGATTGCTAGATTCCCCAAGAACCTATTACTCCTATATATATATATATATATATATATATAGGAATTTACGAATCATAAAACACAAAATCCACAACTGAACTCCAAAATAGTCATCCAAAACAAACACAATGAGTGCAAGAAGATAGAGTCGCAATCTAATAGCAAAGAAAGAAAACCTAACGTTTTGGTTTTCACGACGTTAAACAAGGAAATCTAGGTTTAAGAAGGCATATCTTTGGATGATCTTTGACAGTAAGAACCTTATTAAAAGATTCCAGAAATAAAAAGACGGAGTAGCAGGTATGTAAAGTCCGAACAGAAACATGCCCAAATATACCGCAATAACGAAGAAATTAAAAATTTAATTTTCTATGTTGTTTTTTAGGTAAAAAAATTACATTACGGACCTGGCACAGAATGTATATTTATAAGCGGATGCCACTTCTGTGGTAGCCCGAACTCCGCCTAATTTCACAAAGTACATTTTTAATTTCTTATATATATATCTCTTTGTTGTCATTATTATGTTTTCTATATCTGTACACATGGATGTGAAATAAAAGTTGCTTATTATTATTATTATTATTATTATTATTATTATTATTATTATTATTATTATTAAATACACGTAAGAATGCTCACTTGTAAATAGAAACGAACACGCATTCATAGAAAAATACGTTTTTATTTGTATAAAACGGGAAAAAACGTTAAATCGTACTCATTCATATAAAACATATTTTTTGCCAGATGGGCGACCCACTTTATTGCAGACAATAAAAGATTGTTTTTATTTTTAAAATAGGAAGGTTGTTGCTCTTTAATGTGTTTGTAGTCGGAAACAGCTGATTATTATTATTTTAGAATATTTAATAAATCGTAGTTTTTCTAGATTACAGTAAATATCAAGAATGTAGTTATTTTTTTCTAGCAGGTGTAAAATTAAAGTAATTAATGGTTTGATATTTATTATGAAGTATCTATTCCTCCTTTTTTTAACACAAGTAATATGGTGGTCTTGAAAAGGACCGATTGTGAAAGTGAAGCAGGTGGATATTTAGTCCAGGGTCGGCGTAAGGCCAATTGAATTCTTTATTATTTTTTTTTCTGCCGTTTGCGCACGAATAAAGACTTGATATTTTGAGGGTACGTTTTTACACAATCTAGCTACCGATTTCTGCTACTCCGTCTTTTTATTTCTGGGACAACCTGTATATGCTCAGTATTCTAGAAGTTGACATCTTTATAAGAGCTCATAACTTAATGGGAAAGGTTTGGGAGAAGAAGCTTACGTAGAAAACTCGAATTTATTATATGCGAGCAGAATCTCAGATCCATGTAAATTTTTACAAACCTTTTGAACCTGCGATTACAATTCTATATTGTAGAAACAAGCAATTATGGGACGAGGTTCGCAAAGAACAAGACCATTATCTACCAAATCTTTATCAATCATATGACATTGGTCATCAAACATACAACTACAACAATGTAGATTATATACATAGTAATGCTTCTTCTATTAGTCTGTCTAAGTTGATAACTTGCTAAGAATTTGGTCAATAAAAAAATATATAGAATATTAGTCAAAGATAGTGTTAAAAATGCTTGATGATAAAGGTTGTTAAACATACAACTTCAACAATATATATCATATACAAGATATATTAACACTTTTTCTTAATACTCCATCTATGGTCAGTATAAATCTATTGAATATTAGTCCAAGATAGTGTTAAAATACTTGATGACAATGCTCGTCAAACATACAACTACAACAATGTAAATCATCATATAATTAGTAGGGCTTAGACTTAACAGTCTATCTAAGTTGATGACTTGTTAAGAGTTTGTCAATATAAAAAATATATTGAATATTAGTCAAAGATAGTATTAAAATGCTTGATACATCTACAACAGTATAAACAAGCAATTATGAGACGAGGTTTGGAAAGAACAAGACCATTATCTACCAAATCTTTATCAATCTTATGACATTGGTCATCAAACATACAACTACAACAATGTAGATCATATACATAATAATAATTCTTCTATTAGTCTGTCTAAGTTGATAACTTGCTAAGAATTTGGTCAATAAAAAAAATATATAGAATATTAGTCAAAGATAGTGTTAAAAATGCTTGATGATAATGGTTGTTAAGCATACTACTTCACAACTTCAACTATATATATATACAGGGTGTCTCAGCTTTTGCGTTACAGGTATTATCTACATTCCCTGTATAGATATCAGAAAACTTTTCAAATAAAAGTTACTTGATATTATGATGTGTCGAAAATGACAAACAGAGAATTTTATTTGCTCGTGACCTTGAAGGAGATTTCAAGGTCAACTTTGTTTTTTTTAATGAATATATGCATTTTTTAATGTTGCATCTTATTTATCAAAAACTAATAAATAACTTTTATTTGATCCATTTTTTATTTTGCCTTGTCAGTTTTGACACAATTCAGATAAACTTGTCAAAAGCAATTTTTATTAACTTAAAGGAATACGATAATTATAAGTAAGTAATTCAGTGCAAAAAAAATTAAAAAAATAAAGAGTAAGTATTTCAATAATAAATATCTCAAATTAGTGTATGTAGTTGGATAAGAAAACAAAACAAGAGGCATTAATTTAATAAATGTTCAAATTGGGCTCCATCAGCGTGGACACAAGCTTCCAAACGACGTCTTAATCCTCTGTTGCAAGATGAAAGTATCATTCCGTGAGTCATAATCCGGCATCCCATGCGAATTCGATTTTTCAGATCATCAAGATCTGCCGACCGAACTTGATATACAAATTCCTTTAAATAACCCCACATGAAAAAATCAACAGGCGATAAATCCGGGGAACGAGCAGGCCAAGGGATAGAACCTCTATTTCCAATCCATCCATTGGGGTACAGCGCATTTAAATAATTCGTCACAATTTGCGCATTATGGGGCGGAACACCATCTTGTTGCCAAATTATGTCTCGTCTTTCATTAAGAGGAATATCTTCCATTAAATGGGGAAGCACATTTTGTAAAAAATGTAAATAACGTTGTCCTGTCAGGGTTCCTTCGTAAAAGTGGGGTCCAATTAAATGCCCATTAAACATTCCACACCATACATTGGTTCCCCACACTGTTTGAAAGCGTGCTTCCTCCATCCACCGCGGATTTTGGTTGGACCAATAATGCGCATTATGTTTGTTCACAACACCATTATTGTGAAAGCGACTTTCGTCACTCCACAAAATACAATTAAGATAATTTGGATTTTCATCTTCTAGAACTTGCAATCGTGCAATGAAATCCAGGCGTCTTTGTAAAGCGTTTAGTCTTAATTCTTGTGATAAATGAACTTTAAATGGATGGTACCGATGCCCTTTTAAAATTCTATGTACTGTAGCTTTACTAACGCCAATTTCTTCTGCCAAACGTCGAAGTGAAACATGGGGGTTTACAGCTACATAAGCCAAAATGTTGATTACATTTTCTTCATTTCTAGCAGGAGCATTATGGTTGGTTAGCATGTTTTACGGTAGAGGGAAATGAACCAGTTCGTAACTTCGCTTCTACTCTATTAAATGTTGTATGTGATGGATGATGACGTTCCGGAAATCTTTCTCGATACAAATTTGCAGCTTCTCGGGAATTCCTTCTGCATTCTCCGTAGACTATTAACATATCTACATATTCGTTGGAGTTGTATGTAAGTGGCATATTAAAAAGCTGCGGATAACGCAAGTCAAATCTTTGTGATTTAAGCAAGACTGACAGTTGTTGACTGACAGAACACAACTTTTTACTTTTGACAAGTTTATCTGAATTGTGTCAAAACTGACACGGCAAAATAAAAAATGCATCAAATAAAAATTATTTATCCACAACTATTAAGTAATATATGTATTAAATACGCGATTTCTATCAAGTAATGCCATGCATTACTAAATACTGTTGAATAATAATGACAGTTCGATGGAATAATATTTATTACTCCACCGTTGTGTCAAATTTGACATTTCATAAATATACTTATATATGTATATATGAATTTAAGCAACTGTAATGTAACGATTAATAATTATTATAAAAATTAATTTTTTGTGTATTAGAAACGTCACTATTAATAAATAATGTTGTTCCTTTATCTCTTTATCTTTTGTATTTTTGAACAAACATATACAGTTGTGAATATGCGGTATACATAAACCGCATTTTTTGTTTGCCGTGTCAAAATGTCAACTTCTGACAGTGTTTGTAGAAAGAAATATTGTTCTTTATCTTTCGTATTTTTTGAACAACATTTAAGTTGTGGATAAAGTATAGTATTTAACTCGCGTATAATGGCTATTACCCACTCAGATGTTACAACACTCGCCTGACGGCTCGTGTTGCAATTTCATCTTCGTGGGTAATAGCCATCATTACACGCTTGTTGAATAATATACTATTATTAGCTTTTGAAAAATAAGATGCAATATTTAAAAATACATATATCCATTAAAAAAAACAAAGTTCACCTTAAAATCTCCTTCAAGGTCACGAGCAAATAAAATCCTCTATTTCTCATTTTCGACACATCATAATATCAAGTAACTTTTATTTGAAAAGTTTTTTGATAACTATACAGGAAAAGTAGATAATGCCTGTAACGCAAAAGCTGAGACACCCTGTATATATCATATACAAGATATATTAACACTTTTTCTTAATACTCTATCTAAGTCGATGACTTGGTAAGAGTTTGGTCAGTATAAAAATCTATTGAATATTAGTCCAAGATGGTGTTAAAATACTTGATGACAATGGTCGTCAAACATACAACTACAACAATGTAAATCATCATATACATAGTAATGCTTAGACTTAACAGTCTATTTAAGTTGATGACTTGCTAAGAATTTGTTCAATATAAAAAATCTATTGAATATTAGTCAAAGATAGTGTTAAAATACTTGATGACAATGGTCGTCAAACATACAACTACAACAATGTAAATCATCATATACATAGTAATGCTTAGACTTAACAGTCTATTTAAGTTGATGACTTGCTAAGAATTTGTTCAATATAAAAAATCTATTGAATATTAGTCAAAGATAGTGTTAAAATACTTGATGACAATGGTCGTCAAACATACAACTACAACAATGTAAATCATCATATACATAGTAATGCTTAGACTTAACAGTCTATTTAAGTTGATGACTTGCTAAGAATTTGTTCAATATAAAAAATCTATTGAATATTAGTCAAAGATAGTGTTAAAATAGTTGATGACAATTGTCGTCAAACATACAACTACAACAATGTAGATCATATACCAAATAACTTAACACTTCTTCTTAATATTCTGCCTAAGTTGATGACTTACTAAGAATTTGACCGATATAAAAATCTATTGAATATTAGTCAAAGATAGTGTTAAAAGCTTAATCACAGTGGTCGTCAAACATACTACAACAATATAAATGCCTTAATACCTTTTCTTATAACGATATCTAAGTTGACTTATTTGGTCAGTATAAAAAAATCTATTGAAAATTAGTCAAATATAGTGTTAAAAATACTTGATAACAATGGCCATAGCATGTTACAGTTTTATTTTCCTTTTGTTTTCTTTAACCTTAATTGTTTGTGTATATGCAATTACAGTTAGCTATTTCACCCGTGCGCAATGCATATAATAAACACGGTTCATTAGCACAAAATACAGCAATTAAATTTTAAACCGGAAAATCAGCAAACAGAAGAAGAATACCAATTAAAAAGAGGATTAAGTACCGTCTATGTAGTAAGAAGATTTTTATTTTTTCGTACGAGCTCTCCATGAAATTAGCTTTCTCAGCTCGTTTTAGCGAACAGTTAATGAATCTTATTTGTTTTCCTGGCGCATTCGCGATAAGAAGGCCCATTGTTTATTTCTAGTTCGTAGTTGTAAAAGAGGCGAGATGCGATCTGAGAAACCTTGAGATCTTAACGTTCTTCCTCATCTAAACATTTGTATGTATGTAGAAGTATACCTATATGTTATGTATCTATTTTTATACATGTGTGTAGTTAGCTAGATGCACAAGGATTCTTGGATAGTTACTATACTGCAGATTTTTAAACAAACTGTTGTATCTAATTAACCAGTTAAACTATTAAATGACACATATCTCTAATAAGATATGGATTGCTTTTTCATGTATATTAGCATAAATTAAGAAAATATGGCGTGGAACAGAACATTAAGAAAGAGGACTATAAAAGAAATAACTATGAAATCTATTCAAGAATGTAGTAAAAGAATGCTGCATTAAGAAGATAAAGATCTAAATAAAGAAGATGTTATTCATAATCACAAATAATTAGGATATGAAATACTTGAATGTGTAACGCACATTAACGCATAATAACTATGACAAATATACATATATACATTTGTACGTAAACGTACATATATTCATATACGTTTACGTACAAATGTATATATGTATATTTGTCATAGTTATTCATAATCGTTTACTATTTTCTTACTATTATAATATTGTGAAAAGCCTGTTAACTATACAGTCAAATACCATCAATTCAGTTTCAAACGTGAATTACTCACAATTAACAGATTTTAAGTTAATCCTCCTGCAATACCTCTGCAATATAACTGCCTTCAAAAAGAGTTATAGCGTGATATCATAAAGTTTCTAGGTAGAAATGGCATTGAAATAGAAAATATATGACTGAACTTAATCCATGTATTATAACTTAACGGTTTTGAAAATTATTGTGACAGTTACATTATATGGTGATATGGCTGAAGTTCAGATATGGTCTATATTTTAATGCCATCTTTGTGTTGTTGTATGATAAAATTGACATCATTTGTGCTGTGTGTTGTAGTGATGGTAGTTGAAATCGGAATCCTTTGTCCAGAAAATGTTGTTTTTTGGGAACAGTGCCCTCTCTCTGTATGTGTATTATATGCATGTGAGTGACCACGATACCATATAAATGGCTAAAACTATCAATACTAAACTCTACATTTACCAGTTCTGATAATTAATAAAAAATATTGAATTATTTTCTTAGTGGACTAAGGTTCATATATTTTTATTATAGTTTATTATTGCATAATTTGTTACAAATTTACAATTAACAAACGTCAAGAAAATAGCATCACTAATATTTCAAATTAAGTTCAGACACATTCTCCAAGTATTCTGTAATATTATATAGCTCAAGCTTACATACTAGCTTAAAGGTATCAGTTTTAAAAATATTTAAGGTGGAGATAAAAAAATATTAGATATCTTCATACCACTTTTTTGATATTTCTGGCAATAAATCCCCAAAGGTTTAATTAATTAATATTTCAGAAGATCTAAACCATTTTCTAGATCGGAAATCATGATAAAGCTACTAATAGCACAAACTTAGATGATTTAATAATGAACCGATACAGCGACAGCAGGTAACTCGACGGGGGTAAAAATTAGTAGGCAATTTTCGTCTCTAGGGACGAAAGTTACGTTACGGGGTTTTCGCTCAATAATGACGTTAATTTTGGTTCGCGTATTCGATGACCAAGAATTTTAAAAGTTCATAAAAAAAATTAAATTTACTTTTAAGTATATTTTTGTATGCCCTGAAATTTGTGTAAACTTAGTAGTTGACAAGATATTTGTAAAAATTTGTCTTCAGTGAAGTAAACTACGGCGAGATATTGGTCAAAATGTTTCTTCACTGAAGTAAGCTATATAATACATCTAGCTTACAGATTTCAATTAAAATCTAATAAGATCTTCAGAGGAAAATTATTTTCCTAACTATATAGTTTCGTATAGATATATTTTACTGTTTAGGCGCTATAGTTGTTACACACACACACACAGAGAGAGAGAGAGAGAGAGAGAGAGAGAGAGAGAGAGAGAGAGAGAGAGAGAGAGAGAGAGAGAGAGAGAGAGAGAGAGAGAGAGAGAGAGAGAGAGAGAGAGAGAGAGAGAGAGAGAGAGAGAGAGAGAGAGAGAGAGAGAGAGAGAGAGAGAGAGAGAGAGAGAGAGAGGCTTTCTAAAAACAATTTTTACTTTCTTATACGTAGTATAAGGAAGTAGGTATTGTGATGATGAAAATTTCCGACCTCGAGATTTTTGCAGATGTCCACGTTTTGAGGTCCCCTGATACCAAAAAAGTGGTTTTTAAAAAAGTCTGTGTGTAGTCTGTCTGTGTGTCTGTCTGTCTGTCTGTGACCACGATAGCGGTCAAACCGCTACAGATATCAATTCCAAATTTTGTATTTACGAATATAATCTTCCTCTTGAGAACTTATTAGATTTTGAGCAAAATCGGCAGACCGGAAGTAGTAGTTTACTTCGGTGAAAAAATCGTATTTTGCAAATATTTCGTCAATTACCAAGTTTAAACAAATTATAAAAGAATTCAAATGTACTCAAAATTAAATTCGAGAAAAATTGTATTATTAATAAAGTTATTCGAAATTCCGACCGGAAGTAGGTCTTTTACTCTTATCGAAAATCAGTTTTTAGCGAATATCTCGCAAGTCATGCTTTCTAGGCAGGTACATTACCAGTATAAAAGTATTTAGAACGTACTTTTAAATATCTTTTGTATAAAAAAAATTTCAAAATTCGGACCGGAAGTAACACTTTTACTCTTACCGAATAACGATTTTTTGCAAATATGTCGTAAATTATGCATTCTATATATATCCATGAAGAGTACAAAAGTATTTAGAGTAGGATTTGGAATATTTTTTGTACAAATGAAATTTCAAAATTCGGACCGGAAGTAACACTTTCATACGTATAAGAAAGTCGTGTGGTGGCCACACCTCATTTTTTCAGTTATCTTCAAGAAAAGTTTTCATCAACACAATAATTCTTTATACTACATATAAGAATAATAAAATTACTAATTTAACAAAATACCGTTAGCACTTTCCTGCTTGTTTGTCTAATATAATTTACAATCTAAAGACCACACGTAACTTCATATCCAAATATGAATGCACATAAAACTATCGTTGTCTTTATTGCTAAATGATTCAACAAATTCGATATATGCACATACATATTTTAAAAATACGAAATATATATCTAAAACTAAATAGAAATAGCTCTTGTGTAATGTTGACGCAAGACGGTTAATTCTTCACCACGGCAATTAACATTCTAAGTTCATACTGGAAATGTCACGGACTATTAATAAGCTAACACGTTGTCCATCACCAACATTTTTTTTCTTTTCTTTAGAATAGTCAAATTACCTGAACATCCTCTATATTGACGCTCTCACAGTATTTATTTAAGTAGAGCAGTGTTTAATAAACTAAGTACGTTGCGTATGTATTGTATTTTATTATAATTAGCTGCGTTTTCCCGCAATTTGTTTCCTTAAGCCAGTGTCAAGTATGTTTGTAGTTTAAAATTGCCCTGTACGCTTACATATATAAAATATCCTATATTGCTTTGATTGACATTGACAATAGTATACCGTAAGCGTCATATTTTAATTTCGGTTTACACTTCTATACCATGCAGAAGATGACCTTACAATATGCAGCGTAGCCTCCTTGCTAACAGTGGTGGGAGAGCAACGTAGTGTCGATGTCGGGGGAATCGTTTGTCGAGAGTACTGTCTTGGCACTACTTGGCAGCCTCGCTTATGTTTATCCTTTAGTTTAATTCGTCGCGCTCTTTTCCTCTTGCTACTTTCCTATCAGAAATTAAAATATGACGCTTACGGTATGTATGTAATATTGCTATATTTAGAATATGATATTCAATATGAACTAATGCTACGTAAATTGAACATAAAAGGTTTTCACTTTTTTTTTTAAATCATAAAAATAAAATCGCAAATAAATAAATAACATAGACTAATACAAACATACAATATGTATATAGCGTGAACCAAAAGATACAATACAGGATGTCCCAGAAACAAAAAGACGGAGTAGCAGGTACATAAAGTCCGAAAAGAAACATGCCAAAAGATACCGCAATAACTAAGAAATTAAAAATTTAATTCTCTATGTTGTTTTTTTATATAAAAAAATACATTACGGACCTGGCACAGAATGTATGTTTATAAATACACGTAAGAATGCTCATTTGTAAATAGAAACGAACACGCATTCATAGAAAAATACGCTTTTATTTGTATAAACCGGGAAAAAAGCCGTTAAATCGTACTCATTCACATAAAACATATTTTTTCTGTGACGGGAAAAAAAGTTGACATTTTATGCTTCTTGACAGGTAATAAAATGTCATTTTATCAACCCGGGCGTAAAGTGTTACTTTTTGTCCATGGGAAGAAAGTTCTACTTTTTGCCCGCTTAAATTGGCAGGTTTCCATAGCAACGCAGGTGTAATGTCACTTGAAATGTCACATCGATTGATTTTCTGACTTTAATATAAAGTATTTACGTGTTTTTTTCAATATTAAATCGTCGTTTTTCCCATCACAGAAAAAAATAGTGTATTATACACGGGAAAAAAATTATATTTTAGTTCTCGGTTATTTATAGATAAACCTTAACTCGAGCTAAAATCTAATACTTTTTTCCCTTGTATAATAAATAACTATTTTTGCCAGGGGCGACCCACTTTATTGCAGACAATAAAAGATTGTTTTAATTTTTAAAATAGGAAGGTTGTTACTCTTTAATGTGTTTGTAGTCGGCAAACAGCTGATTATTATTATTTTAGAATATTCAATAAATCGTAATTTTTCTAGATTACAGTAAATATCAAGAATGTAATTATTTTTTTCTAGCAGGTGTAAAATTAAAGTAATCAATGGTTTGATATTTATTTTGAAGTATCTATTCCTCCTCCTTTTTTTTAACACAAGTAATATGGTGGTCCTGAAAAGGACCGATTGTGAAAGTGAAGCAGATGGATATTTAGTACAGGGTCGGCATAAGGCCAATTGAATTCTTTATTATTTTTTTTTCTGCGGTCTGCGCACGAATAAAGACTTGATATTTTGAGGGTACGTTTTTACACAATCTAGCTTCCGATGCTACTCCGTCTTTTTATTTCTGGGACACCCTGTATGCAATGATAACGAACATCAGAAAAATCAGTGACAAAATAGAAAATATTAGAAATCTAAAAATAACTTAACATACCATTAAAAAATATAGTAAATCAGTAATTTAATTTTTAACTCCAAAAATAAAAAATATGGTCCTCTTAAAAAATCAGAATTTATCAAATACACTGTAATAATAGTAAAGATGTATAGAGAACGCAAAGTTAAGTCTTCGCCATTGTGTTTTTGATTGAGAGGACGAAAACAGAAAAACAATTGAACGTTTCTTTTCCAATATCTTCCCAAAAACATACTTTTTAAATAAAATATCCTGTATACTTCTAACATATCATTAAAGAAAACATCATTCTGGGCAATAAATTATTAATATACTTCTTACGTAAAATTTGTTACCTCTTTGCTTTAAGCAAGAGCCATGCTAAACTATCATCTTATATTACGAAAGCCCTTGTGCCACGAGATATATTGACCGTAACTGTGAACACTACTCAAATCTCACTCTGGTAGAAACACTCTTGTCGATCTATAAACAGGTTAGCTCGCGGCCGCTATGTCCTGTTGCGGAGAAGGGATGGTTCGAGGATGTTCCTTAGAATGACAAACTAAAATGGCACCACCTCTCATTCGGTTAATTGAAGAACTCTCTGATGGCATTCTCGCAGAGGAAGGGTGTTCAAAAAATAGAAGACGTGCCAAAAGCAAGTAACGGTGCGAAAAAGGTCGTATAATTTTTTCCTTACCAGAAGTAACCCCCTTAAAGCTCTTTAATTTAACTATTTAAACACCCGGAATAGATTAGGCTAACCCGATATGAGGAAGCTCGCATAAGTAAGCAGGTTTTAAATACGCAAAAAAAGCATTCCATAAAAAAATATATGTTAAATCTACAGCTGAGTTATAAAACATCCTGTATATGTGTACCTAGGTTTAAAATACGAAGCTTATGAATACCTACACCTTTCCTTAATAATTTTTTTCCCTAACCTTTATAATGTCAAATTAATCGGGCTTTCCCAGACTAATGCGCCACCCTGTCTATTAGTTTAGTGTCAAGAAAGAAAATCACAAAATCTGTACCTGATAGGTGACGCTGTGATCAACTTTTCGATAAATTTTATATTTATAAACCGACATGATTTATATGTACACAATATGTTAGCGCAAAATCGTTTTAGTATATGCTGTTGTCCGATAGATGTCACTATTTTTTTTTGTAGAATACTACTACTACTTATCGGAAAGGGCAGAACAACGTCTGCCGGGCCAGCTATTAATTCAAAATAAACGTCTATCAACGTGTATCAAAATTATACCTCCCATAAAATTTCATCCTAACAAACACTCTAACGAACATACTCGTATACAGTAGATTAACACTGAAAACACGTTAAAATAACACCGTTCAACATAATTTTTTACGAGAAAATAAATGGTCCCTGTATATATCCCACACAAGATAGATCATAAATAACTTTATTTGCATGAAGAAGTGAGATCAACAGATGTTTATAACAATTTACGTAGGTTTTAAATAATTCGATTGGAGATATACATATTATTATGTAGATATTCGTGATTTTATTATGTATGTAATTGAAAATAGAACAAACAAAATAAATAAGTATTACTTTGTTCCATCAAGTATGAAATCATCATGATTTCTTTTTTAAAATCGAAACCCAACATAAAAATTACCTACTCATCAAACTATTAGGCTTCCACAATAAACACACCTCAGTCGCGCATAATAACAGCAATCGTCGGCTCAATTTCGTAAACATCATAGTGTTTAGACATCCGTTACGACGTGCTTTTTTTGGTCCCCGTGTTGTGGCCGCTTTCATTGCAAACGCGTCCGTTCATTCGCTCTTATACTGGCAGTGTTGTAGACTGTGAGCCATGCAGCGAGAGGCATTTATTTGCCATGCCGATCTGGTGCACCTAAACCGGCGAATCTGACGTCATTAAGGATACATTTTAGTGGGTGTTGACCATGACCAACTCGCCCGTTATGGGAATGAATCTCGATAAAGTTCTTATTTGTTCTGAACGTGTGTGTGTGTGTGTGTATGTTCACGATAAATGTTATTGTTGTGTTCGTGGTTTGGTGTGTTTCGTTTTTGGAGACTTAATTGTGCCATTTGTAAATGCACATGATTTACAATACACACACAAGTAATGTGAATGTATTGTGATGGTGTCAAAATGAAAAGAAGCATTTTGTTTCCGAAATTTGATTTTGTTGTTGTAAATTGTCTTACTGCGAAATTTAATAATAGTACCCCATATTTATATACGAGGGGAACTATTTATATTTCGGGAATTGGCAACACTAATGTCAATAGCTAAAATCTGACAACACCATATTAAAGTTTGACATTTTTTAGCATAAAAGCACTCACAACGTTTTGATGTACAAGTGCTATTTGTTTTGTTTACAGTGAGTTCAGAAAATCAATTTGACAAAATAATGGAAATTTCAAGAGAAGGTTTTCGTTGGATTATTTTTCACAACTTTCGACGTGGATTATCTCAACAAGAATGTGTCGATGAACTCAGTTCTTTGTATGGCGATAAAGCACCATCAAAAACCACAGTATATCGCTGGTATAGTGAATTCAATCTTGGTCGTAGTTCCGTTGTCGACGAATTCCGTGAAGGTCGTCCAAAATCGGTTGTTGTGCTACAAAACATCGATGCAGTGCGTGAACTGATAATGCAAGATCGTCATGTGGCATATTGTGAGATAGAGGCATCCTTGCACATTAGTTCCACTTCAATACATTCGATTTTGCATGAACACTTAGTTTTTAAAAAAAATTGTTCTCGTTGGATACCCCATAATTTATCAAAAAAAGGCACGCGTCAAGTGGTGTAAGGAAATGATGAAAAAGTTCAACCATGGTGCTTCAAAAGACGTATATAAAATCGTGACAGGTGACTAATCATGGATATATGCTTATGAGCCGGAAACAAAACAGCAATCGACCGTGTGGGTATTCCAAGACGAGCTAAATCCAACAAAAGTTGTTCGTGGAAGAAGCACAGCGAAGCAAATGGGTCATGTGGCCACTGTTTCGCTTGAGCAACGTAGAACTGTCAATTCCGAGTGGTACACGACCTTTTGTTTGCCGGAAGTCTTAGGAGAAATTCGTAAAACTAACCCCCGAAGACGAATCATTCTACATCATGACAATGCGAGCTCTCACACATCTCGTCAAACAAGTGAATTTTTGAGCAGTCAAAACATCGAATTGATGACTCATCCTCCGTACAGTCCTGACTTGGCACCCAATGACTTCTTCTTGTTCCCGAATATCAGGTAAACTGAGTGGTCAACGATTTACGAGCGCCGAAGAAGCAGTTGAAGCGTTCAAAAACCATGTTTTAAAGGTGTCTCAAGAGGAATGGAAAAACTGCTATGACAAATGGTTTGAACGAATGCAAAAACGTATTGATCATCAAGGGGAATATTTCGAAAAACAATAAAGCCATTTTCATTTAAAAATGTTTGTTATTATTTGATATTTCCGAAATATAAATAGTAGCCCTCGTACAACATGAAAAAATCCTTTAATACGGGGTCTAACAGAATGAATAATTCATTTTAAAATGAGTTGTCGATAATTAATTGTCAAATTTAAAAATCCAACAAAAAGTTCTTAAAGCGTGGCACAAAGATTTTGCATCATAGCGGTCAAATGGCTACAGGTACCAATACCAAACTATATACAGGGTGTAACAAAATAAGTGTAAAACATTTCAGGGGGTGATTCCTTAGCGAAAAAGATATAGGGTCTTTCATATAAAAAAATTTCTATGGAGCATCCCTTGTTAAGATACAGCCCCATAAAGGGGGTACATAAAATTTGTTTTACAATTTTTCTCACAAACACTAAAAATGTAATTTATTTCCAATGTAACTTTTTGTCTGATTATTTGTTTACCATTTAACAAAATAAGTGTAAAACATTTCAGGGGGTGATTCCTTAGCGAAAAAGAGATAGGGTCTTTCATATAAAAAAACCCCCATAAAGGGGGTACATAAAATTTGTTTTACAATTTTTCTCACAAACACTAAAAATGTAATTTATTTCCAATGTAACTTTTTGTCTGATTATTTGTTTACCATTTAAAAATTTATTCCCAATAGCTTGTTTCATTCGAAACAAAAAATGTCTCTTGAATTTTTTGCCCAAAAGTAATCAGTTCGCAGCAAAAAATTATTTTACGAACAACTACAGAGATACATCGTCATAAAACTAATTTATTTAGTAGGCCGCTAGTAGTGGTATCACGCTGTCAGTTTGTAAATTTTTGAAATTGAATTAATACTTAATTGTGTGTCGTTGTTTTGTTCGTAATTTGTTAGTTTAATAATTCACTTGTTATTAAAATGGCATACACAAATGAGGAAATGGCTGATATGCATTACGTTTACGGTCTGTCGCAGGGGAATGGGTTAGAAGCTTCTAGAAGATATGCTGAAATGTATCCTCAACGGCAGCTTCCTTCGCATAGAATATTTGCCCGACTTCATCAACGATTACGAGAATATGGTTCATTCGACAAAAGAACGCAGGATTGTGGTCGCCATCGAGAAGTTAGAACAACACATCTTGAAGAAGCAGTACTTAATTTGGCTGAAGAACAACCTACTAGCAGTACTAGAAAGATTGCTTTCGAGTTAAATGTTGATCATATGACGGTATTTCGAATTTTAAAGGAACAACTCTTATACCCTTACCATCTGCAACGAGTACAGGCACTGTTACAGCGAGATTTTCCGAACCGTCTTGAATTTTCCAATTGGATGCTGGAAATGATTAGAAGAAATCCTGACTTTCTGAAGACGATCGAATTCACAGACGAATGTACTTTTTCTCGGGACAAGATAATTAATTTTTATAATAACCACATATGGGCTGATGAAAACCCTCACGCTATTGTACAAGCTAACCATCAAGAACACTTTTCTCTTAACGTGTGGCTCGGAGTTATTGGGGATTATTTAATTGGCCCTCATTTTCTACTTCCTCGATTAAATGGTGAGGCATACACTCAATTTTTAAGAGAAGTGCATCCAGTACTGCTGGAGGAAGTTCCTTTGGGCGTCAGAAGGGATATGTTTTTTATGCATGATGGGGCTCCCGCCCATTTTAGTCAAGCAGCACGTCAGCATTTAACCCAAACATATCCAAATCATTGGATAGGTCGAGGAGGACCACAGTATTGGCCCGCTCGATCCCCGGATCTCAATTCTCTCGATTTCTCTACTTGGGGCCATTTACAGACTTTGGTTTATCCTACTCCTGTTCGCGATGTAGAGGACTTAAGAAACCGCATCATCGATGCGTGCAGGGTAATTAGAGAGAATCCAGGAATATTTGAGCGAATACGTGGCTCAATGCGCCGACGTCTAGACGCATGTGTAATGACTGAAGGTGGACATATTGAACATTTACTATGATTTCTACATGTTTTATGTTTTGTTATTAATAAATTAGTTTTGTTTATTCATCTTTAATCATATGTATTTTGATGCAGGTAGTAACTACAAAATAACAATACTAATCCAGTTCGCATTTATGACGATGTATCTCTGTAGTTGTTCGTAAAATAATTTTTTGCTGCGAACTGATTACTTTTGGGCAAAAAATTCAAGAGACATTTTTTGTTTCGAATGAAACAAGGTATTGGAAATAGATTTTTAAATGGTAAACAAATATTCAGACAAAAAGTCACATTGGAAATAAATTACATTTTTAGTGTTTGTGAGAAAAATTGTAAAACAAATTTTATGTACCCCCTTTATGGGGCTGTATCTTAACAAGGGATGCTCCATTGAAGTTTTTTTATATGAAAGACCCTATCTCTTTTTCGCTAAGGAATCACCCCCTGAAATGTTTTACACTTATTTTGTTAGACCCTGTATTTATGAGTATAATCCTCGTCTTGAGATCTGATTAGATTTTAAATAAAATAAAATCGGTGGACCAGGAGTAGCAGTTTACTTCAGTAAAAGAAATAGCATTTAATAATATCTCTTCAACAACTAAGTTTAAGCAAATTTCTAAAGAATAAAGGGAAATTTAAGAGAGATTTTATAAACAAACTGTTTGAAAAACGTTTCTTTTTTGCAAATATCTCGTAAATTATGCATTCTATACAAATTTATCTGAAATAAAAAAGTGTTTAGAGCTCGAGATGGAATAATTTTTGTATAGAAAGAATTTCAAAATTCGTACTTTAAGTAACACTTACTAATATAATAATATAATAATAATATATTTCCTCATCTATAATTACAATATTACAAGTTATTGTCACATCAGAGTAATCTTGTGGTAATTATCACGTTTGTCATAAAATTTCAAATTAATGTGTATATAACAAAAACACTGTATCAACAATATTACAGATGAAGATATAAACAAACAAACAAATAATAAAAGAGGTTAGCTGCCAAAAAAATTTTCGACGCCGTCGTACACCGTCTCCATCAGCAAGCCTTTGACCCTTCTCCTGATCTCGTCAGGTGGTCGGTCCCTATGTTCTTCCTCCAAGTGGTTATATAGCTTGGGACCCCAATAATCGACACCCGACTGCGACAGTGAAAGTCGATGATAAGGGGTTCTTTGATGCTTTCTTCTTCGTGTGATATACATGCCTGTTTCCATTTGAATAAATTTGTTTGCCGGTATGAACATACATTACAGCAGCAAGAATAAATACTGACTGGTATGTTTGTATTTTCTCTGTCTTGAAGTGGCCTCTGCATGATTCATTATATTGTAGACCTTTCAGAGCTCTAATAGCCTTTCTTTGCAGTAGATATATTCTTTTGCGTCAGTCGCCTGTCCTCATAAGAGGGTTCCATAATTTAGAAAAGAGCGCAAATACGAAAAGTACTCCACCCTTGCAGATTCGTATGTGGCTAAATGTCTCAGTTTTCTTATGGTGAATATCGCGGACGTCAGTCTAGTTCATTATCAGACCCAAAACTTTGGCTTTTTCCCGATCCTTTGTTTTCGTGGAAAATTTCATGTTTTGTACTCTTCTTGGATACATTTTCGGCTGATTTACCGCGAACCAGCCCTCTGCTTTTTGGATGGCAGCAGTAGATTTTGTTTTCAGCTCTTCGAGTGCTTTCGCCCTTACTAACTATCATCCGCATATAGACAAAATTATGTACCTGGGATACTACAGGGCAGGCCATTCATTTATATAATGAATAGTATCGACCCAAGGATTGATCCCCGAGGAACCCCGTATTTGACTTCGGATCGATCAGCAGTCATCCCATTCCATTACGTTACCTGCATTCTGTCTATGAAGTAGGATAGTATTAGTTTTAGTGGAGTGCCGCCTTTCGAATAGCAGTTTTTTTGAGGAATATCTGTTAATATTTGCATTTTATACATTTATTGAGAATATACAAAAAAAAAAAAAAAAATCGGAAAGGAAGGAACTTTTTACTCTTATCAAAAGGTAGTGTTTTGCAAATATTTCTCAAATTATACATTTTATAGTGATTTATTAAGAAATAAAACTATTTTAAACTGGATTTGGGATAATTTTTGTTTAAAGAAATTTTCAGAAGTCGGACAGGAAATAATACTTTTACCCAGAGCTTTTTTTCTTAAGAAGATACAGAATTTAAAACTCTAAAACTTTGGAATAACTTTAATATCACATTTTAACCCACATAGGTATAAGGAAGTCTTCATTTTTTCAGTTGGTATTACATGAATGTCTGTCCGGATATTACGTGTATGTTCTTCTAAAGTTAATGATCGATTAGAAAACACTTCTGATTTTAAGTAAACTCATAAACGGAAATCTCAAGCAGAGAGATTGGGCGCTGGTCAGTTGAGGTACCAAAATTTAGAAATGACGTGATCAGAAAATTTTTCCTTCAAAGTAGTCATATACTCCCTAGTAGTGTGGGGAGGGGCTCTGTCCTGCTGAAACCATATTCTTCGAATATTCACATCAACAACATTCTAATAATTGGATTCCACACAATTTAGATCAGAATGGAATGCATTATTTATTAATACAAGGCTAAGTTTTCTGTACGCGGATTCCAAGAATACTCTTGTGTAATGAAGCACAGACCAAATCGCTGATGGAAGATTTCGTTTGAAAATTTCTATTTAGTTTTTCGAATTCAATTTCTGCATTTTGCACTATGGATTCTAGTGTCTCCATTTTATAAGTAAAATATATTTGTAAAGTTCGGCACAAATTACATGTTATGTTCGGAAATCGAACACTGCATCTATAGGTTAACAAGCAAGTATCGAATCATTAGAACAACTCTGATAAATAAACAATGAAGCATTTATTTTTCGATTTCTTGTAATCCTAAGATAATGAACTATGGAAGATACGAGAACCCGTAATTTTAATAACCACTGACTTAATAAAATGAATGAAAAATATGTACGAAATATTCTGACAAGTTGTTATGAAACTTTAAATTTCGCATACGTTAATTCGTTTATAAAAATGAGCAATATTCAAAATAAAAACCCGGTATAAAATATAAATTGTAAATTATCGAAGGAAAGTTTGTATAGGTCAAATAACGCGGTCTACGTTAAATAGATTTAACAAACCGATTTTGATAAAAAGTGTAAAACCTGTTTTCCCAGTTTTACGCTCATATTCAAAATTTATTACGTTGTTGTGGTATGGCAGACCATATTAAAGTATGTATCGTTTTTATAAAAATACTTTAAGATTGTTATATATTTAATCAAATCCATTTTTGAAACATTTCTACCTGGAAAACAATGTAATTAAAAGATCAAGCAAAACAAATAATATCATAATACATGCCATTATGAATTAGAATGGATTAGATAACTTGGGTTAGAGAGGGCAAATAAAAATTCGCGGCTTTGTTATAACAATTAATCAAATTATAAAACACACAATAATATAAGTGGCGAGATAAGCGAGCTTGGAAGAAAGTAAATATCACTATTTGTTAGACTGTTAATATGTAGAACATATAATGCATAAATAGGTCATCATGACTATGAGATCAGTATTTACTGTAAATTATGATTATAGCAAATAAAACACGGACATGAAGAGTTAATTCCTCTTTTGGAAAATAATGTTGTCATAATGTGATTCTAAGGTTTGATCATATCTTATTGGCTAGAATTAAATGCTTCTTGTACTATCTACGTATTGTATAATAAAGTAGTGTAATCATAAAATGTTGGAACTCAGATTCCATGTTTTACTGTCCCCTGATAACGAGAAATGACTATTCGAGTAATCTGAAAAAGCTAAATAACAAGAACTGGAATGAATAATCGAAAGGATATGTAAGAAAACGTTGAAGGGATGCATCTGAAGAATTTGCATTTTGAGGGTACAGAAAGTAATTCCTCAATTCAGTATAACATGGAAGGCAAAGAAAAATTAATGATGTCTTCGTGCCGTTGTAAGGCGTGACCTACTTCCATTGGGTAGAAATGAATGCTTCTGTTAGAATTCAGATCTGTATATTTTACTGTGCTCTGATAATGAAAACGCTGTTATTCGACTAACATGTAAAAGCTAAATAACCAGCACTGGAATAGTCGAAAGGATATGAAAGAAAACGTTAGGAGGGCGCAATTGAGAGATAGCACAATGCTTCTATTATCGATGAACATATTTTTATAACACTAAAACCGCTACGCGTTAAACAACTTCAGATTTGAAAAAATGGAGAGATTCATTTGCTAGCTTCACGCTAATGAAGTTCCTTTTTAGTACCCCTATTGCAACATCTGGATAGTAATGCTAATAGATCTCGGTGATACACTGAAGCTTTAGGAAAAAATGATGGAACAATGTGAGAAATTGCACATCGTTGAGGATTATCCCATTTTGTGTAATATATCAGATATAAACATCAAAAAGTTAAACGCTAACTAAAAATATTTCATGAAGAAACAAATACTGGAAAACTATCGGTAGATTTATGTGAAGGAACCCAATGCAACTAACCATTCAAGATGGTTACTTGATGAAAATCCTTTGTAACATTTCCATGTCAGAATAATAAGTGCATGATCCATAGGTTTCTCATATGAAAAATCTTAAGCACTATTTTTTCGGAAACAAACCATCGCTCAAACTAAGGCTAAGCTTGATAAATACTGCAAGATCAAAACCAATGGTAAAGAATTGGTTTACTGAATTTCGATGTGGTCGAACAAGAACGAGTAGCGCCGAATATTCTGGACGCACATTTGACGCGACTACAACTGAAATATTTGAAAAAAATCACGATACGATATTGACCGATCGGAGATTGTGGAGACCACGGATATATCATATGGCTCAGTGGTTTCAATGTTAAATGATTATTTGTGTACAAGAAAGCTATCCGCAAGATGCATGTCGCGTTTACTCACAATTGATCACAAACGCGATCGTGTAACAACTTCGAATGGATGTTTGGCGTTGTTTAACTATAATCCGGACGATATTTTGCGTAGTTATAACCAGGAACGAAATATGATCACCACATCACCCCGGAGACCAAGAAACAGTGGGTTTTTCTGAGAGAATTGGCAACAATGATGGTCAAGGTGAGTCGGCCAGCCAACAAAGTCATGACGATAGTTTTTTGGGTGCTTTACATCGATTGCCTTCAAAAAGAGAAAGCAATCGACAGCAAATATTGCGGCAACTTATTGGTCTGGTTTAATGGCGATTTAAACAGTGGGTTTTTCTGAGAGAATTGGCAAGAAAGATGGCCAAGGTGGGTCGGCCAGCCAACAAAGTCATGACGACAGTTTTTTGGGTGCTTTACATCGATTGCCTTTAAAAAGGGAACACAATTGACAGCAAATATTGCGGTAACTTATTGGTCTGGTTCAATGGCGATTTAAACAGTGGGTTTTTCTGAGAGAATTGACAACAAAGATGGCCAAGGTGGGTCGGCCGGCCAACAAAGTCATGACGACTGTTTTTTGGGTGCTTTACATCGATTGCCTTCAAAAAGGGAAGACAATCAACGGCAAATATTGCGTTAACTTATTGGTCTGGTTCAATGGCAATTTAAACAGTGGGTTTTTCTGAGAGAATTGACAACAAAGATGGCCAAGGTGAGTCGGCCAGCCAACAGAGTCAATCGCCATTGAACCAGACCAATAAGTTACCGCAATATTTGCTGTCCATTATGTTTCCTTTTTGAAGGCAATCGTTGTAAAGCACCCAAAAATACTTTTTTGGGTGCTTGCTTGGGTGCACCCAAAAATGCTTTTTTGGGTGCTTTACAACGATTGCCTTCAAAAAGGAAACACAATCGACAGCAAATATTGCGGTAACTTATTGGTCTGGTTCAATGGCGATTTAAACAGTGGGTTTTTCTGAGAGAATTGACAATAAAGATGACCAAGGTGAGTCGCCTAGCCAACAAAGTCATGACGATAGTTTTTTGGGTGCGTTACATCGATTGCCTTCAAAAAGAGAAAACAATCGACAGCAAATATTGCGGCAACTTATTGGTCCGGTTTAATGGCGATTTAAACAGTGGGTTTTTCTGAGAGAATTGGCAAGAAAGATGGCCAAGGTGGGTCGGCCGACCAACAAAGTCGTGACGATAGTTTTCTGGGTGCTTTACATCGATTGCCTTCAAAAAGGGAAGACAATCAACGGCAAATATTGCGGTAACTTATTGGTCTGGTTCAATGGCGATTTAAAGAAACTAAGATTGCATTTGGCCAACAAAAAAGTACTCTTCCATTAAGATAATGCACAGGTCCGTAATCACCATGACAAAATTTCATGAATTGGGCTACGAAATCCTACCTTATCTGCCATATTCTCTACACTTAGTCTCCATTCATTTTATCCTGTTTGCAAACTTGAAGAAATGGCTCGGTGGAAGAAAGATGATTTCATCGTTCAAACAGACGTCTGTTTTGAGAATCACAATACATCGTACTGATTGGAAGAGATAAAAAATTGGAGAAACGTTGGACGAAATGAGCTCAAAGGAGACTATTTTGAGAAATAAAAGCTTTTTTTTGCAGGAAAAACTATCTTAGATTCAAACAGTCAGTGAGATAATCATTCACCCTCTTGTAAAAATGTTGCAAAAGCGCTCGGCAAACAATAAAAACGGTCACTGTTGCAGCAATGATTTGAAACGTGTGGGGTGAAGTAATACAAAGAAGTGCATGTTATATACACTTAGAAAATTTGCTCATTCAGATGCTGATAGTGAAGTCATCTTCAAATAAGAGGAGCGTTGGGGCCGAAAAGGATTATGGTAATGCGGTGTCACATACCAATTGTATTGTTCACAATTAAAATTGCAAATTATGGTCCAACTACAATATTCACCCAATCTTTCCACATTGATGCTGATGATTCTGAAACTGTTATAATGGCATTCCAGAACAGCTGTGGTCATAGTCTCATTAGTTAAAAAAGGAAATATGTAGAAAAATCGAGTTTCACTTTCTGTCAAATCATCCTCATACTTCTCGACTTGTGTAGGCACATTATTTCAAATTCTAAAATCACATAAATGAGAATTAAATTGTCTTCGAGTAAAATAATTTGTCAATTATTTCAATCCGACCTCTAAAAACAAAAACGGGTTCACCAATTATAATGCTGTACATAACCAGTTAGAATAGGCAGTGTTAGCTTCGGTTATTGTTTAATTAAAACAACTTGTAGATGAGATTCGTACCGATACGTTTGACGTGCACGTCCTTGTTGAAGGAAACGCGTGGCCTCAGTGATGCATCTGATCGTTGAGAGTCCGAGCGGGTAACATCCGGCATCACAGCTACCGCCCGTTCATCCTGCAAAATACCCGGTAAAACTTCGCTATTTACAAACGACAGGACACGAGAAATATGATTGGTGAGTGGAGGGTGCAATTGAATTAGATCAAGTACAAAATTCACAACATGGATCATCGGAAAGAAATGATGGTGATAAAATCGATTAGTATTGTTGATAATGCGATGATTTATGAAGAAGTGTTTCATGAAAATTATGATGGTGAGGCTGGTGATATGTTATCAGATGCTGTTATGTATGATAGTTTGGGTGCAAGTATGTATAATGACTAATGACATAAAGATATATTAATTAAATTAATTACAGTGCTTTTGTTAGGTGGATCATTCATTCGAGACTAATTTCTAATTATCATGCATGTAAAAAATACACTTATTTCATCACTTAAGTATTTAAAATAAAACTAAAATTTTAGGACAATGGGCATTCAAGTTACTCCTTTTTATGTCACTCAAACTTACATAATAATTTACTGTTTCTTCAAATGGGCATGCAAAATTCTAAACACTCATTATTAATGTTGGGGGTTCTCCTGACGAAACAGAAAATTATTAGGAAAGATATTTATAAATACACGTAGGAATGCTTATTTGTAAATAGAAACGAACACGCATTCATAGAAGAATATGCTTTTATTTGTATAAAACGAAAAAAAAACGATAAATCGTAGTCATTTATATAAAACATATTTTTTGCCCGATGCGTATTGATAACGCAGCTATGTAGTCGGTTATTGACCCAGATGGGCGACCCACTTTATTGCAGACAATAAAAAATTGTTTTTATTTTTAAAATAGGAAGGTTGTTGCTCTTTAATGTGCTTGTAACGGAAACAGCTGATTATTATTATTTTAGAATATTCAATAAATCGTATTTTTCTAGCCTTTATTACAATAAATATCAAGATTGTAATTATTTGTTTCTAGCAGGTGTAAAATTAAAGTAATTAATGGTCTGATATATATTATGAAGTATCTATTTCTCCTCCTTTTTTTAACACAAGTAATATGGTGGTCCTGAAAAGGACCGATTGTGAAAGTGAAGCAGGTGGATATTTAGTCTAGGGTCGGCGTAAGGCTAATTGAATTCTTTATTACTTTTTTTCTGCCGTCTGCGCACGAATAAAGACTTGATATTTTGAGGGTACGTTTTACACAATCTAGCTTCCGATTTCTGCTACTCCGTTTTTTTTTTATTTCTGGGACAGCCTGTATTTAATGAGCATAATTGTCATTAAAGAAAAATATGAAACATTACGTAATATTAAAAAAACAGAACTATTTCGCAAATTGATGTCAGTACATATATAAAAAGAATTTCTAAGGAATATACACAAATATATATTCTTTCTGTTCTGATTACTTAAAAACAGCAGCCTAGCGTATACAGAATCAGTGCTGTTCTGTGTACTCTATGGTGTATAGTGCTACTGATGATGACAACATAGTTCTCGAAATGCGTATCTAACTCTCTGTGCATTAGTGTTATTACCATTTGCATTACTTATTTTTAAGTATTATACTTATTTTTAAACGATGTTCATTTATTTTAAAAACTTTGCATGCAAAAACACGAACTTTAACCGCGTGTACTTTCTGAAGAAAGCGGGTACTGCAATACAACCTTTCTGTCGCCAGCTACCTAAGAACAGATATTTCATACACAAACATTAGTTTAGATATCTCGTTTATTTTGCCACGTTCAATGTTTCTATATTTTTGCCGCGTGTTTTTTTTATTGGTTAAGAAATTAACCGCCAATTTCCCTGCAGCACAAGACTTTTTAAAAAGCCCCAGCTCCTTCATTCATTCTCTCACTACTTAGCAGACTCTCACTACTTTATCTCTCGCTACCCCTAGTAGTTTCGCGATTTTTTCATGACTATTGGCGCCCGCCGATGCCTCTGTGAATCTGTGCGGATCCACACACGCAAGTATAAACCTGTATCGTTTGATACCATTGTTATTTAACTTAAATCGTTACTTATGAACTGACTTGGAAATAATCTCTGTTTATTTACTTTTCCATAATTTTACCTGCCTTACATTAAAATTGCTTTATTTTTTTAATCGTTGTTTATTTTATTAAATAAAAACTTTAAATATAACTCTCTTGTTTTTGTTTTATTACTTTCTTTCACAGCACAGTAATTGGACCTTTGATGAATAACCATGTCGACATCACAATTAATTACACATTGTTCACTATACAACCCTTTATAAACAATTTTAACCAGCAACCCAATACCAAGTACAACAATTTGGCGCCCAACGTGGAGTGCAGCAATTTAGCGCACAACGTAAAGTGCAACAATTTGGCGCACAACGTAAGGTGCAATAGTGTGGTAAAGGTGTCTTTTTAGTGTATTTTGTTCAATATCAAGCCACATTAAATTTCTTATAAGGCTTAAACATCCTTTACTTTACTTTTTTACATGTAAATAATGCACCAATTCGTTAGAAAACAGTTCAATGTTTTGCTGTAATATCACTGAATTAACAAAATGCCATTTGCCACGTATGTTTAATTTAAGAGTAATTCGAAATATACTGCACACGTAATCTTCACGAAAGTTATATATAAAATAGAAACCGCTTTTTATTACAAGAAAGCTGTATAATGTTGTATTTAATAAAATCAAGATGACCAGGACTACAAAAACGTGAGAATAGGAAATTTAAATGAATGTTTCTATACATAGAGCGTTGTTTACGATAACATCGACATTTCCAAAATTATTGCCAATGTGCAGAACTTTTTGCCGAGCCTGTATTGTACTAGTGGAGGGGATAATATACTTGCCAACACATATAATTAATAATAAACCCCAAAATTATTCAAATCTTGTTATGTGTTTTGCTAATAATATCTCCTCTCTTACCTAGTCATTCAATTTTACTCAAATAATCTCAGGTTATAATGTGATAATGATAATGTAACACTCAGTATATAATATTTAAAATTTCTGTACCAAATTTATTATCTCATATGCTATTATATATTTCTTTATTTCTTTAAAATATGCTCAAACACTTTCTCAGTTTTATTCTTAATCAATTTAATTTTCTATAATGATAATATTCTTAATGCATTTAGAAATAAATGTTTATCTCCTAACTCTTTCAAATAGTAATTTAAAAGTCATCACTTCTTTATGGAATTAATTTTCTAAAAATGAAACTAGTTTTTATTTTGACCACGCAGTACTAGCATTACATTTACTTTTATAAAGATGTCGCACTGGTATTTGCCGTTATAACTGCTACATAAAAATAACAATCTAAATGCTTCAAATAATTCTGTTATAATTATTCTTTTGATTATGTGAATATTTCTGCTAATGAATTATCCCTCTCATAGGATACCAATCGTACGGTATGTATACTTTTACTCTCACAATTAACTTTATAAATGCTATTTTATTTTGTTTACTTGCAGGTCATTGACTTATCAACATTCTATTTCCAATATAAAAATGTCTAGCACAATGTTTCTACTTTACCAAATAAAAGAAGAATTTCACCACAATAATCGTTTAATAACAATAAATATTTAAATCTTGATTCGAAAATATAGCCAATATAATTATACGACATGTACATAAATTGTTTAACCTGTCTAATTGTACCTGTAAATTTATTGATAAATGAAGGATGTCCAACAAAGGTTATCTATTCGATAAGGTATGTACAAAATCCCATTTAATGTATATTTTTCAATTTTGCATGCATTAAGCCACGCAATTTAATTATTTATAAATAACTTTCGACTATAAAATGTTCAAACAAGTTTGAAGGTATGTTTTAGTATCAAGGTCATGTAAATTCATTTATATGTGCATTCTGAACTTCTTATTAAAATAGAGATTTAAACTTTTTACAATAAGTCTTTCTATTCTTGTTTAATACTATTAAGCAATTCTTAACAATATTTATGACTTTTACTCGATGTAAACTAAAATAAATTCAAGTTTTTCCTTATATAAAAATTATACAACCTCTTATTAACATTTATCTTCTTTCTCTGGGCTATTCAAGTTATATTTTCCTTTTTCCTCACAGGTTCTGGTAACACGTTCGTTGATAACCACAGTGGATCTTCTATATTTGAAAAAAAACAACCTTCCTGGACTCGTTCTGTGCCTCGGATGACTCTCTGGATCTCTCCTAGTATGACTTCTGGTGTATCCTCGTTCTAATCCTGGATCTGGAACTTCTTCGGATATATCTAACAGAATGTATCTTGTTGTGTCCTCGAAAATTACAGGATATCTTCTGGATTTTAATGCAGCTGTACTTTTATCTCGACTTAACACTGGAACTAGACCTCTTCGGAATTATATGGTTCCCCGGATCCTTTTAATTAATTTAACATATAACTGGAACGACATCTGTGTTTCTAACTAGTAGGAACTTCTCGTTTTATACAATAAACTGGACTTTGATAACTGGAATCCCTCTTTGGTCTCACGTACTACTGATGAATTTAAAATTCCGCTCGAACTTGGTTAATATTTGGTAAGTACTATTTAAATATTCCTTTCCTTCGTAAATATCTTCTTTTACCATCCAGGATATCTTTTAATTCGATAATAATAAAATTATTCTATAATTTTATGCTTCTCTATAATAATTTTTTTATTCTACCATCAAATAAATATTTTCTATGCTGAAAGAAACACTTTTCTCACCAACTTTCGCGGTTTTTCGTGAATTTAAAGTATACTTTTCGGAATAAAATCGTGATTTTCCGAAAATTACACGCACCTTGCTTGAAAAATCTTTTCAATCTTCGTTGTTTGTTTTTCGTCACCAAGACAATATTTCCGTTTTTTAATTTCATCCAATTAAATTCCTTTTTTCATAATTCTTGTTCAAAATGGTATTATAAAATTTTATTGATACGTTTCAGTGCTTTCCAAATTTCAGTATACCTTCTATATTAAATCTCTAATAATTTATAATAATGAATTACTAAGACTTTGTACTTCACAAAACATTACTAACAAAATTTTATGTAAATGTCAATTTTGACAGATCCGCTTATTCAAACTTTACCCGCGAATTATTTACTAAGTTGTTTCCTTCATACTTCAACATTCAACACTAAATTACTTTTCTTTACGTAATTGTTAATTAGACAAATTTTACAAGATAATAAACTACATTTTTACATAAATAATAACTTTAAATCTCTATTTTCAGAATCCAATGAAAATTACTGCAACCAAGAACCTGGTCTACTACTACTCCTTCAAGTAATGTTTTCATAATTGACTGCACACATCTTTACTATAATAAATAACATTTTAAGTATATACAACTGTTCTTTTTTAGTTTAAATATTTTAATTTAACATACATAAAGAAAAATTAGTACAATTAAATAATCCTTCAAACTTATACAAAAATATACAGTGCCAATCACTCATATTATTACTCAGCACAGTATATTGACCGTACATGCAATGGGAAGGTTATATATGGCTTTACTTCATTTAAATATGCTAAGAATATTAACGCTAGTTGGATTAAAATTATAGGATTGTTCAATATACCTGTGGAAACTGGATCACAGATTGGTTCATGCTGGATTTAAAAACGCATCTTACCCACTGGTAATCGATATAGCTGCCATGTATTTTGGTAACAAATGGCGTTATTTGCACTACAGGTAGTTTGTATATCATTATATTTATGTAATGTGATAGTTAATTGGGCTATATACACAAACACACTCTTACACACATGCAATTTGGAAAATGTATGGTAATGTATGAATTAATTTCTGTATTTATAAAGCCGTAAATTACTTACAATATAAGTTAGTAGCTACATAATTTATATTTCTATAAATTTATAATTCAAAGTTATTGTATATTTTGTAGGGCCATTCAATTATTACTAGTAGGATGTACTTTGCTGAATTTGAAGAGAAATGGATTTGCTAATATTAAAACGCAACATTAATACATTTTAAGCCGTTAACTATGATTCGTATTTATATCTTCGCTGTGAACCTGTTGGTTAGATTCGGCAAACCTATGAGACGTAAATACGTAAATTCGAATCTTACCAACGGTGAAATTTTTATAATGTAATTTCCATAATTAATCCTAACACAGTGTCGATTGTAAAGAATATAATTTTCAATAATTCAAACATCCCCTTATCAGAGAATATACATATTTTTACATTATATAAGAAAAAAAGGCAGTCCAAATTGTTTTTGTATTTTAGTTTACGTATATCTATAAAGCTTCAACATGTAAAGTAAACAAGTGAATAGAAATCACAGCGACATCAAAAATTTAATAACAGCAATAATATATCTGTTATATTGTAGAAGAAAAAAATTAATATCTAATTCATTCTTGTAAATATCATTAAAATGATCCATAGTATAGTAATACTTGATACTAACAATAATACATATCTAAAGGGAATCATTCGTAAACTTTTTAACATTTGTCGGGTTTCTGATGTTCAAACTTAACAACTGGTGGATCAAAGTGAATATTCTATTTCGATAGTCTTTTGTATTCTATATCACATTTCTTGATTATTATAAATGTCCATGTTAGATATTTATTATTTAATGTTGTCAATTCGGAGCTTTTATAAATTAAAAAAACACGTTTTCTTGTACGACTGACAGTAGAGATAATAGAAGAGTACTGGACCACAGCTCCCGGTTCCAGAGGTCACGGGTACAAAATCGCACGTTCCCCCCCCCCTTCACATTTTAGTTCCAAGCCACACCACTGAGGTGAACAGATCTTTATACGAATATTCGAGATTCTTGCTTTTGCATCTGACAACCATATTGATTGCTATGTCACGATGATACATATATGTATTTAATTAAATTCATGGTTCATTACTTTTGGAACAACATGTATATTCATATTTGACTGCTACGTCACATGGTATCAGGCTGTATATGTATTTAATTCAAAATCTAACCTAACCATATTGTATTGGATTTTGGCGACCATATTGGTAACGCACTTTGGAACACGACACAAAGTACCATGCTGTATATGTATTTATTTTATTAAATATATATACATTGATTAAATATTATATATTAAAAAGTGGAGGGGGTAAAAACCATGCGATTTTGTTCCCGTGATTTCGTGAGCCGGGAGCTGTGGTCCAGTACTTACCTATTCCCTCTACTTCTGACGCTATTCCGTCTGTAAATTCTGACGTTTCCCGGCAAGTGCCATCGCGAACTGAAATTGACCGATGGTTTTGACAGTTCATAGCCAGTAACTGAATTTTCTTGCGACTGCCAACGTTAATTTTGCCGTTTCCTGTAATATTAAAGTCAATCTAAAGCGGATTTTGTTGTGCCATTGTCAGCTGTGGCGTATGACCTCCATATTGAATGCAGGCATTTTGAGTAGACTCAATACGTTTCCAGACAACTGTCATCACGAACTGAAATTGCCTCATCGTCTTGACGTTTCATAAACTGTAATAAAATTTTCGTGCGACTGCTAAAGTGTAATCAAACGTCAGGTGGATTTTTATCAGTCAATTCTGACGTTTCTAGCTACATTTTACTCAATCCTACTTGGTGTCATTGTCTGCCATGCTCGTCGACCTTCATATTGATTACTGACATTTCGCATACGACCTACTTAAATTTATCGCTCTACAGTTCTTATGGGCCAGTCTCCCGAAACCGGTTCCAAAAACGCTAAATAACAGAAGGGGAAACTCCAAGGTCCCTGCTTGCCCGTGCTGAATAAGGGCGACAACAGGAGCAACTTGCACATCACTAAGATGCCTCATTTTACTTCTAATCAACGAAGATTGACATCTGAATTCATCTTTAGTAGGCTTTCATACGTCTATTCAAAGCATACTTGAAAATTTTTCCATTTTGTTTTGCGTTATTAATTTACATTTTTAAGTGTAACTTAGAGTTGTAAAATTGTTTTAGTATTTTTTTAAAGTTAAATATATGCCATTGAAACATCCAAAATTGATTGGCCTAGAACAATTATTTAAAAAGTTACAGGTTTTGAAAAAAGTGTTCCCCTAATTTTTTTGAGCAGTGTATATACTCAAACTTAAGTATTAAAAAATTTATTACAATGTCTCTATATTTGGTATTCCAATTTACTGCAGTTGACCTGGCATATGTTCTCTATCGCTGGTCTTAGTACCTGACAATACCTTTTGCAGCATCTATACAAGAACTCGTCGTATTGCTGAACTGACAAGTAAAAACACTTATCTTCACGTGGTATATATTAAAAATAAAACTTCAAAGGTGAACTGCAAATAAATAACAACTACACAATATAAAATATCTTTTTTTAATGTTATTGTATTTGACTCTTTCATTACTTTATTTATATATCTAATGTATGTATATATAGATCGTTCGTACAATATTCAATAATTATATAGAGGAGCTACGGAACTTTTACGGACCCTTGGTACTCGTTTAATATCGCGGGCGTTCTCGCAAAAATGCACCACACGGACAACAATGAGTGCGCCACGGAGCACGTGAGATTGGCATCTGTCATGATCACAATGAACACGGAATGAACGGAAGAGCTTCGAGAAGAGGTAAAAAATAAAATAGTAGAAGGAACAAAATACAGAGACGGAATATCAAAAAAAGAACGACCACAATTATCCATTATGCTATTATTATTGATATACATTTAAACACAGGTGTGTATCGCTCAAGGCTGAGCTGATTACCATTCATCCACGTTTGGATTCTTCTCTTCTGTGCGTTGCGATGGCGGTTTGAAAAATTTCATTGTTCATATATCTACATACTGTCATCTCTATGTGAGTAGGTTTCGCATAATGTATATCTTCCTGAACGTGAAGTTATTTCTAGCGAATGAGGCTCACAATTCATAAAAAAAAATTATAGCAACACTAACATAACTGATATAAAAGTTAAGTACTTTTTCGATAATTACATGTATATCCCCATTATTAAATATATATATATATATACAGGTTGATTTTTTCAGTTTTCGAACGGGGATCACAAGAATTGTAAGATATATACAATAAGGCCGGGAATCGAATAGGAAAAATCAAATATTCGAATATTGAACTCTGATTAATTTTGAAACGAAATTACTCGAATATTTGATTATTCGAATACCTATTCAAAATATTCGAATGTTTGAAATTAAATATTAAAATATTATTTAGAATTATATATGTATATTCGAATAATTGAAATTAAGTAGTATCCAATTTCAAATGTAACAAATAAGTATTACTTTCGTATACGTAGTTTAAGAAAGTATTGCGATGACGAACATTTTTGAGCTCGAGATTTCTGCAGATTTCAATTTTTTATAAAAAGCATTTTTCGAAATTTCTACTGGAAGTAGATATTTTACTCTTACCGAAAAACAAGTTTTCGCGAATATATCGCAAGTCATGCGTTCTATACAGACATATAAAGACTAAGAGTATAAAAGTGTTTAGAGATGATTTTGAATAATTTTTGTATAAAAATGTGTTCGAAATTCGGAATCGAATTAGCACTTTCAGTTTTATCTAATAACATTTTCTTTGCAAATATATCGCACACTTTGCAGTGAAAAGCCCATTATAGGCAAATGCGGCAATACTGTTGGTCATTTTAAGCACTCTGATATCCCGAAACGGCTTTAACTCGCTATAGCGACAACAAACAGCCTTATTAAGTGATTACTAAAACATCGAATAACATAAACAATAATGACAAATCAATTATCCAAATAATAGCATGGGAGATAAGAATTTAAATATTTGTGTTGGAATATAATGACAGAAGAACTTGTTGAAATATTTCTATACTTGACTATTCGAATGAGTATTTAAATAATTCGAATTATTCGAATAATTTGAATATTTGGATATCTATCAAAATAAATATTTGAATACTGAAGTTTGGAACATTACCGGTATTAATATACAGATAGCCTGAAATGGAAGGAAATGAAGTCTTAGGAGCTCCATTTGAATCCACTCTAGATATTTGCAATAATCGGATATGTTTTTTAACTTTATTTTCCTGCCACCTGATACCGAAAAAGTGGTTTTTACTAACATCTCTCTCTCTATCTCTCTCTCTGACCACGATAGCAGCCAAATGGCTACAGCTATCAATGTATAATCTTCCTCTTGAGATCTGATTAAATTTTCAGTAAATCGGTACACCGGAAGTAGTAGTTTAATTCAGTAAAAATCTCATCAACTACCAAGTTTAGACAAATCTCTACAGAATACTAAAGTACTAAAAAGTGAATATTAGAAATATTTTGCATAAAATGTTTTTCGAAATTCCTATAGGAGGTAGGTCTCTTTGTCTTAGCGAGAAACAGTTTTTTGAAAATGGCTGGCTAACTATGCATTATATACAGATTTATTAAGAACACAAAAGTATTTAAAGCTGCATTTGGATTAATTTTTGTATAAAAAAAATCTCAAAATTCGGACCGGATTAACACTTCTACTTTTATTGAAAGCAGTTTTTTTTTGCAAATATGTCTCAAATTATGCATTCTAACTGAATTTATTAAGAGAATAAAACTGCTTTGCGGTGGATTTGGGATATTTCCGTATAAAAAATTTTTCAAAATTCGGACGCGAAGTAACACTTTTACAAAGAGTATTATTAAGAAGACAGTGAATTTAAAAGTGAATTTGAAACAACTTTTTTTATACACTCACATGCGTGTAAGAAAGTCGTTTGGTGCCCACACCTCATTTAAAATCAAAAATTCAGCGTAGTTTTACTTAAATTTGAAATTTAGAGGAAAACATCTAAATTCCATTTAGAATTCCCTGCCTGCACTAATCAACACAGTAAAGTTTGGTTATTTATGGCCGTTTATTCGCAAACATTCTAAACGGAATAGTCAAGATTTTTGAGGGTGTTACCGGAACCCCGACTGGTACTCCAGCGAGCCACGCCCTAGGAGCCAAGCCGATCTTTAGCCGCAACTCAAGTTTTACCGCCACCTACAAAATAACCCTTTTTTTAATAAAATGATTCTTTTATTTTTCGTGAGTGACTCTATCAATAAGTACACTTCGGATATTGCCACTTACCTCAGTCAAATTAAAATTATACACCTTCATTTCGAATCGGTTCCCGGGATTAAAAATATCGTTTTTTATTAACAAGTTACCTACGTTTAATTTTGTAAACATTGACGTTTAAGGCAATTGACAAAGTTTCTTATTGGAGGTCATAAAATTAAGCAACAATAGTCATGCACACGAGCTACCTATCTCCGATTTATTGCATGTTCTAGTATTTTGAAAGGAAATGCAAGCCACGAGCAGCTGTACAGGTTGCACATTATAAATGGAATTTAAATGCTTTCCACTAAATTTCAAATTTCAGGAAAACTAAGCTTAATTTATGATTTTAATTTAGATGAAAATGTTTCAGAAAATATCTGCACCATAATAGTGAAACAAAAGTCGATTCCAAAAATGAAAATTTTTGTTGATGTTTAATTTTTTTGGTTGCCACTGACAAATGTTAAAAATTTTGCAGATTTTTTTTATTCAGTATGTAGTGTACATGTCAATCTAACTTACACAAAACTTGATTCTTTTCTCATTATAAATAAGATTCATTTTGCGGTGGCAGTGAAACTTGTATCAACCGGTACAAAAGTTTATGCAAGACAATCATAAATGGGAATGTACCAAATACGTATTTTCTAATCTTGATAGAATGTTTAAATCAACTACGTACGAGTACATAGTTACATTTCGGGGAATTAAATAAATATATTTCGACCATGAATCTTTTCAAAGAAATGTATGTACCTACATATTATAGATGTAGATATACATCTAAATAGCCACACCTGTCAAGGTCATTTTGCGTACATTACGCCTGTTCATCTATAAAAACGGAACTGATTTATGTCGGTGTTTTTTTACTACTGTTGTATGTTAATTTTGACTGTATATATTTTTTGTTAAATTGCATAATCTACATAATTCCTTCAATACATCAAGTTAAACGAAAATATGTGGTAGAAATGGAAACATTCCACTTATAAAATATGTATTTTCATAAATATTTTTAAAATATTCATAAATAATAGTAGTAGTAATGGAAATTTTGCCCCAAAAACAACTGTAGTTTATGACACATTTTGGCTCCTTTATATGGCGTTTTCTTTCAGGATTTTCATTGTTTAGAATGATTTATGAAGCTTTCTTTACGGTGTTGAATGTCAGTTATTTAAAATGGCAGTTCGATTTTGTATGTGTATTTTGAACATTTACTTTAGGTATTAGATATACATATATCTGTAAAGAGATCTGAGAATAACTTTTGATTCCAAGCTTAACTTTTTGAATCACAATTCGGAGATTACTTCCACTGCATTGAAAGTCTTGGGATTTTTGATTAGAACTACCGAAATTTTACATCGACAGGTGCCATTTAACAAATTTAATATTTTTTTGTACTTTCTAAACTATAGTATGCTTCCCTTATTTGAAAAGAATAACAACAAATGAGCTTCATAGTACAAAAGAAGTGATACAAACGTCACACGGGAAACTCAACAGAGGCGTAAGACAGGAAGATTCAATGCAATGTGTGCTACAATCTTTATTATGGCATGGGATATCGTACTAAGGAAAATAGATATAAGAAGCACATTCAGAATAGGAGGACACCAAATCGTTGTATATGCAGATGACCTAGTTACAGTTACCAAACAAATGGGAAGGATCTTGGAGAGAATTGAGGCCGGAGGAAAGAAACTGGGACTGACCATGAACGAGGAAAAAACAAAAATTATGAGAATTGGCAATACTAAAACATCTGGAAAGGTACGATTTGGAAATAACGAATTGGAAGAGGTGAATAAGTGAATAACACAGAAAAAACGTAGAAGTACAGGAAAAATATAGGTAGCAAATAGAGCGTTTTACGCTTTCAAAGCCATGCTGCAAAGCAATTAGTGTCAACACTATAATAAATATATGACCCGTAATACCATATGCCGCAGATACCATGTCTTTAAGAGGGAGTACTCACTACCTCAATCAGTTTCTTCCAAATCCTGACTTTATTTTTTGAAATAGTTACGACAATTATTTTTTCGAATTACTTTAAAAAATAAAAGAAATATCATAGCATAGTCCTTTTTCCGAAAATATTTGTAGAAAAAATAAAAATTGAAATTAGACAAATATCCGAAAATTAACGATACGACAATAATTTAAAAAATATTCTGACCACGTCCTTGAAAGAGTTGAAAAAATATTTTCTTAATTAAACTTATGATTTGGACAATAGAATACATTCTGCAAGACTAATTGTTGGAGAAATGTTAAAGTGAAACATGGTACGGTTTCGGCTAGCAGGCGGAGTTTCGCCAGACGAGATTTATCGGTTCTGAGTACTCTAACAGAGGCATAAAGATAAGGGTTTTACGATCCCCATTCATTGGGTGTTTAGAGACCAGATTTTGTGAGTGAGTGAGAAAGAAAATAGACATTGTGCGATAAACAAGGAAGATCATATAAACTATAGTAGAATTACCGAAAAGATGCAGTAGCAATATTGCATTATAATATATTATATTATGCATTGACGCGCTTGTTGCTACTGCATCTGTTCGGTAATTCTATTCTCAAAAGCAGCAATTCTTTTGTAAATGTATTCGTTACGTTTTGTTGATCAGCAATAGAGATTTAAATGTAGCTGACACTCCTTTATTTTTAAAGTACTAAAAGAAATTACTTTGACGTCCAGGATTAGCAATTCACAAATGAAAATTACAAGATGTAAGGCAAGATCAAATGGAAATTCCCTCTACATCGATGAGAGCTTCGACGAAACAAAAAATATGGTGTAGCCACTACACGACTTCTTATACGTATTAGCGTTTCAAATTATACGAAATTGTTTTAAATTGTTGTAAATAGTTTTATCTTAGAAAAATAAGCTGGATTTTAAGAATTTTTTTATATATAAATTATTCAAAATCCTATTATAATAAATCTCTACAGAATATATACATTACGAGATATTCGAAAGAAAGTGCTACTCGCTAAGAGCAAAAGTGGTACTTCCGGTCCGAATTTTGAAATTTCATTTATACAAAAAATATTCCACATTTAGCTCTAAATACGTTTGTACTCTTGATAAATATATATAATTTACGACATATTTACAAAAAATCGCTATTCGATAAGAATAAAAGTGTTACTTCAGCTCCGAATTTTGAATTTTTTTTTATACAAAAGGTATTGAAAATCAAATTCTAAATACTTTTGTACTGGTAGCGTACCTGTCTAAACAGCAAGACTTGCGAAATATTGGCAAAAAACTGATTTTCGATAAGAGTAAAGGACCTACTTCTGGCAGGAATTTCAAAAAACTTACATAATAAAATTCTTCTCAAATTTAATATTGAGTACATATGAATTCTTTATAAATTTGTTTAAACTTAGTAGTTGGCGAAATATTGGCAAAATTCTAGTTTTTCATTGAAGTAAACTACTACTTCCGATCAGCCAATTTTACTGAAAATCTAATCATATCTCAAGAGGGAAATTGTATTCGTAAATACAAAATTTTGAATTGATGGCTATAGCGGTTTCACCGCTATCGTGGTCACACACAGGCATTTAAAAAAAACACTTTTTCGGTATCAGAGGACTTCAAAACGTGGACATCTGCAAAAATCTCGAGGCAAAAAATTTCACATATACATACTCCAAATTATCACAATACTTCCTTATACTACGTATAAGAAAGTAAAAGGAATTATCCGGTAGATAAATATGTAATGTCGAGAATTAAAATATACTCAAAATTAAATTTGATTAAAAAAGTTTTTTGAAATTCCTACCGGAAGTAGGTCTTTTACTCTTTCGAAAATCATTTTTTTGCCAATATTTCGCAAGTCATGCTTTTTAGACAGGCACCTTACGGATATAAAAGAATTTAAATAAATAAACTTAATTTTCAATACCTTTTGTATAAAAAAAAGTTCAAAATTCGTACCGGAAGTAACACTCTTATCCAATAGCGAGTCTTTGCAAATATATATTATGCATTCTATAGAGATTTATTAAGAAAATAGAAGTACTAAGAATACAATTATGAACATTTCTGGATAAAAAAAAATCTTAGATTGTACCTATAATTTGAAAAACTCATATGTATAAGTAGTGTGGTGGCCACACCTCATTATTTTTGTTATTTTTTTATATAATAATTTACATACTAAAAGGACAAGAAATACTTCTTGCAATATTTTGGGTGAAGAATAATAATTTTATCTCCTACCTGAAATAGCCTGTATTGTATTCTGTCCCAACATTTTTATGGTTACAAGTCCACGTGGATTTGAGTGACACATGTCTAGTGTCGATTCGACAAATCAAACGCGCGGCACACTTATAAATCAGAGGGCCTAACGGCTGCAACTTAACATAAATCTTCCATCTCATTTGCACCACTTGCGATTAGCACGACGGTCGAAAACGTACGTCGGTGTATACAACAATCGGAGAAATACAGGACGCGCCTCTTTGAAATCGGAGTTTCTACATTCTAGGAATACAGCCTTAACACAAAAGGAGCAGCATTCATTAAGAGTATTTGAAAGAAAAATAATGAAATACAATCTGGGAACAGTGGCGGCTGCTGCAGGGAGGGCAACGGGGCACTGCCCCCCCGTGACAAATTGCCCCGTAACAAATTTCTTTTAACAGATAAATTAATTATAAATACCTAATTTGTATGTAATTTTTCTGATTTGTTTGATAACAAATAATATGTTTTCGGAAGTAACAGTCCGTCTTTTCAACGCGTTTAAAAATCGCAGTCTGACGTAGGCTCCGGGGCATCTCGCGCGACTGCCCCGTCTGCATTAGAAATCGAGCGATGAAACTGGCGCGGGTAGCGCGCGTATATATATATAGGCGGCGGGGCATTACTCTATGGTGCCGGGTCCGAGTGGCGGTCCAGTATGTAATATACAGCTGTGCGTATATGTTGTAATATCTATCGGTGCAAATGCAACTATGAATTGCGTTAGTAACATTAAGACAGAATTAAAAAATCTAGGTCTCCCTAGACCAGATTTATTGATTAAACTAGCAGATCACA
Organism: Amphimallon solstitiale; assembly: GCA_963170755.1. Lineage (NCBI taxonomy): Eukaryota > Metazoa > Arthropoda > Insecta > Coleoptera > Scarabaeidae > Amphimallon > Amphimallon solstitiale. The sequence continues at coordinate 174,061,271 of OY720676.1, forward strand.
ATTAGAAAACTAATAAAACCGTGACGAGAAAATTCAACAGAAACTCTTACAGTTTATCAGACTGGTTGTGTGGGTGTAATGTGCAAAATGTTTGTTTCTATTTTGGTGCTATAATGTTCACTTTACGACATCCGTTTTGGTTTCAAAAGTATTTCTTTATTGCACGCTAATTTTGTTGTTTTGACGTTGGTAACAAAAAAAAAATGGAACCAAATTATATTTAAATGTCAAAATGTAAGCCTTTAATGTAATAAACATGTGCAATAGAAGTTGTACAAAGAATAAAAAGCACACATGCTAACATTTTATTTACTAATTAACAATATAAATTGTTAAGCAGAGTTGGATGAAAAGTTTTCTGATGCAACTATTGTAATTTACTTCCAAGGTTGAATAGTACAACTGTTATAAAAGTTTGTTATTGATAATATGTCGAGACTATGTTGGCGAAAGATTTTGTAAATTGTCTTCTGCTATTTTGCGAATTTCTGGGGGCGTGCAAAATAGAAAAAATCAAGTGAACGGTGTTTTTCTACTTTGAAGAGAATAAAAACATTTTCTAGAAATACCATGCAGGAAAGCAGACTATGTGCCTTAGCAATGTGTTCCATTGAAAAACAATTACTGATATCAACACCAAACTTCAATGAATGAGTTATTAATCAATTTGCTGATCGTAAGGAACGGCGGATGGATTTTATTTTCAAACAAATTAATTAAATAGCATATTGAGTTTGTTTTTTGTCTGTTCTTAATTTTTGATATTAAACACTCAGACCCCCGGTGCCCTCCCGTCCCAAAAAATCACTGGCCGCCACTGTCTGGGAACACAGCCTTAACACAAAAAGAGCAGCATTCATTAAGAGTATTTGAAAGAAAAATAATGGAAAGTGTCTGTATTGATATGAAAATACTACTACTTGATGAGGACAAATTACATTTTCAACAAGATGGAGTTCCTCCTCACTGTGTTCTTCCAGTACGGCGGTGGTTAGACAATGTATTTCCAAATAAACGGATCGAAGGAAGAGGACCTATAAAAAAAAAATTAAACAAACCAAAAATTTTTTTTAAAAATCTAAAAAAGAATTAAAATAAACGCCAAAATATACTGTTTCAAAAGACCTTTAAGATGACGTATTACTCGATACCCCATTTCCATTTAAGTTTTTAAGGCGGTAGCTCCAGGGGGCAGGGGGTTGAAGTTTATGAGTCAATTTTTACATTAAGAAATGGCCCCCACGATAGTACTTCATACGTGTTTCAGGGAATTGTTCATAGATTTCTAGAAATTTAGAGTGGAAAGTTTTGAAATGAACACTCTGTACAATGATATACTCTACCTATGTCAGTATCTATTTTATATACTTATACTTAATTCTCACATTAGGTCACACATCAATGTGTTTTCAACATCCTGTATTCAATAACAAAAACAAATATCGAATATGCCAGTCTTATTCACCATTTAAAGTACTATATGAATAATCAGCACACGGGAAACGAGTGAGAACCAACAAGCAAACAAGTGTTTACGCGACACTTAACACCTACCCGTGTATACTTTATACAATTCGAACTGTTCGCCATTTTTGTACACCTCCGAAGGAGCGCAAAACTGATATATGTATGTACAATGTTGTATGTATGGTTATTATGTAGGTGAGAATTGCACACACGTGTATGTAAATTAATTGCATATAAAACAGTGTGAAAAGGAAAAAAAAAAAAGGAAACAAGCGAGAAATGAAATAAAAGAAAACCGAAACGAACATCGCCGACGCAATCAGCACCGCATATACAGGGTGTTTCATCGGTTGGGGTATCGCGAATTAAAGTGCCTAAATATAAAAATGTCGACTTCAAATTTTAACCACTTATAGAACTTTTAAACCGCTACCAGTAGGTTAGGTTGTTTTTGAGAATATTATTTTATTTAATGCGTAAATAAAAAAAAACCTTCGTTCAAAAAATCAAAAGTACTCAGATTTTATTGAAATTCAGGTGTTAAAAAGATATGTCTATAAAATCAACTATGCAATTGAAAAAAAAATTAAAACTTAATCAATTATTGAATATTTTACAATAATTTCAAAATTAAAGGCAAGACGTTGAAGAATTTATGGGTTTTTTATTACAGTGTTGCGTGTTGAGTTTATAATAAATTTTTATTTATTATCCGTCATAAATTTAAAAGGACTACCTGTTTGCGGACGTTGAAGAATTTATGGGTTTTTTATTACAGTGTTGTGTGTTGAGTTTATAATAAATTTTTATTTATTATCCGTCATAAATTTAAAAGGACTACCTGTTTGCGGACAGCACAATTAGAAAGTTAAGTACCATAAATCTGTCGTAAGAAAAACGACATTATTTAATATTGACTTTATTTGACAAACGGTTTCGTTTATAAAAATTCTGATTGTGAAGTTAATATGGGTGATATTTCCACGTATCACCATTCAAATTTGAACATTTTTTGACCACTTTTAATTTTTGATAATACGTTTTTTTTTTAATTTACGCATTAATTAAAATAATATTATCAAAAACAACCTAACCTGCTGGTAGCGGTTTAAAAGCTCTATAAGTGGTTAAAATTTGAAGTCGATATTTTTATATTTAGGCACTTTAATTCGCGATACCCCAACCGATGAAACACCCTGTACAAACACACATCTGGTCATTGCAGGGTGAGAAAATAATACTCGGAATTTCGTACATTTTGAGGCAACAGTAGTGTGTGTACTGCAGATACAAATGGGGAGATTACGAGAGTCTATCATCTCTAATTACTTGCGAAAGTTGCAGGTGGTGAATATCACACGCAGGAGCGCTTAATTTACAACGTTGTTAACTCCTCGAATGGAAGATTATGCGTCTGATCGTAAACTATAGCATTTTCGTTCTCTCGCAACTTTAATTCCTACCCATCCAATAAGAAAAGTCACAAGTTGTGTATCTCAACAAGACGCATAAACCGCTATTTACGTCTTATGTAGTAAAATTATTAAAGGACAAGTCACATAAAATTTTATATTAACTAATTTGTTAGTTACGTCGATAATCACCTCTAATAACAATAATAATAACATTAATCGAAGAAATTTATTTCTTATTTTGCAATCAGCATTGATAACATATAATAGGTAATTAATATTATTATCTTCTTACTATTGTGCGTGCTGGGTTGGACTTATTATGCTGTTGTCGTGTTTTAGCTAGCTCTGATGGTAATTGCACGAAAAAGTACAGAGGTATACAGGGTTACCGCTAAATAGGTACCAGGCTATTGAATCTGAAGAATATATTACACTAGTGGCCCCAAATTAGCAATGTACAGAACCATACATTAAACTAAATGTAACCACTTACATTCTCTTTTATTATAATGTTTCAATTGCCACTCGTTTGTTTGTTAACTATAAAAATTTATTTCTAAATTTTATTTATTGAATGACCCCTTGTATATGATTTTCTACAAACCAAATAAATTATCTTATGAAAATTTGAATTACTAATTTTTTTTATTGTATACCCCACTAGCTTTATTATAAATCCTTGCACAAATTGTAAGGAATTTTTCTACTAATTCAACCTTACTATTGGTATAGCCAATTATAACTTCAAATCCTATCTTTACTATTATGTCAATTCATCAAATCTTACTTTTTTTCTTACCTTTATATTATCCTGAATACTAAAGGAACTTAATACGGTACTGCCTTCTCGATCTTAATAAACCATTAATAAAGGATATTTTACGTCATAAAGTTGGCACTAATAAATCCAATATCAGATGTGTGAATGAACACAATTGTTCAAAATTACACTTATTTAACCAAATTAATTTCTTGTATATTGTGAAATGTTTCGCACAAAATGATTATTATATGACTCAAACTATGACAACCGACAACATATAAATACTATAACCGGTAAGTAACCCATCATATACTCGTCTCTTAATATGATTTATAAAATGACATTTATTTCTTTCAGGTTAGAATCGTCTATACTATTTACTTGAACTAATTTTCATTATTACAAAATAAAACGATAACCTTTTATTGTATACTTCAATTTAATTAATACTAGATCCTCGTGAATAAATGGAAAATTCTACAAAGACACCAATTTATAACAATACTTTATCAAGGTAAATTCTCTTATAATATAAATAATAGGTATTTTAAACAAGCTAATTCATATAGCTACTTTCTTGAAAAGTTTATGTAATCATTCCATTTCAATATTAATGTTCAAATAACCGTAATAAATAAATCATTTAATACATTCTTTTACTAGTGAAAAATATTCATGACCTTGACATATTTCTGGAAATTAGAGATTTAAATTTTACGTTGTTCAATCAAATACAACAGATGTAATATCTTACTGTTTAGTTTGTTATAAATAATAAATTACGTTAATAAATAGTCAATTCTTTTATAACGTTAATATAAATAAATCTTTTGATTGATCTTACTTTGATCTGTCAATATTAATAATCAAAATTTGTAATACTTAATGTTTTCTTCTTCTAGGTATATTTATATCCACTTCCTGGTGATTATGATGTCGTCTTCAGCTTCCTCGATGTTTCTATACACCAAATCCGTACGAACTCTTGATGAATTGAAACAAATTAACCTGTGTTAGATCTTGTTCGATATTCGGAATAGATAGTCCTTTTATTTAAATGTTGAATCTCTTGTAAAACAGCAGCCTCTCTTGAATACCAGGACTCGTAGAATACAACAGCCTTTTTTTGGAATGCCGGATCTCTTGAAATTCAGCAGCCTCATTTGAACACCGGATCTCTTGTAAAACAGCAGCCCTTTTTGGAATGCCGGATCTCTTGAAATTCAGCAGCCTCTTTTGAACACCGGATCTCTTGTAAAACAGCAGCCCTTTTCCGACTCTCAGACTTCTTAGTATGTAGTAGCTCTTTTTCTAGTAATTGGCGATCCTATCTGAATATTAATGGAAGAATCTCACCTGTGACTGGATCTTGTTCAATACGGTATGTTCTATAACTTTTATATTAAATTTATCCGTAGTAGTACGTAGTTATGTCAAAAACACACTTCTATATTCTATTTGAATTGTTCTTGTGTTTTATTTTGGAAAGAATACTCCCTTTTTAAAAAACACGTCTAACGTTTTTTAGAATTCGAAAAATTCTTCTTATTTATTTTTCATATACTTGGCAATTCAAATATAATTTCCTTTAGCCAATAAACATTTTGCTTCAGTATTTAATATTAACAACACAGCGTTTAAATCCTCTAATATACCATAAATACTTCCTAAAGTTACATAATCTGATTATCTAAATTCTTTTTATAATTTTAAAATCATTTTCTAGTACATTCATGTATTAAAACCCATTTCTATTCAATATCATATTCAAAATGTCAAATAATCACAGATCCTGAATTTAAATTATTCCCGCGAACTTATCAACATTATAATCTATTCACATTTCAAAATTAGTTCTTATTTCTTTATCACCTCATTAACGTCAATTACGCAAGTTTTTACAAATTCATAATACATTTTACAATATAACAACTAATATTCAACTCTCTTTTTTCCAGAATATTGTGAACTTCTAAGAAAAATGAACCTGGTCAACCTTTCCAAATACAGGTGGTTCAGAGTAAAATACACCCAATAAAGTAATTTATGTATTAAATATAAACCTTTCACTAGTACTTCAATAAACTTTTTTCAACATCATAATAAATCAACCTTCGTTTAATTAACTAAATTTGAAGAAAATAACATTTGATAAAATATTGTTAGTGTATGTCTTCTTACTATAACAATATATAAATGTCTAACTGAAAATCAAAAAAGAAATTTTTAGGGCCAAAATGTTGTTAAAGTCGGTCCATAACTTTGTTTATCCTATACGCATTTACGTAAATACCACTACACCGAGAGAAATAAAATGTTCAGTCAACCAATTTCTAGTTAACTCTATAGTTTTCGCTGGTTCCCGCTGAGCAATCATTTCAGAGTTTTGAATCAAAACGTATGGTTTATCAAGTTTAAGTTATTGAATCAATGATTTTGCGCGTTTGATACAATATTGTATAGAATATTATTTGAACTTGAACTTTGAAAGAATGTCTCGCGTTGCTAATGCGACACTGTCAATTTATTTGAACAACAATTTACAGTGTTCGATCAAAAGTAGCGAATGATTGAATCTCAGTCAATGAACAAAAATGTTGTATCAGCAATACTGGCAATAAAAAAATGAAAGTAATTGGTTCATTAGTTCGCCTCTGGTTATCTGAATAGATTATTTGTTCAGTTAATATGAAAAACGAGAAAAGCCAAAAACTATTGACTGAACAATACCGTTTTTCTCAGTGTAGTAATTCCAGTTTATGGTTCTTCCAAAAAAAAAAACCATAAAATGTAAATAGTTACAACCTTTGAGAATAAATGGCAATTGAAAAGATTTTCTATGGCGATGTTTTTTTCTTCTAATTAGCACGCCTTTATGTGGAAAAGGACGACAACCTCGGTGAATTACCATGTTTTTTTTCGTTAAATATAAAAATATTATTTTGAAACTTGAATTCCTCGTATGAAAATTATTATGTTTGCATATTAACTACGGCAGGTACGGACTCGAGGAATGAAAATACAATTTCTCGTCACATTGTGTCACATACTGTCATTAATATTTGTCATTATATTAATGACAGTATGACACTTAATGATATAACTTAAGACAGACGTTTTACATTCCATGGCAAACCTTTATCAATATAATTTTTAATCTCGCGGTATAATTCAAATTTAGAAATGATTATAATCTAAAATAACTTTAGTATTATACAGACTTAATTTAAAAGCACAATGCGATACAATCTCGCATAATAGTAGACATCAACAAATGCATCAGATGTAAAGGTATATAATTAAAATTATTTATTAATTGTCTGGGTAAGACAATATATTATCATAAGTATGGTAGTATCCATAAACACCTATTACATTCAATCTTTTTCATTGTCACTTACGAACAATACCTGTTATGCAATGTTATTTTATTGATACTGCATTATTCCTCACGACCTATTCACTTGCGTTTTTACCAACACGTTCCGCATAGCATACATTCCTCTATAAAATTAACAAAAACAATTATTATATAACACTGGAATCGGTACACTTCTGAATTCGGAGCACATTCAAAAACAAAGTACAATACAATGTAAATTAGATCTTTCGTTTTCGGAATAGAACAATATAGGTACTGTCGACATAATTATAACCAATTAGTTTTTTCAAGATTACAGCATATAATTACCGTCAATATTCATCAGTGGTGATTGTGAGTTTTTTTTTTAAACTTTTTTGTCTTTATTTATCTACACATACAACTTGTTTTTATAATTACCCGAGCGAATTTGACTATTGTACATATTTTCACGATACAACCTTGACACAAAATTGCCACTTTTTTCTCTCTCTTTTCACTTCAAGCCCATAAATGGCGGTGAAGCAGAGTGTGTGAAGTTAGCCCCCCTTTTTTCGAATATCGGAAATCTGACGGTTGTTCCAGGTTGTTCTAGTTGTTCTAAACATTGTTCCAAAGAATCTCGAAAAAAAAATCAAAATTGGCCGAGATAATCGGAAAAAACGAGTTTTTGCCAGCCCCCCTTTTCTTGAAAATTGTAATTCTGATGATTGTTCTAGGTTGCTCTAGGTTTGTTCTAAATTGTTCCAAAGTATTTCATAGAAAAAATCAAAATCAGACGAGAAAATGGGAAAAAACCAAAGCCAAAAGTATGAAGTCGGACCCAGTTTTTGCAAAAATTAAAATTTTGACGGTTGTTCTAGGTTGTTCTAGGTTTGTTCTAAACATTGTTCGAATACGTCAAAACCGTATCTCTTATATATCAAAAGATATGGCAAAAAACCAAATCCAAAAGTGTGAAGTTAGCCCCCCTTTTATCGAAAATCTAACTTCTGACGGTTGTTCCAGGTTGCTCTAAGGGTGTTCTCAATTGTTCCAAAGTATTTCAAAAAATAAATCATAATTGGCCGAAAAAACGGCAAAAAACTTTTTTTTTCTGGCGGCCCATTTTTCGAAAATCGAAATTCTGACGGTTGTTCTGGGTTGTTCTAAGTTTGTTTTAAATTGTTCCAAAGGATTTCAAAGAAAAAATCATAATTGGCCGAGATAATAGAAAAAAACCATTTTCCCACGGACCCCCTTTTTGCGAAAATTCAAATTCTGAGGGTTGTTCCAGGTTGTTCTAGATTTGTTCTAAACATTATTCTTATACATCAGAACCGTATCTCTTATATTTCAAAAGATATTGCAAAAAAACGTTTTTAAAAAAAGTGTGAAGTTAGCCCCCCTTTTTTCGAAAATCTAACTTCTGACGGTTGTTCCAGGTTGCTCTAGGTGTGTTCTCAATTGTTCCAAAGTATTTCAAAAAATAAATCATAATTGGCCGAAAAAACGGCAAAAAACTTTTTTTTTCTGGCGGCCCATTTTTCGAAAATCGAAATTCTGACGGTTGTTCTGGGTTGTTCTAAGTTTGTTTTAAATTGTTCCAAAGGATTTCAAAAAATAAATCATAATTGGCCGAAAAAACGGCAAAAAACAATTTTTTTCTGGCGCCCCTTTTTTCGAAAATCGAAATTTTGACGGTTGTTCTAGGTTGTTCTAAATTGTTCCAAAGGATTACAAAGAAAAAATCGAAATTGCCCAAGATAATAGGTAAATCGATTTTACCTATTATCTATATTTTAAAATGAATAATAATACTCATTTGTGATTCAGAATAAAGCAGAAGCAGTAAATATACATATATTTTCCCAAGTAATATAATTCATTTGTTTGAAAACAATATTGTTACTAAATGCTGATGCTCCTAACATAAAATAATATTAGAACAGTGACGTTAGTTACATTATTAATGTAGATTAAAAACTACCTCATAAACATATTGAGAATGATTATACCTTGCTCATAAAAAGATTAGTGTTTTTCTCATGAGCTGCTAGGTTGATGTTTCTTTGTTTATTTTTATTAGAGTTCATGCTTTAGTTTATCCCTAAAATCTAAAATATATATTTTTTCTGTAAAATTTATTTATTGATATTATTATATTATTTGATAACATTGACATAAATAATATATTTTTTTATCAATTTGGTATTGTAAAACAGCCTTTCCCAAATCGGCTACTCTTTGACGGATATACTATCTTATATTATCTAAATAGGTACCTATATAATATTTTTTCCAAATAAAGTAATAGTAGCCTTTGAATCGTTTTAGTGAGAAAATTAGACAGCATATTTCAACATGTTTACGAAGGGGGGCTACAAAAAATAAGCATACTTGATAGGAATGTCTACACGTGCTTGCATTCCCGGAGCAAAAACCATGAAAAAAAGTGGCCAGACCACGGCTAGACAAAATAACGTTGTAGTGGTTTACTATAATTAAAATTTTCAAACTTCAAAATCAGTATTTTATTTTTATTATTACTAGACAAAATAAAATAACAAAGGGAGCCTGATAGACTTCCCCATTTTGTTTGATTTTAGTTGGGTACCCATATCCAGCGCTTTTTTTTTTTGAAATACTTTGAAACTGTAAGAATTTCGATTTTTAAGAAATAGGGACTGGGGAAAAATATCGTTTTTTCATAACCGGTTTTGATTTTTTCTTTGAAATAGTTCATCAGCATTTGGTAACAATATCGTTTTGTAATAAATGAACATTATATTTCTTGCGAAAATATATATTTATTGCTATATTAGATGTTTATTTCTTTAAATAGAACTGCATCATACAAAAACTTCCTTCAACACAGTAATGTTCGGAAAGTGCATTCCGCCCATTGTAAAATCGTTTTTTCCTATTATCTCCGCCAATTATGATTTATTTTTTGAAATACTTTGGAACAATTGAGAACACACTTAGAGCAACCTGGAAAAACCGTCAGAAGTTAGATTTTCGAAAAAAGGGGGATAACTTCACACTTTTTGAAAAAAGTTTTTTGCAATATCTTTTGAAATATAAGAGATACGGTTCTGATGTATAAGAATAATGTTTAGAACAAATCTAGAACAACCTGGAACAACCCTCAGAATTTGAATTTTCGCAAAAAGGGGGTCCGTGGGAAAATAGTTTTTTTCTATTATCTCGGCCAATTATGATTTTTTCTTTGAAATCCTTTGGAACAATTTAAAACAAACTTAGAACAACCCAGAACAACCGTCAGAATTTCGATTTTCGAAAAATGGGCCGCCAGAAAAAAAAAGTTTTTTGCCGTTTTTTCGGCCAATTATGATTTATTTTTTGAAATACTTTGGAACAATTGAGAACACACCTAGAGCAACCTGGAACAACCGTCAGAAGTTAGATTTTCGAAAAAAGGGGGGCTAACTTCACACTTTTTTAAAAACGTTTTTTTGCAATATCTTTTGAAATATAAGAGATACGGTTCTGATGTATAAGAATAATGTTTAGAACAAATCTAGAACAACCTGGAACAACCCTCAGAATTTGAATTTTCGCAAAAAGGGGGTCCGTGGGAAAATCGTTTTTTTCTATTATCTCGGCCAATTATGATTTTTTCTTTGAGATCCTTTGGAACAATTTAAAACAAACTTAGAACAACCCAGAACAACCGTCAGAATTTCGATTTTCGAAAAATGGGCCGCCAGAAAAAAAAAGTTTTTTGCCGTTTTTTCGGCCAATTATGATTTATTTTTTGAAATACTTTGGAACAATTGAGAACACACCTAGAGCAACCTGGAACAACCGTCAGAAGTTAGATTTTCGAAAAAAGGGGGGCTAACTTCACACTTGTTTTAAAAACGTTTTTTTGCAATATCTTTTGAAATATAAGAGATACGGTTCTGATGTATAAGAATAATGTTTAGAACAAATCTAGAACAACCTGGAACAACCCTTAGAATTTGAATTTTCGCAAAAAGGGGGTCCGTGGGAAAATCGTTTTTTTCTATTATCTCGGCCAATTATGATTTTTTCTTTGAGATCCTTTGGAACAATTTAAAACAAACTTAGAACAACCCAGAACAACCGTCAGAATTTCGATTTTCGAAAAATGGGCCGCCAGAAAAAAAAAGTTTTTTGCCGTTTTTTCGGCCAATTATGATTTATTTTTTGAAATACTTTGGAACAATTGAGAACACACCTAGAGCAACCTGGAACAACCGTCAGAAGTTAGATTTTCGAAAAAAGGGGGGCTAACTTCACACTTGTTTTAAAAACGTTTTTTTGCAATATCTTTTGAAATATAAGAGATACGGTTCTGATGTATAAGAATAATGTTTAGAACAAATCTAGAACAACCTGGAACAACCCTCAGAATTTGAATTTTCGCAAAAAGGGGGTCCGTGGGAAAATCGTTTTTTTCTATTATCTCGGCCAATTATGATTTTTTCTTTGAGATCCTTTGGAACAATTTAAAACAAACTTAGAACAACCCAGAACAACCGTCAGAATTTCGATTTTCGAAAAATGGGCCGCCAGAAAAAAAAAGTTTTTTGCCGTTTTTTCGGCCAATTATGATTTATTTTTTGAAATACTTTGGAACAATTGAGAACACACCTAGAGCAACCTGTAACAACCGTCAGAAGTTAGATTTTCGAAAAAAGGGGGGCTAACTTCACACTTTTTTTAAAAACGTTTTTTTGCAATATCTTTTGAAATATAAGAGATACGGTTCTGATGTATAAGAATAATGTTTAGAACAAATCTAGAACAACCTGAAACAACCCTCAGAATTTGAATTTTCGCAAAAAGGGGGTCCGTGGGAAAATGGTTTTTTTCTATTATCTCGGCCAATTATGATTTTTTCTTTGAAATCCTTTGGAACAATTTAAAACAAACTTAGAACAACCCAGAACAACCGTCAGAATTTCGATTTTCGAAAAATGGGCCGCCAGAAAAAAAAAGTTTTTTGCCGTTTTTTCGGCCAATTATGATTTATTTTTTGAAATACTTTGGAACAATTGAGAACACCCTTAGAGCAACCTGGAACAACCGTCAGAAGTTAGATTTTCGATAAAAGGGGGGCTAACTTCACACTTTTGGATTTGGTTTTTTTGCCATATCTTTTGATATATAAGAGATACGGTTTTGACGTATTCGAACAATGTTTAGAACAAACCTAGAACAACCTAGAACAACCGTCAAAATTTTAATTTTTGCAAAAACTGGGTCCGACTTCATACTTTTGGCTTTGGTTTTTTCCCATTTTCTCGTCTGATTTTGATTTTTTCTATGAAATACTTTGGAACAATTTAGAACAAACCTAGAGCAACCTAGAACAATCATCAGAATTACAATTTTCAAGAAAAGGGGGGCTGGCAAAAACTCGTTTTTTCCGATTATCTCGGCCAATTTTGATTTTTTTTTCGAGATTCTTTGGAACAATGTTTAGAACAACTAGAACAACCTGGAACAACCTTCAGAATTTCAATTTTCGAAAAAAGGGGGGCTGGGTGAAAAAGTCGTTTTTTTCAATTATCTCGGCCAATTTTGACTTTTTTTTTGAAATACTTTGGAACAATTTAGAACAAACCTAGAACAACCTGGAACAACCGTCAGATTTCCGATATTCGAAAAAAGGGGGGCTAACTTCACACACTCGGTGAAGCATTCACATCATTAAGAAGACGGTCGGTAATGTCATGGATATTTGAATAATTGTCCAGGAATCAAGGATGATTTTTATTATTCAATCTATTGTGGTTGACAGTTTTGATTTATAAAGTATAATCAATCGTTATAGACATCTAATAATGTAATCGTAATTGAAAAGCAGTATATTATTTTTATTGTTATAAAAAAAAAAAGGAGGAACACTCAGTACAAATAAGTATTTTGAAACAAATTTAGGACAAATATCTACAGAGAGTAATAAATGATAAAAAAAGTATGAAGGAAACAATAAATCTGTGTGTTGTTTTTAACGGAACTTTATTTAAAAAATTCGTTGGTCTCTTCTTTATTACGAATTAGTTCGCTTTGATTTTGGGATTATAATAGTGTATATACAGGGTGTTTGGTACATCGTTCGCCAAATTAAATTGGCGAATAGAAGGAGGGTCATTTGCTATCTCTTAAGGCCAAATAACTCAATATTAGTCACACGGCTTTTTTTACTTTTTAATTTTTATTTCAAATTTTCAAAGTTCGGCATTTAAACTTAAACTTAAAAAAAGTTATAGGTACAGCCCCCAAATTTAAACCTTCTATTTTAAAAATTGACGATGCGTTATTGCATCAGAGACGATTTTACACTACTTACTGACGTTTGAATAAAATCGCTTCTAATGAACATTTTTCAAAACAGAAAAACCGTAATCTGTAGGACAAGCTGTAATATAACTACGCAAAATTCCAGCCTTCTACCCTGAAAATTGCGCAACCTTCATTTTATATAAATTTTGCAGTTTTTGGCACTTTGCCAAGCCCCGCTTTGGTTTCGTGAACCCTAATTTGATGCACATACAAGACTCGCCCTAGCAAGTAAATCGGCCCAGTAGTTCCCGAGAAACATATGTTAAATAAGGGTGTCAAGTATTATTATATTGATATCAGTAAATATAACATACATTTGTTTTTCATATTTTCATTTATATTTTTGAAGTGAAAACTTCTATGGGTGCGTTGATGCATTGATTGTTGGGCACTGAACGAGACTGAGCCGTCACGCTCGGCTTGTAACGCTCGTTCGGGTAAAGTCGGTTCGAGTCGAGTCGACTAAGGGAGCGAGAGACTAGCGGTATTTAATTTCAATTAATTTGAAATTTAGAATAAATACGCGAAATATTGTATTTTTATTTTCTGAATAATTCTTGTCCGCGTGCAGATGCGATCCCGTGCCGCCCGGGTGTAAGGCCGACACGTTACCATTAGACCAGCGCGGATACTCGTATAAGAATTTTATTATCATATCGTCTATTTGTATATTTACAGGGTGAGTCATTGGTAGCCGCTTCTTCGATTGCTCTTTTGTGTTTTAAATAAAAGAAAAAACAATTAGTGGAAGATCCATGGTTGCTTGTGGCGCATATTGTAAAAATACTTTAAGCTCTGACGCACTTCCGGTTTCACCGGAAATGCACGGAACTTAATTTTTTTAAATGACTCACCCTATATATTTTTGGATTTTCTTGTACTGCTTTAAATTGTCGATTCGACTGTTTTTTTTTTCTCAAAATTTAGCCAATTGTTTTTGAGTTATTAAATTTTTTTGAAAATATTTGACCAAAACACCTGTTCAGAAGAAAATCATTTTCGCATTGTTTTCAAAAGCAAAAACATTAACTTTGGTGGTGCTTGTAGCCAAGAAAATTCTACATTATTTGGTAAAGTTGCACTCGACAATTCCTCAAAAAACTTTGTCTTTTCAAAGCCTATTCCTGAAATTTTCACATACCAAAAACTTACTTTTTTTAAATGGAACACCCAGTATTTTATTGAGGTATTTTGTTCCTTTTTTGATTCTCTTTCATTTTTGTTATCAATGTCCTATACCTATCTCTTGTAATTTCTGAGATAATCACTATAGGAGCAATTAGCGGTCAATTAAAGAACTACGAGCGCTGTTGTTCTATGCACCAAAATATTCGTTTAACCAATGGAAGGCAGGGATGGCGCCGGACTTCCTTAGTCAACTGCCAAACAAAGTAAATGTTATATTCAACTATCCCAAAAGTAATAATTTTACAGAATGAAGAGCATCGCATTTCAATTTTTTAATTCCGGCAATGTCCAGTTGCAGTATTTCATGTTTGACACTGTTGGTTAACATCGAAATAAAATAAAGGTTATATTTACTGACATATTTGAAGATGTCTTCAAAAAGTTTTGAAAATCCGTCCGTAGATAGCGAAGATACTCTCCACCATTAACATTTTCATCAAAGAAATAAGGTCCAATTATGTAACTACCCACTATTCCTCCTCACCGTTTTAATGACTAATGATTTTGAAAGTTTACAGGTGTGATAAAGTGGGGGATTTTATGTGTTATAATAACGGAAATTGTGACGATGAACGTATTCACTTTAATAGAAGGTGACTTCGTTGGTAAACAACAAAAAATTGAGAAAGCCAGGATAATTTATCTGCTGCCAATTGACAAAAATGTAAGCGATTCTGAACATTTCTTTCATCTAACCCTGTGTATGAATATGCTACGAGTGAATTTCATATTTCCTAATTATTCTGGATTCTGAAATTTGACTTACATTTAACGGACGACTAATTTTCGTAGTACTAGTATGGGGGTGTTCGACTACACTCGCAAGTACCATAAACGTCTTATCTTCACCAGTCATTGCTTTTTCCACTCTTTCTTTCATATTCAATGCTTTCTGTTCACTCAAACTGTCCACTAGTGTCCACTTTATATTTTTGAAAGTTTCTGGCTTGGGTTACTTCTACCAGGGATCACTGTGCATAAAGTGTGGATGCTAGCAAAGAGTTTTTTTCAGATTCACCCAAAACGTCAATCATATCTATTAACTCTTCATAAGAATAATTCATTTGGATGATAACTTTTAGCGATGCTTTTATAAGTTTGACATAAATGTATACCGACTTTCTTTAACAGTTGACTCAGGCAGTCGGCCTCATTCGAGCCTATATTGGACGAATATTTGAGTGCATAGAACAGCGCCCGTAGTTCCTTCATTGACCGCTAATTGCTCCTATAGTGATTATCTCAAAAATTACAAAAGATAGGTACAGGACATTGTTAACAAAAATTAAAGAGAATAAAAAAAGGAACAAAATGACTCAATAAAATACTGGGTGTTCCATTTAAAAAAAATAAGTTTTTGGTATGTGAAAATTTCAGGAAGTAGGCTTTGAAAAGACAAAGTTTTTTGAGGTATTGTCGAGTGCAACTTTACCAAATGATGCAGAATTTTCTTGGCTACAAGCACCACCATAGTTAATGTTTTTACTCTTAAAAACAATGTGAAAATGATTTTTTTCTGAACACGTGTTTTGGTCTAATATTTTCAAAAAAAATTAATAACTCAAAAACTATTGGCTCAATTTTGAGAAAGATAAAACAGTTGAACACACAATTTAAAGCAGTACAACAAAATCCAAAAATATATAGGGTGAGTCATTTAAAAAAATTAAGTTCCGTGCATTTCCGGTGAAACCGGAAGTGCGCCAGAGCTAAAAGTATTTTTACAATATGCGCCACAAGTAACCATAGATCATTCACGAACTGTTTTTTCTTTTATTTAAAACACAAGGGAGCAATCGAAGAAGCGGCTACTAATGACTCACCCTGTAAAACTTTATCAGACCCAGGGAAATGTACTAGAATAAGGTATACACAATAATAATAATAAATATATATTTTTTAAATGTAATATAGAACAAAAATGGAAAATGGAAAATGTAAATGTAAATGAATATAGAACGAAAAAAAAAGTTGTATTTCGTATTATTAACCTCGCCTTGATGAAGTTTTCACTTGCACCGTGTATTCTTAAGCACAGCCATTTTTTTTCTAGCTTTGTCAGATCCTACACCTTTCCTTCTCTAAAATGTACTTAAATTTCAGTATATATTTGTTGAAATAAAGATTAATATTATTGTTATTAAATAGGTATAGCGTTTTATTTATTTCGCAATAAACGTGTTGATGTTTAAAAATATTTTTTTTATTTTTATAATATCCTTGGTAACAAAAAACACCAGTGAAAGCTCATAAAAAAGTGTACAATAATAAAAAAAAATCATTACTGATTTTACAAGGGCATATTTGTAAAAGTAATAAGTAAAACTGCTCGTCCCAGACCGGCCAAAATAAATCGAGACAATGTAATTCGATTCGCCCGGACAGGTTCGGTTAATTACTTAAAATCGATTAAAACGGCGTCGAATCGACCGACTATATCCCGTGAACAAAAACAAATCGTCAACAATTCCTTCACTGCACTGGCCGGGTCTAAATATAGAAGCGCCGCTGATGCAGGAACAAGCGCTCTCGCCTTTACAATATATTTCGTGCCCCCCGTCTGCATTTTACGAATAAGGTCGTTTAACACTGAATACGACCTTCATGGTCAGATATTGCAATTTATCGGTGGAAAAGAAACTTTTTTTTTTATTCCAGTCGTTGCGTTTTTCCTAATCTGACCGGCCCAGCTTGTAACTTGTAACGTGTATTGTTTATGTAAAATAATTATATTTTAATGATTTTTTCATTAAGTTTATAACAATCATTAATATGCAAATTATATACCATAATAGTATACAAAGCCCCAGTGTAGCCTGTTAATTAGTTTATCACTGGAATCTCTCGTAAGTGGTCAAAAAAGAAACTTGTTTGAATGAAACAAAACGGATTTTTGTGTTTTATTTTGATTAGTAATTAGATCTATATTACATATTATATACAGGGTATATCACGACGAAATGGATATCAACTTTCTTATTTTAAATGGAATACCCGATTTTTTATGATTGATTCGTATTTCCAACTTAATTTTAAGGATACTTTGTCTGATAAACTTTGCCTCTAAAATTAGCCATTTTTGAAGTATTTCAATTTTTGTAAAAAAATTGACAGCTTCAGACTATTACTCATAACAACATTCCCAATAATTGAATGCATGCACATATTTAAAATTTTAGGTAATCATTTTGGAAAGTATCCTGCTTCAAGTGCGGTATTATAAACTTTTCAAAATAATACAGGGTGATCAGAAAACCATGTTAAACATTTCATCCAGAAAATATCAATATCTTGGATTGCACGTGTTCAAAATTAGGGGCAGTATGTATTTACTTCCCTATAACTAAACGTCTTAGTTTCAGAGTTATTTTGGAAAATGTATCAATTCCCTTAAAGTTTTATTTTGTATAATCAGTTAGGCTATGGAAACTCAAGTAGATAAATAAAAGCAAAAAAGTCATCGTTTAATAATGTCCTAAAACATTTAAATGAAAATTACACAATATCCAGAAGAAGTAGTCATAATAATAATTTCTAATAATCTGAAATAAAGTTTTCAAACACATCACCACCTCTTTCTAAACACCTTCTTACTCTTTTTAAAATGTTCGTACGCGTGGCATGCTGAATCATGGTACCGTCTAGATCAGTGGTTCCCAAACTTATTTTGCCTACTGCCCACTTTGAGAATAAATTATTTTTTAGCGCCCCCATTTTTTCACCTACTCAAAAACCACTATAACTTCAAATTAAATTAATTATTGTGAGCTATATTAGCGGAGATTAAACATTCATTCTAAACGAGACTTTTACTATGGGTTATAGTAAAAGTCTCGTTTAGAATGAATGAGTTAACTTGAGACCTGAGCGTAGTAGGTAGTACACAACGGCGCTCAGGTCTCAAGTTAACTTTTACGGGCTACACCTGCCAATGAGAATGATTATTGAAACGCAACTTTATGGTATTCAGACAAAGTATCTTTTATTCAAAATTCAAAATAAAACAAACATAATCGATTCTAATATAAAAACTAATGTGAAGGATGAATCTGATGCTGTTTAATAAGTTTGTTGATATCAGGTTCCAATTTACTCAAGAACAGCCGCAAGTCACCACGTTCGGTAACATGCAAACGATTTCTCTTTTTAGTAAGCAGCGTTGCTACAGCACTAAATCCACGTTCACACAAATATGACGATGGGAATGCTATCAAGAATCGTTGAATGATTGACCACAATCCAGGGTACAATTGCGGGATCGGTTTTTGTAGCCAAAATTCTTGGTAGCCATTTTTGAACTTGATTTTTATTTCCTCGTTCGTTGTCAATTCTATAAGTTCTTCTTCCAGATGTGGTGATATTGCTGTGTTGACATTTGAAAACGGATCCAACACCCAGTCTGGTATTTCCAAGTTCAAAATATCCTGGTATCGTTCGGTGAAGTCAATGTGGAGCTTTTCCAAATGTTGGCAGTAGACAAACAAGTCGTCGTTACTGCAGGATACTGATAAATTCGGAAAATTATGAAACTCACGTCTGCCCATATTCTTTTTGTGTAGAAGCAGTTTGGCTGCGAAAGCAGCAACGACATTTTTTGTTTTAATTAAATTTAGTTCATCGCCTTGCAGTTGGAGATTCATGTTGTTGAACAATTTATACAGGTCTGTCATGTAAGCTATATCATTTTTTGATGTAATGAGCTTGTTGCGCAATTCTGTATCTTTAGTTTCCAAAAACTCTATCACAGAGTCAAACAGGTTGTAAAATCGAGTCAGACAATTGCCTCTTGATAGCCAACGAACTTCGGTATGAAACAACAAACGGTTGAAATCTTCGTCATTAGTAACACAAAGCTGATGAAATAATCTATCATTCAAAGAGCAGTTACGGATTTTATTGACTGCTTTGATGACATATTGCAGTGATTGAAATAGTCGTTCACTTAAATTTCTAGCAACCAAATGTTGTCTATGAATAACGCAATGTACAGCAAGGACATCTGGAATTTTATTTTTTACGTACGCTATGAAGCCTTTATGGCACCCTGTCATAGCCGGAGCGCCATCCGTAGCAACTGATATAATATTTTTCAAGGGTATCTCTTTCTCATCACAAAACTTTTCCAATGTATTGAATATGGTTTCGCCTTTTGTATCGGTCTCTAAATTTCTAGCAAACAATAGTTCTTCACATATTTTCTCATCTTTAATAAACCTCACGTAAGACAGCAACAATGCTTCATTAGTTGGTAAAGTGGACTCATCGAGCTGAATTGAGAATTGACTAGTCCTCAGATGATTGCACAATGATTCTTCTATGTTTCCGGCCATTTCATCAATTCGTCTTTGCACAGAATTATTACTCAAAGGAATTTTTCCGATAATATCTGCGGCCGGTTTATGAAGCACAGTAGTTATTACTTCCTTTATTGCTGGCAAAATTAACACTTCTCCGATGTTGTGTGGTTTGCCTTTTTGAGCAATTAACAAAGAGATGTTGTACGAAGCTCGAAGTCCGTCGTCATCTTGCTTAGCAGCCGCGAGTATTATGCTTCTTCTCTAGGTCTTGAAAATATGCTACATTCTTGTCTTTCTTATCTGGATGCATTTTATTCAAATGATCTTGAAGTCTTGAAGGCTTCATTGCTTCATTCGAAAATGTTTTTAGGCATAGAAGGCACAAAGGCGACGATGGGTTTGTAGGATTTTCAATGACTCCGAATTTAATATATTCCGCACAGTATTGCCGTCTCTTCTTTTTTGCTTCCGACATTGTTTTGTTTTGAGAAATACGTAAGTATAAGTGTTGAACTTAAGTACTGCTTATCTATTACGCGCGAAACCGCAAATGAAAATAAAATAAATATTACGTTGTTTATATAGGATTGCATAAGCAGCACGCACCGACAGGAATAAGACAAACATGCATAAACTCGTTTATCTCATTCGACGCTCAATCGTACTCAACAAGTAAGAACAAGTATTCTATGAACCAGCCGATTGATACAGTTGCCTTTTTATTTGTTTGTTTGTGTCTCTTTTCGTTTCGAAACGGAGCGACCGATTGATATGTTTTTTATTTTATTTATTCAATAAAACAGGACAGATATATGAACTACTCGGAGAGAAATATCGAACCGAGTTGGTTTGAGCAATCTCTTAATTAATATTAGTTGATGTTCACAAGCTGTAGTCGAGAGTAGGGATGGGACATCGGTGGGTAAACATCGATATCAAACATCGATGTTAACATCGTTGATCAACATCGATGGTTGCAAAATATCGACTACCAAACATCGATGTTTTTAAACATCGATAATTATATTTATAGATTTATTTTTTGGCAGTTTAACAAAAACTTTATTATAACTTAATTAATTTACGTCCTTAACAAAATGATATAAAAGATATCACTATTCAAAAAAAAAAATAAAAGAAATATATACATTTATAATATGTAGTTAACTTTAGAAACTACTCAAAAAAAACTATATAAAAAAACAATATTATGCAATTACGCATGAAACAACCACATGACTTAAATCGTCTGATACTTAAAAAATATATACATTTACGTGTATCAAAGCTTTTTAAGAGAACGATTTTTATTTGGGATTTTATAGTCTTGCATTTTTTTTTGACTACGCTGGCAAATACCGAGATACATATGGATATGGTTTTATATTTCTGATGTGTCATCTTGCATTTAATACGTGTATCGTCGTGTATGATTGTACGCACTAGGGAATTTCCCGAAGAAGTATACATCGGTAATGTCTATCTCCCTTCTTTTTCTATGAAAATACGTTTACCTCCTTCACTTATTCTGCATGCACACATAATTTAACTTTTATTCTGCACATTAAAAGTACTATAAATTTATGTATTTAATTATATATTATTTAAATATTTATACTGAGTAATATTTAAAAGAGCCTAAAATGAAATATTCGAATTTATATGATATAGCACTGTGTAATTTAAATACTTCTTTTATTCGTAGACAATTTTACATCCTCGTAGCCTGTATGTGAGCTGTTAATTTGGAAACATTTTTGTATTTGTCAACAGAGGGCGCTGTTTTATTTTGTGATTAGTGCAAATACATTTTGTCAAGCTTAAAAGTTCGATGTTCACTATATTTCTTCTAACATCGATAGTTTATCGATAAATCTAAATTGCAAACATCGATGCAAAAACATCGAACATCGATCCTAAAATATCGATGTTCAATGAACATCGATGTTTATCGCCCATCCCTAGTCGAGAGTCGAGAGCTCAGTCGGTGTCTAAGAGTCCTCCTAGATTCTAGATGAAATTACAAATCGCCCCCTAAGCCTTTACACAACGCCCCCATTTTTTTTCTGGGTCTCTTACCGCCCCCCTTTAGACCTGCAGCGCCCACAAGGGGGCGTTATCGCCCACTTTGGGAACCTATGGTCTAGATTATTGAACGCGCCTCGCACTCTGGCCATCATATCTTCTTTGGTGGTAGCAGGTATACTGTATACTTTATCTTTAACATAGCCCCAAATAAAATAATCTAGGGGCGTTAAATCGGGTGATCGCGGTGGAAACCTATAAGGTCCTTTATTTCCGATCCACCTATCATAAAATATATTGTTTAATACTTTTCCAACAGCTCTGGTACTATGTGCTGGTGCACCGTCCATCTGAAACCATACACTACGAGCTTCTTCTGCGGACAGTGTTTATAAATCGGTCACTATTTAAATTTTCTTCATAAAAGTGCAAAGCAAATATTTTGCCATGTTTAGTAGCAAAAATACATTAAAAGTCCAAGACTCTTGGAAACGTCGTTGCCTAACAACTCAAGGATTATCTTCGGACCAAAAATGGCTATTGTGTCGATTAGATATTCAATTTCCATACAAGGTTTTTGTGAAATCGTCGTCTTCTTGTGATTTCATTAAAAACCACTCACAAAACTGCGCTCTTGTTACAAAATCAGCTTCATTAATATGTTGAACAGGTTGACATTTGTAAGCAAAATTCGATGTATGCTCATTCTGGATGCACCTACTTCAGCTTCTGCATCCTTTAGAGAATTACCAGGATGTGCTGTAAAGTAAGCAAGTGCTGTTACCTCCACATTGTCACTATCAACAACAGGTTTTCTTTTGGTTGTTTTCGGCAAGAATGATCCGAAGGAAATGCAATTTTTTAAAAGATTGCGTAAGATACTCTTGGTAGGTCTTGACCGATTTGGATATTTCTCTGCATAAACACGACATGTCCTGTCGATTACTCTATTACAGTCATCATATGTTATTATTAGATTTAAAAGATCTTCGTTATTAAATCCAGATCGCGACATTATTATTATTATTCAAGTATTCAGAAACGGAAGACAAAGAAAACGCTGAATAGCACTAGAAAATATCTTTCTGATGACAGGTAATGTGATTGCAACTTGTTTTTATTTATTCGCATGAATTGCCATAGCCTTACTGATATACAAAATAAAACTTTAAAGGAATTGATATATTTTCCAAAATAACTCTGAAACTAAGACGTTTAGTTATAGGGAAGTAAATACATACTGCCCTTAATTTTGAACGTCCAATCCAATGAACTTGAAAAAATGTAGGTTGCTATTTAAAAATAACGAGAAATTGAAATTTTCTGGATGTAATGTTTAACATGGTTTTCTGATCACCCTGTATTATTATACTGCATTTGAAGCAGTATACATTCCAAAATGATTACCTAAAATTTTAAATATGTGCATGCATTCAATTATTGGGAATATTGTTATGAGTAATAGTCTGCAGCTGTCAATTTTTTTACAAAAATTGAAATATGTACTTCAAAAATGGCTAACTTTAAAGGCAAACTATACTTAAAATTAAGTTGGAAATATGAATTAATCATAAAAAGTGAGATATTCCATTTAAAATAAGGAAGTTGATATCCATTTCCGGTGTAACCGGAAGAAGCAAAAATTTAAAACTATTTTAAATCGAAAGAGCTTAAGGCGGAACTAATATTTGCAAAATTTCAAAACTCAACTCTTATTAGTTTTCTATATTGTTCTAACGAAATATCGTCGTGATATAGCCTGTATGTATGCTTAACTTTTCATCTGTTTTAATATTATTGTATTTGTATAGAGATTTATTAGTGTTATCTTTACATAAGGCAAATAAGTTTTGAGGAACATTTTTTCCTATTACCAGGACTGTGTAATGATTTAATTATTACATTCTTAGGTATATATATATATATTGTGTGTTTATTTTTCTTAACCACTTTTAATAATAATCAATAGTATGTATTCTTGGGTATGTGGTTTTTAGGTTAAAATTAAAAAAAACGTGATTACTGCTGACGTTTCGATGTTTATTCACATCTTTTTCAAAACTTATGCATATTAAAATACTGCAAAAAAATTAGTAATTAAAGAAGACAATAATATGTAAATCCGCCAATTAAAAAGCACTTATTAAGTCAAAAAAAACAAACAAGAATGAAATAAACTAAAATAAAGCGACTCACATTAAACGGTTACAGCACGTCACAAATTAAAAACAACTGGCTTAACATTAGCCAGTTGTATTGCAAATTATTACGAATTAAAAACAATAATAAAAATAATGTCATTATATCGACTGTATTTCCGAAAATGCGTTTTGTTTGCGTGTTGTATTAATGCATAGACATTCTGTGTATTCAATAGTTGAACGTGCATGAACGAAAACAACCAAAAAATATAAAATGTGTTTTTAAATAAAAAAAAATAAAAAAAAAGTAAGCAAAAGCCTGTGTTAGGTTTATACACTTGTACTATGCATTAATACGCATTTTCGGAAATACAGTCGATATAATGACATTATTTTTATTATTGTTTTTAATTCGTAATAATTTGCAATACAACTGGCTAATGTTAAGCCAGTTGTTTTTAATTTGTGACGTGCTGTAACCGTTTAATGTGAGTCGCTTTATTTTAGTTTATTTCATTCTTGTTTGTTTTTTTTGACTTAATAAGTGCTTTTTAATTGGCGGATTTACATATTATTGTCTTCTTTAATTACTAATTTTTTTGCAGTATTTTAATATGCATAAGTTTTGAAAAAGATGTGAATAAACATCGAAACGTCAGCAGTAATCACGTTTTTTTTAATTTTAACCTAAAAACCACATACCCAAGAATACATACTATTGATTATATATATATATATATAATCAGTATCCCTTTTACCACATGGTGTCGGGTACGAGTTGGTTTATTGTTCGTATACAAACTTCCTCCACAATTCCCTATCCTTTGCTATTGCTTTGGCTTGTTTCCAGGTTTTACCTTTCTCCTTCAGTATTTTTCCAATTACTGAATCCCATGTTTGTCTTGGTCTTCCTCTTTTCCTTTTGGTTTGTATTTTTGCTTCATATACTTGTTTCACCTGTCTGTTGTCCTCCATTCTCTGTATATGTCCCCACCAACTTAATTGCTTCTGTTGAATAAACTCTAACATTGGTTGTATCTTCAGTTCATTTCGTATTTGTGTGTTTCTGACTCTGCCTGTTAGTGTTATTCCTTTCACTCTTCTCAGGTATTTCATTTCTACCGCTTGGATTTTATTTTTCTGCTTTTTTGTTAGTACCCATGATTCCGCTCCATATGTTAATACTGCTCTGTAGATTGTTTTGAATATCTTCATTTTTGTTTCTGTCGCGATTTCTTTCTTACTAATACATTTTCTGTTCATTGAGTGAAATAATCTGATTGTCTTCTCTATTCTTTGGTTGATTTCTGCTTCATCTCCTCCTGTATTTTCTATTCTTACCCCTAGGTACTCAAAATATTTGACCTGTTCAACTACAACTTCTTCAATTTTGATTTCCATCTTCTCTTCATTTGTAGTCATCACTTTTGTTTTGCTCTTGTTTATTTTCATCCCATTATCTTTCAGTACTTTATTCCAAATTTCCAGATTTTGTTGTATGTTCTTACTTTTGTTGTACTTCTGAGAGAGTCGGCTCTACTATTGCTCTTAATTTATTATTTATTAGTTGTTCGTAAATTTTTACTACTGTATTTAGTAAGGTTATTCCTCTATAGTTGTTACACTCTGTATGGTTTCCTTTTTTATAAATCGGCATTATTAATGACACTCCCCAGTCTTTCGGTGTCTTTCCGTTTTTCCAAATTCTATTTATTATTATCCATAATACTTCTGTTCCTTTTTCTCCCATGTTCTTTAGCATTTCTGCTGTTATTTTATCGTGTCCTGGAGCTTTCCCATTTTTTAGTCCTCTAATAGTTTGATGTATTTCTTCTATTTCTATTTCTTCGCTTAATTGCTCTTCTTCATCTTTATACTCCTCTGTTAGATTTTCCACATTATGCGTTTCTGTCTTTTCTGCATTCAACAGATTATAGAAGTATTCTTTCCATCTATCCATAATATCTTTATCTTCCGTTAGTATTTCTCCTTTTTCGTTGCTTATGTAATTACTAACTGGTCTTTTCTGACTTCTAAATGTTTTTAATATTCTTAGGTATAATAAATATTATTGTTGACATGTATTTGTTTAATTTACTTATCCTACAGAATATGAAAGAAATGTTTCGTCCCGGAAATGAGATAAGTAGTCGAAATTTAATAATCATCAAAGGAAAGAGAAAGTGCGTTAAGCTGTTCTCGGTCCACATTATGCTAAACAATATTCTTGTTAAATTGCTTTAGGCAACTTTCACAGCATATATATATATTTGGCACCCAGCGTGTGGGGGGTTTTGTGATTGATTTGATTTGTGAGTTAAATTATATATAAAGTCGTATATTTCACAACAATATAGATCCTCTATAATCTTATAGATTTGACTTAAACTTACAGATTTGTGAAGTTACAGAATTCGTCCAAAATTCAATCATTAATATTAAAATGTATAAGAAACTTTGAAGCATAGAAACGTTGATAACGATTATTATTTAAATGACTAAAGAATACGTATAATAAAATTGGTTCTTTAATTGTATTTCTTGTCACTATAAGTATAATACCTAGTTTTAATTTTTCATAAAATCCACGGTTGAAATAAATGAGCACCTGTAGCAATACAACACCTTCGTAAAATTTACGATTCGTTTTGTCGACGGTTTTATAAGAATCACCCGTTCAGAAAATCAAAAAATTAATTTAAAAATTAACCAGAATTTTTATGACTCTAAAACTAGAAGCTCAAAATAAAACAGCGGACGAAACGTATTTTCTGAATATGTAAATTTTATTAACGTCCATCCAATGAAAACTTTCAGATGTGGATTGCTAAGTGCGTTATGTCCGAATTATATCTGTAAAGATAAAAAACTGAGAATAACATTGATAGTCATTTTATGTTACTTATTGCTTATAACATTTTTTCGTGTCATTACAGTAATTCTATTTCTGATATTCTGGGGTCATTGGACAATAAACTATCTTAGGGACTTATACGCTGAATATGTTTTATATGCAAATTAGAGGCACAGGCATTTCATAAAATATTCAGCGGGTAATGTATATTGGATTAGGTTTTACTACATCGAAAGTGACTTTTATACACCATTTTTTATGTTTCGGAATGTAAATATGTATACGGCTGTATTTATTGATTAGCATATTTTACATCTTAATAACTTTATTTGCCGATAAAATATTCTAAAAACAAAAATAAACTCTTCGACACTTAATATATTTTTATTCTGCAAAACACGCTTTTAAATAATAAAGTAAACTAGTAATATTATTTATAACTTTATTGATGCTAACGCCCAGCCGTCTTTGCGAGTTCGCAAATCCAAGATTTTAATCTGAGCTCGAGTCATCTAAACTTACTTCTTGTCCTGTTAAGTAATTATAGGAGTTGGACAGTGTTTTATCGAAGAATCAGTTGAAATGATTTAATATCTTGTTAAAGATGCTAAATCACTTCACAATCGATCATTTGTGTTTACTTGCAGTAGCTATTCCCATTTCAGTGAGTTAGATTTAGATTGCTAAGAAAAAGTTTATTCAGTTCGCCTTACCAAGAATGTCATAAAAATACAAACGTGATTATGACATTTTCATTTTGATGCACTTGTAATTTACTTTATCGCCAACCGTCAATAAAGCGATGCCTTACTATAGCATTTTACGGAGGTAAACAAACACTTTATCGTACTGTAAAATAAAATACTTTACCTGCCGTTAATATCTGTCAACATAGTCATGAGTATATGACATTAAACATAAATCGTTTGTAGCTGTCGTAAACTGTCATTAGTTATTAAATCTTTATTTTTTACATTAACAATTTTTACTGTTAGTGATAAAATGTTGTATGCACTATGTCAGTAAAGTGCCTTTATCGAACTCGCCTGTTACTCGACTCGCTCGCTTCGCTCGCTTGGCTCAATAATCAGACTCGTTCTATAAAGGATAACTTTACTGCCTTGGAATATAAATAAGTATTTTCTATTTCAGTGCTATAAAACTCAGGAAACCCTTTTTGGTTGCATAAAGTCCTATTTTATCGACACTAATTTTATTTCTTTGAGGTTGGTCATAAATAAAGTACGGAGTCAAATCATGCCAACCACATGCAGTAGAAATTGTACAAATAATAAAAAAGTAGGTATGGGCACCACACAACTTTCTTATACGTATGTGCGTTGCGAAATGTGTATACAGAATTAGTTCTAAATTAAACTTTAAATTCTGTGTTCCTTAATAAAATAAACCTTGGAGTAAAAGTGTTATTTCCGGCCCATAAATTGAAAAATTTTTTTATAGAAATTATACCAAATCCAGCTCACAGTACTTTATTCTCTGAATAAATCTCCATAGAAACATAATTTGAGAAATGTTTGCAAAAAACTGATATTTGATAAGAGTAAAAGTGATACTCCCGGTCCAAATTTTGAATTTTTTTATATACAAAAAATGTTCCAATTCCAGCTATAAATACTATTTCAGATAAATTTGTATAAAATGCATAATTTGCGAAATATTTGCTGTTTTTCGATAACACAAAAAGACCTACTTCCGATAGGAATTTCGAAAAACTTTTTTTATAAAAACTTTCTTAAATTCATTTTTTAGCATATTTCTATAGTTTATAAATTCGCCTGAACTTAGTAGTTGACCAGATATTAGTAAATTTTGATTTTTTTACGGAAGTAAATTACTGCTGCCGGTCTACCGATTTTATTGAAAATCTAATCAGATCTCAAGAGGAAGATATAAATATAAAGGTTGGTATTTGTACCTGTAGTCGTTTGGCCACTATCGGGGTCACACAGATAGAGACAGACAGATAGACTAACACACACACAGAGAGAGAGACGTTTGCAAAAACCACTTTTTCGGTATCAGGGGACTTACTTATACTACGTATAAGAAAATAAAAAGACATACTAAAATTTTATTTGGAATAATTAACTATATAAATCGTTGGAGCTTTTGTAATTGACAGGCCCACACGAATTTGAAGCTTTTTGAAAAAATAAATTTTCTCCCTTATAGATGAGTTGTAATTGAACTATTTTTATTAAAAAATTATTGTATACAAGCTATAAAAATGAAAATAGTTAATAAAACACGTAGTTAGAGTCGATTTTGCATGTTACATTTTGTATATTTCATATAGATCATTGAAATAATAAAAATCACAATATTTTATGATTAGTTTAGCTCATAACACAACATTTAATTTCAATTTTCACGTTTTTTTGATTGAATTTTAGCAAGTACGAAATTTATGTAAATAAACCATAATGAATCGTTTGAAAAGTATGTATCGCAATATAACCGATTTTCAAATATATTCTAAGATTTCGGGTTGTATCGGTTACGCTTTGGAATTAGCCAAAGAATTAATAGAACGTATACTCACTTAAAGTTGTACGTTTGAAAATTTACATTTGTATATTTATATGAAAATCAGTAATGAAATGGAAATGATTAATGTTGTTATTTGATGGAATACTAGATAGATAATTAGTTATATAAGTTTTGGTATGTATTTGTAATGCGCAATTAGAAAATATGTTATGAAATTGAACATTGCTATATTTAAGCGATTTGGCAGCCGTTCCGAGAAGTCGCGTGGGGAGTGAGGGAAAGGGGCGGCAAAAGACAAAAAAAAGCTATAAATGAAAGGAAATAGCAGTGGGGAAAGGGAGGTGGTAAAAGAAGCAAAAACACTGCTATAACAGACCGAAAATTACATATTCGTTATTTCCATTCATCTCTAGAAAGAACTTCTTTTTGCCGCCCCTTGCAACCACCTCCACAACGCGCAGGGAATAGGGGTAAAGGGCGGCAAAAAAGAGAAAAGTAATAAACGAACGGAAATAACAGTGGAGGAAGAAAGGTAATAAAAAAACAAAAATATAGCCATAAATAAACGAAAATAGCCAATTTTTTACCACCACCTCCCCGCTCGTTATTTGCGTTCATATCTGGTAATTACTTCTTTTTGCCGCCCCTTGCACCCACCTCCACATCGCGCAGAGAGTGGGGGAAAGGGGCGGCAAAAACAAAAATGTCTATAAATGAAAGGAAATAGTAGTGGGGAGAATAGAGGTGGAAAAAAGAAAAACACAGGTATAAGAACGAAAATAGCAATGCAAACACGGCATTTTTTAGCAGCTCCTTACCGCTCGTTATTTACGTTAATCTCTAGAAATTGTTTCTTTTGGCCGCCTCTTTTTCCCACCCCAACGCCACGCTAGGAGTGGGGAAAGGGGCGGCAAAAATAAAAAATCTATAAATAACGGAAATAGGAGTGGGGGAGGTGGTAAAAAGAGAAAAAGAACCATTGAAATAAACTACAGTTCTATAAATAATACACTTATTACGTTTTTACTAGTATGAGGAAATATTGTGATGATGAAAATTTTCGACCTCGAGATTCTTGCAGATAATAATAATAATAATAATAATAATAATAATAATACATATTTATTGACCATACAACGATACAAAATTCATTAGTAATTATAATAATTTGGAACTCGTAAATTAAAATTACGATTACGATTTAGACTTAGATCTAGATCCCCATCTACATCATCGTGTATGACAAATGGATCTAGGTCAGTATGAAGTACGGATCTTCCCCTAGATCCCACATATACATATGAACAAAAATAAAAGTAACGGCATGACCTGAAGAAAATATTAATCAATAATTGGATGAACAGCTTATTTGAGTAACATGTACCTACTTCATACTGTACCACTACTACATCACATAATGGACAATTACGTGTAGTAGTAGTGATGTCCACTCTTGATACCGCAAAAGTGGTTTTTAAGAGATTGTCACTAAAGTCGGTAGACCGGAAGTAGTAGTTTACTTCAGTGAAAAAATCGAATTTGCCAATATTTCATCTACTAAGATCAAACATATTTATAAAGAATTCAAACGTACTAAAAATTAAATTTGAAAAACCTTTTTTTAAAAACTTTTTCGAAATTCCTACCGGAAGTAGATCTTTTACTCTTATCAAAAATCAGTTTTTCGCGAATACCTCGTAAGTCATGCTTTCTAGGCAGGTACGTTCCGAGTATAAAAGTATTTAAAACATAAGTTGCATACCTTTTGTATACCAAAAATTTCAAAATTCAAACCAGTAACACTTTTACTCTTATCGAATAGAATTTTTTTTGCAAATATGTCGTAAATTGTGCATTCTATAAAGATTTATTAAGAGAATAGAACTACTTCTATTTAGTATTTTGAATAATTTTCGTATAAAAAAAAAATTGTGTAATTTGAAACACTCATGCGTATAAGAAAGTCGTGTGGTGGCCACACGTCATTACTTGTTACTGATTTGCATATAATTTTCAAATACATGGGGTTTATTAATATTTAAAAAATACAATTTTAATCCATACTCTGCACAGTATTATAATTGTTTGGATCGCTGGACTGTAAGTTAGAATAGGCTGATTTCGGCGATTAATCCAGTTGTTTTAATGTTATGTTATACTTTAAAAATGACGACTAAAAACGACCTCGCCCCGCTCACTAAAGGAAGAGGGACACGCTTTTAACGTCTTTGTCGCTTCTCGTTTATAGTAATTTTATGGTATCACCATATATTATAATTCTTTGTTTTTTTTGAATTAAATACAAATCAAAAACCATAATAGTTGTCACAATCAAGAACATATACTACAAGCAAAAGCGCGGTAAGAACTATTTAATCGTGATCGTGTAGGCTCCAACAATCAAAATCAGACATCTAAATAAATAACACTTCAGAAGCGAAAAACTTCCAAAGCCCATCACAAATATGTATTTTGCAAAATTTATCGTGCAACATAAAGAAAGAAGAACTGGCAGATCAAGTATGCAAAGTTCAGGTCAGATTTAACAACATAAGATGTGAGTGTTAGTACAAAGGTAGACCAAAAATAGTAATGATCCTAATAGGAATTCTATATACGTACATGCATACATATGCCTCACACCTCTCCCGCATTTTGCGGTTTATATTGTCGTGTGACATCAGC
The DNA here is from genome assembly GCA_963170755.1 of Amphimallon solstitiale. Lineage (NCBI taxonomy): Eukaryota > Metazoa > Arthropoda > Insecta > Coleoptera > Scarabaeidae > Amphimallon > Amphimallon solstitiale. Next base: position 174,093,299 of record OY720676.1, read on the forward strand.
GCGAATGTTATTTGTCAGCGAAATGAATTGGTTTCGACTATATCACTGTCATTAGATCAGTGATTAATATGAATATGAAATGAGTAGTCCATTGTACGCATGTATGACTTATTCATAGGAGATATATGTATAGAATTAAATGTTGTGAGAGTATTCTTTTCTGGACAATTCATTAGTGCGTGCCTTAATAAATAATGTCACAGAATGTCGTTTTAATACAATTATAATAATTATTTTTTAAATCGCATTTATAATGTAGTACTAAGGATGACTACTAGCCGAAACTTGTATGGCGCTACTGTAGCATTAACTGCTTTACTACTTCACCTATCCCTCCCAGTTTTAGCTGGAGCTATTACCATACTGCGTAATTAATACCTCCTTCTTTGATTCTGCAGGAGGGGGGAGACCCTATCTTGTATTTATTTAAACTTAATTTAATTTCTTGCAAAAAGGAAATGGAACATTCCGAATATTTTGTTTTATATTTTAATCTTTATATTGTACCTACACCAATCTAACGAGCATCAAGAAATACGAAACCAATCATTGGTTCTATATATAGTGGTAAAACATTTCTCTAAATATCGTTTATCGCTTGGTCAACTTGAGACGCTAGTGGCCAAACGATTACCGAAATAGTCGAGACTCAAGTGCGGTCTCAGCTCCTAGAAAGTCTATAAATAAAGATAATTGGGCATTTAGGCGCTTCACGGAAGGACAATGGGAGCATCGATATTGAGATAAACCAAAGAATCCAAAAGGATAATTAGATTGAACAATAAAAAAGAAATAACAAAACAAAAAAAATGAAAGTGTACAAAACAATATACAAGCCTATACCCACACATAGATATGAATTCTGAGTAGTATCAGCAAGATAGAAGAGCATGTTGCAGGCGGCAGAGATGAGATATCTTGAGAGAGTCGAGAAAGTGACAAGACGAGATAGAATAAGAAATTAAAGAATGAGGGCACAGCTTGAAATTAATTCGGTGCATAAATTTAGTGAACAAAGGCAATTAAGTTGGTGGGACTACCTAGAAAGAATGAGAAACAGTGTTCTAGCAAAGACTGTGGGGAAAGCAAGGAGCCAAGGTAAACGAAATAGAGGCAGGCCGGGGTAAAAATGGGGCAATGTAATTGGAAGCATTTTGTCGAAAATCAATTATTGCCTATATTAAATAAAAACAAGAGGGTAATATTGGATAAATGCCGCTGTATAGCAACTGTTGTTCCGTCGTACGACGGTGTCGTCATATATTATTAATCATATATTGTTATTATTATTAATTTAATTATTATTAAGTTTCTATTTGTCACACTGTATATCAGATATTCGTGTTCCTAGTTGACCTAATTGACCATTCTATACCTGCGCGAGAAGGTACATTTGCGATGATTTCTTGTCGGCTATTAATGACCGCACGTAAAAATAATTATAACTAAGTATTTTGGAAAAACATTACTTTAAGTTTACGATCCTTTGTCAAAACAAGCAGATATTTTGCCTATTATTTAGTTAGTACCAAAAGGTTTTTCCCGTTCATAAACATTGCCTGTAATTTGCTTTGTAAACAACTGTAGATACGTGTTTCAGACTCGTTGTTCATCGTCAGTACGATGTAGCCAAGGAATAAGTATAATACGTGTATTTATATATAATTTTATAATGTTGTGATCGGAAATCGTACTCGTGACCTATACGTTGATAGCTACTGCTGAACAGGGCAATAATAATATTGGCCGAAAGACGGAAAACAGATTTACGTAATAATTTTTATTATAATTTTTTTAGACATTAATTTCTTCTAGATAATCTATGAAAGAATTAGTCATGAAGAAAGAATATACCTATATTTTTTTCTTCGTCAACACAAAGATGGGACTTATTAAAAAAGAATGTTGAGAGGTTAGTTGTAAAACCACTCTCAAGAACAAGGTGGGAAAGTCGCATTGATGCAATCAAATCAATTCGATATGAAATTGGTGAAATTTTTGATAGTTTAGTAGAATTATCTAATGACAGAAACAAAGACGGAAAATCTCGACACCAAGCACAGTGTTTAGGCACGAAACTAAAATCGTTTAAGTTTGTATGCACCATTGTCATGTGGTACGATATATTAAGTAACGTGAATGTAGTAAGCAGAATGTTGCAAAACCCAGAATTGAATTTAAAAACATGCATTGATCAATTACAAAATTTAACTGATTATTTTAAAGATAGACGTTCAGATATTGGCTTCACGAATTGTATTAATGAATCCACAAAACTTGCTGAAATAGTTGAAACTGACACTACCTTTCCTAATATTTTAGGTATACGACATAGAAAAACGAAAGCGCAATGTCAATATGAACACCCTGATGAAAGTATTAACGATCCAAAATTAAATTTAAAAAATAAATTTTATTTCGCTATATTAGATACACCAATAAACTCGTTGAACGACAGATTTAAATTATTAGAAGCGCTTAATAATGGTTTTAGTTTTTTATATAATATTAACAATTTAAAATGCATAGATGACGAAGAATTACTAAAATTTTGCCAGAATCTACAAACTAAATTCACAGATACAGCTAGAAATGAAAAAGATGTAAACGCAAACGATATAATAAATGAGGTAAAAGTTTTAAGAAGTATTGCAAAACCAAATATAAATGTCACACAAATTTTGGAATATACTGCAGAAAGATCGTTTTCAAAATTGATTTTATTAAAAAAAAAATTAGCAGGTCACTAGTTAATTTATAAACTTGTGTACTGTCCAGCCTAACTGGCACAAGATTTAGACAAATCAGTCGAAACACACGTTGTAGATTATGATTGGTGTTGTACTTATCTGGCAAACGGTGCGAAAGAAAAACTCCCTAGCTGGTGATGGTTTTACGGCGTAATTCTGGCCGACAGGAGAAATTCTACGCAGAAGCCGCTGAGATGGACGCTAAAGTACAACTTGTAGATCGACCATGACACGGTGATCCTTAACAGAAATGTACGGCCACAATATCGGCGTCAATTACTGAAGACTCAGCACGGTACTACTGGTTCCTAGTGATTTAGAGAAAAGGAAAAAAACAGATAAAACTCTGAAAATTAACACAAAAATTTTCTCAGACTTACCCCAGGTTTCTGGAGAACAACGAAACCGACTTCCAAAGTCACCAATAGCACAAAAAAATAAAACAACTTGTAGCCCACCTCGTGGTACTACAAAATTTAGGGTGACAGTAAACTACGATAACACCCACGGAAATTACCTAACTAAGGTAGCGAAATTTTCTACTTATTCGTCAAAGCCGCCGAAGCGAATAATGTCTACTTAAGACATACAAAATAATTTACTAGAAATAAGTAGTTCTGCACTAGTGTTCTTCATTCGAAAATCGACTTAAAAGTAAAGTCAGAAAACGTGCATCCTCCAAACCAATGCGCTCCAGCCACTACGCAGGCTTCTAAAATAAGCGAGACGCGGAAACAGTTCTGTATAAAAAGCGGGAAAAATTCAAAAAAGTTAACGAACACAAAATTATCCTGCAGGAGAACACATTAGTAACGAGACCTTTATAATTGTCCCCAACCATCTTCTGAACTCGAAATGTCGACAAAATTCATTCGAATTACACTTGCAACGTACGTAAGATTATATAATTAGTTATAACGAGAGGAGAAACTTCACGCCTAGAAAGTTGGCAGTCATGCAATAGTTAGCGCAATGTTCGTAATGACAGATAACCAACAAGTTCGTAAACAGACGCACGGGCCTGCCGAACATCATACATATAATAAACGATTGACAACCAGGTAAATAGACTAATTACTACCAGATATAGCACACAAGATAGCGACGGGATTTTCCCGATCAAAAACGAACTTACAGGCAATGGAACCAGGGGTAGATACGGCGATATGTTCTAAGGTTATGTTCATCGGATGACACGGAAAAATGAAATTACTGTGGAAGGCCCCACTTCTAACATCAAGAGCATGTCCGGGAAGGAAGAAAATAAGTATGCACAGTGCCTAAGCTATTCTTAAGTTAAAATAAACCCCCTTTTTTTAAGCATACAAACAATCAATGAAACCAAAGAAGGTTTTCGATTGCCACAATACATGATTCAATTGTAGCAAAGTAAATAAGGTGCTGAAAGAATATCCTAACACAATACTTCCTTTCACAAACAAGGTAACAGGAAAGCAATAAAACTAAGATGGAAACAATCAAGAACACACAGATATCGCAGCTCGAGAACATAAAATGTCGATGAAAATAACAATGTTTACATTCGAAAATTAGAACAAACGGATACATGCAGGTAGGTCAGTCCAGGCATAAGTTAACGGCCTCGGAAATTATTTATTATAAACGTAGATTTAAATAAACCTAAACGAGTAATTAACTTCATCGTGTGAATACCAGTAGCGACTCAAAAATTAAATTTCAGTAAAGTTAGCTTAAGGAACAGAAAGGTGTTCACACAATAGATATAAGGCATGTCAACCTAGATCATAAAATATACCAGGCACGGTCGAAAAGTGAAATTTACAGCACCACACCCTGCGAAATGCATAAGTCATGCGGAACACAGGCAAATGTAAAAATAAGGTATAACAATATGACGCGGCTCTGAGCGTATCGATGAACGCAATTCCATTGAATTAAACACTTAAAATACGTGTTTTGTTATATTTGAAGCACTACTGATAATTTTGTTAATTAAATAAATGTATTCACATTTTATTGTTTGTATTTATTTTATTTTGCGATTTGTTAAATATCTTACGAGATACAAAAAAATTAATAAAAAAATTGGAATCAGCACATCAAAATTATATGTAACCATTTATCAAAAATAAAACAACTCCTAAAGCCTGTTTTACATCTGTCAATTAATTCATGAATTAATCCGTGAATTTATTCACGAATAAATTCATGAACTTGATTCATTTTACACTTAACAATAAATTCCGTAATCACCTGTAACAATAAATTTTAAATCACCTAGGACGTAGATAAATAGTGGTGCTGGTTAGTATCTAACATAAAAAGTTACTAAAACTTACTAGAAAATTGACGATATTTTAGAACATGTTCTAATTCATGAATTAGTTCACCAATTAATTTATGAACTTGAATTGACGTCGATTTTTGTATTACACTCATCAATTTTTGTTCATGAAATAATTCATGAACGAATTCATGAATTAGTTGACAAATGTAAAACAGGCTTACAAAGTTTTATTTTGTAGACTTGTGTTACCAGAACAGATAATATACCAATGTAATTCAGCTTTTTTAGCTTATCTAAATAAGTAGGTACTTAATTTTGAAAGGCCTAACGTAGGTGGAATACGAATATTACTTATAATTCTGCCAATTCGTTTACGTTCGATTGGCGGTCGGTCGAGAAGAACCCATAAACTGTGAGAGAGTTACGTCATTGTATGTTTGGCTTCTACACGGTTCAGTGTTCTTGGGCAGCGAAGTCGAGGCGGTCGCTTCGTGATGACGGAACGGCGAAAGCAACAACAATAACAACGGCAGTGCGAACGCATTTGAAACGATAAAGTGAGATCTAGAATAGAAGGCTAATGATAGAGTAGGCGAGCATTTACCTGCAGCATTCGAAGCAACTATTTTCTGCCTACTCAGGTGTCTTTTGTGCAATCCATGGTATTAGTACCGTTTTTAATTGCTTTTCGGTTTACCATTGCAATAAAATATTTTAAAAAACTGTTTATTTATGTTTAATTATCTTTTTAGTTATATATTAATGATTAATATAGTTTATGTTTTTCCTTAATAAATGCTATTTGAGTATTCATTTAATACCGCAATGTTATAAACAATTCACTTGCTGTGAGAGTCGAATAACTTGCGTTATCATGACGGATACTTTGTCAATTATGCTACGCTGACAGTTGCGGGAATAAATCTTTATTATCGCTTCCAAATAGTATGAAAGAAACAAATGTGAGATATATTGTTGGTAGTTAGACGTTCTATTTATCATATGATGTGAAATTATTGCGCAATGTCAGTAACATTAAATATCTGAGCGATAGGGATCAAGTTTACATTTCAGGACTGGACATAATTCTTAATTTTAATTAATCTAATTCGAAATTGGGTATTGCTATAGCAGTAATACAATAATACTTAACAAGCTGCACATTATGTATCTAATGCTCTTATGACAATATTTTATGAATTTGTTCAACTTTCAATAACGATGTTTACAACTTACGATACATATATGTATACAGGGCAATCCAAATTAAGTGTCCACCATTGGTAACTTTGTTATTATTAAAGATACAAGATTGTTTAAATTAGCAAACTTGTAGTACTTTTAACGCTCTTCAAGATGGAAGAATAGAAAAAAAAAACAAATGAGCAACGCGTTTTCGAGTTTTGCCGAAAAATATTTTTTTTTCAAATGGAAACCTCTGTATATTATATCATTTTCTGCTAGAACTTTAATTTTTAAACAAAAAATCTTATAAGAAATCTTTTACTGGGATTAAAAATACTTGAGTTATAATGAATAAACGAAAACAGCTAAATTAGTTTTATAAACTTTATTTTATACATAAACTTATCATTAAAAGAAAATAAAAATCACAGATTTTTTCATAGAAGATGTTAAAAAATACCACCTTGTAGTTCAATACATTTTTGTACACGCTTCCGAACTTCTCGAACTGCCTTCAGTATGGTCCTACCATCTATTTGGTTTATCTTTTCACTAACTGCAATCTTTAAGGCGTTTACGTTTTCGTACCTTTGCTTATAAATCTGGTTCTTTAAATAACCCCATAAAAAAAAATCAAGCGGCGTTAAATCTGGCGATCGGGGAGGCCACTGAATAGGACCATTTGTTCCTATCCATGAAGTGTTAAAAATAGTATTTAGAAGTTGATGAGTACCTCTGTAGTTGTGCGCAGGTGCGCCATCCTGCTGAAAATGCAGATTCTGTCTACTTATGAGATCCAGATCGTCTAAGAAATTATTCAAAATTTTAGTCAAAAATTCTATGTACCTTTCACCAGTTAGAGTGCCCTCATAAAAGAAAGGACCAACAATCCATGAACCGATTAAACCGCACCAAACATTAAAACTGAAACGGACTTGGATTTACTAAAAGAAGATTTTCCTTTGACCAGTAATGATGATTTTTTTTATTGTACATTCCAGAATTTGAGAAATTCAATTCATCGGTCCATAAAATATAACGAAAGTTGTTTACATTTTGGCGACAAAAGTTAAGATACCAGTGGCAAAAAAACATTCTTCTCTGAAACTGGTTTGTACTTATAAGGAATGAATTTGTGTTTCTTCAGAATCCTATGCACAGTACCGTGACTCAAATCAGATTCATTGACAATATCTAGTATGGAATTCTCACGGTTGACCTCAAAATATGCGATAACTGCAATTTCCGTGGCCTCGCTTTTTATAAAAGTCCTTTTTGTCCTTGTTTTGGCAAAAACACTCTCATTGCCTCTAAATCTTCGGTGAAGTCTCAGAAAATATTGCTCATGTGGTTGTGTTCGGAGTGGATATAATTCAGCGTAGTGTTCTTTTGCCCTCCTAGAGGATTTTCTGGACACTAAATAAGATTCTAACATATCACACTTTTCTGAATGGGTAAAAATCATTTTTTTGTCAAATTAATAACTAGCACAATGAAACTTATGAGTGAAAAACTAATAAAACTGTACTAATATTTGACGTTTGGTAGAAAGACTTATCGTCGTTTTCATAGATACATAGAAATGCACTTGACTTAGCTGTTTTTGTGTATTCATTATAACTCAAGTATTTTTAATCCCAGTAAAAAAATTCTTATAAGATTTTTTGTTTAAAAATTAAAGTTCTAGCAGAAAATGATATAATATACAGGGATTTCCATTTGAAAAAACATATTTTTCGGCAAAACTCGAAAACGCGTTGCTCATTGTTTTTTTTTTATTCTTCCATCTTAAAGAGCGTTAAAAGTACTACAAGTTTGCTAATTTCAACAATCTTGTATCTTTAATAATAACAAAGTTACCAATGGTGAACACTTAATTTGGATTGCCCTGTATACAGTGAGGACGCGCGGGTTGGAATAAATTCATTTAAAATTTTTGGTTTTGTTTTATAGAAAAACGCTCGGATAGGTCGATTTTTATTTTTAGCTGCGGTTTTTTTAATGGTAAATTGATGTATAAAGGCTGGTCCAAAAATAAGTGACGACCATCAATTTTTTTTTTAAATGGAAACATGTTTTTTATTTAATTTATTAATTCTGCATCGAATTCTAAGTATATTTCATGTATCATGTCCTATACCCAAACTCAACAGCTATCGAGAAATTATAACCGAAATACAACAAATTAAGCCGCAAACGTTAGCGGCAGTGTTACGAGAAATTGATCTTCGGCTTGCCCATTGTCAGGAAGTTAGTGGTCAACAGTTTGAACATTTAATTTAATTTGTTTTTCTGTTTTTTTAATAAATCGGTCCTTTTCAGACAAGAGAGTTAAATAAATTTTGTAGGATACGGTTTCAGTTATTGATATGTTCAATCGTAAATTTTTCGATAACTGTTGAGTTTGGGTATAGGACATGGTACATGAAACATACTTAGAATTCGTTGCAGAATTAACAAATTAAATTCCATTTAAAAAAAGAGTTTATGGTCGTAACTTATTTTTGGACCATTCTTTGTACATAAATTTACCATCAGAAAAACCGCAGCTAAAAATAAAAATCGACCTATCCGAGCGTTTTTTTAATTATCCAAAAAAAGCCAATCAGAGTCAAGTTAGAAGAAGTAAACTTCTGTGAACACCACATTACAAAATGATTTAACAAGGAAATCTATTAAAACTAGAAAACTGATTATTACAAAAGAAAAATCGTTTTATATTTGTTAGAAATGCATCATGGGCATTCCCTATACAAAAATATAAATCACAAATATATGTGTGATCTGTGGTGTTTACCCTCGAGAATTGTGTGTATATGTTATACTCATTTAAAAGCCAGCACTCTATTATGTATCAGTATATTTCTTTATATAAGATGCAGCTGGGCTGGAAAAATGCAATATATGTACGATATTATTTTTTTCTTTAGTTAGTTCTACAGACACGTTAATATCGAATATACACATATTTAAGTACACTGTTCTCAATAGGTTATGGGCCCAGTTTACGCGATTAAACCTGTAATTAATTTCAATATACATTGTGTGATATCTATCTCAATTTTTTTTAAATAACTTAATAATCAGTTGTGTATATACATATATATTGTGTTTAAAATGAAAACATTACAACAAACGGAATATTGAACAATCTTGTGGTGAACGTTATAGTGTATGGCAATTCCGTGTCAAGACATTGCTTGCAGATATAATGTTTTAAATGTCATCGAAAAAAAATACGAGATGAACTACCTGAAGAATTAAAACAAAAGCAAAATTTAACCGCAAAAGGTATAACTAATAGAATATTTAAGTGACTTTTTTTTTGGGCTTGCCAAAGAAAATTTTGCAAAACAGATTTTGGCAAATCTTGATAAAATGTATGAAAGACGTAGTTCAGCTACACAACTCGCACTACGAAAGAAGCTCCTAACATTGAAATTAAAAGATGATGTAAACTTAATCCATGATTTCACTATTTTTGAGGACACCACTACTGAACTTATTCCGCTGGAGCAAAATTGGATGAAATGGATAAAGTATCCCATCTATTATTAACCTTGCCTCCACCCTGTGATGAAGTAATAACAGCGCATGAGACATTAAATGATGATTTAAATATAAGTTTTGTAAAAAAAAGTCTTCTAGATCATGAAGTTAAACTTAAAACTATTACTGACACAAGTTTAAAGGTTTTATGCTTCAATAAGTTTGCAAATTTGAAAAACATTCATCATCGTGAAGGAAATAAGCTTGAAAGAAACCATGTATCAGGAAAGAAAAACAAACCTTTTTATAATCCTAAAATCAAGAAAAGGTGTCCCAGGCAAGTTACAAAGTTTCACATCTGAAATGTGAACATTGTGGTCGACCTAATCTTCTTAAAAAGGATTGCTATTATTATAAGGAGTGATAGGCATAAATAATGATCGCCCACGTACACTACAGACAATTTGACAAGCCAAGATTGATAATAGTTTTGTTTTCAAGTTACAAAATCAAAATTGCATGAATCTCATTCCAAACGAATGGGCTTCTGGACTGGAAAAATGCGATATATGAGTATGTACGATATTATTATGTAGTTAATTCTACAGACACGTTAATATCGAATACACACATATTCAAATACACTGTGTTTTATTTTAATACCTATTCCCAATAATATTCCTATCAAATTTAAAATTATGTTGAATTTTTAAAAGCCAACGCAATGACATTCCAGGTAGTCAGTGATAAATCTTCTGTTTATGGATTGAAGTTATGCCAACTGCTCATAATAGCAAAGGTAAACAAATTATCTGTTGTTTGCTAAGGTATTACATATATACTTCGAGCCATTTCATGAATTTATAACCTAAGTAACATTTGCTACTGTGAATTTCTCTATATTATACGTCAATTATGTAGGTACATTCTCTGCAAATACACAATTCCAGACGGTACAATATTATGCATGTTATTTTAATGTGCAGTAAATACACACTAATAACTGTTTTGTAGAATGAAGCAGACGATAATATGCAAAACCATGATATTTATACATAAGAGCAAAACACGTGATCCACCAATTTATTTAAGTAATTATTCATAATCATTCTTGTTATTTTTTTCTATGCAAAGAATAAAAAAAAATTAGAGTTATATTTCAAGACACAAAAAACGAAGTCTCTTTTACATAAAGTTTTTGAATATACAGACTGATTTATGTAAACGTGAGTACTTCATTGATATTTTTTATAAATAATAGAAATGTTTTTTTCATTTATGCCACTGAATTTTTAAAGTAACAAATATTTTGACACCAAAGAACAATATTAGTTTACACACACAAGCAAAATTATTATCATAATGCTTTTTAGACAAAGGCACGAAATAAGTTGGTGTTGACTGATGGGTTTCTTCATTTATAAGTAATAGAAATGTTGGATAGAGTTAAAGTTATTTAACAAACTAACCGATGCAATTTAAATTTTAATTATGATTGAATATGGTGGCAAATCAATTTATTTAACTGTAAATACCCAGAGGCGAATATTCAAATAAAATTTAACTGATTTACATTTACAAGAATCAGCTTGACAAAAAATGTTACATGGTTACTAAGACTATTAATTTAATAATGTCTATAAAATCGTGTAAAAAGCTAATTATCCATTGATAATATACACACTTAGTTTATGCATATTAACTATATAAAGAGGCATATATAAATAGAAATGGATATCATAGCATTAATGTTTAAGTAAATGGGATCCCAAAAATTACAGAAATTAATGCGCGATATCCAGGTTTAGTGCATGATGCAGATATATGGACGACAACATCTATTTATCAGCATTTACAACAATATTACTAAGGAGGTCATTATAAAGAAATCTAATCAGGCAGTATGCTAGTTAGACTGTCATCGATCTAAAAATTTATTATCACTAGACAAAATGACGACCGCTACATCGAGCGCCGACATTAAGCAGGCGCGTTCAGGACACCGCTAGACCTAGTGAACCTCAGCGCTAGCGGTGCCGGAACTCCCTGAACACAAGGATTGAGAGCTCTTAAACAGCTGGCAGCCAACACAAGCGTTTTTTAAGATAAATACAGAATAAGAGTACAAGTCTTATCAGCGAACTACTTCAATTCCTTCGTTAACTTTTGAAAGTTAAGAAAGCATTTATTTAATATAAATTTAAGACATTTATTCAGAATAATATGGTAGGTCTACCAAAGAAACTAAACTTGGAGTCTGTGGCTTGAAACTACACAAAAACACTAAAACATCTAAGTCTCTGTGCGTTGTCGGTACACCAATGTACGGTCTCAAAGATACTAACAGTAGCTGTATATTTTCATGATACTTGCATATACAAACGTTATGAGACAAATGTGAATAAACGTCTAACTCTTTTTGTTTTAAATAATAGAATTTCGTAGCACCAATTCTGAAATCAGGAAATTCAGACACAAACAGATTGTATACATCTCTTACCCTAGTAGCACACAATAGCGGGCGAACGTTGGCGGTCATCAGAAAGTTTTGTCACACGCAGTAGAACTCAGAAACATAATATTGTGGTGCAACTACCAAGATTTAAACCTTCCGCAAAATTAGGACCAACTGCAGATGCGATTTCTGTATGGAGTTTACTGTTCTCAGAAGATATTTTGCAAATAGTACTACTATGGACAAACACGAAAATTCAATCGATGGGAGCAAAGTTCAGAAATACATCAAGGTCTGAACTTGCGGATATAGACATGGGCGAGGTAAAAGCGCTTATTATATTATACGGCCATATTCACTTCAAACCATGAAAATATAGAGAGAGGCAATTTTTTTTTCGGTTATTGGATATCGGTGGTGTAAATGCTTATATTCTTCATCAAGCATATGAACGTAATCTAAATTAACTGACAAAACAGACTTTCTTAAGGAGTTGGCCAACCAATTAGTTAAACCACAACTACAAAAAAGAGCGAATGTACACTTAAAACGTCAACTACGATCTACCATTTGCAGTGTCTTGAACATTGCTGATAAGCACGTACCTGAAGTATTAGTTGAGAAGCTTGAAAAGCGCAAGACCTGTTATTCTTGTCCAAGTAGACTCAAAAGAAAAACTTTTCACTTATGCTGCAGTTGTAAAAAACCAATCTGAATTGAGTGCTCTTCAAAACTATGTCAAGACTGCAAGCAAAATTTATAATTACTTTGCACATTTTAGTTTTTATGCTACTATCTATATCTTTGGACAATTATTTTCATGTACAATATTTGGTTTCATATCTATATTCTTAGAAATATGTCAATTTGTTAAGACAAGGTTTGTTTACTTTCCTCAAAAATTTTTTTGGATGTGGTATGTACAAAATCGCTAAATATTACATTTTTTGAAATTTGTAGTGACTGGAAGGATAATAAAATAATCTTTTGTATTTTTCATCTGCCTTTCATTAATTAATTAATCAATCAATAGATCTGACTGCTAAAAGTAGTAATTTTTTATTAATTACGGATATGGGTCCTGAATTATTTGCGGTCATCATGACCTCACTATACGGTAGTGCTGTAAGGAGTATTCGACTACGGCGCTTAAGGGTTAAATGTCACCTGTTGAGTTACTTTCAGAACATAAATGATCTAACCAAAGATTATAATAATTTGAAAGATATGATTGTGTCATAAGAAACTAGAAACTTCAAGCTATTGTTTCATATCATATTTATTTATAGTTCACAGAATTCGACTTCTCTATAAAAATGTTGTCCGGTAGTGTTTTACGTGATGCCCAGTACTAACCTAATCAATATTCGTTACATAATATAGGAATTAGGAACGCTTATAAGATATTACATATGCATTCAGTGTTGCCAACGAATGCTCTCATCCTGTTTTGAATAACTCGATAATTGACAATGAAGGCGCGTTCTTAATTTGGCGAAACACCTATGTGGCGGCAATTAAAAAAAAGAACCTTGTGGCATCTACATAGTGTTGTTCTAACACCTATTATGTATACAATGTGTTTCCGCTGGATGATTTAGTATCAAACTAAACAAACATATTTAGTATTCCGGTGTGTAAAATTACGACATATTCTTATATCACCTTTAGGTAATAATTTAATTGAATCTTCCTGTTACATATGCGTGACGATACGAAGTATATTAAACTTAATTGTATAAATACATGTATGTTAATGTATTAAGTGGGTATTTTAATAATTATATAATCAATCTACTAAATAGGCATTTATTATAATGCGGATGGGTAATTAATTTCAAAAGTTGTTATTATTATCTTCGTATCGAGCAATATAACATTTGAATTAAATGCCTACTAAGCGTGAGAAATATGCCATTGCATCCATTGGATGGAGGATTTGTTTCCATAATTTGTTCTACACATACCATCCAGTACAAAGCACCGGCTTTCTTGTGTTACATATTATAATGATTTAAATTGTCAATAATAATAATAATAATAATAATAATCTTTATCCATTTCAAACAAAGTACAAAATACCCTGGAACACAGGAGTATTTGTACTGGAAATATGTCACAAAGAGAAAGAACAATGGAGTTACAATAAAATCATCAATCATAAAATATACATATATATCATAAATTATAAAATACTATTATAATATTAAAAATATTTGAAAACTAAATTAATTAAAATTTAGTATCACTGCGACATATATTCATTAATAGAATAACAAGACAACGTTAACAAATACGCCCTAGCACTATACTTAAATTTACAATAAGTTTTACAAGATTTTATGCTGTTTGGCAGTCTATTATACAACCTACATCCCATGAAACCTAAGTTTTTTTGAAACAGAGTGGTTTTATGGGTCGGAGGCAGCAAATAATCCGTTTGACGTATGTTGTAATTATGCGGAGTATCAGTCGAAAATTGACATTTAAATTTATAAACATAGCACAAGATTTCAAGAATATACACGTCATATACAGTAAGAATATTGTGTTTCCCAAAGATTGTTCTACAAGATTCACGAGAAGAAAGATTGAAAATGGTACTAATTGCGCGCTTCTGCAATATAAGAAGACGCTCCGTTCCAAGACCAGATCCCCAATGAATTATTCCAAACCTCAGCCTGGAATGGAAATTGGCGTAGTAATAAGTTTTAAGAACATGAGCACTGCAAGACCTTCTCAGGTTGTACAAAGCATAACATGTTCTAGATAGTTCATTACAGATATTATCTATATGGGTAATCCACCTAAGATCCTCATCAATGGTGACACCAAGAAGTCTGGCAGACTTGCTCAATTTCACCTCATTCCCACCCAAAGAAAAACCATTCACATTACGTTCACGCCGGTTGTGGAACAAAATACATTTGGTCTTTTGGGTGTTAACAACCAAACCATTAGCACAAAGCCATTCACACAATCTTTCATAAAGACAATTAGCACTCTCAAACAAACCAGCCGAATTGCTAAATCGAATTATTATATTAATATCATCAGCATATAGTACAAGATCAGAATCCATCCCGAGAAATGAAGGAAGGTCATTGATATAAATTAAGAAAAGAGTGGGTCCAAGGACTGGCCCCTGTGGAACCCCCCTACACGAAACTCTGGTATCAGACGAAAGTCGATCAATCACCACCTTCTGTCTGCGATTTAACAGGTAACTCTCAAACCAACAGTAAGCCTCACCCCTAATACCATAATTTTGTAATTTATTGAGCAGAACATTGTGATCGACAGCATCAAAAGCTTTCGATAGGTCGACAAACATTGCAAGGCAAGGGGTACCAGCATCAATGTCGCGCAAGATTGAATTAACAAACCCATACAAAGCCGTATCAATAGATCGGCCCGGAAGGAATCCATGTTGGCAAGTCGTGAAGAGATTATTTACTCTGAAGTATGAAATGATCATTTCATTAATAAGCATTTCATATACCTTAGAAAACACAGACAAAATACTGATAGGTCGATAATTTTCCATGCAATTAGGATCGCCCCTTTTGTAAATTGGGACAATGGGTGCTATTTTTAATGAGGTCGGAAAACCCCCTCTTTCAAATGAGTAATTTACTAAGTAAACCAAAGGTCCTGCAATTATCTGGTAAACCCTCTTAATTATAAATGCTGGAACAGAATCATTCCCAACAGTTGTAGAATTACTCAACTTATTAATAACTCTTAGAATATCATTCTCGACAACAGGCCGTATAAAAAAGCTGCTGTCAGTTTGTCGAAAATGAGTATGAGTGTTTCCATTAGTGAATACAGTCTGTGGAGCAGAGCTGTCAATAAACTTATCATTAAAAGCATTACAAAGTTTGTGTAAGTTATTATTAGCTGGTAGAACCCTTTCGTTATTAAAATTAGGCGAACTATGTTTAATGACATTCCAGACTGCTCTAGACATGTTACTACTTGTCATTATGTAGCAATCATTGTAGTCTTTCCTTCGTAAATTGATCATGTATTTGTAAAATTTTTCATACTGTAGATAATCAGGTTTGAAGATTGAAAATTTTCTACTGAGATCCCGCATAAACAACAGATTATTTTTGATTTGAATTATTTCAGGGGTAACCCAGTCATTTTTCGTCATTCTCTTAAGACACTTAACTAAAGGAAAACATAAATTCATGTAGTAGTCAAAAATATTTAAAAATGCAGAAAAAGCTGTATCTGGGCATAATGCTCCATATACAGGTAACCATGTTTCACTAAGTAAATAGCTGTCAAATGAATTCAGTGAATTCATACTATATCTGCGTTTATAGTAATACATGTTTTGATTAACATGTATTTTATTATGAACAGTTAGTAACTGACCAGAATGATCAGATAAGCCAAAATCAAAGCAACAGGTGTTATAAGAATCTGTCGGTAAATTAACTAGGAAATTATCAATACATGAGGATGCATAATTACATATACTTGTCGGTACATCAACGGTTGCATTTAAATTATAGCAATTGAGTATATCAATGAGAGCGCACTGCACTGGTGAACTTACACTAAAGTTGATGTTGAAATCACCACCAATTACCACATGCTTACCCTCTATCATAATTTTATCCAATAATATATTCAAAGTATCTATAAAAATATTTGAATCAGACCCTGGGACTCTATACAGAGCCACAATCAGAATTGTTACTTCAGACAGTACTTCAGTACAACATACTTCAATTACATTCAAGATTGACAGATTTGAAATATCATTTCTAGGTTTACTTTTAATATCCCTTTGTACATAAATCGCAACACCACCATGTCTATTCAATTGCCGGCATGTGGAGGAGTTTAATAAGTAATTACTCAATGAAATAGCTCTAAGTTGCTCTTCACATTGCCAATGTTCAGATAACAATAAAATGTCAATACAATGGGATTTCAAAACAACCTCTAATTGATTAACCTTATTACCTAGACATCTAATATTTTGATGGAAGATACGGAGGAGAGCTACGTCACGTGTTGATTTTTGCGTAGATGCCTGAAAAAACGATTAACGCAGGCTCCCACGGGCCAAGTTTCCGGTTTAGTCAAGTCCTCCAAGTATTTAGCAGGTGCAGACACTTTAAAGGACGAATAAATGTCGGGAAATTTACTATGTAGTTGTTCACACTGTACATCACTTATATTAATTGATTTTGGGAAGTTTATTATATCATCCGGTTTCATATTTGAAGCCAAACGGTAAACATGCAAATAACAAAATTTACCCACTCCTTTTACGGTAGAGCTTTCTTTGTTGCTACCTACTATTACATTAACTTTTTTAGATTTTTTCGTCTTCACGACCGTTGTCCATTTTTCACTGGACTGCGATTTATTATTATTGAAAGTAGTATCTTCTTTAGGAGCAATTTTTGATATATATAAAAATATAAATAGTATAAAAAAAAAAATTAATGTCTCAAGAAAAATTAATTTATGTTATACATTTAAGGGATCATTCGTATATAGAATAGAAGTATTTTATTAGTATAATAGTGAAATGTATAAAATGTTAGATAGGATCTAAAGTTATTGTAATCTCACTTCTTAATGAAAGATTAAAAAAAAATCACAATGTTAGAAATATTGTCAAGATAAGATAGGCAACTTAAATTACTATACAGAGAAAAATTTCATTACTATGAAAAATCAAATACGTATAAGGAAACTAAGAAAAATATCCTGGTTACTTATAAACAAAAATAGATGATTTGAAAATTTTGACATAAAAGGTAGATAAATATTGAATGAGACGAGAATTTTGGAATAAAGAAGAGTTAATATAGAAATTTTGGTATAAAAATAATACATACTTAATTTTACAAGTTGATTATCATCATTTGCGAGTTTGGGAAGTCGTAAGACTTGTGAAACGCATATATTGGATTAAATTGATTACTAAGTGGAATTATCTTAATGTTACGAAAAAAATACATGGAATTGGATTTTATAGACTAATAAAAATACATATAGGAGACGTTTTACTATAATAGAAGAATTCCATAACGAGTGTGCCAATATAAGGATATTGAATGCAGTTAACTTGGACCTTAAAATGAATTTAAAAGTTTTTTTTTTGTATGTAAAACATCGCTAATCCCTGCAAATAGGTTTCAATTGAATAATCCTTTTTTTTATTAAATAGGATTCGTCTGTAATTAAACAATATTTTAATTTGTGCTTGTGATCATTTTTGTTTATTTCCTCCCATATGAATTTTATTATAGTCAAATTATATTTTATTTAATAACCCGACAACTAAAGAACATGAAAAACATAAAAACAGCACACTCACCAACAATCCCTTTTACATTTCTTTTCTTTTCGGTATTTGATATTATATTCTTCATATTAAATTTATTTTGCGTTGCATTTGTTTATTAGTTCTTATTTTCTATATATTTCACTGCTATTAGAAACTTGTGTGTTTAATCGCAAATATACATACAAATATACACTTCAATGTTGTTGCTTTATACTTTGTGACAATATTTCATTGTGTATGTGTTGTTTTTATTAAGTTTGAAAATTTTTTTTTTTTTTTTTTTACATGGATCATACCAGGTGTGTTGGTTTAGTTTGTCCAATTACTGAAATAAAGGGAAGTATATTTTTTATAAACTGTCTATTTCGTTTCTATCGTTAATTGAATTATTATTTCTCACTATTTGTATCATCTCCAAAATGCCTCTTGCTTTAGTATTGTTTTCTTTTATTCAAATTTTAGTGTTTTTGAAATTGAACGTGTGTTTGGAATTGGTTTGGTGTTTCTTAAGTGCAGTATTATTTTTTGCATATTTATGCCCCTTTATTCTTTCTTCCAGAAGTTGCTTTGTTTGTCCTATATATACCTTATTACAATCAGCACATGGTACACTATATACAACATGTGATTGTTTCATTGTTGGTATTTGATCTTTTAATCTCGTATGTAGATAAAAATTATCAAACAACGATTACATAAAATATACAACACAGAAAGGGCAAAAACAATAAATTCTCAGGTCAGTAAGTCAACATACATTCCAATACCTTACATCACAGGTCTATCAGAAAAAATTAATAACATCATTAAACCGTATAACTTCAAATTAGCTTACCAAAACAAAAATAATTTAAACTATCTACATACTAGATTAAAAGATCAAATACCAACAATGAAACAATCACATGTTGTATATAGTGTACCATGTGCTGATTGTAATAAGGTATATATAGGACAAACAAAGCAACTTCTGGAAGAAAGAATAAAGGGGCATAAATATGCAAAAAATAATACTGCACTTAAGAAACACCAAACCAATTCCAATCACACGTTCAATTTCAAAAACACTAAAATTTTAATAAAAGAAAACAATACTAAAGCAAGAGGCATTTTGGAGATGATAGAAATAGTGATCAATTAACGATAGAAACGAAATAGACAGTTTATCAAAAATATACTTCCCTTTATTTCAGTAATTGGACAAACTAAACCAACACACCTGGTATGATCCATGTAAAAAAAAAAAAATTCAAACTTAATAAAAACAACACATACACAAAGAAATATTGTCACAAAGTATAAAGCAACAACATTGAAGTGTATATCTGTATGTATATTTGCGAATAAACGCACAAGTTTCTAATAGCAGTGAAATATATAGAAAATAAGAACTAATAAACAAATGCAACGCAAAATAAATTTAATATGAAGAATATAATATCAAATACCGAAAAGAAAAGAATTGTTGTTGGTGTTGGTGAGTGTGCTGTTTTTATGTTTTTCATGTTTTTTAGTTGTCGGGTTATTAAATAAAATATAATTTGACTATAATAAAATTCATACTGGAGGAAATAAAGAAAAAGGATCACAAGCACAAATTAAAATCTTGTTTAATTACAGACGAATCCTATTTAATTAAAAAAAAAAGGATTATTCAATTGAAACCTATTTGCAGGGATTAGCGATGTTTTACATACAAAAAAAAAACTTGCTTTAATATTATTATCTAATAAAGGAATTAATATCATTGTTTCTTTTGTAATGCTTCTTGTATGCGAGATGCCATTGTGGAATCAAGCTTTGCAAAAATTCCAAGAGCTGCAAAAAATTAACATTTTTTTAAAGAAAAAGTTATCGGATTTTCCTAGACATTGCTTTGCTAAGTATTTTATTATTTCAATAATATGCTCTATTGTACATGTTGTTTATCTATTGTGCCTTTTCTTTTTAGAAAATGTTGTAATTTAATCCATGTTTTAAAGTTAGTTAAATGCGTTAGCGAAATTTCATGTACATGTTTTGTCACTTCGAATAACTTGTTATAACAAGAAGGTTTAATCCGATTGCGTTAATATTTTCGACTGACCTTGAAACAAAAGTAAATAATTTACAACAAAAATAATTTTGACAATAATAATAGTATTGCTAAATTTTAAACCTTCATCATCTAGTGGATAAATCTGTTTTCTTTACCACTCCAATTAAGAATGTTTTATTTTATGGTTTATTTGAGGCCAAGTTCACGGATCATCAAGTTTTCTTAAAAGAGCAGATGTTCATATAAGGTACAAGGTTGTGGTAGAGGAACATTAACTTCACCATATTCAGTTCCAACAGACACACCTTCTTGAACGTCATCAAATTCTTCTCGACTTGTTGAAATATCTTAATTTTTTTCTTAGTTTCTTCAAATATATCAAAGTTAAAGCATCGCCATATGATTTCAGAATTTCTTTATGCTATCCATCTTCTTCTCGCGTTCTTGCAATGCACATTTACGATTTAGGAAGCCGAATAACTTGCTTGAAAGCATTACTGAATTAAGCTATCATATAAAACTATAAAAAACAAGAAATATAGTAATGCTGCAAAACATTTTGAACATCCGTTAATGATTTGCCGTAAATGAGATCCTGCTACAGCATCCTTTACATTTACATGATGTCTTCACCCTATGCGACAATTACCACGCTTACCGCCTAGCGCCACCGTGCCTCATAAAAATCTCATCAAAATCCGTGACTACATTTTCCGCATTCTTTTTGTTTGCCTGCTATTTTCAGAACCTGTTTGCTGTTGACCTTTCCGAAAATACGATTTCGCAGTGATTTTTTTATATATTTTTTTCAAAAATGAATATAAATATCAAATAAAAACATTCAAAGCGAAATAATTATTTACAATACAAGATTGGATATCGAACCGGGATGTTAATGAAAATGCAAACTTTTTGGTACAAACAATTTTCTTTAACGATCTCGTACAACGACCTCTAAACTTGCTAAACTTCAAAACGTCGGCCTTGAAATTAAAGAAAAGCGATAAAATTTTATGTGTTTTCAATACATAAATTAAAATATTAATTTTGCTCTGTTTTTTTTTTTTACTAAAGAATCTATCCGTATTATATGTGCGGTGTTTATAAAAATCTATACAAAGGTCTACTATAGAATGTGTGAAATCGAGGGCCTTGATCCTTGATGTGCCAACTAATAACGCGAGCTGTTGCTACTATATGCATTAGGTAGAACGGCACGACCGTGGATAGACGGAAAACTTTCTCTTAAATTAATTATGAAGACAACTAATAATTATTAACAATAATTTACTGGGAGCCGGGCGTTTTTTCCGCGCGATTAGGATCTGGTAATATATTTTCTAACATGGGATGGGTGCCCAACCCCGTCATTACGCGAGATATTGTGAAAAAATTCACGGCGCAATACTTCATAGACCCACGGTGTTTAGAGCTAGAACTAATGATAGTGGAGCAATGCTACGTGCGCCTTTGCCGAAATATCTGTAACATTTACACGATTATCTCGAATAAAAGATGTTTTATAACAGACCGCAGCACTTATTAGTTGATAGACATGTATATTTTACTATAGGTCAATTACCCAAACAGGCGATCACGTCATATGAAACGTCACTGTGATGTCATAACAGTGTTGACAAATAACGTTGCTTTGAGCAAGTTGTACTTTGAAAATAATCTGTGGTTAGGACTAGGTTGACATTTTAAAATATTAGCAAATATTATTAATATGTTTTAAATTATTCGACTATGTCTACAAAAAATATAAACAAATTCTAAATACATGTGAGTTTATTTATTTTAGACTACATTCACAAAAATAATATACACAAAATCTATATATTATTATACATATCAGTGATTAAAAAACTCGTAACATTGCGATAAGCATATGATAAAAAGAAAATAATATTAAGTTGAAATGCTAGTTTTCTTCATCCTTTAACACTGTCTTCTGAATCGGAATCATTTACATTAATTATAAAAGGTAATATATCTTGTCTCTCAAAACCTATTTCTCTATCTCACCATTTTTGAATTTCAGTTTCACAGTGGTTAACGCTATTTGCCCAAATGTCTGGGGTTACTTGTGTTAATGCCTCTTTCCACACTTTTATGCATTCGTCCACTTTTCTACCATATTTTCCAATGTGATTGTTATAGTATGTTTTTGTTATTCCCCACACTAGTTCTATGGGGTTAAATATACAATGGTAGGGTGGAAGTCGAAGAACTACGTGCCCATACTTCTCTGCTAAGTCATCGGTTTCATATATAGTTGGTGGTTTATGCCTTTACGTAAAGATATAAATGAAATTATTGAATAAAATAATTAAATATATATGTACTAACCGATTAACTAAATTCAGTAATTGTATTTTTAAAGCAGCTCCGTCATAGTCAATGTTATTATTGGTGAGCCATGTCTGAATTTCATTTTTAGTGGCAGATGATGTTGGACTTTTATTTTTAATAGTACTGTGGTAACTGGCATTATCCAAAACAATTATGGACGGCTCTTTTAAACTTATAAGAAGTTGGTGTTCAAACCAGTATAAAAAGTTACCATATCACCGTGATAATCTAAATACTGACTATTTTTCGGAAATATTAGGTCTGCTCCAGGAATAAATCCATTAGAACTACCTGCATGTAATACAATATATCTAAAACAATTCCGACTGTTCTCCAACGTGTGCGTACGTGGTTTATGTATCGTCGGGTTTAACTCGGTTTTTCTCTGTATTTAACAGTTATTTTAATTTTGAGTTTTATACAAGTGTATAGTTCTTCAGTTGCTCTAACTTACTGTGTAATTTTTGTTTACGTAAGTACCTGCAATGGTCCATATTTAGTTTGGTAAGTTTAATACCGTTTTACACATGGCAGCGAGTGGTCTCGCATATCGTGTCCTTGCTGTTTTTGTGCTGTTATTTATTTGCACATAAAAGCAAATATCTGTTTTATTTTCGTTGCTATTTGTGTAACTTTTTCCTATTGTTTCTGTTCGAGCACCTATCCGTTGCCTTTGCTCCTGTGTTTGTCTTATCTAAAGTCGTCGTGACAGGCAGCACGGCGTGAAGTGTGTGTCCCCGTTTTCTTTACTTTTTTTGCATTTATTTATACTTATACTGGTATCATTTGTATTTTATACTGGCTTATGTCGCTGTGCGGTATTTGTGCATCTTCAATTTCGGCAAGAAGGCCAAGCCTCTTGTGCAATGGCGTTTGTGGTAAACTTTTCCATATCTCCTGTGTCGGTGGTTCGCCCCTGGCGCAGGTACTGGGCGATACAGAAGGGTTATCCTGGCGATGTAAGGAATGTCGGCAGCGCTGCGTTATCGTTGATCAGCAGGAACTCATGAACCTTATCAATACTCAAGTCGAACAGGCTATGTCACGTCTAGTCGGCAGTTTTGAGTCTTTAAAAACTGATTTTTTGGACCTAGCACAAAATAAACTATCTACTGTTTCACCTACTGCGCGTCCTACCTATGCTGAATTATTGAGGAATAAATCTAAGCCAGCTGTAATTGTTCAACCAAAGAATTCACAGGAGAACGCTAAAACAAAGACTGATGTTCTAAAAGAAATTGATCCCGTCAATTCCAATTTACACATATCTAAGGTCAAGCATGTGAAGAATGGAGGTCTACTTGTGAGCTGTGTTTCGTCCCAGGATAACGACAAGTTTAGAAGATTGGTCAAGGAAAAATTATCAGATAATTATGAAGTTAGGGAACTTCGTGGTATTAATCCCAGGATTCGTGTCGTTGGCTTCACCGATGAATTTCATGAGAATGACTTTGTCGACTACATTGTGAAAATGAATTCTGAGTTATTTGGTGTTGGTTATGAGTGTAAATTGATTAAGCTGTATCCAACTAAGAAAAATTGTAATTTATTTCAGGCTGTTCTTCAACTTGATAAGGTTTCATACAATAATATCATGAAAGCTGGCTATATGTTTGTTGGTTACGATTGTTGCTCGGTCTTTGACGCCATAGAGGTTCTACGTTGCTTCAACTGCAATGAATTTAATCATTCGTCCAGAAACTGTAATAATAAATCCACTTGCCCAAGATGTGGTAATCAACATAATCTCAAGGAATGTAAGGCAACTGCTTTAAGTTGCATTAATTGCACCAAGCTTAACTCTGGGGAAACCGTTCAGGTTGGCGTGAACCATGCTGCATGGGATTTGAATTGTACTGCGTATAAGGTTTCTGCTTCTAAACTGCGTGAAAGTCTTCTGTCTATTCAATAGCAATTACCGGATTTACAGGCTAATTCAACGCGTACACACAATAAAAGATTATTACTTTATTATCAAAATACTAGAGGCTTGAAGGGTAAAATTTCTGATTTGTACCATTCGTCTTTCTCTTCTCAGTTCGATATTATCGCGCTTGCTGAAACCTGGCTTGATTCCTCAGTTGCTGACAGTGAATTACTTAGCAGCCAATTTACTGTTTTTAGAGCCGATAGAGACTTTCAGTCAACTGGTCGTTCGCGGGGTGGAGGTGTTTTATTAGCAGTTGACCGCAACATTTCAGTCAGTTTGCTCGACTTACATGCATTTAATTTCACCAAGCCAACTATTATTGACCTTCTATGTGTTAAACTCGTTTTCAATCACAAAAGCCTTTGCATTTTGCTTTTGTACATTCCTCCTTCCCCGCCTCTACTGCAATATCAACAATTTTTTGAGGCTCTACAGAACTTGGATTTTCTCCAATCGAGTGATGTTCTGGTCGTGGGTGATTTTAATATTCCTGCCTACGCTTCGCAACACAACAAATGCAATATCACTGATATGTATGTGGAAACGATACGGAACTTCTCCAGATTCTTTGGCTTCACACAGTATAACTTCATTTTCAATCGCAATGAGAGGTTGCTTGACCTTGTTTTTTCGAACAAAGTTTGTTGTGTCACTCAGTCTTGTGATGCTGTTGTGAGGATAGATGATCACCATCCCCCTTTAAATATTTCTTGTGAATTAACTGTTCTCAACAAGTTTAAGCATGAACATTCTCCTGAGAATTCATTTAATTTTCGTAAAGCCGATTTTCATCAGTTATACGACGTACTTTGTAACACCGATTGGTCATTCCTGGACAACATCTCTAATGTTGATGTTCCCATTAAAAGCTTCTACGATAAATTGTATTACATATTTGAACTTTGTGTTCCTAAAACTGTGAAGGCTTTAAAGAACCCGTATCCTCCTTACTTCACTGCAGACATAATCAACTCCATTCATCTCAAGAAGGAGGCCTGGCGGTCTTACAAACGCAATCATGATGTGCGATTATATACAGAGTTCAGTAGACTAAGGAGTTTGGTGAAGAGTATGATTGATGTGGCTTACAAAAATTATATCACTCACATAGAAAGTAGCCTTCCATCTGATCCTAAACAATTCTGGACTTTCGTTAATAGGAAGCGTAAGTCTGCAATGTTACCTCGTGAGTTTCTGTTTGATGATCATCTCATCTCCAATTCTCGCGACGTTGCCAATGCATTTGCCGACTATTTTCAATCATCGTTTGTGAGGCATTCTAACTCCTCGACTTGGATGGATCGCGATGATGGCTCTGAGAGTTTTAATGTAACCTACTTCTCGGAGAGCGATGTGTACGAGTCCCTGAGGAGTCTCAAGGGAAATGCAACTGCTGGCCCTGATGGCGTCCCTTCTTTTATTCTTAAGGATTGTGCTTCAGTTTTGTCATCCCCTCTGGCTATCCTCTTTAATTTGTCGTTAAAATCGTGTCAATTTCCGGAAATATGGAAATATTCCAAAATTTGCCCGGTGTTCAAAAAGGGCCGACGGGATTGCATCAGAAACTATCGTCCAATCTCGATCATTTGCAATTTTGCAAAAGCTTTTGAAAAATGTATTTACAAGCCGCTTTATAATTTCGTGAAGAATCGCCTATCCACTGCGCAGCATGGCTTCATGCAAGGACGCTCAACGGTCACCAATCTTCTTTCCATTACCCAGTTCATCGCGACTGGCATCGATAATGGGTCTCAAACTGACGTGTTGTACACCGACTTTTCTAAAGCTTTTGACCGGTTGAATCATGACATCTTGTTGGGTAAGCTATCGACGATTGGGATCTCACAGAACCTTCTTTTATTTTTTAATTCTTATTTTGCACAGCGTACACAATTTGTTTTATTTGATAGTTTTCGATCTCACAACATCACTGCAACATCAGGAGTACCACAGGGGTCTATATTGGGTCCATTATTTTTTAACATTTATATTAATGATATCACTGCGTCTTTAGATACAGGGCACCTGTTGTATGCAGATGATCTCAAAATATTCGCATACGTTAACAATCGTGATGACTGTTTAAAATTGCAGGCGAACCTCAACAAGGTATGTGAATGGTGTCTAATTAATGATCTGCCCCTGAATATTGATAAATGTTCCGTCATGTCATACACGACAAAGACTGACTCCCATATTTACGATTACAATGTTAACGATTCAGTTCTCCATAGGCCTGACACTCTCTGTGATCTTGGTGTCTCCTTTGATTGCAAGCTATCATTTAAAAATCATATAGCGTCCATCAGGTCGCAAGCTCTGAAAAGTCTTGGTTTCATTATTCGGCATACGAAGGAGTTCAATAACTGTTCAACGTTATCCAAGTTATATTTTGCATTTGTTCGGTCGAGATTGGAATATGCTTCTTTAGTGTGGAATCCATTCTATGACATACACTCTAATGCCCTGGAAAACGTTCAGCGTCGTTTTCTGAAATATTTATACTTTAAAGTTGATGGCCAATATCCTGTCATTGGTGTGGCACAGAGGGAAATGTTACGACGTTTTTTTATGGACTCCTTGAAGTACAGACGCACTGTTATGTCCTTACTTTTTTTATCTGATACATTTAAAAGCAGAATTGATTGCCCCGAAATTCTTGCACAACTGCCTTTATTTATTCCTCGGGCAGCTTCGCGGTTAACTTTTACTTTTTACTTTCCTACACCGCGCACTAATATCCTTAGATATTCACCTTTGCACCACATGTGTAACATTTGTAATGAATACCCGTCTCTTGATATTTTTAATTGTAACATCCGGGATATTAGAGCTGTCGTTACTTTTTAGTACAACATATACATTTATTGTTATTATTACTTTTAGTTATTATTACCTTGTGTTTTTATGTCATGTGTTTTTCCTCTTATTTTTAATATCATGTTTGTTATAATGTTTTGTGTCCCTAATCCGTAATTAGACATATGTCTGTGGATTAGTGTATTAAATAAATAAATAAATAAATAAATAAATAAATAAAAACAAGATAATATAATAAATATACATAAGATAAGAATATGTTATTCTTAGAAATATAATGTACCTTTTTCCACCTACTTTTGAAGCTTTTGTGGTTTCTATAGATTCATTTTGCCAAGATTTACGAATTGTTCCATCTTGGAAAACCCAGGTTTCATCAAGGAACACAAACTGGCGAACATTTTC
Organism: Amphimallon solstitiale; assembly: GCA_963170755.1. Lineage (NCBI taxonomy): Eukaryota > Metazoa > Arthropoda > Insecta > Coleoptera > Scarabaeidae > Amphimallon > Amphimallon solstitiale. The sequence goes on from OY720676.1 coordinate 174,121,320, forward strand.
ATGTTTCATACGAACATATTGTTGCAAGAATGTAACACGTTTTAATACTATTTGTGGTAGTTCCATTAAAGCTCGTTTAGGATCATCCTTCTTGTAATTAAAACCAATATTGTGTAATACTGTCCATAAAGATGACTTGCCACCAGAAAAGAGTTCCTTTTCTTTAAGAGTAATATTCAGTGAATGAAGCGTGATATGTTGTTCTGTAAAAAACTCAAATATTAATTTTATAAACGTAAATCCTTAAGAACTTACTGTTTCTATACATTTCATATACTGTATTTGTTATTGCACACTGAGTAAAGTCATCAACATTTACAACAGGCTTACTTCTAGGCCGTTTTCGCTTTGGGCTAGATGGTCCAACCCCCTGTTTTGATGTAGATGATATTTTATTTACAGTTGCAAGGTGAATATTTAAAGCACTTGCTACTCTCTAAATGAAAAATATTATTATTAAAACGTTTATTGTATAAACTATAAATTACAGAAAATATTACTTCTCGAACTGCTGTTAGGGGTAGCAATGGCGCATTATTAACGCCTTCTTTTTCAAAATACCCGATTAAAGAGAGAATTATTTCTTTCGCTTGCTTACCTAACGGTTTGGGCATGATTTAGTTGTGAAAACAACTGATTGTTAAAAATGAAATCGGCGTATAAATATAGTAAAAAATGGAAGAAATACGTATGATAATGAGGTGACTGAAAAATGTAAACAACTATGACAGTATGACATTTGACAGAATAAAATGTTACCATTTTATATGTTGCAACGGCGTACAGTTCTGGTAACATAAAACGTTACCGGAAGCTAGAATAATATTAGGATTAGTAGGTATTATTGTACTTTAATGTTACTTGGACCGAAATTATTCTTTATGACGTGTATCGTCTGTTTGGGTAATCGACCCATATCTTTTCTAATACGTATAATATAAGGAAGCATTGTGATGATGATTTTCGACATAGAGATTTTTGCCGACATTCACGTTTTAAAAACCCTGATGGCGGAAAAATGATTTTTGCATACATGTCTGTATTCCTGTGAGAGTGTGTATGTTTCTATCTCTGTGTGTGACAACGATAGCGGCCAACCGATAATTGAGTGTAATTTTTTACGTTTTATTTTTGATTTGCAATAATTTTTTTTCTTCGTCGTCCGGCTAGGCATTCCTTCTTACTTTGCTTGTTTGTTGGTGGTTAGCTTGAGGACGCTAATTTCCATTAAATTAAAATTAGTTTTAGTTTAATCTTTCGTTTTTTCTGCGGTTTTTCCTTTTGTTATTTGTTTCAAAAATTCTATTTTTATTTATCATAAATATTCCGGTATTTTACCGCTTTTAAAACTCAATGTTTGGTCAATTTGGGTTCGATTTTTTGTGATAGCGTAATGTCACCGCCAAGTCTTCCGACATTTGCCTTTTCGACCTGTTGCCAGTCGGGTGCGTTAGATTTTTCCATCGAGTATTTTTGGTGCTGTTAAAAATTATTTTGTTAAGGTTTTCGAAGTCGATTAATGTGGTGATTGGGCCTTAATTAATTTCGATGGAGTTTAAATCGCCGTTTGCTGTCCGTATACCACGTGGTTGATCCGAAGTTAATTAGTATTTCTATGGCTGCATTTTCACGCAGGTATTTATTCTATTTATTTATTTGGTTAATTATCGATCTTTTGCGACGTGTATTTGATAAGTTTCGCCTCTATTTTTGTGTTTTTTTTCTAGGATTTTTAATTACGACTTTTAATTTACAATTTTTTTCCGTCTCCAATTTAAGTGCAATATCACATTCAGATTATTTGCAACTTAAATTTCGCTTTTCTGGAGGACATTTTCTTGTGTTTCCCTTGTTTCCTTTTCTTTTGGGCGGTTGCAGATACGTAAGAGAAACCGTTGCGAAAGTCAGCTAAGTGGACAGATGTTTTTTTTATATATATTTTGAATAAGAATGACTATATCGATTACGCTTTAATTGACGATTTCTTGTGTTGTTTATAAAAGTTTTAAAATTATTTGGTTCCCTTTAGATTAGATCAATGTAGGAGTGTAAACTCAATGATTATTAAGTTGTTACAAAAAATAGTCATAAATAAACAAAACTTTTTACGTAGCACAAAAAATTAAAAACATGCTACACTTTTCCTCATGAGTGTATATTACCGGATATTGTATATTATTACACAGCTTTACAAATTCTTAATTTGGAAAAATACCAAAAACGCCACATGCCTAGATAAGTAAATTGGGACCTCCTGAACACGAAAAACGCTGTAATTTTTTTTTCTAAGTACCGTTTTTTAGATAACGGTACTTTTGTGTTTTTCGGTGTATGGTCCCACTCAAACCCTTGTGGAGCCCAACCGAAAAGTCCGATCGAGATAAATGGCATATCGTTTGAAAAGTTATTGAATGCCTTTTCCGTCGATATGCTGCAAATTTCTATCTGACAAAAAATGGCTGAGTTATGGCACCTCAAAGTTCAAAATTTGCCTATTTTTTACGTTTGTTTCAAAATTTTTCATTTTTATTTCGTTTTTTTTCTACGTTATAGTAAAGATCTGGAATATTTTATTTTTTTACCAAATAGTTTATTTAATTACCAACATTTTAAGCGTAATTTGAAAAAAAACGGATGAAAAATTAAGTTTTTATTAAGGATTTTGTGGCACTACAATATTTTCATTTTCATTGCTCACACACTATATTCGGCGTCCATCAGTTTTAACGTATTAAAAAAAAACGGAATTTGAATCTCTGTATATGTTGGTAGCCCTGATTGACGAAATATGACATTTCGCTCTCTCTCTCTGTCAGAGTAAACACATGTCAGTTTGGCTTTGTACGTGCAAAAAATAAAATGTGTTCAATCGATCCCAACGAATTTTGTTATGTTTGTGGTGTTCTTGTGAAAAAGAAATCACAACATTTGATGCGAAAAATGAATACGAAAAATTTATCTGAAGCGTATAAGAAGTATTTCGGCTTTCGACCTGCGTCTCTCGACAAACCGTGGACACCGAATAATGCATGTAACAACTGCCGAACAATATTAAATAAAATTGGTAAGGGTCAAGAGTGTTTCTTCACATTTGGAAAGCCAATGCAATGGAGAAACCAGATCAACCATACAACAGATTGTTATTTCTGTTTAACGGAAAAGGCTATCGGACGTAGAATTGAACCAGTTTATCCAGTTGTTAGCTCGGTGACGCTGCCAGTGCCGCACTCAGTATCGTGCCCCAAACCGCAGCTGATTGTAGCCCAGAGGAATGGCGTCTTTTTCTGGATGGAGGCAAGGATAGTTTGAAGGCAGTCTTGCTTCATAAAGGGAATACGAAACCATCAATTCCAATAGGATATGGAAAATTCATAAAGGAAACATATGAAGCAATGAAAGAACTTCTCGATCTCATACATTATGACCAACATCAATGGAAAGTTTGCTCTGATTTTAAATTAGTTGCCATACTATCTGGATTGCAAGGAGGCAATACGAAGTTTCCCTGTTTTCTATGTCTATGGGACAGCCGTGACCGTCAGAATCACTACACCCGAAAAGTTTGGCCCGAGCGAAGTGGACGTACGCACGGAGAGTACAATATCAAAAATGACCCACTCATTCCTCAGGAGAAGATAATACTTCCTCCATTACATATTAAGCTTGGGTTATTTACAAATATTGTGAAAAAGTTGCCAAAAGACAGTCTTGCCATGAATTACCTTAAACAAAAATTTCCGAGAGCCACAGCGAGCAAAATTGAAGCTGGTATATTTGATAGACCTCAAATTCGGGCTCTGTACGGTGACCAAGCATTTAATGAGTGTTTAGGTCCAGCTCATTTGGAGGCATGGGAAGCATTCCAGGACATCGTTCACAACTTTTTGGGAAACTACAGAAGTCCTGATTACGCTGAGAAGATCGATACATTACTGCAAAAATTCAATGCCATTGGTAAGCGTTGAGTGAAAGCATGTATATCAAAAAGGCCGTATTATTTGAAAATTTATTCTTTTTAACTTTTAGGTTCAAATATGACACCTAAATTACACTTCTTATTCAGTCATTTGGATATTTTCCCCACGAACTTGGGCTCCGAAATTGATGAACAAGGTGAAAGATTTCACCAGGAAATGGAAGAAATCGAGAGACGTTACAAAGGCTGGTGGGATGAACAAATGATGGCGGACTATTGTTGGTTCCTCATTCGCGAAGATCCATCCGAAAAAAAACGCAAAAGTTCAAGTCGCTCGTCATTTTAATTTAAATTTTTTGAATTTACGCCGAATATAGTGTGTGAGCAATGAAAATGAAAATATTGTCGTTCCACAAAATCCTTAATAAAAACTTTATTTTTCATCCGTTTTTTTTTCAAATTACGCTTAAAATGTTGGTAATTAAATAAACTATTTGGTAAAAAAATAAAACATTCCAGATCTTTACTATAACGTAGAAAAAAAATGAAATAAAAATGAAAAATTTTGAAACAAACGTAAAAAATAGGCAAATTTTGAACTTTGAGGTGCCATAACTCAGCCATTTCTTGTCAGATAGAAATTTGCAGCATATCGACGGAAAAGGCATTCAATTACCTTTCCAACGATATGCCATTTATCTTGATCGGCCTTACGGTTGGGCTCCACAAGGGTTTGAGTGGGACCATACACCGAAAAACACAAAAGTACCTTTATCTAAAAAACGGTACTTAGAAAAAAAAATTACAGCGTTTTTCGTGTTCAGGAGGTCCCAATTAACTTATCTCTAGGCATGTGGCGTTCTTGGTATTTTTTGGCTGTAAACCAGTGAATTATTGATAATAATTGCGTTTATTTAATGATCGTGTAACTTCTGAGCGACTTGACCGTTTGGGGTCATATTCACACAATATTTATTTTGTATTTGTTTTGTCTAGACGGTGGTTCATAGATATGCTAGGATAAAATAGATGGAGCTGTAGTCAAGTTATTAACAAATTCTATATTTATGAACCAAAGTGACTCATATTCAGAATACAGGCTGTTTGATAAAAACCACCTCATCCCGAACCTTCTTAATTTATTATCCGATTTCAATAAATAAAAAAAGTATAAAAATGATTTGACAAAGTCTATAAACTGCCCATAATCCAAATTTTTTCAACGCTTTCTTGAATACGTCACGATTGTAATGTCTTTTTTTAATGGACACCTGTAGTTTTTTTTAGTTTAGTCTGGTAGATTTTTTTTTCTGAATTTAGTAATGTTCATTTAGTTATATTGAAAGGAATACAAGTAGGGATGCGAAAATTAGTGTAAGTAATAATAACTCGTGTATGCTGACGACAGGGTGTTAATGGCGGAAATTGGATACAAATTACAGAAATTGATGAACTAGTGGAATAATGTTTCTAAGGAAATCGGATTAAATGTGAATGTTAACAAAACAGAGGTAATCATTATATCAAAAAATAAAAATATTAAATATCATTTCCAAAACCTTAAAATAAAAGAAAAATTTATGGTCAAAAATGAACACGGAATTTATGGAATTCTTGTTCCTGGAAATTCTCCATAACCTAGAACGGCCAATTCAATGGCTATATATTGCCGAAAATAGCTATATTAATGTCATTTTCTAAAGCGTAAATCTGATTTTTAACCATTTTAGATACCAATAATAACAAATGTTACATCCAAGACTACCCCAAACCCTCCAGATAATTACGCAAAAATTAACCAGCTGACTTCTGTTAGCAACCAGTATATTCAACAACATAAAATTAAATTTTGAATTTCACTCAACCGTTGTCAATGTAGCGGAGCCTAGACTTCTGCTGAATGCGACCATTTACTGAGACTGACTGCTGCAAAGACTTGTCGCGATTTTTCCCGGGCGTTCCCTATACTGACTCATACAGCATATCTATAAAACACTGAATATGTTCTACCGAGAAATAAGCATGGTGTCGGCCGGTAGAAACGAATACAAAAGCATAAAAGATACAAAAATATGCCATATTAACCGGCCGCCTAAGAAAAAAAAATACACTGCGAGAAATAAGACCTTAGTACACGATTTACACAGGAGAGCGACCAATGTTAATGTCATTAATAAATTCCAAATAAAGAGGAGCAGGCAGCAGCAGGTAGGTATTATTATTATTGCGCGTTCATTTAGTTCGTATAATCAAGTCTTGATGTGCATAGGAGCAGTAGATGCAAATAAGATGAATATAACAACAATAATAATAATAAGAATAAAAAAATATATGTATAGGAAAGTAGAAAAAGACCTATAAAACCCTGACATTATACGTATGCATGTACATACAAGAATGTATAGGTTGTATGAATATACTCTGCAAGGACTTCTTGCAATCCTGAAAGGAACGAAGGGAAAAATATATAAAACGAGTGGCCGCCAAAGCGAGTTATTAATGCTGTTAAGAATCTGCTCCGAACAATGAAGACTAATAGAAGCAAATTAAAAGAACACGTTAAAGTAAATATATGTTATACTTACACTGCGGGGACCTTGGGTTATTATTTATGTGATTTATTAACTAGATTAACATAATTATTTCGCTGTGCGTCGTCTTCGTTTCTCTGAAACAGATTCTCACACACGTTGGTGTGGTCGTGCTTTGTTTCGTGTGTGTGTGTGTGTGTGTTTAATAGGTAGGCATGTTGGGCAGGGTATGTACGCGTATCAGAATCTCTTTGCAAGAACACACGCGTCAATTTCAAAAAGGCATTTTTGTCGTTCTCCAATCTGATTCACTTACGTCCCATTGTAGCGAGGCTGCAATTTGCAACGTACTTAATCGATAAATTGGTTCATTAATGTAGATATTCGATAAAAATATTATTGTTCGCTTTTCTTTCTGCTGGAAGTATACTTAGTGGTAGAGGAGAGAAACACCCGGCACTTACGGTTTCATTTCGTTTATTTTTGTATACGTCTTTTTCTTGATTCGAATAAATAGTTATTTATTTATTTAGTGTGTAAAAAGAGCTATAATAATGTAATAGTATAACATCCCAGCATAGATATTTGTGTAGAACTAAAAAAATCACAGCGTAATTGTTCAAGGTTAGGTATTAACCCGCCCAACAAACAATTTCCATAACCTTAAGTATCTGCTAGTTTTATAAGGGTTTTATTCAGGTTGCGAGTTTATATTGCGGGTTTATAAGGTTATTAATACGTTACGAAGTTTTATAGGGGTTATATAAAATCACTAAAAGGCCGAAGAGTTTTCGGTTTTATAAAGTGGTAACAGAAACATTTACATCACTAACTTGAATCACTTTTAGTAACGGTTGCTGAGATTTTATAATAGTTGCAGTTACGAATTTTTAAAACCAATAGTGTTCAGTTCTCATACAGTTGTTTACTGTGATAAATATAAAACTTACTGTCCCTATAGAAATAGCAGTTACCTTTATAAAATCTGGAGATTATTGCTGATCGAAAACACTGCAATAAAACTTCAATTCATATGTAATTTCTAAGTTGATAACCACGGTTCCTTTTATAAATCAATATGAAGCCATTGGTATCGTATAGAAACGCTTCGATACTAGTAGGTCACTGAAACGGGTTTAATTGAGTAGAGACGTACATGTGCTTTGGTGTTTAATAGTGCAAAATGGAAAAAGTAAATTGGTAAAAAATTAAATCCAGTAGTACCTACTTTCGCCCAAATGTGCAACGAAATTTGATCCGAATCTTACATTCTGTACCATCCGTATCTAATGTACAACCTAAGAGAAGTGATGACATAACCAACAAATCCGCTGTTTTCAATGGTGATTATGTTGAAAATAACGGTAAATTCTAGTATGTAAGTTTTATAAAGCTTGTCTTTCACCACTTCCGCCTAATAATATTGACGGAGATGACGTTGAAGAAAATAGAAATAATTGGCAGGTTGAACTACTTGATGAATATGATCAAGAACCAGAATCGATGCAAACTTTGGAAGTGAACGTACAAAAAATCAGATAGTAAGAGCATAGATATTAGAATTTTTACGTGGATTCGAACAGCGATTTACTTCCTGCTTTATCTCTTATCTAGTCTATTATGGGATAGGGTAAGGAAATTAAACACAATATGTATGTCTTAATACGAATAGTAGATATATTTCAAATAACTATAATGATTAACATTACATAACACATTCTATCAAAATGATTCTTTATAGAATTGTTTATAGGCGTTATTGTTTATAAAGAAAATATATCTATGAAATTGATATGATTGTGATTTAATGGATGTTCACTATGTATTTGTTTTTCTTAAAAAGAATTATTAGTGAAAATTGAACAGACACTATTTCACCAAAGCACACATTCGCACGTAGAAATCGGTTTACACTAATTGCTAGGAGCAAACATTTTCACATAGTACTTCCAGCCACTTATGTTTACACATCAAAATATCCTCGTATATTCGTGTTCAGTTATTTAAATAAATGTCATGAGATTATACAAATCTTTAATGATGCTCAACAATCCATTTGAGGCAAACATTCGCACGTAGTACCTCTATGGTGGCCAACATCATTAAACATATTTCTAATTAATAATAAATAGGCTAAATATTTAAAACAAAGTTAACATTCATTTCATAAAACAATTTAAGATAAACTTGTATGTGATAACTCACAAAGATCTTTCGTGACTCACTTTGTTTGATTATACAATTCTTCCAATTCCATTTTGTTTTTAATTCAATTTTTTTTAAAGAATCGGTATTTAAGCGCCTTCTGTCTTGAATTTTGAGTTGGCCATACTGCCACACATATATAAAGCGTTTGGAATGTCTTGGTTCAGTGGTTTCTACCATAATTGATTTGACAAGAAAGTTGGGTTCCACTTTGATACTCTCCTTCTGACTATGCTTTGAAATTACACTTTTCACTCATGCTACTTGCAGATCTCGTTAAATAACTAAGTTTGGGATATACCAGGGTGTACTAACTTTCAAGCGTAGCACTTTGATTTGATAGCATTGGAGTATCTCGTTATTAGAATTGCTTCATGTTCCCCGAAGTTGTATATCGTTCGTCCATGTTGGCTTTAGTATGGCTTTTTACACTAGGAGTTTGTTGTTAATTGATAACTTTGATTTTCATCCTAACATCCAGTAATTCTTACTGAGTTATATTTCAAGTTCTTTTCTATTTGTAGATATATGCTTCCGCCAATTTAACTTCCTGTCCAGGTGCATGCTAAGGTATTTGACAGAGTCAGCACTTAGTCAGCAGAAAAAGTAAAAAAAAACATCATGACAATCTCTAAGCCATAAAAATAGCTTATCAAATTTAAAAAGTTCGCATTGTTGTTCAAAAAAAACTATTCACTTCGTCTGAAATTTATGCTTTGTCTAGTAAAAAAATCATATTGTAATACTGAAACTTAGTTTTTTCTTGGTCTATGGTGCAGCAGAGTTTCGACATAATATATTTCGCAATGCATCATCAAGTATTTATGACAAAATTTCAAGTATAAATAGTTTTTTTCTTTTGACCAAAGGATATCCAACTATTGCTTGGCGTTGCTTGATATAGGTAATTCTTTGTTTGAATTATAGAAGACTCTTTGTCATTATTACAGATGTCTACGTGTTACAAAACAAATTTTTAGAATGTATGCCATGTAGAAAGAAAATACGATAAAATGTTCGTTCAAGATGACTAATGAATCTGTGAGAACAAGAAATCGAACACACAACTAACGTCCTCCCAACAACACTCATAGACACAAATATAGTCACAACAAAAAGATTAAATCTTTAAAGAACAAGAAGAGAAAGACATAATAAAGCAATTGGTTGTTTCGTTTTTTTCCCACTGACTTATGTGATGTAAAGGTATATACATATAACACACACACACATAAACGGACATGGATATATCACACAGTTACACACAGAGAGAGCTCAGTCTCATTAGTATTGTGTTGCATTAGTGGAGTTTGGCGCAATTGCCGAGGAACATTGTGTGTGTTCAAGGTGAAAGGTTACACCTCCGCTCACATGTGGTTGTAATATCATTTCACCGGATCTGAATGTCTCATCTTCCAGTCCTAGCACGTTTCTTTCGAACGTTAAAGCTCTTGATTTTCTATGCTCGTTTCGCACTGTAACTGTAACCTTTACCGTTCATACGAACGAAATAATGAATGGAATTTTTGTTATACATATATTTATTTATGTAACTACACACATACATACTTATGTTGTGATTTGTATAAAGTGATGTACAACATACATACATCTGAATATAATACATATAGTATGCGTACAAGTGTAAAGAAACAGGAATCCTAACTGTTACTTTCTGTTTGAAACAATCTTATAGATAGATATATGTGTCAGATGTTTGATGCTTCCATACACTTTACTTGTTTTTGATATTGTAATGAGTAAATGATTTTGAAATAGGATCAAATAACTAACAGTTAGCAGACGCTACAAAAGTGACTTTTCGAAACACTATGATAGATTAACAATCGGGGGAGTCAGGAAATTATAGAATGGGTTTAAAGATGAACAGAAACGAATTAATCATTTGTCCATATTCTTAATTGGATTGACGCAAATTATACATTTGTGGCATTATTTGTGATGGTAGTAAACATATTTTAACACACGGTCAAGACAGCAAGGAATTATATTTGGAGTCAGCTTACAGTCATATACAAGGCGCGTCAAAAGTAAAGCATAATAGATATTTACGTATAAAGGGGTAAAGTAATATTTTACACTCGAGACATGTGACCGTGATGAAATTGTAATATTACTTTGCTCCCGTGTTGTGTACAACATTTTTTTGCCCGAGTCATCATTTTTACATGAAAAAAGTATTGATATTAAATAATTAGAAAATGTATTATTACGCAGAACAGGATACAGTTACTAATCATCATTCATTGTGATGATTAAGAAAAGAAATGAGTTTACAACTTTTTAATTTTTTGACAGTCACTTATGTTTTGTCAACTGTCAAACGGGATGCAAGCAGCCGTGATAAATGTATTCGTAATTGTGTTGAATATGCAACACCATATACACCACAGAAGTTGTTAATGTTTTTCTTTCTCTATGTAATGAAATTTTTTATCTATCTATCATTGGCTAGCACGGGGATGTTATGTATTTGATTTCCTTGGGTCGTTATAACCAAGGTTTCGATAGTAACTCAGTTATGTTCTCTTTACCTACTGAAGGACGGAAAATTCGTTGATAGCTTGCATAAAGGATTCATAGAAAAATATTTCAAGGAGTATAGCAATTTTGTAAAAAAGGATATTCGGGTAGATCAAAAAATTCGTTTTTTAACAACATATATTATGGGGATTTGCAGAAGAATTTGACAAATATTTTCCGCCATTATGAGATTTCTTTTTCGGTACAAAAAAAAATTGTTGCCATATTGCAACCAAAACCTCATTTAGTGTTATAGGGGTGTACTCAACTTACTGCTTAAAGTAATAGAGATACAGTTCTGGTTCTATTGCAGTATTGGGGGACATTAACAATAGGCATCAAGCCAAAGGTAGCTAATAAGTTGCCAGTAGCTTCCTTATCGCGACTATTTTCATTGAAATTAATATTGAAATATACATCTGTATTTATAAGTTTCAGTATTATAGAAATTGATTTGTTTGAATCTTTTCATCACCTCATGAAGCCGCGGTGGGTGAAACATATTGCTGTAGCTGCAGCATTGTTACAAAATGGTAAATGTCTTATTTAAGATGAAAATGTAATATTGCCACACGTTGGGTACAGCCATTAAAATATATATATGCTGTGGCTGTTACACTGTTGATGAATAATAAAAGTTAGAATAGTCTATTTATAAACTTATTGCTAACAGCATAAAATTTTTATTTATGTTCTTACGAGTTCTTGCAATGATTTGCTTCTTATATTCTGGTAGTTAGTTAGTTTTGTTTGGGTCAAAATTAAACAAAGTATCTAAATCTCATATAAAAAATTATATTTACGCTTTGTAAAGATTTGACGATCATTAATAACATTTCCACACTATATCTATTTATATTTGTTTCACAAAGAAAAAGAAAAGGAAAGCATTTGTACTCACTTTAGAGTTATAATGCTTGTGAAATACTTATACATCTATAATGATAACTGAAGGAATAATTATCTTGTTTCTTTTAAAAAAAAATTATTGATTCTTGATAGTTTGTTTATTAATACGAAGTCGACTCTATTTCACCAAAACATACATTTTCACATAGTGCCTTGGTAATCTAGAACCTTGCAACGTGAATGCTCTGAAACTGGCCTATACTAATCGCAAGCTGTAAACATTCTCACATTGTACCTCTAGCAGCTTAGCACCTGCCCATCAAAAACATCCCCGCTTATTCGCATTTATTTTATTTGAATTACTAAATTAAATGACTATATAATAATGATGCCAAACGATATACTAAAGGCAAATATTTTCACATAGTACCTTCAGCATGTCTAATACCATTAACTATATCCTTTCATTATTTTGAAAAAACTAATTATTATTATAAAGCAAGATAATATTCATCTAATTAATGATGCCCAACGATTTACTAAAGGCAAATATTTTCACATAGTACCTCTAGCATGTTTAACACCATTAACTAACCCTAAATTGAATTATTTATCTCATAACTTACTTCATTTCATCGTATATTAAAAAAAGAAAAATTAATTGAATAAAATTATTTAAAAGAAAACTAAATTAAAATTAAACTCTGGATCTTAATACAGATTATATAATTGTGAGCTGATAAGTAGTGTATATCGACCCTACTCTCACTTTCGCTATATCAAATTTATTAATCCTTTACAAAAATTAACGTCTTTACTGCACGAATTATAAACTTCGAATCTACAGGTTTATTCTTGTTTCTTGCCTTATATATTCAAACAATTGCCTATCGACTATTTTAGCGCCTCTTTTCTTCAATTAATTTTTAGGTTGGAATCATTTTCAAAACGTAAAATTGTCTTGCTTGTTTTCTTTAAGTTGTCACGCTCGAACCAATACACTTAAATCGTTTTGACAGTTACATGCCAATGGTGATGTCCCAAATTGTTTGTTATTAAGATTTTACAAGTTTGTTGCACACCCTCTTGGGTAAGTGTATTTTATTATTTTCTTGTTCAGTATAATTCTTCATTGTATTTGTATATGTATGCATTACCCTTTTCATCACTTGTTACATATTTCCGTTTACCATGTATCAGTTTTATCCTTATTTTTCTTTTAGAAATCCTTCTATTCGGCAGTAAAGGAAACACATTACACACCACAGGAATTCTTCTGGCTCAACTTGGATCGCAAAGCACGTCGGCCTTCTTCACCATTTCCCCGTTCTCAAACCACGCTCTCTCTTCTGATAACACATCAATTTGTAAAGTGCTATAACAACATTAAGATTGTATTTTTTTCTTTTGCAGGTTTTTAAACCACACATGACATTATTTATATTTTAAATTTATGTTTATTCATTCGATATCGTGTTATCTTCTCGGGCACACCTGATACTATCTTACTCATACAACTTGATAGCATATAAATGGTTTACTCTCTTTATTGTCCCATCTTTTAACATAACTCTCTCTGTTATTTACTTTCAATACCCTTTTATTTTTGAATAATGGACCATTTCTTAAAATGTTAAAAGCTGTTCTAACGCCTTGTGTGAAATTAGGCTCTGTATTTTTGTAATCAAACCATATCTCGTGTTTGTCTTTTTTGCAAAATATAAAGTGTATTGATTTATTTTGTGTTTGTCTTATACTTAATGTTTATACTTATTTCAACTAAAATATACTTATAAATCATGTTTGTTTTGATACAAGAGTTCGTCCTTAAATATAGGCAACCCATCATACTTATATTTGCTTGTTTTGAACGTATACCCCAAATTTATTAATAAACGATTTTTTAGAATACAATTAGTGTTCTTTTTCAATAACTAAACTAATTCTTAATACTATTATTTTTGATAATGTGAAGATCACAGTAATATGTATTATCCACATTAAATATTTGTTGAAACTAAATTTTGTGTTATTAATTAATAATTATAAATGAACAAACATACCATCATTACAAACAACGTTCTATTTCGTATAGCTGTTGTACGCAAGTTATGCAGATATAGACTCATTATATAACAAAGAGCATCGCTTAAAGATGCGGTGGTGAAACACTTAACACGCGAACGTGCCTGTGTACGTGCATGCGAGTACGAAAAATAAAGATAATTGAGTAGGAAGGAAGATTATTAAAGTAGAAAAACCGCCGCGAACATGGAACTTATGAATTAGTTTATCTGCCAGGAGTAATGACGCAAATTCTCATACAGTGTCCCGGAGCCGTCACGCAACAGCGCAAGAGGAGTTTTATTTTATTAAAATTACGCTCACGTTCCTTTCATTTCTTCTTCGTCTTTCGCTCTTGCCATGTGTGAGCATACGTCTTTCATTCTTCCAGGATCCGCTATCAATTATTCCCATTTCGCGTTCGCAACGGCAAAGAACCAACTCGGTAAGTTCGTAATAGCACCACCACCAATCACTACAAGAACAAGACGAGTGAGTTATCCGTATTTACACGGAACAAAGTGAGTCGTTCTAACTAAAAACCAATCGACCGTCCGCATCTATTACTTTGTTTGAAAATTGTTATTGTCACGAAACGGTTGCCCTAAAAATAATGTGCACGGACTGAGAAGGAGAGAAGAGAACACCCACGAGCTAATGCCACACCGATATGGCGAAAATATTATTGGTTACATGTACAGTAACTCACAACTTAATCGATACGGATCGTTGAAAGAGGTTACTGAATATAGTATAGAATAGACTAAAATTTATTGTGCAGTAAAATACATCTGCATGACGAACACGTCCAAAGTACAAAACAATAAAGTACAACATAAATAGATACGAACATAAACACAATCAAGAGCTTATACATAAAAACACAATAGGTATAGCAGGAAAAAGTAAAACTAAAGAACGTGTAACTGCTCAGGAATGGTAATAGAGGGCGTATTTTTATGTTATTTACCTAGCCATGAAACAAAAGAGTGACGATATCAAACAAATTATTGCAAAATTGCTGTCACTGTTAGAAGTACATGTGCTAAGTTGTGTTTAGTTTGTGTTGTGTATAGAGATTTGAGACGGTCCATTTCTCGATAAAATGAGTGAAACTAAAGTTGAACATCGCAGCGTAATAAAGTTCCTGACAAAGGAAGGAAATGGTCCAAAAGCAATTCATGAAAGAATGGTTGCTGTATATGGGGAAGATACACCATCTTATTTCCAAGTAAAATATTGGTCTAAACTCTTTCGACGGGGCCGAGAGTCAATTAGTGATGACCCAAAGTCCAGACGACCCGATGAAGCTCGAACTGAAAACATTGTGCGAAAAGTCGGTACTGAAAGATCGGCGTGTAAAGATCCCTCTCATTGCTAATGAAGTCTGCATATCCGAAGCAAGTGTTTTCAAAATTTTGCATGACGATTTGGGTACGAAGAAGGTGTCCGCACGGTGGATACCCAGATTGCTTATACCTGAACAAAAACTGTTCAGAAAAGAAGTTTCTCAACAAAATTTGGTCAAGTTGGAGAGGAACAAAACATTTTTATCTCGAAGTATTACCGGGGACGAGACTTGGGTATATTACTGGGACCCTCCTACTAAACAAGAATCCATACCGTGGGTTCATAAGGGCTCTCCGCCACCAAAAAAAGGCCAAGATACAATTTTCTGGAAAAAACTGATGGCAACTGTTTTCTGGGATGCTGAAGGAGTTTTGCTTATTGAATATATGCCGAGAGGGTCTACCATAAATGGAGAGGCCTACGGAAACACAATTAAAAATTTAAAAACTGCTCTGGAGGAAAAACGCCCGCATTCTTATCCACAAAAAAAAACTTGTTGCAGCACGACAATTGTCGGGTTCATAAGGCAAGCAACGTTCAGCAGACTGTGGGTTAAGGCATCCACCTTATAGCTCCGACCTAGCTCTGTCAGACTTCTTCTTATTCAAAAATTTAAAAAGCATCTCAGAGGAAAGCGTTTTGCTTCTGATGAAGAACTCAAAGAAGCTGTTGAAAAATATTTTGCGGGGTTACCGAAGCAAGTTTTTTCTGAGGGTATGGAGCAACTGGAAAAAAGATGGAATAAGTGTATTAGTGTTGAAGGGAGTTATGTAGAAAGATATTTTTTTATTATTGTCTTATGTGCTTTTTTTCATGGCTAGGTAGATAACATAAAAATACGCCCTCGTAAATTCTTGCACCTAATAAGTGCAATTGAGGAGTTTGCAGCAAGAACGAAGCAACTGCATTTTTTATGCAAAGCGGGTTTATATGGTGATTATTTAATTTGAAAAATTTTCCATCGTTTGATGGAAGATCGTTGCAGATCCGAGATCTGGGTATGCTTTTTACTGATCTCACACTTCTACATGTACGATGAGGTAACTGTCAAAAAAACACCGAATGAAAGTATTAGCTTTCTTGACCGCAACCCACAAAATATTGTGACTAAAGATGTGAAAGTTTTGTATTCAATCTCAGACAACTGTGCAGCTCATAATAAAAATGGCAGCCTTTTTCCTTTGATGAATTTTTAAGACTGAGACGTCTGTGCAAATCACTCACTTCTGATGCGTATAAATTGTATACGAATATGATTGAATCCTCAATTATTAATAAACCGAAAGAAATCTTTAACTATATACGAGGTAAAGGTGTTACCACGCGTATTCCCAGTAGTTAAACTATTGGTAACACACAGGTTGAGACTCCACAAGATATTGTGAAAGCGTATACTGATATTTTTTCTTCAATGTATCAGCACAGTTCCTACTTTTGTGTTGGGGATTCTCAACTGAATCATGTACCCATCTTTTTATCAGGTGGTGATCAGGACGAGCTAATTAACAAAATGTCAACTTTTCCTGATGATCTTGCAGCGGGTGATGACTTAATCCCTAGTCTACTAATTCGTTATGCGAGATGTGCTTTAGCGAAGCCCCTGACCCTGATAATGAATCTTTCCATAAAAACTGCTAACTTTCCTTGTAGATGGCGTCGCGTAAAAATTTGTCCGGTTTTCAAGAAGGGTGATAAGACCAAGCTTGAAAATTACCGACCAATAGCTATTCTCTGCAACTTTGCCAAATTATTTGAAAGCGCAATTTATTCTGTGATATACTTTAATACTAAATCATTGTTTACTCCACATCAACACGGTTTTATGCACGATCGCTCAATAACTACTAATCTCATTTCTCTAAAGGTGCCAATCCACAATGAGAATATCTCATGAGATTTTTGTCTCATGCAATACAAATCGCAGGATAATTTCAATTTAATTGTGGAAACCGAGACCTGTTCCCACATTTTAAACCTTTTGTGGGAACAGGTCTCTGTTTCCACAATTAAATTGAAATTATCCTGCGATTTGTCTTGCATGAGACAAAAATCTCATGAGATATTCTCATTGTGGATTGGCACCTTAAACTCAAGCTATCTCTCATGAATTAGACAATCATGGTCAAATTGATGTAGTTTATACAGATTTCGGCCGTGCTTTTGATGTGATAGATCATGGTGTACTGCTTCAAAAGCTTTCTGCGTTCGGATTTAGTGCGTCTTTGCTTAAACTTTTACACTCGTATTTGACAAGAAAATGCAATTATGTTTTTTTACAATGGTTTTGGATCTCGTGAGTTCTGTCCATCTTCCGGTGTTCCGCAAAGATCCAATGTAGGATTTTAATTTATTTCTAAACGATTTGCTTGGATCCTTGTCGTGTCTTGTACTTGCGTGTGCCGATGACTTCAAAATCTACAATCCTATAAAATCTTTTGATGATGTTTCCTGTCTGCAGCAAGACTTATGTACTTTGTCAGACTGGTGTTCCAGTTACAAATTGCATTTAAATATAAGTAAAGTATGCCATCATAATTCTACTTACTTCATAGATGGTGTTCTGTTAGAAAGTGTAGACATTTTCCGAGATCTTGGGGTCCTTTTTGATAGCAGATTAAGTTTTTCCAACCATATTAATCATGTTTGTGCATCGGCCTCAAGATCTTTAGGTTTTATTATGCATTCGTCTAGGTTATTTAGCAACCCACTAGTTTTGAAGACGTTATATTTTAGTTTTGTGGTCAGCAAGATGGAATATGCTTCACAAGTGTGGTCTCCGCAATATATTTTCTTGCAGCTCTCCATTGAAAAGGTTCAGCGGCGATTTCTGAAATATCTCTCGTTTAGGATTACCGGGACTTATCCTCCGCGAGGTGTTGGTACTCGTTGCTAATGGAGACTTATGGCCTTGAGTCATTGAAGCACCGACGCGATATCTAGGGAGCGCGATTTATAAGAAAGCTGTGCAACGGATGGATGGACTGCCCAGATGTTCTTTCCTCTCTGAACTTTCTCACTCCCACACTGTTCTCCCGTTCCTCTTTTCTTCTTAATTTTTTTCTAAATAACATGTATATGCATTTAATATCGTTGTCCTTCAATTGTAAAGAGTTTGACAAATAAAATTATTATTATTATTATTATTATTATTATTCCCGTCTAAGCAAATATGATTTTTGATTATGCAGTTTTTTGAAGCCACATTTAAAAAAAGACAATAATCAATGAACAATTATTAGTAGTAAATACAAACTAATTTTGACAGATCAAGCCAAAAACGGAATCGTCTGTAGTAAGAGTTGCAATACCCCACTTTATAGTAGTTTCAGTATTGAACGTAGTGAAATAAAGGTTAATGCTCGACCAGATGTCTTGTATAAAAGCAAAACTGCCATTAATGAAATTAAAACATGACAACTTAATGGAGCTTGAAAACCGGTACATCCCTATAACTAACTTACCCTATTATGAAAATCTGATTTTTGTGCAAGACTGATTCGTTACCTAGTGACATTGAAATGACTAACGATGAAGAAAATTATTATTAAAGTGAAAGAAATGTTATATACAAATATTTTGATGATGTGGTTTTTGCAGTACTTCTGGCGTTTGGTGCGAGAAGGACGTATATCCGACAAAAACAAAAAAAACATTTTCTCCTGGTGTTAATATAAATAAGAAACGGGTATTTACATCTCTTAAATTTTCCTGAAAACGCAAAATCGATATCTATTAAATTTAAACATAAAAACGTTTTTTAATTTTATCTACCCTAAAGTATATAAAAACGTGTTGTTCGGTTTTTTCAAAATTAACATTTATGGAGCTGCATCGTTTTTGCAGCGAAGTCCTGAATTAGTCTGCAGGTGTTGGAGTAGTTTTCGTTTGAATTCCTGTGCATTCACCAGAACTTGTAACCTATACCTATCTGGTAATTTGTTAAAAAGGTATAGGCCTATGAACACACATGACTTCTTTGTTATATTTAAAATTTATTATTGGGCAATCGGAAATCGCTTTTGTGTCTAGTATTGTATGCGTGTATTTCACAGTTTCTTTGGCATCTTTCTTGTTTCTACTAATATACATCAAAATTTCTGAAATGTATATACTAGGAAAAGGCAAGATGTTGTATTGCCTAAAATATGGCTTGCCAGATGTAGCGGAATAAACACCGGCATAAGACAAATTACGCGATTTTGAGGGAAAAATACTTCAGTACTAATACCCAAAAGCTGATTCCACATGCCACGTGCAAGAAAACTTAATCTGATTAGGTCTCCAGTATATAATGAATACACCAGTAGTGAAAACATTGGGAATTAATACTAGGGATCAACATCTCACAATGAATCTTCCAATGCAAACATTTATCAACCTTCATGCCAAACAAACGAGCACTATAAATATTGATGCCTAATACTAGTAATAAGGGAAACAACATCCAAGTCAAGAACCACTCTGGACTGCACCGGAATGGAAAATCACAAAATGTGTCTTTGGTAGATTCAGAAATAGTTTATTACTCTGAAACTAGTAACAGAGTCGCCTAAGAACCTCGCCAGTCCTATCACGCGCGCTAACAGGGTCAGAACCCTTACCATAGCAGAGGTATCGTCAGCAAAAATGTAAACTGGAGAATTAAACTACAATACAAGGTTATTAATAGAAAGTAGGAACAATACTGGTCCCTGTCGCACACCCAAGTCATAGGAAAACCCGAGGAACAGAAATGTCTAGCTATGTTATCCTCCCTGTAGGATATTCCAATGTATTGTGTTCAATCAGAGAAATATGAATTAGCACGCCGTTTTAATGTTTCTAACACCACCATTGCAAGAGAAATAAAAAAAATAATTTTAAATATAGAAAAAAACAAAAGTGTCCAAAATACACGGCAGCTCTACTTGATAGAATTCCAAGATGCTGTCGAAATTTGAGACAAGATCATTTTGGGTTGGGTTGGGAAACAAAATAATCATTATGGATGATGAAAAGTATTTACAGCTTAGCAAAATTCCCACAGAAGATCCTAACATGGCGCGCTGAGGCAGGTATTTCTTGACCTTACATAGCACATGTGAGAGGAGAAACAGTAACTGCCCATCGCTTTACATTCAAAGTTGCTTGCCAAAATTCGTTGATTTCGTTAATGAAGATCATCCAAATGATATCATGTTTTGACATGACTTGGCTTCAAGTCATTACGGCAGAGAGGCAATACAATGGTTGGAAGCGCAAAATATACCTTTCGTTCCTAATTTACCTATGGACACCTTATGGGCTTTATTAACTCAGAAGATCTACGAGAATGGTTGGGAAGCACAAAATGAAGTTCAATTAAAGAACAGGATCCGAAATAAACTTCGTCTTTGGGGGTTAGTGTTAAGCCGAAGCTTGTTACAACTATTCTGGATGAGGTTTATCTGGTTAATAGTTGTGTGCTAACTGAGTTGTTTTCGGCGTCTTATAAGAATGTTAGTCTGGGCCGTTTGTGTTTCCGAATTGCCGTTGGATCGTAGCTAAAGATTTGTGAGATGCTAGGATTCGTGTGGTTCTCCATGTGAATATAAAACTCTCTGGCCATTTCTTTGATGTGGATTTGGAGTGTGATGATGTCTGTTTCGGAGTGTAGTTGGACATTTCTCATGTATTATGGAGCAGGATAAATAATTCTTAGCGTAATGTTCTGAATGGTTTGGAGGTTGCGAATATGATATGAGGCGGCGTCTATCCATATGGGAGCTGTGTATGTTATGATTGGGCGGATGATTTGTTTGTAGACTCTGAGCTTGAGCTAAGGGTATATGGAGCTGTATCCACCTAAAAGTGGCCCCAGTCTTCCTCTTGCGGATTTGGCTTTTTTTACTGTATTCTGCCTGTGGATGTTGTAAAGTAGTCTGATATCGAAGGTGACTCCAAGGTATTTGATCTGAGGTGACCAGGGGAGATATAGGTTTCAATTCTCTTCTAAAAGCGATGCCCAGAGATTTTTCGCTGTTGATTTTTGTTCTCGAGTTATTGCACCAAGTTATTAGCTTATCGAGGGAGATGACTACGAGATATTCATATAGAGTACTGCAAACGCCTTATGTAAGGCGTTCGAGCAAAATAGCGTCAGATTGAACAATTAGGATCGTTAAGTTTTGTAATGTTAAGTGAAAATTTCTAAATAGTAAAGTTTTCCGAAGGTGTACCATTTGTCATTCAAAATAGTCCGAAAACTTCCATTACAGCTATTCATATTAAGCTTGGAAGAATCTAGGTGCCTAATAAAATAAGATCTTAAAAAACATTTATTTACAACACTATTATCCTGTATTTTATAAAAGAATCTCCCAAAAATATGTTCGTTTAATAAACCATTACTTAAATATAACTAACTGTATCATTTATGCTAGGCGTCACTATATATCCAAAGCATTACGTGTTCAGATAGCATCGATTACGAACTAATTTCCTATACTCGGACGTATACATGTAAAACAGAAGAGCCAGAAGCCAAAAATTTACGATCAATTTGATTAAACTCGATGTAGGAAATGCTTATATTTGAATGTATTCTAATTTTACATTAAAGCCAAGATATAATAGATATTAAGACATGTGCCCCGGAGATATGTTGTTATACACAATCCGTACAAGTTCGCCATAACGTGGTCTGATACTTTGCTCTTCAAAAATCAATGTATAAGTTAATTAAAGTCTATCTCACGACCTCAATGTCGCTAAAGGAATTAGTTTGAAATGTCCATAATTAATTGCAAATATTATGGGCACAAACGATAATGAACAAAGTTTTTTTTTATGAAAAAGCCTATTGAAAAATCAAGTACCGTTAGTTAGGAATACCTCATTGCGAAGTTACGATCGCGATTACTAGCAGATGTTGATTTCCGTCGTTCTTTCCACGTAATTATCTGTACCTTTATTATATATTTAAGACAATCGAATAGTTTTTTCTAAATAGACAAAACTATTCGCAGTACCTAACAGGTAAAACGTCTATATGTATTAAAAGTGAATATTTATCGTGGTGTAGTGGCACTAAAAATGACAATTTGACAGCAAAATGTCATCTAAAAAGTTTCAAAAGCTAACAAGATGTAATGCAAAAAGATAATGAAATGTACAAAAGTGAATATGTGAACAATTAAGCATAGAACCATCGTTATTATCTATGTAATATCATCAAACGATATTGATATATCAAAGACGTGCAACACCATATAAATAATATCGACGCAAATTGCATAATTAAAAGAATAGGTAATGTAAAAATAGGAATAGAGCTGTCGCGTAGATGACAGCTTGCTGTCAAATTGTCATTTTATAGTGCCGCTACACCACGATAAATATTCACTTTTAATACATTTCTTATACAGCTTGTGTAATGAAACACTTGATATTACCAGGTAAATATTGCAACGTCGTATTTAATAAACAAAACTGCTAGTGTAAAGTTACTATGGAATTGTTTCTATCCAGCAATAATGGGATCAACTAAACATGAACGGTATATATATAATTTGTTTTTATAGTAAATAAATCTATGTTTAGAAAAAAATCAACATTATTCTAAAAATTCTTTTTTATCTTATGTATGGAAAACTTTAATAGTCAACTTTAAAGATATTAACTTGTGATGACGATTAGCATAGAATAACTCTTACAATTAAAGTACATTCTTAAGATTAAATTATTTAGATAATTGTATTGCAATTATAATTTTTCTCTAATTTCTGATTCTTTTAAAATCAACGTTAATAAAATTTTAAGTACTTAACTCGAGTTTTTAATACTTTGTGGAATTGTTTTAGCGGACTATATCTTTGAAAATTGATGATCCTCTTCGTCCTAGATACTGTGTTGAAACGAAATTCCTCCAATTGAGCTACTTATTCCTCGAGCCTTACGTTGTACATCTCCTTAATTTCAGGTATAATGTAATTTAGGATATATATTCACAATTATTTAGTTTGGATTGTTTACTTGTAGATCAATAGATACAGTTTAATCGACGGGAACTTTATAATGGTACCTTTCTTCACTATTTTAGTATAATGTTATTGTTGAAATCGTGATAAAACGATCTGCACTCCACATGTATTTTATAGAGTTCTTTTAATAATAAAATGTAACTTAATTTCTGAGAGCGTCCTTTTAAGCGTCTCTTACTTGCGAAAAATTCTTTAATAATCCCATTTGTTTTTCTTTCTTTGCCCACTAATGGTTAATTTTATTTTTATTTTTTGACTTGTATATTAAATTGTCTAACTTTGAGTAACGAATAAAAATGTTTTCCAATATTGTTTAAAATGTAGTTATTATTCAATTTTCCCTTAATTCTTGGGAATTTATTAGCTTCTGATTTTTTTAAATAATTTCTTAGACATTTAAATATCTTACTTAAGACTGAGTTATTCTATAGTAATTTGTGTAAGTTGCCTAGTTTCGAGTTACTACAAAATTAGGTATATAAATATTGATACTATCTTTCCTTATATACATGACTTTAGTATAT
Source organism: Amphimallon solstitiale (assembly GCA_963170755.1). Lineage (NCBI taxonomy): Eukaryota > Metazoa > Arthropoda > Insecta > Coleoptera > Scarabaeidae > Amphimallon > Amphimallon solstitiale. The sequence continues at coordinate 174,145,303 of OY720676.1, forward strand.
AAATATCGTTATAATATATAGTAGGGATCAGTATTAATATCACGAATCTGTAAATTATGATTTCAATTATCTGTCAAGATGATACATATCCGAATCGAAAATTAAATTAAATTTACTTCAGAACCGATTTCTGAAGGCAAATACATTAAAGATGAAGCTATTATTGTGTTATTTAGTCAATACATTTGATGTGAGATTATGTCGGTTACAACAACATGAAAGTGTTACCATGCATTCAGAAGCATTCGTTATAAAGTAATTTCCTTTTTACCTTGGTCCCTAGAGTGGTATTGATCACTTGAAAGTTACCTGCAACAAAAAGAAAAGAAATAAGATGTGTGAAAAAATATCAACAGTTTGTAAACTATAGTTTTTATGAATATTATGCTTTATATTGTATCTTAAGTGTTACATTCAGCAGAAACTGTTCATCATAAACATAGCAGGCGGTATTACGTGTTATTTTTCCTCTTTTTAGTCCTATTATATACAGAGTGAGTCAATGATTTTGACAAAGTAACTTTACTCTTTAATGCTTAATAACGAGAGATCTTTAAAAATTTAAGACATGAGTATAAAAAGCATGTCATGAAGTTTATACTTTCTTAATGTGCGATTTATCGTGAGCTGAGATGTTTTAGCACAGACACTTAGTTGTCTACTACTAACCCTGAGATTTTGTGCTACATATAGAAGATTCTCCAAGTCTTTTTCGTCGGTAGTAGTGTGTATATTTATTACAGTTCTTTTAACATACTGTACAGCTCCGTCAGCATCAAATCTATGTTGGAGTTCTCTTAGGTGGGCGACGTCTATTCGCGTAACACACTCAGTAAGCGTGAAGCAATCAAACAATTTTTCTGATATAGACCATGTCAATTAAATGTTCCATTGGCAAAAGCGAAAACATCAAAAAAACACAAAAAAAAGGAACAATAATAGCAATAATAATACCTACGTTTAGAATAATAATACTTGGCAGGTAGTTTGACAGATGCACAGTAAATACGAGCAACGTGTCGTCACTACTACGTTTTTCCATGGCTACTATGTATAATTTTTACTGTTTCAGAATAATATTGTAAAATAAATTTAAGTATCTTCTAAAATATTAAAGATAAGGCAAAACAGTGGCCATACTAAGCCCTTAATATGTTTCTACAAAAAAAAAAAAAATTAATATAAAGAAACTTTGCGGATACCCAGTATAAATTAGAACAGGCTCTGCATATAAGTTATCATTTGGCACACGTTGTGTATGCTATATCAAATTATTATGTGTTCTACTATGACACTCTTGGATTATAGGCATTTTTAACTTTCATCATATATAACTAGAAAACCATTACCTTTAAAGAATAATTACTTTCAATAAAAAATACTTCTTTTTTAACGCAAAATCGAAATTTGAACTTATGTGCAGTGTTGATTTCGATGCTCACCGTTGGTATATCGGTTATTAGAAGACATAGAGGAACGGTGAAATGGGGAATGTTTTGCAGAATTCAATGCTCGCAACAAATCTCATTTCAAATTCATTCGGACTTCTAACAATTCTTAAATATTTTGAAAATAACCAATATTTGTCGATTTGAATTTTTCTCAATAACTCGATAACGCCTAATTCGATCGCTTTTAAACTCTAACATTGTTGCGACAGTTTTTTAAGACAAACTTTTTGGTGTTAACAGTAACCCCCGATTTTCATTTGTTTCCATGTTCTTAGCACTATCTTTTGCTTTTATTATAGAGGCCATATTGGATTTTTAATTAGTTAGATAGTACAATATGCCTAATAAATCTTTATTTATACGAGAGATATGAACATTTGAATAAAATTTCATTCTAATATGAAATTAGTGTATGGTAGTGTAAAACAGACGATAAATAAGCTCTGTCATTATTGACATATAGTGAAATTGTTGAGAGATTTAGAACTTTGTGTAAGTAATTACCGTTAAGCATGGAGATTAATCAGAATTGATATTGGCACACAGATTTTCAAAAGAAGTAAAAGTTGATATGTTGGAAGTTTATTTCAAAATAAATAGAATCTCTGAAAATGCTTGCACAAGTTACGCTCACCTTTTTCCGGAAAGACCACAACCACACGAGACAAGTGTGTTATCGAGTTATTGAGGAAAATTCAAATCGGTAAATATTGTTTTTTTCAAAATATCTCAAAAATGTAAAAAATACGAATGAATTTGAAATGAGATCTGTTTTAAATTCTGCAAAACATTCCCCATTTAACCGCTCCTCTATGGCTTCCAATAACCGATATACCAATGGTAAGCATCGAAATCTGGACACACTGTATATTGGCTGTTCAGTTTTTAAAAATACATCTTTTATGTACCAATGATTTATGGATTATCCGGTATAAGAGTATATGTTTTTAAATTGTGAAGTAATAACAACCCAATCAACTTTAGTACGCGATTTTTTAATTGTATTAAGCATTAAAGAGTAAATTTACTAGATCGTCGTATCTTACAAACACAATGGCAATGTACTTCAACTGCCTGTAGTTTCTCTTAATTAGGGAATCCAAATCACGTGATCTTATATGGCGTCTGTGGGCAAACAATGAATGAACCTTAGTTTGGTATGCCATCATTATTAGTTTTAATATGGTTTTACTTTTCGTGTGTGCTGAGTTTATAAACATGATAATGCAGAGTGATTACCTGAAGAAGTTCTTAACTGAAAATCCAGAAGTTGGAGAAACATTTTGTTGAAATCATCATGTAAAATAATTATCCGTGTGAGAATGTATTGTTTGGTAGCTATCAGATGAACATTAAATTACTTGATAATTTGGATCCATTCACTCTTGAAATTAGACACTTTAATAAATAGTATTCCACCTGTGCCAAGTACGAATATTATTGTATATTTGCTTTTATTACATATTTATTACACTAAGGACCAAATGACAGTGTTCAAGAGTATCACCGCTTACATTTATTAACAACTTATTTATTTTATGTGGAGAAGTATGTGTTTTTGATTATTTGAAACATTTATAAGAAGTTAGTTTATAAACAATGGATGCGTAGTGCATTATTATGAAATGTGAATCAATACTTTCGGCTCACTCTACATGCATGGCTGGTGACAGCCGAACATTGTAGTTATGTTGGTGCATTATTATTTCTAGTATACGAAGAAAAACACACTGATTAAGGATTAATTATTTAAATTTGTCTTTAAATTTACAATACCTGACAAAATAATCAGAGGATTGTTTAATAAGATTTATTTATTCAAATAGTTTCACTTAATTATTATAGAAGCAATAGTTAATAAATAGTAATAAGGAAATAAGGTTAATCCTATAGAAATATTATGTGTAAGATTATAAAAGTTTATTATAAATACTTAGCGTACAATGTATAAATAGTTTAGGACTTAAAAAAATGTAAATAGATTTCAAATATATTAATAAATAAATTTCACTTATTATTAAGGTTTTGTGTTTTGTCTGTAACAAAATGCCTATTTAAATTCTAAAATAATGGCCACATTGTACAGAAATAAATTAAGATTATATAGTGCCATAAATAATTATAAATACAAAATCATTTAGAACTTGCATATTTATGTTAATTAGAGAATTAAATTCAATTAAAATTTTATCTACACTGTTTAATTTTTGCATATTATTACACTTTTTTAACATGATACTGGAATGAAATATTTTATGGTGCTAACGAGTTCTTCCTTTAGTAAAAGCTGGAATAACTAAAATTCACTTGCAGAATTCCTAGTGTTTCCTTCATTAAAAATGCTCTTTCTCCTAGAACAACATATTCTGGGTTAAGATTGTTGCAAAAATTGCTTCTTTCATTCATTTTTCAGATGTATGTCACCCCGAGCTTCACTAATATAGCATTTACTTCTCTGAGGAGTTATTGCTATTAAAATTTCTATCGTGTTTATAATTAGAACAGTACTGCTGCTGAGCTAAATTTTATCTGGTTGTCCAATGAAAACTTCAAAGCAGGCAATAATTACAGCTGTTTTTTTCTTGAAACACTTCTTTCAAACATACTGCAATACAGAACGTTCTGGTCACATAATTATCAGTTTTAGCCTTTGATACACAACACCATACTTAGATAACTAAATAATGACCTTAGTAACTTACTTTAATAAGATAATTGTTTAATAAGAGCACTTATAGTCAAATTTTAATTATACAAATCAGTTTGTTTGCCCACAACGGCCATCTTGAATATCATTTGACGGGTCGTTGGATTGCCCTATTAATTTACTATAACATAACCACAATTCGTAAAAGTTGTGACAAATATGGTTGTCTGTTTGTCCAAGCGTATGATAGATATACGACTTTGTCAAGGAGTTGTCGATCTTTAGACTGTTCATGTCCGTTTGACGATGTACAAACTTTAATTAAATATTTATAACTATAGTCATTTGTATTTACTTTTTCAACAGAAAGTAAAGTGTAGAGTTAATAACTTTATTTCGGTCAGGCTTTCAAAAGAAAACAAATTAAAAGAAAACGAAACCATTAAAGTTAGAAATACAAAACTATAAATTAGAAACAATACAGCCATTGCCACCCACACCAGACGAGGCGGAAGACTCTCGAAGATGGCTTTGAGCAAGATTCATCTTAAACATCTTTTAACAAAGACCATACTATTACACACACATATACAACACTGTCACAGAATAAAGCAAAAACGAAGTGTAAATCATTAGTTATAATAATGCCTTAACAAGTTTGTTCGTTTTCTGCGATCACGAAAATGTTTTATAATGGCTTTGCAGTTTTTTTTGCGATTAATGTAGTAGAAATAATTTATTATTTCCGTATCAAGAAAATTGTAATTGTTTCTTACTGACGTTTCGGTTTATTTGACTATCTTGTCTAGATAATTAGGGAATAATTCTAAAATAAATTGATAAGCAATGATGAAATTGTCTGAGGAACGTGTTTACTAAGTATATTGTAGGAGCTTATGGTTTAATGTTTCCTACACTTATAATTTTAATTTAAAAGAAGTAATGCATGTGTTTTACTACTACTATTACAATATAGAAAATGACCAATAGTACGTATTTAAAGTACAAGTATCAGGATTACAAAAGAGTCCTCCTAATAGTTAGTTATTGGTTTACCGCTAAAGTGATTGCAATAGGCATTGTAAATGAACATAAAATGTTTATGATAATAACATTGGTAGGTTGCGAGATGAGAATGTAGATGGTGATTTTGTGCTGAATAGATTTATTTAGCCGATGCTATAATCATAAGGACAGTAATAATAATAATAATAATAACAATTGTTTGATAATTTAGAGCAAAGATAATTATAACCAGATAACATAACCTAAGGACTACGAAATAGTTAAAGTCGACGGCTTCACTTGCCCTCCGAAGGATGGTAGTAACTCATTGTTAATAATAAATTTCATATGTTGTGATCGAGAATTGTAAAAAGAAACATTCAAAAAAGTTTTATTAACACATGTTTGGTCTCACATACATGACCCCTTTTCGAAGTTTTTCAAGAACCTCTCGATAAAAGTGTTGAGTGAGAGTCTGGCCTTGAGGCACACTTTGTGAATGATTTCCTGGTTATAAAATGCATGCATTTGCTCTTCTAATCGTTTCGGTTTATAAATATAACTTTTATTAATAACTCAACTACAGCGCCATCTATTGGGGTTGAGATTTTGTAATTTTCTTTTTCGGCACTAGACCAACATATATTGTGAATACGAGTCATTTTGATCCATAAATATAAAATTTGCTAAACACTTGACTACAGCGCTAACTATCGGATTCTAACCGAACCAGTTCGGTTTTTATAACCCTTGTAAGTGACTAGGGTAGCGTAGGTTGTTTTACACCCTCTCTAGACATAACCTTACAAAGCGTTAGTCTCATTACACAAAACTCTTGCATTATTAACCTGATAAATTGGATTTTGCGAAAACTGCTTTGTAGTTTTTAATGGGAACACTTTTCTTCTTCCTCATTGCGCTGAGTTGCATACAGAATAGAGTATTATCGTCAGATTCAAGTACAAACAAATTTGTTAATAAAACTATTTTATGAGTATTTGGTGTATTAAACCAGGGGGGGGCACTCAAAAATATGCCATGATCGTCCATTTTCCGGATCCGTTTTCCTTTCGCATTTGTCAGTACTGGTAGTTTATTTTTTTTTTTATTTAGTTATTTAATTCCGTTAGATTGTGTTAAAATAATAAATTTGTCAAGACTTTGGAAATTAACATTTACCTATTACCCGATTTTCTTTTCTTACTATGGGGAGGGGGGGGGGGCTTCTAACCCTTGAACCCCCCCCCCCCATGGTTATGCCTCAGGTATTCATTTCTTCTTTCGTTCTGCTAGTATCGATTCTAAGCTATAAATACAGGTTATGTTTACGTTAAGTTACTATACATACTCGCATAAATAAACCAAATTAAACTAAACTTCAGGCAGTGTTTTTAATGCTAATGCTTATAGATGACTGATAAAGTGCATTGTCACTATTGCTAAGCCTAAACGTTTCCTAGCTTAGCAGATGTTTTGACATCTTGTCAGTGTCACTTTTAAGTTTCTATTTTACTAGTTATTTTTATGTTTCAATCTATATTTCTTTAATTTTATTTGATTTTGGTTGATGGTAACCATCTTTACGATGATCCATAATGGAGAATATAATGTTATCCAAAATAACCATCACTTGGAAGACCGTACAAGATCCCCAAGATCTTCACGGTCGTATAACAGGTATAATTTTTCAAGTTTGAATTCATATTGTGTTTCTTTCTTTATTAGACTCCAGTGGCTGTGGCGATGTGATGTCGGTTTTTTATGCTGTAGGTTTTTTCCTACATCCCAGACCAAATGGTGCAGTGTTTCAAAGGGCCCTTGCAGTTATGGCCCTTCTAAATATATTTCTAGTCTTGTAATATAACTTACATATGTTTCTTTTGTTGTACGTTATAGCAGGGGCTCTGTCGGTACAAAATCCAGTTAGCCTCTAAGAAACTAAACTTGGAGTCCGTGGCTTGAAACTAAACAAGAACACTAAAACACCTTTCCCACACTAAATCACAAAAAAGACTAAATACGTATTTCGACAACTGTGTTGTCATATTCAGTATCACTGATTAAAAATTGCAAGTGCTACTGAAGATGACAACATAGTTGTCGAAATACGTACTTAGCCCTTTTTGTGCTTTAGTGCGGTAAAGGTGTTTTAGTGTCTTTGTTCAGTTAGCATCTTTCACTCATGCACCATGTCTCTTAAAGTAATCACAGATGATTTTCGTGACATCTTTTCCTTTCGAGTTTGTTTCCAACTGTTGGGATATTAACAGTTTTTTTCGTAATTTTGTTGCTGTCTCCTAAATACCGAACAAAAACTAACAACTGTACTATCATCTGTTTGACTTGATTTAACTGTGAAAGATAGAACGTAATTATTCTCTATTCCGTTTGGATTTTCTCATCTGAGACGCGAACCCCACCTCGTTCCTGTCAACAATAACAAAAACGATCCGAACGCATTTTCACGATTACGTATTACGTATCTATATTCGCTGTTGTTATTATTATAATTATTATTATTTATCTATAATAGATATCGAGTCCTGAACCACACCCGTGTAAAATTGAACCTGTTAGGAGGTGTTCTTCGGCCGAGGCCGTTCCGACACACGATCGAACGGCATAGAAAGCTGTCGGCGGTTCGCTGCACGGTCTACAACGCACACGACCGCGCTAAGGTGAGCGCGCAAGCAAGAAGTGCTGCACTTGTACTTTCAAGAGATGAATTTTTTACCGTATTATGCAATGCATGATTTGAAATCGCTGTTGTTGCAGCACTACAGGAGAGTTTTGCTGTTCGGTCTTCCGTTCGAGCCTCTTCTCGCGATCTAAAAACAAACAAAACCTCATCTGGGAAGACAATGGCCCGACAACGTGAAACTTCGCGGTGGTGTTTCGCTCCGTTTGAGACTGTGTACACATTTTTGCGAATGATCGGCTCGGAGAACAGTCGTTTCTTCACCTCTGGATGATTTTCTCGTTGCTTTGCTGCGGCCGCTCGCAAACACCTGTACGAGAATCGAGTTGCATGTACCTTTTAACAGAACATCTTTTCAATTATGGGGGAAGTCTTCTCGATCCGCGATGGATAACTGCTTGTATTGAATAGTAACTATCGAGAATATTATAATTATGTTACCCCACGTAGGGCGCCAATTCGATTTGCATTCAGAAATTAGACCTTTGTTCTCTAATTTTTGTTTCTTATTTGCACGTATTTTAAGGAGCCTCATTCTTGTATATATGATTTTACTTTTAGTATAAGGAAGTATTGTGATGACGAAAGTTTTCCACCTCGACATTTTTGCATATGTTATGTTCTGAAGTCTCCTGATACCTAAAAAGTGTTTTCTGGAAAATCCCTCTCTCTATGTGTCTATGGCTGTGTGTGACCATGATAGCGGCCAAACGGCTACACTTATCAATCCCAAACTTCATATTTACGAATATAATCTCCTTCTCGAGAACTAATAAGATTTTCAGTCAAAACTGCAGACCGGAAGTAGTAGTTTACTTCAGCGAAAAAATTAACTTTCACCAATATTTTAATTAAACAAATTACTAAAGAATACAAATGAAGTAAAAAATAAATTTCAGAAACATTTAACCAAAAAAGGTTTTTGATATTCTTACCGGAACTACGTCTTTTACTCTTATCAAAAATACTTTCTTGGGAATATCTCGCAAGTGATACTTTCCAAAGAGTTATATTAAGAGTATGGATGTACTAAAACATGATTTTGAATGTTGAATTAAACAAAAGCAAAGAATAAGGGTAAGAAGTGGAAAACTGCTTATAAAACTTGCTTTTCTGATTCTTCAGAGGATCTGTAACAATGTTATTTTTGTTAGAATTAGTGTAGTTATGTTAAAATACTGTTGCAAAAAGCACACTAATAACAAATTAGTCAAATTATTTTCTTGTAGATATAACATTAAAAAAATATGATATAAAAAATATAAAAAAACATTAAAAACATTATTTGGTTTTAATTCATTTCAGAGCGGGTTTATTCACAACTTTCACTTATCCAGAAGTAACAATGGTTTTCATTATATCCGGGCTTTTATTGATTCTCAATTTTATTGTTATGATTTTACAATTCTATTAATATAATAGGAACATCTGTATTGAATGCAGTTTTAGTCGGTATTTGTATATTTTTACTTATATATTAAACTGTTTGTGAAATATTTCGTATGTTGAAATATTCTAAATATTTGAAGGGGTAATTGGAAATACATTTTTGATCGATTTTCTATTTGATTTCTATCATTAACGGAATTAGGGGTGTTTTTTTAATTTCGATCATCTCCAGTATATTCGTTGCTTTAGTGTTTTGTTCTTTTTGTATATGCCATCAAAATCAAATGTGCTTTTTGAGTGCTATACTGTTTTTTTTTGCGTACTTGTTGCTTTTATCCGTTCCTCTATATGTTAGGTTTGTCCTATACCGATAGGTCCAGCCCGCGACGGGCCATACATAGGCAACAATATACGTATGGAACGTAATGCTATGTGGCAACGTGTGTACGATACCACTCCGCGTGCGCAACCTAATTCCGATAGTCGAGCGCAACAGATGTCCCGTCATTCGTATTTAGCTGTGCATACGTAAAGGTAGTTATCATGTCAGTGTATACAACCGCAGAGAAGGTACAAATAGTTTCGGCCTATTCCTTCGCATTCGACGATTGAAGTGACTTTCTTAAAATTTGAATTTATTTTACAGAATTATTGATTTTTTTACTTTTATCTTTTAGAAAACATTATTGTTTTTTTATTACTTAAAATTACTTTTCCGTAGCAGCTAAGAATACAATAATAATAATAAATTGGACCTTATTATGTCTGAAACAAATGGGCAAATTACGTATACAGAACGAATATCCAAACGACTATATCCTTGCGCGGTTTAAGTCTTACTAAATTCTTAACAGCAATGTGCTGCAGTTGAAGCTGCTGCGGGTAGAGGGGTTTCGGTGGGGGTTTCTGTGTTGCCACTCATTGCTGACTATGGCCCATTCCGAGCTGGACCTATCGGTATATATACCGTGGCATTCATTATACGGAATCATATAAACGATATGTGTTTTCTTTTTCATGGGAATACTGTCTTTCAGTTTTGTGTACATGGACTTGAGGGTTTCATGATTTTTATGGGCTATTTTAATATCATATGGCATAAGTATGTTGTTTAGTTTTTAAGGCAGGTGATTAACAAATGGTAGATATATTTTTTTGTGGTTATTTTGTTGAGAGTTAGTAACATTATTAGTGTTATTATACATTTTGTAGATTTGTTGTGCTGTTATTATATTGATGAATTTTGGCGGGTAATTGTTATTTTTTAAAAATGTTGTTGCATTATTAATAGCTTATTTTCTAGGTATATGCTATGTCAGTTAAATTGATTGCTGTATTTATTAAGTTAATTACAACATTTTTCTTGAAGGAGATCGGTTATGAGGAATGAAAATTTAAGAACATGCCTGATGCAGTATCTTTGACATAACATTTTGTTTTAAAGGTTTCCTGTTGGTGGATCAATGTTATGTCTAAAAAGTTTAGTATGTTGTTTGATTCGATTTTTGTTGTAAATTGTATGCGTGGGTGATAGGTATTTAAATGATTTAGGATGTGTTGTAGTATATATATATTGTTATAACTGACACCGGTCTTCCCTACAAATTTTTTGCTAGTTAGGGCTACCAGTAGACATAAAAATGTGACAGCAACAGGCAGGAAAAAATTGCTATAATCACTTATTTTCATCATGGCTAGTGTAATGTTATATTTGTCAAGTATATATATATAATATATTTTATTATATATATCAAAATCAACATATATTCAATATACAGTATACAATTCACCCTAGTCCGAAAATGCTTCCTAAGGGAGCTAGAGTTCTTTGAAGATGGCGCCTTGTAATTAGTTTTTTTTAATATCTCCCGAACGCTTCTATTTAGAAAAACAAAAACTGGTATGCTTATTTATCCTCCAGAGATGAATCGATTCCATCAATTGCGAATTTCTAGTACCGGTCATAGGCGTCCGTTTTGGGTAGGTAAACGGTTATTTTAACGCATAACTTTTTTGTCTTTAACTTTTAAGCATTTGTGACACTAGATTATTAAATTTTCAGGTATTCTAGTACTAAAAGGTACTCTTACTTTAAGTCGGTAGGATACACCGTTTTCTAGAAATATCGATTTTAAAATTTTTTGTTTTTTCGTCATTAAAATTCAATTTATTATTTTTTTTTTCGGGAGATATTAAAAAAAAATTACAAGGCGCCATCTTCAAAGAGCTCTAGCCCCCTTAGGAAGCATTTTCGGACTAGGGTGAATTGGGTTAAATTGTCTTAAAATTATCTAAGAAATCTCCGGTCTTCGTTTGTCAGGAGTGTCATTTCAACTTCGCGAACTGACAACAATTTGACAATTAAAAACGTAGGTTTTATTTCTGTTGGCAGTTCAGAGCGAACTAGTGCAAAAAATAATAAATTGAATTTTAATTACGAAAAAACGAAAAATTTTCAAATCGATTTTTCTAGAAAACGGTGTATCCTACCGACTTAAAGTAAGAGTACCTTTTAGTACTAGAATACCTGAAAACTTAATAATCTAGTGTCACAAATGCTTAAAAGTTAAAGACAAAAAAGTTATGCGTTAAAATAACCGTTTACCTACCCAAAACGGACGCCTATGACCTTAGGAAGCATTTTCGGACTAGGATGAATTGGCTTAAGTTGTCTTAAAATTATCTGAGGAATCTCCGGTCTTCGTTTGTCAGGAGAGTTTCTGGACACCCTGTACATACGTGGAATCTAGAGGACAGATATGATTTTGTTCGATCGCTTTGGAAACGCGAACAGATTATTATTGATTTTGAGGGGAGAAAGATGTCAAGAGATAAATTGAGAAACGTAAAGTAAAGAAAATAAATTAAAGTGTTAAAACTAAGCATTAATACCAGTCACAGGTTGAAGAGTAACAATGAATTAACAGTTGTACAAAAGATAATCACAAAAGTTGTCGAAAAATGTTAGAAGAATAAGTATTTGGAATATACAACACTTTAAATTAGATACAGTAAGCAGAGGACTATTGAAGACACAGATTTAAGTAGGAAAGGCACATCAACAGTTGAAGGAGGATAAAAGGATATTAATTTCGCATACAAAACACACCAAAATTTACACAGTTAGGTTAGTTAATTGAATTATATAATAAATTGGGAAGAAAATTATTATAAATGTAAAGTATTTTCTCTGTTTTGGTATTAGAACAACGTTATTCTAGCAGCCATTTTGGTGTTAGAATGGAATCCATTCTAACACCGATTTTTGGTAACTTTTTATTTTAGTAGAAAGAGGTTGGTAGCATAAATTTTTCATAATCTTTTTCATAATTGCTTTTCGATTTATCTTATGAAGATTTTACTTCAGTGTTTGATATTACGATTATGAAATGATTTTCTTTTAAATGTTTATAATTTTACTTTACGGTTTTCTGTGTCCGTCTAGGACTGGTCCTCTTCATAAAATACATCTATCCTGGATTGCAGTTACAGTTTCTTAAGGTCCGGATAATATGTCATATAAGGTCCAAGTCTGCATCATTTGAATAGTCATTTCGGTAAAATGTTCATTATATGTATTTTCCAGTTTATAAATTCAATTCCATTTATTTTTATAAGTAACGTCAAGGTAATTCCGATTCAGTAATCACTTCGGTCCAAGATATGAGTTCCACAAGTTCACGACTTATCAAACATGTAGATGATGATAATTAACTTATAAGATCAGGTATTTATTACTTTCATACCAAATTTTCTATATAAATTCTTCTTTACTCCAAAAATCTCGTTTAATTACATAATTCTTTACCATTCATGTCAAAATTCACAAATCATCTATTTGTTTTTTTCCGTAACTAGGATAGTTTTACTTAGTTTCCATATACGTATTTGATTTTTCATGATAATGACATTTTTTTATATAGTAATTTAAGTTGCCTATCTTATGTCTTAACAATATTAGATATATTGTGACTTTTTTAAAATCTTTCAATAAGAATGAGATTATAATAAATTTAGTTCCTATCTAACATTTTATACATTTCATTACTATTCTAATAAAATTCTTCTATTCTATATACGAATGACCTTTTATTTGTATAAGATAAATTAATTTTCTTGAGAAGTTAATTTTAATTTTATACTTATAAATGTTGACAATTTAAATCATTATAATATATACTTGACAAATATAACATTACACTAGGTAGATAAAAGAAAAATCTGCGTTTGTAGTTTCAAATATCAAGAAGAAATGGGCTTTTATTTTAAAAAAATGAATGTATAAGTCATCAGTTGTAGCGTGAATATTGTATACATATATATTTGCTTTGTTTTAAACAAATTCTAAGTGAGACTTTACATACGGAAAAACAAAACATTGTGACAAACCATTACTTGTCTATTTACAACTTCCTTTCAGGCACAACGAGCAAAAATACATGAATCAGGCTCGCATTCTTTATCGGGTATAACTTGGTCAAGAAAAAGGAAAACATTAATTGAACATTATTCGTAATTTATTCCTACAATAATATACGTAGGCAGTTATAATCGCACTTCCAATTTAAAACTGCGCGATCAATTGTTCATAACAGGCAATTAAAGAGAGTAAAATAATTAAATTGCGCTTTTTTTCCATTGAATATCCATACGGACGAGTTCGTTAAGCGAACAGTGCAAGTTCAATTAAACACTTCCATTGCATATATATACACACAAACGCACAAGTAGATACATTCGAAAGTGGTTTACAAATCTACTTGCACAGGTTTGGAAGTAAATACATCTTTGACTTGTATCATTTGCATATACTGAGAACGGCAAATGGTTTGCTCACAAAACAAATTACAGCTCGTCTGACAGATACAAAGACAATTAAATTAATTCAGAGATTGATTTTGCTTTTATTGTATTCACCGTGTTTACGACTGGCAAACACGTGAAGAGTCGATCGTCGTTTTAGATTTTATGTTGGCGTTGATGGAAGAAGTGCTTATTAAGAGAAATATTGTCTGTAAAGAGGAGTATGTATAATTTCCAATTTTTATATGTGATGTATACGATTTAGAAGCCAGACTTAAATAATAGACCGGGAATAAATGCCTTGTCCCAACAATAAAAAATCTTAACCTAAATTTTAACAAACTGACACTGTTAATCTTCAACTAGAAATAAAAATTAATCAAAGGTATGACAGGAATACAAATTATTAAATATCTATATAAATAAAAATTAAATGCTGTTCAAAAATTGGAAAATTCGGGAAAAAATGTAGTGCTTTTTTCTATAGGATATTTGTTTGAACTCAAGGCTATAATAACTCACGGTTCTAACGATGGATATGTGTAATTCTTTTCGTTATGGTCTTGAAAAAGTTTTCAGAAAAAAAAAATTCGGAAGTCGAAAAATTCGGGCAAACTACAAAAATCATAATTTGTGAATGCACTCTCGATCATAACTGACGATAAGAACGACATACTTGAAAAATATTTTAAAAAAATCTGGAGGATCTGGAGAAAATTCTTTATATATAAATCATTGGTGCGTCTGTTAATGATTGTGTAACTTCTGACGATTTAGGTCATATTCACAAAATATATTTGTTTTGTCAAGACGATGGCTCTTAGCTATGCTGGGATAAAAAAAGGTGTGGCTGTAGTCAAGTTATTCACAAATTCTATAGTTATGGATTAACATTATTCATATTTGCAATATATGTTGGTTTAGTTGCAAAACAGAATATCACAAAATTTGGACCCGATAGGTGGCGCTATGGCTGAGTTATAAAAGCATATTTTTACAAGTACATGAACTGAAATTGCATTTCTGGGGTATGTGGTACTCCTTAATTAAATAAATAAAACTAAATTTTTACGTTTTGACAGTCTTTAATGTCTTTATCAAAAAATATAAAACCATGGCAGTAAAATTCCTTAACCATTTCCAATTATTATACTTTAAAATTGCATTTTGTAATTTAACACAAAGATCGATATTACATATGACAAATAATTTAATACAAAGATCGATATTGCATATAACATTACATATTTATAAATATTATATCATATTGCTATGACTGTTGCAAATTAACAGTTATGTAAATTTATTTAAATTATCTAAATATTAAATTAGGGCAGAATCAAGCATATATCCTAGTGCTAGGCCTTATGCTAGACTAGTTTCTGCAGAAAAGTAGGTTAACTTCACTAGCTCAGATTTAAGGTTACACTAATGATACTTTATTTCAGGGGCAAACAAATAATAACGATGTTCCTTCGCCAAAATGAATGCTCCCAAGTTGTCTCCAGGTCAGATAAAATAAATAAAAATACAGAAATATCTTATAACATAATTTATTAAGATATTAAATTAAAACAAAACAGGTATATTTACAAACAATAGAACATTTATGTATAAAATCAAACTCTTGCATCTTATGATAATATGATAATAAAAAAAAAACTAATACAGTAATTATGATGAAAACAACAATAACGATTAAAACAGAAAATATTCTGCTAAACACATTTATTAGGGTAATTCCGGGTTAGATGGTGAACAAAATTTTAAAAGGCTGTATTTTATCACTAATGTGTATTTAACATACATAAATTAGGCTTTCTTTCCTAAAATATATAAGGAACATAAACGTAACTTCTAAAGTACAAAAAAATGTAAAAAACAAATTAAAAAAAATAAAACTTCTTTTTTCCCAATTCACCATCACACCTTCAACCTATGGGTGTGATGGTGACACCTTAACGGGACAGATGGTGGATTGGAAATTGGAAAAGTCACTTTGTTGGCCTTTTCTTTTTGTCCTCGTTTTTGCCACAGAGGTCGCACATGTTGCAAAATTTGGTGCAATCTTCATGTAACCATAAACTGCAAATGGTACACTGAATCCAATCTACTTGTTTTTTGGTGAGTAGGTAGGATTCACCACAACCAACACAGCAATATTCTTCTTCTTCGATCTCTCGTTTAGTTCAATCTCAATAGAAGATTCTGAATCCGAGTCTTTGTAATTTTTTACGGAATTTACTTTTTTTAGTGCTTTTGTTTTTTTTGTTTTGGTATTTTTCTTTGTTTCTCCAGAATTTTTCATTTTCTTCTTGTTTTGTTTAGATTTCAAGGATGCAATTGAATCAGGGGAATTAAGAACCGCTGCCAATTGTCTGGATTTTTTCCTTACTTTTTCGACTTTCTCAACAACTGGAACTGGTGATATTTGGTCCAACATTTTTCCTGGTGTTATTAGCTGATCACCTAATCCTTCCTGATCTGTTGAGTTTTTTCGTGCAACTGAAGCAACAGATGTTGAAGTACTGGGTTGAAGCGGCATTTCCTCATCTTCACTTGATCTTTTTCGTCCAACTGAAGCAGAAGACTTCGATGTAGTAGGTTGAGGCGTTACATCTCTTGTTAATCGTTCTTGATTTTCCTCTCTTGTTTGGTGAGTGTTAGCTTCTGCTGAAGGATCTTGTGTGGCTAAATAGGCGTATTAGAAATAAGGCCCCTTAGTATCAGGAACTCCATTAAAGATGTATCAAGAAGAACAATTGTTTGTATTGAACGCAATGGGAGGCACACAGAAATGTAATTTTAATTTTTAGGTTTTTCAAATTATGTTCAATTAAATATTCAAATACCAAAAATACATATTGTTATTAATTGAAAAGGTGGAATTTTAAATGCGTTTCATTTTTATAATGTATTATGATTATTTTATTAGAAAATTTGACTTTTCAATTAAACTATTTTCTTAATATTATTGTGTATTACTTTTAGACACAAACTACATTTTCAAAAATAGTTATTTTATGAAGTTGCCTTATACAGGGTCAAAAACAAATAAACTTTGCATCACATGTGACCAAATTTAAATAGACCTATTTGGATTTTGTAGAAAAACACACATTGAATATGGCGCTGCCTTAAAGAAAATGTGTATGGAATAAAGCATTGTTAAAACTAAGAAGTTTTATGTAGGTTGCGTTGTCTTATTTCGCAACAGTGGTGCAATTTACAAAAAAATTGGCAAAAAATCTAAATTATCTTATGCTGCTGAAATTTTGCATATGGGCTAAAAATTGTTTTTAGAAAAACTTTTTCTAATAACTTTTTTCGATATTTTGAGAAATAACCCCACTTTTGAATTTTTCTTGGGAAAAAATTTAAATTTGACAGATAATGCGAATCACGTGACTATTATTTTTTTGGTTAGTTTTCATCTTGATCGAAGCAGAAATTGATGCCAAACTCAAATTTAGAATAAATCTATTAATAAAAAAAAATCCCATATGATGGGAACTTCACTGGTCACACTGTATAAATAACAAAATATTGGATTGACAGCCACTTTAGTGAAGATATGTACAAACTAAATATTCATGCCACAACAATGAAGTGTGGCAAACTCGTACTAAAGTTGATATATCGATGAAGCGGCACGGTCAACCTTTGCAAGCACGACATACGATTCAAGAATTTATTTGAGCAAAACAAATACGGAGTGATTACATGCGCTGTATTATTTCATACATTTCCGTTTGGCGTTTTATCACCGCTTGTCTTTGACATTAACGCTTTGACATTTCTAGTAGTTTGATTTCGTTCAACGATTGAATGATAAAGTTGACTATCTAATTATGCATAACCTAAAATTAGATCGATCAATCTAACCGGAAAACGTAGATTGTCACCACTATAATTTCCATGTTCATTTTATAGTTTACAGTATTTATTATCATGGCGAAGTATTGATTTGAATCACACAAAATTAAAAAATGACGCAGGGATCATCTTTGCTGAATTCAAATGTAAATATATTTGTATATTGTTATTATTACTATATCGCCAATGTTGTCGCCACATATTTCATATCATATTTTGTTTCGTACTACTTGGTAAATCATTAATGAAAATAACAGGAAGAAAATTTAACAAGATGTTTGCATATCTGTTTATTGCATATTTACCATTCAAGGTACATTGTCTCCAATTAGCATCAGTGAAAGTTCTGTTTTCTAAAAATTACTTACCAAAAAGGGAAAACCATAAATAACTAATTATGATCGTTTTTGTATTTAACAGAGATATTATCGTCCGCTGTGTTTATATAGGTACGGCTTACGATTTAAACACGCCGCACGTCTGTCGGCAGCTTTAGCAGTGGTGCGACAATATCATTGTCGTGTGCGCTTTTACAACTACTACACGTCCCCAGGACGATAGTAAAAAGACGGTATTGTTCTCTCTATAAGGCTAAAATCAGTTTCTCCACGTCGTTGGGGCCGTCAGGTAACGGCCAACGGTAATAAACACATAACCCCGCTAAGCGAGCGAAAAGAGATCCTCTCTAACACCTCTTTCACGATCGTTAAAGAGTCAGGATAGATAGCCCCGGGTGCCGACTTCGCTTATAGTTTTCTTCATCAAGAAGAGCAATGCACTCTTTTATTTGTACATCGACGACTTCGCTCACTATTTATACACGTCTGACACAGTGATGAAATGAAAAAAAGAATAGAGAAAATAGTGTTCGGTAGGTAATATATAGGCGGCATGAATTGAAATGGTACTGGACACATTTCCATTATTCTTTGATTAACTTCATCTTGTGAACCTAAAAGATTTATTGTTGTCGATTTAAACAGATTAATCATACATTCTAAATACATCAATGGTACATTATACATACTTCAAACAGACCACTGAAAATAGTTCAGAGATTCATGGGATAATTCAAATTTAAACTAATTTATTATCTATTTATGCTGATGGTAGTAGCCATTTTCAATGGATTTACAATAAATTGTATTACATATAACACCTTTTATTTGTTTTGAATAAAGTTAGTTATGTCTGATAGGTATAAATGTACGATATAAGTTATGAGATAATAATAATAATATAATAATTATATATATGTATTGAAAAAATGAATATCTTCTTGGTAGTGGCAAATGATGAGCAAAAGTAATAAAAATATGGCAATTGGTTGTCATTTAGAATACATTGACAATTGTAGAATGTAAATCAAATATGTATGAGTGAAATCTAAACAATAAGCATAGGACAATCGGTATTACTTATGCAGTTCCATTAAAAGGTTTAGGTCTACCTTAAACTGTTCAATTAATGTAATTATATGAATAATAACGATGCAACTATATAATTAAAAGAATTACGAGTAGAGCTGTTGGTATTATGACAATATAGAATGTAAAATCAGTCGTGTATAAATGAAAATGTAAGCAAATAAGCATAGGACAACCGGTATTACTTTATTTGATTTACATTCTACAATTGTCAATGTATTCTAAATGACAACCAATTGTCATATAGTTATTACTTTTGCTCATCATTTGCCACTACTACCAAGAAGATATTCATTTTTTCAATATATTTGTATATTTGGCAAAGAATTTTAATATATTTTATTAACTGACTGGTTGAAGTTAGGCATTACACAGTATTAAGTGAGTGCACTGTTGTTTAACACTTCGACATTTTTGGATTTACATATTAAGGTAATACTATATTTTTTAATCAACACATATTTAGTGCTTTAACATACGCCTTCCTCGTTATGCTGCACTGACGAAACCAAACAAGGTAGAAACATATATGTGAAATAAAACAAACAAATGTTTAAGATTTACACTGTATTTAATAACAACGACAGCTGTTTCGCTACACTGTAGCTTCGTCAGGTTAACATATACAATAATAACTATCTACATACACTTGACTCTTATATATAGTGTGTGGCTATTAGGAATTCTAAGAACTAATATATAAAGAACAATTTCTTGTCTCAAAGTGTCAGGTCTATTGAGACTGTTGAGACAAGAAATTGTTCTTTATATATTAGTTCTTAGAATTCCTAATAGCCACACACTATATATAAGAGTCAAGTGTATGTAGATAGTTAAACTCATCACCATTGTTAAATATATTTAGTTAGTAATACAGTTTACCTAATTGCACACATAACATCTGTTTGCAATAGATTTAGTTCCACGTACTTTTTGTATAGACCCGACACTTTTAGACAAGAAATTGTTCTTTACATATCAGTTCTTAGAATTCCTAATATCCACACACTATATATAAGAGTCAAGTGTCTGTAGATAGTTATTATTGTATATGTCAACCTGACGAAGCTACAGTGTAGCGAAACAGCTGTCGTTGTTATTAAATACAGTGTAAATCTTAAACATTTGTTTGTTTTATTTCACATTGAAAATGGATTTACATCAAGTAAAGACCAACTCAATCCAAGATTAGAAACATATATGTCTGTAGCTACAAACACATCTTAACACATACATAGTTGCGTCGTTTATTATTTGTGTATTTTCTATCAAATTTATATGTCTAGGTAAATCTAAACCATTTGATGGGACTGCATAAGAGATACCGGTTATCCTATGCTTATTTGCTTACATTTTCATTTATACACTACTGATTTTACATTCTATATTGTCATAATACCAAAAGCTCTACTCGTTATTCTTTTAATTACATAGTTGAATCGTTATTATTTATATAAATTATATAATTGAATAGTTTAAAGTAGACCTAAACCTTTTAATGGAACTACATAAGTAATACCGATTGTCCTATGCTTATTGTTTACATTTCATTCATACATATTTGATTTACATTCTGCAATTGTCAATGTATTCTAAATGACACCAGTTGTCATATTGTTATTACTTTTGCTCATCATTTGCCACTACTACCAAGAAGATATTCATTTTTTCAATACATTTGTATATTTGGCAAAGAATTTTAATAATATAATAATAATAATATATATATATATATATATATATATATATCATATTTGGTACATTCCGTTGTAGAGCAACTGCAGACACATGTTTCAGACTCGTTGGTTATTGTCAGTACGCTGTAGCCGAGGTTGGATATCCTTGGAGATAGAAGCAATAACAGAAGATCGTCGGGATGACAGACCGCTATTTGCAGCTTCTGTTAGAAAATCCCCAGATTTGAGGACAACAATCAACATCACCGCGAGGAAGACATTGTCAGCCCATGTGCCTTACCGAACCCAGGAAGAATAAAACATAAAAGGATATTGCAGATAGTAAAATTTTTCTTTTAGTACCTATCTATTCTAGCGGTAGTTTGTCGATATGAGATCCTTCAAAGGAACGAAAGTTTTTGCTTTTCCCAATGATTTTCCCCCCACAGATTTTCCTTGTCACCTTCCATATTTGCGCAAAATACAATTGTCAATCTTTTTTTTTGCAGGTTTTTACTAGTACATTCATCGCATTTAAGAGAGAATATTTGTTTGTTATTGCATGGTAAAAAGGAGTTCTTTTCAAAATTTTTTACTGAATAACCTTTGACAAAATTGTTCAAGCCACCTATTTGAAGCTTTAAAATCCGTAATTTTAACATTCAGCTGTTTCCAAAGCTGTTTCTTTTGTTAAACGTTCGGACATAGGGATGTTTTTATTTCAAGCTCTGCAAAAGCAATTGTAAAGTATTTGGTCAATCGCCAAACCTTCAGGTTTTCGAAATTTTCACTTTCGCTCTGTACTTGAACCTTTTTCAAAGAGCTTCTTTCAATCGAATTTGTTTTTTATGCTTTTGTTAACTTTTCAGCAAACTTTCTCGGATTGGTCTCTTTACGAGACAACGTCTTTTACTTTCTTATACGTAGTATAAGGAAGTATTGTGATGATGAAAATTTTCGACCTCGAGATTTTTGCTGATGTCCACGTTTTAAAGTCCCCTGATACCGAAAAAGTGGTTTTAAAAAAATGTCTGTGTGTGTGTCTGTGTGTGACCACGATAGTGGTCAAACTGCTGTAGATATCAATTCCAAATTTTGTATTTACGTGTATAATCTCCCTCTTGAGATCTGATTAGTTTTTCAGTAAAATCGGTAGACCGGAAGTAGCAGTTTACTTCGGTGAAAAATTCGAATTTTGCCAATATTTCGTCAATTACTAAGTTTAAACAAATTTATAAAGAATTCATATGTACTTAAAATTAAAATTCAGAACAATTTTCTTTAAAAAGTTTTTCGAAATTCCTACCGGAAGTAGGTCTTTTACTCTTATCAAAAATCAGTTTTTTGCGAATATTTCGCAAGTCATGCTTTTTAGACAAGTACGGTACGGGTATAAAAGTATTTAAAATATAATTTTCAATACCTTTTGTATAAAAAAAGTTTCAAAATTCAGACCGGAAGTACCACTTTTACTCTTATCGAATAGCGATTTTTTGCAAATATGTCGTAAGTTATGCATTCTATATATATTTATCAAGAGTACAAAAGTATTTAGAACTGGATTTACAATATTTTTTGTATATATGAAATTTCAAAATTCGGACCGGAAGTAGCACTTTTACTCTTAGCGAGTGGCACTTTTTTTCGAATATCTTGCAAAGTATGCATTCTATAGCGATTTATTAAGAGAATTAAAGTACTTAGAATTGGATTTTGAATAAGTTTTGTATAAAAAAATTCTTAAAATTGTATAGTCTGAAACACTCATACGTATAAGAAAGTCGTGTGGCGGCCACACCTCATTTTTTAACGACATGGTAATTGTACAGTTGCATGTGCGCATATGTAACAATACCACAGTTAAACATTAACATATAAAAATATGTGTAGCGAATGCTAAAGTACATAAATCTAATGAAGAAAATACTGCGTGTGCAAAGAGACATAGGGAAATCCCTTCAGTACGTTATGGTAACGCCTCACATAATAATAACTGCGGTGTGTCAGCTACTGTTGCAATTTGGACTTATTTATGTATATTCATTATTTTTCAATTTTTAATTAACCCATACTTAAGAAAACATTATAAAAACTTTTTTTTAAATCTGTTTTTCTTCAGGGTAACATTTTTATCTTCACACATAGAATCGATAGACTATGAAGAATATTTGAATTGTATTTTGCAGAAAGTGGGTAAATCAAAAAACGGCTTTTGTAATCAATAAAAAAGATAGTTTGATGACTTTAGCAAATCAGAATTTAAGTCATCCATAGACCCCGTCGTATTTGTCATTATTTGGTATTGTCGCTATGACTTTTATTTTATTATTATTGACGCCGTTTACACTTAAAATAGTGATGAAGTCTGAAAAACGTATAATATTTTATTCAATTGATTTTAACCCCTTGTACAAAGAGGTTGTAGCAGTTACGGCACAAGAAATAAATTCATCATAAAAGTTTTCAAGAGCAATGCTGACACATTCTGAACATTTTTATGCAGTCCATTTTAGATGTTTTATGGAAATCTTTCTAATCGGACAAGCGGGCGATACCAGGAAATCATGGTGATTGGTCCATTTCGTTTTAGTTCAAGTGTGTGTTTTATGAATCCATGAATAATTTCAGTAGTGATAGGAATTATAAAGGTTGCAATGTATTTTCGTTCAAAGGTCTTACCTCTCGTTGCATTTTTCATATGAAGCCTAAACTCTCTTTCTTGGCATTCTCTTCCTTGATAATTTTTGGTAATTTTTGTCCATAAGATAAATACCAAGTTTTGAATAAATATATCAACAGCGTCTTTAGATTGTAGTTTATAAAAAGCGATTGAATAACCATCAACACAATGTAAACATATTTTTCGTCTTTATAATAAAATTAGTATGATGCCTCTGAGTTACTTCTACATGCTTTTATTATGCTTCGTTTATAACATTCAAGTTTAGATCCTTTCCTTTTAGATTCAATCATTCTTATATAAATGAACAAACCTTCACAGTGATATATATACGATATAATGAGGTTATGTTATACTTAACAACATGTCATCGACACGTTTTATGCAAAAATACGACTTCCAAATGTGGCCAAACTTGACTTACGCCCTTTCTGCACAAGCGATTCATTTGATGCCCGCACGTTAGGCGCCAAATATAATACATTACGAAATCAAAAACGCAGACGTCTTACTCGTAAAATCTCGAAAATAATCATAATTAAATTAATCTATGACTTTTCTACCTTTTATAAAACGCTGGGTATATTCTGGACATATTACCCAAGCGTGAAATGAACTTATAACGCATTAAATCGTTATTTCGTTTAGGTATATACGATACACTTGTCGCGTCGACATTAAAGTAAGAACGAAAGTTCCGATGTATAGTTATTAGGTACAACAGTGGAAAAAACGCGCACATTATACCAAGACGTATTACCATTTCTTTGTTGATAAATATACTCTAATTATAATCCGACGCGCTATAATTACTAGATGCCTTTTGTTCTTTCACATTAGCGCAGAAGGAATTCCTCTTAAACTAACGTCCATGAAACACGCACATGAATGTATGTATAACATAAGAAGCAGCGTCATTTCAAAAGACTTGTTCATCAGTAACAACACTTCCAGTAGACTGGAGGCACCTGTGTATACGAATACTTACTTGCTCCATTGAACCAAAGTCCTCGATTTTCGCTATCATATTATGTCGGTCTGTACGTATATACGCGTTGGTTGTTATGTTATGTTGTTGTTGATGTGCCAGACAATGGCGGCAAAAGAGACCGCACATACTCTGACAACAACAAATTGCCCAAACCGATTACAAATTACCATCCAGGCTCCCGTAATGACTTTTGAATTGATAGACGTGTGTACTAGAAATGCTAAAGCAGTAGGATCTCGTTGGTGCTATTGTTGTTGTGATGAGTGTCAGTCCGTAGAAGTCTTTTTTTCTCTTCTTGCTACACGCAAATTCTCTCTTGTACATATAATTCATTCCTTTAGCCGTGCATGATTAGATGAAACCGATGATTTAGAAGAGAAGTGGAACCATTAAGACCTTTTCTAACCATGCTGGCAAAGTTTCATTTCATAAGTCCATATATTCACGTTCGAATAAAATCAAAATGCTCCGGGATAGAATATTATTTTATATTATAATTAAACTTCATTTCTTGTCATTATTGTGCAGTATATTGAAAACAAATGTATATTATTATAGCATACGTCGGTGCCTCTGATTTTTGAATCCTCGTATCTTGTAAACTATAGCACCTAATGGTTTGACATCTTGTAAGTGTCACTTAAAGTTTCTATTTTCCTAGTTATTTTTATGTTTTAATCTATATTTCTTTAATTTTATTTGATTTTGGTTGATGGTAACCATCTTTACGATGGTCCAAAATGGAGAATATAATGTTGTCCATAATAACCATCACTTGGAAGACCGTACAAAATCCCCAAGATCCTCACGGTCATATGACAGGTATAATTTTTCCAGTTTGAATTCGTATTGTGTTTCTTTTAGGAATATTGGTCCAGTTGTTAAGATTTTTCAACCTAATATCGAAGGTATATTCAAAGACAAATGTAACTAATTAGCAAGTAATAACAAAAAAGACACTTGGTATTGTTTCACAAATAAATATAATTAAATACTCGATGTACATTTCGCCTTGCGGCATCGTCAGGAGTTCTCGAGAAACTAAAGTAAAATTTAATATACTGTAACTACCTACTTCTAACAAAAATGTAAATAAAAATGTACAAAAATAGAAAATTATGAAAAGGTCATGGCTTATCTGGAAAGATCGTTTTTACAAGGCTAGGATTTATTAGCGGTGAATTTATGAGTTCTGTTTGTTCATTAAGAACATTGCCTGGTTGTAAAAGTAAACTTTCTTTTATAAAATAACCTTCTAGAACATTCATTTTTTTTACTTTTATTTAAACTATACAGTACTTCTAAATTATCTATTGAAAATAGATGTCCCGTGTCTAAAACATGGTTAGCTACACTTGAATTTTCATAATTTAATTTAACGGCTCGCATATGTTCTGAGAATCTTAATTTGAAATTTCGCCCTGTTTGACCTATATAAAATTTACTACAATCACTACAATTAATTCTGTAAATTCCTGATTTGTTTAGTTTAGGATTCGCTGTTTTATTATTCGTTAATTGACTTTTTAAAGTGTTATTATTATAGAAGGCTATTTTAAAATCCAGTTTCTTTAAAACATTACTAATTTTCATACTTAGGTATACTACCTAAACATGGAATTTTAACCCATTGTTTTAATGTCAAGTCCTGGGACGGGGGAAATGCTGATTTTAATGTAATTGATTTAATTATATTTATTTGTGAAACAATACCAAGTGTGTTTTTTGTTATTACTTGCTTATATTTCGACATGTTTCACCAAGAGATTTCCATCACTTCATTTAATTATTTGTAACTAATTAGAGAAATTGGCGAAGGAATAATTTAACTCCAGAGGCTGTTGCTTGGATCTTAACAACCAAAGACTTTTAGTTTTGTGGCGCTGTGGTGTAGGTTTTTTATGCTGCAAGTTTTTTCCTACATCCTAGATTATTGCTCTAAAGTGTTGACTTAAGTTGCTTTTTCTTGGCCGTGTTCATTTGCTTATAAATTCAATTATTAAATAATCTTTTTTATGTGTTTATTCATAAATGTGACATTTATGAATAAACACACAACAGTTTCTCATAACAGTTGAACTTATAGAAAACGAAGAACTAATGAATAAATGTAACGCACTATAAATTAATATGAAAAATATAATATCGGATAACACAAGGAAAAGAAATGTATATACCGTATGTGTCAATTTTCATTAGGTATAGGGATTCAATGTTTACGTGCGATTTATACGTATACAAGTAATACGTGGCAACGTGGCACCCCTACTGTCCGTCACCAATTCCGGCAACAATCGACATCACAACGATTTTCTCCGATCTTCCCACTTCTCCCGACCAGATTTTACATTCAGTGTTTAGCTGCGAACACGTTGCGATCTCGTCTGCAATAAAAGCCGTCTTATACTGAAACGGGAAACATCAAATGGCCGCCGCGATCTCCTGATCTAGTAGTTTATTATTATTTTCGGAATGCTTTTTTATTTACCTTATTTTTAATTTTATTAGAATTACGCTTTTGTTTGTGTCATGCAGCCTGAACGCAGCTTAATAATTCTCTGCATTTACTGAAAGGAAAAAGAAAAACAAATCCTTGCAACTCGTAAATATTATTTATGAACGCATTACAAGCACCCAAGCCGGTGGTCGAATAGTTACTGCTAACCACGCTAACTTGTATTTACGAGCATGCATCGGTCGTGTTGGCATTGGAAAGGAAAGAAGGGGTACTATGTTGCCACGTACTGCATGGATTAATCGCCTATGGCTAATGAAAATTGACACATGCTGTATAAGAAAGATTGTTGATGCATCCTATCAAAAAGGAATGTTTATTGCAGGGATAAATTATCGATGTTTTATATACAAAAAATTTTAAAATATTGTGACGAAATGTAAAATATAATTTTAAACAAAAAATTTTTTTGAAAAAGACAAGATTAAATTGTCGAAACGTCAAATGTATAATTTACAAAATACCTTATTATTTGTTCATTTTGTAGTTCAAGTCGAGTAAAGCAGTATTAATATTTACTAGAAATACTTTCTCAAGGTTCTCTTGTGTAAGAGCCGTCTGACAAATGATTTTAGTAAGTACTAATTTCAGTACTTAAATTGCGCGTGCAATTTTAGTTTCAAGTTCAGTAGATATTACAGCATTTCTGTCTGACACGTAAGCATTAAAATGAGTATACGAACATATCTACAGCGTCAATTCAGTGAGCTTTCATCGAGAAAATAGAACATTTTCTATTTTCTTGTAACCAAACACAAACTAAAATTGCGCGCCCAATTTAGGTACTGAAATTAGTACTAAAATCAGTGTCGTGTCAGATGGCTCTAAGATTTGTTCTCTTTGAATGAAGTACATCCTTGTAGATAGAAAACGTGCTTTCTACATGCATAATAATCTTTTATTTCAGCGTATTTAGCAGTTAGATTTTGTGTCATTGTCCCCATACACAATTACCGCAATGTTATTAAATCTGGATTTCTATTAAAAACTGCGTCTAACTTTTGCCGAAGGCCACATCCGAAGTCACTTGGAATACTTTTGAAATTATTAATAGCCACATCTAATGTGATAAATCCATCTTTAAATTTGAGATTTCGATTTTAAATATATGTTATTACTATAGGCAAATTTTCAAAGAGTTCCTGAAGGAATAACAACTGATTTTTTAATTTTGGGATTTGTGTTAGTTCCTTGCACTCAAAAATACTTCGAGCATCGTCATTTAAACATATAACGAAATTTTGTAAACTATCGAAATTTTCTGCATAAAAACTAGTAGCTTCCTACCATGTTCCCCACCTAGTTATTATTGGCGAAGGAGGCAGTGACAAAGATGGAAGCTTTTCACTGTAAAGTGCTATTCTCGATGGTGCTTCTCTGAATTTTTTTTAAAAGCGGATACAAGTCTATCAACTTCCGGATTGGTGCCTCTGATATATTCACAGACTCTGTGGAGAGCATGAGCTACACAAGTAATATGCAGCATATAAGGATATGTTTCCTTTAATAGTCTGCCTGTTTTTAACATATATGCGGCACTGTCACTAACAAATACAAGTATTTTTTCTCCGAATGAAGCATTTTGTGCAAATTCTCGTCAATGGTTTTAGCAACTGTTTCCACATCAACTGTATTTCTAACTTTAAATGCTATTACATATGCGTTATATGGAATAGTTGGATGTAGTACACCAGCTACAACATTTACCACACAGCGTCCTAATATATCGACAGTTTCGTCGGCACTTATCCATAGGTACTGATTTGAAAGATGTCTTCTAATGCATTCTACTATTTTCGTGAAGCACTTAGAAACACAATATTTGCGTCAGGTGGTTTCATCAGGAACATTTCGACCTGTATATTTTTGAAGAAATGTTTTGAAAGATTGTCAAGTTTATTTAATGGGATATTAGCCGCTATTAAAGCTTCACAGAGTTCTTCGTTAAAATTATCAGCTTTCAACGGGTCCAATTTCAGTGTAAGTTTTAGCGATGCTAAGTGACGTTGTACGTGCGCTCTTTGGGCATTCTGTAACGATATTTTACAGACTTTGCAATAAGTTTCGGAATCACTGACAATGGACATACAATCAGTATGATCCTTAATCCAACTTGCCATTGTTTCACGATGCCATTCTCTACGTTCTTCCATATCATAGTAACATAAACAATGTTCTAGATCTAAATAAATGATAACTAAAATTGTATGCGTATGTTATTGAAACTTAACGAAATCCAATGCACACTTACGTCAAGATAATTAGGAGAAGTAGATACAACGAAACGATATTAAACAGGAACTATTACAAAAATTACGAAATATGTAACAGTCAAAACAATGAGAAAACGAAACTAACTCCCCGTACTTTATTTATCTTACGAAATGAAAGGTAAATATAATAAATTTTGAAAACCCCTCACGCTTCTACCTACGCCGATGAAGAAAAGAATTTACCAGTAAAATGAACTTTTTTTGCTGTCGGTCTCACAACAACAACAGTGCTATTCATTAACTGCGTGTTGTTTACGTTATTTCTTTTCTCCGTCGTAATTTAAACCTGGTACGTCCGGTCTATAGTAATTACTGATTTACACCCTATATATCTAATGGAAGAATTCGTTTATTATATTTCATACAACGAAGGATTAACTTCTTTCTTGCTTGGACTTCCCACTGTCGTCGACGTAGACTTTGTTCTCCTTGCACTACATTAATTTTATTCAATGAAACGCGACCGTTCGGCATCATGCCGGTGAGAACAGATTTATGTACTGACGGTAACTTTTGAGCGCGGAATTAAAATGAGTTTAATTCTAAGTTTCTAATGTAATACCGCCGGTTGTCAGGCAGAATGAAGATAAACGGATAAAAAGGAAAGAACGGCCGCACCGGTGTGCGATCGTGCGTGGAGAAAGTGCCGGGCACTGTAAGTTGAGTGCGCACGATACAATATGCGGGCACACCAGAGCCGATGAAACAACACACACGCCGCGCCGATCGCTTCTTCTTCGTGTGGTTTCTCCCTCGGCCGTGTCCGCTCAATCTCACATCATCGCGCTGGCGATGCTTCGTTTCATCTTGCGTGGATGCTCCCTACGGTATGTGATGATGATGATGATGATGTGGTCGGAGTAAAGAGCGATGCGCGCGGCCTGATGGTGGGGAAAGCATGAATGAAATTATTAATGTTGCCCGTGCAGTTCGTGCGTAAAAATTCACTTTGAATATTATTAACGCGCGATGAGATCTCGGTCTCGCCGTAAGAGCACGCTTACGAATGATCTGCTTTGCCGGCATCACAAAGCAAGAAGGATTAGAATGTTGTTGTATCTACATAAATAATATAAAATTAGAAAAAGAGTGTTTATATAATGTAGGAACTGCGGTCGTATGCAGTGAAAAGTAACCAGTTGGTTAGTTATAGTGTCCGTCGGGCTGTAAGAGAAAATTGTATTCTTTAATGCTCTTTTTTTTAATGGCATAGCGGACATTGTCCATGCAGCCAGACCTTAACTACCAAAGAAATAAATTTGAACATGCCACAAGGTTTGGACAAAAACACTTTTCACGCCTAGAGACTCATCAAGGCGGCCTTATCACAAAACTGAGCCGTGGATAGACAGCTAAATTATTTATACTGTACAACAAAGTTAGGCTTTAATTATGTCTTAACAAGATCATTTAGTTCCGTTGCTGTAGAGAATATGTTTTTTATATGTTAGGCTTAATAGATACGCAAATGATGCTACCGATGCCCCAAAGTGGCTGAATATTTTATGAGGCAAGTATTGCGATGTGGAATAGTAAAACCTTCAAAATTCTTGAATATAGTTGCAATAGTTGACTACGCTGGCACCGCAACATTCTCAAAACACTCTACAACATAATTGATCTCCATCTAATTTTACCTTTTGAACTATTAAAAAAAAATAGAAATCTAAGGAAAACTTAATTTTCAGCAACACGATTTGGAATATTTTTTGTATAAATGAAATTTTAAACTTCGAACCGGAAGTAACACTTTTACTCTTATCGAATAGCACTTTTTTGCAAATATCTCGCAAAGTATGCATTCTGTAGAGATTTATTAAGAGACTAGAATTACTTATAATAGGATTTTGAATAATTTTTGTATAATAAAAATTTTCAAAATTCGTACCTGAAGTAATATATTTACCCACAGCTGTTCATTTTTTACTTTCTTATCAATTTTTGTACAAAGAAAATTCATCGGAGAGCCGAATTGTATATCCCAAATTATTCATTCGGTGCAATCTCTTTCAGAGGATACCATTTAAAAAATACGTACCGCAGGTACATATAACAAAGTCGTGTGGTGGCTGTTATTGCGAACACTAGCACTATTTGACGTTGATACTTTATTATGCCAAAGGCGTAATGTTCAATGAGTTCGCCACCCACGGGTTGTAAGGCCGTATAGGCTGTATTTGTGAGTTGATCGGCGACAGTTAGTTGGATTAAAAAGACACAAACTCACATAAACTTTGTATATTTGTGTAGATAACTCAATCAAAGTGGTAAATGCACAAGTTTTTAATTATTAAAATAAACAAGTATCACCCTAATAATATTAGAAATAAATGACGCATTACACACTGTACTGTTAATTTGTTATTACAGAAAATGCGGAGCCCTTCTTGAAGCTTAGATGTATTTTAAGGAACTGACTTCAAATTTATTTTTCGTACAAGAAGAGTCCGCATGATATTTTAACGGAGATTTCTAAGAAGTTAAACAAAGGTATACAATTTCTTGCTAGCCAATTTCATATACACTATAGAAAACGAATATTGCTTTATGGCCACAAAGCGAAGCGTACACTAAAATTCATAACATAAAATTACAGTTAAACTTTCTTTAAATATTTCTAAATGCCGCCTACAATATTTATTAGGGGTCAAGTGGGCCCTTAGATTCGGTGGAGTACCATTAAGTAATAAAATAAGATACAATAAAGAAAAAGTTGAGTGTATCTCGGGAATAATTTACAATGTCTAACAAATAGCAGATGTGGTACATGCAATTCAAGAAAAGGGCCCGGTTCGAAGATTAACGTAAATATTATATACAGAGTGTATAATAACAAGAAAATGATTTAAAGTCTGCTCGGGAGTAAACAGTGGCCTTACCTCATTTTTTTAATTTTTTTGGTTCTATTTCATTATTTCAAAATAAATAGTATTCATTATTATAATGCTAATGTTTAAAGTGTTATTTTAATATTAAGTGAAAAATCATTCTTTGGGTCATTATTCTACTACTAGATGGTGTTACCTAAGGGACGATATTTTGAGGTCAGCAGAATAAATTTCAACAATCTAGATCGAAGTTATGGCCTTCATATCGCGTAGCGATTACGAGATCCAATTGATCATAAAAGAAGTAAAATACCTTTAATAAAGAGTGAAGGCATGCGATCACCTCCGCCATGTTGGTTCTAACTTAAAGCTGTATATATATGTAATGCGTTGTATAATATTTTAGAATGGAAATAAACAAAATCTTCATTTATATTATGGTATTTAAATAAAATGAATTATGAGAAATAATAAAATATATTTACATTATATATTTACGCAAATGTAAATTTACAACTAATAATAAAATTAATTTATATCAACAATTAATAATAATTCGTGCACACAAGATGCTCCGAGGAGCGTGATACTAGTAGATAGGAAGGACAGCAAGCCACAGCCAGAGATCGTAAGCAATTGGTTTGTTCGTAAAGGCGATGCTGATGACGCCAAATAATCGAAATACGTATCAACTGACGGACGACACAGAGTTTTTGCTTATTGTCTTTTTACACATTATTCATTTCTTTCGTTCACCTGTTAAAGTGGTTTAATTAGTAGCTTAGCATTTATTTTGAAACCCAAAACGACTTTAACATGTGTAAATATTGAATGAAAATTAGTTCCGATAACATTAACGTGTTACTAAATACAGAGAGAAAAAATCAATAATTCATAATGTTGTAAAGATTAACTTTGCTGTAGTTGAATATTAAACGGTTATCGAAAGCTTGCACGATGCATGACACAGGTATGAATTATCCAATCACTTTTTTGCATAATACTTAAAACTGACACTAAATTTATTGCTACTAATATTTCTTATTGTAAAACACTTTGTACGTGTTATTTTTTCTAATAAAGTAATTTAGTTAAGACGTATTTTATTCAACAAAAGAAAGAAATACATATTCTCCATATATGTATGTGCGTACAACATATGAAACAGTTTCATTAACATTTTATAGGCAAGAACGTAAAGAATTTCTGGGAATAGAAAGAAAAAGCATGTTTCTAAACATTCTAACAGAAGGAAAGGAAAAGCATTCGATGAACCACGTAATGTTTATAAATGACAAGATGATGTCACCATGTGCTAAATTATTTACATACATTGCCAAGCAAGTGTTTTTTTCCACTCCGTTAACTTGTTGGAATAAAGGAATAAAAACGACATTAATTGGTTGAATAAAAAACTGTGTGCATTCACCTTATATGTAAATTAATTCAAGTTAAAGATTGTCAATATTTTCTGAAAAAATTTGCATTGATTAAATTATCTGCGATGAACTTCACAAATTAATATTGGCGTTTCATGTTTCTTTTTATGAAATGTATTGACTGGCGTAAGAAAGAAATACAACTTGAATTCTGTGTAAGCTAATAAAAATCAATTTATAGCATTAATAAAATTATAGATGTGCCAAAATTAAATTTTAAAATATTGATAATCGCAATAGAAATCATCAAATCCTG
Source organism: Amphimallon solstitiale (assembly GCA_963170755.1). Taxonomy (NCBI): domain Eukaryota; kingdom Metazoa; phylum Arthropoda; class Insecta; order Coleoptera; family Scarabaeidae; genus Amphimallon; species Amphimallon solstitiale. The sequence continues at coordinate 174,179,257 of OY720676.1, forward strand.
TTTGAGAATATTTAAAATTTCAAGTTATTCCTAGCATTGATCTACTCTTAGAACTGGACTGGACAAAGGGGAAAAAAATCTGTCCATTTTTTTGTCATACTTTTGTGTGATTTGCATGCGATAGTTTGGATAGTTCTTGGTGTACATTTTGTAGAGTAGTGCTTTGTGCCACACTCGGTTGAATGCTTTTGATATATCTAGGAAGATAGCTGCTAATGTATTATTTTTATAAAAAGAGTCCTTGATTGTTTCAGCTACTTTGGCCAGTTGAGTGATGGTGGAATGTTTTTTCCTGAAGCCGTGCTGATCATCTGTAGATGATGTTGTTTAGGTCAGAAAATTTTATGATTTTGGAGAGAATTGCTTTATCGACTATTTTGCTGACCGCAGAAAGAAGGCTTATTGGCCTGTAGTTAGAGGGTATAGAGTGGTTTTTTGAAGGTTTTGGTAACATAATGACAGTGGCACGCTTCCAGACTTTCGGATACGTTTGTAATTTCAAGATGGAATTAATTATGGTTAGAAGAAAGATTATTGCCTTAAATGGAAGATTTTTGAACATTTGATTAGAAATGTTGTTCGGGCCTGGAGCTTTCCTGGTTTTGGTGTTTCTGATTATGCTGTTTAGCTCTGCAGTGGTGATGAATTCTGATGTTTGAGATGATATTGAATATATATCGCTCGCTTTAAAATTTTAAGGAAACAATAAGTAATATACACAAATTAAGAGCAGCGCCCCCTGTTATTCTTTTGGACAACGATGTAATTTCTTACTACATACGCTTCCATTCTTTGTAAAATTCTTATCTAGTGAACCTATATAGAAGTTATACCTACTTTACCCTCAGTTATACCCCTCCACCCTGTTCTTCGCATGGGAGTTAGATCAAAAAGTTTCAAATGAAAATTTTAACCTATCTTAAACTTGGATTTAATGAAAAATTATCGAATTTTTAATTCACCTTGAGAATTGCGCCCACCTGCGATTATTTTGGAATCTTAAAAATATTTTTTTTGAAATTCCCGTAGTCCGTTTAACTATCAAGGTTTTTCCTCCAAGTTGTACAGTTACAGAGATATGGCCGGGGGCCGAGCTTAAACAGACACGCGGTATATATGTATTGTACTTGTATTTAGAGCTGAGATAAATCTTTATAACATTTATTATCAATTATATAAACATCCACACATTCTGGACAAGCAAAATGTAATATTAAGCTATAATATTTGTATGTGATTAATTACACTATGTATACCAATATTTAATGATTTTATATTCTGCTCAATACCAATTTCATACTACTATTATTGTTTATTTTATATCCTCTGGCTAATACTCAAATTAAATAAATATTAATTTTTGTTTCTCCTTGTTTATTTTATTGAACTGGTAGGACTATATTATTTGAGACCTATACCTATATCTTATATAAATGGGAGGGATATTTCACATTTAATGTCAAGAATTTATAACCTAACTTATGAATCGTTTATCATCGATTAATTTTTAAAATGTTCTTTATATAATACTTTTATTTATCGTCAGGGGTGTTTTTGAAGTTCGCTGTGACTGATTATTCGTTTGTAAATTGTAGAATTATGACTATACATGTAAGTATTCCTTATTTTATTCGGTCTTTTTTAAAGTAAATTAATTTGATATTGTTATGTTTTAGTATTACACAACTCTTGTGAACCAGTTGTTCTATTTAAGAAAGTACATAGATAATGCTACAAATGAAAGAAAACAACAATCTCAGGATAATAATGGTATAATAATATGTTTATGATAATCATAAATATAAATAAAGGTTATTGAAAATTGTTTAATAACTATATACTTTCGTATGTTAGAAAATGTAAAAATGAACCATTATGGACAATGATACGATTATAGCGAGTATGTTTGTTGAACGACAACTTGTATATTTTCTACAACTAACAAATAATGCTTTCAACTCTAGATGTGAATATTCGATTTTTGATGAGATTTCTAATGGATAAAATTCGTAATATTTCTTCAAATAAGGTATTACCCTTTATACATTATTATATAATTTGTATTTAATTCAAATAGCTTTAACTTATTCTGCTTATGGATTCCAATATAAATTTTATGTAAACAAAACTGAATTTGCAAATAAATCGGTTATTGTATTAATAAATAAGTGTCTTATACAACCTTGAACTAGTTATAAACAGATGTTTCACACGATCTTCCCATCTGACAATCCTTTTATGTTTTGTAGTTTGTTCGTGCCTCGATAGAACGAATATCTACGGTTTAATGCCCCGTCCTGGAGTATTACACTTTTCTTCGTGTGTACAGATGATGGGTATCACCAAAATGGCCTGCTACTAATACTTGTGGATCTTGAATATTGAAATTTAGCTGTACCTTAAAATAAAAACACTTCCTCGAAACTGGATTATATCCCTCAGCAAATCTAATGGTTAATCTGGATTATATTCCTCAGCACGTCTAATGGATAATCTTGAATTAATACGAATTTCCTAACCTGGATTATATTCTTCAGCACATCTAATAGTTAATCTTGAAATAATACGGATTCTTGAACCTGGACTTATCTTCAAGCACATCTTATAGTTAATCTTGAAATAATACGGATTCTTGAACCTGGACTATATCTTCAAGCACATCTAATAGTTAAACTTGAAATAATACGGATTCTTGAACCTGGACTATATTTTCAAGCACATCTAATGGTTCCTCTTGTGATATCTTCAGACACTTTAATTGGTTTGGATCAGGATTTTATAAATTAATGGTAAGTGATTTTTTAATTTTTATAATTAAACCTTCTTATTCTTTTAAATCGTATAATAGCAATCACTTACTGCTTCTTTGAATTTATTATTCACAAAAATACTAATGCTATAATTTTTTATGCGTTTTTTTCTCACATAAAAAATATACGTCCGCACTAAATTACTTTCTGAAAAATTATCTATTTATTCTTTTTAAAACCAATTCCCTTGACAACCTTTTTAGCTTATTCAAATTCTCCAATCAGAAATCTACACCTACCTTTATAATTCAATATATCTCTTTACTATTTACTTTCGAATATTTATATCCCTTTAAGACTACGTATATTAATTATTCTTCTTATATTTTAAAAAACCTAATCGCAAAGCATTTTCCACAATTGTCATTCAATTTAAAAATTTCTACTACAGGAACTGTCAAAATTATCCTTCCATTTACACCTGTTCAAATAATGGCGGGATATTTAATTCAAATTAGTTTATACTCTAAATCAATTATTTACGTCTACAATACTTGTCATATCATCGTTAATTAAACAATTTTGTACATAAAACATAATACATCATATTTGACAACAATAATAATATTTTTTAATTTCTTCTCAACAGATTCTAAAAATACAAACATAGAAGAAAGAAAACCTTATTTTTCCTCTACGACAACCAGAACACCAAGAAAATCTCATCAAATAATGAATATTTAAGTATCATTTAAATAATTAATTCTTTATCCATTAATAGAAATATTATTTTAAGAATTGAAAAATCATATGTTTTAACACAATTACAAATCAATATATAGCATGGTTATTTAAACCACGTTAGTACCTATATACCATTCTATGTACCACAGGAAATGATATCGAAATTCAATTACTGGTAAATAGGTTCACGTTGGAATTTCTACATTTTTTAGTATATTTTCCTAAAAAGTAGATACCGTACGGTTTAAATTAAAGCAGTACGTGAACTACGAAAAGAAAAATAAATATCTATTCATTTTATACTTAAATACGAAACTAATGGAATTGTATGGCGGTGCCTTGCTATGTAGACATGCCCGCAAGAAGTTAGAATTATTACAATGGCAAAAATGTCGGGCAACAGGTTACTGTTAAAAGCGACCCTGAACTAAATTACATTTACTGGTCGGAATAGCTGCACAACACGGTCGAGTAATACGTTCAAAGAGCACACATACATAAGTGTATGTTTTATACATCATTGAAATGAAAATCATTGTATACAAGTAAACAATATTATTTATCTAGATATTACTATAAGTATTACAACATGTACGTAATAACTATATTAATTTTAAATCAATTTATTCTTGTATGTACGTATATACACTGCCGCTCATATTAATTAGGATATTTAGCAAAATTTCACGTAAGTAAATAGGTAATATCTTTATTACTTAATTGACCATAAAATAATTACATAAAATTTAAATTTCACAAAAAAATCTTAATGAAAACAATTTAGTACTTTCTTCCCAAAACTACATACTGCTAAAAGATATTGGTTCTTCTGATCATATGTGTCAATGTCATTTGTCCTAGATGTTTTGTAGAAAAAAATGAGAATCTTGGTACATAATAAATGCATTTCTAACAGAATATTTAACAGGAATCATGTGACCTGATACAGAACCAACTGTTCAAGAAAAGTATTCTATTATTCGAGTGTGTGAAGTTAGCCCCCATTTTTTCGAATATCGGAAGTCTGACGGTTGTTCCAGGTTGTTCTAGGTTTGTTCTAAATTGTTCCAAAGTATTTCAAAAAAAAAGTAAAAACTGGCCGAGATAATTGAAAAAACGACTTTTTCAGCCAGACCTCCCTTTTTTTCGAAAATTGAAATTCTGAAGGTTATTCCAGTTGTTCTAGATCTAAACATTATTCCAAGGAATCTCGAAAAAAAATTCAAAATTGGACGAGATAATCGGAAAAAACGAGTTTTTGCCAGCCCCCCTTTTCTTGAAAATTGTAATTCTGACGATTGTTCTAGGTTGTTCTAGGTTTGTTCTATATTGTTCCAAAGTATTTCATAGAGAAAATCAAAATCAGACGAGAAAATGGGCAAAAATGGAAGCCAAAAGTATGATGAAGTCGGACCCAGTTTTTGAAAAATTTAAATTTTGACGGTTGTTCTAGGTTTATTCGAAACATTGTTCAAATACGTCAAAACCGTATCTCTTACATATCAAAAGATATTGCAAAACCCCAAATCCAAAGGTGTGAAGTTAACCGCCATTTTTTCGAAAATCTAAATTCTGACGGTTGTTCCAGGTTGTTCTAGGCTTGTTCTCAATTCTTCCAAAATGTTTCAAAAAATGAATCATAATTGGCCGAAAAAATAGCAAAAAACAATATTTCGCCGGCGCCCCTTTTTTCGAAAATCGAAATTCTGACGGTTGTTCTAAGTTTGTTTTAAATTGTTCCAAAGCATTTCAAAGAAAAAATCATAACTGGCCGAGATAATACAAAAAAACGACTTTCCCACGGCGCCCCTTTTTGCGAAATTCTGAGGTTTTCTAGATTTGTTCTAAACATTATTCTAATACATCAGAACCGTATCACTTACGTATCAAAAGATATTGCAAAAAAACCTAAATTCAAAAGTGTGAAGTTAGCCCCCTTTTTCGAAAATTTAAATTCTGGCGGTTGTTCCAGATTGTTCTAGGTTTGTTCTCAATTGTTCCAAAATATTTCAAATAATAAATCACAATTGGCCGAAGAAACGGAAAAAACAATTTTTCGCCGGCGCCCCTTTTTTCGATAATCGAAATTTTGACGGTTGTTATAGGTTGTTCTAAGTTTGTTTTAACTTGATCCAAAGTATTTTAAAGAAAAAATCATAAATGGCCGAGATAATAGAAAAAAACGATTTTTTCACGGCACCCCTTTTTGCGAAAATTGTAACTCTGAGGGTTGTTCCAGGTTGTTCTAGATTTGTTCTAAACATTATTGTATCATCAGGCCCATATCTCGTATATATCAAAAGATATTGCATTTTAATTTAAAAACAACGTAACTAGCATTTTCTGTCTCAAGAGAACACAGTTTCTTTGAAATATTAGTGTTATGTATAATATACATATTTAAAAAAAAGAACGTGACAAAAACATTTTTGTTTCATTAACTAACTAAAAATAACTTATTTAGCTTAAATAAAACCTAAAATTTGATATATTTATTTCAGTGTCCGAACTAAAATGATTCTCAGTGTACACGTACCATACGATTAATTTCTCTAAAAAACCGATTACCATTACTTTTTGTCACAAATACTTCTGAATACACTTGCACTTTCGCGTATATCAAATCGAGTTTTTGGTTGGGTAACGAACAAAAGTGAATGGAGTGGTGCCAATTCTTTTTGTTCTCTTGGTGTGTTCGTATTTATTACGCTTTCGACCCGTGAATGTTGTAAATTTATGACTTATTTATTATCCAATTCGGGACGAAATTAACCACAATATCGCTAGCGGCAATGTTTCATATGGTCACTTGATATTAATTACTAATTTCACTTGCATTAATGTTATATTTATACTTTGCTGAAATTCTTCTGTTAAATACATATATCTATATCAATATATATGTATGTATATACAGGATGTCCAGAAACTCTCCTGACAAACGAAGACCGAAGATTCCTCAGATAATTTTAAGACAATTTTACCCAATTCACCCTAGTCCGAAAATGCTTCCTAAGGGAGCTAGAGCTCTTTGAAGATGGCGCCTTGTAATTAGTTTTTTTTTAATATCTCCCGAACGCTTCTATTTAGAAAAACAAAAACTGGTACGCTTATTTATCCTCCAGAGATAAATCGATTCCATCAATTGCGAATTTCTAGTACCGGTCATAGGCGTCCGTTTTGGGTAGGTTAACGGTTATTTTAACGCATAACTTTTTTGTCTTTAACTTTTAAGCATTTGTGACACTAGATTATTAAATTTTCAGGTATTCTAGTACTAAAAGGTACTCTTACTTTAAGTCGGTAGGATACACCGTTTTCTAGAAATATCGATTTTAAAATTTTTCGTTTTTTCGTCATTAAAATTCAATTTATTATTTTTTTTTCGGGAGATATTAACAAAAAATTACAAGGCGCCATCTTCAAAGAGCTCTAGCCCCCTTAGGAAGCATTTTCGGACTTGGGTGAATTGGGTTAAATTGTCTGAAAATTATCTGAGGAATCTCCGGTCTTCGTTTGTCAGGAGAGTTTCTGGACACCCTGTATATATACACACATGAATCGTACATACGCATATATATACCTATATATAGTGCGTTTCAAAAGTCTGGAACTATTAAAATAAAATTCCAACAAACAGTTTTTGAGAAAAACGCTCGGAGAAGTCAATTTTGGTTTTAAAAAACACATCTTTTTGTATCAACTAAATTTTTCGATCATCTTTTGTTTTTGATTTATGACGTCATCGAATTTTTTTTCAAACTGCAACCCATATTTTTTTCGATGGATTTGGATAGAGCTTGAAATTCTGAATACAGAAATATGAACAAGATGACCCAGACCTTCATAGTTTCTGTAATAAGGGACCTTAAATCCTGAAAGAGGAAAAAATTGAGTAAGCTTTGAAATGTTTAATTACTATGCGAACTGTCACTTTTGACGCATTACTCTATTACCAAAATGGTACGATACTTAAGTGATAAGCAAAGACTAGAATTTTTAATGATGAAGGGATATGGAGACAGATGTAGAACTCAAGATGAAGTTTGCGAGCTCTTTAACAATAGGTATCCAGAACTGGAACCAATTACAAGAACCGCCGTATTCAAGATTTTAAGAAAATTTGAAGATTTTGGGCATGTAAGGGATCTCCCTAGATGTGGTCGACCAAAAGTTTCCGATGTTCAGTTAGATGTTCTACTGGACCTGCAAGAAAATCCCCATAACGCCACACAAGAGGTGACTGCAAATTATGAAATCAGTAAATCTTCGGTGTGGAGGACATTGAAAAAGTATAAATGGCATCCCTACAAGGCAGTTTTAGTGCATCAACTTAATGAAGACGATCCGGATCGCCGTATGGAATTCTGCGAGGATATGATGACTCCATGCACAACCCATCCCGAATTTATCAGTCGAGTATTATTTTCGGACGAAGCCACGTTTTGCCTTAATGGAGCAGTAAATCGGCAGAACTCCCGATACTGGGCTCCCCAAAATCCTCATTGGATGATAGAGGTCCACACGCGCAGTTTCCACAAAAAGTTAATGTTTGGGCGGGAATTGTTGGAGATCGAATTTTGGGACCATTTTTCATAGAAGGAACGTTGACGAGTGCTAAATACTTAGATTTTTTGAGGGATAACCTGACACCCGCTCTTGCGATGCTTTATCCCAATGAAGATGATCCAGGCTTGCCAAATAATAACTTATGGTATCAACAAGATGGAGCGCCTCCACATTTTTCGTTAGATGTACGAAATTATTTAAATCAAGTTTTTCCCAATCGTTGGATTGGTAGAAGGGGGCCAATTGAGTGGCTTGCAGTCCCCCGATCTTACCCCACTCGATTTTTTTTGTGGGGCTACCTGAAAAGCAAGGTTTATTTCAATGGGCCATTTACAGTTGACGATTTAAAGAACAGAATTCGGGCCAAAATTAGAGCAATTCGTCCAGAAACCCTCCGGAATGTTCTACAAGATTTCGAATATCGCCTGGGATATTGCCAAAAAGTAAATGGGAATGAGTTTGAACATCTCATTTAGTTTATTTATGATAATTAGATTGTTAACTTGCCCGTTTCTGCAGTAAAAAAAAAAATTGTAAAAATGTATTTATTTATTTATTTATTTTTTATAGTTGAGTTGCAATTAAAAAAAATACGATGACGTCATAACTCGAAAACAAAAGGCGATCGAAGAATTTAATTGATAAAAAAGATATGTTTTTTAAAACTAAAGTTTACCTGTCCGAGGGTTTTTCTCAAAAGCTGTTTGTTAGAATTTTATTTCAATAGTTCCAGACTTTTGAAAGGCACCGTATATACGGATTTATTGAATTATCTGCTTATATGAAAATTGAAAATTACTTGTTTTAAATCTATTTAATTAATGAACTTAAGGAAAAGAGTAAAGCCATTACCGAAGACTAACTGTTAGTTTCGCACTCGCTCATCAGTCCTGTACTTTTCGAATTTGTGTATTTATAGAAACTGAAACGGTCTTTGCATGTATGAGATATTAATTTCTCTTCAAATGAAAAACACAGTTACCATTGGAAATAAACGACTTCCGTAAATAACATTTAATCAAATACTAGATATTAAACAAAAATACACACAGGTTAAAAGTTTGCTTTAAAACTATTAGTAACAAAACAATAGCAAAAACAATAATTTACAAAATCTAAGTTATGAGAATTCTTGAAAAGACTATTAGGCATAAGTGATTACTAATTAGGAATATATTAAAAATGTTCAAAATGTGGCCCTTCCTGATCTCTACATAAATTAACACGTTGTATAAATTCCCTTACACAATTATGTAATTGGTGCCTGGTTATATCATTTATTGCTAGCCTCACTGATGCTTCCAATTCCTCGCGAGTATCAGATTGCACGGTGTGTATCTTTTCTTTCAAATATGGCCAAATATTAAAATCTAAAGATGTTAAATCCGGCGACCTAGGAGGCTACCTGACTGGTCCATTGGTGCCAATCCAATGGATCATAGTTTGTGTAATACTACAAGATGCTGCAGAAATGAGATCTTTTAGGTGATCCAAAATATAAAATTAACCTTGGCATTAGCCCCACGTTAAGGTGCAATAAAAAATAGTACTTTTGAAATATCTTCCAAATCCGTTGTAGTACGAATGGATACTACCCATACCTCTTTGATCATTATATAAACACCCGAGAAGAAAGAATGAAAGAAAAGCCATGCCATTAGGTAAGACAAATTTAATGATCGCGTCGCGATATTAATGGCTGGCGACTGACTTTTAACCCAGCCGGGAAAACAGATGCTCGAGGTGGTACGGTTGCCGGCCGATGCCGACTGCCGCCGTCCGTAAGTATACGAAATAAAACGCTGTTAACACATCGGGGTGTCGCACACCTGTGAACGCCAATACCACAACGTCGTCTTCGGGACTGTTGTCGTTTGTCTTTGTTTACTTTGGTGCGATCACGTACACTGGCGAATCGTGGACGTTCCATCATAGCGCTCGTGCATGAAGCCGTTCTCGCTCGCTACCCCCGTGTGTAACGAGAACGTGCCTCACAATCGGCGTCGAAAAGGAACGATTCCAACAATTTCAACACGATTCGAGAAGACCAACGACCATTAAATATCTCGTGTGTACATTTGAGACTGCCGGGTGTCATCGAAAGTACATTAATAAATCTAAAATGGTTATTATTTTGTCGAGAAAAAATATTCTTCTCATCCAAATTCCAGGTATAGCTGAAATCCAAGCATTGTGGGTGTCTAATTTATTTACGCATTGCGATTTACAAGATTTCATCTATTTTAATTCTGCAACTTGGACAAGTCTTCCTGCGTCTGTTCTACGGGCAGAATTGTGCCTTATACATATTTATTTTACAAACTAAACATCATTTTATAATCACATGATCACGCCCTCGTTTATTAATATTATAGTTATATAGAGAAATCTGTAAATATTCCATAATATTCCTGTGTAGCAAAGTGTCGCCCTCTGATATCTTTCAAATGAATTAATATGCATGAATGAAAAGTGGTAAGTCAATAAAATTATTCCAAAGAATTTCATCCCAACTCTCACAGTTTAATCCGGAAGTTTATAAAGAAATGTAATATATTCATAATATATTTTCTATGAAATTTTACATAAGATTATACTTTGTTCGATTTGCTTTAAACATCGTTTGCCCTTGAATTACATATCAACATAACCTATACAGCTATTACTATGATAAAGTAGCATTAAATACTTTTACTTTCTTATACGTAGTATAAGGAAGTATTGTGATGATGAAAATTTTCGACCTCGAGATTTTTGCAGATGTCCACGTTTTGAAGTCCCCTGATACCAAAAAAGTGGTTTTTAAAAAATGTCTGTGTGTCTGTGTGTGTGTGTGTGTGTGTGTCTGTCTGTGTGTCTGTGTGCCTGTGTGTGTGTGTGTGACCACGATAGCGGTCACACCGCTGTAGATATCAATTCCAAATTTTGTATTTACGTGTATAATCTCCCTCTTGAGAACTGATTAGATTTTGAGCAAAATCGGCAGACCGGAAGTAGTAGTTTACTTCAGTGAAAAAATCGAAATTTGCAAATATTTCGTCAATTACTAAGTTTAAACAAATTTATAAAGAATTCATATGTACTTAGAATTAAGTTTGAAACAAATTGTCTTAAAAAAGTTTTTCGAAATTCCAAGCGGAAGTAGGTCTTTTACTCTTATCGAAAATCAGTTTTTTGCGAATATCTCGCAAGTCATGCTTTTAAGACAAATACGTTACGAATATAAAAGTATTTAGAACATACTTTTAAATATCTTTTGTATAAAAAAAATTTCAAAATTCAGACCGGAAGTACCACTTTTACTCTTATCGAATAGCGATTTTTTGCAAATATGTCGTAAATTATGCATTCTATATATATTTATGAAGAGTACAAAAGTATTTAGAGTTGGATTTGGAATATTTTTTGTATAAATGAAATTTCAAAATTCGGCCCGGAAGTAACACTTTCATACGTATAAGAAAGTCGTGTGGTGGCCACACCTCATTTTTTACTTTCTTATACGTAGTATAAGGAAGTATTGTGATGATGAAAATTTTCGACCTCGAGATTTTTGCAGATGTCCACGTTTTGAGGTCCCCTGATACCAAAAAAGTGGTTTTTAAAAAATGTCTGTGTGTCTGTGTGTGTGTCTGTGTGTCTGTGTGTCTGTGTGTCTGTGTGTCTGTGTGTGACCACGATAGCGGTCAAACCGCTTTAGATATCAATTCCAAATTTTGTATTTACGTGTATAATCTCCCTCTTGAGAACTGATTAGATTTTGAGAAAAATCGGCAGACCGGAAGTAGTAGTTTACTTCAGTGAAAAAATCGAATTTTACAAATATTTCGTCAATTACTAAGTTTACACAAATTTATAAAGAATTCAAATGTACTCAGAATTAAATTTGAGACAAATTTTCTTAAAAAAGTTTTTTGAAATTCCTACCGGAAGTAGGTCTTTTACTCTTATCGAAAATCAGTTTTTTGCGAATATCTCGCAAGTCATGCTTTCTAGGCAGGTACATTACGAGTATGAAAGTGTTTAAATGATAATTCTAAATATCTTTTGTATAAAAAAAAATTCAAAATTCGGACCGGAAGTACCACTTTTACTCTTACCGAATAGCGATTTTTTGCAAATATGTCGTAAATTATGTATTCTATATATATTTATTAAGAGTACAAAAGTATTTAGAGGTGGATTTTCAATATTTTTGGTATACATGAAATTTCAAAATTCGGACCGGAAGTAGCACTTTTACTCTTAGCGAGTAGCACTTTTTTTCGAATATCTTGCAAAGTATGCATTCTATAGCGATTTATTAAGAGAATGAAAGTACTTAGAATAGGATTTTGAATGATTTTTGTATAAAAAAATTCTTAAAATTGCATAGTTTGAAACGCTCATACGTATAAGAAAGTCGTGTGGTGGCCACACCTCATTTTTTATTGAAGAATCGTAGGATTACTATTTTTTATGTATTATTTTATTATACTCACAATTACCATTTTATAACATAATAAAGAATATAAATAACATTATCCGAAAGGCGTTTTAGAAAACGTATTCATTCTTTTTTTAAAGAAATATAATCTAAACAAGGAAATGGTATTAATAAACCAGCATTTTTATTAAATACCTACATGAAATGTCAGTCTGTTTCGGGTTCAGAGTTTGGGTTATTCTCATTTTATACTACGTGTTTAACAGGTATGTCTAAAACAGTCTTCTATGTATGTCGTATGACTAAATATTATATAAAACAAGAAAAAGTAATTAAAAGCTATCCGAAATACAACGTTTATTAAGTTGCTTTGCATGGTTTTATCAACTTGACTGGTTTATGTGAGGCATTAAGAGGGATCTCTACTGGACGGGCCAGTCCATTTGACAATGTACAAAAATCATGAATATTAACACTGGCATAGGTTACGATTTCCCCTTAAAATTAAGATCAAATTTTAACCAATGCTATAAATAATTACACCAATTTGTAGAGAAAACTCAAATTTACGCACGCTTAGTAGTAACATTTTGAATTTCTTTTTATTTATTTCAAAATAAATTCTACAAAAGTTATGCTAGTTATGACATTTTCTAAAATATTTTTAGAAAAAAATATTACTAGGCGTACATAGATATTCGAATTCTCTTTCATTTGGTATAAAAAAATTAAAAATCGATTAATATTTACGGTTAATTTTATGGGGAAATCAAACTGTCTACAATCGCCTCAGCGACTGGGAGTAGAGATCCCTCTTAAAACCACTAATGTAGTACATTTTGCAAAGAAGATGCACAATAAACACCACATTATTTTAAGGTTTTGGTATCTTCAGAATTTAGACATTTAAATGGTTCACAGCTAATCGTTTATCACTTAACCAGGATAAATGTGAGACAATTTACCTTATTAGTAAACATAGATCAAACATATATTCTACGAATAGAAAATTCCTTGATATTAGACTACACACAAGATTAACATGGAAGCTGCACATAGATGAATTAGTCAAACAATTGTATTCTGCTACTTATGCAATTAGACGTATCAGATTTATAACTGATAGACTACTGGAATAACGACATACTATGGACTATCAAATCACATATCAACTATATATGTTTAGCCAATAAGGGGTAAGTAGGCCCACGCAGAACAGGTGTTTATTCTGCAAAAGAAGTTCAAGCAATGGTTTGTGTTTCACAAACTATCCACTGCAAACCTCTCTTCAGAGAGCTTATGATAATTCCATTAGCACATGTTCTGCAACAACTAATGAGGGCTTTGAAAAAGCTGCCACACTTGAGCATTAGGGGTGAGATTACAGAAATCTCCACCCGTCATAACCATTTGCTGAACATCCCACATTTCATAGGACAAAAGCCACTTCAGTGCAACATCGTCACTGATAATTATTTAACAAAATCAAAATTATGTGGAGACATTTTCTACTTTCGTATCCAAAGAGAAAATAAAGGACATCCTCCTTCAAGAAGCATTTTACATGTCAATGACATTATAAATTGGTCCTTTGATTACATGTGTTGACGTTATCACATTTTTATTTGAATGTGCTATTGTGTAAATAAAATCTTATTATTGATACAATAAATTTATTATTATAATAGAAACACTATCCCTCTTACTGATGCAGAAGTGTTATAATTATCTTTCATTGCTATACTCCTACTTTTACACCCACAATACCTGATCTCTTCAGGGAAGTTGCAGCAACTTTTATTATACATTTACATTCTTATTAATTATCAATATAGTAAGTACTGCCTACACGTGGTCTGTATATGGACGTTTCTTCAATTTGTATTTACCTGTGATTTTAGAAATTGCTTTTAATAATAGTAATTCCTAATAATTGAAGTTACTTTGGGGTTATCAAACGAAATTAGTTTACTTGTATTTCTACTACTTAATTTTTCATTTACCCTGGTGTAATTGCAATTTTTTGAAATCTTTATGAATTTTATTGTGTTACATATATATGTAGAATTTTAGCCTTCATACTCATTGAAGTAGGATATAAAATAATTGTAATCTTTTACTTCGTAAAAGGTAATTAGATACACAATTGAATGTACTCAGCTTTGACATTACTTATTTTATTATAGTTCTAGTTACTTTTATTTTATCCAGGCCTGAATCGTAACAACAACTGCTACGATGCAAGCTTGGATAAATACTCATCAATTATTGTTGAGTGTAGTACATACCCAACAAGTTATACAAATAAACTAATTCCCAACGAAGCAAAGATTTTATTAAAGGTTAGAACCTTTCTCTGCTTATACAGCAATATCATTGTCAATTATAAGATAAAATATATAGGAAAAAAGATATTTCTTCGTTACATCGCCTTGCAATATGTACAAAAAGGATTATTTCTCAAGTTTTATTGAAATAAACTCGAAAATAACACATTAAACAATAACTTTACAATAATTAATATTAAAAATTTTGAATAATGGAACAGAACGAAATAAAATTAAAATAGTGTTGCTGATCATTGAGTTTTACTTACATTTCTAATTTTTTCTAATAGTTCAAAAGGTAAAATTAATTGGGGTTTATTTATGTAGTAAAGTGTTTGAAGCAGCTCTTTTAAATCGAACGTGTGAAAACATTTCTTCTATATTATCGGAACTAAATGATCTTGTTCAGACAACAGAAAACCTTGACTTCGTTGTACAGTATACTCAAATATTAAAATAAACTGAATTAGCATATTTATACATTTATTAAAAGAAATATAGAATCTTTCCAAATAACACAAGTTAAAAAATTATATTTTCTGAAATCATTCTTCCTTCATATTTTGTTATACATTTCATGTACTTTTTCCCACTTTGCACTATTGTAATTTTACTAACTTTCTTACTTACAATGATGGTGGTGTCTGTACTAAATCTATTGAATTTATATGTACCTATACATTTCAAGATAGACTAAAATTTGCTTATAATCATCTTCTTGTAGACACTTTTCAACATTTCGATGAAAACAAGGTGCATTATAGTAATAATTACAGCATGTTAATAATAATTATAGCGTCTTTGTACAGGGTGGGGCACCTCATTTCCGTCGGTTTATATACGAAAAGCGGTAATATGTTTTATTTTTATTTAAGGTTGTGTAGGTTCATTAGGGGCACGTTTTAAAATTATTTTGAAATATACAGAGTGATCCAAAAAAATTTGGCACATCAAAGTTATGAAAATTTAAATGGAACACCCTGTATATTATGGGATATTTTGATGCTATAGGCTAAATTAAGGCCACTTACTGTTATATTCCCTATACCTAACTCAACCTCTTTTCGAGATATTTCACTATTTTTGAAAATGTAGATAAAAATTTCAGAGACATTGCTGTCTTCCATATTTGGGCGAATTATTTTAAATTGTATTTAATGTACACTCAAAGCATTAGACTCTAAGATAAGCTAAAGTTGATATCTAAAAATTATACAGGGTGTTTAAAAACTACATTTGTGTTTTGACTAACATTAAAGGAAAATAACTTTCTTATTTTAAATGGAACACCCTGTATTTATTGCCATATTTAGATTCTAATTTTAATTGTTTTTAAAACTGTATTAGGGTTTCCTATACCTATCTCTTATAGTTTTTTGGTAATTTAGAATTTTCAATTTCAAACACTAATTTCTTGCAAACTATTTTTCAAAATGCTAATATTTATTAACCTATCGGGATGATTGGTTTTGTTTCACATTAATTAAAAGGCCTCATAACTAGGTAAATAAAAAATACATACTTTATTAAACAAACAAAAAACTTAAATTGTAAAAGAAAACTAATGTTTTAACAAGTGCTCGAAATGATGTCCATCTGTTTCAATGCATAATCGAATTCTCTCTTGAAAGGACTGTTTAACTCTTGTTAAAATATTTGGTGTTATAGAACGAAACGCTATTCTTATTCGTTCTCTCATATCGTCGGGTGTGGTTGGTGGTGTATCATAAATGATATTTTTGACATATCCCCATAAGAAAAAATCGGGACTCATTAAGTCTGGGGATCTTGCTGGCCAATTCTGTGGACGGCCGCGTCCTATCCACCTATTGGGATATTGCCTATCCAATTCATTTCTTACATTTACTTGAAAATGCGCTGGCGCACCGTCTAGTTGTAACCACATCCTTTGACGAATTTTAAGTAACAGGCAAATTGTCTCTTAAAAATCGAAGAAACATGGCGCCGTTTAAGTGACCATCAAAAAAGAACGGACCTACCACTTGAGTTCCAATTATTCCACCCCATACATTGACACACCACCTGTGTTGCCTGTCAATAGTTCTAAAAAATGGGGATTTTCGTCACTGTAGTAATGAAAATTATGTTTATTAACTAATCCGTTATTGTGGAATGATGACTCATCCGAAAAAAGTACAAAATCGAAGAAATTTTCATCTTCACTAAACTTTTCTAAAACCCATAAACAACAAACGAGTCGTCTATCGTAATCTAATTCCAAAAGTGCTTGGTGTAATTGAATACGATACGGGAAGAAGTTGTGCCTTTTTATAATTCTTCCGACGCTCCACCTGCTTATTTCAGTGGTTTCACATATTTTTCGTTGACTTGTATGCGGATTTTCTGCCAGAGATCCCATAACAACAAAATCATTTTCTTCATTTCCCGTAATTGGTCTTTGCCGTTCTGGTTTCTGATAACGCACACTTCCTGTTTTTCGGAAAACTTGCAATAAATTTTCTAATGACCGTCTGTCAGGATGACGCCTGTTAGGATATTTTTGAGCATAAACTCTTGATGCTAGCAAGCAATTTTCGCCACACTCTCCGATTACTAAAATCATATCCACCTTTTCGTTTTCAGAGTAGGTTCTCATTTTAAATAATTAAAATTATTTAAACGACGTCGAATAGCGTTGATGTCTTAACTAATATGTACTGTCACTGTCAAATAATTTATCTGTTTGAAGTATTAATAACAGCGGCAAAGCCTACTTTTGCAAAAAATTGCAAGAAATTAGTGTTTGAAATTGAAAATCCTAAATTACCAAAAAACTATAAGATATAGGTATAGGAAACCCTAATACAGTTTTAAAAACAATTAAAATTAGAATCTAAAAATGGCAATAAATACAGGTTGTTCCATTTAAAATAAGAGAGTTATTTGCCTTTAATGTTAACCAAAACAGAAATGTAGTTTTTGAACACCCTGTATAATTTTTAGATATCAGCTTTAGCTAATCTTAGAGTCTAATGGTTTGAGTATACATTAAATACAATTTAAAATAATTCGCTCAAATATGGAAGACAGCAATGTCTCTGAAATTTTGATCTACATTTTCAAAAATAGTGAAATATCTCGAAAAGAGGTTGAGTTAGGTATAGGGAATATAACATGAAGTGGCCTTAATTTAGCTTATAGCATCAAAATATCCCATAATATACAGGCTGTTCCATTTAAATTTTCATAACTTTGGTGTGCCAAATTTTTTTGGATCACTCTGTATATTTCAAAATAATTTTAAAACGTGCCCCTAATGAACCTACACAACCTTTAATAAAAATAAAAATAAAACATATTACCGCTTTTCGTATATAAACCGACGGAAATGAGGTGCCCCACCCTGTATATCCAGCAGAGAGTGTGATTACAGAACAAAAATTGACAATGTAGAATTATTTGTAATTTTTGTAATAACCCCCGCTTTTTATCTAACCTTTCTGAAATTGTACTAAATCAGCCCTCAAATACACATATTCAGATTTATTGTGAATATTAGTGATCAATAAATAACGTCTACCAATGCTATTTCATTTCAAAAGGGATACTTTTCCACTGGAATTTTAAATTTTAATAATATTCTCTTTGCAAATTTACAATTATTAAAATATTTCTAGTTTTAACCTAAAAATGCATATTGATTTAAGAATTAATTTCTTATTTTTCGGTATTTAATGTGTGTCTATATTCTTACAGAAGTTTTAAATATAAAATAAAAAAATCCTCCCCGGCGGGGAATCGAACCCCGGTCTCCCGCGTGACAGGCGGGGATACTGACCACTATACTACCGAGGACTGTATCAATAACCATGCCTTATATAGCTGTCAACTACATACTACGCTGAATAATAATTAATATACCTATATTATAGTTTCTATTTGTGCTTTATCTATCCAAATATGCGTATTTTTCCAAACATTCAGTCTTCATACAAAATTCCTAGATCTACAAGTATCATTATCTGTTTCCACTAACTTCTTACATACATATAACCGAGTTCTAAGGCAATTTATATACCTACATGGCTTTCTGTACTAAGAATTAAAGACTTCTCGTCTTGCATGTAGGTACCCACATCTACATATAACTACAGAGAGCTCGTACAATAACTAACGCTTCGGTTTATATTAATGAAGACAAATTCCGCATGTTTAATTTCTTCTTAAACACGTTCGCAATCCAACAAATTACTTCGCCATTGAACTAGCGGCCGCACTATTTATTTATCTATCATAAATTTAGCCCGTGCATACATACATATACACGGTTATGCCAATATTCCCACGGACATTTACACCTGTAGGTACTCCATTTGGTGCAAAGAATAATTCTTTTCTGTTTAATCATGCAATAGAATTTATGGGTATGACGTGACCCAAGTCGTTCTATTTATTAAAACAGGAGATGTGGAATTATTTATCTCGCTATTTTGATAGTTTGTTTATTAAACTTTACATATATTATAATTACCTATATATTTCATAGTTGTTTAGGCCAAGCCAAAATTTAACAATAATTATTTGTAATAATTTCACATCTTGTAAAATGCAATTTATATCGCACAGTGTAGGTATTATTCGAAAACGCCGAACAATTATAAAACATACTAAGGTTTAACTATTTGAACATAAATACATTATTTGTGTACCAGACGTATTCTCTCACGATCATAAATCATGTAAAAACACTCGATTTTAAGTGGTGTATTTCTTTTAATATTAATATCTTATTTTTGCGTGCTCGCATATGCAGCTGTACAAACAAGAGATGTGGGAATTCGTGAAATGAACACACATATTTATTAAAATTATTAACATTTTGAAAGTGAAACAAGACGGTCGATAGCATTTAAAAAAGGGTACATTTGAGTTCACGAAATTCTATTCTTTTCGGTAGCAACGAAATTAATACCTACAAATCGCGATTTGTCTGTTTTATTATTTGTTAATCATAAGAAATTAATTCAACGCTATCTGTATATTTAAAATAAAGTATCAATTCAACAAGGATAAACTGTTTGTGTAAGTGTTTCCTAACCACGACAAATACATGGTGTATACCCAAAGTTATACTGGTCCTTTGAGCAATAAAAAACAAGAAACGAGCCACCACTAAAAGCATCAGTGGAACCGTTAAAGACTGTCAGGTCGCAACAATAGTATTTAAGAAATTTAAAAATCACTTAAGAATTGACTAACTATGTAGTATGGAAAAAATGTCCTCAATTCGTCTCATGCCCATTTCTCCTAAATTAAATACAGCTATTGGCTGGTTGAATGTGAGGAATAGGGGTGAGTTAAAAATGTTGACCTTCCTTCATAAAATATGTTTTACCACCGTACATTTTGATTTGGAGGAGAAGAGGTGTCATTGCGTAATAAATTGCGCTGTAGAGCAACCGTAGACACGTGTTTCTGACACATTGGTCATCATCAGTACGGTGTTTTTGACAAACAGAATTTGAGTTTCTTCCTCTTTTATTTTAAAAGATTTTAAAAATAAATCATATTAATCTATATAACGTTTCGGAAATTTAATCATTCCTTCCTCAAACCTGTATATATAAAACAACAAAACAAAATTACAGAAGAAAACACTCCATTTAGCACTTTAAAAAATAATAAGAGAAAACAATTTTTTTATTCTAATTATACTTACATTAAGATTAAAGTTTTTATTAATTCACAGAACATTCAATGATTTTGCAGCTATCACTTGTACATATGATATATAATACGCTTTTGTCAGTAGGTATATAAGTTCCTAATATTGAACAAATTCCTGTAACACCTATTTTTTAATAGGAGGGCAAAACAATAAGTTCCTCAATTACCTCTATACCAAATGAAGTTGTTTCTAATATTATTTATTTTTTCTTAACATACTTCAAACGTCCTTTCTAACTTCATAAAATTTCCTTATCAAGATATCCACAGCATTTCTGACCGCTCTGTCATGATTTATCGGTGACTTTGCTTTCTAGTAGGGGAGACTGGGGAGGGTCGATACACAGGGAGGCTTGATACATCTTTAAATTAGGCGCTGTATTTATTTGCAGAGCTTGTAGTTAGGTGTAGATGGCGTAAATACCAATGTTGTATTAAAGTCACTAGATATATAAAGTACCGCAATCCATAAGGCCAAAGAGTGCGAGAGAGAAAGCGCTACTTTTGCCCAAACATGGCCGCCAAACGACAAATCACTTGTCAAATCGTTCGAAAACGTAGCCGTAGGGTTCAGTGTGGTTAAGCGTGCGACATCGTTGCATCTAAACCCACCGTTGGCAACATAAAGTGTAATTATGCCTGGTTGTTGTATTATCAATTGCAAAAACAGTGTCGCCAAAGGTTTCCGTTTATTTGCATTTCCCAGTGGTGAAAGGAATGCAGACAGAAGAAAAGTGTGGTTATGTGACATTAATCAAGACAATGTGCCGGTAAATACGAAGATTTGTGAGGTGAGTACATATGTAAAAGCAGATCACATGTTATAACACTTAGTTACTTATGTAAGGTGCATTTTTCTGATTCCCAATTTGAACAATCAAGAGCAGATGACATGAAAAAACTAACTCCAAATGCACACCCTGATCTGGTTGTCAACCACAAAAGGCGAAATTAAAGGAGTTTAAAGTTGACGTTCTCCAATTCGCAACAAATGATTTGTATCAATATATTAAAAAAATTGAACTGTACTTCCGTGAATGTACGAATTCATGGATACAAAATGATTTATCATTAAATGAGTTCAAAGCAATTATTAAGACGAAATTTGATACTCCTGACATACCAAATTGTCATAATATATTAGATAATATTATTTCTATATACAATAATAAATAATGAAAACGGTGCTTGCTTGTTTTAATTAATTGCCTTACTATCTGCGGTTTAATTATTAACGCATGTTCATACAGTTGCGTTCTTTTAAGAATACAGTACTAAATTGATTTTTTATTTAATACAGCAATTCAATTTTGGCGCCAAATTTATAATAATAATAATAATTTTTGCCTAAAAATGGCGGAGGTTTGCGGTACTTTATATATCTAGTGACTTTATTTTGTATAGAATGTAGAATATTAGAAAGAAAAAGTGCGCCGTTTGTGTGAATAAAATCTGGTGAAAAATTTATTTCCTGAAAATGTAAGTTTTTAATATAAGCGTTGTAAGGGTTTTAGTAAATTTAAGGTTAAAAATAAAACTATACTCTATGAATTTTGTGAAAATGTGTCCGATGTTGTTACATGCGACATATAAAACTACTAAAAATTTGAGGTTATAGACCTTCAAATAATATTTCTGATCGCGAGCCCGGGTGAGGAGGTTTGATACAATAACGAAAGGGAGGCTTGAGACATGTATCAATTCTCCCTCACTAATTCTCAAACAATAAGTTTTGTTGGAAAATTGTAAATAAATTCATCAACAGTTATTTTATAAGTAATAATGTGCTCTTTAAACAGATGCCGTTCAAATGGAAATCCAGAGGGCGTCGCCCTGCTTCACCCACAGTTATAAAAGAAGCGGTGTTAGAAAGTGTTAATGCTGGAGAAAAAATAAGAACAACTGCACGAAAATATAGTATTGATAAAATGACAGTATCGAAACGATAAAAATACAACTTTTCATCCTGATTTTAATAGAACTCAAATATTTACAACAGAAGAAGAAAATTTGTTTTAAATTACATTCTTCAGACAGCAAATATGAGTTACGGATTTTCACCGCAACAAACTCGTAAATTTGTATTTCAGTTTGGCAGTGCAAATAATAAAAAAATGCCTCAGAACTGGATTGAAAAATCATCTGCCTCTAAAGATTGGTTAAGAGGCTTCATGTGACGTCATCCTCAATTATCACTATCTAAGAACACCAGAAGCCACAAGTTTAGGTAGATCTACAGCCTTTAATTCTCGCAATGTAAAACTTTTCTACGAAAATTTGCGCACTCTACTCGAGCGTGAACATTTTGGACCCGAATCTATTTATAATGTGAACGAAACTGGTGTAACAACGGTCCATAAACCACATAAAATTATTTCCAAGAAAGGACAAAAGCAGGTTTCAAAAGTGACTTCTGCAGAACGTGGAACACTTGTTACAGTCTGCTGTGGTGTCAATGCCATAGGAAATGCCGCAGTGCCCCCATTTTTTGTGTATCCGAGAACTCGCATCCAGGATTATATGACGCAAGGTGCTTCCCCGGGTTCAGTAGCTGTCTGTCATGAAAGCTGATGGATGACAGCTCCAAATTTTGAAAAATATTTGCTACATTTTGTGAAGTATGCGAGATGCAGTCCTCAGAAGAAATGTCTTTTGATTATCGATAATCATGACAGCCATATTTCACCTGCGGTTATAAACATATGTAGGGACAACGGTATTGTAGTGCTAACATTGCCACCACACACTAGCCACCGTTTACAGCCTTTAGATGTCTCTATATATGGCCCCTTTAAACGGTATTACAATGAAGAAGCAGATGCTTTCATGGTTAATAATCCCAGACAAACCATCACGTTAAAAAACGTCTCAGAACTTGTTGGACGCGCATTCAATCGTGCATTTGTTCCTAAAAACATCATCAGTGGCTTCTCCGCCAGTGGAATTTTCCCTTATAATCCACATGTATTTGATGAATCCGATTTTGCTTGCTCGGAAGTTACTAACCGCCCTCAAGAAACAGCTTCAGCGTCTGAGTATCAGGAAGATTTTGTGATGGATAATGCAGCAGCTGGTAGCTGTAACTTACCACCAGCCACTTCTGAATCGGATAATGCAGCATTGGGTAGCTGTAACTTACCACCAGCCACTTCTGCATCTATAGGATCCGTGGCTTCAAAAGCAGCCAGTTTAATAAAAACTCCAGAACAAGTGCGACCCTTTCCAAAGGCAGGTCCTAGGAAAACAAAGGGGGGCAGAAAACCTGGTAGAACTAGAATTCTAACAGATACTCCTGAAAAATTAGCATTGGAGGAGGAATATAAAAAAAATGCAAAAAAACATGCAAGAAACTTGTAAAAGTGAAACGTACACTGGAATCCGAAATAAAAGTAACATCAAACATCAGTTCTGAAACAAGGCTATCTAACAGAGCTACAAAAAAAACATGTTATGCCGGACAAGACGCAAATGATGACGAAGAAAATAACGAAGACAGTGAATACGACGCGGCGTGCATTTACTGCAACTCCTTGTACTCATGGTCGATGGCCGGTGAGTCTTGGATACGATGTCAAAACTGCTGAAAATGGTGCCATACCGAATGCGCGTGGGTTCCAAAAACAATAAAAATGTTCAACTGTGAATTGTGCAAGCCATAATTACCAAAATACAACACATTGTATTTAAAAAAGAATTTAAATAACGTTTTTCCTGAAAATAAATCACTGTTTAATACACTTCTCTACATATTTACTCTAGACATAGCATATGCATATTGGTAGTATCAAACCTCGCTAATCAGTGTATCAAACCTCCCACACCTAGGGAGGTTTGATACATTTGTCCGCAGTGAAGAAAATAATTTAAAACTCCAAATCCAATTACAATTTACCGACTTTATATTTTTTTTTAGTTAAAGGACACTTGAACAATTGCATATCAACCAAAAATCCTCACACAAAATATTTTGTTCCAGAAATATTTCGTTTTTATTTGAAAATGTATCAACCCTCCCCAGTCTCCCCTACTACTAGATACTCATTTTGTTTATATAACTCAAAAAAGTATGTTAAAAATGCCTCACTGAAACCTCTTTTATATTTTAGTACACAATAACAGCACATGACACAAACAGATTGAGGTTATGTATGTTTTTTAACGTTAAAATAGTCGATCTGGCTGCAACTAATACCGTTGTATATTAGCAGGTCTACCTGTGTCAAATGACGTAATTTATTACAATTACTATAATTTATATCAATAGTTTCGTAACCCTCCGTATATATTTTCACATGGACATAGGTACTATCCACCTACTATTAATACTTATCATATGTCAGTGGTAAAAAATCGAAGAAGATGTAACGGAGCACGTACACCAGCTCGAACACCCGTCAATAAATTAATATCAAAGAATCATTTTTAAAAGACTTGTTTATGGTGCGTGACACAAGAGATATTTATGCGACAGGTTAAACAGCGGGACTATGTCCAGGATATAAATTTGTACGCATTATGCTGGGCTACAAGAACTAAAACGATTCTATAGTGATCTCATATTTTATATCGATTCGAGGTGTCGGTTGGTCGCGAGCCCCGTTAAATCCTCCATTTACCACCGTCAAGGCCATTCGGGTGTCAATAAAATCTGGTCTAAATTTATAGGTTATGTTTTTACGTTTTACTTTCTTGTACTCGTCTGTCGCTTTGTGGGGATAGGGAGTTAAATTCTAAAAAGTGGAGTTCCTGTATATTAACTCGTTTGTGTCAATTTAGAAATCAAAATATGTTAATTTTTAACGTACCTACATTATTTACGATCAAAACATCATTATTTTTAGTAGTGATTCATTTAGGGATCGGCAGTGAGGGGTACATTTCCTTGCAATAGGTATTGCTTTTGGAGAAGATGTATTTACTGTTATTTGATAAACACTATATGTCTATACTTCCAAGTAATATAAGGTGACCAGACGTCCCGATAATTTTTCCCGCGTTCCGGGGTGTTTTAAAAAAGTCCCGATTTTTGGAGAAAATGCGCGGCAAGCTAGGGAACGGCGGGAGAACAGAAAGGGAATATACGGTCTTTTTAATGAGGTATCATTATTAAAAAAATTAGGTGTGGCCACCACACGCCTTTCTTACACGTATGGCGTTTCAAACTATACAATTTTAAGAATTTCTTATAGAAAACTATTCAAAATCCTATTCGAAGTACTTTCATTCTCTTAATAAATCGCTATAGAATGCATACTTTGCAAGATATTTGAAAAAAAGTGCTACTCGCTAAGAGTAGCACTTTTTTTCCGAATTTTGAAATTTCATGTATACAAAAAATATTGCAAAGTGGTACTTCCGGTCCGAATTTTGAAATTTTTTTAATACAAAAGATATTAAAAATTATAATTTAAATACTTTTATACTCGTAATGTACCTGCCTAGAAAGCATGACTTGCGAGATATTCGCAAAAAACTGATTTTCGATAAGAGTAAAAGACCTACGGCCGGTTGGAATTTCGAAAAACTTTTTTAAGACTATTTGTCTCAAATTTAATGTTGAGTATATTTGAATTCTTTATAAATTTGTTTAAACTTAGTAATTGACGAAATATTTGCAAAATTCGATTTTTTTACTGAAATAAACTACTACTTCCGGTGTATCGATTTTACTGAAAAACTAATCAAATCTCAAGGGGGAGATTATACACGTAAATACAAAATTTGGAATAGATATCTATAGCGGTTTGAACGCTATCGTGGTCACAGACACACAGACAGACATACAGACACACAGACATTTTGAAGTGCACCCAACATTATCTGTATGGGTGTATATTTACTACATTTCGGTATTACTCTCATACATTTATTCTGTAATTTTTGTAATTGTTGTATCTCATTTTGCTTTGCATTGAACAGAATTGTTGAACAATATTCAAAGTGTGGTGCTATAAGCGATTTATATAACATAAGTTTAACATAGTTTGACAAATTTTTACCTATTCTATTTAAAAACCCTACTTTTTTAGATATCTTACTTATTACATAGCTTAAATGTTTTTTGAAATTTAAATTTTCATCAATTATTATGCCAAGGTATTTTATTTGTGTTACTGACTCTAATTCAACATTATTAATTAGTATTTTAATCTTATCTTTATCATTGTGTTGTAATTTATGTCTACTTCCAATACACATAAACTTGGACTTATCAATATTTATACTTAAATTATTTCTACATAGCCATATATATAACGCTTCCAGTTCTTCATTCATCACTTTAACCATATCTTCCATATCATCGCCCGATACTCAGAGCATTGTATCATCCGCGAACATACACACGTCACAGCGGCCGACACACGACGACATATTATTCACGTAAATATTGAATAGAACGGGGCCTAAAACAGTTCCCTGGGGCACGCCATACCTAGTTTCTATCGCACTTGATACACTATTATTATATTTTACTATTTGTGTCCTATTATTTAAATAGCTAGAAAACCAATTTCGAACTGTACCACCTACACCTATTGATTCCAGTTTTTTAATTAAAGTGTCTCTATTTATTGTTTCAAAGGCTCTACGAAAATCCAAAAAGACTGCTAAGATAATGTTACCTTATCCAGTTCTTTTAACCAGTTATCAATTAAATTCACTAATAATGTTTCACATAAATGATCTTCTTTAAAGCCCGACTGGTCTTTGCTTATTATATTATTGTCATTACAATACGAACTAAGTCTATTTTTTACTGCACGTTCTAAGACTTTTTCATACACCGGCACTGTATTTATTGGGCGAAACTCCACGCATTTTCGTGACCCATTCACCTTTGGCACTGGTATAATGTATGATACCTTCCATCCTTCAGGAAATACTCCACTCTTTAGTGATTGATTTAATACATCTAACAATCTATTCGCAGTTACTAGACATGCATCTTTCAACAAGGATGTGTTAATGCCATTTTGAGCTGCATCTCCTGTATTGTTGAGTTCCTTTAATATATTCTTTAATTCATACATTGTGATGTTTTCGAAATTACAGAACCCGTTATCATAACTACCGGTATTGTCGTTATGCACCAAACCTACTTTCTTTGGTATAGCAGCCACAATATCATCCACACTCGTCACAAAATATTTATTGAAATTTTCACATATTTCGAAGCTATTACTGATTTCTTTGTCTTCAAAAATTATTGTTTTGTCACATAATTCATTATTCCCAGGAAGAAGGGTTTTTAGGTTCTTCCATAATGTTCTGTGATTATATTTATTATTGTCTAATACTCTAACAAAATATTTTTCTTTTTCTGATCTAATTAATCCCGTGACCTTGTTTCTACTGCGTTTATATTCTTCCCAATGTTGTTCATTTTTGGTTATCACTGCAAGTTTGTATTTATTATCTCTTATATTCATTTCTTGTATAATTTCTGCGTTTATCCATTTATTTTTTGGAAAACCAGACCTTACGGTTATTTCAATGATTGGACATAATTCCTGCACTGCTGCCTCAATTATCATTAACCATTGTGTAGCCAAAATATTCACCTCGCTAGTATTATTCCACCACTCACAACTTAGTATCCTATCATGAAAGGCATTAATGTTGTAGTTCTTATAACTTCTAATTTTAAACGTTTTTATATGTTCTGTATTCATTAGCTCTTGTGTATCAACGGTCAAAATATTGTGATCACTAATTTTAGGTGTCAAGTGAACCTCAAAGGTAATATCTCTCCTATTGGTTACAACATAATCAATAATTGTTTCACTAGTATTAGTAATCCTTGTTGGTACCGTTACAACTTGATGCAGAGCTGCTCTATATAAGATGTCTCTAATCTTCAAACTTTTAGAATAGTTTTTAATATTGGCTTTTGCAGCGTTGCTCCTGAAGTAGATCGACTAGCTAGAAATACTAAACAAAACAAACCAACAGATTTTTTCAAAAATCTTCAAAACGAATCGACAGATTTTAAAAAAAGTTAACGCCAAAATGTGCTGTTTCAAAAGACCTTTAAAATGACATTTAAGATTTTTAATGGGGTAGCTCCCGGGGGGAGTCAGTTTTTGCATCAAGAAATTCCCCCGCGATAATACTTTTTACGTGTTTCAGAGAATTTTACATAGATTTCCAGATTTCCAAAAATATAGGGTGGGAAGTTTTGAAATGCACACCAAAACCAACCCAAAGTGGCAAATTGGGGAGCGAATGATATGAGAAACCAGGGAATTTACGATCGGATCGAAAGTGCTGTGCTTAGGGGACTGTATTCGCAAGTGCCCTACACTGTAAAAAATCGACTGAAAAATACATTTATTAAAACTGTAATTTTTCCAATAATTTAAAAGTAAATATCCATGTAATGTAAGATCCCCTGAAGTTTAATGTGAAATTGCAATTTATCTGTAAAATCACAGTTAGCATGTAATTTTAGTTTTAAAAGGAATGTAAGATTGCTTTATCTCATAGAACTTTCACAACATTTAGTGTGTTTTCATCACCTGTAATGTAAATTCGCTATTACTCTCTGTGATTTCAAATTCAAAATACTGTGAGATTACAATACTTAATAAGGCTTCTTAATAAGTACTCTTAATAAGTATTCTCATTAAAAGTTTATAACAAGTTTACTAATTAACCCACTTGTGATTTTTATACGTGCAAATACGTTCATGAATAATATTTTAAAAATCAAAATCAATATAAATACTATTTATTATTGTATAGGTACCTAAACAGCATGATAAAGTAAGAGAAATAATTGTGTATTAATTATATTATTGCCCACTACATTTGTTATAAATCTTGCCAAAGTATAGGTTCATCCAGGACACTGTATAATATTCAATCTCGCCATAAATCAGTTGACGCCTGAGTGTGTTCTAGACCCATTCCATTTAGGTGACTTGTATTAATTTTTAGGGGAAAACATACAACTTCTCTTTATATTGTATGATAGATAGTAAAATTATATTCAGCAAGCCGATACGTGCACTATTTTTAAGAAAGGAATTAAAATTTACTGTAGTTTTCATATGTTGGCGAGCCGCTGATGTTTTGTTTCTACAATCCGTGAACGCATGCGCAGTGATTTCAGTTTACTAGTGGTTTTCATGACAATTACGTGCAATTATTTAGGTTTTGGTTATACAATTAATAGTTGTAACTTGTAATTTATAAGTTATCATAAGGCAACTTAATCATTGTGGTTCATTATTAGCATCTGACGGTGACAATTATTTAAAGCTTTGGCATCAGTTTGTATGTGGCTTAAGGTTAAGTTTGCAGACTGCAGTGGGGCCCAACCTACAGTAAGTTATTTGGTAAGTTAACTCTGTTTGTTTTATATGTAATTGTAATCATGATGCTGTTGGGCAAGTAAACAATACATATATGATGTATGTATCATTTTATAGTGTTCAGGAATGTGTAATGTATACAATAAATAGTTTTCACTTTCTCTTAGTGGGTGTATAAAAAGAAATGTCATCGAAAAATATAACGCCGATCAGATCCTATATAGACATTCCATAAACTGACTCGCCCGAAGATTTAATATTAGATAGAGCTCCCATTAAGCTGCTTAATGACACGTATACAATGCAAAGAGCATTTATAAATCGTTCGCAGCCTACTGTCAACACAGATCATAGAAGAATGGCCAATTCTTTTCAAAAAAGGAAGTAACATTTTGGCATTTTGACAAGTTGAGAAGAAAGTTTGTGCACAAACACGGGAAATTATTTCAATTTGCAATTGAAAAAACATTATAACCGACATTCTACCTCCAGATGATGAAGAAAAATATATTAAATGCTTGACTACTTTAAAGAAGATATAAATTTTCTAATAATTAAGATGGAGGCGATTATTAAAATAAGTGAAACATATTCTCATTAGTTGGAGTCCTAACTGTTTCAGGATTTGAATGTTTTTGAAAAAAATCAAATTTAGTGTTCTGTGCATCGTAATAACGAATGAAGGTAATGTTAACAAGTTAAAATATTCTTTTTTTAATTTTTTCTTTTAAGTTACTGAAAATGTTGCAGGATACCACATGTATATATACATAAAGAAAACAGAAGGTGTTAAGGTGTGAAGACTTAGTTGCCTCCTTTAAAGCTCTCTTCGTATTTTATTACAATTGCAATATGAAGTACCCTTGTCACGTATTTGAGTTCATTCAAATGTATTTTTTGAAAATTAACCCTGATCAGGAGACGAAAGGCAACAAAAGAAAGAAAAGTTTATTGGTTCGGTTTTTGTTTTAGTTTATTTTTGTTTTTGTTTTTAATGTACACCTTGCAATATCTATTGTTATTATAATCTTTCTAATAATAAAATTAACTGCAATAAATAAAATTTCTAGCTTAAACAACTATTTTTTTTATTTTTTGATTACAGTAGTGGAGCGGCAATCAAGGAAACATATCTTCTGCAAATTATATGGCAATATCTAAATGAAAAGCATTTTTAAAAAGTGATATGTGGGCAATATTCTTCAGTGCCTCGCGAATGCATGCAAAAACTGAAAAATAAGTATGCCGGTAAAAATCTACTTTGCCCCTAATGTATATTACTTTTTGACGAATGGGGGTGTTTACTTGATTTTACGTAAAAAAATGACGGAGGAAAATGCTCCTTAATAATAAAACATGCTCCTTAATAATAAAACAGTCGTTGCTTACTTACATAGCGGTGATGTGATGTTACATTACAAGATCGTAAATTTTATTGTTAAAAATTGAAATTTACAATCATGCCTTGTAACCCTACATTACCTTGCTGTATCTTTTCCAGCTGAACAAGTAATATTAATTGATGTACTTGTAGAACTACATTCACATGTTTTCTTACAATGATTATAATTGGTCATGGAGTTGCCAATGATTTTCATTGTAATTTTACACAAACACTTTTTAGAGTATAGGCTAGTTTTTACCTCTTCGAAGCGAAAACAAAGTTCCGGAAAAGATAAATTCATCGAGATTGTAGGCGAAATGTCATACATATACAATATTTGATTTATATCTCTAATTGTGTTTATCATCATTTATTATTCCTGCAAAAAATAAAATTTTATTATTCTCTCATTATTTTAATGTGTTTAATGTGTTTGATTGGACCCAAATAATTTCAGATTATTTAAATTGTTCTATTCTATTCTATTCAATATTCAAGCGTCCCACTTAAACAACAAAAAAAAACTGCGGTGAAAGCTAATTTCTTACACCTGCATGTTTTCACTTTAACGCCATAAATTTTCGAATTCGAAGAACAACAACCTTGATCATATCAAATAGAGAAAATTCGCCATTAAAGATGTAGTATAATGTATTGTACTTTCCAAAATAAGATAACGAACGTTAGCAAAAAACAAAAAGAAAACAGCACAATACCTATTTAGCATTTAATGGATTATTGTTTTGAAGAATCTGCTCGCCAGAGTTAGTCCACCGAATCACGCTGCTTACTCATTTCTTAGCCTGTTTCTTTACACGCCCCTGAACAATCGCGGAGTGTCAATTTCGTACGCGTAATGACAACCATTCATGCGCGTCAATTATATAGGAACGCGGTTATGAATCGATTTAATATTCCCGATGGGTTCTTAACCTTTTGCGCACTCTTGTGTCTGTTGTCGCTCTATGTGACGGCCTAGGAGAGGATCAGAAAGAAAAAAATACCCCTATTTCTTTCTGATCCTCTCCTAGGCCGCACAATTCTCTGGGGAGAGAAAGATCGGTGTTTGCGTACAAATTGTGATTCCTCACGTGCAATGGGGGCGACGGACCATTCGATTTTATTGCGCCAACCTTGTTCGCTATCATCTTTACGACGTTTAAATGCCACCGAGAAACTCAAACGATGTTCTTCTTTACATCCTCTGAATAAAAAGCAGATATTTACTTAAATGCGGAAGATGTGTTTGGAATTTTACTTGAAAACATATCAGATATTTGCATTTGTTTTGTGTTTGATATGGAAGATGAATACAAAATTTCAACTACTCGATTTTCTTTTGTGTTTGTCATAAACACTTTATAAACTCGTGACTAGGACAGTCACAACTTGCTATTAAAAAATAATTGTTTTATAAAATACTCCGAGCTTCTTAGGTTCTGTTCGAATCACAATTGGCCTGCTGAAGTCAGAATCTTGCAATTGTGCGGTGCTAATTGAGTATAATGTGCATCATTACACATTGAGTTCCTCAGGGATCTGCGTCGGCTCCATTATCGTTTGTAAATTATAAGAATGACTTGTTTTACTTTCTTATACGTAGTATAAGGAAGTATTGTGATGATGAAAATTTTCGACCACGAAATTTTTGCAGATGTCCACGTTTTGAAGTCCCTGTTACCGAAAAAGTGTTTTACTTTCTTATACGTAGTATAAGGAAGTATTGTGATGATGAAAATTTTCGACCTCGAGATTTTTGTAGATGTCCACGTTTTGAGGTCCCCTGATACCAAAAAAGTGGTTTTAAAAAAATGTCTCTCTCTCTCTCTCTCTCTCTCTCTCTCTCTCTCTCACGATAGCGGTCAAACCGCTGTAGATATCAATTCCAAATTTTGTATTTACGTGTGTAATCTGCCTCTTGAGAACTGATTAGATTTTGAGCAAAATCGGCATACCGGAAGTAGTAGTTTACTTCAGTGAAAAAATTGAAATTTGCAAATATTTCGTCAATTACTAAGTTTAAACAAATTTATAAAGAATTCATATGTACTTAGAATTAAGTTTGAAACAAATTGTCTTAAAAAGGTTTTTCGAAATTCCTACCAGAAGTAGGTCTTTTACTCTTATCGAAAATCAGTATTTTGCGAATATCTCGCAAGTCATGCTTTTAAGACAAGTACGTTACGAGTATAAAAGTATTTAAAACATAATTTTCAATATCTTTTATATAAAAAAAATTTCAAAATTCAGACCGGAAGTACCACTTTTACTCCTATCGAATAGCGATTTTTGCAAATATGTCGTAAGTTATGCATTCTATATATATTTATCAAGAGTACAAAAGTATTTAGAGTTGGATATGGAATATTTTTTGTATAAATGAAATTTCAAAATTCGGACCGGAAGTAACACTTTCATATGTATAAGAAAGTCGTGTGGTGGCCACACCTCATTTTTTTAGAAAATGTCTCTCTCTCTGTGTGTGTGTGACCACGATAGCGGTCAAACCGCTATAGGTATCAATTCCAAATTTTATATTTACGAATATAATCTCCCTCTTGAGGTCTGATTAGATTTTCAGTAAAATCGGCAGACCGGAAGTAGTAGTGAAAATATCGAATTTTGCCAATTATTCGTCAACAACTAAGTTTAAACAAATGTGTAAATGATTCATATATACTCAAAATTAAATTTTAGAAGAATTTTATTAAAAAAGTTTTTCGAAATTCCTACCGGAAGTAGGTCTTTTACTCTTATCCAAAATCAGTTTCTTGCGAATATTTCGCAAGTCGTGCTTTTTAGACAGGTACGTTACGAGTATAAAAGTATATAGAACTTAATTTTCAATACTTTTTGTGTAAAAAAAATTTCAAAATTCGGACCGGACATAACACTTACAGCGATTTTTGCAAATATTTCGTAAATTATGCATTCCATACATATTTGTCAAGAGTACAAAAGCATTTAGAGTTGAATTTGAAATATTTTTTGTATAAATGAAATTTCAAAATTCGGACCGGAAGTAACACATTTTCTCTTATGGAATAGCGATTTTTGCAAATATTTCGTAAATTATGCATTCTATATATATTTGTCAAGAGTACAAAAGTATTTAGAGTTAGATTTGAAATATTTGTTGTATAAGTGAAATTTCAAAATTCGGACCGGAAGTAACACTTTTACTCTTATCGAATAGCGATTTTTGCAAATATTTCGTAAATTATGCATTCTATATATATTTGTCAAGAGTAAAAAAGTATTTAGAGTTGGATTTGGAATATTTTTTGTATAAATGAAAAATCAAAATTCGTACCGGAAGTAATACTTTTATCCTGTAGAGATTTATTAAGAGACTGGAAGTACTTAGAATAGGATTTTGAATAATTTTTGTATAAAATTATTTTTAAAATTGTACGATATAAAACGCTCATACGTATAAGAAAGTCGTGTGGTGGCCACACCTCATTTTTTAATAATGCATTCGTGAATAAATTCCCCTTCATTGAATGATTTCGACTTTCTTGCAATCAAATGTAATAACAAATAACTAGTTTTTACAGCAGCTGTGTTATCTTCAATAGGTTTAACAAATATACTTCTTTTTTAAGTGTCAACTTTAATTCTAACAATTTATCTTCACGAAGTTTCGCAATATATTTGTCGTAGATTACTTTATGATTTGTATCGTAGTGTCTTTTAATATTGTATTCTTTGCAAACTGCAATAGAGTTTCTACAAAATACAAAAATATTGTAATTCCCATTTTTCATGAAAATTGCGATGTTCATCTTCAATTAATCGTTTCTTACTCATACTGGTAGAGGGCTTTGACATTAATTTAAAAATTCATCTAATTATGTATAAAGAAAATACTACACTTTCTGATGTCATGAAAATCGTTGCTTACACACTTTCAGAACGCTGGATTCGTTGCAACTGAACTGCACAGTAAGCTGCAGTGGGTTATGTTAGATATCTGCAGTTTTCGTGCACATTCGACAAAGTTCGACGACGATAGTTCATGGCCCACCCAAGAGGTTCGCTATTGTCGCTTTTACCCGCGATATTCAAAAATAGTATTTATAATTTTTATAATATCAATATATTCCCAAGACATCATATTTTGTTATAAGTGTCATAAAGTGATAAATTTCATATAAATTTATCACTTTATGACACTTATAACAAAATATGTCTTGGGAAAAATCTTTTGTAGATTAAAGGAAAAACAATTATTTTTACCTAGTATGGAAATAATTTTTTTTAAATATTTGATACCAACCTTGCCGGGCCGCAGACAACATCTAGGCGGGCCGCGGATTTGACATGCATGTGTTACACATTTATAAAATTCTATCAGAAACTTAAGTAATGTATTCGAAAAGTAAATATCCCATGAAAAAATAACTTTAAGGAAATATTGATTACGTTCTTTACTGTATTAACACCCTGTATGCATCCATTGCATAAGCATATAGATAGAGATCAATATAGTGTAGTGTTATTACGGATTATGCGTTTTTATATAGAGGTCACAATAACCGTCAACTTTAACGACCTATTAGTAATTTATTGTAGCCAATTGTAAACTAGTTTCATGTTCATGCCTCAACTATTATTTAGCATTAAATGATTTAATGTTTCTAATGTTCTACTATGTTTCAATCGTCAGTTATTAATTGTACGTCACTTATTCGAGCATTTCCAGTCAATTTAATTTTTTTCTATCAGTTTCATCCAGCTTCATCTCTTCTTCTTCGTCTTCTGCCTCCGTCTTTTTTTCTCCTTTTTCATTTCGTGCTTTTTTTTGTTTCGTTTCTTTTCGGTTGAGATGGTGTAATTGCGAGATGTTGTTAATAGCTGAGGATGATGTTCTGTCCATTTCTTATTTCTATCGCTCAATTGAAACTATATAAAACAGGTAAAAAATATATAGTTCTATGTTGGTTAGAAGGAAAGACGCACGGAGAAAGAAGGAGGAAAAATTGTGTTGGCCGTCGATTCGTTTCACCTGATTAAATTATCTACAATTGCTTAATTCCATGTGAAGTTTTGCGTCCACTTGTTTTATGTACACGTTATACATGTATGTTTTCGTCTTGATTTGATACAACTTTTTTCTTCAGTTGTTGTTCTAGTTCATTCATAATTGATAAATGAACAGATTAACCGTAAAAATTTATCAGATTATACGCCTCATTTGTAACTCCTTAACCAATATTGGCCTTGATATATTTTATATCATGCGGATATATACAGGCTGAACCAAAAACATACCGACAAGCTTTAAAGGGTGGTTGGGGATATCAAAACAAACATTTTCTGCTTAATAAACAATATCCGCAAATGAGCCATATTAGCCATAAAAGAGGAAAAATTGTTTTGGTATTATTTTGCAAAAAAGAGTTTAGGATGACAGTAATAAATCAGTTTTTGTTCATGTTAGCTTTTGTTTTATTGACATATAAATCATGCTATGAGGAAAGAATAGAACAGGAGAGATAATAAACTGGTGGGGGAATAGGTCTTATTTAGACGGAGTTACCACTTTAAGGCAGGTCGTTATGGCAATATTGACCAATCAGAGTTTATAAAATGAGTATTTTGAATATCTTGTCATATATCTGACACTACATCTGACATGTAACATACATATTCTATGCATTGAGGCGGCCATATTGAGTTACCACATTTGGACAAATATTATTATTAAGGGGACTCTCTCCTGTTCTATTCTTTAC
The DNA here is from genome assembly GCA_963170755.1 of Amphimallon solstitiale. Taxonomy (NCBI): domain Eukaryota; kingdom Metazoa; phylum Arthropoda; class Insecta; order Coleoptera; family Scarabaeidae; genus Amphimallon; species Amphimallon solstitiale. Next base: position 174,216,203 of record OY720676.1, read on the forward strand.
TCGTATAAATGATGTTTCTCCTGATCTCAACCAACTGAATTGTTTCCTTTGGGGTTATCTGAAATCTTTAGTTTACGAAACACCTGTTCGTAAAAAGGAAGATCTCCTAGCTAGAGTAATGGCGAGTTGTTCACATGTAGAAGCTATTCCCTGATTATTCCATAGAGTCCGCGAGCTAATGAATCGACGAAATCAATCTTTGTATTGCAGCTAATGGCCGACATTTTCAACAATTTTTGTAAACCAATAAAACAAAAGCTAACATGAACAATAACTGATTTATTAATGTCAACCTAAATTTTTTTTGTAAAATAATACCAAACCAATTTGTCCTCTTTTATGCTAATACGGCTCATTTGCGAACACTGTTTATTAAACAAAAAATGTTTGTTTTGGTGTCCCCAACTGCCCACTAAAGTTTGTCGGTATGTTTTTGGGACAGCCTGTATATGACTTTGTGATCTTTCTGGGTTTGGAATCGCGTAGTATTCGCTGCTCTATAGACCGAAGAAGGACTGTCTTTGCTGCTTCGTCGACGTTTCAATGATATCGCGCTCGTCTTCTTCGGTAATAAAAATTGTAATCGGAGAATGCGGCCGGCGACGAATTAGTACCACTGGCTTCTCCGAGAAATCGTGTTTCGCTAGTTCCACGCTTGAAGTAGCGTCCTTGTATTTGTGTGCATTTGTTGAGGAACTCAGATTCTTCCTGGACTCCCGGGTCGATATGCGGCTAGCTGTTAGTGCGTCTGTTTATATATGTTGGGTCTTCGTGTTAACTACCAATCAGAGCGTTCGTTTGTATGGTAGTGCTGGGCATTGCTGGGGGAATTTGTGTCAGTCCTTCGTTAATTGCTGTCGGTGCCTGTTGCCTGCGCTTGAATTCTTATTCGGGGTGCTGGTTTCATTATATTTGTTACTATTATTTTTCATGCTTGCGGTAACCGTTGTGTGTCATCCCGTTTGTTAAAATCACCTCTCGATTTCTAGGGCTTCTCTTGTTATCTTGGTGTGCAATTTCTTTTGTGTTCCAAGTCAATGTTGTCGTCTGTCATCAATCTGTGTCGGGCCATCAACGATGTGGTTTCTTTTCATAATACTGTACTTCGGTGTTTCGGTATTCGGTAGCCGCATTGGGTATTCAGCGGAACAACAAGGAGTATGGTGTTTCTTTGGGTTAGGTTAAATTTGCCTTATTTGCTTTTGGGTGGTAGATATTGTTTGTATTTTATGTTTCCTCAACGGCCTTCTTATTTTATTAGTTGTTCCTTTTATGTAGAGCAGATAGGCCTTTATTACAAATTCTTCTTGCTCTGCTGTAGTACTGTTTTTACCTGGATAATTGATGTTTTTTTGCGAGAAATCATTTGATGTTAGGATGTTTCTGATTTTGTGTTTTTCTTGTTCGACGTATTCTTTGTCAGCTAATCTTCGCGATGTGCTCAATAGAGCTTTAATCACCGATACTAGTTCCGGATGGTGGTGAGAGTGTACGTTCAAATATTGGTTGGTGAGTGTGCTTTTTCTGTTTAGGGTGTGTCCTAAACAGTCGTCATCTTTTCTTATTACCAACACATCTAGAAATAATAGTTTTCCCTCTTTTTCTTTTGTGAAATTGATCTGGTACTTGCGAAAACAGAGAAGCCACGTCGAAACTTACTAATAAATCTTATGATTGTGGTTTTTGTGCTTTAATCACATGTATAAATTGATCTGCATTCTTTATATATGATGCCACTCCTTGTGCGCACAGCTAAAGTTGTTTGGCAAGGTACCTGGCATCTGTCGCTATTGGTCTTATGGAACATCTTGCTCGAAAGGCCAACATCCAAACAGAACTATGATATCTCTGTCCGTTTGCGATATATTTGAAGTTGAAAATTTTCCTTTTGTATTGCCAGATTGCATTTCTTTACCAGATTGAATTACTTAGTTGAAATTAAATGATGGAAAGCAATGATAATAATTTTGTATAAATTTAATACCTTATTTTATAATAAAATACTATTGGTTTCATTTTGGGATTATATTGTATTATTTTTTTTTAATATTCATTTTTCATATAAAAAAAAGGTTTTCTTTACCGAAAACAACCTGTATCAATGAATATACATATACAGCATATGTATAGGTATATGAATAACCCAACGAAAGAAAAAATACACAAAACCACTGCAATATATTCGAGATCAACTGCCGAATAATGAGCACATCTTCATTGCCGTGTGAAACATATTGATCTGAGAAACAAACCTGTATAAGGAAATTAGGTAAAAAAATATTACGTAACCAAAATTATAGTGCGCGCAAATAACTAATTATTAAAATTAGCATAATTTACTGATTTAAATAAATATAATTTTGACAAATTACTACCTATTATAAGATTGGATATATCTACCACAAAAGATAAAATCATTAAAATTCAAAAGAACTGGTCGTATACATACATTATATATTACTAATTTAATTTTCCATTCGCATTGAAATCGACAGGTATGATTGTAAGCTTCTCTTCAAATCATTATCATAATATGTGGAATTAATATATCGCTGGGATCTTCTTTATTTTATTGGTTTCTAAGTATTGGTATTTTTTTTTATTCCAGAGTTTTTGATCAAAGGCTGAGAACAGTTTGCAGGCGCTCTTTTGGCCAACGTCAAATAAAAATATTATCTATTTTATTATTTAGGTCTGTAACCGACTGATTTACTCGTACCCTTCAGAAACGCGCATAATTTGAGGTACTTGCTTATATCAGAATAAAATAAATAAATAAATAATCGAATGTTATGACATCTCACCAAATTTCTCTGCCCAGATAAAGAATATTTCTTAACATAGATAAAGTAAAGCTCCGAATTAAATAAAAATTAAAAATAGTTAATTTTTGACATGATGGGAAGAATTGATGGACATTAGAACAAGTCATATTGAAGACCTCACCACTACCATTTTACTTCTCACTCCCTACACAAAAACATTGATAATAATGAGGTAATTCCTACCATACCTCCGACAAATACATGGATATGCATCGACAGTACGATTTTCTATTATATGCGCAGGCGACAGAGAGGGGTCAGTGTGTGCATCCCAAGATGATTAGCAATCAGAATGTCGAATCACGTGTTCAAAAAATCGTAAATATGGTAAAATGAGAATAATAACTAGGGCGCGGACGTGATCGGTTTAAACTACGACGAAGTTACAACGGAGCAAAGAAATAATGTATACTACACACGCTTACTGAATAGCACTAATTCATATGGTGAACTGCAAAAAATGCCCATAAAATAAGGAATTTATGAGTAAAATCCTTTTTTCATCGGCGTAGATAGGAGCGTGAGGGGTTTTTAAAATTTATTATATTTACCTTATATTTCGCAAGAGAAATAAAATTTTCATTCATACTTACGTTAATTTCGTTTTTTCATTGTTTTGACTGTTGATTACGTACTTCGTAATTTTTGTAATAGTCTGTTAATACCGGTTTATTGAATCGACTTCTCCCAATTATCTAGACGTAAGTGTGCACTGGATTTCATTTTGTTTCAATAACATACGCGTACATTTTTAGTTATCATTTATTTAGATCTAGAACGTTGTTTATGTTACTTTTTCTGATATGAAAATGAATTGACAGTGATTCCGATATTTACTGCAAAGTCTGTAAAATATCGTTACAGAATGCCAAAATATCGCACGTTCGTCACTTAGCTTTGCTAAAACATACACAGAAATAGTTTTTATGCAGAGAATTTCGATAGTTTACAAAATTTCGTTACATGTTTAAATGACGATGCACGAAGTATTTCTGAGTGCAAGGAATAGGAACATTCTGGAAATTTGCCTAAACTAATCAAATATTATTATATATATTAAATCGAAATCTCAAATTGAAAGATGGATTAACCACATTAGACGTGGGCTATTAATGATTTCAAAAGTATTCCAAGTGACTTCGGATATAGCCTTCAGCAAAAGTTAGACGCAGTTTCTAATAGAAATCCAGATTTAATAACATTGCGGCAATTGGGTATGCTAAATACGCTGAAATAAAAGAATATTTCCAGTACGCACCTATAACCAGTTGCGATGTAGAAAGGACGTTTTCTATCTACAAGGATGTACTTAATACAAAGAGAACAAGTCTTACAGAAGAGAAAATGAATTAATAATAAGATGTTTTGTATTTTATAGATCACCAGCCACTTGTTATCCAATTATATAAATAAAATTGAAACCTTTTTAAAAATACATTTCAATAGTGCGCCCATGGGCGATGAATCATCAACCGTACGTGTCCGCGCCCTAAACTTAACGGTTTCAAAAGTTGTTTTGACCGTAACATTATATGATGCTACATCTTAAAGTTCTAGAAACTTTATGATATCACGGTATAAGTTATCAAAGTGACTTTGGTATTTCTTGAAAATATGCTAAGAATGAGTTTTCTGTATATATTTTAATTTTGAACTATACCATAAATTTTTAATATGTAACTTTGTACCTTTCTTTCGATCGATGTAGTTGGTAGCAACATCGCGTATTTTAGGAGACGGATAAGCCAGAAAATCTTCATCGCTTGACATTCTTTTATTCGAATAATAACAAAATATTTCTATATTACTTCTCATTTACTCAGATAACAATAAATTGTAAACTTGTCAAAATTGAATTTTAAATTGTTTGAAATATTTTGCAGATGTTGTACACCTGACAGCAATACCTGATAGTTCAGAGTCGTTCTTTTTTGCATTACTCGACAAAAAAATAGTACGGATATAAATTATATTAATAAAATTATTAAAATTTTGATCTAGAAATTTGTCTAAACTTAACAGTTGATGAGACATTGAGATATTAATTATAGAAGTACTTACAACAAAATGTTGAATAATTCTTGTATAAAAAAGTGTCAACATTCGGATCTGAGGTAGCACATTTACTCACAGGTTTATTTTTTTTAAAGATAACAGCATTTAAAATTTAATTTGGAACAACTTTTGTATAATTTGAAATTCCTATAAAAAAGTCTTGTAGTCCCACATCTCTTTTTTTTTATTGGTTCTACGTTTGTCAAGTATATGACTTAAAATAATTAAACAGTTTCTAAATTCTTTATTTTGATTATTTACTGTCCTAGAACAACAAAGTATAATGAACCACATCCATCCCTTGAATACCAGTATCCGGGAAGTAAATAGTATACTTAATAACATAATAAAAATTAATTTTCCTGTGAAGTCATTGTTGGTATTAAAAACAAACCGAACAACAGATCGATTTTCACATTCTCACATCATCTTCATCAACTTTAAATACCTCTATTAAATTCTCGTATCTCTTTGCTCTAATAATGACTGAAATAACTCAACTAAAAGTGCGTTTTATTTCGAGATAAAAACATACATAATAAACGCAAAATATTAACATTTAACTACGGGCAATTTAGTTTTATGTTGTTACTATGTATTGGTGTTTACGGATACACGCTGTATAAATATTTCTTTTTGCAGCCATTAACTGCTCGGATAACTAGACTAAGCTGGAAAAGAAATTAATAAAAACTGAACATCAACATCTCAGTTAAACAAAGCCTCATAATAATTTCTCATTTTCGCTAAAGACACACGCAATTTTAATGATGACTTGATTCCGAAAGAACATTATCTGCTAAGTATAGGTTTCGGTAAAACAATAGGTTCACCTGTTTGGTCGAGCTTGCCGCTAATGTACAGGGACTCAAAATAAAAATCTTACAGTTGTAAGTAATTTTGTTTTGTAGGAAATAAGAAAACAGTAATTATTTAGATGCTGTAAATCATATATTCTATTTTTTTAATAGGTACATTTGAAAAGTTTCATAAAAATAAATTAGAAAAAAGTCATATTACTTACATTTTAGAAATGTTATTTTTTTTGAAGTTGGTTACTCTGATTTTTAAGTAATTAAATAGTTGAATATCGGTGGTGTTATATGTCATTTTGTTTTAAATTTAGTCTGATTTATGCAATAAATTATTTCAAATTATCAACAAAATGAATGAAGCAAATAATTGCACGCCTCTAGAGATTCGCAAAATAGCACAAGACAATTTACAAAATCTTTGGCCAACAAAGTCTCGACATATTTATCAAAAGCAATACCAGCTCCTTTTAAGTTGGTGTAAAGAAAATAATATCGCGAATATTACGGAAAATGTAGTAATTGCTTATTTTGATAAAGAAAGCAAGATAAAGTAGGCATCGTCCTTGTGGTCTACATATTGAATGTTACGATGTTGTTCAAATATTTATAACAGTATAGATATCCCAAAATTGTCTAGGCTTCTTACAGTTTTAAAAAGAATATCTGAGAGCTACGAGCCTAAGAAATTCAAGATTTTAGAAATAGATCATATTAACCGGTTTATAATAGAATCTGACGATAAAACATATTTAGGAATGAAAGTAAGTAAAAAGAACATAATTGTAGTCGTGTTATACTCATTTTCTACATTATTTTTTTGTAATAGTCATATTATTATTCTGTTTGATTGTCCTTACAATGGGCTATAATGGAGCTTGTCGTGAAGAAATACGAGCATGATTTTAGATAATATTCAGTTTAAAAATCATGTCATAATGGTTGGAGTGCTAAAAACTAAAACTTATATTCCAGGACAATTTATTATAACACAAAGATCATGGATTCAGTTGGTTAAAAAATATTATTTACTTCGTCCCAGCCATGTTACACATAAACGCTTCTTCCTGCAATATAGAAATGGATCTACCGTGAATAGTCCAATTGGTATTAATACCATAGGAAAAGTACCAAAAAATACAGGCTGGTTCACCGGGAACTGAATCGATCGATTGCGGAAAACTGTAGCTAGGAATGATCTGAAATTATGACGCTATACTAAAGTCGATGGGGGCCATTCGCCTATAATATTTTCAAGATGGCGGCACTTCAGGTTATGCCGGAAGTAGGCACCAACTTCCTAATTTTAAATAGAATACCTTGTATATTGTCAGGTTTTTAGATTCTACGTGAAATTCTAAATATATTTCATGTATAATGTCATATATCTAAGTATAACCCTTTTTGACTTATTGAAATTCTTATATTAAATTAGACGTTTGCAGGCAGAAAATCAATAGCACTTTTTCCATATAAAGATGAATTTATTATTTAATTTGAAGTGAATTCTCTCAAATAGATGGTCTAATTAAATATTATTTGTATAAAATTGTTGCAATTATTAATACAGAGTGTGCGAATTATACGCCTGAAAACGAATTTGGAAAAATTGCCAAATGACAATTTTTTTAAATGGGAAGCGGCAACTTTTATAATTTTATCTTATTCTGCATTAAAAATAAGGATCACTTTGTATAAATATGTCTATTATAAAAATTGGTAGTTTTCGAAATATTAGCAAGTTAGTGTTTTTATCTTCTACAATACATACTGTTTGCATTAGTTCTTTTTTCATTAGTTAGCCATGACAGTGTTTACAAAATTATAAATTGTCATTTGTTGAAGAAAAGTCATTTACCTTATCATAATTTCAATAAGCCATGCCGGGGCGCTTAAATTATACAAACGATGATTATTTAAACTTATTTATTATTTATGGGGAATGTAATAAAGTTATGTCAAGAACATCTGATACATTTGTATTACATTATTATCGTTATTAATAACTGGTTTATTTCCCTGAATCTTTGCCCTCAGGGATCCAAAGTTTCTGAAGTTTCCTATAATACGTTTAGCGGTATTGGTAGATGGTTTTCGTTTTTGCAAATATCGAGTTGCAAATGTATCACATGTTCTTCACATAACTTTATTACATTCCCCGTAAAAAATAATTAAATTTAAATAATCATCGTTTGTATAATTTAAGCGCCACGACATTGCTTTAGACGTTCCAGTGTGACACACTTGGCTAATAGTGGAGGTGACTTAATAACAATTAAGCACCATGGAGGATGGAAATCCTCAGCAGTGGCCGATGGTTACATTGATAATTCCACAAAGAAAAATTTGAGGTTGCTCAAATACTGCCTAGTGCACCTAATACATCCACTAAAATCATTCATAATCCATCGATTTCTGATACAATTGGTTGTGATGTGTCAGTCAATATGAATCAACAGGAATTCATAGTGTGTTCCCAAAATCCGCCTGGAATCTCCATTAACCCTTATTATCCTAGCGTTCCATATATGCAACGCATTTTTAACGTATTTTAGTAATTTTCTGTGGAATGATTTTTGAACTTGGCGGGTAGATGTCACTGTAAGTGCTGTTACAGATGCATACATTATTTGTTGAGAGCAGCTTGTATGTTTCGGTGCGTTTTTAGTGGAACTATTTATAAGTATGGTGAACTGTGATCCTGAAAATTCGAAGAATATGGACATCCGTTTGGAGTAAGTATATTGTTTCATAAACAAATATATAAATTCTCTATCTTTCATGAACTTTGTGTTCAGAAATGTTACACCTAACCTCAAAGTAGTTCAATAATAATAAAGAAGAAAGTTTTGAGTATTCCTAAGGGACGTAAATTTACCCGTTGCATATATGTAACGCTAGGATAATGGGGTACTGTAGTCTAAATGTTGTAGTTGAGATCGTGAGCGAGCAATTTGGATGAATGAATGATTCTAGCGACTACAATTTTATTGATTACGTTACGGGTTTCGGCAACTAAAATCCTGCCATCATCAGGACGAAATACGATATATAACAATATTTTTCATTCTAGAAGAGGACTGGCGTTGGAGGAAGCATTACAGATTGCTTATGTTGATGACGAGAATAACAGTGCTCCGATTGAAGCTATATATATTGAACCTCCAGAAGTGAACGTGCTAACCGATGAGGAATCTGGGGATGAAGAAACTGACGTTGACTTAGATCGGCTTTCTGGACGTCAGCTCCGTTCACAGGCCGAAATAAAATTATGTAATAATAAACGCATTCACAACGCACATCAGAATCTAGAAGCGACAACGTCGAAGGCGATAACATCGGAAGCCACGACATCAAAGTCTATCAATAATCGAGAACAAATTGTTCATCATCTCTCTGTGACTTCTCTCAATTTGAAAACTTGTCACCGGTTGAAACATTCGAATTGTTTTGGACTGACGATCTTATTGAATATATGGGAGAAGAATGTCGAAAATATGCACTGTTCAAAAATTTCCCAGATCCCAAAATTAGTTCTGATGAGTTGAAATGTTTTATGGCCATTTTGGTATTGAGGGGCTATGATGTAAAGCCAGGAAAACGATTTTATTGGGATAGTGGATTAGATATGAGCAACCCACTAGTGAAAAATTCTATGAGGAGAAACCGATTTGAACAAATCATGGAGTTTTTTCATTTAGCAGATAACAGCCAAATAGATGAAAATGATAGGGCTTGGAAACATAGGCCATTGATGAATAAACTGAAAGAAACATTTATTCAGCATTATGTTCCAGACGAAAATATGAATTACGACGAATCAATGGTGAAATACTTTGGCAGACACACCTGCAAACAATTATCAGAGGGAAACCAATTCGTTTTGGTTTGAAAATGTGGTCACTCAATTCCAAAAGAAGATATCTCATAAACTTTGATATCTATCAGGGAGAAAATCCAAATTCAGTGAATTATGATGAAATTCGTTATGGAAAATGCACTGCTGCCTTACTAGGTTTCTTACTTGAACTTCCAGATGCAAAAAGAGAATTGCCATACAAACTATTTCTAGACAATTTGTTCACAAGCGTATATTTATTGCAAGATATGCGAGATGTTGGTATTTGGTGTACAGGTATCGTTCAAGAAAATCGAGTACCTAAAACAATTCCACTCCCCAGCAAACAAACCTTAGCAAAAGTTAACAGAGGTACTTACTACTCTGCCCTTGACAGAACTACTGGAATTATATTTGTCAGATGGGTTGATAACAGGACCGTAACTGTAGCTTAAAACATGTTATGGTGTACAACCTTTCACACATGTCAAACGCTATTCGAAACAAGAACAAAAAGTTGTGCAAGTTCCACAACCAAATATTATTGCGAAATACAATGATTCCATGGGTGGAACTGATCTCATGGACCAGAATATTTCTAGGTATCGTGTCAGTATTTGTTCAAAAGAATGGTGGTGGTGCCTCTTTACGTGGAAGCTAGATGTCTCTCTCCAAAATGCTTGGTATATTCATACTAACAGCGGAAAATCAATGCGACAGCTAGACTTTCGTAGACACATAGTTACTAGCTATTTGACCAAATATGGAACAAAATCCAAAGGTGTTGGTAGGCCATCCACATCATCATCAAGTGCACCACAAAGTAGAGTGTCCGACGATATTAGATTTGATCTAAAAGATCATCTGCTCGTTTTTATTTCAAATAATAAACGAAGAAGATGTGCTTATGAAGAATGCAGTTCTATTACCAGAACTATGTGTCTCAAATGTGGCGTTGGATTGTGCATTGATTGCAATCAAAATTTTCACATGATATGAATTTGTTTTCTTGCAGCAATTATGTTATTTAAGATATTTATATAATATCGTACAAATAAATTACAAAAAAAAATATAAAATGAATTTTTGTTATGTTTGACTCCTTATTATCCTAGTGTTACATATATGCAACGGTTCAAATATCACTTTATATAAATGTGATATTGAAAATTTGTCTTGGAAAGGGTTTCAATTGATATTTCAAACAGTATGAAGTCATAAACCACTGATATTTCCAAAAGAAACTAAATTCAGGATAATAAGGGTTAATGCACACGAATCTTCTAGTGTTACAGTAAACGTTTATATCAGTTGCACTATTCAACATGGGAAGTAAATTTCAATAGTAGCATTAGAAAACTTATCATCCAACTTATATTGTTAATTAGCGTAAATAAAATGTAAGCAAGTGTGTTTTTATTCTTTGTACAACTTCTTGCACATGCTTGTTAGATTAAAGGCTTATATTTGACATTTAAATATGATTTGGTTCTATTCTTGTTGTTATTGAAACAGAAAAAAAAATTGATGTTCCGGTCTCAGTATAATGGAATAATGACGAATCGATAAAAGAGAAAATTCTACAACTAATTTATCAACTTTCTTTTTTATTTTTCGTAAAAATCGTCAAAATGGACTTAATCCGCTCTGACCGCCCACCCGCGAATTATAACGAATGAAACGACTGCATCATTTTTACTTTGATTCACTGTAATACATACATATATAAATACACACACATACATACAAAACAAATTATTGTAACAAAGAAAACCAGTTGATAAATGTATCCACGTAGCGGGTTCGCCACAAATGCAGGGGAAAAAATGAACGACCAGAGATAAAAACGAATTATATCACCACCACTACAACTACTACCACCACGAAAGAGTTAAAAAGCGTTAAAAATACTCGGTCTCTATTTTTAGTTGATGACTTGAATAATTGTGAAGTCTGTCCTGTTGTTATTGTACACTTCTCTTGTGTTTGTAGAAGTTGTGGTAGTATGCAGTAAAAAAACGACATTTTTGATATTTATCAAAGAACATCAAGGACGACAACTGTATTAGACCGACACGAATTGAGACAGTTTTGCGTAAACATACACTGTTAAAATACCATGAGACACATTTATAATCTAACAGGGAAACTGTTGTATTCGCAAGCGTTCGAATGACATCTTTATATTTTCTCATTTGATGCGGTTTGCTGGAAACATATTGTTGCAGTTGGACACTCTCATAAAAGAATGGCAAAAAATGCTGGAGGTGTCTTAATTTTAAACGTCAATAAAATTGCTATAAAACGAAAGCGTTACGATCAGTATTATCAACTGCTTTAAATACGTATTTATTCTAACCAAATTATTAAATAAAATTATTTAATATTAAATGAACTAAAACAAGTTGCACATGCATTTATTTTAATATAAAGCTTTATCTAACTTTTACAATACAGGGTGTAACAAAATAAGTGTAAAACATTTCAGGGGGTGATTCCTTAGCGAAAAAGAGATAGGGTCTTTGATATAAAAAAACTTCAATGGAGCATCCTTTGTTAAGATACAGCCCCATAAAGGGGGTACATAAAATTTGTTTTACAATTTTTCTCACAAACACTACAAATGTAATTTATTTCCAATGTAACTTTTTGTCTGATTATTTGTTTACCATTTAAAAATCTATTTCCAATACCTTGTTTCATTCGAAACAAAAAATTTCTCTTGAATTTTTTGCCCAAAAGTAATCAGTTCGCAGCAAAAAATTATTTTACGAACAACTACAGAGATACATCGTCATAAATGCGAACTGGATTAGTATTGTTATTTTGTAGTTACTACCTGCATCAAAATACATATGATTAAAGATGAATAAACAAAACTAATTTATTAATAACAAAACATAAAACATGTAGAAATCATAGTAAATGTTCAATATGTCCACCTTCAGTCATTACACATGCGTCTAGACGTCGGCGCATTGAGCCACGTATTCGCTCAAATATTCCTGGATTCTCTCTAATTACCCTGCATGCATCGATGATGCGGTTTCTTAAGTCCTCTACATCGCGAACAGGAGTAGGATAAACCAAAGTCTGTAAATGGCCCCAAGTAGAGAAATCGAGAGGATTGAGATCCGGGGATCGAGCGGGCCAATTCTGTGGTCCTCCTCGACCTATACAATGATTTGGATATGTTTGGGTTAAATGCTGACGTGCTGCTTGACTAAAATGGGCGGGAGCCCTATCATGCATAAAAAATATATCCCTTCTGACGCCCAAAGGAACTTCCTCCAGCAGTACTGGATGCACTTCTCTTAAAAATTGAGTGTATGCCTCACCATTTAATCGAGGAGGTAGAAAATGAGGGCCAATTAAATAATCCCTAATAACTCCGAGCCACACGTTAAGAGAAAAGTGTTCTTGATGGTTAGCTTGTACAATAGCGTGAGGGTTTTCATCAGCCCATATGTGGTTATTATGAAAATTAATTATCTTGTCCCGAGAAAAAGTACATTCGGCTGTGAATTCGATCGTCTTCAGAAAGTCAGGACTTCTTCTAATCATTTCCAGCATCCAATTGGAAAATTCAAGACGGTTCGGAAAATCTCGCTGTAACAGTGCCTGTACTCGTTGCAGATGGTAAGGGTTTAAGAGTTGTTCCTTTAAAATTCGACATACCGTCATATGATCAACATTTAACTCGAAAGCAATCTTTCTAGTACTGCTAGTAGGTTGTTCTTCAGCCAAATTAAGTACTGCTTCTTCAAGATGTGTTGTTCTAACTTCTCGATGGCGACCACAATCCTGCGTTCTTTTGTCGAATGAACCATATTCTCGTAATCGTTGATGAAGTCGGGCAAATATTCTATGCGAAGGAAGCTGCCGTTGAGGATACATTTCAGCATATCTTCTAGAAGCTTCTAACCCATTCCCCTGCGACAGACCATAAACGTAATCCATATCAGCCATTTCCTCATTTGTGTATGCCATTTTAATAACAAGTGAATTATTAAACTAACAAATTACGAACAAAACAACGACACACAATTAAGTATTAATTCAATTTCAAAAATTTACAAACTGACAGCGTGATACCACTACTAGCGGCCTACTAAATAAATTAGTTTTACATTTTCGTTTTATGACGATGTATTTCTGTAGTTGTTCGTAAAATAATTTTTTGCTGCGAACTGATTACTTTTGGGCAAAAAATTCAAGACATTTTTTGTTTCGAATGAAACAAGCTATTGGGCATAAATTTTTAAATGGTAAACAAATAATCAGACAAAAAGTTACATTGGAAATAAATTACATTTTTAGTGTTTGTGAGAAAAATTGTAAAACAAATTTTATGTACCCCCTTTATGGTTTTTTTTTTATATGAAAGACCCTATCTCTTTTTCGCTAAGGAATCACCCCCTGAAATGTTTTACACTTATTTTGTTAAATGGTAAACAAATAATCAGACAAAAAGTTACATTGGAAATAAATTACATTTTTAGTGTTTGTGACAAAAATTGTAAAACAAATTTTATGTACCCCCTTTATGGGGCTGTATCTTAACAAGGGATGCTCCATTGAAGTTTTTTTATATGAAAGACCCTATCTCTTTTTCGCTAAGGAATCACCCCCTGAAATGTTTTACACTTATTTTGTTACACCCTGTATAATGAACATAATAATTTAAGGTGAAGATTGGCCTTGTACTTGAATTACGAGATTATTAATATTGGCGTCCATATTAGATTAGCATAGCTTTTATCTGATTTTCCAAAAATCTTAGTCCATTGTAAAAACCTTTGACATGTCCATACAGCTCATGAAATACGAGGGATGTTCTCTTTCCTCTGAGCCTATCTAGTAGGGAATGGTATTTTGCGACAAATTTTGTATAATTTCAATCAGTTGTTTACAAGTTTTGTTATAATCAAAGTTGTCAAATATACTTGATTGTTTATAAGTTACATTAGCTTAAAGTACTCCTTTCGCCAATAAACTGAACAAGGAACAATATAGAGCAGTGATCTTTTACAATTTCAAGCGTGTCTTAAGCCATAAAGAATGTTTTGCGGAAATCAATCGAGTGTTTGGTGATAAGTCGTGTTACTTCGTTAACGTAAACCAGTGGTAGAATGAATTTCAATGCGGTCGACTTTCCTTAAATGACAGTTTTCGAGTTCCTAATCCAGAAACGGCAGTTATATAAAAAATGTTGCGCCTATTCGAAATATGATTGTAGAAGACCGGGATACTACTGTCAAAAGCATTTGATTGGTATGAAAGCAATTAACATTATCTTACACAAACATTTGAAGGTGAAGTCCTCACAACTTGATTTCAATTCAAAAAGAAGACTGTGTGAAATGGTGCAGATCTACATTAGAGCGCTTTAACCGTGGATCATCTCATTTGGTGTTCATAATCACGTGATGAATCATGGGTATACTGCTATGATCCCGAGAAAAAGCGACAGTTTGGGTCTTTGAGAATGTGTCGGCTCCAATAAAAGTTGTTCATAAAAAAAGTCGATACAAGAAGATAGTCGCCACTGTTTTTGGAATTACTAGCCATGTTTCCACTGTAGCACTGTAGGATAGACGTACTGTTAATTCATAATGGTACGCTACAGTTTGGTTGCCTCAGGTTCTCCATAATGTTCGCGAAAAACGAGGATGAAAGAAGAAGGGTCATCTTGCATCAAGGTAACGGTTGGGCTCACACTGCCGCTCAAACAACTAAGTATTTGAATGCCCAAAACATAGAAATAATGGGCCATTCACCGTATAGTCCAGACCCAGCACCTAATGACTTTTTCTTATTTCCGCGAGTAAGGGATAAAATACGTGGTTTACGTTTTACATGGGCCGAACAAGCGGTTGATGCTTTTAAACAAGAAGTAGACTACGCTCAGAAGATTGGAGAAAATTTGTAAATCAATGTTTTTGGAAAATAAATTGTGTTTTACTTTACCAAGCTCAGCGGAAAAAGAACAGCCCTCGTAATTGTGTTTGCTTTTATGTCCATAAAACCTGCATTGTTTTCGTGTTTGTCTCCAGTGCAAGAAGTATTACTTACACTTCGTTTCTTCACAAATGGATTTATGCTTATTGCTGTGTGTGATGTTATAGGTTTATCAGTTTACTAAAATGCCATATATGCAAGCCAAAGTTTTTGCCTGTAGATCAAGGTTTTTTTTTTGACATTCCAAGATTTCCCAGCCTAAGTGATGCACCAATATTAAAATTTAATCACCAGGTACGTGTAGATAGTCGTGAATGGACTACTTACTTGTTCAGGTTGTATGTATATATATTTATATATATAATGAGTGATATGGAATTATCGGGTATTCGGTCCGTTGCAATCAAACTCAATTCTTCATTACTCAATATTTCGTTTTAATTAAAAACTTCATCAGGAGTATGTTACAAAATCACAAAAAACACCTGTTGAAGAAAATGCTGAACAAAAGAATTACTCTTTTTTTAAAACTTACAAACAGAGTTTCCTACTGCATCAGTGGGTACATTAAACTAACATCTATGTATTCAGTTACAAATGAGTCCTCTTTAAAACTTGTCAAACACAACAAAAACTCACAGAATAATAAATAAATTTAAAAACGATTTCACATGTATTATCTGAACTAAAACACGTTAAAAATATACTGTCACTGTAACTACGTGTGCGTGATTGAAACATTTATTCATGTCGTTTGTATATTAAAATCGATTTGAGACAAAAAACACAAAAAAACGGGCATAATAAAAAGAAGAGAAAAAATCCACTCCTCACTGCAAATAGGTACAGAGATCGAAAAGTTAAAAAACATAGAGGAAAACAACAATATTTATGAAAAGCTTAAAATATGGGAATAAATTATATTTAATTTGTTAACGTCCGTTTTCAAATTGATTGCTTTATTATTCTTGTTAATATGTACCATTTCTAAAAATAATCATTTACTATAATTGTTCTCTGTGTCTAGTATTTTTATGTTCTCAAAATTGAAAGTGTGACCGAGTGTAATACTGTGTGTAGCCAACGCGCAAGATGTTTTTCCTATTTTACAATCACTCTTATGTTGGGTGATACGATATTTTAAAGTTTGCAATGTTTGACCGATATAACAACCATCACAGTCATTGCGCAAGATATCTTATAAATGACATTATACTTATCCAACATAGCTGTCTTGTCCTTGGTCTTCGTAAACAAGGCATTAATTGTGATGGTGTTATATTTTGCTATCTTTAAGTTACCAACCTGTCGGAAATGACCGACAACCTTATTAGTTAATTCACTGATGTAAGGCATCTTTCTGTAAGTAGTGTTCTCATTTGATGCTTCATTATTAACAGGAAATTCAAATGAGTTTGAGTTATAAATTAATTTATTTAATATTTTTCTTGGGTAGCCATTACTATGAAAACAAACAAATAAGTTTTTCAAATTTTCATCTACAAACCTTTTATTACTAATATGCAAAATTCTATTCAACATTGCTACCACACAATTGTATTTTTGATTGATTGGATGATTTGAATGGAAATTTATAAACCTGCCTGAAGCCGTTGGTTTTTGATACCAATCTAAAATTACAAAATTATCACTGGTCCTTATAACTTTAGTATCAAGAAAAGGAACACTTCAAAGTGTTTCCTTTTCCAAGGTAAACTGTATATGACTATTGTAAGAGTTGAAAATGTCAAGTGTGTATTGTGTCATTGTCTGAGGGACAGCAGTAATTAAATCGTCTACATATTTACATATAAAAGGCAATGGGAACTGTATCTTAGGTATGACTGCATCCAACAAGAAATCCAGAACTATTAATGCTAATATGGGACTAATGGGAGAACCCATTGGTACACCAAATATTTGTGAATAAAATTTGTTGTTAAATGTAAAGTAACAGTTATTAAATATAAAGTTGATTAGTTGCAAAAAGTTTGTTTTTGTAATCGGTTGTATTCAAATAAACGAACAAACCCCACCAATTATATTATACAAATTGTTTTTATATAATTCCTGATTTATGGTAAAAGAATTTTTCGTCGAATAGTTCAATGCTAAAACGTAGGTATAAAATAATTTCTACATTTACCATATAAACCAAAAAGGAAATTCTAAATTCTTACAGGTACCCACTAGTTTTTATGCAAATATTAAGTTACGGGGTTTACGTTTTACATGGGCCGAACAAGCGGTTGATGCTTTTAAAAAAGAAATAGATTACGCCCAGAAGATTGGAGAAAAATTATAAATTAAGGTTTTTTGTAAATAAATTGTGTTTTACTTTACCAAGCTCAGCGGAAAGAGAACATCCCTCGTAATTGTGTTTGCTTTTATGTCCATAAAACCTGCATTGTTTTCGTGTTTGTCTCCAGTGCAAGAAGTATTACTTTACGCTTCGTTTCTTCACAAATGAATTTATGCTTATTGCTGTGTGTAATGTTATAGGTTTATCAGTTTATTAAAGTGCCAGATATGCAAGGCAAAGTTTTTGCTTGTAGATCAAGGTCTTTTTTTGATATTCCAAGATTTCCCAGACTAAATGATGTACCAATATTAAAATTTAGTCACCAGGTAAGTGTAGATAGCCGTGAATGGACAACTTACTTGTTCAGGTTGTACATATATATGTTACGGGTAAAGTTAGATTAACGGTTAAACTTAGGTTTAACGTGGGTAAAGTACGAAATATAACTGAAATTGAACATGTTTCGCGCTTTACCCGGGTAAACCGCGTTCCACCCTTTTTCACTTGGTTAAAGTTGGGTGTAACAAAAACAACAAGGTCATAAATGTTTGAAAAACATATTTATTTAAAAACACATTTTACGAATAAAAGTAAAAACACTAAAACTGTCCCGTCAAAGTAAAGAATACTATAATCTATTTGTTCAAGCAAGACAAGCTGCCATGATATTTCGAGTTACAAAGGTTTCCAATAGCTTTACAATTATATTTGTTGGTCGTGCATTTAGCTTTACAGTTGCATTTATATTTTTGGTGGTACTGTTCGGGAGCGAGCAAAGGCGCTGAGTAGAACTAATCAGAACAGAGTCCAAGTGTTAATGAATATATTATTTGTATCGTGGATTTCATTACATTTTTACTTATTTATAATCCAGCGTAAGTCAAACATTAAGAATAATTTATTTTTTTGATTTTGTTGATTGTAATCTTAAGGTAAATATCCATTTATCAGTATATGACAAATGTGTTAAACAATGTATTTACTGACTTTATTTTCATTATTATTATTATTATTATTATTATTATTATTATTATCCCATAATTGTAATATTTGTTTATTACATTATCAGAGCATGCAAGAATAAAATTTTCTTTGTTTATAAAAATATTTATAATTCTATTTAACATATATCAATAAATTAAGTTATAAGATGTCTCTGTATTTTATTTTATTTATCTGACCTGGTGACGACTTAGGAGCATTCATATTGGAGAAGGAATATTGTTAAGAATTTTCTGCCCTTGAGAGAAAAGTATCATGAGAGTATCCATCTACTGAGCTATTGGAATGTAAGATTGCTAAACCTACTTTACTGCAGAAAATTTTTGAAACCTAGACTAGCATAAGGCCTAATGCTAGGATATATACTTGATTCTGTTTTTCATTTATTATTTAAATAATTTAAATCATTGTTATATAATCGTTAATTTGAAAGAGTCAGAGCAATATGTCAAACCGCTTCAAACGTCGATATTGTAGAGTGGTTTTGGTTTTAGCATTTTTTGCCAACTTGACAGATTCTAACATTTCTTGGTATTGTTCATTACTAAAATAAAAACTGTTTGCTCTTTTCGAAGACACCAACTCATTGAAAACGTCATTAAAATGCTGTCTTAAACGCACACGTTCACTCTCTTCGATTGCCATTTTCGAACTGACTGCACGTGGTGAAAGAAGACGCAATAATAATTCCTACACCCAACTTTAACCACACAAAACCGAATGGAACGCGATTTACCCGGGTAAAGCCAGAAATAGCTATAATGTCGGTTATATTTCGTACTTTACCTATGTTTCTTGGGTATTTCGCAGTTTACTCGGGTAAACCTAAGTTTAACCGTTTATATAACTTTACCCATAACATATATACCAATTGCTTGCCTGCAAGTTGCGAGAGTTTCTATGAGTTAGTACGAGAATGCAATATACAAACTGTTCTTTTGGTCGAGTGTAGTGGGGAATTCTGGGGAGTACATTTTCACTGAGGCTAGACTGACTCGCGTTTAATCAGTGCAACAAGGATAGCCGCTGTACTTGCGCATTTCATTTGAATTTTGTTAACGGTCGATGTCTAGTCGACTACCTAGCACATTTTTAAATCGCATTTTGTCCATCTAATTTACAACAATTACGCGCCAAAATTATTGAATGTTCGAATCATATTACCTCGGAAATGTTAATAAATGTCCGTCGAAATTTTTATAATCGGCTGGGTTACTGCTCAGCTCAAGAGGAAGGCTTATTTGAGCATTTAATAAATACAGTAGAGTCTCGATATAGTGAACTAATTAATGCATGGCTTTATCACTCCACCGAGGTTGTTCACTATTTGGAGTGCAGTTAAGAACGCTCAATAGGAATACTTACAAGGTGTTTATTACTTTATTAACTTAACACTTCATATTTTAATGCGTAAACCTTATAATAAAATAAAAAAATGAATAGCAGTAATAGTGCTTAATAACTATGTAATACAGTAGAAAAAAAATACATATGCAAAATTAAGTTAGTCAGTGGATTGAAAGAAATCTGTTACTTTTGTTTGCTTTGTTGGCTTATTGTAATTTTTTGAACCAACTTAGTTCTCAAATGTTGAAGGGCAATTACACGAGAATATTCTATTTCATTTGGGTTTTCTTCAGCCCACTGAAAAACCGTATTCAAAGATTTCAGTGCTTCATCAGTGGAAATCAACTTGTCAGTCTCAGTTTCATCGTCATCACCAACGCTGTCTTCATTTTCAATTTCAGTTGTGACTTCATCTTTCTCATTTTCTAACTGACGGTCCTCATTCCAAATTTGAACATCATGTCGATCATAAACCTGTAAATTAATTTTAAGATCCTATGCAAGTAGATATGCATTTAATTTTTTTACTTCAGAGTTTATGAGGTTTAAGATATTCATAACTTCAGACTGTGCATATTCTGGATCTTCATCATTCAATCGTAACTTTAAAACACTTAACGGAATGTTTTCTTCTTCATCATCATAATCGTTTGTTTCTGGTAATATGTTATGCCAACATTTTCTAATTACTGTTGGGTTTAATTTTTCCCAAGCCAAATTCAAGTTTATAAGAGCATCTCTTAGAGTTACGGCTTTCAACGCTGTTCCAATGTCATTTTTGGTAACCACGTCAGATAACAATTTTTTACGATAAAATAGTTTTACCAAACGTATCACATTTTGATCCATAGGTTGGATCAATGGGGTGACGTTCGGTGGCATATACATTACCGTAATGCATTCATCAATGTTATTAAGTTCTTCTACTGGTGGATGGCTTGGAGCATTGTCTAACAATAATAATGCTCTTATTGGCAAACCTTGACTTTCTAAAAACTCTTTTACCTAAAACTGCATGTGAAGACGCTGCATAAAAACATCTGCAAACTTACCTCAGGAATAAATTTGTTTTTAAACCAACGTTTAAAAATCTCTGCTGTCATCCACGCTGTTTTGGAATGGTCATAATTAACAGGACGATTGAAGTTTTTGAGTGTTCGAGGATTCTTAGCTTTACCTATGACTAGCAACTTGACTTTGTGTTTTCCAGAGGCATTCGTACAAGCTAAGAATGTTACTCTTTGTTTTTCTGCTTTTCTTCCAGGAGCTGTTTTTTCTAACGACGAGACATAAGTTTTATCAGGTAAGAGTTTCCAGTATAAACCTGACTCATCCGCATTATATATTTGTTCTAAATTAAGTTGAAGTTCTGTTATTTTTTCGGATAATTTTTCTTTAAATGGAGCGATTAGTTCTGGCTGGGATGACAGTTTCTCCCCAGCAAGTTTTAAAAACCTTATGCCGTAGCGTTTTTTAAATTTCTGCAGCCAACCGTTGCTTGCATGAAAGGAACCTGTGTAAAATTTTGCATGAAGCACCTTTGCCTTCTCTTTAAGTATCTCTCCGGTTATAATCGTGTGTCGTTCTCTTTGTTTCAAAAACCACTTGTAAAGAGCTTTTTCCATTTTTTGATAAACCGATAGTTTTAACGTTTTTCTTTTTCCGGGCCCACTAAACGTACTATCAATCGTTTTCAAAATCATACGCCTTTTGTTTCTTATCGAAGTTATTGTCGATTTAGCAACTCCATATTTCCTGGATAATAGTACAGATGCAACACCCTGTTGCAATGATTCTAAGATTTCTGCCTTTTCTTCCAATGTTAGATGCTTCCTTTTAGCGTGAGACATTTGGAAAACATAAACACAATGTACACTTCACAGTACATCTTCGTAATTGTTAACTTGTATTACAAAAATATTCACTGCAATACACCGAAACTCCCCGAGTAACTGCTAAATCTGAACTGCGGAATAAACGCATTACACATACGTACGCCTTTACGCTTTCCGGGGAAGTCCCTGTGTATGTGCTTGTGCAACTCACTCTAGCGAGGTACAATTTGTTCACTATTTCGAGGCCAATACTAATATTTCACTGTTCACTGCAGTGGATAGTTCACTATATGGTGTGTTCACTATATCGAGACTCTACTGTAATTAACTACTTGTAGAAATTCATTTTTCTTTAATAATTCCATTCTTAACTTCCAATTAAATTCCTTGTTTTTGCGTTTATAGTTTATCTTACTGAAACATTTTTTTAGTTTCATACAAATTTATTGTCTTCTTTCAGAATTTTAGTTTGCTTCCTTTTCTATTTTATAATATGTATATCCTACGGAATTATTTACTTTTTATCTTAATAAGAGTTTTGCTATTGTTACGTTTTCGTTTTTTATATCAGCTATATTTCTTATCTTTGATATTTTAAGAAAAAAATTATTATTTTTAAGTTTTTAGAATTGATGATAATTTCTATTATTTACTCATACAATTTGGGAAGCTGTGATGAAACCCGTTACTAAAATTATTTAGTATATACGATTATCTGATGCTTCAACAAGTCTCTACTTATAAATTATCTAGGTAGTGCTTTTTATTGCAATATTATTTCCATCTTCTCTAAAGCAGTACAGTAAATGACTTTATTCTTGGTTAAAGAATTTGTTATAAACAGTAACAGTAGGAATTTTCACGGACTAAGTGTAGTAATGATATTGTGTCAAGATGACCACGATCTCTACATGATTAAACCATTTTTAATAACAGCAATGAGAAATCTTTATTTGACAGCAATTCATACTTATTAGGTGACAGTGGATAAAGAGTCGAAAAATATTTTTAATACCATTACTAGATCCCAATAACAGAGCAGAAGATTGTTTATTTCACATTAGAACTAGATACTTTTGAAAGACAATATGGATTGTGAAAACTTCTATTCCCAATTCTTGCTTTCGGTATGAGTAAATATACTGGGTATAGATAATACTTAATAACCGGACCAGACTAAACTAATGACCTTTAACTGAATATATCATATCAATTACAGACACTTATATGTTTCTTTAATACAACAGCTACTGTGTTATACATTCTATAATCAGTTGTATCCAAATAAACATACAAATCCCACCAATTACATTATACAAATTGCTTTTATATAATTCCTGATTTATGGTAAAAGAATTTTTCGTCGAATAGTTCAATGCTAAAACGTAGGTATAAAATAATTTCTACATTTACCATATAAACCGAAAAGGAAATTCTAAATTCTTTCATGTACTCACTAGTTTTTATGCAAATATTATGTTTACTTGGGTGACTTTCACGAAATGGAAGTGCGTTTCACTGATGGTCGCTCTTAAAGAATACTTATTATACACATCTCTAAATAAAGTTGCAAAGAGAGCAATTGCATACATATGCGACTAGAAAACAGTGTCTGTTGGCCGCTAGAATCGCTGGAGATATGCCCATTGATCTTTTGAATTCAAATTAGTTTAAATGTTGAACTGAAGAATGTACGTCAGAGGGAGTAGGAGTCGTCGCTGAGAGAATAGGCTTCCAGTTATTCGAGTGGGATGCAGCATTTTACTTTATAAGCGATGTAAAATGCTAATTTGCGTGACAGGGCAGATAATTTAGAATACTAGATTCATACGTACCTAGTTATATGTATAGTGTTGTATGGGCGATACATGGTCGATTTTTCTCTATTTCTTGTGCTTTCATTATTACGACTCCAGACAGACTTGTTGGCATTGCTATTTTTGTTTATTAGCCGTGTGGAGAGAATAAAAAGATCCTTTAATGTCTGAGATAGTTCACAAAGAAAAATGACGAATATATAATATGTACACTTAATTGCAAAAAAAAAGGTTTCCATAAAAAATTCGCACCCGTCACTAATTTTCAGTAATAATACCTCCACACATATGAATAATGGGGATATTGTGTTTTATATGTTTACTTTTACATGAATTTCTACTGTTGAGATTGATAGACACATGTAACAGTTGGACTGAAAAGTTCGTATCGTTTTATAGAAAAACACATTTTTTTGGCAAAATTCGATTTTATTATTCAACATAGTTGCCTTCGAGGGCGATACACCGATTATAGCGATCTTCCAACTTTTCAATACCATTTTTGTAGTACGATTTGTCTTTAGCCTCAAAATAGGCCTCTGTTTCGGCGATTACTTCCTCATCGGCATTAAATTTCTTTCCAGCGAGCATTCTCTTGAGATTTGAGAACAAGAAAAAGTCGCTGGGGGCCAAATCTGGAGAATACGGTGGATGCGGAAGCAATTCGAAGCCCAATTCATGCAATTTTGCCATCGTTTTCTTCGATTTGTGACACGGCGCATTGTATTGATGAAGCAACACTTTCTTCTTCTTCAAATGGGGCTGTTTTTTCGCGATTTCGTCCTTCAAACGCTCCAATAACGCTATATAATAGTCGCTGTTGATGGTTTTTCCCTTTCCAAGATAGTCGATGAAAATTATTCCATGTGCATCCCAAAATACGGACGCCATAACCTTACCGGGCGACTGTTGTGTTTTTCCACGCTTTGGATTCGGTTCATCGCGTGCAGTCCACTCAGATGACTGCCGACTGGACTCCGGAGTGTAGTGGTGGATCCATGTTTCATCGATTGTCACATATCGACGCAAAAATTCACTTCTATTGCGGTTGAACAGCTCCAAACATTGCTCTGAAGCATCGACACATTCTTGTTTTTGGTCGATTGTGAGCTCGCGCGGCACCCACTTTGCACATAGCTTTCGCATACCCAAATATTCATGAACGATATGTCCAACACGTTACTTTGATATCTTTAGAGTGTCAGCTATACAAATGAACCTCAATTTACGATCTTCCAAAATCATTTTGTGGATTTTTCTGATGTTTTCGTCCGTAACAGCCTCTTCTGGACGTTCATCGCCTTCGGTGCTCATATGGCCTGTACGAAATTTAGCAAACCACTTACGAATGGTTGCTTCGCCCGGAGCAGAGTTCGGATAACACTCATCAAGCCACTTTTTAGTATCAGTAGCACTTTTTTTCATCAAAAAATAGTGTTTCATTAACACACGAAATTCCTTTTTATCCATTTTTTTCAAAATAACAAAAGTTGCTTGACTCAAAATGCTGTATCTCACAAACTAATAATCAGACAGCTGTCAAATTTATACACGCATCTTTTGAAGGTTGGTACTAACTAAAAATGATATGGAATTTATTCTAGTGGCGCCATCTCATAGAAACGATACGAACTTTTCAGCCCAACTATTATAAGATAATTTATATTTTTGGCAATTATTCGTAAATGAGATATAATGTACGAGTATTTACAGAAAACTTAAAAAATAATATAACAAAACAAAAGATAAAAAAAGGAAAGAAAAAAATGTAAAGAAATAATAAATTTAAAGTTTAAAATATATATTAATTAATTAATAGTGGGTTCATCCTTCGTTATTTTCTATTACTACTGCTAAACGAAACGGCATGCTGTCGACAAGTTTCTGACAATAATCCACGGTGGCATTTATACAGGTAGTTTCAATTTGATTCCATAATTGATTTCAATTGTATACATTATCAGAGATCCTCTTTTTAATGTATCCCCAGACACTTTCCAGAGGATTTAAATCTGGACTTTTAGGGTATCAGGGTAGAGTTTCAATATTTGCAGTTTTGATCGACTGCTAAACCATTGTTGAAACAGGAATTTGTCACGCAGTACAGTAACACTAGTCAACATGACGTCAGACAGTGTAACCCAATATTGCGGCAGTGGCGGCTGATACTAAAGGGCACAAGGGCACGTGCCCATCCAACCACCAAGATAAACACAGAAAGAAATTGCGAATTTCTTTCAGTGCATTATTTTATCTTATTAATTTCACGGTATTTTTATAACGATGGCATCAAAGTTTCCTTCCCCACACACTAGCGTATGACAACGCTCAAAACTATGTTCACGATTTCAGATGCACCTCTTTCGAGTATGAATCGGATCGCTCCGCTTATGTTCGCCATATGGGCTTATAACTTCGGTTTGGGGCACAAATTTGCCAGACTCCAGTTAACGTCTTGCATTAATTGCGAGTGCATGTTTTCGTTGCGTTACCTTGCGTGCGTGATTTCAAAGCCTTGAAGTGACGTTTATTATTAATAGTGGAAGTTAATTGTGTGCAAGATCTTTTAAAAAGATTGTCCAAACTTTTTACTATTAAGTTATACTATCCTCTAATTAAAGTAATCTGTGATTTATTGCTCGCAAGAGTACAAGTTGACGGTATGTATATCTGGGGAAATAGCGTAACCATTGTGAAAATAAATTTCAAAAGTGGTTGTGGGATAGGGAAGATACGCTTGAGCATCCACAACGCCTTGAGCATAGCTTACATATCTGGCCGTTACATATATGCATTGGAAAAAAGTACGATACACTTATACCGGTATGCTCACTTTAGCTGTCAATGACGTCATTGCGGAGCAAGTCAGATTGACAGTTCCCATATGGGCTATATTTTGAGGCAGTTTGAAGTTGTTTTATCGTTTTTTTGAATTAATACTCTATTTAACATGCCAGGTTGTGCAGTATACGGGTGCCGTAAATACAGTCGAAAAAGTAGAGATAGCCACATTAAATATTACAGGTTTCCCAAAGAAGACACGGTACGAAATTTGTGGTTAATTGCATGTAAAAGGCAGGACTCAATAAATTTGAAAAATGGTAATTCCAGAAATCCAAATTACCCAATTTAATAGTAGTTTATTTAATAATATAAGCAATTATAGAAGTACTTAGGCAAAGTGGTATTTTAAAATGCTATCATAACTACGTAAGATATTTCACTTTATTTGCATGTGTTAAACTACATTTTCAATACACAATGCAAAATAATTTATTCTGTGAATTCATTTGTGTACTGTACTATCTAGAGGCTACAGTTATGCATAAATGGTCTGTGTTAATCTGAAAATTGTAATTTATAAATGTTTCATTTAGTGAATAAAATCATTGCCAAAATGTAAATAAAGATATTTATTTAACATATATTTTGGGCTTATAATATTTTCTTTTGCTACATCTGTGCGTTAGTGAATCGCATAGATCTGAAGTATTCGATATTGGTAATGTACAGCTACATCTCCTTTAATAGAAGGGTCTCGGGCAATTGAAGAGAAGATAAACCAAGATATGAATGAAACAAATACAACTTGGCTGGAGTTTGTTACGTTTACATATTTTGTATATTTACAATAATTATAAATTACCCACCGAAATACAAGAACATAAAACTGACTCCACTATTTCAAACCATAAATTAATCCCGATTCTAGATTAAACAATAACAGTAGTAACGTATTTCAGAATTTTAAGAAGCTTTGTATTATAATAATAAGTTAAATAAAACTGCCAAATATAACTTTTATTTCATGTTTTCTGCCTTATAAATTGAAGAGACTGTTGGGTTTTTGTGTTTGATAAAAACACTATTTGAACAAATTACAAATATTATAACAGGCAGATAATGTATTATATTGTAACGAAATCAGCAAACGAATTGAGTTACATTAAATAAAAGAATCAGATCTCTTGGCGCGATAAAAACGAAATTGTCACACGCAAAAAAAGGCAGACCGGGCGAGCCATAAATCATCTCTCTCTCGGCTGGTAAATATCGTAAATGCAGTGAGTCATCTAATTTAAATGTACGGCATAAGCAAAGAAAAGTCTAGATTTCCCCTGGTATATTGTGGAATTTACTGGTACTTTTCGAGAACTTTTTATGCAGATATATATATAGGGATTCATTACGGAATTGCGGGATGAGTAATCGCGGAGTAGTTCGGGATAAACAAGTGGTCTCGTGGGAACAGTGGAAATAAATAGTGGTAGCCAAATAAATAAATATAGTAGTGCCGTGTGATATAAATAGAACTGTTATATAAATAAATACGGACAGAGATATTAGTAATAGACATAAATAAATACCTGTGATAATTAAAATGTAGTAGTTTAAGTGTGTTACGTTAGTTTTTATATTTTATATTGTTATATAATTTTAAGTATATAAATATACAGACTGTTTTTAAATAAATAATTGCACGAGTTGCTTATTGGAACCCGAAAACGTTACAATATGTTCCTTAAGAAAGATACCATGGAGGTTAAGGACAAATGTTTGTAAAAGGTAGGAATTTTAATTATGGTTGCTAATCTAAATAATAACTGATACTTAAGAAGTTTATTTCAATTCAGTAAGTCAATGTTTTTAACACTATTAATGAAATTTTGTATCAAATTGAAATCCAAATACTATTCTTTCTATATCCTTGCCGTATATGTATTAATGAAAAGCAACCTAAATTAGTTAACAATAATTTAGAAATTCTTAATACGCAAAAAAAACTATGTGTGTTGCTACGATCTATAGAATTCCTCAAAATACTTTATAAATGCATGTACAAACATTTTGCTCTTAAGGTGACAATCTTGGAAAAAGTATTGAATCAAATAATTTGCTTTCATAGATGATTAGTAAGCATTCGACACTTTAAAGCTTCAAAATTAGTCTATGTCGATGCTTCACACATTTTACTGCTTGATCCTAAAGTACTTTGAGGCTCTGTATATGTTTTACCAAAGCATCTATTTTTTTTACTTTTTAAAGATTGTCATCTCATTGTTTATTGCTTCAAGTTGTGTTTTCTTTAAATCTGAAAATTGCATCTGAATTTAAATCTCTGCATGATTTATTGGAAAATTCCAGTAATTCTTGTTCGAGTAATGTATGAAAACATGATGGCTTAAAAGAAACGGAACAGATACTTGCCAAAATAGTTTTTTTTATTATGAATAATGATAAAATCAGATTTCTGGAAATACCATTTTTCATATTTATTAAATCCTGCCTTTTACATGCAATTAACCACACATTTTGTACCGTCTCTTCCTTGGGAAACCTGTAATACTTAATCTGACTATCTCTACTTTTTCAATTGTATTTACGACAACCGTATACAACACAACCTGGCTTATTAAATAGACTATTCAACTCATGTGTCATTTGTAAAAATATGACCAATAAGAATCAAAGAATCACATTTTTGTGTCCTAGCAACAAAAATACTGCTGCGTATTTACACTAGTGGGCATTTCATTGAAATCACCACTAGTGGTATCGGTGGATATTTTTGACAGATATATGTCGCAATTTTTTTATTTTTTGAAACAATAACGTACAAATACCTTATATAATAAAAATTACATGATGGATTATAATTTTATAAATGAAAATTGCAATTAGAAAAATTAATATGACTACAGTTGTGTAAAAAGGCTTCTCTGAAAGTGCCTTTCATCTCACTTTCTTCGGACAGTGCAACGGAACTGGTGATATTAGAAGTAGAGGCTACAGCAGTGGATCCAGTATTTGTTATATTTTTTCTCAAATGACCAATAATACTCTCATGGTGTTCATCATCTAACTGCAGGTAAGTTTTAATAGAATTTATATTGCCGTGGCCAGTAATTTTCATCAATTGATGCTCCCCGACTCCAGCTTTTGCTAAAGTTGTCACTGTAGACGATCTTATTGAGTGATTGGATATTTTTCTTTTTTTAACATCCAATCCGGCTTTTTCAGCAGAATTTTTCACCCATTTATTCATCTCATTAATCCCAACCGGAGAGTTTTTGAACCAACTAGACGATTTCGAATTGTTCCAAAAAGGGTTGGGAGTCAGAAACAAACGGTTCGTCTTAATGTTTTCTCCTCTTTTGGATATAAGCTTGTGATACAACCTAAATAAAAATAAACATAAACATACCTATAGGAATTTATCAAAAACTGACACCTACCTCACAGGACATAAATCAGAATTGTCTTTATTTTTAATTAGCCATTTGCTGGTGGAAAGTGGCTTAGATCCTCCCTGCGCAGTCTTTGAAAATATGCTATTATACTCTATCCTGCCAGTAGGGGAGCCATCATTGTTAATTTCTTCTTTAAAGAAGTGCGTGAGACAGTTATTTCCCTCTCCACCTCGCCAAGCAAGTTCCAAAGAAGCTATAAAAAAGAATTTTTTTTGGAGGCCTTTCGGGGTATCTTCATCAAAACTGCCGACAATATTTGCAAACTCTTCTTGGGTAATAGCTGCTGCACTTGTACTTCTTTTTTCGGAACACGACTGTAATTTTCGTCGCATGGCGTCTCTGGCATTCCTACTTGACTTAAAGACAATATCATTGAACGGGTTTATTACTATTTTCCACTTCTCAAAATATAATTCCTGCACCAACTTCGCGGTAACATTCCACATGTGCTTTACCACTCCTTCCTTATAGTCATCGCCATTTTGCTTCTTCATGTTACATGCCCAAGATTTTAATACGAAATTAATTTCAATAGGGGGTGTGGATTCGTCCAATTTGTACCTCTTCTCGGACAAGAAATCTGAGAATTGCCTCTTGTTTTCTTTGTGTTTTCCGGAATAGTTTTATGAATTTCAGCATCAATTTCACTTTCACCTTTTTCACCAAACCTTTTTGAATTGCTTTCCATATCTATTTATTCTTGCAATAACTTATTAAATTCGAATCGTAGAAAATTTTCTACATTGACAGTAGTTTGTTGAAAACATACTACTATGGAAACCAACGCAATAGCTACTTAATTTTAGAAAATTAAAAACTCAGTTCGTCATTTATGAATGAATCATTCGATGAATAGTCCTTCGAATACAATTCGTAATCAAAGTATGGTAGATCATTTTTGCGGTGTTATCACTCTTGTTTCCTTGCGCTTGTAAATAGGACTCGTGCTGACGCACTCGTCCTATTAATATTCAAGCGCAAGGAAACATTCGTGAACCACCACAAAAATAATCGAGCATACTTTGACTACTCGTTGTATTATAATATATGACAATTTAATTCATCTGTCAAAAACATGACATTTTAATACACGCTGTGTTAGTTTGCCATCGGATAAACTGCATGTTTGCTAGCGGATAAACTGCATGTTGATTTTCCATGGCAACGAAAATTCAATTCTGACAGTATCGTTCAAATAAATTTCATACATAAACATATGTATTATTCTCTTTCTTTTGTATATGTATTCAAAGGAATGTTAAATAAAAATATTTCGGTTTATTAATATTAATTAAATGATTCATTAAATTGTCTTACCAAATACCATTCGAGTTTGTGTTTATTTCCGGAACAAACTTTCATTTTGACAAAACTTAAACTTTGTTGCTTAAGGGTAACACGACTCGAACAAATAACAAAATGTAAAACCGCTCCACCTTCGGTGTCGCGGTTTTACCATGTTATTTGTTCTCGTCAGTTACCAAGCAACAAAGCTTTCGTTCAAAATGAAAGTTTGTCCGGATAAACACAAACTCTTATGGTATTACCCCCGACAATTTAATTCATCTGTCAAAAACATGACATTTTAATACACGCTGTGTTAGTTTGCTATCGGATAAACTGCATGTTTGCTAGCGGATAAACTGCATGTTGATTTTCCATGGCAACGAAAATTCAATTCTGACAGTATCGTTCAAATAAATTTCATACATAAACATTTATATTTTTCTCTTTCTTTTGTATATGTATTCAAAGGAATGTTAAATAAAAATATTTCGGTTTATTAATATTAATTAAATGATTCATTAAATTGTCTTACCAAATACCATTCGAGTTTGTGTTTATTTCCGGAACAAACTTTCATTTTGACAAAACTCAAACTTTGTTGCTTAAGGGTAACACGACTCGAACAAATAACAAAAGGTAAAACCGCTCCACCTTCGGTGTCGCGGTTTTACCATGTTATTTGTTCTCGTCAGTTACCAAGCAACAAAGCTTTCGTTCAAAATGAAAGTTTGTCCGGATAAACACAAACTCTTATGGTATTACCCCCGAATATTACTTTAAAAAAACGATAAAACAACTTCAAACTTCGTCAAAATGTAGCCCATATGAGAAATGTCAATCCACGGTGTCAATCTGACTTGTTCCGCAATGACGTCATTGACAGCTAAAGTGAGCATACCGGTATAAGTGTATCGTGGAAAAAAGTACTTTTCTGTTGTTTTTTAAAATTTATTTGGCGGCCTTGAGATATTAACGAGTTATTCTATAGATCATTGGCATTCCTAAGTATCTCTATATTAGAAGAACACAAGTTTGTCGTTTCTATTCATCATTGCTTTATTTCGACGATTTTTCTTCTGTCATAAGCAGATGATTTTATTTAAATTCGCACAAGAATAAAAAAACCCAAAGAGAAATGCATCTTAAGCGTGTTGTATTAAACGCCTGATACATGAATGAGATAAAATGATATATTCCCAACAACGGTACGTTTTGCGTAGAAAATGGCCACAATAGACACTAAATACAGATTAATATATTTTAATATTTTAAAAATCATTATATTACTAAAGTTAAACGCTCAATGAGTATAATGGCCTCATAGTTTTCTGTGGTAACCTTTCTCCAGGATCTTTCCGCTACGCACCTTATATAATATCTCTTGCCTCTCTTTGTTTTGATACTTGAATCTCTCCAAACTAGCCTTCAGGATGTCGCTCCTCTCTCTTATCATATCCTTGATTCGCTTCGCAATTGTTTCGTTCATCATGTAATTCAAGAAGTCAACTTTAGGCATACGGAATATTTCAGATATTTCTGTCGCGACCATGTTTTTCTCAGTAGAGCCATCAATCAAGGCAGTCTCACCAAAACACTCGCCATCTTCCAAATGGTACACCTCAGCGCCGCTCTTGTGAATTACAGCCACAGTTCCATAAGAAATTATATACCAGTATTCCACGGGAACACCACATTGAATTATGACATCATTAGTGAGGTAAATGTCCAGCGTCAAACCACCAATAATGCTACCGATCATGCTCTTCGATAATCCTTTAAATATTGCCACTTTACCGATTAAATGTTTGCAGGTGTATAGTTTGATTTCGTATCGTAAATGTTCGGAGAGTGTCGCTAGGATCGATTGCTCACGGAAGTATCTTTTTTGGAAACGGTATTCGTAATACATTTGCAAACGCATATTGATGTGCAAAGGCAACTTTTTAGACCTCAAATAGTCGTATATCTGCCTCATTAATTCCTCGTATTTACTTTCCGAAGCGTTTGCTGTACCTATTGCTTGCAATACAATTACTATTATATAAGCATAATAAATAGAACCAACGATCATTATTACAGACAGTATAATATAGTCACCGAGTGACCTTGTGTTGTATATTCCGGATCCGATCCTATAAAAATGACACATAGCCATATGCAAACACCACACGTATTTCATGGATAAAGTCACATTTTTGAAATCCTTCTCTTGATGAGGATGAATACGAGCGTCGGACATCCACGAATCTTCGGTCCTCTCAAATAGGCTGTATATATGTTGTATCATGTACAGTAAACAAGAAGTCCAATGCAATAGAAAGAAAGAAAGTGTTATCATGCGTATTATTTCGTGCTGGGCATCGCTGAACCTTAAAAGTATAGTAATGTGCCGAAAATATTGCATCATCGTCAATACTCTCGGATATATCATGAGATGTTTTGGTAGGAACAGCAATTGCATTTTCGAATTCATCACATCAGCCGGTACAAAATATATGGCTGGCAGTGATCCAATTAAATCAAACCAGAAGTACGTCTTGATGTAGTTCAAAGCGATCAATCTCGGTTCCAAAATGATTTCTTTCGTCTGGTGCTTATGGTATCCAGATATGAAGCATAACCCTATATTGAGCATGATCAAAACGTCGGTGCACAAATTCAATGCTTGTATTCCAGAAAGCTGAGAGACCAGTGACTCTTGGAATAGGAACGTGTTGGACATAGGACTGAAGAGGAACGTGTTGCAGAATACGAAAAATAATACAATCTCTCTGTAGTACGAAAACGTACTGAAAGGATGTATTATGTACGACGGATAATGTGCGGTATGACGTTTCCTTTCTGTCAGTATGGCCGCATTACTTCTGAAATGAAACTTCGTTGCTTCATGTTTTTCGGACACTAGGAAATGCTTTCGGAAGCTTCTCCATGTCCTTTTGATGCAAGGAGAGTTCGGCGGTAGTTTGGGAAGGCAACTAGTTGAGCCGGATCCTAAAAAACATTCATGGTAGTTTTTTGATTCTTTCATATTTATCGCACTGTCACGTTTTGACATATAAGACGTTATTATACTAAGATGTCAAAAATTAAATTGGTCAATATTGGTCATGGAATGTAAAACGCTTGTCTTAGTTTAAATCAGGGGTCTCCAAACTTTCCAGCCTTAGGGCCATACTGATTACTCCAGTAAGTTCCGAGGGCCAAAACCATATTATCATTGTTGCCGGTGGTAAAAAGTGAAATAGTCCACTGATGAAAAAAAGTCCGAAAAAGTACGCAACGTTTAAAAAAGGCTGCAAAACGGCAACACTGCATATTATTAATTTTCCTGTCATTATCTGTAATTTCTAGATTAGTCGTAGAGTACGAGCCATGAGGAGTAACGTGACACGACATCTGGTGGACACAAGCGGAAATAGGTAGTACCTTCTATCGCTAACAGATGGCGCTAATAGCACGTACAGAATAAAGTCCCTAGATATATAAAGTACCGCAATTACCTCCATTTTGGCGCCAAAGAAGCGGCAAATTTAAAAATCTGTCAGTTTTTTTTTAACTTTACAAAAATACAATAGTTGTCAAACAATATGTCAAAAATGTATTCTTATTGATTTCTTGACAAAATACGAGAGTTTTCTAATTAAAATTTAGATAAATATAATTGTGATTGTGATCGTGTCGTTAGCTAAAGAGGACCAATCGAAAAGCAGCAAGCTAGTGTATATGTGTGCATGATTTTTATTATTTATTACTCAACAGAAAATCCAAGTATAGAATAAATGTACAATAGAAAAGACAAAAAATATATATTAAGAAGGTAATACATATAAATAACAAAATATAGAACTAAAACTAAGAGTAGATACTTATAAATATTATATTTCCTCGAGGTTGCTAATTTGTTTTTTCATAGGTAAAATTTGTACTTTAGCTGCTTTTAATTTATTTTGTAGACATTTCAACTGATCATTTTCATTTTGCTCAATATAATTGTTCGATGATGTACCTGAAATAATATAGGAGTATAATAATTTTATCATCATTTTTTACTGGATAAATTTCAGCAGAAAATACGAATTACTAAATAACTACTTGCATGTGATGCATTTAACTATAGATGAACAGTGTCTATAGTATTAATGATTATGATGTTTAATATTCTACTAACCAGAGTGTAGTGCAGAATTTGTTTCTAAATGTTCTTGATCCTGATTGGTAACAATTGGAGAATTTGTCGCATTAGCAGTCGGGTCTGCAACATTTGCAATTAGATATGATTAACAATTGGAACAGGACAAAAGGCATCTTAGCTAATAGTTTTCGTTTGATTCCTTGATTTCGTGGAAAGTCAGCTATTGCAATAGTTGGAATTGCACTTTTTTTTAACAACTTCCGATTATCCAACCTGTTTAATTCGAATTGGTCAAGTTCGAAGTGTGCCTGAAAATTGCAAAAAAAAAACATCTTCACATTAGGTAACATTCTGCAAGTGAACAAGAATATGCAAGAATTGAGCAAATATAGGATACTTACCTCACATAACAAAGCTTGTTCAGGCAAGTCAACTCGATTGATAAATACAATCCATGCTTTACGCCGATCATCATTATTTGATGTTAGTATTCGGAAATCCGTTCTCGCCACGGTTTCGACATCCACTCAAACAATAACTGGGCATGGTTCCAACACACGTAATGTAATACTCTTTATGTCATTATGTCAACAGCGATCAGCTGATTACTCCGCGTGTACAAATACTACCAACTCAATCACTAAAGTCCGCAAAAATCACCAAATCGCCGCCATTTTGGCGCCGTTATAATGGGACAAACCAATTGCGGTACTTTATTATCTAGGGACTTTAGTACAGAATAAAGTCCCTAGATATATAAAGTACCGCAATTGGTTTGTCCCATTATAACGGCGCCAAAATGGCGGCGATTTGGTGACTTTTAGTAGTTATTTAGTAATTCGTACATATATATACAAATATACGATGAGACAACTTACATTCGTGTATTCGGCGTTGGCCTAATGGTAAGATGTTCGCTTCACACGCGGTCGACTCGGGTTCGAATCCGCACGGGACAAGAATTTTTCAGAAAAAAAAATACAATATTTCGCATATAAAATTTCTAAAGTTAAAAAAAACGTACAGATTTTTAAATTTGGCGCTTCTTTGGCGCCAAAATGGCGGTAATTGCGGTACTTTATATATCTAGGGACTTTAGTACAGAATAATCTCGTTGGTTCGAGAAAGTTCTGGTGTCTTCCACTCACTTCTAGATGGCAGTAATTGGAATATATAAGAAGGCTAGTGGCGCAACCACAAGTCAGTTCCTATGACACTGTTGTGAAATAAAATAGTGCGTACCTCCTTAAAACGTGTTTGTGCGTGTTTAAGTTTAAGACATCTTTGTAACAGCATTTTGATTTGAATTGTTGCTTTTGTGTGTGATTTAGTAGTATGGAAAAGAAGCGAAAAATTGATAGTGAATGCAGAAAATTCAAAGATCAGTGGAACATTCAGTATTTCGTAATTGAGTCCAGTAAGAAGGCGCTATGTTTGATTTGCAATGAAAGCATAGCCGTTCTCAAAGAATATAACATTAAACGTCATTATGAAACAAAACATTTTCAAAATTACTCAAAATATACAGGAAGTTTGCGGACAGAAAAATTCGAAGCTATGAAGCGCGGATTGAAATCGCAGCAATCTTCATTTACAAAACTCAAAACTGAACAAGAGGCTGCAACGCGTGCCAGCTTTCGTGTGGCTCTTGAAATTGCAAAACGTGGAAAACCATTCACCGATGGAGAAATGATCAAAGAATACATAATTGCAGTAGCCGAAGAAATGTGCCCTGAAGAGGTAAATTTATTAAAAAGTGTCAGTATGTCAGCAAACACTGTGGCTCGAAGGGTAGAAAACATCGCTGAAAATATATCCTCTCAACTGTTCGACAAAAATGGACATGTTGAGTGGTTTTCTTTGGCCTTGGATGAGTCAACGGATGTGTCAGATACTGCTCAGGTGTTGATTTATATTCGAGGAGTAGATAAAAGCTATGAAGTGCATGAAGAACTTCTTGATATGAATAGTATTCATGGCACAACTACTGGTACAGATATTTTTAAAGGAGTTGAAATGGCGATTAATCAAAAGAACCTTCGATGGAAAAACTTGAAATGTATTACAACTGATGGAGGCAAAAACATGAGTGGGAAAGATAAAGGAGTGGTCGCTCTTGTGTCAAAGGCTGTAGAAAATGACGGTCGTTTAAAACCATTAGTCTTACATTGTATCATTCATCAACAGTCTTTGTGCGGAAAATGTTTGGATATGTCTGAAGTTCTGAAACCAGTCATATCAACTGTTAATTTTATCAGATCTTTTGGGCTGAATCACCGACAATTCCGACAATTTATTGAAGAGATTGGAGAAAATGACTTACCTTATCATACTGCCGTACGTTGGCTTAGTTGTGGGAAAGTCCTTCAGCGCTTTTTTGAACTTCGAGCAGTGATCGAATTTTTTTTGAATGAAAAGCATCGCCCTCTTACTGAATTACAAAACAACGCATGGCTGTGGAAGTTAGCATTCTATGTTGATTTGACAAAACATGTGAACGAACTGAATTTGAGATTGCAAGGAGAAAACCAGCATCTTCCTGATTTATACACTAATATCAAATCATTCCGGAAGAAATTGATACTGTTTCAATCACAACTACGAAGTAAATGTTTTTCACATTTTAAAACATGTGAAATATTCAGCCACACTACTGAGACTGAGTTTCCTATCGATTTTGCAATCGAAACTTTGAGTGCTTTGAAAATAAATTTTGATACTCGTTTCTCGGACTTTGATGCCATTGCGAATCAAATTAAGATTTTTCAGAATCCTTTTGATACTGACATTGAAACCCTAGCCCCGGAACTTCAAATGGAAATAATTGATCTACAGTGCAGTGATATAATTAAGAACAAATATCAAAACTCATCTTTGTTGGAATTTTATAAGAGTCTTCCACTGACACAATTTGATAATTTGCATAAATTTGCTCGTGGGCTGTTTTCTGTTTTTGGTGCTACTTATTTGTGTGAGAAGACCTTCTCCAAAATGAAGTACACAAAAAATGTTTAGAGATCTAAATTAACTGATGAGCATCTTAAATCTCTTTTAATAATTGGTACAAGTAAAACTAGTCCACAACTACAAACTATTGTCAGTGGAAAATCTCAATTACACAAATCTCATTAGTATTTCATATGTCATTATGCTTGTTATAAGTTATGTTTTTATTTAAAATGTATAAAATGTTAGTTGGATTCATTTCAATAATTTTGAAGTAAAATTTTCTGCATATTATACATGTCTTTACTCATTACAATTCTGTGTTTCTTTATCCAACTTATCACAAAAACAATAACAATAAGCCTACAACAATGTTATGAGTAGTTAGCCCATGACCATATCAATGTAGATGTCATATTAATAATTATTCAACATAAAATTAGAATACTTCAGTAAACTAAATTTAATTTGCTATAAAAAATATGTTCTCTAAAAGGAGTTTTCAAGTATGCTAGCTCTCCGCGGGCCGGACAAAATCTGTCCGCGGGCCGGATGTGGCCCTCGGGCCGTAGTTTGGAGACTCCTGGTTTAAATCATCCTTTTGAAATAATTCAATCATTGTCAAGATACACTGACATTATCAATAACCTACAAATGTGTTATACCAGAAAGCAGCAATCAATCGACTTTCGTCATAAAGGAAAAATACTGCATTGCCAATTTCATAACAACGAACATAATTACTTTATGTATTACTAAATTTAGAATTTAATTGGTATAGAATATATTATATGTATATAATATTAATTACAGGATTATTTTAATTATTAATATTAATTAAAAATGATAATGTTGGCGTTATTTTAGCCAGTTTTACAAAAAATATTAACATCGGATGTTGGCTTACATGAAACATCGTTTACACGTCGCTAGTGATTTTGAATTTTGAATTTCTTGCTGTCATTTGACAGTATTGTTTGACAGTAAGGTTCTGGTTGCTGTTGTTTATGTTTATTATTTTATTGTAGTATTATCTTTCAAAGTTCTTTTTAGAACTAACGATGCTTAAGGCTGTTCATACGGTCGGATTTGTGAAGACGCGCAGGGGTTGTGCTGCCAATTGATTGTGCCCTTACTGCAGGATATTTCTTGACGAAAATTTTTCTGTAATAAAAGGAAAGTTGGTTCTATGCTTCTATAAGATTAGATTTTCAATAACTTTCCCCACTTAAGAGAAATTCTAATGTAAAAATGTGCTAAAATGACTGAATTCTAACGTAAAACAAACAACAAAGTATGAACTTTATCGAGAAAGTATTTTTATAGAAGCATAGATTTGTCTTTTGCAAATATCTTCCAAAAATCAGAAATAAAATACATGCTTTAATAAATGTATAATCAATTGGCACCGTGAACCTTACATTCACCAATTCTGCTTATTTAACCCACTGGAAAGTGGCGCTGCATAGTGCATTTTAGCTTCAACTACCGAATGGGTGGAGACTCCAAACTGAATGTATTATAATTATTCTAGGCCCTATGTTTTAAGAGTCTTCTATACCTACCCGTTGTATTTATCGAGAGTGAGACTCATCTGAATACATTCAGATTTACTAATATGACGTTTAGGAAAAAAGGCGTGTAGAAATTTACTCGGACTATATTAAGTAAACAGTTCGGCACCGAGACAAACTTTTTATGATTTCTTGAAGCTACTCTCTTCTCGAGACCGGTGATGTTCATATAAAAGAAGCAACTGTCTAATATAAATAATGTCATACATAGTAGAAGTAAAATAAAAAACATTTACAATTTCTAAATAGATAATTTTAAAAATAATTAGAATTTCACATGTACACGGCTAATTTAGTAATTTAAAAGAAACTATAATGAAATTTCCAATAAAAATGCTTTGCGTCAACATTTGTATAGTTGAAATATTGAAAAAACAACTAATTATCAAATAAAATACTGTTGTGTTTTAGTAGAAAGTAATAATAATAATATGCAGAGAATTTCGATAGTTTACAAAATTTCGTTACATGTTTAAATGACGATGCTCGTAGTATTTCTGAGTACAATAAACTAACACAAATCCCAAATTTAAAAAATCAGTTGTTATTCCATCAGGAACATTTTAGAAATTTGCCAAAAACTAATCGAATCTCAAATTAAAAAATGAGGTGTGGCCACCACACGACAATCTTATACGTATGAGCGTTTCAAATTATAGAGTTTTAAAAGTTTTTTATATAAAAATTATTTAAAATCCTATTCTAAGTACTTCTATTCCCTTAATAAATCTCTATAGAATGCATACTTTGCAAGATATTATCAAAAAAGTGCTACTCGCTAAGAGTAAAACTACTGCTTCCGGTCCGAATTTTGAAATTTCACATATACAAAAAATATTGCAAACCCAGTTCTAAATACTTTTGTACTCTTGATAAATGTATATAGAATGCATAACTTACGACATATTTGCAAAAAATCGCCATTCGATAAGAGTAAAAGTGGTACTTCCGGTCTGAATTTTGAAATTTTTGTTATACAAAAGATACTGAAAATTATGTTTTAAATACTTTTGTACCCGTAACGTACTTGTCTAAAAAGAATGACTTGCGAAGTATTGGCAAAAAACAGATTTTCAATAAGATTAAAAGACCTACTTCCGGTAGGAATTTCGAACAACTTTTTAAATAAAGTTATTCTCAATTTTAATTTTAAGTATATATGAATTCTTTATAAATTTGTTTAAACTTAGTAGTTGACGAAATATTGGCAAAATTCGATTTTTTCGCTGAAGTAAACTGCTACTTCCAGTCTAGCGATTTTACTGAAAAACTAATCAGATCTCAAGAGGGAGATTATACACGTAAATACAAAATTTGGAATTGGTACCTATAGCGGCTTGACCGCTATCGTGGTCACACACACACACACACACTGACACACACAGAGAGAGACATTTTTTAAAAACCACTTTTTCGGTATCAGGGGACTTCAAAACGTGAACATCTGCAAAAATCGTTTAACCACATTAGATGTGGCTATTAATAATTTCAAAAGTATTCCAAGTGACTTTGGATGTGGCCTTCGGCAAAAGTTAGACGCAGTTTTTAATATAAATCCAGATTTAATAACTGGGCGATGAGTCATGACTCGCTCGATTCCGCGCCCTAATTATCACTAAAAGTTCTTTTTCCAACTAACGATGCCTACCCACAGAAAATACTGCTTTATTTTTGACAAAAATCTAGTTAATTTACTCAAAGTAAACTTCAGAAATCGTAAATTTTTGTCATCGATCATAATGAATTTTGATCACGAAGTGGATTGTTTCGTGCGTTGTAGTATACCTAAGGAGAAAACATTTCAAGCTCCCTGCTTGAAATATTTTCTCCTTAGGTATACCAAAACGCACGAAACAATCCACTTCGTGATCAAAATTCATTATGAAAAATATGAATATATATTTTCGGAAATGTTGTATAGGTATATTATAAATCAGTCTAAAATTTTAGTATGTTGCATTGTTTTAAATATAAAAACTGTATTCTAATATAAGGTACAAGTGACATTTTCAAAATCAAATTTTTATCTGCTTTCACTAAGATTAACGTAAAATTTAAAATTGCAACAAGCACGAGCATTGCCGCGGCTATACCGTGAAGAACAGCGACACTACAAAGGATACAACGTCACACATTCCAGAGATAAGTAGCAAATTCTAATATATTAGTCAACGCGCAATATACTAAAATGGAAACTAATTGATACGTGCATATATGAAGGTTGCAGCCGACCTAGTGATTCATTTATTGATTAGTTGCTGTGGCGGTCTGGCAAGAGGCAAACGAAATGTCACTGAATTGTCACTTAGCTAAGAAATTTTGAAGCAGTGTTCCACACGTTGTGTTGCGTGTGATTTTCAAGAATGGAAAACCGTGAAAGAGGCTGTAAAAAATTTCCGGACGGTTTTTGTTATGTTTGTGCATTATATGTTACAAAATCGCAAAAAAGCCTCTAAGTTAATTAATTCAAAGATGTTATGAACAATATTTTGGCTTCAAAATTAATAATCACCTAAACTGAAAAATGTCCTTAAAGGACGTCATTTCGGAACTTTAGAAAACATCCAAAAGAGTGTTACGGACATGCTGAAGACCATACCGATTGAAGACTTCCAGCGCTGCTACCAACAGTGGGAACAACGTCTCCATCGGTGTGTAGCCGCCCAAGGTAACTACTTTGAAGGGGATAACATTGATGTTTGAAAAAAATGAAAACTTTGGCAAATAAAAGATCAGTCTCATTACTTTTCTGCCACACCTCGTATATACGACTTGGTTAGTAAAAATCGTATTTTGCTATTGTTTCAACTTATTAAAGAACGAATAAAAAGCCTTCAGTCATTGTATTTTAATATAGTATGTACAGAGTAGAATTATCAAAAGGCTGGTAATTACCTCTTATAAAAGTGACTAATAAAATATAAACTTATGTATAAGAAAAATCATTAATGAAAATCACAGTTTATGTATTTTAATTTTTCTTCACAATTTTTGTTGAATTTTGTTATAAAATCCATATTCCCATTTATCACTCCAATATTTCGTAAATAGAACCATAAAAAACGCTTTATCTTGAAAGATCCAAAGAAATAAGTACTTCTGAAGGTATAACCTAAATTATAGGTTAATAATTAACGATGTCTGTCAAAAAAGGCGAGCGTTTTATATTGTAATACTGAGTAAGCCTGCGTCATCATTTTGTCATGAATTTATAATGACGTGCAACGGAATTTAGAAAATTTCTACAGGGGTGCGTTCAGAAATGTTGGATAGGATATGACGTCATCCACTTGGTAAACTTGGAGCTCTTTACAATTCTGAACGCCGCGTAGAGTGAGTCGAGTTAGTTTGTGGCAAAAGTCAAAGGTCAAAGCTGGAGAGTTAAAGGTTATATATGTAAAAATAAAGTCATCAAATAAATAAGTAACCTAATTAGAACAATGGATCATAATCAAAAAAAACTTTTTGGATCAAATTAAAATTGTCCAAAAACAAGCTGTTCAAACTCCAAGAAACACACATATGACCATATGATGTGAAATAACATGAAATTATAATTATAACCTTAAAAAACACTCAGAACCGCGCTTTAAACACCCCGGCTAATACCTCCTCTTAATCCTGGGGATTTGTAAAACAAACAAACAAACAAAGGGGCCGCGGCAAAAGACTCCTCCAGGAAGTATTAATTGAATTTGGGGTAAAGTTGGGTTATGTTATTAATTAAAACAATAATGTTCCACAACGTTATAATATTTTAATAATTCAAAGCTTAATAAGTACGTAAGAATACCCGAGGTTAATAACGACCTGTGTTAATAAACGACACTATAACCAAAAACAAGTCGTATCGCGAATAAATGTTAACAGTCAAGGTTTAAATACAAACGGGCACACTGAGTAATAGTTGTTGTACACTTTGAAACAACATAAATATTATGAAATAGCAACAATACACACACTGCTTAACAATGATGGAGGAGTTGGCATTAACCAATAATAAATAAAAGTTATCAACTAAAAGTCAAACACACACTGAATATGGGTACTAATAACGATACACTTGAATACTAATAATGTTATAAACAAATAATGTACATAGGGATAAATATAGGTTAGGTATTTGGAGGTTATGGTTTCACTAGCGCGTGAATTTAATATTAATTCTCCGAATACAACAATATAGTTAATGAACCACCGTGAATTTATTAATATTATACATTAATAACGGCGCGCACTGAGTTTAAATAATTTGGTGGAGGTGCTGGAATTCAACCAACAATGTCAAATAAAATGGTTGTTACTGGAATAAAAGTTAAACACACGCTGCATATGGGTACCAGTAACAACGAACTTGGATAATAACATTGTTATAAACAAATAGTATGTATAAGGGAAGATATCGGTTGGATATTTGAAGGTTATGTTTCACTAACGCGTGGAATTTAATATTAACACTTTAGCAATAACAATGTCGTTAATGAATCCACGTGAAGTTAATATGATAATTCATTAACAAAGGCGCACACTGAGTTTAAGTATTTTGGTGGAGGTGCTGGTATTCAACCAACAATGTCAAATAAAAACCGCGGGCTTAATAGGTTTTTCACTGCACTTACGGTTAATTGCTACAGCGTAAGCAGCTGTAGCTTGTCCTGGTGCACTGAAGTTAATACTATGGCGAACACTAAAGAGGGACCGTAAGTTTGGTATCTTTACACGAAATAAGCGCACTGTAAATAACTAAAACGGCCGCTATTACGTAAGCAGTAATAGGATCCTCCTGCAACTTCTTCGGTCAATACTAGGCGAAGCGTCGGATGTGTTCCACCACGTGGATATATTTTCGGATG
Organism: Amphimallon solstitiale; assembly: GCA_963170755.1. Taxonomy (NCBI): domain Eukaryota; kingdom Metazoa; phylum Arthropoda; class Insecta; order Coleoptera; family Scarabaeidae; genus Amphimallon; species Amphimallon solstitiale. The sequence continues at coordinate 174,261,040 of OY720676.1, forward strand.
TCGACGAGCTTGGATTCCGATGAAGAAGCCGTCCGAAATAAAGAATTCCTCCGGAATTCTTAGTGGTTTCTTGGTCCGCGTGTTCTCCTGAACACGTTTCGCCGTGTACTTCCAATGACCTGGAAAGTGCCTTTTTGGTCCCTTGTATTACGTAAGCAGTAATACAATTCGGCTGGATGGCTTTCTGGAAAGTCCGCTCTGTATCGGTGGCCTGTTTTCTGCTGGTCCAGGAGGTTGCTGTTGGCAGGCTGGTGACCGAGCTAGGACTCGATATGGTATAGGCATTTGTCCCACCTTATATAGGTTTCCAAATGTGTTTACGTTTTTCATTGGGAATCCCAGTGACGCAGGTGACGAACAAAGAAGTATTCATGTCACGGTAATTTCCCTTGGGGCCCAAATAGGGTTACGTCTTCTGCGTGTATTAGAATTTTGAGCGTTTTAATTGGTCGTGGGCGGAGCCTATGATTCGTATCAAAAGTGTCTTAAAAAGTTATTACGCGAAATTTCTCTAACTTTACGAATGTTTCATATTGGGATTTTAATTTATTCTAGAGGAACGGGATAAGATAGGGATAAAACATGTACACCTATATTGGGCCTGGACTTGTTCTGTGGGAAAACGTCTTATTTGTTTACATCGGAAGAGGCTGTTGGTAACACGGCCCGAATGCCCATGAATCGCCCGCTATTAACCATCAATAGGTGGGTGATGGAAGGAACACTCCGAGCGTCGCACCAATCATTTCTGAACGGCAATGTCGTCATAGTTTTGGGACATCTTTTTGTTTCTGAACGGCAAGTGTGAAATTGGAATGACACTTGGATAACATTCTTTCCTTTTCTGAACGCACTCCAGGCGTAATGAGACCAAAAAAGCACAAAAATTAAAACGCTTCTACCTCCTCAACAACAACGATATGCTTCTTAAGCGTGTTCAAGCTGATATAAGGTAAACTTGAAACGATATCTTTCAAAGAACCATCCGTCTATGTAGAAAATGAAAATAATACGCACTAAATACGGATTAATATATTTTAATGTCTTTAAATTCAATAATATTAAAGAAATTAAACGTTAAACGAAAATAATGGCCTCACAATATTACTAAAAATAAACGCTAAGCGACAATAACTGCCTCATAAATTATCTGTGGTAACCTTTCTCAAGGATCTTTCCGCTACGCACCTTATATAATATCTCTTGCCTCTCTTTGTTCTGATACTTGAATCTTTCCAAACTAGCCTTGAAGATGTCGTTCCTCTCCTTCATCATATCCTTGATTCGCTTCGCAATTGTTTCGTTCGTCATGTAATTCAAGAAGTCAACTTTAGGCATACGGAATATTTCAGATATTTCTGTCGCGACCACGTTTTTGTCAAGACAGCCATCAATCAAGGAAATCTCACCAAAACACTCGCCATCTTCCAAATGGTACACCTCAGCGCCGCTCTTGTGAATTACAGCCACAGTTCCATAAGAAATTATATACCAGTATTCCACGGGAACACCACATTGAATTATGACGTCATTAGTGAGGTAAATGTCCAGCGTCAAACCACCAATAATGCTACCGATCATGCTCTTCGATAATCCTTTAAATATCGCCACCTTACCGATTAAATGTTTGCAAGTGTATAGTTTGATTTCGTATCGCAAATGTTCGGAGAGTGTCGCTAGGATCGATTGCTCACGGAAGTATCTTTTTTGGAAACGGTATTCGTAATACATTTGCAAACGCATATTGATGTGCAAAGGCATCTTTTTAGACCTCAAATAGTCGTATATCTGCCGCATTAATTCCTCGTATTTACTTTCCGAAGCGTTTGCTGTACCTATTGCTTGCAATACAACAACTATTATATAAGCATAATAAATAGAACCAACGATCATTATTATGGACAGTATAATATAATCACCGAGTGACCTTGTATTGTATATTCCGGACCCGATCCTATAAAAATGACACATAGCCATGTGCAAACACCACACGTATTTCATCGATAAAGTCACATTTTTAAATTCGTGATCTTGAGTTGGATGAATAGCAGCTTCGAGCATCCATGAATCTTCGAAGATATCAAATATGGCATATATACGTTGTATCACGTACAGTAAACAAGAACCCCAATGCAACAGGAAGAAAGAAAGTGCTATCATACGTATTATTTCGTGCTGGGCGTCACTGACTCTTAAAAGTACAGTGATGTGCCGAAAATACTGCAGCATTGTCAATACTCTCGGATATATCATGAGATGTTTCGGTAATAACAGCAACTGTGCTTGGGAACCAATCAGATCGGACGGTAGAAGATAAATGGCTGGCAGCGCTCCAATAAAATCACACCAAAAGTACAACTTGATGTAGTTCAAAGCGATCGATCTCGGTTCCAAAATGATTTCTTTCGTCTGGTGCTGGTGGTATCCAGATATGAAACATAACCCAATATTGAGCATAATCAAAATGTCGGTGCACAAATTCACTGCGTGTATTCCAGATATCTTAGAGACGATTGACTCCCTGAACAGGAACGTGTTCGACATAGGACTGAAGAGGAACGTGCTGCAGAACACGAAGAATAGCACAATCTCTCTGTAGTACGAGAAGGTGCTGAAAGGATGTATTATGTACGATGGATAATGTGCGGTATGACGTTTCCTTTCTGTCAGTATCGCTGCAGTACTTCTGAAATGAAACTTCGTTGCTTCATGTTTTTCGGACACTAACAGGTGTTTTCGGAAGCTTCTCCATGTCCGTTTGATGCAAGGGGAGTTCGGCGGTAGTTTGGGAAGGCAACTTGTGGAGCCGGATCCTAAAAAGCATTCGTGATGATTCTTTGATTCTCTCATACTTATTGATTGCTCTGTCACGTTTTGACAGATAAGGCGTTCTAATATAACTGAATATAATTAACATGAATTGCAGTTGCTATGGCATAGGTACTACTATATTGCGTGCGATAACATCATATACTATCCGTCCATCGGATCTTTTGAGTCACGTGATTAATTGCGTGCGTTATCAAGGACATCCGCACCTAGAATGTATATATACGCATTTCTTTCCAATCTCAATGACTAAATAAGGATAGAAATTTTAAACTTGAAGGTGGGGTTGTCTTCGCCATAAGAGTAATAAGAAAGACAGAGAAGATACACCGCCATGACATCTTACTGCGTTAGTCAATTTATTAAATTTTGACATAACTGTTCTCTGTGTTTTGGTTTGTTTTCGTTATATTACTTTTCTAATTCGTTTTTGTTCTATCTTGCAAATAATTGCTCTATTCAGAACAAAAAAAAAACTGTATTTAATACATTTTCTGTAAGTATTCTAATCACTAAATTTATTGGTTATAAGTTAAGAATTTATATTTATTACAGAGACATGCCTGGAAAACGTCTGAATTCTGAATTCACAATCTCAACAACTTGTATTAAATGTCCTGGACTTTTTTGAAACAGAAAAACAAAGTCGTGCACCTCTCATAAATATAAATGCACCTATTGAAATAAGAATCATATACATATATTTTTTGAAATCATAATAAAGGTTTGAATATTGCAGAGAGCAGCCGCTGCCCTTAAAATCTCCACACAAACTATCAGAAATATAAAACAACGTAAAGTACAAAACCAAATACTTTCTTCACCCGGTAAGAAAAGACCTCGTGTCAAAGCCAAAACAGAAGATTTGCGAGAATCTACAAAGATGGAAGTACGAAACACTATTTATAACATGTATAAAGAGAGTATGTATTGTTATTAGGTATTTCATTTATGTTTCACAATTTTAATATATTTGAAATTATTTCAGAGAAACATGTTACTCTGCTTACATTGAAAAACAAATTACACACCAAAGCAGTAATCGATATTGGAAAATCTTCTTTGTCCCATTTATTAAAAGATATTGGATTTAAATTCAAAAAGGAAGACAACAGAGGAGCATTGGTGGAAAAGCATGATATAGCCCTTTACCGAAGCACTTTTTTGAGGAAGTATACAGATAATTTAAAGTCAAATTCTCCAAGACCGGTGATATTCCTTGATGAAACATGGATATATTCAAAAGATAATTGAGGAAGATCCTGGCTTGATACATCTACAAAAAGTGTTCGAAAGCCAGAAGGTTATGATGGCAAAAGGTTTATAGTTTTATATGCCGGAGGTGAATCAGGGTATATTGAAGGTGCAAGTTTGATATTTGCATCGAAAACCAAAGCAAAAGACTATCATGCTGAAATGAACAGTAATAAGTTTGAGGAATGGATTAAAAAACAATTCATGCCACATTTACCAAACAATTCACTTGTGATAATGGACAATACACCATATCATAGTGTAGTATTAAATAAAATCCCAAATTCTGCATCGAGAAAACAAGAAATAATAGACTGGCTGTCCAGCAATAATAAGTTTTTCTGGTGAATTCCAAAATATGAATTGTTGGATTTAGTTAGGAGAAACAAACCGGGGAAACTGTATTTAATCCTAATGAAACATCCAGTTCAGATTCAGATTTAGAATCTGAGTGATGTGTTTGTAATATAAAACAATGTGTGTGTTGAGTTTATAAACATGATAATGCAGAGTGATTACCTGAAGAAGTTCTTATCTGAAAATCCATTTATTAACAACTTCTTTATTTTATGTGGAAATATACGTGTTTTTGTTTCGGTGAAACATTTATAAGAAGTTAATTTTAAACCAATGGATGTGTAGTGCATTATTATGAAATGTGAATCAATACTTTTGGCTCACTCTACATGCATGGCTGGTAACAGCCGAACATTGTAGTTATGTTGGTGCATTATTATTTCTAGTATACGAAGAAAAAGAAAGCCACTTATGCACTGATTAAGGATTAATTATTTAAACTTGTCTTTAAATTTACAATACCTAACAAAATAATCAGAGGATTGTTCAATAAGATTTATTTATTAAAATAGTTTCACTTAATTATAATAAAAGCAATAGTTAATAAATAGCAATAAGAAAATAAGTTTAATCATATAGAAATATTATGTATGAGATTATAAAAGTTTATTATAGATATTTAACATACAATATATAACAGTTTAAAAAAGTGTAAATAGATTCCAAATATATTAATAAATAAATTTAACTTATTATTAAAGTTTTGTGTTTTGTCTGTAATGAAATGCCTATTTAAATTCTAAGATAATGGCCACGTTGTACAGGAATAAATTAATATTGTATAGTGCCATAAATAATTATAAATACAACATTATTTACAACTTACATATGTTAATTATTAAATACAATCACAATTTTATCTACACTGTTTAATTTTTGCATATTCTTACACTTTTTTAACACAGTTACTGAAATTTTAAGGTGCTAACGAGTTCTTCTTTTAGAATAACTAAAATTCACTTGCAGAATTCCTAGTGCTTCCTATCTTGTTTTCCAATGATAATTACTCACAAATTGTAAAAATAACCATAAAACAAAAATTATTTTGAACTGAACCGATTTTCCACAAAATAATTCCATTAAAAAATTGTCACTAGAAAATAGGTAGAGGTGCATTTAAACATTTTATGTGGTCTATATTCAGACTGACATGATTTGTTGTTAAATATTTTGAGATATTATTCCACTATTATGTTTTCTTTTAATAAATACATACAAGGAACTGTACATAACCCATATATGTTGTAAGATGAATGAATGACAGACCGGCAAAATTTGTTCATAACCCCAACGGTTATTATTGTTTTACACTGTTTTATTAAATTTCATTATGATAGATATAGCTAATTTTAAGCAATGAATAAAACGTGGTATAAAATATAAAAAATATTAGATATAAGCATTATAAGCTCTGTATTTTTAAATGTTTAATTCTATTTTGTAAGTAATAAATTTGAGCCAGAAGTATTGATTTAATTCATACGGATCAAAATTAATCACGTGACTCAAAAGATCCGATGGACGGATAGTATATAATACTACTATATCGCTCCAACATTGTGAAATAAAACATATCGTGCTATGCCGTTTAAGAGTCGCATTGTCCAAACTGCGCATGCGTTACAAATAATTTTTCAAATTTAGGTCTGTTTGTTTATCACATAGATTTATTACTATAAATATTTGATTAAAGTTTGTAAATCGTCAAACAAGCATAAATAGTTTTAAAATCGACAAACGTCTTTATAATTAATAATTGTGCCTTGTTAAATGTGGAAAAATAATTTAATTTCCCTTAATGAATGAAGAAATATCGTCGTGGCATCATGGGCAAATCATAGACAAGCAAACGATCATACCGCAGAAATATATTTGTCAAAAATTGTACGAATTGTGGTTATGTTATAGTAAAAATTGTAAACTAATTAACTAAAACTCGCAGTCAGTTCAATTGCATTGCAATTGTGTTTCTTTGAAGATAGAAAGAAAAACACCTCTATAGGTACAATAATTTGTGATATAATAACAGCACTAAAATTATTCAACTCAATATGCAAGAATAATAAAGAATTAGATAATGTGGTATTCTTGTATTCTAGAATTACTGTCATCTACATCGGAGAAATGTACGCAAATAACACAGTAAATTGTACTTGAATTAGGTAATTCTATTACTATGTTACATATTAAAATATTTGAATTGCTTATATGTAATAAATAGGCTTTTATTAAACCTTACAGAGTTGCACACCCATCTTTTTGCCATGACCTTTTAATTTTTTTGGTATATGTCTAATAGAACATACACGTGTTCATAGAAAGTTGAAGAATTTTGATATGTCCACCACGGAATCCACAGATCCTATATGATATGAGATAATAATATGCCGAAATTGGGTATTTTGGGCCGGTTATTGGAATTTATGCTATATTGCATCACTGATTGTGAAAATAACTTGAAGGATGAACACATTATTTATAAGATAGTGAAGTGATTTTTTTTAATTTGTACTTTGCTGAATATGTATCGTAATTTCTGTCACTAAATTATAATCAAGCACAAATAAAATGTATTTTATATTTAAATTTACAATAAAATATGTTTTAGTTTAAAACAACTTGTAGATGGTACAGTATAAAGATAATATTCATTTTGGAATTTGCCAAGACTGTGTGATGAGTTCTTCTGAACTTTTCCCAACATTGTGGAAGTAAATACTGCAGTGTTATGAACGGCAAGGTAGGCACGGCATCAAACGGTATTCCTGTTTTTCTGATATTGTTACATTCTCTAAATCTTTTTTATCATTTTATAAATTTGTATGTATCTATTAATTCATACAAAGATTTATATTTCATAATAATTTTTTGTTGTTTTAATTCCAAGAAAGTATAAACAAAATAAATTTGCGAACATAAATAAAATATAATTTAATTTTTTACTTCGTAAGTAGAAATTGTACTTTGATGTAATTATTGACTCAAATACAACATCAACATACCTTTTTTACAAGCAATAATATAAATTATTTGCAAGTCTCATTTCTACTCATCTCAGTCTATGAGACATAAACATCAAGAAAAATGTATTGATTATTAATGTGCTATTAGATACACTACAGAAATTCAAGTGTATCAGAGTAATTGTTTGTTTATATTCTTTGCTACTATATGGGCGTAAATTAGGCTTCATCACGTTTTTATTTTCATGAATGGTTTAATCATTCTAAATTAAAAAAAGAAGTTAACAACAATAAAAATTATATTCAATCACAAAAATGTAATGCTGATTAATTCCACAACTTTTTCTAAAACATTCATGTTTCAGTGTACATCTCGACACACAATTAAATAAAGGAACACAAGAGGAATTTAATTAGTTCTTTACATTGTTGATTACGCGACATTATATTGAATAATGTAGGTACGTAGACAAATATAAAACAGATGTTTTATTCTTATATATAGCCAAAATACTAAATACAGTAATTTAAGTAATTTTATTTGCATTCTTAAGCTTAAAATACATAGCAAAACTATATGTTGAAATATAATACAATCTGACTTATATAACATACCTGAATCTATTCGATTGTGTATGTAAAACATTAATTTATGCGTTTTCTATAAATCAAAATGAAAGAAGCAGTATTTATATTCAATAATTTCACATACACCAATAAGCATACACAAATCAATGTACACAAGATTTTCTGTTCAAAATCTTTTCAATAAGACGAAATGAAACGATCGGTATTTACATTTAATAATATAATTTCACATATACTAATAAACATGTACAAATCAATGTATTAGTTGTAGTTCACAAGTTTTTCTGTTCAAAATCTTTTCTGTTAATCAAAATGAAACGATCGGTATTTACATTTAATAATATAATTTCACATATTCCAGTAAGCACGTATAAATCAACGCAGAAGTTATAACTTCACAAGTTTTTCTGTTAATAATTCACTGGAATCAGGCTTCATATCGTTTATTTATACTACCGCGTATTTTCTGGGTAATTCTACAAATTCACCGATGAACTAAACTTGCACAAAACTGAATTCAATAAAAAAAAAAACAACCTTGCGTATGCTTTCAGTAATATATAGTTATAGATGTCAATTTAAATCAGAGGTTATAATTATGTTTTCTGTTTATCTGTCATTTCAAAAAATTCAAAATGGACAATTTTAGTCGACGCATGCGCAGAACACGCAAGGCGGCCAATTCTATCTCTCTTAGTTGGGACGAAAAATTACACATTATCAAGATACAACACACGCAATATAGTAGTATTATATATATGGATAACATTCTAATAATGTAATCTACATATTTCAATGCAGGTGATATTGGTTCTGTTATGGAACTATGGTTATTCAACCCAATCAATAATTCCTCAGAAGCATGCTTAATATTGAATTGAATATTATCGAAATGACAAATACTACCTATTTTGCAAAGTTGTTATTGGTGCGGCTCCATATTCTGCACATTAATGTACCATCCTGTGAAAATAGTTAGTCCTTTTTAACAGAAATAGAATAAAACACAGTAAGAAAATAAAAGCACAATTCTAATTAAACATTAATTCTTAGTAAGTTATTATATAAATTTATTAAGAACGGAATTCTAATGAAAATAAAAAATATACTCTAAACAATACTAAAAAATAAAATGTTATTGCATAGGTTCAAAAATGCCTCCTTCAGCAGCAAGACATTGTCCAAGCCTATCATAAAAATTTTCTCGCACATTACGAATCACATCGACTGTTACGGATTCAAAAGCCTCTACGATTAGCCTTCTCAAAATATCTAAGTTTTCTAGCCTGCCAACTTGTGCACTGTATATTTTATTTTTGATGTATCCCCACAAAAAGAAATCATTTGGCGATAGATCAGGAGATCGCGGAGGCCAACGAATGTGTCCTGTTCCACTAATGAGACGATCAGGATAAGTATTCATTAAAAAATGCTTTACTCTGACCGCATTATGTGCAGGACAACCGTCCTGTTGGAACCAAATAATATCCCGATCTATTCCGGTATTATCAATAGCGGGAAGTATCTGATTCTGTAGCATATCGAGGTATTTGTCCGCATTTAACGTACCATCAATAAAAAAATGGACCAAGCAAATGGTCACTCAAAATACCTGCCCAGACAGACACTTTCTGGAGATATTGAGTGTGTTTAACAAAATATCTGTGCTGATTTTCCCGAGCCCAATATCGAACAACAAAAGGATTGTGCTTTCCATTTAATGGAAATGACGATTCATCTGTGAATACAATATTTGCGATGAAATTCTCATTTTCGTTTGTCTTTTCCATTACGGTTTCACAAAACTCCATTCTTCTAAAATTTTCATGCAGAAATATTTCGTGCGTTTTCGAGTATTTGAAACATTTTAATTTATTTCGCTTCCATATGTTCGCGGCGGTTTTATTATTCACACCCAATTCCTCAGCAACACTTCTGGTAGATAGCGTATCCTCTACATCGAGAGTGCTACAAATCATTATACCTATCCTGCTCTTCTCGTTCCTCAGCTTTTAGTGGATTTACCTCCCTAGGATTACACTTTTTGCAATTATTTAAACAAAGACATTTTGCAAAGCTATTCAAAATATGTAATATGCTTTGCTCACAGAGTACGGGTCTGTCTGCAAATATTTGCGGAAATAAATTTATGCAATCCTTTGCAGAATGACCACTATAGTACCATTTAATAATTTGCAGTTTTTCTTCTGGTGTGTAGCGAGGCATTGTTACTATTGACCCCTCCTCTCACATACACAGAACGACGCTGTTCGACACGATCTCCAGATACAATATTAGTTGTTAAAGGGAGTCTTGGAAAATGCTTTATGTCAGTTACTTCTGTCAGTGACTTCTGTCAGAGTTGTCAAGTGACATTTTCTTCGGTAAATGCGCGTCATCCAGAGATGCGCAAAAGCATACCTTGTTTTCTTGTACCATGACTACGGCCACGATTGGGCGTTGTTGCCGGTGAGCCTAGTATACATATATCCTATCCCCAATATGATTTTACACATGCTGTATAACTAAACAATATTAAGGAGAAAGGATACTAAATTATTCTTACATTAGCAATTATTCACTCCTCTTTTTGTTATGCCGGTAGACTGAATTCCTGTTAACATATTTCTTTGTTGAAATTTGTTGTTGGTGGTTCACTTACTTTGCTTTCAAATACGAGTTGATGTAGGGCAAGGAAATGCATATCCCTTTTCATTTCCGTCAAATTTGCCACATAACATTTTCTCACCAGCACAATTCGCTAAGGGTTCTAGAAAACATTAATAATTAAATGAATTATTCGAATTATGGCAAAAGGGAAATATGTATGTATAATTTTAAGAAATAGAAAACCAACAAACCATATGTTATAATGATAATAAATATTACAACATTAAGGGTTCTATATAGTTGATCTTTCAACAATGGAAAAATAGCAGATTTTAGATGCAAGATATTTTTATTGACTTTAAATTTGGAGAAAACCTTTCAAAGTCAACTTATGAAGAATTTAGTAATCTATCCCGCTGAAGAATCAAATTTAGAAAAAAATCGGATTAAAGAAAGTTAATTAATATGTCAAAATATTAAAAACATATGTTTCCCATCTATAGTATTCCTTAATCTATGAATACAACTGAAGTGCTGTGAAGGAAACCGAGTATCGTGTAGCTTCACTTACTCACATCCCCTTGCGTCTACCTGTCCGCGAGTAATTTAAGTTGCATAAGTTTCTATTTGTTGGTAAACGCCCGTCTTAAAGAAAATTAATTAATATGTCAAAATATTAAAAACAAGTTTTCTCAAAAATCCTTCGGAGGAGATTTGTTTGCTTGGGTTCACGTTATAAATTGAATAAAAAGCTCCACCGCTCTGCTATTTTTCTTTCAACTATTCTTTACTTTGTTTTAAATGAATATAAAATAAATTAAAATTAGGCAACCCACATTACAATGAATTATTATTCTAGTAAAAATCTTTCCCGCAGTTACAAATGTGTAAAAATTTGGTCATAAATGAATTTTTATTCGCTTAGATATTTAGTTATTATTTCAAATATTTATTTTATATTCCCTATGTGAAATAAGTACTCGGACATCTTTGGCTTATTAAATTATGTGCTATGCAACCAATATTACATTTCCGATCCACTATATAGGACCCTTAATAAATGTCAATTAAAGCGACTTATTAATGACACTTCAAGGGTTATATGTCAGATATATGTCAAGCTATCGTCAACTAGTTTGGTGTTTGCGCCACCTGCCAACTACAAGCAGTAATAAAACTGCGTACTCTGAATTTTACATTTCCCCCCCCCCCGCATTATATGGTCGTTGAGTAATATACTATTCTCCACGACCTTTAGTGAACGTAATAATTCCGAAATCATTTTTAATAATAGAATGTAAAAATTCTCACTCTTGAGTTAGAATATGTATTATGAAACACTTACTTATGTATTTTGCATATATTTCTATTCTATAACAAGGTAAAGAATGAATATTCTGTAATCACACTAAAAAAACATAGATAACCATGGTTTTCAAATCTGTCAGTGTCAGATGTAAGTGACGGCATCGTAATAATTAATTGCAGATAATTTCTAATTTAAATAAAATAATGAATGAAAAATCTGGACGTGGAGAAAATTTAGTCTGTTACACGGTTAGAATGAAAATTCGATACTCGTGGTTCCTCACGGTCGCTTTCAGAATCTTCCACTCGTATCTAATTTTTCATTATATCCTTGTTACAGAATCTACTAATCTAATAACTTTATTTGTAATATTCACTTTGTAAATTGGCTTTTATGTAATAGTATTCTCTCGACTTGACTATATATCTTCAATAACTGATATATTAGAATTGAAAGTCATTAATTTACTTAAACCACAGACTAAACAACCCAGACCGGCAACTACTTGAAAAAAAAATATCCAAGATCTTCTATCCTTGTCACACATCAGTGAACTTGGTACGAAGATGGCGCTAGCATCATATTGGCGCGGAATTTGAAATGAACTTGTTTTTAGAATACGCTTATTAAATACGTTATTTATGTAACAGAAACATACACAAAAGTTACTAAAACTATGGTAATAAATATTACTTACTGTAACAATTATAGCCATAGTTTGAGCATCTTATGTGTAATTATGTGGTGTTACATATTAAATATGTGATACGAAATATAAATATTAATCTTTTACTTATATGTATTACAACATCGTTCTTACGGTGACCTATTAGACACAATAAACGACTAAGATTAAAAGAAATATAATAATCAAGTGAAAACTGTCAAGGAAAACATAGGGATATAATAATAATAGTTTTTATTGATACATATACTTATACAATACATAGTAAAATTAAATTACACAAGCAGTAACGAGAAGACAAAAATAATACAAATCTTGTAATATAATATAATATGATCACTAAGAAATTTTGTAATATGCATATTTAAAGCACAACTTTACAATATTTATACTCACTAGTCGATATTTGCAGGAAACCTGTGCATTTTGTTAACTTCATCGTGCCCAAACCCGCACACTAAACACTTGGACACCATATTTGTATCAACATATAATGAATACGATGTACGATAAAGGATTGCAAAAATATGTCAAACGTGTCAAACTTGAAATGTAATTTTGAATGACATATAACCATAGCATAACAAACATTTCAATTGACGCTAGCGCCATCTCATCTCCAATCTCAGTGAATCTGACAAAGATGGTAGAGTATTGAAATTTACGTTTGCTAAACAAGGATGAGTACTCTGGATAAAATCTAGGATTAAGTTGCCGGTCTCGATTGTTTAGTCTGTGCTTAAACGTCAAAAATGACATTTCATAACTTTCTTTCAAAATGACACAAAATATTAATTAAAAATATTTCTAGATTAAATTTTAAAATTTAGGCTTCGAGATTCATTGAGTCACTATTACGACTATCTGTATGCCAAATTTCACGGCGGTAAGTGCCATAGCTGCGTCTGGACATAACACACACGCGCACATACACTTTCTTCTATAACTATAGATTACTGAAAATATCTCGTTAGGTGAACATTCACAACTTTGTTGCAGGAAAGCTGATTTCGGTTACATTAACATTTGTTAATTTCCCTCTAATTATTTATTCAATTAGATAAATAATATTAACAATCACGATGTATTTTCGCAAATGCGCCCATCCTAAAAGCCATTTGTTCAAACAATCCTGGGGTCAGTGTTTCCTAGTGTTAACGGAGATTATAATTAGCATGGCATTAATGTTTTATTTGATAATTACGCGCAGTAAGCATACGGCCCAACTGGTGTCGTCCAAGTTACACCATGCGGTTGTATTTAAACAGTCGAAAAAAAGCAAGAATAAATTATGTATGAACACGTCCGTGCATCAAAACCGGTAGATAGTTTGTCTACATTGTATGCACATATTGGTGTATGAATAGATGTCAGTGCCCTCATGACTTCTATATAGACCGAGCAAGTGTCAAAATTCTATGCTAAAAACAATACATCAATATACTGAGTCACTATCCGACGTCTTCTTCAATCATAGGCATCGCTGTACTGAACTGTTAAATATCTAAATTATGTTTGCTAAAAATTTTACTATAAATTTTACATCATTCAGTTTCCGTGTATTGCTATCAAAAACAGATTAATACAGCATTTCGATGATAATCTTCTTATTTCCATTTATATCCTTAGTGCACAAAAAATGACAAGATGTTTCAGCAATAGGGAGTCAAGTACATTAATATGCTTTTTCTATTTCGGTGTAAGAAAGTTCACTTTACGACACCCGTTTTGGTTGCATAAAGTATTACTTTAGCGCACGCTAATTTTATTTTCTTGAGGTTGATAACAAAAAAAAATGCAACCAAATCATATTTAAATGTCAAATATAAGATTTTAATCACAGACTAAACAACCAAGACCGGCAACTACTTGGAAAAAAATATCCAAGATCTTCTATCCTTGTTACACATTAGTGAACTTGTACGAAGATGGCGTTAGCAGCATATTGGCGCGGAATTTGAAATGAGCTTGTTTTTAGATTATGTGTATTTAATACGTTATTAATGTAATAGAAAAATACACACAACTATTGTACAAATCATATATACCCTCTTGTACGTTTAAAAAATACGAATACTTAGATTTTATTATTGACAGAAATCTCTGTTTATTACTTACAGAATATAATGCATGAAATCAGTCTAACGCCTAGCGGCTCGTTTTCTAAACTGAACGCGTGCGCAAAAAACATGTCTTATGAAACTTGTATTTTAATATACTATTTTGCACACTTGTTCAATACTCTTCTTCAAAAAATTTGTCCAATAATAACTTCAAAATAAGCCTCAATAAAATATTTGAACATTCATTTTAAACAGAAACAGAAAAAAGGGTTGAACAGTGTTTGAAAATAATGTTGAAACATTAATGACACAAAAAAAAAACAACTTAAGTAATTCGTCTGCACCTCCTAGATTGTCTAAATCTGGGTCAACATCAGCCATATTCTGTGTAGGCAAGTTCGCATAAAAATCTTTAGCGCCGCGATCAATTTTATCGAAAAAATATACCAAATTTTCCTTTTTATTGACTGAAATAGATACTGGTTGCTTGTAATGACGTGCGTGGGAGTTCATAATTTATTGGCATTTCTGTGTTTTTTTCTTTGGTAACTCATTCGCTTAAAATCCGTTAAATTATTAAGAGCAGTTCTATCAAACCAAAATCTTTACCAAATCGTAGCCATTTTATGTACCGAAAGTTGATATATTCTTGGGCACAATCAACTTTTACTTTCTTATACGTAGTACAAGGAAGTATTGTGATGATGAAAACTTTCGACCTCGAGATTTTTGCAGACGTCCACGTTTTGATGTCCCCTGATACCGAAAAAGTGGTTTTTAAAAAATGTCTGTGTGTGTGACCACGATAGCGGTCAAACCGCTATAGCTATCAATTCCAAATTTTGTATTTACATGTATAATCTCCCTCTTGGGATCTGATGAGATTTTCAATAAAATCGGTAGACCGGAAGTAGCAATTTACTTCAATGAAAAAATTGAATTTTGCCAATATTTTGTCAACTACTAATTTTAAACAAATTTATAAAGAATTCATATGTACTTAGAATTAAGTTTGAGACAAATTGTCTTAAAAAGTTTTTCGAAATTCCAACCGGAAGTAGGTCTTTTACTCTTATCGATAATCAGTTTTTTGCGAATATCTCGCAAGTCATGCTTTTTAGACAAGTATGTTACGAGTATAAAAGTATTTAGAACATAATTTTTAATATCTTTTGTATAAAAAAAATGTCAAAATTCAGACCGGAAGTACCACTTTTACTCTTATCGAATAGCGATTTTTTGCAAATATGTCGCAAGTTATGCATTCTATATATATTTATCAAGAGTACAAAAGTATTTAAAAAACTGGATTTACAATTTTTTTTGTATATATGAAATTTCAAAATTCAGACCGGAAGTAGCACTTTTACTCTTAGCGAGTAGCACATTTTTTCGAATATCTTGCAATGTATGCATTCTATAGCGATTTATTAAGGGAATGAAAGTACTTAGAATAGGATTTTGAATAAGTTTTGTATAAAAAAATTCTTAAAATTGTATAGTTTGAACTGCTCATACGTATAAGAAAGTCGTGTGGTGGCCACGCCTCATTTTTTCTTTTGTAAATATTTCTTAAACAAACCTGGAAAATCGAGAAAATGGTCTTGCGCCATTATTTTTCGAGTACCTCAAATCTATTATTTTTAGCTACAGTCCTAACTAATTGAAACCAATCCCTTGGAAGTTAAATAGGAGGGAGGGGTGCGTTAATTTTTTTTTTTTCGATAAGAGAATGGTCGGAATCACATTCCATGTGAGTGTGTCTCGCAATTAGAAATTTGTGTTCTATAGTTTCCAAGGTGGGGTAATATTTCAGTACGCACATAAACATAGCAATTACATTTGAATTTTTATTCAGTCCCCTGCAGTATTAGTCATGACGCAATTTCCATCGATCCCCTTTTCCCCCATTTTTCACCCCACATGTAATGGACAGCCTGTACAGAGACACAATCATGTATGGTTAAACTATATACAGAACATTTATAGAAGATTTCTACTGATGTCAGCAAAGGAGTAGGTAGCATTTGTTGAAAATTGAACGTGAATACTTTCATGTGAGTAGACTCTTTTCCGATATTTCTATCTTCGGGTTTCCTCTGATAAGCGAGATCGACTTCGATATGATGCTGTTTGAGTTTCTTTTCAACTTTCGCTCTTATGCTATCCTCTTTTGATCTTTTAAGAATGGCCAAGGAATCGCAAGCGCTACAAGTGTCTAAAGCAGGCTTCTTAAATTTTATGTCACTTTTGGCGAACATCTTTCGGTAAGTTCAAAAAGATACAGGGTGTTCTTCAGCTCTTTGATAGACTTCATACATAATGGGTAAGTTAAGATGTCTGGCTAGATATTTCCTATTAGTGTGCCGACGTGTATAGTGGAACTCATAGGAAGCGAAGGATAATATGCGATTCCTTACTTTGTCCAAAGCCTCTTCACTAAGGCTATTTGTTGGGTGTTTCGCCCCCAGATCTCCATTTGGCACCCCTAATGGGGATTCAATTTCATTTCTAACTGCCGCGTATACAAATTTAATTGTTTCGTCTAAGATATTTAAAAGAAGAGGTTTGACCACCACACGACTTTCTTATACGTATCTGCAGTACGCATTTTTTAAATGGTATCCTCTTAAAAAGATTGTTCCGAATGAATAATTTGCGATATACAATTCCGCTCTCCGATGAAGTGCTGTTCGATAAAGGAAAAAGTGTTACTTCCGGTCCGAATTTTGAAATTTCATTTATACAAAAGAAGTCTAAATTCAGCTCTAAATACTTTTGTACTGTTGATAAATATAAATAGAATGCATAATTTACGACAATATTTGCCAAAAATCTCAATACGATAAGAGAAAAAGTGTTATTTCGGGCCCGAATTTTGAAATTTCATTTATACAGAAAAAATTCTAAATCCAGCTCTAAATACTTTTGTACTGTTGACAAATATATATAGAATGCATAATTTACGACATATTTGCAAAAAATCGCAATACGATAAGAGTAAAAGTGTTACTTCGGGCCCGAATTTTGAAATTTCATTTATACAAAAAATATTCCAAATCCAGCTCTAAATACTTTTGTACCCTTGATAAATATATATAGAATGCATAATTTACGATATATTTGCAAAAAAACGCTATTCGATAGGAGTAAAAGTGTTACTTCCGGTCCGAATTTTGAAATTTCATTTATACAAAAAAAGTTTAAATTCAGCTCTAAATACTTTTGTACTGTTTATAAATATAAATAGAATGCATAATTTACGACATATTTGCCAAAAATCTCAATACGATAAGAGAAAAAGTGTTACTTCGGGCCCGAATTTTGAAATTTCATTTATACAGAAAAAATTCTAAATCCAGCTCTAAATACTTTTGTACTGTTGACAAATATATATAGAATGCATAATTTACGACATATTTGCAAAAAATCGCAATACGATAAGAGTAAAAGTGTTACTTCGGGCCCGAATTTTGAAATTTCAATTATACAAATAATATTCCAAATCCAGCTCTAAATACTTTTGTACCCTTGATAAATATATATAGAATGCATAATTTACGATATATTTGCAAAAAAACGCTATTCGATAGGAGTAAAAGTGTTACTTCCGGTCCGAATTTTGAATTTTTTTTTTATACAAGAGATATTTAATATTAATAATATGCTTTATTTTAGTTCTCGCTACAATGCATAATATCACAAACATAATATAGAGGGTGAGTTTTTTTGAATGTTTAGCATTGGGATCTCAGAAACTACTGGAGATAGAAAAAGGCTTAAATGGGGAAAGATGCGCAGTTTTACGAGTTTGATTTAAAACTGCTTTTGTTTCTCCGATAACTTTCATGGCTTATTAGATATTCAAAGAAAACTAAATTTTACGATTTTCTTTAAACATGCTTAGCATCGTTAATAGTAATTTTAGAGAAAAAGTGTTCAGACAAAAGTTTTAGATAATTTTATGCCAAATAAAACTATGTAGGTAATATTTTTTTTTCGTTCACCATTATCGAGTTATGACACAAACTTGTGTTTTTTTTTTAATGTGTGTGGTAGTGCAGGTAATGCAGTGTGTAGTGTTAATCATTAAAAAGCTTATTTTTTGTTGATTACAATGATATAGGTTTGATATGGTTATTTTAAAAAGTAAAGAGGATATAGACATTTCTATGATTGTTCACTTTACAAGATATAAACTTAAAAAAAAAAAATGTTTGGTGTTTTGGATTTCAAAAAAAAAAAATCTTATTTTTTGCTGATTACAATGATATAAGGTTTGATATTGTTATTTAAAAAAACCAAAAATCTGAGTTACAATAGTGTTCCTTGGAGCAGTAGAGATAAATATACTAACATTGCTTTCACGTTGAGTCACAGAAGTGAGAGCTGTTAATTTTTACTTTGAAGTCAAGTTAATTGTCAAACATTGACAATTAACTATTAATTAATTTAATTGTAACTTAACTATAAGCGGTGCAAACGGCCGTTAATCATAAGTTTGCATTGGCTATTGAATTTTTTAACGTAGAAAAGCGTGATATGGTTGAATGTTACATTCAGTGCCAGAAAAATTCTGCTAGAGCTGCTGAAGTTTATTTTGAAAATTATTTTGATTGACGTCAGCCGTCGCTACCTACTTTTAAGAGATTATGGGATAATTTAGCAGATTATGGTTCGTTCGTTAAACCAAAATCAAAAAAAAAGGATGGATGAAGATAGAGAAATAAATATATAAGCATGTGTCACTCAGAATCCATCTACATCGACCCGACAAATTTTAACAGAAATGGGTTCCTCTCAACGCACTATTGTCAAGTGTTGAAGAAGCATAAATTTCGTCCCTACAAATTATCAGTATCACAAACTTTACATGAAGGTGATAACATCAGACAAATAGCTTTTTGTAGATGGTTTAAAGATCAGTGTCAAAACGATCCACACTTTTCAATGAAAATATTATGGACTGATGAATCTCGTTTCACAAATTGTGGAATGTTTAATAGGCACAATGAGCACATATGGTCTCAAACAAATCCACTTCACGTTGAACATAGGAGACCACAAATTGGGTTTAAGGTTTGGTGTGGTGTTATAGGATCAACTGTTCTTCCTCCTTTTTTATTGATGGATCACTAATTGGCAATCGTTATCTTAATTTTTTACAACATTTCGAAGAAATGTTATATAATTTAAATTTAAGAAATCGAGCAATGCTGCAATGGTTTCAACATGACGGAGCGCCTCCGCACAATCAACTGAATGTTAGCAATTATTTAAATTTGAACTTCCCTAATCAATGGATAGGACGAAATGCACCCATTGAATGGCCGGCTAGATCCCCTGATTTATCAGTTTTGGATTTTTTCTTGTGGGGTGTACTAAAGGACACAGTATACAAAAGAACATATGAAACAATCGACGATTTAAGAGAAGCTGCCTTAGTTGCTTTTAATAACATCGATAGGCGTAAAGTACGCAATGCTACAAATTCTGTTGTGAAGAGATGCAATTTGTGTATTAATAATAATGGATGTATCTTTGAACATTAATAAAAGTTCTTATAGTTTTCATTTTATTAGGTACTACATAAGATTTCAAAATAAGTTTTCGTTTGGTTTGTATTTTATCAGTTCGAAATTCAATTGTTTTCCATAAAAACCATAAAAATATCTATATCCTCTTTATTTTTTAAAATAACCATATCAAACATTACCTATATCATTGTAATAAGCAAAAAATAAGCTTTTTAATGATGTCAAAACCAACTATGGTTTCCATTTAAAAAAACACAAGTTTGTGTCATAACTCGATAATGGTGAACTAAAAAAAAATATTAGCTACATAGTTTTATTTGGCGTAAAATTATTTAAAACTTTTGTCTGAACACTTTTTCTCTAAAATTACTATTAACGATGCTAAGCATGTTTAAAGAAAATCGTAAAATTTAGTTTTCTTTGAATATCTAATAAGCCATGAAAGTTATCGGAGAAACAAAAGCAGTTTTAAATCAAACTCGTAAAACTGCGCATCTTTCCCCATTTAACCCATTAGTGCATAAGATCCGATATATCGGATGAGCATATTTTCAGGCGCCAAACAAATATAAACCTAACCTCACTATTTTGAGGTGTCTAACCATACATCTACAAGGTTGTTCTTGTGTCCTAAATTGAATCTTGCCTTATTTGAACAACATTTTGTCGCTCATAGTAAACTTTGGTAGCTATGGATCCTTCTTTGTATTCCACTCGGCACGGAGGGTAAGTAATTATTTTGTTATTTTTTACATATCTTATTTCTTACCGAATTATGCATATATAATTACTTAATAAAGTTCATCAGATATGTTAACATTAATTGATTTCATATAATTATGCAAAATGCAGAAATATGAGCACTTATTTTTTAGATCCGATATATCGGATTCTGTGCACAAAGTGAAGTGGACTCAATATTTTTGAATATTTGGATTCTGATTAGAAGTGATTTATTCATTGTTTTTTTTATACTTTAGGTTGACTTTGGCTGAACTCCTTGATGAAATTGAAAAGGATGACATACATCAGGCAATAGATATTTATGGTGAACCACCAGATGATGGTCAAGATACTGAGTGTGACACTGACGGAAGTGATGATGAGCATGAAGGAAATCTCAATCATCTGGGTCCAAGGATGTTGAGAACTAAATGCGAGTATGTAACACACAGCAACAATAATGATGATGAGCAGTTCGACTCTAGTGATGAAGAACCTTTATCTAAATATTGTCGTACAAATGATGCAGCTAAACGTGCATCAAAAAAACAAAAATGTAGTTACCTAAAATGGAAAAAGGCTGAACCATCTTTTACCATAAACACCAACTGCATTGAAAAACCGCCTTCACAAGAAGCAGTTTCAGCTAAAACTCCACTAGACTTCTTTGAACTTTTTTTTACCGACCAACTTCTTGACAAAATATTAGAGCAAACAAATTTATATTCGTCTCAAAAAAACAATGTTCTCAATGTGGTGAAAGATGAAATAAAAGTAATTATTGGTGGATTATTACTTTCTGGATATGCTAAATATCCCAACAAAAGGATGTTTTGGTCTGAAAGTAGTGACGTACCTACAATTTTGAAAAACAGCATGAGAGTCAACAGATTTGAACAAATTATAAGAAATTTTCATATCTATGATAATAGCAAAATAGATCCACAAGATCGTCTATACAAATTGAGACCGCTCATAAAAGAACTGAATGAACGGTTTCAGATGCATGGTGGTTTACAGGAAAACATTTCAATCGACGAGTCTATGATTCCTTACTATGGTCGTCATTACGCTAAACAGTACATAAAAGGAAAACCAATTAGATTTGGATTTAAAAATTGGGCTCTTTGTACTAATACCGGATACATGATTTCATTTGAAATTTATACCGGAAAAAGCGATAAAGAAAATAAATTTGGAATTGGAGGAGACGTTGTGGTATCCCTGCTTGCATCAGCAAATATTCCTCCAAATGAGGGATATAAAATATATTTTGACAACTATTTTTCTTCTGTAGCACTTTTTCAGCATTTGACAGAAAAGGGTTATTGTGCTTCTGGTACAATACAGGACCGCAGAATTGCCAAATGCCCTCTAAAAAGTAAAGCAGAAATGCAAAAACTGGAAAGATGTTCATATGATTATCGAAGTGACAAAGACAACACGGTTTGTTTAGTCAGATGGAGAGATAACAAAGTGGTTACTTGTGCCACAAATTTTGACACTGCTACAGAAGGTAGATGTTCCAGATGGTCAAAAGTAAAAAAAAGGTAAAATCGCCGTACCTCAACCGCAACTTTTTGCAAAATATAACAATGGCATGGGAGGTGTCGATAAGATGGATCAATTGGTGGCGTGCTATCGCACCAGAATGCGGCAAAAGAAATGGTGGTGGCCGATCTTTTGTTATTTACTAGACGTATCAACTGTAAATGCGTGGCTCCTGATGAAGCAGTTAATACCGAATGATAAGGATTGTTACTCACTTTTAAATTTTAGACGATATATAGCCGTTACACTACTCACAACATACGGAAAACCATCTAACAAAGGAAAGACTGTGCCCGATCCTAGAATTGAAATACGTTATGATGGACGCGATCATTGGCCGGAGTATGTAAATACCGAACGCTTGTGTCGATTCTGTGGAGGGAAAAGCAAATTTATTTGCACTAAATGCAAATTAGGCCTTCACCCAAAAATATGTTTCAAAAGTTTTCACACATTTTAAATGAGCTTTCCGCACAGAATCCGATATATCGGATGCCAAAAATTTTCTTTATTTTAATAGAAAAAATTAATTTTGTGTTACAATGATCTTTATTCTCTATTAAATACGCAATAAATACAAAAACCACAAAATTTTGTTTTTTGGTAAACCTTATGCACTAATGGGTTAAGCGTGTTTCTATCTCCAGTAGTTTCTGAGATCCCAATGCTAAAAATTCAAAAAAATTCACCCTATATATTCTGTAGAACTAAAAATCACAGGGTGATAGTTCAAGGTTATATATTAACCCGTGATCTTCCACTATCACCCTGAAACACAAAGAAAATCTACCAATAAAACAAGAACAATGTTTTTGCCTAATTCTAACTTAAAGTAACTTAACCTAATGTGATGCGCAATAAGAAAATCAAAATAAAATTAAAACATATATATCGTATCCAAAACCTATACATTTGTAAAATCTGATCAATATCCATCCAGAAAAAGAAAGAAGAAGAAGAGAATAAATGAAAAATAAATGATCGAGAGATTACTAACTTACTTATTGGTCCCAGACTAGACTTTAACATATTATACTGGAACTAGAAAAATAAGTAAAATTTTTTCAAATTTATTATCATTTTTCATGAAATCTCAGTTAAATATCTGTTTGAGCTATCTAGCTTGTTCTTGCCACTGCAGGAGTTGGTTGTATGCGGAAGAGTTCGCGGAGCAGAAAGAGCACAATTCTTCCTGACACGTCGCCGCCTTCGTAACAACAAAAACAACGGGAGACAAGCGCACAACAGCAACGACAATAACAAACGACGGCGTCCAGTCTCGCGCGCCCTTGTGTGTATCACACACGGGCACATATACGTATCGATGGGCTGACGCAAAACTGGGGAAGTGCATAAACGTATAAGCTTCCACGATTCTAATCGACATGGGCACGATATGTTGAGAGAGAAAAGATAAGATCTTCCGTGTTGTGTTTCTTTAATGGTGTAAGGCTGCGGCACACGAGCAGAGTCGATCGCGCGCTGAAATTGAGAATGTCGGAAATAATGGCTTAGTTAAATTAGAAGCTATGACATGTTCGTATCGCCGATAAATAGTTGGAGGAGGGGAAAAAGGAGGAAGAACGCTGCGCCAGGATCGCTCGATGGATTTCTTTCTGATTTATGCTGCGTGATAAGGACTATAAGATCTCGTTAGTGGATTAGATAACGTTAATTGTCGATTTGTTTAAACGATTAAGGTAGTATCTTTGAATTAAACAGAACGGTTTCATTAACTGTTGGTTTTTTATATTTAAATTGTCCATTTCTTTGACATCATATAGGATTATATAGGAGAAAATATATAATATTAATTAAGTTATTATATTTTTTCTCCTACAACACTTCTAATTTAACGAAATTTTATATGAAAATAAATAATTTCGTAACAGTAATAGTAGTAGATATTAATGGGGTACCTATATACTCATAATACTAGTAATAAATAAAAATATTTGTCTAGCGCTCTTACAATTAAAGAACTTGTATATACATAGTGATAAAACGATGTTACACTTGTAATAGTAAGGCCCCTTAGTTGGTCGCCATATGTAATAGTACGGTGTTTAAAGTTACGTAAAAATGACTAAAATGCCCCCAAAGTGGGGTGTTCAGATGTAATAATACAAATTTAAATAATATAATTAAAATGACTCAAATAAATAAAATGACTTATTGAATGCTCCGCGTAATTAGCTCAGGTAAATAGTTCGGTTTTGCATAAGACTCTTAATTTCAAGACGGTTCAGGTATTTAGACACTAAGATTATTTTTCTGCACGTACTATTACTTCTTTTTTTTATAGTCCAAATTTCTTATATTAAGGTAGACAAATAATACGCAAAAGGATATTTAAACATTATTAATATATTGATTATAACACCATCAACACAGATCAGGTTACAAACGAATGTTACAGAACAAAACACAATTCAAATGGTAGGTCTCAATACAACTTACGCATCAATTACAACATGGGCAAATATAATAAACAACAATGCAATGACGCTTTACCTATACAGTATACCATGGATTTAAGTAGATGCTAATTGAATTGTTTTATAAAAAAAACATGCATGATATAGGCCTTAAATTTGTTTATTTGATGGGTACCTTTTGTTTTTCAGATGCGGTGACCATGAAACGGTGTTTTCTCGGGCAGCTTTCCCAGGGTAGATTGAAATCGTCCTCTCCTTTGTCTGGAGCTACGGCACACACGTGTTTTAATAGAATTTTTTACTTCACTTGGCCCACTATTTGTTTTATTAAAACTTATAACTGTTTTCTCACTAGGCTTTTTCTTTTACTTTTAACTAATGCGTAGAATTTCTATATTTGTATTCGCACTGTTAGCCTATGAGATCGTTCCCTTTTCTTGGGTGCGGTCCAGTGTTATTTTACTTAACGGGACCTGCAAACCTACTTATGCACGGGCTAGGGAGCGTCTGACTCTTCCTCCTTACTTAAGGCATGTCGCACCGTATTCTTTTAGGGAATTCCCCGAGCCACTTATGTACTTTACTTCTATTCAAACTCTCTTCGTGAGAACATGCACTCGCAAAATATGTAGCGTTCAAGGTTGCCCACGTGTTGATTGTACACACACCGTTTCTTGTTAATGCCGCCTAAACTCTTGTCTGAATTTGATAACATTGGCGCCACTTGAGTTTCTTGCACACAGATACACCTACCCACTATTTCTTTCGTACATATACAGAATTTATATAGAAACATTTTAAACAGGAATATAATAATTTAATACAAATAAATGAATAATACATGTTTCCTGATCTGTGTTGATTTATTATCTACCTTAATTTCATAATATACATTACCCTAATATAATATCTTGGATGTTATATTATATTTATATTTTATTCATTATATACAGGGCCTACCGTTACACACTATAATGAACAGGGCACGGACACAAGCGAGTCATGACTCATCGCCCATGGGCCCACTATTGAAATGTTGTATTTTTAAAGAGGTTTCAATTTTATTTATATAATTGGATAACACGTGGCTGGTGATTATAAAATACAAAATACCCTACTATTTGTTCATTTTCTCTTCTGTAAGACTTGTTGTCTTTGAATTAAGTACATCCTTGTAGATAGAAAACGTCTTTTCTACATCGCAACTGGTTATATTTACGTAATGGAAATATTCTTTTATTTCAGCGTATTTAGCATACACAATTGCCACAATGTTATTAAACCTGGATTTCTATTAAAAACTATGTCTAAGTCACTTGGAATTATTAATAGCCACATCTAATGTGGTTAATCCATTTTTACTTTCTTATACGTAGTATAAGGAAGTAATGTGAAATTTTCGACTTCGAGATTTTTGCAGATATCCACGTTTTGAAGTCCCCTGATACCGAAAAAGATGTTTTTAAAAAAATGTCTGTGTGTCTCTATGTGACCACGATAACCGCTCTAGATATCAATTCCAAATTTTGTATTTACGTGTCTAATCTCCCTCTTGAGATCTGAGTAGTTTTTCAGTAAAATCGGTAGACCGGAAGTAGCAGTTTACTTCAGTGAGAAAATTAAATTTTGCCAATATTTCGTCAACTACTAAATTTAAACATATTTATAAAGAATTCATATGTACTTGAAATTAAAATTGAGAACAATTTTATTTAAAAAGTTTTTCGAAGCTGCTACCGGAAGTAGGTCTTTTACTCCTATCGAAAATCAGTTTTTTGCGAATATTTCGCATGTCATGCTTTTTAGACAGGTACGTTACGGGTATAAAAGTATTTAAAACGTAATTTTCAATATCTTTTGCATAAAAACAATTTCAAAATTCAGACCGGAATTACCACTTTTACTCTTATCGAATAGCGATTTTTTGTCGTAAATTATGCATTCTATATGTATTTATCAAGAATACAAAAGTATTTAGTGCTAGATTTGCAATATTTTTTGAATATATGAAATTTCAAAATTCGGACCGGAAGTAACACTTTTACTCTTAGGGAGTAGTCCTTTTTTCGAATATCTTGCTAAGTATGCATTCTATAGCGATTTATTAAGAGAACAGAAGTACTTAGAATAGGATTTTGAATAATTTTTGTTTAAAAAAAATATAGTATAGATCGAAACGCTCATACGTATAAGAAAGTCGTGTGGTGGCCACACCTCATTTTTTAATTTGAGATTCGATTTTCAAAATATGTCATTAGTTTAGGCAAATTTCCAAAGTGTTCCTGAAGGAATAACAACTGATTTTTTAAATTTGGGATTTGTGTTAGTTCCTTGCACTCAGAAATACTTCGAGCATCGTCATTTAAACATGTAACGAAATTTTGTAAACTATCGAAATTCTCTGCATGAAAACTATTTCTGTGTATGTTTTAGCAAAGCTAAGTGACGATATTTTACAGACTTTGCAATAAATTTCGAAATCACTGACAATTAATTTTTATCTCAGAAAAAGTAACATAAACAACGTTCTAGATCTAAATAAATGATAACTAAAAATGTACGCGTATGTTATTGAAACATAAATATTATATTGCGAAATATAAGGTCAATATAATAAGTTTTAAAAACTCGTCACCCTTGTACCTACGTCGATGAAAAAAGGATATTATTCATAAAATTCCTTATTTTATGGCAGTTTTTTCTCTGATTCTCTGGAGTAAACAGATGTTACAGTTCGCCCTATGAATTAGTGCTATTCAGATATAATGTAAACAACACGCAGTTGTTTAGATTATTTTTTTTCACGGTTGTGGCTCCGTGGTAGTTTAGCTCGCTCGATTCCGCTCCCTACAGTAGACATTCGAGCGACAAAAAAAAAAGGTTGTAAATCATCTCGGCGCGACTGGTAAACATAGTAAAACAGTGAATCATCTCCACGCCGTATAGCGAAAGGACTAGAACGTTTCTCGTACATGTGGAGAAAAAGCTGTGCCCGTATGTTCTGGAAATCCTCGCATACGTATATAAGGCGGCTGGGTCACTGATGGATAATTAATTGCGGAGTAATTCCGGAATAAGAACTTTCTTAAGAAGTAGCCGACGCGCGTAGAAATAAATATATAAGAAATAAATATAAGTTCTTTGAAGTGGTAGCCAAAGAAATAAATAAATAGTGCCTTGTTATATAAATAGAAGTGTTATATAAATATACGGACAGAGATATTAGTAATAGAAATAAATACAAGTGTTAATGTTAAATTTATTAATGGTAGTTTTAAGTGTGATACATTAGTTTTATGTTTTTATATTGTTATATAATTTTACGTGTATAAATATACAGACTGTTTTAAATAAATAAATTGCACGAGTTGTTTATTGGAACCCGAAAACGTTACAATATCATTAAAATAATTACAAATTACATAAAACGGTAGTCTTAATAAAACTAAATAAATACAAGAATACTCCGAAAAAGAAAAAAAAAATCCAAGTAAAGTAAACGCATGAATATTTTCATGCAATAAATTTAAATACGGGAGACAAATATCCGAAGTTTATTAGCTTTCCAGTTGACCAGGCATCGATTCAATCGCTGGTGTACGTGAATCCTATAAAAGGCACACGCATTCTAAACTCGGCAAATATACCGTACATACGGCGTACCGTAAACTCTCAAATATCACCTCCCCTTAACTGAAAACTTCCCCTTAAACCATTCTAGTGTATCGACTCACCGCATGGGGCACCAGCGGACGGCGTATTTTTTTAATAAAACCTTAAGAAGCATTTATTCAAAAAATTTCACAATAAAAAAAATTAGAACATGGGAAGAATCCTAGAAAAAATGCATTTTTTGGCAATGTAAATTACATTGCCGCAACTATTTTCATTTAAAAGTAAAAAATGTTTTTTTTAACTAAAATTTTCGAAAACAACATTGCTATATTCTCTACTTATTTTCCATTCTTTTTTATAAAAGCCATTTTTAATTTAAATGAATAATAACTGTAAGAAATTGTTTAGCAAGAACGGACCGCATAGTGGGACTGATGTAGCCTCTTAAGAGAACTTGTATTGTATTAAAATATACCCTATAGAAATATGATTAATTTTGCTGTTTTTGATATTTAATATCTCTGGTTCTGACAAAAATAAAACAGCAGTTCCTGGTAAAAAATGAGGTGTGGCCACCACACAACTTTCTTATACGTATAAGCGTTTCAAATTATAGAATTTTAAGAATTTTTTTTTACAAAAATTATTCAAAATCCTATTCTAAGTACTTCTACTCTCTTAATAAATCTCTATAGAATGCATACTTTGCAAGATATCAAAAAAGTGCTCCTCGCTAAGAGTAAAAGTGCTACTTCCGGTCCGAATTTTAAAATTTCATATATACAAAAAATATTGCAAATCCAGTTTTAAAATAATAATAATAATAATAATATACGTTTATTTAGCAATTGCTATTATTTTACATTTTCTGTCATAACAATACTTTGTTGTTTACATGAAACAATGTAACCTAATAAAGAAAATAACAGTAAGCAGACTTATGGACTAATATACTTACATTACATATATTACACAATGTCAGCATCTGTCTATTAATACATACAATAAATTCAATACTAATACCAATTGTGCAACGTTTACTAACTAACTAACCTACTTTAAATTATAAATACACAACTTCTAATTTCTATAGGTAACTTATTATAACGTTTTTTTTGTCTGTACACATTTATACATAAATATTACTTATTTTTCTAGAATGTATTATAATTATGAGTCTTGCACTAAATATACTTAATTTTAGACTTTTGTGTTTCTAGAATTCGTTGATAACTAGGACAGTTTCTGCCAAATGCACTATGGTTAACATCTAAATCAATTTTTAATTTTGCTACCATTCTCATACAATTTACACACTTCTCGTCCTCACCAACACCATTAACACAATCAATTGTACAGTGTTCACCTGCACACCTACCGCATGCTTTAGTTACTGTGCAATCCCTCGCAAAATGATTATAACCTGCACAATTATAACACCTTATTGTATTTACGTATTCATAAATATCGCATTTCTTCCATCCAACATTAATTTTTTCTTTCTGTAGTATTTTCCTAAATATATCCGATTTTACATCAATTATTATGTTACCATAGTTCATTTTCCGCTTGCTGAGATACTTCCTATTTATTTTTACTTTTTCCTTTATATCACTTCCTAGTGTTTTTAGGTCATTTAGATTAACAATTGCGCACATAATATCCTCTGGCTGCATGTCAATATATTCTTTTTCCACTCCTACTATAATAATCTGTGGATCTTTAAGCTTAGGATCTAACACATCATATTTATTTCCCAATTCTTTTTTCATATGATTTTTCAATTTTTCTTTAGAAGTAGTATCACCGCAACTAACCAAAATACCACGTTTTCTTATATTTTTTATTGTCTCTACACTTACAGACATTTTAGTACTCTTGATAAATATATATAGAATGCATAACTTACGACATATTTGCAAAAAATCGCTATTCGATAAGAGTAAAAGTGGAACTTCTGGTCTGAATTTTGAAATTCTTTTTATACAAAAGATATTGAAAATTATGTTTTAAATACTTTTATTCCCGTAACGTACTTGTCTAAAAGGCATGATTTGCGAAATATTCGCAAAAAACTGATTTTCGATAAGAGTAAAAGACCTACTTCCGGTAGGAATTTCGAAAAACTTTTTAAATAAAATTATTCTCAATTTTAATTTTAAGTATATATGAATTCTTTATAAATTTGTTTAAATTTAATAGTTGATGAAATATTGGCAAAATTCGATTTTTTCGCTGAAGTAAACTGCTACTTCCGGTCTACCGATTTTACTGAAAAACTAATCAGATCTCAAGAGGGAGATGACACACGTAAATACAAAATTTGGAATTGATACCTACAGCGGTTTGACCGCTATCGTGGTCACACACACACACAGAGAGAGAGAGAGAGAGAGAGAGAGAGAGAGAGAGAGAGAGAGAGAGAGAGAGAGAGAGAGACATTTTTTAAAAACCACTCTTTCGGTATCAGGGGACTTCAAAACGTGGACATCTGCAAAAATCTCGAGGTTGAAAATTTTCATCATCACAATACTTCCTTATACTACGTATAAGAAAGTAAAAGTTGTATGATGATGCCTACAAACAAATGCATAAGTTACAGCATTAAAAAACAATTTACATTTTTTTTAATTGACCACGCTTTTGTCGGTTTTGACCATTATCATTTCGGCTTATTTAGTATTTACTCACTGAAAATATTAATTTCACAATAAAAATAAATCCATAATATCAACCGTAATTATAGTAATTCGTGTAAATAACTCACAATCGATCTGTAAACCGCCACCACCATATTATTACAAACCCAAGAAGCCATAATAAAATATTTCATTGCACAAAATTACTCCACTCACGGCCTGACTCCGACCGAACGATAACGAAGCCAATAAAATCCTTCCTCCTTGCAATGGTGCATGTATACACCACAATAATTATGACATATATGTTCACGTGCTATAATTTATGATATCACGTTACCTTCTCTCGGAATGTCAGTCATATAAAACTATCTCTTAACCGGAATGGTGAGCAAATAAATTACCTCCGTTCCGTTTCCATTCTCTGTTCTCTTCTCCCTTAACAGAAGCCGAAGAAATCCCAAAGAGATTGTACTTAATCAATACATGTCACATGAACTGGATGGAATTTAAAAAACGAGGAAAAATAGAAAATTCCTCTTGCAAAGTGTTTCGTTTTTTTTCTTCATTTTTTCGTCGTCCTCAGTTCTCAAGATGACGTTACATATTTATTTCTTTATTTTTTTTGGAATTATCGTTCTAACATATTGACATCGGTCGTGTTGCTCGCAGAAAGAAATTTACATAGTTTAGCAAGGTCAACCGGTTCGTAAAAATCATCAACACGACGCTGTCGGATATTATGTAAAATGCAGCGAGTTTTGATATTATAATGTGTTAATAAAATGTCTAGCTGAAGTTTACCATTTATCTAGTTTTGATTGGGAAAACTTGGTCGGATAAATAAAGAAGAAAAAGAAGAAAACAATATAAGTTGTTACAACCCATAACGATATTCTGATTACGTAACGAAAAGTATGTTTAAGATAAATTATGTTTTCATTTTAAGGATGCTGTGTTTCTTTTATCAGTAGTTTTACGTAATTGTATCTTCTATTAACACTGAACAATTGTTGTTAGTGTTTGTTTAGTAGGTACCCTACATACTTCGCTAATATCAGAATTATTCAAGGGCGTATATTTTCGTGGTGAACAATGAGACAAAAATGTCTTTATTGCAAAAAAACCAGAGGTTCCCAAGTTATACAATTTGACGTTAATAATAATAATTAGGGGCGGACATGACCGGTTTAAACTACGACAAAGTTACAACGGAGCAAAGAAATAATGTAAACAACACCCACTTACTGAATAGCACTAATTCATATGGTGAACTGCAACATCTGTTTACGCCCGAGAAATGCCCGAGAATGAGAGCAAAAAATGCCGATAAAATAAGGAATTTATAAGTAAAATCTTTTCCATATCGGCATAGATAGGAGAGTGAGGGGTTTTTAAAATTTATTATATTTACCTTATATTTCGTAAGAGAAATAATGTAAATATGTATATACTTACTGTTATTTAGTTTACGCGTACATTTTTAGTTATCGTTTATTTATGTAGGAACTTTAAATGTTGGATGGAGAAAATGTAAAGTATACGAATACCTAAATATTATAAGATGTTTTAAGTGTGCTGGATATGGTCACTTCGCTAAAGAGTGCAGGAATAATGAAATATGTGGTAAATGTGCAGAAGAACATAAAACAAACGAATGTCAAAATGAAACAGGTAAATGTATTAATTGTACGAAAGTTTCTGAAAAGCTTAATATAAAGATCGACAGCAGCCATTCTGCATATGACTTAAACTGCCCATACTACACAAGATTACTAGAAAAAGAAAGAAATAAAGTAAAATACATATAGCAATCAAAGCTGGATTACTCTCACAAAAAAAGACAAATTACTGTTTTTAATTGTCAAGGATTTCTGAATAATAAAGATTTGATAGTTGATTTAATAAATCGGTGGGAGCCGCTAATAATAGGGTTAGTTGAAACCCACGTTGATAAAGATGTAATAGATAAAGAAATAGCCATAGATGGTTATGAAACGATAAATGCGACAACGAATAATAGAAGAACGGGTGGCATATTAGTATATATAAAGAAATACTTATATTATGACGTAAAGAATATTTTTGTTTGTGATTGTCTGTGGCTAGTATCTGTTGAGACAAAAATACATAATCAAAAATACTTGTTAACATTTATTTATCATCCACCACAAAAATTGGATAATATATTTATAGAATATCTTGAAAATCTGGTAGATAACATATTTGATTTCGATGGAAACATTTTAATAATGGGTGATTTCAATATTGATTATAAGAGAGATACATATTACAGTTTGAAAATTAGAGACATCTTATATAGAGCAGCTCTGTATCAAGTTGTATCGGTACCAACAAGGATTACTAATACTAGTGAAACAATTATTGATTACGTTGTAACTAATAGGAGAGACATTACCTTTGAGGTTCACTTGACACCTAAAATTAGTGATCACAATATTTTGACCGTTGATACACAAGAGCTAATGAATACAGAACATATAAAAAAGTTTAAAATTAGAAGTTATAAGAACTACAACGTTAATGCCTTTCATGAGAGGATACTAAGTTGTGAGTGGTCGAATAATACTAGAGAGGTGAATATTTTGGCTAGACAATGGTTAATGATAATTGAGGCAGCAGTGCAGGAATTAAGTCCAATCATTGAAATAACCGTAAGATCTGGTTTTCCAAAAAATAAATGGATAAACGCAGAAATTATACAAGAAATGAATATAAGAGATAATAAATACAAACTTGCAGTGATAACCAAAAATGAACAACATTGGGAAGAATATAAACGCAGTAGAAACAAGGTCACTGGATTAATTAGATCAGAAAAAGAAAAATATTTTGTAAGAGTATTAGACAAGAATAAATATAATCACAGAACATTATGGAAGAATCTAAAAACCCTTCTTCCTGGGAATGATGAATTATGTGACAAAGCAATAATTTTTGAAGACAAAGAAATCAGTAATAGCTTTGAAATATGTGAAAATTTCAATAAATATTTTGTGACGAGTGTGGATGATATTGTGGCTGCTATACCAAAGAAAGTAAGTTTGGTGCATAACGACAATACCGGTAGTTATGATAACGGGTTCTGTAATTTCGAAAACATCACAATGTATGAATTAAAGAATATATTAAAGGAACTCAACAATACAGGAGATGCAGCTGGAAATGGCATTAACACATCCTTGTTGAAAGATGCATGTCTAGTAACTGCGAATAGATTGTTAGATGTATTAAATCAATCACTAAAGAGTGGAGTATTTCCTGAAGGATGGAAGACATCATACATTATACCAGTGCCAAAGGTGAATGGGTCACGAAAATGCGTGGAGTTTCGCCCAATAAATACAGTGCCGGTGTATGAGAAAGTCTTAGAACGTGCAGTAAAAAATAGACTTAGTTCATATTGTAATGACAATAATATAATAAGCAAAGACCAGTCGGGTTTTAAAGAAGATCATTCATGTGAAACATTATTAGTGAATTTAATTGATAAGTGGTTAAAAGAACTGGATAAAGGTAACATTATCTTAGCAGTTTTTTTGGATTTTCGTAGAGCCTTTGAAACAATAAATAGAGACACTTTAATTAAAAAACTGGAATCAATAGGTGTAGGTGGTACAGTTCGAAATTGGTTTTCTAGCTATTTAAATAATAGGACACAAATAGTAAAATATAATAATAGTGTATCAAGTGCGATAGAAACTAGGTATGGAGTGCCCCAGGGAACTGTTTTAGGCCCCGTTCTATTCAATATTTACGTGAATGATATGTCGTCGTGTGTCGGCCGCTGTGACGTGTGTATGTTCGCGGATGATACAATGCTCTGCGTATCAGGCGATGATATGGAAGATATGGTTAAAGTGATGAATGAAGAGCTGGAAGCGTTATATATATGGCTATGTAGAAATAGTTTAAGTATAAATATTGATAAGTCCAAGTTTATGTGTATTGGAAGTAGACATAAATTACAACACAATGATAAAGATAAGATTAAAATACTAATTAATAATGTTGAATTAGAGTCAGTAATACAAATAAAATACCTTGGCGTAATAATTGATGAAAATTTAAACTTCAAAAAACATTTAAGCTATGTAATAAGTAAGATATCTAAAAAAGTAGGGTTTTTAAATAGAATAGGTAAAAACTTGTCAAATTATGTTAAACTTATGTTATATAAATCGCTTATAGCACCACACTTTGAATATTGTTCAACAATTCTGTTCAATGCAAAGCAAAATGAGATACAACAATTACAAAAACTACAGAATAAATGTATGAGAGTAATACTGAAATGTAGTAAATATACACCCATCCAGATAATGTTGGGTGCACTACAATTAATGAACATTAGACAGAGACTAGCATATAGAGTACTCGTTTTTATACATAGAATTAAGTTAGGTCAGGCACCTTCATATTTAACGGATAAGCTAGTACAAGTAGGAGATACGCATAGTTATAGCACACGTAATGTTAAAGACTTTCATATAAGTAGATATCAACGAAGTCAAACAACAACAAGTGTATACGTTGATGGTTTGAAACTTTATAATACATTACCCAATAGTATAAAAGAATGTAATAGACTAAGTTTATTTAAGACGTTGGCTTATAAGCATATACACTTGAATTATTGACTTTAGAAGTTGGTTTGTAACACATATATCAAATTAAGTTGTTATATTTGAACATATATTTATTTATCATGTATACATAATAGCAAATTGCTAAATAAAGACATTATTATTATTATTATTATTATCTAGAACGTTGTTTATGTTACTTTTTCTGATATGAAAATGAATTGTCAGCGATTCCGAAATTTATTACAAAGTCTGTAAAATATCGTTACAGAATGCCAAAATATCGCACGTTCGTCACTTAGCTTTGCTAAAACATACACAGAAATAGTTTTTATGCAGAGAATTTCGATAGTTTACAAAATTTCGTTATATGTTTAAATGACGATGCTCGAAGTATTTCTGAGTGCAAGAAACTAACACAAATCCCAAATTTAAAAAATCAGTTGTTGTTCCTTCAGGAACACCTTGGAAATTTACCTAAACTAATCACATATTTTGAAAATCGAATCTCAAATTAAAAAATGGATTAACTAAATTAGATGTGGCTATTAATAATTCCAAGTGACTTCGGATGTGGTCTTCGGCAAAAGTTAGACGCAGGTTTTAATAGAAATCCAGATTTAATAACATTGCGGCATTTGTGTATGCTAAATACTCTGAAATAAAAGAATATTTCCAGTACGCACCTATAACCAGTTGCGATGTAGAAAGGACGTTCTCTATCTACACGGATGTACTTAATTCAAAGAGAACAAGTCTTACAGAAGAGAAAATGAACAAATAATAAGGTATTTTGTATTTTATAGATCACCAGCCACTTGTTATCCAATTATATAAATAAAATTAAAACCTCTTTAAAAATACATTTCAATAGTGCGCCCATGGGCGATGAGTCATCAACCGCTCATGTCCGCCCCCTAATAATAATAATATTTATTCAGGATAACCTGTAGGTATTAAACATATCAGTGTTAAAGATACAAAAGAAAAGAACAACACCTTCCACATATAAAAATTCCGCTGGACGAAAAATTTGAACATAAAAGCTTTTTTGCACACTATAAAATACGTTCTTTGCTAGAAACTGCTTTAACACTTTTTAAATGTTTTTAATTGTAATCTTTTACATACTGTTGGAAAATGATCATAGGATTCTGAACATCTGTATCAGTACACCTTTGTTTATAGCTGCTGTTGTTATCTAGGGTATTTTGAGCCCTGCATGTCTATTTCCAAGTGTGTTATGAAAATGATATACAGTGAAACTTCCCATAGGCGGACACTGTTCGTTCCGACAAAACTGCCCATTTAAGAGAAGTGCCCGTTTATCAGAGAAGACAAAAAAATTAAGTAGAAACGCAAAGCTAAACTTTCATTTGAACACACAGTGTAAAATTTACTTATAACTTTATTTGCTAAATAAAACTCAAACGGCTATGTGCACATTTAATATATACATACATATAATAGGAACATATGTAGATAAGGTACATATACAATTTATATACTATCTTACAAAATAATCTAAAATGGAAGTTTGCTTGTGTGTATTACATGTCAATTTTGCTTCAAAATGTAATGATAGCTGACTAAGCATACCAAACGCTTGTACATCATCTTTTTCAAAATAAAATTGTTTTAGTTTTTTTATTTCCAGTAGACCTTCTTTATACGATACTATTCTTTTCTCATAATCATTAGTTCTAGGAATTTCTATTTCATGTTCATCATCACTGTTTTGACTTTCGTTTTCTAAATTATCGGGCAAAATATGGTCTGGATTATGGTCTTCTGTATACAAATTGGCGTCAATATTAATAAATTTCTGTACATCATTACTTCCTAATTTCCCATTAGCGTCCACATTTCAGCCACTTTAGATAAAGGAATTTCATCTTCAGGATCAAATTGATCACTTTCAAACTCCTCATTTACTTCTTGAAATCCTGTTTTCTTGAAACAATTTTTAATTGTATCAGATGAGACATTATCCCATGCTTGTTTAATAAAATAAATCGCATCTAATACGCTAATATAATTGGTTAAATTATGTACAGAATCAGAACTCTCAAACTGCGATAAGATGTGTTTTAGTGTTAAATGTCGGTACCAAGTTTTGAACATCTTTATAATGCCTTGATCTAGCGGTTGGCAGTAAGCTGCGTATTTGGCGGTAAGAAAACGTGTTTAACATTTTGCAAGTGTACGTACTTAGGATGGGCAGCTGCATTGTCCAAAAATAATAAAACTTTTCTGTTTTGATCGATCATTTTCCGATCAAATTCACGCAACCACTCTGTCATAATAGAATTAGTCATCCAAGCGTTGTTATTTGAATACCATTGAACTGGAAGAAGAGCAATGCTAATATTTTTAAATGCGCGAGGACTTGCTGATTTTCCGATAATCAACAGTTTTTCTTTCTCCCCTGCCATATTCACACAGTGCATTATAGTTAATCTTTCTTTCGATAACCTGCCGCCCACATATTTTTTGCCATCATCTTTGTTGGTAGTGCCCGAAAAAATAACCCTGTTTCGTTCAAATTATAAATATCACAGGGTTTGTACCCTTTAATTATTAACGGTAACCTGTTTATGAAAGCTTCGACATCTTCTTGATTTGCGCTAGCGGCTTCGCCACATATCATGCGGTAATGGATATTATGTCGCTTCTTGAATTTATCTAGCCATCCAGTAGAAGCGGAAAAATTACAATTGCCTAATTTCTCAGCAATTTCCTTGGCTTTATACTTTATTAGTTCCCCAGATACAGGCATATCCTTATTTCTAGCTTGCACAAACCATTCGTATGTTAACTGCAATGGTATATTTTGAGGCCTTCAGTTTTAAAAAATCGCCTTTTAATTCCACTGTTGTCATTTGTTTGCCACTGCTTTAGATATTCATATTGGTTTGTTATTATTTGCGCGGCTTGTGTTTTGCCAATATTAAATCTTCTGGCTAATTCACGTGAACTGAGCTTGTTTTTATTATTACATTCTATGATCGAAATCTTTTCCTTCCTTTTTTTTCGATATTGTTTTCTACAATAATTAAAATACGTACATAGTTCATATGAATTATGCCATAAAAACAATTTAAAACTTACCATTTTCTACAGAGAACGTAACAGATATGTATTCAAATACATACATATATATTTTCACACAACACATCCAGACGAAGATGACTTGCGAACTAAACAAATATCTATACTGTTCGAATTAAATCATCGACGAAGGCAGGGGATTTACCGGACATAATTACTATGTCTCGATTCTCGCGTCCGTTTAATGGAAACTTTGCGGTCCAAAAGCAGCTAAATAACTGTCCGCGCCCGTTCAAAGGAGTGTCCGCATAAGAGAAACCAATTTATTAGGAATTCCCTACTAATAAATTCGGGACCGGATAAAATGTCCGTTTAAGGGAAGTGCCCGGCTAATAGAAGTGCCCGTTAAGGGAAGTTTCACTGTACTTGGATCATACACAGTGTCTCCAACAATATCTCTTGGTCCTCATTATTAAATGCATTTGACAAATCCAGGAACACTCCTGACAGTTTCTTTTTGTTGTGTTAGTGCTTCAAGAATCTCATTTACTTTAGATATATTGAGCGTGTAGTTGATCTACCCTCATGTATGCATTTTGAGTAATAGATAATAAATTCAAAGTCAAAAATGAAATAAAAAAGGTAAAAAAATCCGCATGGGACAATAAATGATCACAAATAAGCTCAACCAGAGAAGAAAATTAATCCAAAAGGCATCGTGACTTGAAAGAATACTACAGCGACCATCTGGTAGAGAAGCGAATAGAATATTTGGACACACGATTATCTACAGAGGAAGCAGAGGAAAATGAAATACACCACAATCACGGTAAAAGATACAAATAAAGGTCTACAAAAAATGAAAAATGAGGTGTGGCCACCACACGATTTTCTTATACATATGAGCATTTCAAATTATAGAATTTTAAGAATTTTTTATACAAAAATTATTGAAAATCCTATTCTAAGTACTTCTATTATCTTAATAAATCTCTATAGAAAGCATACTTTGCAAGATATTATAAAAAAGGTGCTATTCGTTAAGAGTAAAAGTGTTCGGTCCGAATTTTGAAATTCTTTTTATACAAAAGATATTTAGAATTATCTTTTAAATACTTTTATACTCGTAATGTATCTGCCTAGAACGCATGGCCTGGGAGATATTCGCAAAAAACTGATTTTCGATAAGAGTAAAAGACCTACTTCCGGTAGGAATTTCGAAAAACTTTTTTAACACAATTTTTTAATTTTGAGTACATTTGAATTCTTTATAAATTTGTTTAAACTTAGTAATTGACGAAATATTTGCAAAATTCGATATTTTCACCGAAGTAAACTACTACTTCCGGTCAACCGATTTTACTGAAAAACTAATCAGATCTCAAGAGGGAGATTATACACCTAAATACAACATTTGGAATAAATATCTACAGCGGTTTGACCGCTATCGTGATCACACACACAGAAAGAGAGAGGCAGACAGACAGACAGACACATAGAGAGAGAGAGGGGGGGGCAGACATTTTTTTAAAACCAACTTTTTGGTGTGAGGGGACTTCAAAACGTGGACATCTGCAAAAATCTCGAGGTCGAAAATGTTCGTCATCACAATACGTCCTTATACTTTACGTATAAGAAAGTAAAACAGTAAAACGCCAAGGCCAGGTGATCGAGTTACTGAAACATTGTTGCATGTGTCAGTAACTAAAATAATTTAAAAGTAAACTAAAATAAGAAAAATGTTTTCCGTCAACATTTGTATAGTTGAAATATAGAAAAAGCCAACTAATTATCAAGTTGTAATACATTATTGTATTTTATGGTGGGTAGACAGTAATAATAATCATAAAGAATTTTGCCCATCTTCATTTCATATTAATCTTTGTTTTGAGGAGTTCATTGGTGGTGCAAATGGTGTTTATTCGTCTTTTGTCAGAATAAAACGAAATATTAAATACCAGATTTTTGAAAACATGTTCGATCTCAGACATGTATAGCAAGCATTGGTAGGGACGAAATACCACCTGAGCAACTTAAACAACAATTCATTGCATGTTATGTAAATGTTTACATATGGAAATAAAAACTGTCCTATTTGTTTTATATAAAGCGACTTTGGAAGAACAATGAAGAATACGATTTTCTGTTACAGCCCGACACTGTAGCTTAACTATTGGTTAACTGCACATGACCGGACACCTCTAAATGTTATTTTTATGTTATTCGTACAAACTTAAAATACCAGTGAAATACGAAAAGATTTCCAATGCTTGTCCATTGCTGTATTGCTGACAGAGCATTCTTATTGTCGTTTTTTCTAATAGAGTAATCATGAAAATCTAGCTGAATGTTTAATAGATCGCACTGTAATTGTTTTTACTAAGGTAATTGTCAGACGTTTAGTTCATGCTGTTTAAAACCCGGACAATTTGCAATATTGAATATCACTTGTTTCGGAAATATTAAACTAGTCCCGGCATTATAATCTATGTTTTTATTTTTATTATCACTTTTTGAATAATGTCCTTGACATATGATAAATATCAATTTATTTTTATTTAAATATTTACTAATTGACATCTACCTTTTTGTGATTGTGTATTAACAATTAATATTTATAACCTATCCTTCCAGAAAGTATAATAAAAAAGTAAACGGAAGTATTTATGCTTAACGTCTGTATTTCATTCAATAATAACACCACAACGGCAGTAAAATTATTTAACAAAAGCATTAGGCACGTATAAAACACACCGACCGTGATGCTGCATTGTGATGCAATCACCGGTCATCCAAGAGACGAGCTCTGTAGCTTTGCACAAGAGCCAAAGAGCGGTAGTTTCTCCGTGGTCCACTGATACTGAACGAACACCCGACGCAAATAAGAACAAGCAACAGCACCAACGTTCCTTCGAAAAAGCAAAATTTTTCAGAACAGAACAGCCGCAGCCGACGCGTTCTGGTACTGCCTGTCTGTCTATCCGCTAAGGCTAAATTCGTGATCCCGGTAATGAATTAATGTTATAGTTATTATGAATGCAAGATGTAAT
The DNA here is from genome assembly GCA_963170755.1 of Amphimallon solstitiale. NCBI lineage: Eukaryota > Metazoa > Arthropoda > Insecta > Coleoptera > Scarabaeidae > Amphimallon > Amphimallon solstitiale. The sequence continues at coordinate 174,302,909 of OY720676.1, forward strand.
CTGTTCAGGCAAAAATATTTCAGGAAATTGCACGTAATGATAGAAATGAGTCATTTCGTTCTGTACCTTTATTACGTACACACACAGACGGAAACGAACACGTACAAATATACACAGGCAAAGCAGCAACTGAAACGGGCACCGATGTTATTGCAGTCCCTCGGTGGCTGTTAAGTAATATAACCGGAGTTAAGTGGAATAAGATACCCGGTAATCTATCTTGCGCTGTGCTATTTTAGATCATGAATTTGTTTACTGTAAGTAGGGATTATTGCTAAGGATATAATAATACTAATGCATTTGTATTGGTAATGCATTTATTGGTCCTTGGCAATATCGTATAAACCAGAACTGGGCGATAAGGATTACGATTACAACTTGATTACGATTGCAGTAATCCTCATATAAAAGAAAATGTGATTACGATTAATGTAATCGTTAATTGAACGAACTTAGATTACGATTACAGTAATCGTAATTTTGAAAAAGTTTAAATTACGATTACTGTAATCGTAATCTAAGTTCGTTCGATTAACGATTACATTAATTGTAATTCCGTTCTTTTTTATATAAGGATTACTGTAATCGTTGGCAAGGATTACTGTTATTAAATATTAGAAAAATCACTGTTATTTACTTTAGAAAGTGTATATTATTGTAGTCTATTACATAAGTACCTACATTTATAGCATACATTATTCACAATATTCAATATTAGCTTTTAGTAATACCAATTTCTCGAAGCAAAAATCAGAAAGAGCATGACGACGTGGAGTATTTATAATACCAGCAAAAGAATATAATCTTTCTACCGGTGCCGACGAAGTTAGTTGTGTGTTGAACTTCAAGTAAGCTTTTTTCAGATATTTTGTAAAAATTTCTAAACTAGTATCAGCATAGTTCAAATATTTAAAATTCGATTCCTGACCCTGGTTGGGATGTTTTACTTTCTTATACGCAGTATAAGGAAGTATTGTGATGACAACAAATTTCGACCTCGATATTTTTGTAGATGTGCACGTTTTGAAGTCCACTGATACCGGAAAAATTGTTTTTAAAAATCTCTCTCTCTCTCTCTCCCTCTCTCTGTCTGTCTGTCTGTCTCTGTGTGTGTAATCCATCCAACCCCAAGGGTGGGTTGGGTTGAGTTTAGTTTTTACTGTTTCACACATTGAATAACACGTTGAAGGAATATTGATGCGGAGCTTCATTCAACGAGCACTAATATTGTCGACCGCGAGATATCCTCGTCATGAGGGTCCAGTACGTGCAAAAGCCGGTCTGTTTCACGCATTGAATAATACGTTGATGGAATACTGATGCAGAGCTTCATTCAACGGGCACTAATAATTTCGACCGCGAGATGTCTTCGTCATGAAGGTCCAGTACGTGCAAAAGCCGGTCTGCGAGTAGCACTTTTTTTCGAATATATTGCAATGCATGTATTCTATAAAGATTTATTATGAGAATAGAAGTACTCAGAATAGGATTTTGAATAATTTTTCTATACGCTCATACGTATAAAAAAAGTCTTGTGGTAGTCACACTTCATTATTTTTTTAATTTCTGGTGTATTTTAAAATCTTTTTTGTTTTTGTTTTTCTTATTCTTGTTGGGATAATTATTGCCTTCATATATAACGCGTACCAGTTTAATTCAGCCGCGTTTAGCTCCCCGACATTTTTTGAACAACTTGGATTACGATTACAGTAATCGTAATTTTGAAAAAGTTTAAATTACGATTACTGCAATCGTAATCTAAGTTCCATCGATTAACGATTACAGTAATCCTAATTTCAAAAATGTTTGAATTACGATTAAAACAATCGCAATTCAAGCCCCAATCAATTACACATGTAATCCTTATCGCCCAGCTCTGCTATAAATATATTAGCGACGGAAAAACAACAACCGGCAATGCGTCTTCATAGCAGACCTTCCGAATCTAATTTAGACTAAACTTAGAGTGGCACTCTGGTGGTCTCTCGGAACGTTACGACTCTCGGAAGCTACGGTACCTAACAACGAGATGACGTTTCGATGAGTATTTTCGGAACTTTTACCGTTGGTGGCGTAGAGGTGTCATAAAATTATGTTTTATGTTTGTTTTATGTTCTTCTTTGCAAATATAGATATGGCTTTACAGCATTGTTGTTAGATATAGGTCACAACAGGTAGAAAGTCGTATATGTAAAATATATAGTGTAATATATACTCTAATTTCTTAAGGGGGAGTGCTTATTACCTCAAGCAGTTTCTTCCAAATCCTGACTTTATTTTTTGAAATATTTAGACAATTATTTTTTTGAATTACTTAAAAAAATAAAAGAAATATCATAGCATAGTCCTTTTTTCGAAAATATATGTAGAAAAAAAATAAAAACTGAAATTAGAAAAATATCCGAAAATTAACGATACCAGAATAATTTAAAAAATATTCTGACCACGTCCTTGAAAGAGTTGAAATATATTTTCTTAATTAAACTTGTGATTTGGAAAATAGAATACATTCTGCAAGACTAATTGTTGGAGAAATGAAAGTGAAACATGGTACGGTTTCAGCTAGCAGGCGGAGTTTCGCCAGACGAAATTTATCGGTTCTGAGTACTCTAACAGACACATAAAGATAAGGGTTTTACGATTCCCATTCATTGGGTGCTTTTTATCTTATAAGTACATGTATTAATTAAATTTTGATGTACCTATAACATGGCAGCTTGTGGAAATAAGCGCGCTGTGTACATGAGAATCTAAATTTAAGTAATTGTTACATTTAATATTGCCACGACCGACCATAAAAACACATTTTCAAATATATAATCTCACCTGATTATATTTTGCACTAAGAGATATGTCTGTGAACACGTTCTCTGACATTCCAACAATTATGCAATATAGAAAACCGATCGGGAACGCTTAAAATTATTATGATATATTACAGCATTTCATTACAGTAAATTGCCGTGTTTTTAACTGTATGGTAGATCCTCTTTCAATAACAAAAAAAGAAAACTCTCTCTCATCTAATCCCGAGATGTGAAACCGTTTTGCAGATCCTTTTGGAATTCCTACCTTTTCCTTCGAGGATCATAAATTGCCATAATAATTGATAAAACTATTTTAATTTTATGTATGTACATAGATAGACGATCTCGTTTTGCTACGCGCTCGTGTTTGTGCACACGTACAGATAGAGCAGACGTACACACGTATGAATTCTCGATAGATATCTATTGGGCAGATCGATGCAGATGGGACCGACCGATGGCTCTCCCTGCGTTCATCGATAATGCTCAATATTTCATGATGATTTACCGTGGCCATCTGAAAAATAAATGCCTCAATAATAAAACAATCAATAACGTAAAGTAGAAAACGTCACCGGTAAACGTTATTGACAACATAAATTTCTTGCAATTATCCGTCGCGTCGGTGAAAAAAACCTTACGGTGAACGTTTCGCCTTCGGCCGTTTCCTGAATTAGTCGTCGCCATTGAGTTCTGTTTCATTCCTTCTCCCCGTATACTGAGAGAGCGTTTATTATAATTCGCCTGTCCTTTTTCTCTTAATAACAAGAATATTTATGCAAATTGCTTTATTATAAAATGCATTTATATGCCATTAATAGGATTTTATAGCGCGTGGTGATTTTCCAACTCACAAACGAATTGTTGTCAATACAACATAAGTTAATTATTTAAGATTGCAGCAATTAGTGTTTCAGCTAATTATAATGTAAACATTCACAGTACGATATTTATTGATGTTTAATTATGCATTTTAAATAATACACCTTCTACTATTATTTTGACAAAATCTCCATTTTAACCCTTTAAGGACGTGTGCAACATATTCGTCACGTTTCATTCGTTACGTGCAAATTTACATATCAAAATGATAACACATGAAAATTCCATCTTGTGGCGAACTTTAGTATTATTTTCTATTTTGCGAGTGGGTCATAGATGTCGTTATTTTTCGTAGGCTTTGGCAAACTTCGGGTTAATTGTGCTTAGTAATGTAGTACAGCATAGAGGTTAGACCAGTGTTGCCAATACTAGGCCATTTCTAGGAAATTCTAGGGATTTTTAGCTATAAAAGAGATCGAGGGATTTTTTCCGTTAAATCTTCTAATTTGAGGGATTTTTTGCATGTTTATGAGGAAGAATTTTATTGGTTCAAGTCGATCACTGTAACTATCACAACCCTAGTAGCAAAATCACTATATGCACACTTGTCGTACATTAGCAAATATATATCTTCATCCTTCTCCAAAATTGTGATTTTGCTGCTTGACACAGGCCGTCACTAGTCTATGATCACTACGGTCACATTTTCTGTATGATAGAAAAATTAAACCATGTGTGATGGTGATAGTGAAAGTGGTAATTGCGAAATCATACGTAAAAAGATTCCGAAATGCAAGTCGTACAAGAAAAAATTCAGAAATGAATGGATTGACAATCCTAAATTCAAACAGTGGTTGCTCGTGGATGAGAGTAACCTATTAAGAGCAAAGTATAGCCATTTAGTTGGAGGTTTTTTCTATTTATTACTATTTATTTGTATATTCTAGGTGTAAAGTATGCAATATTGGATTAAAAAGCGGAAAGAGTGAGTTACATTTAAAGGCAATGCGAGCTATACAACATAGTAAGAACATAATGTCTTTTATGACGGAGGAAAATGACCATAATTTAGCAGTCAAACGTGCTGAAATAAAGCTAAGTTTATTTTTTGTAACTAAGAATGTTTCTTTTCATTTAATGAATGAATTGGAACCACTTTTAAAAGACGTTTTTTGCGATAGTAAAATATGTAAAGATATAAGCATTAAACGCACTAAATGTATGGAAATAATAAAGAATGTTTTGTGTAAAAAAGAAACTAACGACTTGGTTAAAATTTTACAAAACAACTAATTTTTAATTCGTCTTGATGAATCAACAATATCAGTGATAAGAAGAGATTGTGCATCTCGACCAGATACATAGAAAATGGGTTGAAAGTAAAAACACGACTGTTGGAATTGATGGAAATAAATGCCCTTGACCTTGGTGCAACCTCAATCTATAAGGAATTTAAAATGTGCTTGGAGAATATAATATACCACTAAATAATGTTGTAGGTAATATAATTTTTATCAAAATTGAATTTAATACTCAGATACAACATTTATTTCCAGGGGTAGCTTGTGATGGGGCTTCTGTCATGGTGGGGGTGAAACATTAATTTTTTAAGTTACTTCACGATGAAGTTCCTCATGTAACTCTTCTAAAATGTATATGCCATTCTTCCACACTAGTTGCATCAGCTGCTTGTATAAAACTGCCTAAAGAACCTGAGGAGCTTCTCCGGGCCATATACAGCTATGTGTCTGGTAGCGCAAATAGGTCTGCACAGTTAGAGGAGATGCAAGCATTATGGAAATGAACCCTTCCAAAAGCAATGTCTCTTCGAGAACCAATTAAATACTTTCGTCGATTCTTTGATGACGATTTGATGAATTTACTGACGCAACAGACAAATTTGTACAGTGTACAAGTAAATCCTAACAAGTCGCTCCATTTGACGCCTGAAAAGTTAGAACAGTTTCCAGGTATAATTTTCGTTATGTCACTAGTAAAATTGCCTAACACACGTTTGTACTGGATTTCCCATTTCTACATTCAAAACATTGGGACCATAATGAGTAGAGATCGATGGGAAGTAATAAAAAAAAAATTTGCACTCTAATGACAACTCAAAAATCAATGACCAGAACACTGACAAACTTTTCAAAATAAGACCAGTAGCGGAACACTTGACAAGAAAGTTCCAAGAAATACCTAAGGAACAAATGTTGGTTGTGGATGAGCAGATGGTACCGTTCAGAGGTCATTCAGGCTTGAAGGAATATATGCCGAAAAAGCCCCATAAATGGGGTTACAAAATTGATGTACTCTCTGGATTCAGTGGCATGGTGTACGACTTTGAAATATATACATACTGGAAAAATATTGCAAGCTACAGGTCACCTTGATATTGGAACCAGTGGAAACATTGTTTTGACTCTGTGAACAGAAATTCAACCATCAAATCATCTTCTTTACATCGATAATTGGTTTACTTCAATTCAATTATTAGAAGAGTTGGAAAAAATGGGTATCTTTAGTTTAGGAACTGCTCGCAGTAATCACTTGCCTGGTTGTCCACTATTGCCAGATAATGTTATGAAAATAAAAGGAAGAGGTTGTTTTCAAGAAATAGAAATGAAAACTAATACCAATACATTCCGGATTATTAAGTGGTTTGACAGTCGCTTAGTGGTACTTCTAACCATATTTTCATCAGGGAGACCGGTAGGAAAAATTGATAGACTGTCCAAACGCAATAAGTAAATATAATAAGAACTTCTCGACGAATAACTGCAGCAGAGATTTATACAGGTAGGGTGTATTTTGTCGGAATGAGAATAAAATACATAACTTAATGCATGCTATTTGTTATTCAAGGTGAATTAAATTACACATATCTGCTTACATGATACATACACAGGTAAATAAAATCGAAGTTTTCTCAATTTAATAATACATACACCAACAAGGAAGAACAAAAGAAACTTATTTATTACGAATATTTGCAATGTAACCTAACCTATAAGTCAGTCATAGATTCTTAGCATTGATTACAATTTCGCGATCGTTTAAGTAGTATACATATTTAATTCGGAGAGACATATATTATAGTACAAATCTTATTTAAATAGCATTTTTTTCGTGTTTGTAACGTTTGACGGGATTTCTTTGACAAATTAAGATAAAGGAATTTTAATCTCGCTTTACGGATTTAATACTCTCCAAAATGATAATGTTAGTTAACTGACTTTCTTTTACCGGATTTTAGAAATTAAATTATCATAAAAAAATTATGAACAAAAATATCAATCGTGGGGTCTCTTTAACGCGTTTACTGAAATTTAGATTCATTAACGGAATAATAAATCTGACAAGCCACAAGGCTGTCGTTATAGTTCGGAGACGGATCTGACACGCCTTGACGGCTTCCTGTCGTCTGGTAGACTCGCAGGAAGGCAAGTAACTGATTTCCATACAAAATCTAGCGGCTTATATAGTTGCTGGAGTCCCTACATACGTACGGAAAAACATTCGGACATTCATGCACCACGTGATTATAGGAGATTCGTAGATCTTAATCCCGTGTGCAAAAATGTGACGTAGACGGCTAGGCATTTTTCATGTTTAAAATATACATACAGGAAGCAGTACTGCATTAAATAATTAAATAAAATATTGAAGTCCGCAGAAGAAATACGTACATATAACTATAAATGTTGGTCATTAACATTAATATATACATTTACGGAATTTTTATTCTCTAATGAACAAAAGTTCAAAGGCTAAAAGGGACTACAATAACAGGAAATGTCTACCAAGACAAAATTAAAAAATTGAACACTGCTATACGCCATTTTGCTCAGACGATTCTGCTTATGCAAGACAACTGCAGGGTGCATAAGGCACGAATTGTTCAAGCAGTAATCAATGAATGCAGACCCGACCTCGCCCCCTGTTGAGAGGGCATCCATTTTTATCGAATGAAGACGTGAAAAACGCTGTATTCTTTTTCGAAAGTATAGCGTTATTAAGGAAACTTTGGAATAAGTGTGTTAGTGTTAATGGTTCTTACATTGAAAACTAAAATTTTGTTGATTTTCTAAACTCGTTTCATTGATAGCTAGATAGATAACATAAAAAGCTGCTCTTGTATAATAGTATTTGAATGTTTAACTCCCTAAATACTTTAATTTTACAAGGTAATGTATGTTTATCGGTGGGGGTTCAGACGTTCAGACATATTTAATGAAACACATGGGTTTATTAATGTGTTTATCGTAGTGTTAAACAACTTATACTTACTAACAATGCCGCTTCTATTTATACATTATTAGACGTTATAAATATTTTAACTTGTTTTATCAACTTTCTGCTTTGTCCCAATACTTACGCACAACTTTCCTAGACAGCATTTATAAGAGAGTAAATATATCTGAGTAATCGTTGTATTTCCTGGTCTTTTTTCTGACATATCATCCGTTACATTTATCCTTGTAAGCTGTGATTGATTGAGGAAACGGCACAAACAAGTACTTCTTCATTTAACGAGGTACCCGTACATATTAAATACCAAGTTTTCCATAAATATTTCCTACTAGTGAACTGAATAACTTTTCACTTTACCCGAGGCACATGTATGTACATATATTCGTATGCGTCTCGAGAAGATATCAATCCATAAAACGTACGCTCAAAAAATACACGCATCGCTACTATCTTAATTGGTAATTCAATCATACTGGAAGGCAGATACAAGCCTGTGCGTTCGAAGTTTTCGAATACATTTATTAATTTCATCTAATAAAACACTGACGCACAAGTCAGTTGATGGAGATGATGAAGGAGTCGACGATGTTCTTCTCTTCGCGAATCGAAGAAATTATTTTTGTGCCCGCAGATATTCGGTTTAATTGAAATGAAGAAAAGTTTCTCACCGAGCTCTTTCTAAATCAGTCTATACACAAACTCCCGGAAGTTGCAGGTAATCGCGGAATGATTTGAAGACACAAGTGAATGAAATAAAAGACTTAAGTTTAGAAAAAGAAAAATATTACAACTCAATTTTGATAGCTTAATACGTAAGAGAAACAAAGATAGACGTTTGAATTTATTATTACAAACTTTCATCATTGTTTAAAAATGATTGCTATACTTTGGGTTAATCTATTAATCTATTAATATCTATATAACATATAGGGTCAGGCAAATGTGAGGGAACACCAGATTTCTGGCAAAATTATGGGTTCTATTAAAAAATAACCTTTATAAAAGTTTTTGTAGTATTTTTATTCTACACTTATGACATACATTGCTTTTCTACAACTTTCACTTGTTTCGAGATATGGATGGCATCATCGGTGTTTTTTAACCTTTAGCCAACTGAGTGTTCTTCCCCGAAGTAAAGTGCGCAGTGGGGTAACTCAGTAACCCCTGTTTGAAAACTACTTAATCAATACAGTAAGCTGATATATATAATTCTAAGGTTGATTAAAAGTTAATTCAAAAACTTGAACTATATATTTGAAGCATACAAAAGTATTAACTTATAAAAAACTCAAAAAACATTATTCTGCATTGGCGCAATTTTCATAGCAAGTGTAATTTTTTTCAATTCGTCGGTGTCTTGAGCATATGAATTTTTGACATCTTGAACATCTTAGAGTATTTTGTTTTGTCATCTTTTCGTGTGCAGAAGTAACACCTACCTCTCTTTTTATCGGTGGCAGAATTTCTTCATTTTTGCACACTCCACAGGCAGCCAGAGCCCGAATGACGGGCTTTTGTAAGTTCTGATTGGTTTCAAGTCTTCTTTGCATATTAGGCAATGCTAAAGATTTTTCTAAATCCAGCAGGTACTCGTCGGTCGAGTACTATAATGTTCTATCTGCTAATTTTATACTTTCATGTTATAAGCAATTTAAAACCACGACAATTATATTTCGTCGTTGGAACGATGCAATTGCCCCAATGTTGGTTTTTTACTTTCCTCGTATCGTGCGGTGAACATGCATATATTTTTTTATTTTATTTTTTCGGAAAATAAAAGGCAGCACAATATAATAAAAAACAATAAAATGCTGATACAACAATATGACTTTAATAAAACTTCAAATTTTATAAAAAAAATAAACAGACTGTTCTAACAGACAAATAAATTTTCGAAAGTTATCTATTCTTAAAAAATAATATGTAGGTAGTAAAGTTAGGAAGAAGTCGAAGGCACATTCACTCCTGTTTCTGGAGGGCTGGATGAGGTAGACGGCAACTCAACACTCACATCTTGTTCATTTTTCTGACTTCTTTTGTGTCTAGATAATGCCGTTGCAAAGACTTTTGAGTTATTGTATTCTTTAAAAAAAGTTGATATAAATTGACTGTCTGCAGGCGGCATAAATTTAAACAATTTTTTCAAGTGCAAAATTTTGTCGAAAGGCAGCAAAGATTCTTTAGGTTCCTTGCAAGTGTTCACCGATGGCAAACAGGGTAATAAAGCAGAAGACGTTCCTTTTTGTTTTCGTAAACCAGATTTGCTTGCAACTATGGGGACTTTAGTTGAAGGCCCATCATGTTGAAGTTTATATTCAACATGAAAAAAATTGGTTGAGCTAAATTTTACCTGCTTTACAGAAGCAAAAGGTATACTCCTAAAATTTAGTTTTTCAGTTGCTTTTTGATATTCTTTGAAATCATTAGCTCTCATATAGAATACTTTAAAAGGATTCTTCCTATTTACTGTCGGCAATAATCTTAAAATACCTAGCGGGCTAAATATTTCCACATTTTTGAGTTTTTTCTCAATCTAACTGTGAAGATTATCGATTTCTTGGATTGAACTATGTCCAGGTTCACAAAACCTTTGAGTTATGCTTTCTATATTTGGGTTTGCTTCCAAGAATTTGAGCAATGCCATGCTCATTATGGAATTCTTGTTCTGCGGGACGCAGGAGTCGGACCATAAAATAAATTTTTTGGTATCAGGAAGATCTTGTAGTACATTTTCCAAAATACGAATAAGTGCAGAAGCAATATGAATGCCCTTACGACCATGAGTACCTTCGCACCAAATGGCGCAATAACCTCGCTTGTTGATGTTACAATGGGCTGTCAAGTTGTAAGTATTTAATTTTTTGGAGTAAAAGAAGCACGAAATATTAGCTCGTGGTAAGGCAAATACATTTTCCATGTCGAAGCAGATGATTGCAGTTTCTTTATCATTATTTTGTCGGTCAATGTTTCGTTCAGCTCTGGCAGCTTCTTTAAAAGCAATGTGTTTTTCAAAAGTGGCGTTTTCAATGTCAGGCAGACCTGATTTCTTTTTAATACGATACTCTTCGCACATATCGCATCGGTCTTTTTTGGGCTTTTGGAATTCAATATTAAATTCATAGTTGAAAATTTCTCGATAATGGTGCAATTTTAATGGTTCTTGTTGAGTATCAATACAAAACTGTAGATATAATTCATATAGTTTTTGCAAATTTAACTGAACGTCGAAATATTCTTTTTTACTATCTCGCCTACAATAATGAGAATCTATTCGTGGAATAGAATTAATATGATTCCTAATGACATCTTTTTGTGACTTGGTGATAACTTTCTTGGCATGTTTTCCTTGTTTCATTTCAAGTGGGACTGCTGTTAGTTGACATCGCTTTTTTTTGTAAAAATATTCAATGCGTCTCTGGCTTATATCAAGAGTGGAAAGAAAAAAGACTTTGCAAACCCTGCATTTCTCATCACGAATGTGAAAAAAATACTTGAATGAAAATTCTCGTTTAGATTTGTTTTGAGTTTGACGTCGTTTTATAACATCACGTTCTGTATTATTATTGTAAAAATGCAACTTCTCATTATTCGATAATCTCCAAAATGATTTGTGAATTGCTTCGCGGTCACTTTGCGAAAATTTTTTTCCACATAAATATATGCAACCATTTTCACAGTCTTTCAAACTCTTTACCTTCCTGGCTGTGTGAATAGTTCCCTTTACATCCTTGTATGCTTGACCACTTTCGCATAACTTCTTATTGATATTTCTTTTCCAGGCATCCGGATTTCGTCCCCTTTTTCGTGTTAATTTTTTATTTTCATCTGAAGGTTCCTCATTTTCCACGATGGTGCGCCCCGCATGATTGTTGTTGTCTTCCGCAAAACAAGCAACTTCTACTCCGGCTTCATCTTCTGTAAAATTACGAATGAACCCTTCTTCTTCTTCTTCATCTGATGGTGAAAGGGATCTTTTATTTCGTTATCTTCTTCGGTGTATATTGCGCTAAAATATAAAAAAAAAACATAAACAAACTTTATATTCGCCAGATTGAGGTTATGTGAAACGTAATTCTGCTAATTAAAGCGGATATTACATTATTATCTTTTCTAGAGCATTTTATATTTTACGTACTTACCTCAAATCAACGCCTTCCATTCTATTCACAACCACAGACAAATTAATAACAAACACTTTAATCAACGTTAAAGTAAAACATGTGCGAAGGAAAAGATTAGAATTATAATGTTCCAACAGCAAGCACTCCGGTTTTCTATTGGTCGAAGCTGATAGAACACTATAACAATAAGCTACTTTTAAATTTTTCAGTTGGAACAATAAAATTCTGTGTACAAAACCAAGGGATTTCACAAAATGCTTGCAGAAGTCTATTCTGATAGAACAATATGTCACTCAGCAACCCAAATTTAGACTTATCTCGATTCCCGCCAAAAGTGCTGATAGAACATTATACTACTCGACCGACGTACTGTCGCCGGGCCCTCATTTCTCCACGATTCCAATGTGGATTTTGGTGAATCAAAATTATAAAACTATTTAGAGATGCTATGTCAAGCATATTCATAAATAACCTCAAAGGCCATCTGGATGTCCTCCTAGAGCATGTATACTCTCTTGTTAATTTGTCAGCATTGTCTACTGCTCCCTTTGTTGCATTATAATTTAAAATCATACGTGGTTTCTTTTGTTCTTTATCACTTACTTCGTCATGTAAATGTTGGGTTGAAAGAACATGAACCATTTTATTCTTCTTTGGCATACAAGACACCATAGCTATTCTTTTATCATAATAAGCAAAGCGAGATGAAAATTCGTCACGTCCTGTGGTTGAACATAGTTCAGACGGTGTGTCCGGCTTGTTCTTTCGAACAGTTCCCAGGAGAGTAATTTGTTTTGTTACAGGAGATTCGGCCAATTCCACAGATGTAGAAAAATTATCTGTTGTGACGCCTTGGCCAGAATTATATATTGGTTTCAAAAGGTCACACACTACACGCATTCCTTGGTTTTTCTCAGGTTTATTACCTTCAAATTTACCAGTATAAACTTGAAGATTATGAATATAAAAAGTCTTGACATCGGCAGAAATCCAGATTTTTATGCCATACTTAGCTGGTTTAGACTTTATATATTGTCTGAACGGGCATTTTCCTCTGAAAGCCACCAACTGCTCATCAACGGTAATATGTTCGTACGGACTAAATGATTCTTGACAATTTGTAACAAACATATCCCATAACTCTCGAATAGCACCTAGCTTGTCAAGTTTTCTTCGCTCTTGGCGAGTATTTTTGTCATCAAATCTGATAAAACGTTAAATTTGAATAAATCTATCTCTTGACATTCCAGCTGTAAATATTGGTCTTCTGTAGGTTTGACCATAGTTCTGAAATAGACTCTTTTCTGCAATGGAGAGCCCCACCCGTTATCAAAAGTCCAATGAAAGCTAAAATTTCGATCTTGTCCACAGGTTGCCAAACTTTAATTTTATCAGGATGAGTATTATTCCAAATGGTGACAACCCGTTCGGCTTCCTCATTTGTATGGATGACTATACCATCCAGGATGTTGTTAGTGAGAAATAATTTGAAGCAATCAACGATTGAAGTCACATTTTGTGCACAGGTGGTAGGACCAGGCTTAGCTTTTACTATATTGTGTTGCAGCCGTTGACTAAATTTACGTGGAACTGCGTTCCACGGTTTACCTGCAAATAATTACTCCTTGCGCAACTCTGCAAAAAAAGATGTGATTTTTTATTTACCTGATTTGGACATATAAGGTGTAGTAGAACTATCTGCTTGGTTGTCTAAATCTGTGTGGTCTGCAATTTCATTTTCACTTTCTTCCAACAGCTCTTCAATATTATCTTCAGATTCTGAAGCTTCACTCTTTGTTATTATAACACTTGGGTCACTGTCTAGATTATCGTCGACGTCACTTTCAGAATCATTTTCGTACAATAAACGTTCTAATTCCGCATCGGATAAACCTCGACGACACATATTAGCACTTATAAGAGCACAAAGAAATAACAACATGTCTACGAAAAAGTAAGGTTATGTTATATGTTGTGCGAAGGTTCTGTCAAACTGACAAAGAGTGTTCTGAATTAGAGAACTCATTTGCGCATAACATACTAAGTGGGGTAACTCAGTGACCCCCGCATATATATTCATATTTTACATTTCGTTTTCATTTTTCAAAACTCGTGAGTAAATTTTTAATTAGTAACTGACTAAAGTGAGGATTAGATAAATCAACAACACAAAGGAAAAAAAGTCAATCAAATATCAAGTAAAATGCACACGTGGGGTCACTAAGTTACCCACTTCGTCGGTTAAAGGTTAATGGATCACCTGTATATTTTAACATTTTTGGATAGGCACATTTTTAAGAATTACAATGATATACGGCTTGGTGTGTGTTTAACTTGAAATATTAAAAAAGAAACGTTGGCTTAAAACATCTCTTTGTCATATACAACTGATAAGTATTATTGACAGTCATACTCAATAGTGACATATAGTTTCCATTCAACAAAAATAGACGTTCCTTATGAGCGAACTAACAGAACGTGAAATAATTACTTTAATAATAATAATAATAATATTTGATAAATTGCCCAACAGGTCACCCCAATACAGACAATATAAACAAATTATAAAGATAATACATATGTGAAAATTGACAACAACAGACATTTAAATATATACAACTAATGAAAAATATCAGCAAGGCTATTGAAGTTCCTGGCAGAATGCAGCATAGGTGCCCTCAGCAGAATATTTGTTCTGGCAGTGGTAGGCAGAAGCGTTTCATTTACCAAATGCCCGAAATAAACCTAATGCATGTAAATTAGCATCACATGTATATACTACTGGTCATTCCATACTATTTGATCGAACTAACATCTTGTATAAAGAATCTAATTTGACTAAGAGATTATTTCTAGAAACTCTTTGTATTAATGTTTTTACACCAAATATTAACTCTAGATCAGACTCCCAAAATTTTAGCAACATTTATTCAGGTTTACTAAAATTTGTTAATGACAAAATTTTGAATAAAATTAAAATTCACTAATTGTCATGTTTTTCATATACATGATTACCACTTTTAGTTTTTCAAATATTATAGGTATATAAAATATTGTTTTTTTAAATAAGACACATATAAATTTAACAGTGTGATATATCTGAGGTTTGAAACCTGATGTGCGCTTTGTAATAAAAAAGATTTCTTTTTGTTTACAATTTTGTATATGTCATCTTGACGTTTATACTTATAAGTCACTCTCATATTATGTAAAATTGTTAATGTTCGTCAAACCCATATATTTTATGTCCTAGTGTGGCAATTGTAAGATAATTTATAGTTAACTTAACAGTTGTCCCTAATTTAAGTATTTTGTAGATCTGATGAAGGAATAAATATATTTCCGAAACGTTATTAAGCCAACAATTGTTTTTTGAATCAACTATCCAGCCCAAAATTCTACTTTTATTAAAGTAGTCATTATTTCATATTATATATAAACAAGTATATAAAAGTAAAAGTAAAAGTAAAAGCAGACTTTAGACAACACATTCAAATTTTAAATTTTACAGGCTCTTTAAAAAAGTCCTCGATCTTGTACAAGGTTCTTACAATTAAAATATTTTTAAGTGTACTTTTAAATCGTTTTTGTGGCAGTTCTCTAATATTGGCTGGAAGATGATTATAAATCTTCATGCACTGATACAGAACATTTTTCTGAATTTTTGTCAAGTGCGTTCGCGGTTGTGACAAAAACGTATGAGAGTTTCCTCTTGTATTATGGCAGTGTGATAATTCATATTTTTTGAAAAATTCGAGATAGTTCTGCTTCACAAACAGTGCACATTCTAACACAAACATAGATGGCAATGTCAGTATATTGTTTGACTTGAAAATGTTGACACAGGAGTCACCTGGACGCACACCAAAAACCGATCTTATGCAGGCCTTCTGAAGTATAAAAAGTCTATCCGAGTCCACCGAGTTACCCCAGAATATCACGCCGTATTTAAGTCTGGAGTACACATTAGAGTAGTAAACAGTCATCGCGGTGCCAACACCAACGTTTTTTCCCACCATTTTCAAAGCATAGCACGAGCTGCTTAGTCTACCAGCTAGATACTCCACATGCTGACGCCAAGACAAATGAGAGTCTATGGACCATCCCAGGAAAGGTGCACTCTCTACAGAAGTAAGCATATTTCCATTGTGTGACGTTTGCCAAGGTTAATTGCGATGTTGTCAATAGAATAATTCTTGCAAAATCTACTGGGTTTTCTGGTAAACGAAACAAAACTACATTTGTCGATGTTCAACTTCAATTTATTTAAAGAGCACCAATGTGTGACTCGATCCAAGTTCTCTTGGAGAAAGGCAGCATCCTGAGCCCCATCAATACGGTGAATTTTTTTTAAATCATCCGCGTAAGCCAAAACATTACAATCGATTGAAGTTATCAAATCATTGACAAAGATGTTACATAATAAGGATCCAAGATTGGACCCCTGGGAAACTCCAGAGGTAGAAACATACATCCCTGACTTGTAGCTATTATAGTAAACCAAGTTACTTCTTTCAGCAAGGTAAGAACAAAGAAGTGTTAACAGTGAGTTGCTGAAACCGAACAAACTCATTTTAGTCAGGAGAGCGGCATGATCAATGGTGTCGAAAGCTCGAGAGAAGTCAGTGTAAATAACATCCATCTGCCCCCCCCCCATCGTCCAGTGTTGCACATAAAACCCGAGATAATGTGGCGAGATTCGAAGTGGCCAAAAACCAGCCGAAGTAGAACCAGTGGCGGCAGGTGACTACGTTTAGGTGGAGCAATTACATAGCAAAGACTGATTCGTTTATTATCGCTGATATACTGCTAGATGCCTAGTATATCACCGATAATAAACGAATAAGTTTGGTCTATGTACATGCACCGCCAAAACATACTCACCGGCCGCCACTGCGTAGAACTGCTACAAATGATGATAATTCATTGAATGTTCTGATTAATCTTAAAGAAGAACTAAAACCACCACTATCAAAACTGTCCTAATATCACAGTATTAACGAGAGTTCAGTAAAGAGGATCTTGTCCAAAAATAAGTTTCATCCGTATAAAGTACATTTAGTACAAGAGTTAAATGAAGATGATTCCGATAGACGGGTGCAGTTTTGTGAAGAAATGATGAATATTATGATTGATCGTAATGGAAACTTTGTCAATAATATTGTATTCTCAGACGAAGCGACATTTTTCCTACATGGACATGTAAAACTGTTGATACTGGTGTGATCGGAATCGTCATTGGATGGAAGAAAAGTACACACAATATCCTCCATCGGACCTTTCATTTTTCGGGAAAATTTTAACGTTTTTCGTTATTTACAATTTTGCGCCAGAACATTGTTCCAGCATTAATTCATTTATTTCCAAACCCCATAAATCCTGCACTATTCTCTGATGCCATCTGGTACCAGCAAGATGGATCCCCACCGTATTACGGAATTGTCGTGCGTGCATACCTAAATGAAGTATTTCCACAGCGTTGGATAGGTCGAAGAGGATATATTGAATGGCCTCCGCGATCGCCCGATTTAAATCCTTTATTAGACTCTTTCCTTTGGGTGCATTTGAAACCTAATGTCTATAAGACTAAACCTCAGTCGCTCGAAGAGGTATAAGATCGAATTAGGATGGCCTTACAAGAGATATCACAAGACGTCATTGTAATTCTTGAAAATGTGTCTATCCAAAAATGTGAAAATATACAGACAATAAGTCAGAGTTGTAGAAAATCAAAGTATATCATAGAGTAGGATAAAAATACTACAAAAACTTTTATGAAGGTTATTTTCTAATAGAACCCATGATTTTGTCAGAAATCTAGTGTTCCCACACATTTACCTGACCCTGTATAATAATTATAATAATTTTATGAGTCAAATGGTAGCAAATCAATTATAGGACAAAGATGTCACATACTAATAATTTATATAAATTTCCTTTTTTCATTTAAAAAATAAGTAATTTATAATTATATATAGTCTGTTTCAAGATATAGTGTGAATAGAAGCTCCCACAGGCTTCTATATCTTGAAACATACTATACAGGGTGTCCAGAAACTCTCCTGACAAACGAAGACCGGAGATTCCTCAGATAATTTTAAGACAATTTAACCCAATTCACCCTAGTCCGAAAATGCTTCCTAAGGGAGCTAGAGCTCTTTGAAGATGGCGCCTTGTAATTAGTTTTCTTTTAATATCTCCCAAACGCTTCTATTTAGAAAAACAAAAACTGGTATGCTTATTTATCCTCCAAAACGTAGGTTTTATTTCTGTTGGCAGTTCAGAGCGAACTAGTGCAAAAAATAATAAATTGAATTTTAATGACGAAAAAACGAAAAATTTTCAAATCGATTTTTCTAGAAAACGGTGAATCCTACCAACTTAAAGTAAGAGTACCTTTTAGTACTAGAATACCTGAAAATTTAATAATCTAGAGTCACAAATGCTTAAAAGTTAAAGACAAAAAGTTATGCGTTAAAATAACCGTTAACCTACCCAAAACGGACGCCTGTGACCGGTACTAGAAATTCGCAATTGATGGAATCGATTCATCTCTGGAGGATAAATAAGCATACCAGTTTTTGTTTTTCTAAATAGAAGCGTTCGGGAGATATTAAAAAAAAACTAATTACAAGGCGCCATCTTCAAAGAGCTCTTAGCCCTTAGGAAGCATTTTCGGACTAGGGTGAATGGGGTTAAATTGTCTTAAAATTATCTGAGGAATCTCCGGTCTTCGTTTGTCAGGAGAGTTTCTGGACAATCTGTATATGTACAGTCCGTTTCAAGATATAGCAACCTGTGGGAATTTATGTTACAGTATTTGAAAAATACTGGATTTTCACTTTGACACTTGTAATTAGTTTAATTAACGAAATTTTATTAGAAAAGTGTAATTTTCGGCGACATCTGACTTCATATTTTCCTTACTCAGTGGCAGTAATTTTGCGAAGAATTCCTATTTTCCACTGTGAATTTCACCAAACATATTTAGGGTGTTAATAAGGGAAAATTACGTTAATTAATAATATATTATATTATACGAATGATTGTCTTAATTGGTGTTAATATTGACATATTATTAATGAAATTCAAAATAAAAAAGGATATTCTTTTTTACAATATCTTGCCGTGGTCGAATTTGCAGTTCAGTCCACAGAACATGCAGCTTGAGTTCGCGTTATTTAATGTTACTAATAAGTACTTCCTTCAAATCCTTCATTTATTATTTCCAATTTAATATGCAACAGTAGGTGCGATTAAACTTATGGACGGTAGGGTATGTGTACAGATAGTATGTTGGCGGAAAGAGGAAGGTCGATGACTTTCAGCTGTTCTTGTGGTATATCTAACAGTGTGCATGTGCATATACACTTATTGGATTCTGTGAAAACGGACATTTTCCGTGATTCATGCACTTTCTGGCGGTCTCAGAGCCAGCGGGTAAACACTTGGAGTGTAGGTATTAAGGCTGTTCTTACGCTCGGATTGG
Organism: Amphimallon solstitiale; assembly: GCA_963170755.1. NCBI lineage: Eukaryota > Metazoa > Arthropoda > Insecta > Coleoptera > Scarabaeidae > Amphimallon > Amphimallon solstitiale. The sequence goes on from OY720676.1 coordinate 174,322,402, forward strand.
CTACCACGTTGCAAGCGTTTGGAAGAAAACTAATTGTGCACTCAAATTTGTGAATTTTTGGTTCTAGTTGGTCTTAATATGTTGTTTAAAGATCAATGGATGATTGTATAACGATAGATTTTAAATATTAATAACTGAATTAATGCGATATTCAACCGGAAATCAACGTTTTTCGTGTAATTAAAAAAGCCAGTTTTAAATATGTTTGAAAAAAAGTAAAATTATACAATCATGCTTTCATATTTGCTGTTCAAGAATCCAAAATAAAAATTGAAAAAATTGCAAAAGTAAGCCAGTAATCAAATTTCCCCGAACCCGTTGCAAGGCAGTATTTAGGCACTGGGAAGTGGCGCCCCCTGCATGCAAAGCAGAGTTCGCCAGAAATTACTTTTGCAAGTATTAAAAGAAATTGAAGGGGCCCAAAAGATAAACTTTCGTGTCGTTCATTATTTATGCTGCTATTTTTACATAAGAAACTAGTAAATTCCAGGCAAACCGGAATACAAAATTCTTTTTATTTTACATTAACGGCTGTTGATGTATGCATGTACAGTTCTGTGCAATAAAGTGGTGTACATGTCTTATTGCTAATTTTGTAATTATTTTGTCAATGTGAAAATTGCTTATTTTATCCTGTATTTGAAAGGTTAAATAATGCCTTCATTATTGACATTGGTCATCAAAATGATTGGCTCTAATTATCTTTTATCTTGATTATTATTATATTTGAAATTATTGTTTGTAAAGATATTAACATTAAATAAAACTTATTATATTATATAATTATTTAATAATCAACACGCAAAATAAAATACAAATAAAAATAAATACAAAAACAAAATAAGAAAACATTAATAAATTAATCATACTGCCGTTTTCTTCAACGACTTTATTTAAACGATGGACATTGAATTAGTTAATTTTCATCTGCCACTAATTCTTCCCACGCCTTTTCTATATTATCCCAAAGAGATTCACATTTACAAAACAAATACATTGAGTGTATACTTTCTTAGTTAATAAATCACATATACCGTGCCTTCAAATACTTTCCTCATTAGAGTAGGCTGTTTTTAAAGTTTGTTAGGTAATCAATTTTGGTGTACATGCTAAGCTTTTGAAAACTTCAAATTATGATAGTTGTCATACTTAAATTCAAATTATAGACGTCTATTATTATTTACGTGCCAACCAAACTATCAAAATTACCTACTACCAATCTATATTTGTAAATGGTCAACATTTACGTTGCCTTTCTCCTCCTTCTTCTTGTCCTCTATCGCCTGTTCTCTGCAATCGGGTTTTCTTATAGGCATATTTCTCGTTTTTCTTGGATTCACAAGTTCAGGTAAAACACAATTTTTATAAAACGAAACTAGGTAAAGTCCCATTCCTGTTTTCAAAAAAAAAATCGTTTCGAGAAATAGTTTCTGTTTTTAAGGCCTGAGGCGTCCATACTGCGAAGATGCAATATGACCACTTAGTAACGTGTAACTGTCCCTGGATCTGATAGTACCATTTGTGACTGGTGTTCAGCTAGTTGTTTGTCAAAAAAAATATTTTCTTTTTCGTAATTCCTTCTTCAGGAGTAACCTCTCTCGCACACCAAGGACACTTAATTTCCACAATCCTCCTCTCTTCTATGAGGCCTTCTGCGGATGTTCCCAAGAAAGGAAACTTTGAGTGTATGAAAAAACCGCACGGCTGTATTTGCTTTTCAATAATTTCTTGTAGTTTTTTCTTGGCAACCTCCTTACTTTGTTTACCGTGTTCGCAAACACGGTAAACAAACTCGTAAGCTGTTTCTCGCCAAATCTCGATGCTGTCAGTCTTTTTGTCTTTCGAGGTACCACACTTCACACTGCTGCTGACCTCGACTAGTAAATTGAATTTCTTTGATTTCACCTTCAGATTAGTGTAGCCTTTTTAGAAATGCCGTCTTTTCTAAATTAAACTGTCCTGGAAGCATATCAGGTTTTTCACAGTTTTCACCATAATACTTATCACAACTTTTTAGTTTTTCCCCACTTGTGTTATTTTTGAAGTACTTTCGAACGGCCGTGGATTTCCATTTGGCTTTTTTTCTTTATTTCGAATTTCTATTTCTGTTGCAAATTTTCCCGGACTGATTCCATATCCAAGATGCTTTTTCATTTTATATGTTGGTCTCTTTGTGCTGTGGCTTACCACGGCGGCGGCGCCGCACCTACTTTTCTTGCAAAAATTAATTCTTTTACCACTACCAAACTTAGCAATGACTGAGTTGAATTGTTCAACGATGTTGTTGTTAACGTCATAAATTAGACTTGATGCATGTCTTATAAGATGATTTTTATAAGTCAGTAGTTTGGTATATAAATCTAAAAAAAGCATATTAAACATAAACAAGCCTAAGCCTACAAATCATGTGAATTTCATACTTGTTCCTTTAATGGATGACATTACGCAGCTCGTAGGAACATAGAACTCTTCGCAGAAGTAACCAATCTGTCAACCAATGTCAATTGTCAATATCACCTTCAAGCGATTTATTTTTTCGCTAAGTGGAATTTCTTCGTTTTTCCTGAATGCTATTGCTTTGCTTATTGCTAGGGAGCGGAATCGAGCGAGCTAAACTACCACGGAGCCACAGCCGTGAAAAGAAATAATGTAAACAACTGCGTGTTGTTTACATTATATCTGAATAGCACTAATTCATAGGGCGAACTGTAACATCTGTTTACTCCAGAGAATCAGAGAAAAAACTGCCTGCTGAAAGGAATTTTATGAATAAAATCCTTTCTTCATCGGCGTAGGTACAAGGGTGACGAGTTTTTAAAATTCATTATATTTACCTTATATTTCGCAATATAATATGTATGTTTCAATAACATACGCATACATTTTTAGTTATAATTTATTTAGATCTAGAACGTTGTTCATGTTACTTTTTCTGAGATAAAAATTAATTGTCAGTGATTCCGAAATTTATTGCAAAGTCTGTAAAATATCGTCACCTAGCTTTGCTAAAACATACACAGAAATAGTTTTCATGCAGAGAATTTCGATAGTTTACAAAATTTCGTTACATGTTTAAATGACGATGCTCGAAGTATTTCTGAGTGCAAGGAACTAACACAAATCCCAAATTTAAAAAATCAGTTGTTATTCATTCAGGAACACTTTGGAAATTTGCCTAAACTAATGACATATTTTGAAAATCGAATCTCAATTTAAAAAATGAGGTGTGGCCACCACACGACTTTCTTATACGTATGAGCGTTTCAAACTATACTATATTTTTTTTACACAAAAATTATTCAAAATCCTATTCTAAGTACTTCTGTTCTCTTAATAAATCGCTATAGAATGCATACTTAGCAAGATATTCGAAAAAAGGACTACACCCTAAGAGTAAAAGTGTTACTTCCGGTCCGAATTTTGAAATTTCATATATTCAAAAAATATTGCAAATCTAGCACTAAATACTTTTGTATTCTTGATAAATACATATAGAATGCATAATTTACGACATATTCGCAAAAAATCGCTATTCGATAAGAGTAAAAGTGGTAATTCCGGTCTGAATTTTGAAATTGTTTTTATGCAAAAGATATTGAAAATTACGTTTTAAATACTTTTATACCCGTAACGTACCTGTCTAAAAAGCATGACATGCGAAATATTCGCAAAAAACTGATTTTCGATAGGAGTAAAAGACCTACTTCCGGTAGCAGTTTCGAAAAACTTTTTAAATAAAATTGTTCTCAATTTTAATTTCAAGTACATATGAATTCTTTATAAATTTGTTTAAATTTAGTAGTTGACGAAATATTGGCAAAATTTAATTTTTTCACTGAAGTAAACTGCTACTTCCGGTCTACCGATTTTACTGAAAAACTAATCAGATCTCAAGAGGGAGATTAGACACGTAAATACAAAATTTGGAATTGATATCTACAGCGGTTATCGTGGTCACATAGAGACACACATACATTTTTTAAAAACATCTTTTTCGGTATCAGGGGACTTCAAAACGTGGACATATGCAAAAATCGCGTAGTCGAAAATTTCACATTACTTCCTTATACTACGTATAAGAAAGTAAAAATGGATTAACCACATTAGATGTGGCTATTAATAACTAAAAGTGACTTAGACGCAGTTTTTAATAGAAATCCAGGTTTAATAACATTGCGGCAATTGTGTATGCTAATGTAGAAGGGACGTTTTCTATCTACAAGGATGTACTTAATTCAAAGAGAACAAGTCTTACAGAAGAGAAAGTGAACAAATAGTAGGGTATTTTGTATTTTATAATCACCAGCCACTTGTTATTCAATTATATAAATAAAATTAAAACCTCTTTAAAAATACAACATTTCAATAGCGCGCCCATGGGCGATGAGTCATGACTCGCTCGATTCCGCTCCCTACTTATTGCCCAACCTAATCTTAAGTGATTTTTCTAAAATGAAAAATATCTCTACTGTGCTTCTGTTGACGATTCTGTTTTGAACATTGCTAACATTTTTAATTTTTTTTTTTTGCTGTGGCCTCAATATCCAATGACCGTAACACAATTTTATATCATTCGCGTTTTGATTTACCCCTTCACAAGGAAGGCTCATAGCAATGTACAAGACAGACACGCAGAGAATTCACGTATGTACGTCTTGATAAAACAGCAATGAAACATTTTTTCCTGAATTTCTTGGCGAAGGTTTAATGGTCCTGCAGTAGTGTCTTTACATAATTCTCTGAGTTTCTTGTAGTAGTTGCGCATCAAATGATTTTTACACTCAATTTTCTTGACGACAACAGTATCGTATGGATTTGACTCCAATATTTTCTTACAGCAGTTGTTATATCCGTCAGCAATTACTTGATGGTAGATCAGTTTATACATTTCCTTACTCTTAACGAAACCTTCTGCTAAAATATCGGCCTCCATACTTAAAGAAGATCCAATCCATTTTTTATAGCATTTGTGAGCTTTTGCAGAATTGTGAATCCGCCGTTTCTGCCAACTTACAAATAGTGCAAAATTTATTTTGAACACCAAGAAAGAGAACTTTTTTCCTCGATATTCCATAATTGCAGCAGCTCCCGACAAAGAATCATATTTACTACGATGTGATCTTTTGGGCCAACAGCCGTCTGCCACGACAGTAATCATCGGAGTGCCATATTGACCCACATCTCCAACGGCAATGGCTAACTCCCTCTTTTCCTCAGCTGCTGGTCTCATACTTTCCAAATATTCTGCTCCTACGCATCAGAAATCTTATCATGAACAGTGTTTTACATACGGGCTGACATGCGAGGCAAGTCTAAGGAAGATGCAATTTGTTCCAAATGTGAAAAATCAGACTCTATTGTCATAATCTCAAGCACAGCGTCTTTGTTTACTTCGTCATTATTGTCGTCAGAGCTATGTATTTTTAATGTTCTATTGCACATATTGCAATATAAACCGGTGATTTCATCTTTTATCAATCGCAAATTAATTATTTAATGAGCAGTTAAACTTGGGACAAGTGGTTGTGCAACTCAAAAAGAGACTTCATGATGTTTATTTTCAACTAAACAAACAAGTCATACATATATGTATAATGATAAGCTATATACCGGGTGTCAACGAGATCATGTATCAGCCCGGCATTTATTTAATACCTAAAAGAAATTTTGAAACTTTGACCATTTATATGATTCATTCATTCTTTTTCAGTTCATATTCGGTTTCTACTGAAAATTTTGACATTTCTGTCAAAGGTGGCGGTATCTATCAAATTTATCCATTAAAGTGAAACCGCTTCCTAACAATTGCCGAACCAGAAAAACCACCAAATAACCTATTTCTCACATTTACACGCATTGGCGAAGGAAACATTTATTTCAGAATAGAATTACTATACAACAAAAAAATTTATTGTTAAGTTGGTTTGAATTTAGACTACTTTTAGAAAATTTTAGATTTTCTACTATACCTATCTACCACTAAACCACAGCATATTTTATATCACTTGGAAGCTAAAAATTATTCCAATTATGGCAGTGCAATAAAAAATAGATGTTACAATTAAAATAAAACAAGTAAATTTAAAAAAATAAAAAAAAAATTATAGTTTAGATTGTACTGGGGATGCATGAATTCGTCATTCGTTGCTAGGAAAGAACGCAAAACAGGTAGAGTAGAGGTACAGTCTAGTTATTTTAATTCTCCTATCCTCCCTTATAACAAAACGGAGTCCACATTTGTATAATATGTCTATATAAATTTTACATTTTTAAATAAACTTTTATAGTCACAAATATTTTACCCATTTTAAAAGTATGGTTTATATAACACTACAGTGGTCAAGATGTTTCGAAAAGTTTCACAGCACTACAACCTCAATCTCTTGTATGGTAATTTGATAAGCTTAATGTAAATATATTAAATACTTTATTTTTTAAATATATTTGTTGAAAGGTCATCGTTGGCAAAGAGCGGTACAGTTCAGGGAGACTAAGTAGACAAATAAACTGCCTTTAAAAAAAGTAAGTAACTTCATTCTGCATTAGGCCGCAAATTTTTCTAATTGCTCTCGTATCTTAGCTAATACATATAGATCCATACCCAGGATAATTTCTACCATTAATCAAAAAACCACAAATGCTTACTGTATGAGATTTTGATTCGAAAGTGCGTGATTTTCCACATCCATCCAACGACAACACCTGTTGTTCGATTTCGCCAATATCTTTTTCAACGTCCTAACCCAAAATTAGTTTAAAAATAGGAAAAGGTAATTCAGAACGAAAGCTTATAACAAACCTTTCTTTTTAATGGAAATGTTTTACGTTTTATTCTTGACGCATTTAGTCGCAGACGAGGTTTGTTACCCCTACGGTAGTTAGAATCGTTTTTTCCCATAATCTTACGAATTAAAACGCTCTCTCTGCTAAGAATAAGAAATAGCCCTCAGTCGGTCGGTCCGGATCTGTCAAGCACTCTCATAAACTACAGTGCGCAGGTATTGAGCGCATATTCACCCCACTCTCCTCCACATCGAACTATCTCTGTCTCAAGTTAAAAGGGGTTCAAACGTTAACGTAACGACACTTCGCATGAGACAACGATTGCTGTTCCCCGCACACTTGCCCCGCCAACCAATGCAAGTGATTGTGAGAGAACAGCCTTAAATGGAAGAAGGAAATGTTAAATTGTATGTAGGTTGTTAATGGAAGAAAGCGATTTGCGTTAAAATACTGCATTTATTTCCAGCACTTTACGTTCTGAAACAAGTAGGAGACTATAAGTAATAACTTTGTTCACTATACTAATGCACTTCTGATCTTTTAGAGAAATTCCATACTATCGATTTTACCTATATAGCACCTATAGTTGATATTTTAGTTTACATATCACAACTTTACCACTTATTTATCTCTAAGAGTCTCTTATATACAGAGTTAGTAGGTAACATTTCAAATATCTATATACAGCATGATAAAAAGTAAGAAACAGCTATGCTAATATCCTTAAAATTAATATTAATAATAGTTATTTATTATACAAGGGAAAAAAGTATTAGATTTTAGCTCGAGGTAAGGTTTATATTATAAATTACCGAGAGCTAAAATCTATTTTTTTTCCCGTGTATAATACACTATTTTTTCTGTGATGGGAAAAACGACGATTTAATATTGAAAAAAAACACGTTAATACTATATATTAAAGTCAGAAAATCAATCGATGTGACATTTCAAGTGACATTACACCTGCGTTGCTAATGGAAACCTGTAAAATAATCAAATATCTGTCAATTTAAGCGGGCAAAAAGTGACATTTTATTACCTGTCAAGAAGGATAAAATGTCAACTTTTTTCCCGTCACAGAAAAAAATATTTTTATTTATTAGATACATATTGGTATAAGAAACTTCACAGAACTAAATATGCTTAAAGGTGTCGGCTTGATAAATGGAAATTTCTTAACTATCTATATATAAATATAAATTCTTCATTTTCAAACTCTAAATCAATTCAATTTATTTTGCCCTGATGCTCCTTGTATTCCAAGTCTCAAGAAAATTGTTGAATTATTACCTTTTTCTCACCTGTTCGTCAACTTATTTCCGTTCGAAGTGACCATAAATTAAGTTCTTTTGGTTTATGGTTTTTCGTCCATCTATGCGTTCTTGCAATATCACTGATCTTTAGCTCTCTCTGTTTCCTCGTTCTCTGGTGACCGTTCGATAAATGATCTTATTACTACTCCACTTCTGTTAAATTTTGGGCGTGAATATACGTATTGCTCTCTTTTACTATTACATTGTGATATTTTTTATTAATTTCCTGATGATAACTAACTTATTTATATTCCTATTGCGTTTATTACGTAGCTTAATATTTCGACTATCTCTTCTTCCCTTTTTTTATTTTCATCGTTTACCCCAAATATTTTCTTTAATGACTTCTCTTAACCGGAATCTAGCGTAGTATACACCAGTTATGAAAGCGCCTTTATCTTTGTAATCAGTTAACAGCAATTCTTCCGAGCCCCAAAAAGCAGTGGCCATGAATTTTCCGGCCGACTGTGACACTTTAAACTTCTTGAGTGGTGGTGTGCCGCAGCATGGACTCTTCCTTAAAATTACATACCTGCTTACATTACAGAGGTTCAAAAAAGCACGGGAACACTCCAAGCGTTGTTGTTTTAGCGACGGCCTCAGCATTTTATTTATTTTTTTTATTTTATTTATTTTATTTACTTTATTTATTTTATTTATTTTATTTATTTTATTTATTTTATTTATTTTATTTATTTTATTTATTTTATTTATTTTATTTATTTTATTTATTTTATTTATTTTATTTATTTTATTTATTTTATTTATTTTATTTATTTTATTTATTTTATTTATTTTATTTATTTTATTTATTTTATTTATTTTATTTATTTTATTTATTTTATTTATTTTATTTATTTTATTTATTTTATTTATTATTGCATTATAATTTTTTTTGCATTTTGTGGAATGTAATGCTCACTTCGATAGACAGCCCCTGTGTCTCATTCAAGTGATTCCCTTCCTTGCTTAAAGCGACCGTGCCAATTAAAAACGATAGTTTTTCTCGGATAAGAATCCCCGTAAACTGATAACATCTGTTCCAGTATGGTATGAGCAGACTATCCTTGTTTTTTTAAGTAACTCGATAACGGCGCGACACTCAATATTCTCCACATTTCACACTTTGCTTGGTCGACGATGGTTTAAAGACTACTGAAGCGATTGTGTTAAAACCTTATATTTATACTAATAATGAGTTTCTGAACATGTTACACCTCAAAAAAGCTCTCCCACTACCACCTAATCTCTCCATTCCGCGAACTTAAAAATGTGTCAGTGTTTCTTATTAATCACTTTCTCCTTCCTTGATATTTAATAAACAAATAAATTGAAGTATTTATATAACTTCTATACAATTGTATCACTCCAACGGCTTTCAAAGAAACAACATATCTTGTAGATTACTCATAAACACATGTAATCACTATGAAGAAGAAATGAATTCTCCTCTCTTCTATTTGTAAATAATTCTATATCCAAAGTATTTTAAAATTGCACCTACTTAATATTGTCAAATATGATCTTTCCTAATTTGAGATAACTATATTTATCATTACCATATATTGATATTATTCATGTATAATTGTTAAGACAGATCTTTTAATTCTAATATAACCTTCTCAAACTTGTCTTTACATATTTTAAAAATACATCATATTCACATTATACAAATTTATAATTCTTTATTCAATAACATTTCTATCTAAGATTCATAATTTATATCTAGACAACCTATACCTTATTCCAAAAGGAGAGAGACGAAATTCTGAACAGACCCAAGTCAGAGTCATTTCTTATTGGTTAACAGCAAAGCGAAATAACACCATAACATTCGCTTTTTGCTATCAATTGTCAAATATTTTGATATCTTTGACAATGTTTTCTAGGCAAATTTATTTACTTCCATGTACTGTGATTACTACATTTACCATTCTGTTGCCTTAACTGTGGATTTATTTCTGAAGAATCTATATAAAATTTAATTTGGTACAGATTTCGTATTTCAGACAGATTTTTAAATTTAATTTTACCGCCTAAAATTGATTTCACCCGTTATAGGCTGTAATTTTGTCTCTCTTTTTGGAATAAGGTATATAACATGTCTAATTAATATCTGTTAATTTGAATTAATATTAAAAAACTGTCACTGTCGACAAATCTCATGCCATCAACAGATATTCATTTTTCAATAGGTTGAACAACTTTATTATATTTATAATAATATTCATATTAAAAACATCTAACAATAAAATAAAGTTTGGAATTGTTGACCATAGGTGCTTGGCCGCTATTGTTGTCACACACGCTCACGCAGACTTACAGAGAGAGACATGTTTGCAGAAACCACTTTTTCGATATCAGGGGACATCTGCGAAAACCTCGAGGTTGAAAATGTTCATATTCATAACACTTCTTTATACTATGTATATGAAAGTAAAAACGGTTAAATTAAGTTTAAATGACTAACACGTGATCAGAATTTAATATAATTATTTCTTCTTATTTACTGTTATGAACGAAACAAAAATCTACTTCCTATCCTTTAACAGACGCAAATTAAAATAGATTCTATGGCATGCATACAGGAATATACACATACCAATACGTATGTAATTACAGGTTTGTATAGCTTAACACGTGTTCATCGATGTTTCCTATATATTAAAACCATCGGGCGCATCTAATAATTCAGTTTCACCTATACCATCAGTTTCATGGATGCATAATCCTATCTCCGCTCTTGCTGTGAAACTATTTGCCTTTCCCGAGCACGTCCATCACCGGCTGATGTGAATTAATTACGGATATTACGAACATCGTCTAAATCAATAAGTTCACCGCGTGCTCGCCAAAAAAAACAACACAGACAGTCGTCACGACCTTTTGACGGGAGCCATCTACCGATATCGTCTACAAACTGAATACTGAATAACAAGGAGCGTCTATCTTTGTCTGTTCTCGGTTTCCGCAAAATTCATGAACCCATACCACGAATGTTAAACGTGAGAAAAATAGTGAAAGTGTGGTCCGTATAACATATTCATTATATTTGTTTTGTGTGTTTCTTTAACCTTTTTTTTGGGGGGTAAAAATTATCCGATCTTGTCGTTGTATCTATAATAAACATTTTCATTATTATTTTTTTTAACTATTCGTTTCTTTTTATTTATTCCGCAACACATCCTTACATCCAATTTAATCCAAATTATACAAACGTAATATATATTTACTGGCCTTGTTTATTTTTTATGGTAAGTCGCTTGTCACTATAGTTTAGAAAATCTAAATGAATTTTGTCATAGCCGGGGTTCCACCATTCTTCATTTCTTTTATCGCCCCATACGTCTTTTACCGATAAACGATGTGCAAGGTCTGATTCCTCTCTATTTTCCTTCTTTATTTACGTTCGTTTTTTTTTTAATCAAGACAGTTCATTCTTTGTCGCTAGTGGCTCTAGATGTCGAAAAAAAATGATTTTGCGATCAGGTCTGAGAATACTACCGGTTTGATTCGGATTTTTCACAGTGTGTAATTATAATTTTCTGCTTTTGCACTGATAATATTTTAGTTTTTTACAACAATATTAAATTAAATTCAATTACTGCTCCCAGTCAGCTTATTGCTGGTATTGAGGGAGCATTGTTAGTTATATGTGAATTATTTAACTTATATCTGTATTCTTCTTATTTCTCTTCCATATGTTTTTGACTCCCCTGGGCCACACTGCATCCCAGTAGTTCTTTATTTCCGACGGAAGTTTATTATTAGTCATCGTAGTGGCGTGTACTATACTTATGCATATCACTTAACTTCTGCGGAGTGGAGTTGTTCTTCTGAATGTTAGGTGCTACGTTGTAAGCTGTCATGTATTCCTCCAGACTAGCTATTTGTTTTTTACTGAGTAGTCCCGTATCTCTGTATATATTCTCAGTATGAGTATGACAGTCCAAGTCCAGGATTACTTTCAGGGCCTTGTTTCGGATCACCTGCATAGATGTTTTTGCACATTTTCCCAATACCACTATTAAGTAGGGTATTTTCGAGATGACATGGCTATCATGGGATATCATTAGTTTGGTCTTTTGATATAGCCCACTTCTCTTCAATGCCCCTCCTATTGGTGTCACACTTTTCTGAATATAGGCCACATGCCGCCCCCCCCCCCATGATAATTTGTTATCTATCGTAATTCCCAAGCACTTTATCGTGTCTACTCCTTTAAGTTTTTCTTTAGAAAAAACATCAGCAGCCAATACGCTTATTTTTTTGTTGAAAGGTGATATAAAGAGTGTTTTTTGTGTTTAATGTTAATATCTGCTTAACTAGCCATTGGTCCAGTTTTTTAGGTCTGTATTTATTTTGTTTTCAATTTCTTTCTTACTTTTTCCCGTATAAATTATTGCCATATCATCTGTATAGATTACATATGTTCCTTGTAGGCAATGCTGCAGAAAGAGTGAATATACAAAAGGTATGGTATTGGTCCTAAGACCGAACCCTGCAGAATACCTTCTGTTAATTCTGCAGATAGATAGGCCCTATTTTAGTTAGTTGAGTTCTTTTTTCCAAATGCGTTCCAATCACCGTGCCAGGAATGCCCCGAATTCCATGTTATTCCAGACAATCATCGAGTATAAGATGGTCAACCGTGTCAAAGCTTTCTTTAAATGAAGGAACAGCTTTGTGACATAGTTTTTATTATCAAAGCCTTTATACACTGTATGCAAGAATTTAAGTACTGCTGCTTGCGTATTGCTGTTACGGTGAAATTGATGTTTATCAAATTGCACTGTAGTATATATAAAATTCATCAGTCTATTCTTCAGTACTTTTTCATATATCTTTCCTAGGGTGCTTATCAAATATATTGGTTTGTAGCAATATGGATCCTCTTTACTGCCACCTTCATGCACAGGTATTACAATTAATTCCTTGATCACCTTTTAATTTTAAAAATTTACCCGCGGCTGATAGTCAAACCCACGTCCGCCTGATCTTTAGTCAGCTGCGCTTATTGTTGTCTGTGAATTCAGAAATTATATGAGTCCTTAAATCAGAAAAAGGAAAATATAAGCCTGGAAGCTATATGGAAACAGCTCTTTTCTGATCATATTAGAAACTGCTAAAATGACCAGTCTACAGACGCCAACGGAACAGATGGGCTTCCGCTTTGTTCAATGCGCTATGACCAAATTCTGTCTTTATCAATGTTTATTGAAGCCCGTTTCCAAAACCGACACGACACTTCAGTGATCTTAAAAGACCCTACAGTAACACAGGAGACAATCTGGTCACAAAACTTAACTCACAAACTCCTAAAAACCGCCATGGGCAAAACAACAACCAGGTTTACTGAAGAAATACCAAGCAACCGCTCCTTCCAAGTATACATAAATGAACAAACAATCAAAATACGAACTCCCAACAACTGCCTCTCATGGTGGTAGATCGTCGTCCCGATATTTTTTAACTAGCACGTGACCAACTGACCGGGAATACACTCTGTAAATTTAATTGCGCCGACGATACGGGTTCGGGGTCCGTGACGGATGGTATGCTGCGCAAAGACTTGATTGTCATGAACAATTACTTCATGCAATATAAGCTGAAATCAAGCGCTTCTAAAACCGAAACACCAGCTTAGAAGTCTCAATTACTGGCTACGAACCTTGAGCAAAATCTTTACTGTGCAAACGCCCTGTGAAGAAAATATAGAGAGTGGCATGACACAACAGGGTCACACAATAGACTCCAGAAAACTATTGCTTAGACAAATATTGCAGCGCATTGGGAAAGCAAGACATAATTGCCATACAATTTCTGAACAACTGTGAAAGAAAAATCACAATTGCTTTTCCTAAATTTTATTTACTTTTATTATTAATATTTCTGTACCTGATCCGTTGCTATATAATAGTATATTACATACCGAGGTGGAAAGTGTTTCATTACTGTCGAGAGATTAAGTAGTTAACTTTATCTCGAGACAGGAATGAAACTTTTCACCAAGGTTTGTATACTATTTTATTTACAACCAAAATTATTATATTTATTTGTGATAAAAATTCCGGTAAAAGTTTTGACATATTGAGTTGTCAGATTTGTGTTGTTCTAGTGTAAACGTCAAATAAATATACGTCAGTTTTTTTTAGGTATCAGCAATAGCAGGACGGCCTATCTACATGGATTCAAGCTTCCAATAATTCTAGTGTAACAATTAATTTTATTTACAACCATACAATTAATATTTATTTGTGAAAAAAATTCCGATAAGGTTTTGACATATCGAGTTGAAAGTTTGGGATTGACATTGAGGTTAAGAAACGAGGGCAGTAATAGAGGGCAGGAAGTAAATGAGGGCAGTAATAAGAGGGCGGAAAGTAAACGTGAACAAAGTCACACTTCCTAGCTTTTAAAAAGTCAGAAATGCCAACATTACGCGTATGGTTGTAAATAAAAATCATTACACTTCTATTCAAAATTAGTAAAGTGTAGCAGCAGTATTATCTCTTATTATTTTATTTAATTCAATTATATTATATCGTTAGAGCGTGCTGATTATTAAAAATACTAATTATAAATAAAGGCAATATGTATTATATTGATAGTTTGTTATATGAAAATTATTAAATTTGATTGAAACTATCCGGAATTTTTAAATATAAAATTTTAAAACATAAAATTCTTCATATTTGTTTTTAAAATGCTCTGTTAGAAAATAAGTATTAGTTATGAAAAACCTTGAATTATGGTTGAGTAAGTTTGAGAACCCATATTAATTCATGGGGAGCTAAAAAGATGCTATGTATGTATTAGGCCGTGGTAGATAGTAATAATTAAAAACAAAGTTGTTATTGATATTTTTTATGTTTGAAAAAAATACTAAAAATTCATATTTAACGAATAATGAATACTAATTCAATATGTTATTTAGGTAAGAAAATTTAAAACTTGACTAGCAGCCATAATATTGGAACTTTGAAGTTTCTAACTATCGGAATAAATGTCCTTTGTCATTGAAGGTTAGGCAAAAATAATTGTCTACATATATACTTGTATTAATGTGTTATCAGTAACATAACCACTGAGATATTTGTTTGGAAATACTAAAATATCACTATTGTTTCAAATTTATTAAACATGTTAATTATAATCTAAATAATATAAATTTCTACATCATAAGTTTTGGGTTTATGTTTAATTTAAATTGAACATTCATAATAATTATTGATTAGCATAATAATACCAAGATCTAGAAAAAAAACATGGAAACGTACTGAGTCTTGCACATAAAACAAATAAAAGAACAATAAAACAAAATGAAAAATTAAAAATATTTTTTAATAACAAGTAACAAATGGTTGACGAAATCCCTGTAATTGGTGCAGAGCTGTTGGGGTGCAATATGTACAAATATTATTGTTTTTATAAAGATATGTTTGTAAGTACATTACTACCTTTTAAGAATCATATGAAATTTATAAATTTACTACTTTAAAAGTAATGTAATTTTAATAACAGTCCATTAATTTATTAAGTTTTCAAAAGCTATCGACAAAAAGATTTATATTATAAAGGCAGGAAATTTAATATAAAATCTATGGAAACCATACTAAACACTTGAACAAAAAGAAAAGATATTAAAACAAACTAAACTTGAATAAGAAACATGTAACACAAAAATTACAATATTTTTTTATACGCATAACATTAAAAGACTGTACACGTAAATTTATCCAGAACGGGATATTTTGCAAGAAAGTTACTTTATCTTTCATTTTTTTATTTAATTTTGACTTTCGAATATTGAATGGATTGCAACAGATGGAATTAGCCTCGGGGTCAAGCCGGTTTCATATACTTGGTAAAAGTAAGAGTGAATATTTTCATGACTGGAAAGAAACAGCACACGTATGCCGGCAATGCAGTTACCTATGTACAATACATACATCGCCTGTAATGTAATTAAATTAGGGTTTGTTGTGTACGTAAACCATAAATATAAGATTTAATTGAATATTGCCTGGACTGGACCGGAACGTGGCAATGGTAAACGCTACAGAGATTGTGTAATAATGTAAATGACTCGTGCTTACAATTTAGATTTCGACACGTGCAAACCTTATATAGACGATTTACGAAAAGTCTTTAGTACTTACATACGTTGGAAGCAATAAATAGCAGGTATGTATTATAAATACATAAAATCGTTCAATATATAGTGTGTACATGTCGTCTATATATAAATAAACGTGAATTAGAGATAGCTTATCAATTATAAATTAGTGGGGTGAGGTTAAACTCCGTCTCACCAAATGCTCCGATTCAAAACATTAGTAACACACACGGCTTCTTTTTTCTCTCACAATAGAGAGTCTCTAAATTTAACCTTCGATTTAAATTAACCGCCATTTATTGCTATCTTCATTGACGGTTTTTGTTTGACAGATGTCAGGAAGGATGCCGTACTGATTTTGGGAGAAATTTAGCACCATCTGTTGTTTAAAAAGCTAAAAAGAAATTTAAACATTCTGAGATAATAATATTGGCATGCCAAAGAAGAGGGGGTGTGTGGGTGTCATGTGCAGTATATCGTTTTTCATTATGTGTATTTTAAAATAAAATAATAACATTTTTCTACTGCCATCTTTAAAATTTATTCTATATATTTCTATGCTAAATGATCTTTTAAATACACCTGGAAAAACTACGACTTCGTGTGCTTTAATTGAAAAAATTAATTAAAATTCAATCAATTTGGTAGACACTTGACATCAATCTCTCAAAATAACCCGATGTGGCGCTACAACTGCCAAGTAATTTTGTATTTGCTTGCTGGACTCTTAACCAGTACTTTATATAGCAAGTCCCAAAAACATACCGACGAGCTTGTAGGGGTGGTAGGGAACATCAACACAAACATTATTTGTTTATTGAACATATTGCAGTGATCTTGAGTCTGGCATTGAATTGTAAATAAGCTTTATCAAGATCACTCCTAGATTTAATTTAATTAAACACTATTTTATTTATTTTGTAATGATCATTGTATATAAATATTTATTAAGTTAGGATTTTAGTAAATTTCAATTAAATTAAGATAAAATAAGGTAAGAGAAGTATTATAAATTATATTCATGAAATTAATATTAAAATGAGACGTATATATCAAGAAATTATTCATATCTATATCATATATTCTTCGCTAGATGCCGTCAAGAATAACAAATACAAATGTTTAAGTTATATTAGAAATGGTATAATTATTATTATGTAATCACCAAGTAAAATATCAGGGAAATAATTTGCTGTTTGTCACATTCATGTTTCACCATTTGTCACATTAACATTTCTATAAAATTTTGTACACTTAAATTTTGACGTAAACAAATCAACTTTAAAATAGATGTTTGTTTACATTTTTGGAAGTGGGATCGGAATCGTACCGAGTATGACCGTAGTTTTTTGTGAAAGATAAGGTTAATATAAGTCGGGACATGACCAGAAAACGGGGAGATTGCTGGTGGAAACCGTTCTCAAAATAATAAAGACCTTTCGAAGCAGGTGTGAACCGCTTTTAAAAATATAAATACGGGGTGCCTATACTTATAAAGAATTAAATCAAAATTAGAACTATATATATATATATATATATATTATCATAACATGCGAGAATTTAATTTAGTACTTAAGATCTCTTTATTTGTAAATAAACCTGTTTTGTTTTGATTCAATTTATTTTAATATGTTATGTTATAAGGTTTTTCTTGTATTTTTATTTATTTTATCTGACCTGGAAACAACTTAAGAGCATTCACTTTGGAGAAGAAACATTGTTTTTAATTTTCTGCCCTGAGAGAAAGTATCATAAGTGCAACCATATACTGAGCTAGTGAAGTGTGAAATTGCTTAACCTACTTTTCTGCAGAAACTATGAGAACCTAGTCTAGCATAAGGTCTAGCACTAGGATATATGCTTGGTTCTGCCCTGATTTAATATTTAAATAATATAAATAAATTTACATGATTGTTAATTTGCAAGAGTCACAGCAATATGTTCGCAAATGAGCCTTTCGTGTTGTAGAGCAATAAAATGTTTTAAATTATATCTAAATAACTAAAGTAATTTTTGATTTAGTTAAACGCCACTGTCTTTCATTAAACATTTTTTATTGCAACTATAGCTTTTGTTGGGCAGCAGAAACATTTCTTTATCACAATAATCATTCCACAGTTGCTAATGTTGAGATCGTAGCAGTTATTTGTGACATTTAGTTAGTTAGTCAACAATACATTTACTATGTTGATAGTTAATTTAAAATTTAATTAAAAACAAATGATAATTTCTCATTTGAAGAACTAGCCGACATGCACCTCGCTTATGGTGTGATGCACCATAAGCTGCGAGAAGCGCATGCTTGATGTATGATATCCGGAACGTAGGAAACCTCATCATACAACCTCTGCTTCCATCCATCGTCGCCTAAGGAGAGTGGCAACCTAAGATGCTCTGGTGGGGGTGGTTGTCCAAGAACAGCTCATACAGTTCAATTTGAAGAAGAAGAACTACACCGTCTGGAAGAAAAACAATCTGCAAGTGTTCGCCCAATTGCACACCATATGAGTACCTCCAAGATCACGGTATACCGTGTCATTCATCACCAACTTCTCCATCCTTACCATCTGAAACGCGAACAAGCTTTAATTCAAAGGTCTCTGTAGAAACAGACACCTTTGGCATGATGAAAATCCTCGTGCTGTGGTCTCTAGAAGACAACAATTTAGTGTTAATATGTGGGCTGGTATTGTTGGAGAAAATCTAAGAGGTCACTTAATGTCTGCTCGTTCGAACGCAAACATTTATCTCAATTTTCTGCAAAATGTTTTCCTCAATTATTGTAAAATGTGCCTTTAAATATTAGAAATAACATGTGGTTTCAATATAATGGGGAACCTCCACATTTTGCTTTAAACTTGCGCCAGTATCTGTTCCAGCAATTTCCCCGCAAATGGATTGGAAGACGAGGTCCCGTGGCCTGGCCTGTGCATTCTCCTGATCTCAACCCCCTGGACTTTTTCCTTTGGGGTTATCTGAAATTTTTAGTTTACGAAACACCTATTCGTAATGACAAAAATCTCCTAGCAAGAATAATGGCGAGTTGTACACACGTAGCAGTTATTTCCGGATTATTTCATAGGGTCCGCGAGTCGATGATACGACGGTGCAATCTTTGTATCGAAGGTAATGGCCGACATTTTCAACAATTTTCGTAATTCATCATTTATTTGTCAATAAAACAAAGGCTAACATGAACAAAAACTGATTTATTAATGTCCTCCTACACTTCCTTTTGTAAAATAATACCAAATAATACCAGTTTATTTTTAGATGTAAGCATTAGCCAAAATAATAAAAGTAAGTACAATAAGTTGCCTACTTTTAAGGAGGATCTAATGTACCAAAATAAACATGAATTGTTGATACACATTATACAAATAAATGTGAATTTAAATATAAAAATGCTGCCAATTCATAAGAAATATAATTATACTTGAGATATAGTAAATACCTCGAACTTACATCTGTGAACAGAAAAAAGGATATAAATCAAAACATTGCTGGTGCGAAGTGACAGATAGTAAACAAGAACGTGTGATGTAAACAGTAACTGTATAAATTAAAAATACATTTATTAGATCCTATATGTATAACACAAGAGCTTCAAAGACTATGGAAATGGTCATGTGTGGTTTAAAAACTGCAAAAGAAAAATGCAGTGTCAATATTGTTTACAGTTTTCTAAAAATCAACGAACTACCAGAAGAGAAGGCGTGGATAGAATTTGGAGACAATGTGACAGGGGCGACTGATCTTTGTGGTGCAGGATCCGAGAGAAAAATTCCAGTTGTCTATAACGTGTTCCCGATACTACCTAATCGAGGTATTTCTAAAAGAAAAATAAGGATAACTTTAGTAAATGGAAAAAGAAAATATATAAAGAACAATGAAAAAGGCAATGCGTTCATATACAAGTACAATGAGGGATTATATTAAGAAGAAAGAAAAGATATACATACCGAAGACGAAACATAGCAAGTTTGTGAAAAACTTTTAATAACAAACAATTCAAGGTGCTGCCATTAGTGTATAAACTGTCAAAGACGATATGCGTGTTGGTGTGAATATGACAACTTGAAGAAAACAGACAAGAAAGATTTTATCACAAACGTTTCAAGAAATCAATGCCAACCTAAAATTTAGTTTGACAAGAGAGGCGCTACAAATTGCCGATAGCAATTGTTTTTTTTATATAAGCGAAAAGCAAGAATCGACTTGTTGGAGATTAAGTTTGTATTTCGAGCTAGGAAGACGTTAATTTTTGAAAAAGAATAAAATTTTTGAGATCGCGAAAGTGAGAGTAGGGTCGATATATACTACTTATCAACTCACAATTAGATTATCTGTAATAAGATTTTGAGTTTAATTTTACTTTAGTTTTCATTTTTAAATAATCTTCATTAATTTTTTTTTTTTTATTTATTACTAATTATTAAGATGGAGGATGTCAATAAGGCAGAATTTGATAAAACATACAATGAAATGAAGTAAGTTATGAAGTAAATAATTCAATTAGGGATAGTTAATGGTGCTAGACGTGCTGAAAGTACTATGTGAAAATATTTGCTTTTAGTAAATCGTTGGGCATCATTAATTAGATGAATATTATCTTGTTTATAATAACAACTCATTTTCAAAGTAATAAAAGGGCAGTTGATGGTGTTAGACGCACTAAGGGTACTATATGAGAATATTTGCCTTTATTGAATCGTTCGGTATCATTAATTATTAAATAGTCATTTTAATTTAGTAATTCAAACTAGCTGTCCATCAATCTCTTCGAGCTTGAATCGCCTTTCGCGTCCGCTTACAGTTTTATTACAGTTCGCTGTAAAACGCCAAAAAAAATCATTTTTGATTTTCTAAACTTTTGACACACCTTGTATAGACCTATATTTTTGTCCACGAAGTACTGTCACGGTGACAGGTGGAACGACAATTTAAAGCATCTTAACGTCAGTCTGACTTTTCGTTGTTGGAGTTTGAAATTTAGATGCTATTTAGCGTAATACTAAGACTTGACACTAAAAGATTCATAGTTTTATTAGTTTTACACAATGAAAGGACTAAATCATTATTGAAAATGTAATATCAGATTTATTTTAATTTTGCATAATTTAACCTGCCAATTATCATGGCCCGCAAACATACTTTTGACATACCTTTTGAGCTTTGTTATAATGCAAATTTGTGAACAATGCATGCCCATTACACAGAAGAATCAAGTTTTAAATAAAATGTTGGTATAGAATAAGTATGACTTATTACTTTTATTTATAATAGTGAATTTATAACTGGCTTCCATATTAATAATTAGTTTCATTTGTCTGCTCTGAAATTGTTCCTGTCAAAGTGAGTTTGCAGTGGCATTGAGTCGTCGCCTGTAGATCGTGCTCTGGCTATGTCGGTTGCTGAGACGATCCTATTATAATTTAAATATTTAGTAGTGACGCTGGTAGTTGAACTAAAAACAATAACCAAAAATAATACTGACCGACGTTGGAATATCTGTGTAAACATTTTGCTTACACACACTGTAAAAAGAATATAATTTGTAATTGTTGGATCATTTTGTGATTTTTATTAAGTATTTAAGGAAAAATAACACAAAAAGGTAGTTCATGATTACAACAAATCCATCGAGATAAGAGCCACCAGCCTGGGACACGATCATCATCAACCATCATCAGAATGTTTGATTAACAGTTTGATTTAATGGTGTATTTTCAAACATATCGCATTAAATGATTGAACGCTGCCCATACTTCAAACTTTCTACTGACAATCAAACTATTTAGTAGAAGTAATTGTTGAATTAGACTGGAATATTTACTTTAGTAAATTGAATAGTTACAAAGCAATTGTCATTACATTGGAATTTGATTCGTCTGTCACCTAGTAATAATAATATAAATCATATTTTAAAGTAATTGTCTAATACCGTGGCGTCAAATACTTTCCGCATTAGAGTGGGCTGTTTTTGAAGTTTTTAAGTAGGTAATCAATGTTGGTGTACATGCTAATTTTTTGAAAACTTCAAATTCTGACAGTTGTCATACTTAAATTCAAATTATAGACGCCTATTATTATTTATATGACATAACCAAACTATTAAAATTATGCACTGTCACCAACCATTAAAAAAAAAGCATGGCCGTCTCTAATGCGGAAAGTATTTGAAGGCACGGTATATAGGCAAAACTAAAATGGATCTGATAGCACTTTTCTCATTAATATTTTAGTCATTTCGCTGTATAAAATTTGTAATTTCATATCTTTTTGTGTCTTGGTCTACAATAAATATCGATAAAGCTTAAAAACATGAACCATGAAATATCAGACAGATGTCAGGGTGTTTAACCTTTTTTTTTGAAATAATTGTCACCATGAAAGCAGTTCAGATTTCATCACGAACTGAAATCGATTGATCGTTTTGACGTTTTATAACCTGCAATTAAATTTTTGTGAAATTGCCAACATTAATCAAAAGTCAGATGGACTTTTTCTGACAATTCTGACGTTTCCTGTAACATTTAAGCCACCTAACGTGAATGTTGAGTTGACCAACATTTCGCGTATGCTCTAGTTAAATATATCGGTGTTAAAATAATAATAGATGAGTAAAGATGGCTACTGGATTTATTAACTAAAAAATTTCCCTTAAAATGTTTAACATTTCTATAGAATTTACTGAAAGCTGATTACTTGGAACATTTCGTTGACATTCAAGTTTGATATAATGCGTGTGCACCTAGTCTAAGTTGAATGTAAGTAGGCCGAACAGGTAACCCTAAGATGGTTGTATGATCAAGATTTGTTGTATCATATATAAATATCTTTGTTTTTTAAATTTGGTAGTACTCTAACTCTATTTGTCTCAAGTTTTATGATAAACGTTGCCCATACGTAAAATTTTCTTGCAAACTGTCATCGTGGTGACAGTTCGATCTATTGCGAGAATGAATTGTCAAATTGAATGTCATTGTAGACATACCGTGCCTTCAATTATTTTTTTTTAGAATAACCTACGATTTCAATATTAATTTGAAAACACTGTGGAACTTTTCAATAAATTGACTTAACTATGACAGTAGTCAAAATGAAAAACATTACTGTAGCACAGTATTCCCAAATTAATATTGATATCATAAGCTACTCTAAATTTAAATTAAAGACGCAGTATGTATATTTGTATGTAGAAAGATGACAGAGATGTGTCCAAGACATTAAAGATACGATAAATGACCGATACAATAGTAATAATAATAATAATTGATAATGCAATAAAATATAAATATTAACGGTTATAATATTTCTTTCAGTGGACGTTAAATGTTATTAATCGCGCCTTTGCTTTAATTTTTAAAACTACGATATTGGAAACTGTACCCGAATGACCGACAATGTAGAGTAATTACAACCGCAGTTCAGTTTCTTCTTGTTTATGAATGAAGACGCATATTAAGCAAAATGTCTCTTAGAAATAAATTAAATATTATTGTGACATTTATAATTAGTGGCAAATGAATTTATTTATTAAGACTTTGCCCACAAAGCGAACAACATTTCTACATTATATAATTTACTGAACATTTATATTTAGAAAAATTTTGTTGACATTCAGGTTTTGTATCAATTGTGTGCATCTTTTTCTTCTTCTTCTTCTTTATTGTGGCTTTGAGTTAGACTATTTAGTCTTTTACTCTTCATCTGAGTGCGGTGAATCTTGGATTGTTGAAGTTGAATTTGATTAGCTATTGTTTATCTTTATTTTGATTAAGAACTAAAGTAGAACCATTTTAGGTCTTTTGTGTTTGAAATTTTCATTTCCATCATGTGTAAGTGCTCTTTTAAGATTTTGATTTGAGTGGTTTTCCATCTGGTTATAGAAACTGAGCGCTCTTTCCTTGATGTAGTCAATAATGGTTGGGGTATTTGTTTCATTCATTATTTGATTATTTCTCATATACCATGGAGCATTTAGTATCATTCTAAGACTGGTGTTTTGTATTATTTGCAGTTTTTTGATGTTGGTCTTGCACATATGCACCCATATTGGGCATGCATATGTGAATATTGGACCTAATACTTGTTTGTAAAGTAGAATTTTGTTGTTCGTGTTCGCTGGCTTTTTCTTCCTATAAGAGGCCATAGTTGACATCTTGTTTGTTTGGTTTTGGTTATCGTTTTTGCTATGTGTGTGTTATAATTGAGCTTTATATCCAGGTATATTCCCAGGTATTTAATTTCTCTACTCCATGGTATAGTGTTGTTGTTGATGGTTATTTCGTTGTCTGTTGTTTTCAGATTCCTTTGAAAGATTATTGCTTGGGATTTGTCTTCGTTTATTGTTGTCCTCCATTGTTTGAACCATTTTATCGTGTTGTCTAGGTGCGTTTGGAGTTCCTGTACCGCGTTCGTCGGGATGTTGAGAGCAGTGCCGAATCATCTGCAAAGGTGGCCGTATTTAAATATCTTGTAGGATTTGACACTGGTATGTCGGCTGTAAATATTGTATATAGGTGAGGTGACAGGCATGAGCCCTGGGGGACTCCCGCTGTTGGATGTTTTATTGAGGAAAGTGTGTTCTGAATGCTAACTTGAAAGCAGCGTCCTTAGAGAAAACTATTCGTGATTTTTATGATGTGTGTTGGGTAATTGTGTATTATCATTTTATATATGAGTCTCTGCCTCCAGACTTTATCAAATGCCTTTGCTATGTCGAGAAATACAGCTGCTGTCACTTGATTCTTGTTGAATCCTTCTTGGATAATCTCAGTGACTCTTGAAAGTTGTGTTATCGTTGAATGTTCTTCTCTAAACCCATGTTGATCTTCTGGTATTATGTCTTGATTGTCAGAGTGGTACTTTATCTTCTGTAGGATTATTTTTTCTATCACTTTGCTAATGGATGGTAACAGGCTTATGGGCCTGTAGCTGCTTGGTATTGTTTTTGTTTTTCCTGGTTTAGGTATAACTATTACTTTGGCATGTTTCCATATCTTTGGGAATGTTTGGAGTCTGATAACGGAGTTTGCTATTGCTAGAATTGACATTATTGCTTTTGGGGGGAGGTTTTGTAGTGATCTGTTGGTGATATTGTCTATACCAGGAGCTTTTTTGGGATTTAATGCTTTAAGGATTGCTTTTAGGTTCTCGGCTGTGACTGGGTCGTTGCTAGGGAGTGGGGTTCACGTATTTTTCTGCTTACCACTTTGTGAATCTGCACTACGTGTTGCATGTCTACTTTATTCCAGTTGGGAGTGAATTGCTCTTCTAGTGATTCCGCCAGAGCTTCTGCTTTTTCTTCTGCTGTGACTTGTGTGGAGTTATTGAATTGAAGTGGTGGGATCTGTATTTGTTCTCTTTTGATTGCCTTGATTATTTTCCATATCTTAGAGGGGTCTGCACCTATTTCTTCGAGTGTTCTTTGCCATTCTACATTTTTCAGTTCCAGTAATTCCTTATATACTTGATGTTGAAGGTTGTTTAGTATAGTTTTGTCTTGTGGTGCGAGTGTACGATTATGTCTTCTCCTAGCTCTGTTCTTTTCCTTTATTAGTTCTTTAATATGATGTGGTAGACTACCTGATTTATATATCCTTTCTATTTTGATAGTGTTATTTTCAACAGCGTTTGTTATTTTATCTTGTAGTGATTTTATGTTCTGTTCTAATTCTGCAGTGTTTTGTATTTTAGGAACTGCAGTGATGGTTTGTTCTAGTTCTGTTTTGTAGCCGGCCCAGTCTGTCTTGAAGGTGTGATATGTTCTTTCGGTTATGTCTTCGTTCCAAGTTATTATAATTGGATTGTGATCAGAGCTCATGACACTTTCAGTTTCTATCTTTATGGTATTATTAATGTTTTTACTGATTGCTAAGTCTAATTGTCTAATTGTGTGCATCTAGCCCAAGGTGAACGTCGACAGACCAAAAAAAAAAAAAAAACCAAGACGGTTCGGCAATTAAATGTTGTTTCATGTCATCATGTCATCGTGACACTTATACGACAATGAAAAGTTAATGTTTAACCAAATTGTCGATCCACCTGTCATCGTGACAATACTTCGTTGTAGTGTATTCGTTCACACATAAACGTGTGAGAACGAAATGTCACACTGACAGTGCTTAACCAAATTGTCTTTCCAATTGTAAAATTAAATTAACAACATAACATGATGAACTTTAACAAAACATGTTTTAAACTTACAGGTCATTGAGAGAATTAATTAATTTTCATATTACGCTTTAATAGTATATGTACTTTGTAAAACCCAATCAAAAATCTTGCTGGCTCCTAATACCATTTAACCGAAAATGTACTTCTGATTAGTTTGTGCCAACCCGCATAGTCGCATACTTTAAATGATTGCTTTTATAACTGAATTGATAAACGAAATTACATAAATGCTTATGGGAATTTTACATATTTGGTGTATTTATGTTATATCGAAGTGTTTCGGACACATCTGACAAATAAAGAAAACTCAGATGATTCTTTATTTAGGCTTGCTTCGGTACTTCTTTCGCGAGAAGTGACGACATTTCGATGACATATATAATTTGTATTTAATATATCTTAATAAAATATAGAAAGATCGTTATATTTGTCACTGTACTTACGTGCGATTATACACTTTAAGTTTATTTTATCATATCCGTCGGCATTGTTCATATATTCATAAATAGAAAAGAAATAGTAACAATTGATAATAATAACACTAATACGTATCTGAAAGGTACCACATTTCCTTCATAATCCCTTTATTTGTCGGCCTTCTGACATTTAAACTTGACAACCGATCGATAAACGTGAATAGATAGTCATTATATGTGTGTATTGCACGACTGGTGCTTTCCGCCAATTTTGACGTTTCCCGGCAAATGCCATATCGCGAACTCAAACTGATTTGACGGTTTTGATAATTTATAACCTGAAATTGAATTTTTCGTGCGTTTAACTTAACCTTATCCGAAGTTTGATGTGTCACGGTCATCTGTATCGATCCACCGCCATTTTAAAATCGAACCTAGTCCATATTTTTTATTTTACACGTAGGCCTTATGGCAAAATACTATGATTCATACTCTTTTTCTGCACGTTCTAAAATTTTCAAAAACTCCTTTCGGGCCCTCGTTCTCTCTTCGGAGACGTGAAAAATGGCCTAAGGCACGTGGGACCGTGGTCCCCGTCGCGTGACACTTTCGTTCCCACCGTAGATGCGCCAGGTTCTCAGAAAACTGTCTCCCCAATTCGTCAATTTTGGGGTATAGCTTTGCCGTTTTAATCGTTCGTGTTAAAAAGAGCGAGACAATTGGCTTTTAGTATATATAACAAGAAAGTAGTGTTTTAGTTGTTTTCACTTGTTTTCATTAATGTCAAACGATAGTCAACTTTTTTATTTTAAATGGAAACAGATATATTTTTGGCAATATTCGGATTGGATTTTATTTTCTGAATTCATCGATGTATAACGTCTATTTTTTTATAAACGATTATTGAAAGAAAACCATTTATTAAAATTGACCATGTTTTTAATAAATTATGTATAACATTTCGAATGTGCTATGAAACATTGAAAACGTAAGTATTATAAGTATTATTCTAAAAAACAAAACAAAACACTTCACAATAATTGTTCAAATTGCCCGCCACCTTGTTCAATACATAACGCACATCTCCTAATTACTCCACGAGTCGCATTTAAAACACAAACGGCAGGTATTTCTTGACAAGTGTTAATAATTCTTTGTCTTAAAATGTCAACATTTTCTGGAGGTGTCAAATAAAGTCGATCTTGTAGGTAAGCCCACAACCAAAAATCTAGGGGCGAAAGATCGGGTGAACACGCAGGCCACTCGATAGGACGGGATGTTCCTATCTACCTATTTCCAAAGTGGGTGTTCAACCAATCAGTATTTACTCTGGCGTTGTGAGCGGGGGCCCCATCTTGTTGATAAAATATTCTATTTAAATTTGCCGAAGGTAATTCATCTAAAAAGTTTTGGAGATTTTCGTTTAATAAAGTGTGATACTTTTCTTGATTTAAGCAACCATCTATGAAAAACGGCCCAATTAATTGATCGCATAAAATACCACACCAAACATTTACGCTAAAACATCTTTGAAAATTATTTTCAATGACAAATCTCGGATTGTCTTGGCTCCATTGTCGATGTATGTTTCTATTAAAAATACCCCATTGTTGCCAAAAGTGCATTCATCAGACCAAATTATCATTCTGTAAAAACACCGGTCTTGTTCTAATGCATTTTAAAAAAGTCGACAAAACTGTATTCTTCGGCGTTGATCATTTTGTTCTAATGCATTAACTTTTCGAGCTATGTACGGTTTAAATTTGTGTTTTCTTAAAATACTATGGACTGTAGTTTTTGATACCCCAATATTATGTGCAATTTCGCGAGTCGAAGTTCGTGAATTTTCTTGTAGTGCAAGAAGAACATCATATTCCGTATCTTCGGCGAATTTACGTCGCTGTGTTTTAGGTTTTTGAAATGATCCATAATTCCTCAAATTCGTTTCAATTCTCTGAAATATTTTCGAATCTGGAACTTCTCTGTCCGGAAAACGAAAGCTGTAACGCCGAACTGCTTGAAGACGATTTTTATTACATTCAAAAAACACTTGCAACATGTCTGTTAACTCATTGTTATTCATTTTTACGAATATACTTCTTTTTTGTGGCAAAACGTTCAAGCAGAACAATAAATAAGGCTTAATAGACACTCACACTGACGTTTATTGACGTTTATCGCATTTTTGTTTTTTCATGGCACATTCCAAAATTTATAAATAATGGAATACAAAGATGAAATTTATTAAGTGTTTTATATTTTTTTTCAATAATTGTTTATCAAAAATAGACATTTTATACATTGTTGAATTCCGAAAAAAAATCCAATCCGAATATAGCCAAAATATATGTATCCATTTAAAATAAAAAAGTTGACTATCGTTTGACATTAATAAAAACAACTGAAAACAAACAAAACACTGCTTTTTTGTAACATTTTTTACGGGACACCCGGTATATTATTTAGAACTTTTCTTTCCCTTTTACACAAACCGTTACACTGAACACTGAAGAGCGAGAAGGATAATTAAATGTTAAACATAAATCATGTTAAAGTTTACGAAGGAAGTATGTACTCAGATCCAAGCACATTTCGAAGAACCTTTCTGCCACATTGTTTTTTAAAACTTTTATTTCGAACTCGTGATCAGCGACCTCAAAAACCGACATTTGTAGATGTCACCAAGATTAAAGATATTTTGAAGAAACTTTCCGCCATATTAGATCCGCCATTTTGTTTTTTTTTGACATGTTGACTATAGATTCGTGATCGGTGACCTAAGAGACCCCCGTATCTAAAATTTCACATTCATACGTCAATTTTCAATAAATTCTTCCGCCATTTTGTTTTTTTTGACATTTTGACTTTGGATTTGTGGTCGGCGTTCGCACACACCCCCGTATCTAAAATTTCACATTCATACGTCAATTTTCAAAAAAACTTCCGCCATTTTGTTTTTTTTTGACATTTTGACTTTGGATTCTTGATCGGCTACCTAAGACACCCCCGTATCTAAAATTTCACATTCGTACGTCAATTTTCAAAAAATCTTCCGCCATTTTGTTTTTTTTTGACATTTTGACATTGGATTTGTGATCGGCGTCCGCACACACCCCCGTATCTAAAATTTCGGATTCGTACGTCAATTTTCAAAAAATCTTCCGCCATTTTGTTTTTTTTGACATTTTGACTTTGGATTCGTGATCGGCGTCCGCAGACATACCCGTATCTAAAATTTCACATTCATACGTCAATTTTCAAAAAAACTTCCGCCATTTTGTTTTTTTTGACATTTTGACTTTGGATTCTTGATCGGCTACCTAAAACACCCCCGTATCTAAAATTTCACATTCGTACGTCAATTTTCAAAAAATCTTCCGCCATTTTGTTTTTTTTTGACATTTTGACTTTGGATTTGTGATCGGCGTTCGCACACACCCCCGTATCTAAAATTTCGCATTCGTACGTCAATTTTCAAAAAATCTTCCGCCATTTTGTTTT
Organism: Amphimallon solstitiale; assembly: GCA_963170755.1. NCBI lineage: Eukaryota > Metazoa > Arthropoda > Insecta > Coleoptera > Scarabaeidae > Amphimallon > Amphimallon solstitiale. Next base: position 174,352,716 of record OY720676.1, read on the forward strand.
TTTTGACATTTTGACTTTGGATTTGTGATCGGCGTCCGCACACACCCCCGTATCTAAAATTTCGCATTCATACGTCAATTTTCAAAAAACTCTTCGGCCATTTTTTTTTTTGACATTTTGTCTTTGGATTCGTGATCGGCGACATAAGACACGTATCTGAAATTTGACATTCGTACGTCAATTTAGAATTAGTGACGGGCGACCGTAAAAACTCCCAGTTTTACTTTTAATCAGAATAGAGAGAAATTGATTTCAGCCAGCTTCGTCCACCGTGCGCGTTTGCGTAATCGTTAACATAAAATTATTTCGTAGGGGCACATAAATGTCGAAAGCAATCCTCCTCCTTTTCCCCTTTGAGGAAATACGCGTTCCGAAATTATCGTATTTTAATTCAAATCATTATTAAAGTATTAATCGACAACACCTGTATAGAAAATATTAAATCAAGCGGGACCGTTACGTATTATGTGAACATGCCGAACGTTCGCCGGACCGTAATGTATTGACCGGCAGTGCACATGATAATCTGATTTTATTTTTCGCCCGTCCGGAATGCATTGATATCAGTGCAAATTGAATCGGCCATTTTTCTGACCAAACACCTCTGCAAACGGACTTGGAATTACTCGTACCTTCGTCTAGGTACCTCTGTAAACTGGGAATGCGCAAGTGAACGTTTCCGAAATGGCACTTGTTTACGTTTCTGAATCTTGTTGGGTCCTCGAAACTTTCAAAATTTGGAATTTCAAGCTTAAAAGTGAAAATGTGAATGCGTATGAGACCGGCTGTCAGTTTGACGTTTGTCGGGATTTTTCATCCATTTCGCTAAACCGTATCCGTCTGCAGATGATCTTTAAAGTGTTCGTACCTTTTTATATGCACCACTTTAAACTGGGAATATGCAACTAAAGGGTCCCCAAAGGACAGTACTTTAAAATTTTGAATCTTGTTGCGCCCTCGAAAGCTTTAAAATTTGGAATTTCAGGCTTAAAAGTGAATGTTTGCATACATTTCGAATCGCCTGTCACTTTGACGTTTGTCGGGATTTTCAGTATAAAAGGCTCCAGAGCAATTTTTGTTTCCCACGTCCTCCTTATGGGCGAAAAAATTGATGCAGCGCTTTTCTCTACAAGTGCTAAAATTTTCAAAAAATTCTTTTCGCCGCCTTAATGACCGTTCGAAGCGATAAAAATACGCCTATACAACGTAGAAATGCACACCCGACCACGTGAAACTCGCGAAACTCCCGTCAAACCCCCACTTTCAGAAATCCTTCGCTTGTCGTTTTCCCATTTTCACCCCCATCTTCCCTCCTCTACTAAATCCGTGAGAGCGGTAAAGGGTCCTGCTCGCTTTTAGTATGTATAATAAAATAAATACGAATAAGCGAGGATGTTTTTGATGGGCAGGTGCTAAGCCACTAGAGGTACAATGTGAGAATGTTTAGAGCTAGCGATTAGTATAGGCCAGTTTTCAGAGCATTCGCGTTGCAAGGTTCTAGATCACCAAGGCACTATGTGAAAATGTATGCTTTTGGTGAAATAGAATCAGCTTCGTATTAATAAACAAATTGTCAAGAATCAATAATTTTTCTTTATTTAAAAGAACATGATAATTATTTTTTCAAACTTCATTATAGATGTATAAGTATTACAAAAGCATTATAACTCTAAAAAAATGAGTATAAATGTTTTCTTTTCTCATTATTTGTAAAACAAAATATATAGATACAGTGTGACAATGTTTACGATTGGTATCTTTATAAATATAAATATAATTTTTAATAAGAGATTTAGACCTTTCGTTTAATTTTTGACCTTATCCAAAAGAGAAACTAAATAAGAGGTGTACCAGAACAAAAGAAGCAAATCACTGCAAGAACTCATAAGAACGTTTAGAATATTATTCTGTTAAGGAAAAAGCTTATGAATAGACTATAATAATTTTATCATAAATCAGCATTCATTTAAATTATTGAGTCTACAGCAATATGTTTATTAAACAAAAAATGTTTGTTTTGATGTCCCCAACTAATCCTTAAAGTTTGTTGGTATGTTTTTGGAACAGCCTGTATAATCCGTTCGACCCCCATTATAAAGTTAGTGTTAATTGTTTTTCGTTTCTTGACCAGTGTAATTAAAACTATACACGCAAGCTTTTGTGGTCGAAAAAGAATGCGTGAGTCATGCTTTTTTCTATATGTATATAACAACATTTCAAATTCTCGGTTGACATGTGATCTAAAACCTCATAATTTATAGCTCGAATCTAGCTCTGACTGTAAACGTTCAATATCTGACAAAAAAAAGAAAGACAAAAGAATTGCGAGTAGGTACATATTATTAACCCACATTAACTTATGCAAACAACGCAAAAAAAAACACGAATTGAGAAATGATATGCCTCCAAGTAAAGACCTTGAAGACACATGCAAGATCATTTTACATATGCATGTATACTATACAAGAAAATTACCTGTTAATACCACAATATCGTGCCTATTAAAAGATTCACGACAATGACAAGGTTATTATTCAAATCACTTTTTTACTATAAGTACATTTGTATACATGCATATGCATATACGTAATTACAAAAATGTACTCGCCACAAAATGAACAACGTAAAGAATAGGTACAAGTACGTATGATATAAGGAATGACAATTTTTGGCAACATCATACTCTTCAATTACATTCTTCTGTACGATCTCCTCTCTGTTGTACAAAGGTAGACATGTGTATGTTGTATATATACCTATACAACCAACAACACGGTCATAAAACAGAATCGAAAACGCAAGAGTGAAAGTATATCGTACAAATGGTTTTTTAAAGGTTACCGCGTATAACTGGAACAGACTCTCAAGGAAACGGGGCATTTTTCTGTCTTTCATTGCATAGGTACTCCACTCAAACGCATTTCGTTACTTCGTTCGTAAGTCGTGATTAAGTTAATTATTAATAAATACGTTTCAACGTAACACGATATAATCGGTGTTCATAATATGTATATTGAAAGTAACATCTGTTCTTTTATTCTTTTGAGATCTGTTAGGAATTTAGGTTAAACATTGTTATTGGAATACAACCGCTTAAATTAATCTTAAGAAAAGGCTGGAATTTTCGTTTATTATTGACTATTATCATCATGAAAGTGAGTTATAGTTTGAAAATGAATTTGTATTTGTCTACGTAGGTGTGCAAGCTTTATTTTAATATGTGTATTATGAGTTATCTAAACAATGCTTATATTAGCGACTCTAAAAACTAATGTAAAAAATATCTAAAACATCTCATCTTTTAAAAAGAAGTGGAAAGAAGATTTGCAATTTTTGTTACTTGGTGAATTTATATAACACTAGTCAATTTATATAACACTAGGCCATTTTGCATCTGCTATGAAAAAAAAAATTTCTTGTGTATTTTTTTTGTGGAGCGTCTGTAGGTCTCCTATCACGTAAGGTTTTTAAAATATTTCAAAAAATTATTTTAAAATACACATTTTTCATATATTTTCCAAATTTTCTTTCCCAGAAAAATAATGACAAAATAAATAATTATATGGAGTGTTCAGAAAAATCGAAGTTAAGTATGTTGAACAAAAAAACGTATATCCTAAGTTAAATAAAAGATTTGTATTAAATATTAAATGTCAAATGTCAATAATTGTCAGAATCAAATATCAAAGACAGTAATTTATATTTTTAATTTTGAAAATGGTATTTACTAACGTACATTCATGGTTGACTCTTATTTTCGAAATAGTCAAAAGATCGATGGACGGTGAATGCACTCAATTCAAGACCGTTTGGAAGAACTTCGAGATGAATGCTCCAACCGCGCTTTTAATTATAATTTTAAATGTACACTGATAAGAATTGTTCCAGTTTTTCGACTAAATGTTGGTGTGGGACAACAAGAGAGTAGTAGGTGACCAAAAGTCTGGACAGAAGAAACGATTGGTAATGCTGGACGTATAATGACCGATGCCCAATAAACTTCAGTACGAACTCTCACTCAACAAAATGGGTTGTCAGTTGGTTCCTGTAAAACAATTTTAAATGAAGATTTACACTTATTTCCATCTCGTATAACTTGTTTATAATAAATTCTCAATATTGATTATTAGCGACAAGTAGCATTTTGTGAATGGTTTACAAATAATTTTAATGATGAACTGCTAGACAGAACTTTCTTTTCGGACGAAGCATGGTTTCATGTTAGTACATACGTTAAATCATCACAAAACATGATAATGTGGAATGATACAAAGCCCAATCGTTTTATGTGGAAGATCCTCTAGATCCTCAGAAAGTTGGTGTTTGGTGGAAAGGATTTTTGGTTATTTTCTTTTAATGACAGCTTGACTACAAAACTATATCGACAAGAAATACTCTTGCCTTTCCTTAATCAGCTTCGTGTTGATGAACTATCTTTGTGTTACTTTCAACAAGATGGTTCTAGAGCTCACACAGCAGGTGAAACAATGAATATGATATGAGAAGTGTTTGGAAATCGTTTAATTAGTTTGAACAGCGAACATGAATTTCCTCCAAGATCTTGTGATCTTCACCATGTGATTTCTTTTTTTTTTGGCCTTTTATAAAAAATCAATTTATCAAGTACCTGTGCAAGATTATATATATCTGCAAGACAAAATTATAATTAAAATTAATGAAATTAGAAATAGTCCCGTACAACAAAATATATTTGGTAGCATTAAGAAGAGGTGTGTAAAATGTTTGGAAGAAGGTGGTGTACAATTTCAACATCAATTTATATATTTATACAACTATAATTTATTTATTGTGCAACAAAGATTCTCTAAAATGTCAAAACGATTAACTTTAAATTTGCAAATTAATTATTTTTACCCACTAAAGTAAACTTTAGTAATTTTTGTTAATTAATATGACATTTTAATGCTGACATATGCGTATACGATACCGTACTCTATCTCAGACATGACTTCAAATTTTCAAGAATTACTTTGACTTCGAATTTTTCTGAACACCCATTACAAGTTTTCGTGCATGGTCTGTACAACTACTCTTACAGAATGGATGAAAGGAAACCGCAAAAGTATGCCATTTTCTGTTCCAATGGTTTGGCGCGACGAAAAACTCACATAAATGTTTGTTATTTTTGCTTTACTTATACTGCTAGGTATTCAAGTAAAACGAAATAGAAGATCAAATATCTCGATATTCCGTCGGCACTTGAACCTGTGTCTCATGGGGAAAGTTTATCTGTTCCTGTTTGTAACTTGAAAAGGAGAAACATGTTGAACAGTATATTTCTGAATCTCACGTCATGTCGCCCTGCCAAAAGATCAGACAGGATTAAATGGTTTGGTTCGTGACTTAAAACTTCCTAAACAGCAAGCAGAACTATCAGGTTCTAGGCTGCAACAATGGAATCTATTAGCTAAAAGTACATAGATTTCTATATTTAGAATAAGAAATAGGAGTTTATCAGAATTTTTTGAAATGAAAAATTCAGTGTGTTTTAGAACATATGTGAATGGTTTGATGACTTCGATAGGTACTGAGCATAATCCTCAATATTGGCGAATTTTTATAGATGTCTCTAAAGCAAGCCTGAAAGCAGTAATACTGTATAATGACAACAAACTCCCGTCAGTGTCTTTGGCTGATTGTGTGGACATGTTTGAAACTTATAAAAATATGGCTTTGCTGCTGGAAGGAGGTCAAATATATAGATCATGAGTGGAATATCGCAAGCTGCAATGCAGAGAATTAACACCCATCTTTCAAATCTATTTAATGCATGTATCAATCACAGCCTTCATATAAACCCGGAGAAATGCCAGGTCGTCCTTTTCGGTCCTAAACATTGGCTGAACTTTAGAGATTGTTATTGATAATATACATTTACCGGTTGTGAATAGAGTGAGGAGTCTTGGTCTCTACATTAACAACTTATTCAGATACAAGGATACAAGAAATTATACCCTTACAGGAGTATTCTTAGTAAATCGGTAAAGAACATGTTGTGTGAGGTTTTTATTTTGTCGCATTTTACTTACTGTTAAACACTGTATCACATGGCATTTCATTTCTTTACCAGCTCCAGAATTCAGAGAATACAAAATGCTTGTCAACGATATATTTACAATATACGCAAATTTGATCATATCTCTCGCTGTGCATGGCGGAGCGTAATGTGACCACCAGTCCCCGAGGATTAATCTCTCCCACGCCCTATAAGAGACTTCGCTATATGAACGATCTTTTACATATCAGGTATACTGTAATTATAATCCCCTACCATCTGAGTTTAAGTCTCTCACAGTATCCAAGTTTGAATCCAAACTTAAGTTCCACCTTTTATTGCGGTAATAGTTTGACACATGCCGCTTGTTAGTTTAAGTTAGTTTTTGAGCAGTATTTTTTGTTGTATATTGTTACTTATTTATTATCAAGGTTAAGTAAACAGTTTTTACTGGGGTTCGCCTTGCGATTACGTTTCTACATGTCACTGTATTTTTGTTATTTGTACATAATAAAGACATTTATTATTATCATTATTATTATTATTATGTAGGTATATGACCCCTGTATATCTTAAAAATGTGAGGTGATAGTTATGGACACATATTTTCTAACCAGATGCAAAAAACAAATTGAAATTTGTTAACTAATGTAACCTAAAGATTTAGTTAGTGGGAAACATAATGTCAACGACCTCGTAAAACTCTGTTTGACCAATATACACACTCATTACAATTCATTTCTACACTTAGATACATTTAATTACTTATATTATCGCCGTGCTTTATTTTGCCCTGTCGCATAATTATTTTTGACACGCTAATCTTTCTTATATAACGTATTTATAATGTATACCCATGCATTGTATACATACACCAGTCTGCTGTAGTAACGCTTTTGTCTCAAACGGATAAGGAAAGAATCAGGAAGGCCACTATGAGAATTACTGCACGAAGGAGGCTAAGAGGAAAGGGTTTACGTTAGCATGTGTCATTAAAATTATGCGACGGTGATTATAAAACAAGATTCGTTGTTGTAATTCTCATTCACACGTATAGTATGTAGTATTGAATAATTTATGTTGACGTTTATTTCTTGTGTTGCTTGTATTGCATTCATCCTTACTTTCACAGAGGAGCATCGATGTTGATGATTTATTTCTTAAACGTGATGAATGTAACTTCGAGAAAAACGCAGATATAGTAGAAGGTTTAAAAATAAGAATTGAAAGAGGAAGGGGATATAATAAAATTAATAAACCGCAATAGAAACGAGTGAAGTTGCTTTCTTGCGATGATTGAGATAGTGTTTATCTGTACGCTAATGTACCCTTGAATATATTAATTAGTTATCAAGCATGATTTCCCACGTACTGTACTATCGATTGTTTAAAATGGATGCTAGTGTGGGTTCCTAACCACGCGACGTACCCTATCTTCAATCGATGCACCTATTAAACCACCACACTCAATACTCCTATCCACATTCTAATTCTGTTTTGACACTTTGTGTCGCGTGCGTATTGATCTAGTTAATCATTATCTCATTTTAATCAATTGTCTATGTGAATGTTAGGATCGATATACACTGCTTTTTGCGAGTAACTCAAATAAGAAATGCTCTCTTTCCAAGGTAAGTCATACAATTATATTACTTTTGATTATGTTTTACTAAAAATGCTAACTAAATTACCGTTTAACTAAAATTATGTTGTTCCGAACTTTATAGCTATTCTTAAAACATAATAAATGCATTCTAATAATTTATCAATTAACGAAGGCGTCGACGATATCCTACGTATAAAATGTCAGAGCACGGGGTTGCTCGTGTCGGAGATTTTCTTGCTTGCATAAATTTAATTAATATCGCATACAGGAATGTCATGAGTGATTAACTTAGGTCGACTAATCAAAAGGTCATTAAAACAGCTGATTATGTGGAATTAACGGATTAATCAACTAGTCATTAAGAAAACTGATTAAATGTAATTGTCGAACGTAATCAACAGGTCATTAAGACATCTAATTAGATGCGGGGATGTAACTGAAAAGCAGGCCAGTAGGCAGCATTTAAAACTCTAAGTGAACTGTGATGCAGGCTAAGAAGCAGCGTTCATAGTTAAAATGTATTCAAAATTGGGGTTTTTATATACCGAAGTCATGTCCTGCGTATACGAATAACTTCTATTATTGGACCTTATATATTTATCACGTCAACAAGTAATGCCTTGGAAATGTGATCAATACGATTTTGCTCTCTTAAAATAAGAAATATATTAGTATAGAAATGCTGCATTATTAAGACAAATTATTATTTACATTTGTAAATTTTAGTAATAAGAACTTCACCTGTTGATTATTGATATTTAAATAAACAATGTCAATTATAATAGTGTAAATATATACATTAATGTCACCCACATGCAATAACAGGATAGTAAAAGTAGTTTTAATTTAAAATAACATGTGAAAATCGAAATTAATTATAACAATTATTACCAAACTTTTGTATTCGACTATACTCTTATACATATGAAGTATCCAATGTTTTTCTACAAATATATAATCAGTAGGAATCGGCTGTCTTAATCAGAAAAGCTCTTAACATAAAATCTTGAATAGCTCATCAAATTTAGAACGTAGTTTGAATTAATATACCCCTGACTGCCGATTTCTAATAATTACATTTGTATGAAATAAAACAATATTTTGACATTTTTTTATTGTATTTTATAAATATTTTAATAAACATGTGATTCTATAAAATAAAATATAATTTTCTATTACGTTTCATGTATAATTTTTCATCAAAATAACTATAGTATATCTGACTTTTAACCTTATTTTTTACATAAAGATGTTGTAATTTAATTTTCGATACTTTGAGAAAACTAATATAATTACACTTTTCTCTTTTACCGTATACTGACAGTTTCAAAATTGCAAATGATTTTTAGAAAAATAATCTTTTTTTTTATATTTCTATAGGGTAAAACTGTTTGTCTTCTAGAAGGCAGATGACTCTCCTAGTGCCAGAGAACGTTAAAATAATTAAAAGTCGCAATAATTTTTCGAAGCATGTTTTACGTACATGACGTATATATGACATATAGTTGGAAAGCTAATCAGGAAGCCAATAAAATGGTCAAAATCCAATAGGGGTGAGAGAAAAATTTGAGTAACGCCCGTTCAAAAAAAATCGCGGTCCAATGTGCACGCAGTGACGGGAAATTGATTTTTCTTTCCTCTAATCCGAGCCTGTCGCTGTTAATACACAACCATAATAATTTTCATATAACTAAATTTAAGTTTCAAATTAATATACTTCTATATACCGAAAAAAAAACATGGTAATGCACCGAGGGTGTCGACCTTTTCCACATAAAGGCGTGCTCTTCACAAAGAAAACATCGCCATAGAAAATCTTCTCAACTGCCAATCATTTCTAACTAAGGTTATGACTATTTGCTTTTTATCGTCTTTTTGGAAGAAACTTAAACTGGAATTTCTAATGGTATTTACGTAAATGCTAAACAAAGTTATGGACCGACTTTAACTAGATTCTGTCCCCAAAAATATAGAAATTTTTTATGAGTTGAAAGTAAATTTCTTTTTTGATTTCCAGTTAGACACTTACCTGGTACCTATTTAGCGGTGAGCCTGTATAATGGGTTACTCTAATTGATCTAAGCCTTGCGATATAGAAATTTACATGTTATTAAGTCGGCAACATCGAAACGTCTTTTTTCATTTGTTCTTCGGTTATAAGCACGCCTAAATATTTAATTTAAAAAATAAATCATGCAACTATAACATTGCCAATACTATAAAATAGCACTAAAAATCCTTAATTTCCAATTCATGTTGTATATACAGTACGTGTCTAATGCCCGTTGAAACAAAATTTAAATAAAACCACTATAAAAATACTAACTTGAAGACCATCTCATTTTAAAATGTTGACAGATGGCGCTGTAGGCTATATCAACTTAAAAATTTTAAATAGCAAAGAGAGTCGAATGACTCCTCATTTGAAAGATCTATTCAAAAATATTTCTTTTTTAAATCTCCTTCATTTGTTAAAAAACGCCAGATTTCACGCGTAGGTTAATTATATCATTGTTTTGCAATCGGTTGTTCCATTGCCAAGAGGTTGAGTGTGCTCATTTTGAACATTTAATTTGAAATCATAGTGATGTGTTCAGAATTACTTGTTGCCGAATTTCGCTACCCGTGAAATTCGGCGTTTCTTTTTAACAAATGAAGGAAATGTAAAAAACTATAAACGTTAATAGACGTTATTATTCCAATTTAAAGTCTAAGAAAAATTCATATCACGCGTATTTATATTTGTTGCGACCTAATGGTCTTTAACGGTTCCACAATGATTTAGTGGTAGCTCGCTTCTTATTATAGCTGCTGAAGGACCAGTATACTGTGGGTATACACCATGTTTTTCTTGCAGTTAGGAACACTCACATAAACACTTCCTTGTTGTTAAATTAATACTTTTATTTAAATTGTACAGATGATTTTGAATTGATTTGATAATTTATGATTAACAAAATTATAAGCACTGTCGCGATTGTAGGTACTATTGGTTGCTACCGAGTAATGTAAATACTTCATGAACTCAATAGGCCTTCCAATGTCTTGTGTGAATTTTAAATTGGTAATGTTTACTGTTCAACGGACTAATTGCATATTGATGGTAATAAAATAGTCCTTTCAATATCTATTCAGATATGAAGGTACAGATTGTTTTATTGTGGGGAAGTCCAGCTGTAGAACTATTAAATATCTATCTGAAAGCATGACTATGAATAAATTATAAAATAAACAGATTTAATGATGCTTTAGAATTACCTTCCAATAATACCTATACAATACAATATAATTTGCATTTTACTAAATTAATAAACCTTATGGAAAATAATTATTATTAAATCTGGCTTGGCCTAAAGAATATTAGAATATTATAGAATAGTATTATTTAAAAAAAGAAGAAGAAAACACTAAAAACAAGATAAAATAGCATAAAGCTGCTGACGTGATATTTCTCGAAAAATCCTGTAATGATCTCGTTTCGTCGGCGAAGAACAGGATTACGAAGCGCATGTGTTCGCTCAAGAGATAAGATGGTAAAATAAAATGCGGAAGTTGAAAGGCGTATAAACTTGACATTCTATTAGCAGAATTAATGAAACAAATGCAGCGCGACCGAATAAAAAGAAGTAACAACGAAAAAAAAAAGAATCGCCGTTCGGCAAACGTTTACCTTAGGTCACAGTAGGATGTCAGATCACTTCTCGCTGAAGGCGGAAGTTGCTGGTGAGAGGTTCGCAGCTGAGCGTCAACGTTCAGCGGTAGGCAACGGCCTCTTCTATATCATACATGTGCACGTACTACAGGGAAGCGCACCGGACAACAACAGCACACAACAAGAACAACAAACAAAAAAGGTTCGTTCGTTCAAGACAAACACACAGTCATTACACTTCGTGTTCCGTTTTGAAATCTCTCTCGACACTTTGTGCTTGCTCTTTTCTATTCCTCCGGGTCGCACGAAACACCTGAAACACACCAAAGAAAGAATATTACAGTGACTCACAAATTAAATGGTCATAGTAATGTATATGAACATGGAACATTTTACACAAGGAAATAACAGTCTATTCTGAACAAAGTGATATGAAATGTAAAAGTATAGGAATTTATGTAAATATATTTGAGTTATATTTGAAAATAATATATTGATATAAATCATTGGGATATTACAAGCATTATTCATAGAAATGTATAGGCGATAGAGCTGGTGTACCGCAAGGCGGAATTTTAGGTCCTCTCTTTTTGTTATTTTTAGTTTTACCGGCAAATGGTGCTAAAAATAATATATTGTATACTGATGATGAAAATGTTACATATAATTCGAACTAAAAACATAAATGAATTATAGAATAAATGTACGCCATTTATGATCCTTCTATCACGCTGAGTTATAAAATGTTGAAACAGCAAATTTAATGCGATATGAAAATAAAGATTAAATAATACTAAGCGCTGAAGATGTAAAATTTTATAACTATTCAACTGTAAATTACTTGGGTTAATAAATAGCAGGACTAGGATTGTAATGGCCTTTCATGTAGACATTCATTACGCATTTTTGATTTATCAAAGAGTTATTTAAAAGGGTGGGAAGTGATTTATTGTCGTTAATAATCATTTTAGAAAATGATGATATAGATACAAATGTTTTTTAGGTAATTTTTAAATGCTTAAATTTCTTTAATTGTTGTTTGAGTAACGTCATTATGTGACAGTTTTAAAATCGGTAGAGAGGAAGTATTAGATTACTATTACTTTAGTTAGTAATCTAATACTAAATTTACTAATATCTCAACTACTAAATTTAGACAAATTTCTAACGAGTACAAAGATACTAGCAAGATTTTATACAAAACGAAAATCCCTACCGGAAGGAGGTTTTTTTGTCTTAGCAGAAAACAGTGTTTTGCAAATATTTCGCAACTTATGCAATCTATATAGATTTATTGTCAGTGCAAAAGAATTTAAAGCTAGATTTGAAACAATTTTGGTATAAAAAAAATATTAAAATTTAAACCAGAAGTAACACTTTTACTCTTATCAAATAACACTGTTTGGCAAATACCTCGCAAATTTTGCATTCTATACAGATTTGTTTAGAACATAAAAGTATTTAGAGCTGCATTTGGAAACATTTTTGAATAAAAAATTCAATATTCGGAACGGAGTTACACTTCTTACTTAGGTACATGTTTATTACAAGGATGAAAATTGTTAGAACATAATTTGGAATAACTTTAGTATAAAAAATTCGGAACGCACATAGGTAACCACACCTAATTTTCTTAAATTGATTCGATGGAACCATTTTTCCTTTACATAGTGTTCTTTTTCTTTTAATTATTTGAAACAATGTTATCTCCCAAAATCTTAATGTGGTTGATGTTTACGTCTAACACAATTCTACGCTATTTATTACTTTTAACATAAGCAATGGCGACATTAAGTGAACGTGAAGGAAAGGGAATTGAAATACTTAAGATACTAGATTGTTGATATATCCTAGGAAGTTTATAAGACGTTTATCATTTATTTTATAAAACAAATCCAAAAAGCAATCAATTTTCTATAAAATCTTTGTTAACAAAACTTTAAAACGTTTTCAACGAAAGAGTAGAGTTGAAGAATTGCCATGAAGTATCTAGTAATCCCTATTTATCAACCAATGAATTAGGGTCTAAATCTAAATATTTTACAGTCATCGTTTGTTAAAATTTTCTAAAGTAAAACGTATAGACCTTATAAATTTCAACTTCTGCACGACTTGATGGGTGATGATTTTGACAGGAGACTATAATTTTACGAAAAAATACCAAATATTTGCATTTCTAATGAAACTATATTATTTTCTTTGAAGAAGCTATATTACTTACGGGTGAAATAAAGAGATATAACTGCAGATACTGGTCATTGAAAAATTCTGTTTGATTTTTTGGAGAAATATAGCCAACATCCCTAAAAGATTAATTTATAATAAAATATATAGATTCCACGGTTGGTTCTTGAGGAAACATTATGAATATTTACAGAATAAACACTGGGTAAATCTGTTTCACATGTCAGATTTTATTATTCTCTAACACGTGAAATTAGCCTCCCTTGATATAAAAAGAAGTATTAAAAACAATCCTAAGTAAACACATTCACAAGGTCCAGCTGCACCCAGATCATCAAAACATTTTATATAAATCTATTGACACTTGTTTCAACAAAAATTATTTTAAATTTTGTAATAAATTTTACAAAAACTAGTGGCTTACCCAAGGGTAGATCTTTAAGTCCTTTACTCGTCGAGATTTATATGACAGATTTCCAAGAAAGATATATAAATAGTAGCAACAACCCGTTTTTAAAACTAATTACCTTTTGGGATAGATATGTAGACGACATATTATGCATTTGGTCAGGCCCTACCAGACAACTAGATAAATTTTTATTTCATTTTAATTCAGCCCACAGTAAAATACAGTTTGCAATAGAAAAATAGGTGGAGAAAACTTTTTAGACATTAAAGCAGCGTTTCTCAACCTGTGGGGCGCGCCCCCCTGGGGGGGCGTGATAAAACTAAATAGGGGGCGCGAGTATATCGAGAAAAAATATTATTAAAAAATATAATCAATTTACTGAAAAAAACAATAAAATACATTCTGATATAATAAAAAATAAAATACACGTTTACTCTGTTATAATACACTTATAAATAGGATTGCATCAATACTGCACATTATTAGTTACCCACTTGGGCCTGTCTTGCAGCGCAAAGTTTTTCGAAAGAAGGTTTAATTGACACTCTAAGCTCTTTTTCTAGATTTAGCTGAGATCTATATTTTGTCTTCAAAGCAGCCACCGCAGAAAATCCGGTTTCGCAAAGGTATGATGTTGCAAATGGTAATAGTATACGAAGTGCTCTTGTTTTCACTGCAAAATACTCATCATCCAACCCTGCCCAAAATTCAAAGAGTGATATATTACTAAATTGTCCTTTGATTTCGGCACTTGCCGTGAAGTCGATAAAGATTTCTTCTTCGGCAGTTGAGAGATCTTCGGGAGTATTTTGAAATGGATCCCTAACCCACTCGTAACTATGTATCAAGTTGAAGTCAGCAAAAAAGTACTTTTTAAAATTATTTGCCAGCATGGTGTTAAATGATTTTCAATGGTTACAAAAACAACTTCCACATGTTGTTCTTCAGTCTTGTAAGTTTTAACACATTCATCCACATTTGCAAACATTTCTAGGTTTTTTTGCTTTACATTTCTTCTCCACAATTCCAGTTTTCTACAAAAAGCATTAACTTTATCACTCGTATCCAACATATTGCTGTGACTCTTACAAATTTATAGATATATAAAATAAATTTATTTTACTTAATTTATGCGTAACTGAGAGTCAAGCACGCATCCTAGTGCTAGGCCTTATGCTAGACTATGATACGGTGAACTTTCTGCTGAAAGGTAGGTTAAGCAAAACATTCTACATGTAACTAGCTCAGTTTGAAAATAAATAGTTCTCTCAGGGGCAGAAAATATGACTTGATTCTCCTTCTCTTTAATCATATCCAGGTCAGGTAAAGAAATAAAATACAAAATAAATCTTAACATCTAATTTATTAAAATAAAATAATTTTAAATGAATTCAAAAGTTTTAATCTACAAATATTTACACATCTAAAATCAATATTCAGTCATAATTCAAATTTATACATCATAAACAATAAAATATTACAAGAAATAAAGAATAAATGAAATCATCATGTCGTGCCAGCTTATATCTAAAATGTGAACGTGATTATTATTATTAATATTTGTCATAGATACATGTAAACAATCAAAAATGAAAAAAAAAATTACCCGTGATGAATTGTACTGGAATGTAATAATAAAAAAAAAAAAAAATTGTGCGGTCTACTATTTGATAACAAAATATAGACATTAAGGAAGTGGCTTTGCCCTAATTAGTCCTGTCCGGCGCCTTTTCTCGCTCCCAACACAGTACCATCAGATAACAAATTCACACAGATGAGTATCCCAAAGTTCCACCCTACGAGCATGTCATTTTCAGCTCGTCGGACGCAACCCGAACATACATCACAATGCGCACACTCCTTAAGGAATATATAAATTTTTAAATTGAATAAATAAAATGAAATAAAATAATGTATCTACGTATTCAATAAATTAACTCAGCCCTGATTAGTTCTGCCTGGTGCCTTTTCTCGCTCCCAAACGCAGTACCACCAAGACCAATTCGTGTATTTCAAATTCACCAGGACTCCATGCTATGAATTAAATAATGACAAAATTCATTTCACACATCCCTGATGTATTATTCAACACGTTAATATTGAACACCCAAATACAACAAAACATACTTAATTCTCATATCAAAAGAAATAATATATATACATTAAAAGAAAATAAACTTTACCTTTTTCACGAAATTCCAATACAAAAACACCACTACAAATAAAGAATTTTGAGACGCCACTATACACACATTTATAACAAATATTGTTTAATCACCTTAACTCTTCATACATCGTATTAAACTCTTCCATAATTAATTCTCAATGAAAATTTTATTCACTTAATATATAACCTATATACACATAAAACAAAATTATTAATTTCAAATATCTTTAGTAGGATGAATATATTTAAAAGAAAAAATAAATTATACGGAAAAGAAAATGATTATGCTATTCAAAGTTATCATTACAAATGCTAGAAGGTTTTGTCATAACGTACGGCATAGTACCCTACATGCAAAACAAAACTCTCTAGAAAGAAGAAAATAAAATGAAATTAAATAAATTCAAAAACCGAGTTCATAAAATAAAAGTATTTCATACATAAGTAGTTATTCAAATACATCTAGACATTTAATGTAATACGTGCTGCATGTTAAAATATAAAATTACTATAAGTGTAGAATCTTGTAAAAATTTTATAAGTATTGAAAATCTCAAAAATTTATTCTAAGTCCGGATTTTAAAATAATCCTATTAAAGAGGAGGGAGGAAGTGGTTCATCACCTACTTTTAGACCTGCTAATATTGCGGTTTTCACCAGCAATCCCGGAAATTTTATCTGTCCGCGCTTTTATTCGTAAATCTCTTTATAAAAACATACGGCAACTTTCGTTAAACACGAATCCACCTCCAAAATTGTAAATCGACGGTGCTGCTATTATCGGTCGCATGGGGAAACAGCGCATATATGATCCTTGAAAAAGGTAAACAAACATGTGACTATAAATCCGTCTATACTTTTATGATTCAGCCATGCACCTGATAAACAATACTTTTTGTGCCGGTCCACCCGGTCGATCCCTGCCAAAGCCAGACGTGTTTGTGCGAGAAACACCTGCTCGATCCTTTACCCGTAACATTTAATACGTCTTAAAATTATAACCTTATAAAAATTTATTAAGATTCTTTTATTATTTTACTTAAATAAAATGAAGTTTTCATAAATTATCAATATAGTGAATATTTATACATATCATGGTAAATATGAATAAAGTAAAAATTAATTTAAATAAAACTTGGAGTGATACGTCTGCATTTGTTATTTGTAAAAAGTTAAAATTGATATCAATGTGAGCAATAGTGAAATACAGATATAATACACAGAATGCTATCTATCAAACATTGACCTGGTAAGTAAATAACACTATTTACAACTTTTAAATACAACTTAAAGTTCATTGCCACATTCTTATTATGTTGTAAATTTCTTGATTGTTGTTCACTTCATTCTTGAACCATCTCCTCACATTGTTGGGAAGTTTTATTCGTATTTTCTTTGCCTTGCTCACATTCGGAAATAAAGGGAAAACATTCATGATCGTCGGTATACGTTGGTTAAATTTATCATGAACCCCTTTCACCTTTTCAATTTCTAACGATGATGTATTGTTGACAGGTGGATTATCATATGCGTTCACCCAGCTTATCGTTCCTGGTGATTGACATTTGAACTCAAAGTTATTTTATTCTGCTACCCTCTTCGGCCTCGACGGAGGCCCCTTAACATTGTTTGACAGGCCGGATCATGCCTTCCGCAGCCATCCTGCACGCCGTCTCGTTCGATACGCGAATGACGGATCCATCTAACAGCATGACCCGCTGCCTCCGTCGAGCCTTGCGACATGGTACCCCGAGCGTCAAACTATCCCGGCCCAAGATAGAAAAGGCTCGACGCACCGAGGCACTGAAGTCGGGCGAATCCCTCACGTCCGGGAATACATTCATCTGCTTTTCTGGCCTATAACAGATTCCATTCCCTATATAACCTGGTTACCAATTACATGTACTCCAAGTTATCCCTATTGATTGTTTACTTATGTAAAATTTATTTATTCTGTTACTTAATTTATACAGATCACGTTTACATTACCTAATTTATTATTACTCATGAGGAGTTTGTTAACTTAAATAAATAAATACCAATGTACATATAGATATAAATATGAATAAATATAAATTAAGACAAATTCTTACCTTTATTAAGCACTTATGTATATAATATGAACGCACACAAAAGAAAATCTTATTTAACTAAACATAAAATTGCAAGTGATCTGAAAACCATTTATTTACATATTATTATTTATTCAAGATCACTGCATAAATATCCCTATGGGAATATCTGTAATTTATAAGCGAGAATCGCTAATGTCAAAGGTATAAATTCAAGATTTCCCATAAATACCAATTAATATACTTATAGATAGCTTATCATATATTTTACATTAAACATAAATATCTGTGAATAAATTCAATTTATTCCTGCATTATCTTCGAGATCATAATCATATAATTTTGAGACATGAAGTCTGCCTTTGACGCGCTCATTATCCACCTCTGTTACCTCATAGGTTGTGTCATTTATCGCTCTACCTACACGATAAGGTCCATCGTAAGGAAGGTCCAATTTAGCACACTTATTATTGTCTCTCCGACCTAATCGATAATTTCTTATTATTATCATATCCTCCCTATTAAAAACTTTGCGATCTTTAATCCGCGCATTTTCTTCCCCGGTGTATTTTTGAGCTCTTGCACGTTGTCGCTCTCGTCCACGGTCTATTACCTCTTCTAAATTTTCCACAGGAGGAGTTTCTTGTCTCCATGGACGTGGTGGATATCTACCGAACATCAGTAGATATGGGCTAAGATTAGTGGTCACACTGGGTAAAAAGTTCATTGTATTTTCAACTTCCGTCAAATGCCTCACCCAGCCCACATGATTCTCATGAGTTCGCATTCTCAAGTGTTTTATAACTTCTTGTATGTATCTCTCGCAAGGGTTCCCTTCAGGATGTCTCACTGAAGAAAAATTTACTTGCACATTCATATAATTTAATTCTTGTATGAAGCGATCATTATTGAAATAACTAGCATTATCTACTAAAAGTCTTTGAAATTGACCTATTTCTTCTATAAATTGATTAATGCAAATTACCGCTATGTCGGTATTATATTTTCTGGTAGGATAAAGTTTCACATATTTCGTAAAAATATCTACCATCACAAATACATTCCTATATCCCAAATGTCCAGGTATTAAATTACCTAGGAAATCTGCCGCAACTAAATCTAACTTATTTTCTACCCTAATACTATGTACAACATTTTTATTTACACGATTTTTATATTTACCTAATAAACATAGTTCACATTGTTTATTCCATCTTTCAACTAGACGTTTGTCTTGTTTAGCATAAAATTGCTCCCTAAAAACTAAGAATGTCTTTCTATTTCCAGGGTGTCCCAACCTCCTATGAATATCTAACATAATATTCTTTGCCAATTCACTTCCCAATACTAACAAATCATTTTCCCCTATTCTTTTATATAAAATATTATCTATTACTCTAAATCCTCTGTAATTGGGTTCTTGAAGTGCCTTTCTTTTTATGTCCTGCACATCACCTTCTCCTTGACTACGTTCTATGTTTTCTCTACTATATAACTCAGGAGCTACTTCAAAATTATAAGCATTGATCTGATATGATCCTGATTGCTTACTATGACCAAAGGCTCTGCTAAATGCATCTGCAACAATATTGTCTTTTCCTTTTCTATGTCTAATTTTGAAATTATATTCACTTAAAAATAAAGACCATCTATATAGTCGTGCATTAGAAAACCTAGTTTTCATTAAGAAAATCAAAGATAAATGATCAGTTTCTATTGTAAAGAAATTTCCCATCAAATAGTACTTGAGCTTAGAGACCCCATGTACCACTGACAATAGTTCTTTCTCTGAAACCGTATAATGACTCTCGTACCCCTTTAATATCCTTGAAATAAAGCAGATTGGTATCTCTTTACCATCTCTGACTTGGAGAAGTTCAGCGGCAATGGCATGATCTGAAGCATCACACCGTAAAATAAATTCTTCCTCAAATCGAGGCAGATTTAAAACTAACGCCCTATAAAATTCCTGCTTGATTCCCTCAAAAGCTTCTATTCTTTCAGGAGTCCATTTAAATTTTACACCCTTCTTTATCATTTTAAAAAGAGTTACAGTCTTATCTGATATCTTAGGAATAAAGTGCTTATAATAATTCACTATACCTAAAAATCCCCTTAACATCTTTATATTTTTGGGTCTTGGGTAATTTCTTACTGCTTCCAACTTCTTTTCCTCTATTGATACAGTCTTACCATCTATCATATACCCTAAGTAACTAACCCTATTCTTAACAAATTCACATTTCTCCAAATTAATTTTTAGACCATTTTTTTCTAATGTACTTAAAATAATTTTAACAGCTTTTAAATGACTCTCTAAATCTACATTAAATATTAAAATATCATCTACATAATGCGATACATATTCCTCATATGGATCCAGTATTTGTTGCATGGCCCTTACTAATGCAGCTGTGGCCGTTGATAAACCGAAAGGTACAACCTTAAAGGAATATACTAGAGAATTCATTAAAAACGAGCAATATTTTCTAGAATCCTTGTGTAAAGGTACCAACCAGAAAGAGCTCTTTAATTCCAATTTTGTAAACCACTTAGCATTCGTACATTTTGCCAATAAAGTTTCTATGCTCTGTGGGGCTTCAAACTGTGCTTTGGTGCGACTATTGAGCATTCTAGCGTCAAGGCACAAACGTAGTTTCATCTCTTTTCGGTCATCTTCACTTTTTTTAACTACTACCACAATGGGATTAATGAAACTAGACTCTGATCGTTCTATTACACCATCCCTTAACATGTTCTTTATTTCTATTTTTACCTGTTGTTGATACTTATATGGAATTGGATAATTTCTTACTTTAAACGGCTGACTCTCATCAACTTCTAATTTATGTTCATAACCTTTCGCTAGACCTGGGCTATTATCAAATAATTTTGTATGTACTGCAAGAAGATTTTTTACCTCACTTACATATAGCTCATTACAATTCAAGTTAATGTCACCCATATTTATTTCCCGGTGTGAACATTTATTTATTATGTCACCCATATATTTCGTGGCGTCTTTCTTTTGAAGACCCTCCACATGGTGTGTACATTTATTATTTATGTCACCCGTGGCAAATGTGGCCTCTCCTTTTTGAAGAGTATCCACCTGGCGTGCATTCCTTTCCTCGTTTTTTAAACTAATATTTTCAGGATGTAAATCGAAATCCTCATCATACACTTTACTACTTAAATTATTAACTACAATTTCATCTTCCTGCAGATCTTTATTCCATGATATAATTGCCCTTTTTATGTGAAAAGTTTTATCTTCCATGTTTAATTTTGTACTATACTGAGTCAAAAAATCCATTCCAAGTATACAATTATAATTTAAATTAGGTACAATAACAAATTCAGTTAAAAATTCTAAATTACCTATTCTTACATTTACGTAAAATATCTTATCTATAGCTATTACTAATTTTTTTGTGGCAGTAAATAAATTTATTTTTTTAATGGACCTATAATGACCTGAATTTTCTAGTTGCTTATCTACTAAACTACTATCTAAAAGAGACAATTGCGCACCTGTATCAATTAATGCATCTACCTCTATTTGGCCTATGTTTATTTTTACTACTGGTAGCTCTGTGGTTATTTTTTTAATATTCTCAAAGTCGGTCACCCTTTGAGAATCCTCTTCCTTTCTGATTGGTTCTACTAAAAATCCAGAGATGTAGCACCTCCTACTGAGTTGTGTAACCATCCGTTTTCTACCGGAGTTGCACCTCTTATCTCCTTCTTTATCGCTCCTTTTGATACATCTTTCGTTACAGCTTCTGTTTTATTTTCTTTATTTTCTATAATTATGTTATTAAGTCCTCGGGTATCTTCTGTTTCATTTTTTCCATATTTTCTTGTTACATGACCCTCCTGTCTCCAATTATTATTATTATTACTACTACTACTATTATTACCCATGTTCTTGTTGTTACCATTCTCCACCCTTCCTCCCTGGTAACTATTATTCTGATACCGATTACCATTGTACCTTTGTTGGTGATTGTGGTTATTACCATTATATCTTTGCTGAGGATTATAATAGTTACCATTGTTACCTGTTTTATACCCATTTTTATTCTGAGGTACACTCCTATCTTCCACGTCGTCCAGACGCTTTACCAATTCCAAGAGTTGCTCAACGGTGTCTATACCCTGTAAAGCAACTGCTTGTACTACCTCATGCTCAAAATGATTAGCTAATTGGGTAACAATGTCACACTCCTGGATCACAGGTTGTATATGTTTCAAGAAAGAATATTTCCGAATAACGTAGTTCTCCCTAGACGTGATAGAACGATATTTGCCAAAGGTAAGGTCATGTCTGATGCGTCTTTGCTGAGTTTGTCCCCAGTACTGTCTAATAAACATGTTCTCTAATTCTTCGTACGTCTGTACCTCATCAATTACCATATCGTACCATAATAACGCATAATCTCTAAGACACCCTCTCATGAAATGTAATTTTGACATATCATCATTAATACCACGAATATATGTCTTTATAGTTTTAAGAAATGCCATTGGGTTGTCTTTATTATACCCAGAAAATTTTGGTATATTTTCCGTACCAATTGATATCTGTTGCGGTACAACACAAGGTGTAATTGTACCTTGTTCAACTCTCGTTTTCAAATTCTTAATTGTATCTTGACAATTTAATGTCATATCCTGTAGCTTTAAAAGAGAGTCTGTGCATGCACCATATTTAACTCTACAGTCCTCAAACTTGTTTGTTAAATTTTGAACATCTTTCTGAACTGACATGGCACTACTGTCCACCTTCAGTTCCAAGAATTGTATTTTTTTATCGTGTCCTCCAATCCTTTCTTCTACATGTTTAAAATTTTCTTTTGTTACCCTGGCCCTCTGATTCATTTCGTCTATCAAGAATTCACTGCTATTCTTACACTTCTTTTCATTTGCTTCAATTTTTTCATTGATCTGTGTAACACTTTGTTTCATATCTTCATTTATTTTATTGTTCATTGCAGACATTTCCATTCTACAAGCTTTAATTCTTTCATCAATTTTCTCATTCATCGACTTTACTACGGCTTGTATCTCCATTTTATTTCTATACATCTCTTCTTTATTTTCTTTAAACTTCTCATTCATTTCAATTTTCATTTCTATTTTATTCTCATCTAACTTTTTATTCATTTCAGTTTTATTTTCATCTAACTTCTTATTTATATCTTCTTTCATTTCTATCTTGTCACATTCCAACTTACAGAAAAGTTTTTCAAATAAAATATCAAATCTATCTCTGCCTGGCATTTCTTTCGTTTCAATTTTTACATCTTCAGTTATATTTTCATCCTCATCAAGAGGTAGAGTCTTTTCTGAATCTGTCACAGAGGAAATACCTTGTGGTTCCCTGTATGTTTCAAATAAATATTTGGTATCCATACCACTTTCAGGATTTTCACCCTCACCTTTATACTCAGACATATTTACTTTATCTGTCCTGGCACTTAAAGAGACTTATTTGTGGAGAAAAATAAATCAAAACTTGACAAAATTTTATTTGTGAATTATATTTATTAATTATTCAGATGCACTTAAAGGTGAAAGTACCTCCCTTTAATTACACAGCTTCTGAATATTAAATAATCAATTAATTTTTATTTAAACAGTTTAAAATGTAGAAGTTTTGCCCCACTACGTTGGGTGCCATATATATGTTATAGAAAGTGTTAATAAATGATATATATAAATGTAAATGTATCATGGCCCCACGTTGGCTAGCGTCCATATTTATGCTGTGACTCTTACAAATTTATAGATATATAAAATAAATTTATTTTACTTAATTTATGCGTAACTGAGAGTCAAGCACGCATCCTAGTGCTAGGCCTTATGCTAGACTATGATACGGTGAACTTTCTGCTGAAAGGTAGGTTAAGCAAAACATTCTACATGTAACTAGCTCAGTTTGAAAATAAATAGTTCTCTCAGGGGCAGAAAATATGACTTGATTCTCCTTCTCTTTAATCATATCCAGGTCAGGTAAAGAAATAAAATACAAAATAAATCTTAACATCTAATTTATTAAAATAAAATAATTTTAAATGAATTCAAAAGTTTTAATCTACAAATATTTACACATCTAAAATCAATATTCAGTCATAATTCAAATTTATACATCATAAACAATAAAATATTACAAGAAATAAAGAATAAATGAAATCATCATGTCGTGCCAGCTTATATCTAAAATGTGAACGTGATTATTATTATTAATATTTGTCATAGATACATGTAAACAATCAAAAATGAAAAAAAAAATTACCCGTGATGAATTGTACTGGAATGTAATAATAAAAAAAAAAAAAAATTGTGCGGTCTACTATTTGATAACAAAATATAGACATTAAGGAAGTGGCTTTGCCCTAATTAGTCCTGTCCGGCGCCTTTTCTCGCTCCCAACACAGTACCATCAGATAACAAATTCACACAGATGAGTATCCCAAAGTTCCACCCTACGAGCATGTCATTTTCAGCTCGTCGGACGCAACCCGAACATACATCACAATGCGCACACTCCTTAAGGAATATATAAATTTTTAAATTGAATAAATAAAATGAAATAAAATAATGTATCTACGTATTCAATAAATTAACTCAGCCCTGATTAGTTCTGCCTGGTGCCTTTTCTCGCTCCCAAACGCAGTACCACCAAGACCAATTCGTGTATTTCAAATTCACCAGGACTCCATGCTATGAATTAAATAATGACAAAATTCATTTCACACATCCCTGATGTATTATTCAACACGTTAATATTGAACACCCAAATACAACAAAACATACTTAATTCTCATATCAAAAGAAATAATATATATACATTAAAAGAAAATAAACTTTACCTTTTTCACGAAATTCCAATACAAAAACACCACTACAAATAAAGAATTTTGAGACGCCACTATACACACATTTATAACAAATATTGTTTAATCACCTTAACTCTTCATACATCGTATTAAACTCTTCCATAATTAATTCTCAATGAAAATTTTATTCACTTAATATATAACCTATATACACATAAAACAAAATTATTAATTTCAAATATCTTTAGTAGGATGAATATATTTAAAAGAAAAAATAAATTATACGGAAAAGAAAATGATTATGCTATTCAAAGTTATCATTACAAATGCTAGAAGGTTTTGTCATAACGTACGGCATAGTACCCTACATGCAAAACAAAACTCTCTAGAAAGAAGAAAATAAAATGAAATTAAATAAATTCAAAAACCGAGTTCATAAAATAAAAGTATTTCATACATAAGTAGTTATTCAAATACATCTAGACATTTAATGTAATACGTGCTGCATGTTAAAATATAAAATTACTATAAGTGTAGAATCTTGTAAAAATTTTATAAGTATTGAAAATCTCAAAAATTTATTCTAAGTCCGGATTTTAAAATAATCCTATTAAAGAGGAGGGAGGAAGTGGTTCATCACCTACTTTTAGACCTGCTAATATTGCGGTTTTCACCAGCAATCCCGGAAATTTTATCTGTCCGCGCTTTTATTCGTAAATCTCTTTATAAAAACATACGGCAACTTTCGTTAAACACGAATCCACCTCCAAAATTGTAAATCGACGGTGCTGCTATTATCGGTCGCATGGGGAAACAGCGCATATATGATCCTTGAAAAAGGTAAACAAACATGTGACTATAAATCCGTCTATACTTTTATGATTCAGCCATGCACCTGATAAACAATACTTTTTGTGCCGGTCCACCCGGTCGATCCCTGCCAAAGCCAGACGTGTTTGTGCGAGAAACACCTGCTCGATCCTTTACCCGTAACATTTAATACGTCTTAAAATTATAACCTTATAAAAATTTATTAAGATTCTTTTATTATTTTACTTAAATAAAATGAAGTTTTCATAAATTATCAATATAGTGAATATTTATACATATCATGGTAAATATGAATAAAGTAAAAATTAATTTAAATAAAACTTGGAGTGATACGTCTGCATTTGTTATTTGTAAAAAGTTAAAATTGATATCAATGTGAGCAATAGTGAAATACAGATATAATACACAGAATGCTATCTATCAAACATTGACCTGGTAAGTAAATAACACTATTTACAACTTTTAAATACAACTTAAAGTTCATTGCCACATTCTTATTATGTTGTAAATTTCTTGATTGTTGTTCACTTCATTCTTGAACCATCTCCTCACATTGTTGGGAAGTTTTATTCGTATTTTCTTTGCCTTGCTCACATTCGGAAATAAAGGGAAAACATTCATGATCGTCGGTATACGTTGGTTAAATTTATCATGAACCCCTTTCACCTTTTCAATTTCTAACGATGATGTATTGTTGACAGGTGGATTATCATATGCGTTCACCCAGCTTATCGTTCCTGGTGATTGACATTTGAACTCAAAGTTATTTTATTCTGCTACCCTCTTCGGCCTCGACGGAGGCCCCTTAACATTGTTTGACAGGCCGGATCATGCCTTCCGCAGCCATCCTGCACGCCGTCTCGTTCGATACGCGAATGACGGATCCATCTAACAGCATGACCCGCTGCCTCCGTCGAGCCTTGCGACATGGTACCCCGAGCGTCAAACTATCCCGGCCCAAGATAGAAAAGGCTCGACGCACCGAGGCACTGAAGTCGGGCGAATCCCTCACGTCCGGGAATACATTCATCTGCTTTTCTGGCCTATAACAGATTCCATTCCCTATATAACCTGGTTACCAATTACATGTACTCCAAGTTATCCCTATTGATTGTTTACTTATGTAAAATTTATTTATTCTGTTACTTAATTTATACAGATCACGTTTACATTACCTAATTTATTATTACTCATGAGGAGTTTGTTAACTTAAATAAATAAATACCAATGTACATATAGATATAAATATGAATAAATATAAATTAAGACAAATTCTTACCTTTATTAAGCACTTATGTATATAATATGAACGCACACAAAAGAAAATCTTATTTAACTAAACATAAAATTGCAAGTGATCTGAAAACCATTTATTTACATATTATTATTTATTCAAGATCACTGCAATATGTGTGTTTATTCCTTGGAGTTGAAGATTTAAGGTATTTAATTTTTCGAATATGTAGACAAAGTAGCTCAATTTCATCACAAATAAATCATCTCGAAAATTGTCGGCTTGCGGTCGGTTTTCCGCTTCTAGTAAAATGGCGATTTCATCTCTTAATTCAAAAACACGTTGTAAAAATTTCCCACGGGATAACCATCTTGCCTCGCAATAAAATAGTAACGCTGAATGTACTGCACCCATGTCTTTACAAAGTGCAGAAAAGATTCTTGATTTTAAGGGTCTCATTTTTATATAATTTACTACGGTTATCACCGTCGCTAGCACAATATTCAGACCAGGACTCATTTCTATGGAAGCCAAAGCTTCTCTGTGGATCATGCAATGTGTCCAGATACACTGTGGAGAGATTTGTTTCACAAGTGCTTGTACACTTTGGAATCTTCCCGACGTTGTGCGAGCACCATCGGTGCATTTTCCTACGCAATTTGTCCACTCTATATTTGCGTTGTCTAGAAACTCATTTAAGATAGCAAACAATGCAAGTGCTGTTGCTTTGAGTTCTGTTGGTTTGCAGAATAGTAATTCTTCTACCGCTGACATACCATCACAAAATCGAACATAGGCTATTAAATGAGCATCTTTATTGCTATCTGTTGCCTCATCAAGCTGAATTGAAAAAAAATTATCACCCAACTTCTGGAAAAGCTGATGCTGTACGTCTTGAGCTATATCACCAATTCGACGGGTAACAGTATCATTTGATAGAGGTATGGACTGCAATTTTTTGGCAAAATTATCTCCAAACATAGTTTCTACAATCTCACTTGCAGCTGGCAGAATCAGCTCTTCAGCAATGGTGTGAGGCTTTTTACATCTGGCTATTTGATATGAAACTTTGTAAGAGGCAAGTAAAGCTTTTTCATTCATAGCCAATGTTTTTTTGAAATATGATTTTTGGTTTTCATATGATTTTAATTTTAATTCGAAGAATTCTCGGGGTTTGCTAACGTACTCACTATGAAGCGTTTCCAAATGTCGTTTAAGTTTATTAGGTTTCATGCTGTCTGCTGCCAAAATTTTTGAGCAAATGACACACAGAGGCCTTTTTTCTTCATTTACTTCAGTGCTGGTAAACCCAAAATTTAAATATTCTTGAGAATATTTTCTTGATTTCAGCTTCGGAACCACTGTCGTCTGTGCACCTATTGATGCATTATTATCGTCTAATGCTCGCTTATGCCTACTTGAAAATTTACCCATAATTCTGTATATAGTCACTGTGTAATTCTGCTGCTAGTCCAATGTCGTGAATTGCAGATAACACGCAAATTACAACATACACATTCACTGTTAAGGTAGAGGTAGAAAGATCGACTCGAGGGAGACTGGCGACTGGTGGCAACTGAACAAAATGTAGCATTTATATACGCCACGCAAACGTTCTAGAATGTTGGAAACAAAGCCGTTCTGCGCATGACGTCTCTCTCGCTGGTCTAACGCTTCTCGCCCCTTACTCTTTCACAGAATGTCACTCTATGAGGCAATCTAGATATATTTATTTGTTACTTGTTACTTAATCTATGCGTTTATTTATTTTGAATATTGATAAGTAGAATTGATATGAAAATTGACGAAAAAATGAGAAAATTTTGAATGCTTACGCTTGCAATAGATTTCAGTATAAAACTAATTTTTAAGTTTGGTTATCAAGGTCGTAGTGTAGCTTTAGTGTCAAAGAGTAATTAAATAAATAAATAAAAATAAAGTAAATAGAGACTAATATTACATTTACAGCAGGATTTCAGTGAAAATTATTGGAAGGGGGGCGGCGATGAGAATTGTGATTGAAAATTGGGTCGCAAATACGAAAAGGTTGAGAACCCCTGCATTAAAGTCTTGAGAACAGAACAAAGATTAAAATTTGTAGAAGTAGAATTTGATATACAGGATAAGTAATCTCCCGATCATTTATTTTTCTTCTTCTTTTTTCTTTTTCTATTTTGGATGGATATTGATCAGATTTTACATATGTATAGGTTTTGGATACGATTTGTATGTTTTAATTATATTTTGGTTTTCTTATTGCGCATCACATTAGGTTAAGTTACTTTAAGTTAGAAGTAGGCAAAAGCATTATTATTTTTCTATTGGTAGATTTTCTTTGTGTTTCAGGGTAATAGTGGAAGATCACGGGTTAATATCTAACCTTGAACTATCAGCCTGTGATTTTCAGTTCTACAGATATATTTTATGTTTGTGATATTGCATTGTAGCGAGAACTGAAATAAAGCATATTATTATTATTATTAATAGCAAAAGGCAATCGCTATAACACACAACTCATTGATAGGATGATTGATAGGAAATAAAGTAAAATCCTTATGAAAAATTTCTACATAGAACAAACACAACAACCAAATAGCAAGCGTTATCCTTTCCTCAACCACATACCGGGAGTTGGCAGCAGAGTTTCTAATAAGTGAAAATTATCCAAATAAATAAAGTGAATTTAGGAAACATCTTATTAAATAATAAAGAAAAAAAGAACTGTGTTTCAAATCAGGTGTCTATGAGGTGGCTGGCAGTGATTTTGATGCAATTTACATTGGTTAACCAAACAGGTCCATACATGAACGCATTAACCACAACAAAAAAGCTCTTTTGAATAACAACAAAAATACAGGATTTGCTGAACATTGCATAGACTATATAGATGTTTTCAATACTAACAAATGAAGTGTGGCCTCCACACAACTTTTTTATACGTATGAGAGTTTCAAGTTATAGAATTTTTTATACAAAAATTCTATCCTAATACTTCTATTCTATTAATAAATCCTATAGAATGTATACTTTGCAAGACATTCGAAAAAAAAGTGCTACTCGATAGGAGTAAAAGTGTTACTTGCGGTCCAATTCTGAAATTCCATGTATACAAAAGACATTGCAAATCCATCTCTAAATACGTTTGAACTCTTGATACATATATATAGAATACGTAAATTACGACATATTTGCAAAAAATCGCTATTCGATAAAGGTAAAAGTGTTGCTTCCGGTCTGAATTTTGAAATTTTTGTTATACAAAAGATATTTAAAATTATGTTTTAAATACTTTTATGCTCGTAATGTACCTGCCTAGAAAGCAAGACTTGCGAGATATTCGCAAAAAACTGATTTTCAATAAGAGTAAAAGACCTACTTCCGGTAGGAATTTCGAAAAACTAATCAGATCTCAAGAGGGAGATTATACACGTAATACAAAATTTGGAATTGATATTTACAGCCGTTTGACCGCTACCGTGATCACACACTGAGGGAGAGAAGTAGAGAGAGAGAGAGAGAGGGAGAGAGAGAGAATTTTTTTAAAAACCACTTTTTCGGTATCAGGGGACTTCATTCAAAACGTGGACATCTGCAAAAATCTCGAGGTCGAAAATTTTCATCACAATACTTCCTTATACTACGTATAACAAAGTAAAATTACAAATTATTACACAATAGCTATAAAGGAAGAACATTACACATATTAGAAATCCTAGAAATTATAAAAACTACTACAACTAATAAACACGACAAAAACATGCAACTAGACTTGATAAATATCCCCATTATTGACAATGAAATTAAGTCATTGACACATTCATATAAATAGGTGGTGGTAACACTGTAAGTTTAGTTTGTATTTGTAAACTCTTCTATAATAACAGAAAGGTTGAAACACGTGTCAGAGAATAATAAAATCTGTTAAGTGAAACAAAGATAATTTATGGATTGGCATTCCAGAGAGTCAATTTATCGCTCCCTATTACGTATATAACAATTTAACTTCGGCTATTTACTTTCCGTTATTACAAAATCAAATTATGCTGTTATCATGAATACAATGAACATCTTCTCAATAACAGTAAGTGGTCCCAGCAAAATGAAGCCCCACCATTATGAAATATTTTTATATTATTTTTCATATCTTTTTCACTTTAAAACAACTGAAAAGTTTTCATTTCCTAATTTAAACAATATATTTAATAATAATAATGTTACTCTTATTAACCTACTCTATCTACGTCTAGCTTTATATTTTCTCAATAAATTACTTTCGTCATTACATCATTTAAGCAGTGAATTACTGTATAACATTGCAAATTCCAACTCGCGACTGTAACGAAGAAATGAACGACCTAACCGAGAGAGGTGATGATAACGTTCTGCAGCAGTGCCTTCATAAATTGGTTTTAAGACGAATTAAAAATTACTTAATTATAATTATTGGTAATGTCGGTGAGGCAATTATAAGGAATTACAATGCATACGTATGCAAGAAGAACACTGTGAATAATTGGCGTGAATATAAAATTTGTATATGCATCTAGGCTAGAGCAGAACATTCATTATCTCTTTTCAGTTAATTATATTGCCTTAGATTTTGTTAAATATCTTTCGTCATAATGTTGTTGATAATTCACTATAAATCTAGATTTGAAAAAATATTGTGTTAATAGATAATCCTTACGAGATTCGTTTGAAATGCCAATTGAGGTCTAAGAAACAAGAAAGCTTCTTCCTGTAGGTAGTAATTGGTGACTTGCTCTGAAAAGTGAAAATGATGACATGCTTATTCCATGATTCTATTAGACATTTAAACTAGTGATGGGCAAGACAGGAGAATACTATTAGATTTTCAATGCGACTAGCAGACTCGGATTTTGTCGGCTCTAGGGCATCACCATGTTTCCTACGAGTTTCCCCGAGAGTTGACAAAACACAAATCTTTCTAGTATCATTGAAAATATCATATATCATTGAAAATGTACTTGTATTCCCCTACATTACCCTTCACTACCAGTTTGAACCATCCTTTGAGCTTGAAATACAGAAAATAGTTTTTAAATACCTTTATTCAGGACCCACTACTGTTCATTTAATTGGGTTCATCTGTAATAACCCACTAATTGGCTAGACCTCGTACATTAAGTACATTTATTATAATTCAACAAAACAGCATTAACGCAATACTTCGACAAGACAAAGGTTATTGCCGAGTATACAAATATGCACAAGCAAGCATTTCTTCCAATGCTTATGTATGGGAATACACGACGCCGATGAACCGGCGACGTAATTAGTTTAAGTAGGTTAATATAGAAATAAGTTATATATACGAGTATAAGTTAGTTTTGGGGTCATTCACATTCAGATTCATATTCGAGATTCGTTTACAACGATGTAGTTACTTTGAACATACACATATATAATCAATATAGTTTAGTTAGTTTAGTAGACAGGGTGATGTGCTTTAATTAAAGATCCTTAATCATACCCAATCCTAACCTGACGCTTCACGAGGGCAAATAGAGATGGTGACCAAATAGAGATAAGCCGACAGGACCAGGTTTATCACACATCTATTAATATCTATAAAAAAATACCATTGAAATATATAGAATATCCCCAAGATAATTAACCAACCGCCTGAACTTACAGGTAAAGAAGTACACGAACTCCTTAAAAAATCTAAAGATAGTTTTGGCATAGTGTAGACAATATACTAAAGAGTTGCTAATCATTGTCACACATATTCCTGAATATTTTGGGCGTTGGTGTATTCCTGATATTTGGAAAACATCTCGTATTGGAGCTGTATTTAAGTTCTGTGACGTCACGATTATGTGTAACTGCACACCTATCTCAATTTTATGTATTTTGATAAATAGTCTTAATAATCTGTGATCGTACCTATATTTCCATAAAAATATACCTAGCACCAGAATTAAATAACCAATTTAATTTCTTTCTCGTAATGTATCTCTAGATGTCATTGATGAACATAATTCGTCTGTTACAACTACTATATCAGCTTTGGGATCTTATTTATTTAACAGATTACATTTTCTGGAGTATTTGATGAATATTAAATCAAATGCATTTTGTCCTGCGACTGGGATACCAGAAGGATGTAATCTGGGACCACTTCTATTTATTGTCTTTAATGATATAAATAAAATCAGATTTGAGTAATTATTATTGGCTGATATGCAATCAAGTTCTTGCTCTAAAATCTCTTAAACTATGTAAAACAATCTATTTGTTGCCGCCAATGTAGTAGGAAAAATTGTATGAAGTAGTAGTTTACACGATGCAAACAATACATTCAACATTTGTTGGAGGTTAGTTGCATTAGCAAAACTGGTAATCACAGAATAAATTTTGATATCATCAGCGTATCCATGGACAGGGCACTCGACCTCTAGGAAAAAATCATTTACAAATAGTACGAATTAAAGAGGGCCTAAATTTGAATCCCGTGGAAGACGGGAAGCATTGGAGGAAAATTCACTATAACATACATAAAATTTTCTCTTACAAAGGTAAGATCTGGTGAGGTCGACAGCTAAATGAAGCCAAATGAACACAATCTACACGGAAAGAGCTCATGATCAATCAGGTCAATTGCCCTCGATATATCGTCCTTTTATCAAATCAATTTGAACTTCAGAAATATACTGAGTTAGTACAGTTAAATTCGTGACTGTGGTCCTCCCAGAAAGAAAACTGTCAGATCATCACTAGCTAATTGCGTATTAGAGAAAGAAGCCATATGATTAATTAGATTCTCTTTGATTACGTGCGAAAAAGAATAAGGCATTGGGAGTAGTAGTTTAACTTCAGTGCAAAAATTAAATTTCAAGAATATCTTATCAACCACTATGTTCAGAAAAATTTCTAGGGAATACAAAAGTAGTCAGAAGTAAATATGAAAATGAGTTTATAAAAAAGTATTTTGAAGTTCATGCTTTCTAGATAGTATAGTAAGAGTATAAAAATATTTAAGGCTTGAGTTTGACTAATTTTTGTACAAACAAAATTACTAAATTCGGGCCGAAAGTAACACTTTTACTCTTATCGAATAATAGTTTGCAAATATTTCGTAAATTATTCTTACAGTTTTAATGAGAGTATAAAAGTATTTAGAGTTAAATTTAAAATAATTATTGTATAAAAAAAAAATCAAAATTCGGACCGGAAGTAGTACTTTTACTCATAGATTTAATTTATTAAGAAGGTAAATCATTTGCTATATCCTTTACTAGGGAATCTGTACTGACTCATGACTCATGTAGCAACCAATATATTCAAAAAATCTTTAGTAGTTTGACCGGTCATCTAGTTATATGTAACAAAACCGACCGGTGGATTTGTACGAATACACGCCTTCAATAGAAAAAATGTATAATCCTTTAAAGTATTTGGGTGTGCTTTGTACTTGGTTTTATTTATGGTTACTCACCAGGAAATTGTCAAAAAAATTATAACATCAAAATGTAAAAGTCTAGCAAACAAATTAAACAGTTTACTGTGTGAAACTTCTATCACATTTAATATACAGAAGCAGTACCTGTCACTTTCAGATTCTGATATTTACACACCAATACTTTTATTTAATAACAACATTAAACGTTATTATGTAAAGATGAAAAGAAATCGATTACAAGCTCAAATATTGTTAAACGGAATTTTAATTATTCCGTCAGTAATTTAAAATATATTTCGGCATTTCTAGTATTATAACCGCAAGATTTCACTTTTATTCATTTATACAGTATTGATCGGTGGCTCGGTGTAGAATATATGTGACATTTACCTGGCCGATGAAATACAATCACATATATTACATATACATATCGCCGACGTATCCATATATAATATTTGTAAATGGATACTGTATAACATTATGCCTTTACATAATCACCTGAAATATTATACATTAAACGTGAAAATATCACATATCGACGTATATAAGTTGAACGTACGGTGACTCATAACTTAAGTGATGCCGTCCTAAAGTAGCTGATTAAATAAAAAGTAAATAAATTATTCTACAAATTGCGTATTATATAATGCAACTATAAGTGTATTAGAATATATTAGAGATGAATAAGTATTAATAATAATAATAATAAACTTTATTATCCAACAGCAGTGGCGCCAATTACTGGATAAATTAGTTAAAGTTAAGGATATGACAAGAAGCAATTCAATAATTACATAAAAAAGAATTAGAATTATATAAGTATAAAGTATAAAGTATGAAGGCGTACTACTTAAATTGAAAAAGTAAACCTATCACCTAAGAAAAAAATTAATAATAATTCAAAATTAAAATCAAAATCGACACACCAACCAACGACAACAGCAAGAAAAGGCAAGGGTAGCAAACACTTGAAATATTGTTAACATCAAATTGAGAATCTATCAAAACAGTCATAGATAATGATCCGGAAGGAAGGAAGGGAATCGAAGTGGATATCAGCACTACAGAAAATAAGATTGTAATTGGAGGACATAACATAGACGAGGGATTTGAAACAGGCGTTAGTCCTGGAAAAAGGAAGGTAAAAGGCAGAGGAGGGACGGGTGAAGAATTGCGGAACCAGAAAGTCTAGAAATGATAACAACGCAGGTGGCAGCAGCTTGTAGAGGAAGGATAGGCTATTATAGATACGTCTGAAAGAGAGGGAAAGGATGTCAAAAAGAGAGAGGAGCAGAGAATAGTCCGAGCCTCTAGGAGGACAAGCACCATCAACTTTATACCATAGAAACTTGACAAATCGTCGTTGCACAAGCTCCACGGGGTGCTTCTGAGCAGTATAATATGGATACCAGATAAGGCTGGCATACTCCAACTTAGGCCTTACTAGTAGCGTATATAGAGTGGTCAGTACCCGGGTGTTGGAAAACTCCCTGCTGTTCCGAATGACAAATCCCAGTACTTGTATAGCTTGCCTAGTTATGCAATGAACATGTGCGTTAAAGGAAAGTTTAGCATCGAAAGTAACCCCCAAGTCTTTGACCATCTGAACCCTTTCCAGCCCCACATGACCCAGTAAATAGCAATAGTGAGCAGGTTCCTGCCTTCTGGAGAAAGTAACAACTTTACATTTAGCAGGATTAAGAGGCAAGTTGTTTATTAAGCACAAATTACGTACTCTCTCCAAGTCATTCTGCAGTTGATGACCATCACCATCGTTGGTAATACACTGAAATAGTTTCATATCGTCATCAAACAGAAGTGTATTAGACTCAATGTTGACTACAATATCATTAATGAAAATATTGAAGATCAGTGGACCCAAATTAGAGTCCTGAGGAACTCCAGAAGTGGCTGTATAGGGTGCGGAACCATGACCACCGCAGAAAACTCTCTGAGGCCTGTCGCGTAGATATGAAGCAAACCGCTGAATTAACTGATCGCTAATTCCAAAACTTTTTAACTTGGAGGACAAGATCGCGTGGTTCACTCTGTCGAATGCTTTAGCAAGATCGGTGTAGATGGTATCCACCTGTAGTCTGCCACCCAGCGCTTTAATCACATATTCAGTAAATTTGCCAGATTTGAAACTGTAGATCTTGTCTCGATAAAACCATGCTGGCGAGAAGAAATTTGATTCTTGATTAAGGCAGAAATTCGTGAATGCAAAGTGATTTCGAATATCTTAGAAAAGTTATTCGAAATGGCAATAGGACGATAGTCACCAATATCCGAAGAATTTCCAGTCTTTAGGACCGGGATAATCCTCGTTTGCTTCCAAACAGCCGGAAACGATGACGTGGAAAGGGCCAAGTTAAAAATCTTTGTCAAAGGAGCAGCAAGCACATTTGCACAGTCCCTAACCATAAAAGCCGGAATCTGATCCGCGCCGGAAGTAAAATCGGCCCTCAGTTTTCGAATGCTGGTCAGCAACTCTTCTTCGGACAACTGATTAACGTGTACTCCTGGGGAGTTATTAGGTATAATTTCGTTAGCCATAGATCTAGAGAGAGTGCTGTACACGGTTTTGAAGTAGTCAGCAAACGCTTCAACAATGGTTTGGGGATCCTCCATATTGATTCCTGAGTATTGCATATTACCAGGAATGCGACTTCTTTTCTTTTTCTCTCCAATAAACGTCCAAAATTGTCTTGGGTCAGTTAAAATGTGATTTTCGATTTTAACAAGGTAAGCCTTATAGGCAGCAGATGTTTGTTTTTTTGCCAGTGCTCTTAGTTGCTTCTACAACGACAATGAACTAACTGATTTGGTGCGCTTATATTGTTCAAAATATTTATCCTTTAATTTTAGATTGGAAATAATCTCGTAGTACGTTAGAAAACAGAATTTCATTCTCTTGAATGCAAATGAAACTCAAACATAAGACCAAACTATTAAAAATTTATTCTTTGATAAAGGAAGTAGATCAGATTCTAGTGTAAGTTGCACAGTAAGAACTATCTATGATACAAGGTGTAAAATGCATATTTTCTAATACCACATGTACGAGATGTTATTCACATTTGGCATCTCGATTATATAATATATTGCTAACAGAAATTGACATCTCTTGCAACCTCTAGAAAAGTGGAAATATGAATATGAAAAAATAAATATTAAATTAAAAATATAATTATTATAATGATACTCTTCCCTAACACTGCTAGCCAATTGAGGCAATTCTTGTGCTATGCTTTCACCTTCATAAATTCTTGACAATTATCTGTCGACCATATGCTTCTATATTGTTTATTTAAATATATCCAAAGATTAAATCAAGCAGAAAAAGGCAGCAAATTTTTTATTATTATTAAACCAGAGGTAATCGTGCGTTGGCAACTACAGTTCTTTATTTATCACTCCGTGGATAGCTTGAATTTGGATAATAATATGGTTTTACTCCGTTTTACATTCTTATACGTAGTATCTCTCGCTCTCTTTTTTCTGTGACCATAATTTTGGCCGAAAGGTTAAAGGTTAAACCTTAAATTTAATAGTCTGTATAATCTTCCTTTCCGATATGAACGGTGGGATTTCGAGTACTCGACACAGCATTACAAGTCAGCACAAAACTAAATCCACAACATTTTAGCCTTTCTAAGAAACTTATTATTGACATTTGCACATATTAAAATATATTCCTTATCTTCTCCTTATATCATTCCACATACATTATCAATTTTTGTTTATTCAACAGTGTTTTTTCTTCATTATAGAAGGCTCATCTCAAGCCTCTTCCAGGGAATAGCTCGCCAATGATTTGGCGCAAATGCGATATGTGTGTATTCTGCTTAGTGCATTGAAGGTTTTGAAGTTTGAGTCTGGATTCCAACAAGGGTTTATTTGTGTCGCCACCCTAACTAAATTGGTTGGGGTTTTGGTTCTACTTGATTTCGCCAAGGCCTCAGACAAACTTCTGGAACTACGTATATATAAAATTTGGTATTCCTCAGGGATTCATTTTAGGTCTGCTATATGTAATTTGTACTTCCCAGCTTTTTTTCTTTGAAGACTTTAATTGCATACTTCACTTTTGAATGTTCTTTAAACACCAGGGAAGTTATTGTTGCAACACAAACTGTAAATTAAATATTCTAGAATTTCTGATATCTATAATTTTCAAATTAATGAACAAAACTCATATTTCATTACTTTTGGTAATGCTACGGTGTATAATAGGTTGGATCCTTACGTTAATCAAGTTGGATTCGTTGCGTTAAGAATGTAGATTTGTATCGAATTAGATCTAAGGAAGAGTAAACAAAAGATTAAGATTAAAGACACTTTTTCCTTTTATCTAATATTGTCGATTTCTTTTCAAAAAGAAACGAATACTAAAATATCATTTTCATGTGTAACACAAATTGTTTATCGATTGTTGCTTTATAGCTTCGGCATGAAATCTAATTAATGGTGTTTATAAGAATACTATTAGGTTTAATGTCCATATTTCAGTAGTTGTCATTCAAGAAAAAGAGATAAACGAAAGTATTATGATCGATCGATATGAATTAGTCTTTTATATGTACTTCATTGTAACGCGCAACAAGAAAGTAGCAACAACGTTATAACATTAAATCTTACATCAGTAGCCAATTTGCTTCGATACCTCCCGGGATTAGAGTACATTAACACGCCCGCTTTGCCGCCGCATTTTTCGTCGAATATTTTCGATATTATCGGTGCCGGTGAAATGCGTTTCGGCTGTCACTACACGCTCGCTACCGGTGCCCGCAGCCATTCTCACAATTCCAATCATAACAAAAAGAATAAAAAAAACAACGAGAAAAACGAATCCGACTGACATGAGAAACACATCCAGGCGAAACTTTCTATTTCCTTTATTGTCGCGTATTGCCGGGGCCGGTGCGCTCTGGTCGCACCGGCCCCTTTTTACTTTCTTATACGTAGTATAAGGAAGTATTGTGATGATGAAAATTTTCGACCTCGAGATTTTTGCAGATGTCCACGTTTTGAGGTCCCCTGATACCAAAAAAGTGGTTTTTAAAAAATGTCTGTGTGTCTGTGTGTGTGTCTGTGTGTCTGTCTGTGTGTGTGTGACCACGATAGCGGTCAAACCGCTGTAGATATCAATTCCAAATTTTGTATTTACCAATATAATCTCCCTCTTGAGAACTGATTAGATTTTGAGGAAAATCGGCAGACCGGAAGTAGTAGTTTACTTCAGTGAAAAAATCGAATTTTGCAAATATTTCGTCAATTACTAAGTTTAAACAAATTTATAGAGAATTCAAATGCACTCAAAATTAAATTTGAGAAAAATTGTTTTAATAAAGTTTTTCGAAATTCCTACCGGAAGTAGGTCTTTTACTCTTATCGAAAATCAGTTTTTTGCGAATATCTCGCAAGTCATGCATTCTAGGCAGGTACATTACGAGTATAAAAGTATTTAGAACATACTTCTAAATATCTTTTGTATAAAAAAAATTTCAAAATTCAGACCGGAAGTACCACTTTTACTCTTATCGAATAGCGATTTTTTGCAAATATGTCGTAAATTATGCATTCTATATATATTTATGAAGAGTACAAAAGTATTTAGAGTTGGATTTGGAATATTTTTTGTATAAATGAAATTTCAAAATTCGGACCGGAAGTAACACTTTCATACGTATAAGAAAGTCGTGTGGTGGCCACACCTCATTTTTTTCTTAATTACCACTGGGTCAGCGAAACAAACTCTCGTGACGGCAGCGTGCAAGGAGCGAAATCGAAACGAATTTATGAGAGGTATGTATGTACAGTGACTCGCCGCTTAAAGGGCGCACTCCTAAAATTAAACAATAAAAATTATTCATAGAAAATATTTGTTTGAGTTCTTGTTTTATCGTAAAATTAAAACACCCAGGATTGTATATTAATTTATTATTACCAAGTGTAGTAGAACAGTTGATTGCTTCACGATTTGTCCTTCGTTGTGCCGATATATCGTCGTAATAATAATAATAATGATATACTTTATTTGTCCAACGGTTTCCCATTTACAGGACAAAAAAATACACACAAATTGTAAGGTATTGTCGGGTAATAAGGCCCAGGCATGAGTTTTCTACAAAACAGTTAAATATAGTACAACTACCGGCATCTACCCAGGGGGTGTTGTCATTACAGAAGTTTACTACGTTTCAACAGTTCTCTATAGTACCGGCTTCTTTATATTCGAATGTGAAAACAAGTATCAGCCAGTGGTTGTATTAAGTTATAAGCTTTTACCAGAATAGAATCAAGTTTTAGCAGAAATTTCTTAGCAAAAGTCTTCTACTTTTGGAGGTATGTATTCTTATGATCATTAGTAATATGTTGTCACAAATTTACCAGTTTTTTCTAAAAGCTTGTCTGTTCCTAACCTATAATTCATTCCGACATCAAAGCAGCAAATTAGGCCTGGGCGTTATTTCCTGCAATGATAACTGGGCCTTATTTTCTGGCAGTTATTTTTTCCAATATTTGATGTTATAGACAAAATGGGGAAAAAATTCCGTGGAATCCGCGCTAACTGGAGGGAAGAAATGATGGAAGAAGCATTGAATCTTATAAAACAAGGCAAATCTCAAGCATACGTAGAAGAACATTGTGGAATTCCTCGCCGAACAATACGAAACCACATTAAATCTGGAATAACCTCTCGACGTTTGGGAAGAAAACCAATATTAGACGCAGAAGCTGAGGAACAACTGGAACGTAAAATAATAAAATTTGCTGAAAGAGGATTTCCATTAACTCCTAAAACAGTTCGCAGAAGTGTCTACTCTTTTGTTACGAAATATAAAATTCCTAACCGCTTTAATGATAACCAAAAATTGGCCGGGAAAGAATGGTATCGTTCATTCATGAACAGACATAAAAATATTTCTAAAAGAAAAGCACAACCTATGAACCCCGCCCGAGCTCAAAAGCTCAATAAAGCAATCGTAGAAGATTGTTTTATAAAATTAGATGCTCTATTGGGAAAAAAAACTGGTTTAAAGTAAAGACCTGACAAAATCTATAATATGGATGAGAAAGGGTGTCGCCTTACCCTTCATCATCAACAAACTGTTCTAGCCCAAAGAGGAGCCAAGAGTGTTCACTTAGTAGCACAAGAAAATGCTGAAAATGTGTCCATCGTGACATGTGCGAATTCAATGGGACATGCTATTCCTCCCATGATTCTATTCAAAGGGCCATGAATGAAGCCAACATTTTCAGATGGATTACCTCCAGGGTTTATTGTTGAAATGACACTAAAGGAAAGCATGACACATGCAAGCGTTTGTTAAATGGCTTGAACAATTTTCAAAATTTATGTCAACTCCTCCACTAATTTTAATCTTTGATGGAGCTTCTTGCCACCTAGATGTAAGTATTGCCGAAAAAGCTGAAGACTTAGGCATACGTTTGTTGTTTACCCAGCAATACGACTCACGAATTGCAACCTATGGATAAATTGGGATGAAGAACTTCTACATTACTGGGAGACATATCCAGACAGACGTTTGAAAAAAGAAAGATTTTCGGATGTTTTCACACCAGTCTGGGGGCGATCAATGACAATAAGCAACATAATGAATGGATTTAGAGCTACAGGGATTTATCCTGATAAACCACGTCCCTCTACTTCGACTGGAGCAGAGACTTCCCACTGTGAAGCAGAAAGATGGTTTTGTGTAGTATGCAAGGAAAGTTTTATGGCAGATATGTGTCAGTGTGTTAACTATAACAGCTGGGTACACGAGGAATATGTTGGCTTTACTGCAGATGACTTAGAAGATCTTATCTGCCCAAACTGTGACGATTAAATTGATTTTATATTGCGGGCCCTATTACATGCGGTGCAGATAATAAGACCCAAAATCAAGTTTTTTAAAAACAGTATTATTAGAAAAAAAATATATTTTTTTATGTTTATTTTGATATGTATTTTATACAAATTGAATATATTTTTAGTTTTTCAAAAATGCTTTATTATATTTTGTTTCTTGTTCTCATAAGATTAAATAACTCTTAGGTAATGTTGATCGGAAATACAGGTAAATAAATAATTGGATTCTCGTTAAATAATGCTTACAAACAACTTCAACAAATAATCGTTATAAGAATTCAAATTTAATGCAAAAACTTATTGAAACTGAAAAAATAAACGTTATCTTATTCAAACTTAAGCAAAATTAGCCTTAGCTATAGTCAAATGTCATAAAAAAAGAAAATAGTAGTCAATAAGATTCCGCTGGAAAGCAGCGAAGAAGGAAGAAGGAAGAAAGATGCCTTAAAATAAGGTATTTTAAACGATTATTGTATGCAAATGTATTTTGAAAATAAAGAATTAAATATTATAAATCAATTTCAAATAGAGACGAAAGAAGTAAACATATTTATCTAGGTAAGATCAATATGTTTGATAAATGAATAACGTCTCCAATGTATAAACTAAAATGTAACCTGATACATTTTAACGTTGTGTTTTATGTAGGTGAATACATATATATGAATCTTGTAGGCTAAGTTGTTATTTCGTGCTGAGACGTCATTTCAATATAACGAATGATACACGTAAATTTTATTCAATGTAATCTTTGTAAAAGTGTATTTAATATATTAGTTAATTTCTTTCTTTTTCTGTTAAAAGCAGTATATTGCACACGATTTTTCT
Organism: Amphimallon solstitiale; assembly: GCA_963170755.1. Taxonomy (NCBI): domain Eukaryota; kingdom Metazoa; phylum Arthropoda; class Insecta; order Coleoptera; family Scarabaeidae; genus Amphimallon; species Amphimallon solstitiale. The sequence continues at coordinate 174,395,865 of OY720676.1, forward strand.
TTGTCTGTAAAAACATATAAAATCATTGATTTCGAATATAATTATTATTTAAATTATACAATGGTATTTTTATTATATTAACACCCAATAATACGTTAGAAACCTGTTAACTAAATTATCTCTTTTACTCAATCGCCTTCGCGATTAAGAATTGAGTTTAGCTGGCAAAATAAACAATCTATTACTTTCTTACACGTAGTATAAGGAAGTATTGTGATGATGAACATTTTCGACCTCGAGATTTTTGCAGATGTCCACGTGTTGAAGTCCCCTGATACCGAAAAAGTGGTTTTTAAAAAATGTCTGTCTGTGTGTGTGTGTGTGTCTGTGTGTGTGTGACCATGATAGCGGTCAAACCGCTATAGCTATCAATTCCAAATTTTGTATTTACGTGTATAATCTCCCTCTTGAGGTCTGATTAGGTTTTCAGTAAAATCGGTAGACCGGAAGTGGCAGTTTACTTCAGTAAAAAAATCGAATTTTGCCAATGTTTCTAAGTTTAAACAAATTTATAAAGAATTCATATGTACTTAAAATTAAGTTTGAGACAAATTATCTTAAAAAAGTTGTTCGAAATTCCAACAGGAAGTAGGTCTTTTACTCTTACCGAAAATCAGCTTTTTGCGAATATCTCGCAAGTCATGCTTTTTAGCCAAGTACATTATGAGTATAAAAGTATTTAAAACATAATTTTCAATATATTTTGTATAAAAAAATTTCAAAATTCAGACCGGAAGTACGACTTTTACTCTTGTCGAATAGCGATTTTTTGCAAATATGTCGTTCTATATATATTTATCAAGAGTACAAAAGTATTTAGAACCGGATTTGCAATATTTTTTGTATAAATGAAATTTCAAAATTCGGACCGGAAGTAGCACTTTTACTCTTAGCGAGTAGCACTTTCTTGATAATATCTAGCAAAGTATGCATTCTAAAGAGATTTATTAGGAGAATAGAAGTACTTAGAATAGGATTTTGAATAATTTTTGTATAAAAAAATTCTTAAAATTGTATAGATTGAAACGGTCATACGTATAAGAAAGTCGTGTGGGGGCCACACCTCATATTTTTATTTTATGCTATTATTATTACTATTAAATTATTATAAATTTATATTTTGATCGTTCCTTTACAATATCAAATAATGATAACTATGATATATAAAAATTGATAACATTTGCACTTTTACCATACCAAAATAATAAGCTACTTCCATCAAAAATTTAATTGAAAGAGCTATATACGTAATTACCTATGACATAAACTCAATGATAAGTACGATGTTCCCTAAGGTCCAGTTTTGGTACCTTGTCTCTTTTGAATCTATTTCAACAATATCTATAATGTACAACCTCGCAAAATCATATATTAACTACTTCTGCCACTACTAACTTAATCATCACAGAATGTTAATAGGCATTATTAATACGTAAATAAATTTGCTCTAGTATGTATGATGTGTTCAGTTACAATCATTTATAATTGTCATTGATAATAACACAGACCATTTTCACATCATCAACGAGTATCTTAATCAAAACGTGCATCCTTAGGTATTCGTATGTGAACGGACGTCTAATAAGTGGAGAGCATCAACCCGGTGATTACACTTGCCCTTTTCCTATAACAAACACTTTAATTAAGATATCCATTCATACAGCGTCGACACGAATAAAAATCGCGAAATTATTATTAAAGATGATGCACATCAACGTTAATGTAGCATATAACAACCTCATCAATGCGTCAATCGCATTGTGCTGCCTGTCAACAAAAGCACTTTGATCAATCGAAATTCCAAACGGATCTTCATAAGGTCGCGTTCATCTTTAGACGAACGACTAGTCGACGACCACTTACCGGCAGCAGAAAAACACTACAACATATTGCTGTGAACCTTACATTTTTGAAAATGATGGCAGGGGGGGGGGGGATTTAGATAATTTAGTTAAAAATAAGAGAAAATAAAATAGATAATAAATATATATAATATTAAGTATTAACAAATTATAATTCATTCTTGGGACTAGCGGCCAAATTTTAAGGAAAGAAAAACCAAATTAACGTTTCGACATCTTTTTATTTTTCGATGTCTTCTTCAGAACAAAAAACTATCAGAAGAAAAACAAAGTTAGCATTATTAATACACCTACATATACATAGTTGTTTTTTGTTGATGAACATAAAACAAGTTTATGAAACAATAATAAATATAAATTTTTTTGGTATATTTACAGTTAAACAGTTTGTGATTAAGACAATTCAATGTGTGTACTTACATTAAAATTAACTTAGTTATATAATACCCATATTGGGATTTTTTATTATTTGTCCGTCTACGACTACATTTTGTCAGTTTTGTTTAAAATAATGTAACGATAATTATTTGTCACTATTGTATTGATATTTCAATACTAGTCAAATACATACTGATACATGGTTTTACTTCGACAAGGTGTACACATTCCAGATACAAACAAAAACATAGGAAAAAACTCTTTTTTAATACATTGCATGCAGGTGTTCGTTTTGTATCAATAAAGCCAGCGAATATATGTTCTATTCTTTTGTATCGGTATATTAATTTACATTATAATATATTAAAATAAATTTCAGACAGCCCGCTAATTTCTGTTCTATCGTTGACTGCATTATTATCTTTTTTTATCTGTATCATCTCTAGTACGTTTCTAGCTATGGAGTTTTGTTCTTTGTTAAGGATACTTACGTTATTGAAGTCAAAGATATGTCCAGTAGCATTACAGTGTTTTTTTAATGAAGTTATGTTTTGGCAATATTTGTGGCCAAAACATAACTTCAAAAGTTATTTTCTTCTGTTCCATAATTTAATTGTTCACACAGTTGATTTAGAGTTCTTAATGTTTGTTGTGGGCGTGTGTCTTTAAATGTTGCTGGTATACACTTTGAAATTTGATATAAGTGTCTATTTGAAATTTTTTAAGCTTTTCGATAAAAATATAAATATAGTCCATAATATATTAAAATCTGCTAGTGTTATAAGCAGCTTTCAGTATATCATGAACTTCGTATTATTTTGTGGTAACTGTTCAGGAAGAATTTTCTCCTTCTTATTTACGGCAGTGGAATATCGGGGGGAAAAAACTGAAATTAGGGGTACCGATGGTTTAGAGACAACCCAAAAATCACTTCGATGTCTGCTATTTATGCCTAGTAAATATTACGGAATTCAATCGAAACAACCGTAGCAAGTGGACTTATCCTGACTTGGTGTATGCAAGACGTCCGATCTCCAATCCCAAGGTTTCACCAGGTATGTGAGAACGAGTATTTTCATCCTTCTGACACTAATAAAGGTAAAAATGATTATGAGGGATGTCTTCAATGTGTCAACCAGAATTAGTTAAAAGACCTTACTTGAAACCTCAGCCTGTTACTGGACTTCCAGGTTGAACGACAAAAATTTATTAGAAGAACGAACCAAAATTACCTTTTACCGTATAAGAGAGCAGGTTATGGTATCCTTCGCCTCTACAGAGTATTTTGCCACGACTCTAGAGGAATGGGTTTCCCAGATGATTGGCGCTTGTCTATTGACAGCTCAAAGTGACATTTGAAATGTGCCCTTCTACACAATGGGAAAAAATATGGTGCCATACCAATTGCTCACTCAACGAAAAAGAAAGAAGAATGAAGCCATAGCTTTGGTTTTTAGTAAAGACTCTTGATAAGAACTTGCTTTGCATATATAGGGTTAAAATACTTCAATTGAGTACAGACAAAGTTAAAGCAGGAAATTTTGACGGCACACAAATAAGGCAACCCATTAAGAGCCATGTATTCGTAAATTCGATGAATGAGGGTGTGCGAAAAGTCTTGACTTCATTAATTGCTGTTGTTGGAAACTTTCTGAGCAAACGCAAAGCTGAAAGATATTTTGAACTGGTCAACGAGACGCTTAAGTGTTTCAAATCTCTTGGGTGTAACATGAGCATTAAGGTCCACTATTTACACAGTCACTTATACCTGCTTTCCTGAAAATTTAGGTAACACCTGTTAGAAAGAAGGTAAACGATTACACCGGCAAGATTGAATGGATATGCACATGATTCCAGATTATTGCTGGATTTTAAAAAGGAACTACTTCAAAATACATTCAAGAAAGTCACGGATAAAAAGCTTCCAAAGAGTTCAGTGAGTAGTTGGATTCATCGATGACTTTTCCTCTCTCTCTCTATAAAAAAATATTTGTGTAATATAATAATAAATATTTCATGTTTAGTTTTTATGTTTAATCCACGGATTTAGCTTAAAACAACGTAACATGTATTTCAATTAAATGTTATATCTTAACAATTTGAGCTCCTAGAGCATCAAATTCATATAAAATTGGCTTCAAATATCCACCAAAACAACTGTTGGCCTGTGGTATTGTTCATTGGAGTCGCTTTAAAATATTATGGCAAAGGCTACAGGTATGATCCAACGGCAAGAACCTAGCAATAAGAAGAATAGATGTTAATGGCATGCACCTGACACACGGCATCGCAAGAGTAGCAAAGCAAAAAGGACAGAAGAGAGAAATGCATTAGTATGCGAGGTTACGTAATATCCGAATTGAAAAAAGACTATAAAAAACATGGAAGAATAGAAAAGGAAAAGGGGAATACGCGGAAAATAAACAAACAAATCGCGATATAAACTGGTAATAGCAAAAAGGAGTGAAACGCACTCGTAAATGAATAGGATACCTTTTCTTTTCTATTTCAGCGTTTATAATAAAAGATATCCAGCCCCCTTATCAACAGCGATCTTAATTTAACGATTGCGATCTGCGGTACACACGGCGCGCGAGGAGATTTAAAGAGAGATTCATCGACCGTATCGACGACCCCGGCTTAGATTGGACAAATCCGAAAGAGAGTTTCCCGGCAGTAGTTATCAACGCTCGCCGGACGCAGATCAGTAGATGTCGCTTATGCTATGAATCTAGTAGGCGACATAGAATCACGCACAAGCAGTTAGCTGCGTGCCGATGTTAAGTTTGTTAAGACAACGGCCAATCGAATGACAGATCTCGGTATGTATGCGTCCTGTTTTGTGCGCACAGGACGGTAATGTCGAGTAATAAGGGCCCTTCTTTCTTACTTGTTTCTATTTAGTATAAGTAATAGAGTATTCTGATCAGTAAAATGTTCGACCTTGAGATTGTCTCAGATCTCCACGTTCCATATGTTAGGAACATGATAACTAAATAATGTGCATTGTATTTCTGTTATTATTTATACATATACAGGGTGAGTTTTTTTGAATGTTTAGCATTGGGATCTCAGAAACTACTGGAGATAGAAAAACGCTTAAATGGGGAAAGATGCGCAGTTTTACGAGTTTGATTTAAAACTGCTTTTGTTTTCCGATAACTTTCATGGCTTATTAGATATTCAAAGAAAACTAAATTTTACGATTTTCTTTAAACATGCTTAGCATCGTTAATAGTAATTTTAGAGAAAAAGTGTTCAGACAAAAGTTTTAGACAATTTTACGCCAAATAAAACTATGTAGCTAATATTTTTTTTTCGTTCACCATTATTGAGTTATGACAAACTTGTGTTTTTTTAAATGGAAACCATAGTTGGTTTTGACATCATTAAAAAGCCTATTTTTTGCTCATTACAATGATATAAGGTTTGATATGGTTATTTTAAAAAATAAAGAGGATATAGACATTTTTATGGTTTTTATGGAAAACAATTGAATTTCGAACTGATAAAATACAAACCAAACGAAAACTTATTTTGAAATCTTATGTAGTAATAAAATGAAAACTATAAGAACTTTTATTAAGGGCACACAACATTATTAATGTTCAAAGATACCTCCATTATTATTAATACACATCTCTTCACAACAGAATTTGTAGCATTGCGTACTTTACGCCTATCGATGTTATTAAAAGCAACTAAGACAGCTTCTTTTAAATCGTCGATTGTTTTATATGTTCTTTTGTATACTGTGTCCTTTAGTACACCCCACAAGAAAAAATCCAAAACTGATAAATCAGGGGATCTAGCCGGCCATTCAATGGGTGCATTTCGTCCTATCCATTGATTAGGGAAGTTCAAATTTAAATAATTTCTAACATTCACTTGATTGTGCGGAGGCGCTCCGTCATGTTGAAACCATTGCAGCATTGCTCGGGTTCTTAAATTTAAATTATCTAACATTTCCTCGAAATCTTGTTGTAAAAAATTAAGATAACGATAGCCAGTTAGTGATCCATCAAAAATAAAAGGAGGAAGAACAGTTGATCCTATAACACCACACCAAACATTCAACCCAAATTTAATTTGTGGTCTCCTATGTTCAACGTGAAGTGGATTTGTTTGACCACCATATGTGCTCATTGTGCCTATTAAACATTCCACAATTTGTGAAACGAGATTCATCAGTCCAATATATTTTCATTGAAAAGTGTGGATCGTTTTGACACTGATCTTTAAACCGTCTACAAAAAGCTATTCGTCTGATGTTATCACCTTCATGTAAAGTTTGTGATACTGATAATTTGTAGGGACGAGATTTATGCTTCTTCAACACTCTGACAATAGTGCGTTGAGAGGAGCCCATTTCTGTTGAAATTTGTCGGGTCGATGTAGATGGATTCTGAGCGACACATGCTAATATGTTTATTTCTCTATCTTCATCCATCTCTTTTTTTGACTTTGGTTTAACGAACGAACCATAATCTGCTAAATTATCCCATAATCTCTTAAAAGTAGGTAGCGACGGCTGACGTCGATCAAAATAATTTTCAAAATAAACTTCAGCAGCTCTAGCAGAATTTTTCTGGCACTGAATGTAACATTCAACCATATCACGCTTTTCTACGTTAGAAAATTCCATAGCCAATGCAAACTTATGATTAACGGCCGTTTGCACCGCTTATAGTTAAGTTACAATTAAATTAATTAATAGTTAATTGTCAATGTTTGACAATTAACTTGACTTAAAAGTAAAAATTAACAGCTCTCACTTCTGTGACTCAACGTGAAAGCAATGTTAGTATATTTATCTCGACTGCTCCAACGAACACTATTGTAACTCAGATTTTTCGTTACAAAACACCAAAAAAATTTTTTTTTTAAAGTTTATATCTTATAAAGTGAACAATCATAGAAATGTCTATATCCTCTTTATTTTTTAAAATAACCATGTCAAACCTTATATCATTGTAATCAGCAAGAAATAAGCTTTTTAATGATGTCAAAACGAACTATGGGTTCCATTTAAAAAACACAAGTTTGTGTCATAACTCAATAATGGTGAACGAAAAAAAAAATTAGCTACATAGTTTTATTTGGCGTAAAATTATCTAAAACTTTTGTCTGAACACTTTTTCTCTAAAATTACTATTAACGATGCTAAGCATGTTTAAAGAAAATTGTAAAATTTAGTTTTCTTTGAATATCTAATAAGCTATGAAAGTTATCGGAGAAACAAAAGCAGTTTTAAATCAAACTTGTAAAACTGCGCATCTTTCCCCATTTAAGCGTTTTTCTATCTCCAGTAGCTTCTGAGATCCCAATGCTAAACATTCAAAAAAACTCACCCCGTATATTCAATATTATTTTTGGCAATTTTCGCCATACATTTAGGTTATCATATTTTAGCAATCACATTTACAGACATCTATAGATACTATGTTAATTTAATCTTACATTTTGTGTTAGATTCTGTCTTTTAACAGAGGTATTGGCGATAATTATGTAATTTAGTTTTGCTTTCTAACATCGAAAGATCCTAAGAAAATATGCTATTTTTTGGGCAGATTTTTCTCTTCCCATGGCTTTTTTAAACGTAGCCTTAAGAAACAGATGTTCTAATCTATGTCAATCTATATCAGTGTCAGTTGTGAAGAATACGATATTCAATACTTAATTCAAAACACTGCGTATTAGAGAATATAAATATTTTTTGATTTTATAAAAAAAAACGACTGCTGCTGTTACAACAAAGAATTGTTTTTGTCATATTTCAGTTGTTTATAAAACGTTGCTCATATTACTATAATTGATAAGCTTCAACATGTAAAGTAAATGCAAATCACTACGAGAAGTAATATACAAGTCGGAAAATTTAATAATAATAATAACAATAATATATATTTATTACAGAAGAAACATTAATGTTTAATTCATTATATTATATAATATAATATAATTACACAATAAAGCCATGTTTTTATAAAACATTCGTTCCCTTGAAAAATAAAATACGTTCTGAAAGCCAAAGGGTTAAGAAACTCAAAACGTATCATGCTATAAATCATAAATAAATTTAAAATATATTCGCTTGAGTATGCCTGGTGTAACGGTACAGCATAATTTAATGATTTTATAAATTTTAAACGCATATGAATTATATTTGAATGTTATGTATTAGAAACCAAAACGATATATTTCTTTGAACTGTTTATTCTAAATGTATGATTTAAGCACTAGTTAGATAAGCTAATGTTTGTATTGGTTTGATTATATTATAAGACTTGAGACGCCGAGTGTTTATCTTATCGCCGGTTAAATATGACTTTAGCGTGTCAAAACTATGACTAGTATACATGGACAAAGGAGAAAAGGGGTCTCAGGCAGAGTGAATTCGGAAAAAAGAAGTAAGTCGACTAAGGACTTCCGAAGATATCGGTCCCCGGTGTACTAACCCGATCTTGAGCAAACCGTTTTAAAAGTAATATAAGGTCCTCTAATTACTAAGTAAGTCGACTCATACATAGCGGTCGATATTGTATTAATTTGCTGTTTGAGCCTTATAAGTAATAAAATAGGTTCTTTATTTACATAAAAATCGGCCGCCAACTAAGTGTTCAAAGTATATCTTCCTATAGAAAGTTATTTTGTGCGATTAGCGTTTAAAGAAGCTAATGCATCTCTACCGTCGAAGGAGGACCCCCACAAAACACATCGACAACCGGAAGATCTTCTTTAGTGAAAGGAGAAAAATCTATGAAAGTGTTATTACGCGACTGTTAAATAAACTAGAACGTTTAAATTCGTCTTAATATAAAGACATAAATAAATCAATATAATAATCTGAGAATGAAAACATACTTAATAGTTGTCTTAGACACGATAGTATCTCAGTATTTGTAAATGGTTTGCCAATGTTGTTTTAAAAATTATTATGTCCATTGCAGATATATTTCAATCTCAGCATAGTTTGTGTTTCTCTTGAGGCCTACGTTGTTAGTATTGATATAAATACTAAAAGACAGTAGAACACAAACAGTGTATGGCATATATTAGTTCGTAGAAGTGATAACGGTAGTAAATCACAACGAATATTTCAGTATTAAAGATGCTATGACATTATTTTATTAATGTGTTTGTTTCTAATTAAAATTGATATTATTTTATGTTTATTTTATAGTGTTTGTATTATTATATACAAAAATCTTGGTTTCTAAAACAAATGTTATTTAAAATAAAATAATTTTGTTTTATTTAATTGTGCCTACTAATGCGCGAGGATTGTGTTTTATTGATATCTCTTAACTTGGACCGTCCTGGGAATATGAGCTAGCCTGGTAAAACGATTCAATTATTTTATTTTATTTAAAAAATATTAAAATATGCAGGGAGGGGGGTTCAATTACAATAGGACTTTACCAATGAGCCGTTATTAATTTAAAAGGGGTTCTTCTTCACTGGTGTAAATTGAATACAATTTCTTGTGTGTTCCCTATCTGCCATTCCATCAGTGTTCAATTTGTTGACAATCTAATCAGTTGCAAATTCATTTTTTGAAGAGCTGGGTTACTTTGAAAATACAGTAAATACAATGTCGTGTTCAGAATGAAAAAAATTACTTTATATCACTTTAAAAAGGAAAAAATTTCACAGTGCTGTATTTTAAATTCTTTTTAATATAATTAAAAATTTGAACCGCGAGTTACTAGAACAAATATTTATATATCAAATGCCTAATTTTTGCGATTTTTTTATTAGAAATTGACCATTTTGTGACATAGGTCGATCAGGTAAAACCTCACTTAAGAATTTAGTCATTCCAATCCTGTACATAAATATTTTAAATTTAAGAATTGCAATCAGATATGACACTTACATCTTGAATATTAAAAAGATTTCGTTTGATTTGGACGTGCATACTTTTTTATCAGTACTTTTCTAAGAACGAGAATGAGAAGGAGAAGTATTTCATTCAGCTTCGTGCATAGCAATACTAAGACGATTATAGAAAACATCCAAGCCGATCGATGGCACATCTACATACATAAGAACATTTTAATGTTGATGAAGTTGCTAACCGTTGCGAACGCTCGATTTCTGCTCAGAAAAAAAACGCTTAGAGATATGAGTCTCCGGTGTTGCTCTTTCTCAATCTATGTATGTTTCTGTCAATACTCGATGACCTATATAAGATACTCTTGTTATTTTCAAAAATGTATCAAATAAATGTTGTACCAAATCACACACTTTATGTTTTTCAATTATTTTCAGTTATAAGGACTGTTTGATTTCGTCTGTACACAAGTCTTGTTTTTATTGATATTTTTTGAACCACCGGCCTTTTTCGTTAAAACCGAAAGCGAAAGAAAAATTGTAAATTCTTAATAAAAAGTTGTTTAGACCATGTAAAAATCTTGGTTCACAAAAATGACGAAAAATGATTTCGTCTTTTGTCTACCCACTTTTGTTTTTTTTTTTTTGAATGCAATAACCAGTTTGTTATTGAATGTTCGGATTCTACCTCAAATTCAAGCGTATCATAAGTGTTTTAGCCAAATATTTCTACTTGTTACAGTTTCTAAGTTATTCTACTATCGTAGTTCAAAATTACTACAGTAAACCATCATTTTCGGTCTACCGACTTCAGTGAAATCTGATCAGATTTCTAGATTATAGCCGCAAATAAGGAGTATTCATAACTTTCACCGTTTGGCCATTATAGTGGTCGCAGACAGGCATACAGCCAGAGAGAGAGAGAAACATTTTTGAAAAATATAAATAGAGTTTAAGATTTAACAAAAACTTCGAATTTTTCCGCTTTTGCAAGCCACAAATCTTCAACTATGCACACATTAACCTTGCCAGGAAATATAAATATCCATCAACCCTCCCTTAGTCGCGCATAGATTCAAAGGACCTATGCAGTTTATTTTTACTGGTATTTTAAAAACACATTTAAATATCAGCTTATGCTTTTTTGATATCCTAAAAGAGTCTATCTATAGTCACTTGCCAATCCAGTACCCAGGACATTGACGGGTAAACAAGGCAGGCACAATAGTTAAAATCCGGACTTATCGTGCTCAGTTCTGTTGGCTGCCGTATTCACCAATATCAATTTAACTCTCTGTTAGCTAACAGACGTATAAGGTTTATCAGTGTGTTAACAAAATATTTTATTCACGAAAGATATAGAATCTCTAATAACAAACGGACTGTTAACCGAAGGTTACTAGGAAATTAAGTTGGTGGCTTATTTACGACTAGCTTCATACCGTAAATTAGTTTAACCTCTCACATTTTTTAGTTACGAGTGACGGTTAATTGTTTTCTAAAAAAATATTATAACATTGAAGAGAATAAGTTCCCTTCGTTTAAAATGAAAAAAACAAGGAAAAGAACATCGAATTACACGTTACGGGAAAAAGAATTACTAGTTTCATTACTTGAAAAATACCTTCATATCATCGAAAACAAGAAGACCAATGCAGTTTTTAATAAACAAAAAGGAGAATGTTGGGAAATATTAGCTTGTGAATATAATGCAAATCAAACAAGTGGTTTAAGAACAGGTGCACAACTAAAAAGTGTTTATGAACAAATGCAAAAAATTGTCAAGCAACATACAGCAGAAGATAAGGTAAGCTTTTAAGAAAACAATGTCACTGTATACCTTTTTTTTTTAAATAATTTTAGGTAGAAATAGTGAAGACCGGAGGAGGAATATTTTGCCCGAAGCTTACAAGTATTGACGAAAAAATTTTAAGCCTAATATAAGAGAATTACTTTATTATTGATAATCGATTTGATTGCAATTATACTGGAACAATTGCGAATACGATGTCAAACTCGAGTACCAGTCATTGTGAGGATGAGGAAAATATAATAGTATATGAAGAGACATCTGAACACAAAGACCAAGAATTTATTGCCCCATTAAATAATGATAATGATCTCAACAATATTTCAAACATTATTAATAAAATTTTTTCTCAGTATTTTAAAAATTAAAATTTATTTATGTTGTTTCATAATTTAAATCTATTTTCTAACCTTAAGATAAAAAAAAGACATATCAATTTGTAAAAAATATATTTAAATTTATAACAAAATAACAATGCAAACAAATTGCATAATAAATAAAAATATTTCAAAATTAAATATTTGAAAAAACAGTAGCAATTAGAGCATCCCGAGTAGATGTGTTTTGATCTCTTTGAAATATTACACAATTCCTATATTATCGAAGAGTCAAGTAAATTATTAAATTCAATTCTGTCCATTTTTTAAAATGTACCAAAAGATACAAACAAGTTTACATTAACCTCACTTTTAAAATTGAACAGCTTGTTAAATTTTTATCAGCCCGAAATTTCGTTGTTAATTTAAATTCTCTGGTAAATATTAAAATCAGATGGTGAATACCAAAATATAATTTAACAGTCTGATAGATAGCTTAACACACTGCTAGTGAGATACGTTGTTGGTGAATACGGCCGTAACCAATACATAATATATGTATTTACGAAACAAGCATAATCAAAATGAAAAATACGAAAATAGGTAAGGTACAAAGACATGGATCAGCCTGTATAATATGAAGAATACGGTTTGGTATAAGTCTCATTTAAAATACTTTTTTTTTAGTTTCGCTAATAACAGACCTATGATAGAATTCATCATAAGTTGGACACATACAGCAGTCTTCACCGTGCTGCGTTTGTGTTGTCCACTCGGGTTGGTCTTTCTGATCGTTATATATGATTTATGAATGATTTAGAGCGAAAAGACGGCAGACTTATGCTCGAATAAATCCAATATCGGTAATTATTCAAATATGTCTTGGTTATTTGTTATATTCCGAGGGAGATTCTATTAAAAAGAAAGAGAGAAGAAAGAGGTACGCGGCGGTCCCGACTTGTGGTTAATATTAGTCGACTGGACGGGGTAAAAAAAGAATGAATGAAAAAGGGGATATAATAAGTGGATTCGTACGAAGGAGGCCTTATGTTAACAGATAAATCATCCGTAACTAGCCTTTATCGCATTATGATTGTACAGTACTTTGTGCGTATAGGTATTGGAATCAATGATAGCGAATTAAAAGTAATTGTTTATTAATTATGACCCATACGTTTAGAAGATATATAGGAATGGGACGAACGAAAAGAATAAAAAGGGTAAACAAAAATAACATTTTAGCAATGATCGTAAAAATTAACCGATTGCAATTTGACATATCAGTAGATCTGCTTGCAGTTTCCAGTAACCTTGGACAGATACATATCGACTGACTTAAATATATTAAATAGAACAGAAATATATTCTGGAGTATATTGATAATGATATGATTTTATTATTGCTATATGTTATAATTTAAATTTAGCATAGAAAGCGACTTAGGGCTTTAGTTAAGCGAGAGAGAGATGAATGATAAAAATTACATTTTATATCTATCGGTAATGGAAGATTCTATTAGAACTGGCCCTTTGAACCTTTGGGGTTTTCTTTCTGCAAAGAGACTTACTTGTAGTATACCAAATACACTATGTGATGAACATGGTCATACCTTCGTTGGCCCTAATTACATTGTCTAGCTTTTACGAACACCTTTTGGGCTTCACTTGCTTTACCCATTAAATTTACGGGCTCAGAATCAGATTACGACTCCCTTCTAAACTCTTTCTTATATGTAACTGAGGATGAGTTGCTGGAATTAATTGTTACTGTCCTTAATAAGAGCACGACAAGTGCCTAGTTTTCTTATCTGTTGTTGCAGATGCGTCTTTGCTTTTTCTTGAAAAACAATTATTAATTTGTCTGTATCTTCGAACATGAACAGAGTAAACCCAGTTCATAAAAAGAGGTTATCGTACATTATTAAGTAATTACATGCCTATCTCTATTATTTCCAACTTTGCAGAATTATATGACAAGTTGTTATACCCCGTAGTTTTCTTAACAGTACTCACTTCTTTATTTCTCCAAACCAACATGTATTTATTGCCGTTATTCGATTTACTCTCTCCAATTTGAATATAGTATCTCGATACATTGGGGAATCTTTGGATTAGCACGAGCTTGTAGATGTAATTTACACCGACTTGTCAAAAGACTTTATCTCGATTGAAATACTATATACATAAGCTTGGTTCATTTGATGCCGTATCTACTTCGATTAATCTGGTCAAATGCTATCTCTATAATACTGTGTTACCTACAACGGATACTCTTCTAGCAGTTTTATTCTTACGTTTGGCATCCCTCAGGGATCCAACTTGTGTCCGTTGTTATTTGTCCTATTTATTAATGATTTACTTCTGCAAATCAACTGTCCTGTTCTTTGGTACACGGATGACATTAAAATATATTCGCAGATTATATCAGCCAGAGACATGGAGAACTTTCAGAGAGATCTGTATATATTGACGATATGGTGCAAGAGATTTAGACTTATATTAAATATTATTAAATGCTGAGTGGTTTCTTTTACACGTTCCTCTACGCCTTTCTCTTAGTGTTACCACGTTAAATATACTGCCTTTGTAAAAAAATTTGAAGTCATGGGCCTTGGTGTAATTTTTGAATCGTATCTTATGGATCACATATTATGACAATCTGTACTGACACTGGATACTGGGTCTGCAACTGGAACTTCTGGACGCTAGATTTTAATTTCTGTAATCTGGACTCTTAAAACTTGATTATAATTTCTGAAATAAAATTGCTGCTCTCCGGATTCTGGATTGATATACCACCTTTAGGAACTTTTAGATATAAAATTGGCCTTTCAACGAAATCTTCAATTAGTATTTCTTTTACTTCACTATCTTAAGTATTCTTGATTTATTAATTTATATAAGTCTATAATTATTTAATTTACACCTTTTTAACTTAATTTAGAATAATATCAGTATCAATATTCTAGAATATATCTAATTCTCCACAAATACAACCGCTTCTTTGTATGAAGAAAAATTATTCTCCTCTTTTATTTATTTATCATCTCCTTGACGATCTTATGATTTTTAAATTAAACCAATCAACATATTACACAATACCTTATCTAACCAACATACAATTTAAATCTATTTGATTACTTTTTATACTTTCTAAACTTAATAAATTCCATTATTTTAATTCTTTCCATATTTTAATTAAGAATTCAAATGCTTTTATTATTCTAAAAATGAATTTGTATCAATTTTCTAACTAAATGTCAAATGACATTGAACTGTAATTTCCGGTTTTATAAAATTTAAAATGTGCTTTTCAATCAATTTTAACTATTCATTTCTTAATATTCAATTCTTATTATTTTTCATAAACGTCACTTAAACGAGTTTTTACAAAATAATAATACAAACTATATTACAATAATTAACATTTACATCTCTTCTTTATAGATTATGATAAATTTCAATGGAAAATGAAACTGATCAACATTATTATATACAGGACGTTCACCTAATCAACGGACTATACCTAATAAATATCATTACTAGATTTATCAATAAATTATCATTTCAAATGCAAATTAATCATTCCATATCATAACTTTTAAATTTTTCAATTCTTTAATTTATTTTCAAGTAAATAAGTTTTGATATACTATTATTAGAGTCTATAATTGAATTTTAACAATATATTTATAAGCTCTTCAGTTACATACATTCGCTGCATAAGAATATCGAAGATGAACACTGACCTACAAATTAGCTCTAATTTCGTTCTAATTTTAATGAAAAGATCCTGTTATTTGTAAAAGATAATTTAATTTCAAATTCTTACAATTAGATATGTGACAAAATATAGCATTGCCTCTTATATATAGCATCTGCTAACATTGTAAGATTGCATTTGTTCTGTTACCGTCCAAAATATTTTGAAGCGCACACCTAGCTCATCGTTAAGATCGCCCATATTCTCCGGACAACAGAATAAACATGAATGTAGAATATGAACATCTAGCACTGTGAAATCATGCTCATCACTAAAGTTTTATACTTTTCTGCTTTCTTGTTTTGCCATAAATTGGCACCAATTCGTTCCGTTGGATACCTATGCATCAGTTTCCGATAATCGTTGATTATTACCTAGTATCTGACAACACATAATTATTATTGTGTAGCTTTAAATATTTTTTGAAAGCTAAAATTTAGTATTAAGTTGTTGTAGATGTGTATTACCAGTTAGAAGCACCAGCGATTCTTTTATCTGAAGAGCAATTCCTGAGGATGTCCGCAAGATACATGTCTAGAATCAGTTTCCTTTTTTATTTGCTATTATAAATACAAGCCTTATATTGTCTTTTTTATTCTATATTATAGAGGCAGACGTCAGCGTCTAACCTGTAATATTTTTGCAGACATCTCTATCTCTCGGCTCTCTCTCAAACGGCTAAATCTGTCAATATCTAGAGCATTGCATTCAGGCATAACAATATATAAAAATTAAATAAGATCTAGGAACATATAACAGCATGACACATATATCAATAAATATTTCACTAGCAAATGTCAACAGCGATAAGGAATTCAACATAATTAAACAAATTGTGCAATAAATAAAGAACGAATTATTGATAATAAGCTGATATATTTGTGTTAATTTGAATTTCTGTTTTATTAATATCATAAATATTCTAATTGATTTAATGTCATTCGGTAATATTTTTCCTCCAAAGCATAATTAGAGTCAATCTTATTTGTTGTAATCTCTTAATTTGTGTTATTTTGGGATTAGTTCTAAAAGCTATGTCAGTATTATTTATTTTAAAAATTTTTGAAATATTATCACTAGGAAGGCCTATGTAATTGCTTTGATTTATTATTATTAATTTCTATTATGGAGCATATTTTAGGAATGGCTTTTGTCAATACTTGGTTTCGGACAATATTACAAATAGCTAAAATGTGTGTTGTTATTTATTTAATAATATCCAGTATTACATAAAAAATCAGATTTATTCAGAAATAGCTGTCTATACTTCTTTTTAAACTCCTATTAAAATAAATGTACATTTTTGTTAGTTACATTTTCCTTGTATTGTACTTCAATGACAATTAACGTTAAAATGAAATACATAAACGACCATAATACTCTAATAGGACGAGACAAATGACCTAAAATAATCATTAAAATAATTGAAATGAACAAACTGAAACCACAACGAATTGATCTTTTTTAGATTCAGTGAATTATGAAAATAACCAGTTTTAAAAAATCAAGTCTCAATAATAAAAGATATAGAATATGGCATCTATTTTTAATTTGTATTTTACTATTGTATTGTATGTCGTTTTTAATACATTATAATTACTCCATTAAATAAATATTTAAATTTCGATATGTTTAATAACAATTAACTTTGTATTGTATCAAAACAAATAAAGAAGTCATTTTATACATGAAAAAATTAAAGTTTAACTTCAAAAAATGATGACATAGGTACGAGAATTATAATTATCGGACAATTTAGAGGAACATTTGATAATATAATGTTCACTGAAAAAAATTATGCCAACAACTATGTTAATTTTTTCCATCCTTCTTAATAATCTTGAAACGAAACAAGAAATATTTTCGTACTAATTCAAATAAAAACCACAACAGTGTATTTAGCAATAGCTTACCACTCAATCATTTAATAAGGAATGTCGAACTATACTTTTTTGTATTTACTAAGTTGTCAAGGACATACCGATTTTGTATTTTTGTAACCTCTAACGTCGGCATACACCTTTTCTCTTAGGTATTAACATGCTACGGGGCATTACCCCTGTATCATGTTAATACCTATAGCTACCTGTCCAGCTAGTCTTAAAAAAATTACTCTATATGTGCATGGGGGTTACGAGGTTAAGATAAAGAAATACCTACTTCTCAGACAGAACTAAAAGTTATTTAATATTAAATAATTTGCTTCAATAAAACAAACAGCATTATATCTATTTGGCTTTATCTTGGCCTGTAAAATCTATATTAGTAATACAAATTGAAACATAAACATATTCATCCAATTGATATGTAGTTTTTTAATTATATAAACAAACCAAAAATAAGTCATTGACTTTATTTTTCTCCTACCACTTATCGCCTACATCTAGGGTTGCCAACTTTTTTTGAGAAAAATAAAGTATCTAACCTTTTGAATAAGAAAAAATAAAGTATTTGTAAAAAATAAAAAGTATTTTCCAAATTTAAGTTTTTATTGCCTTAAATACATATTTTTTTGTGCTTTTAGCAAATGCTAACAATTTTTGGTTGTCTATGAACGTTTCATAGCTAGTTTTACAATCTAAGTTTAGATTTAAATAAACAAGTAATTCATTTTTTATTAAATTTATGGACGATCTGTTTCTCTCTTCTCGCCACTTCACATTCATCACCGAAAAAACTCTCTCAGTGAAAGCTGAGGTTGCGGGAACAGAGAGCAAATAAGAAATATTTTTTTTTATATTTTGTAAGTTATTACACGCATTTTTAAGTATATATTGCCATTTTTCAGCAGTATTCTTTATTTTATTATTATTTATTATTTTATTAAATATATTTGTGACATCCCGCTCTTAACGTAATGTCACAAACTCCCCCCTCTTCATTTAGGAAAAGACATAAATATGAACGTTTACAAATATTTTGTATTATAATATTCATCACCTGATGAAGCCCTAGTAGGGTGAAACAATTGTAGTGAAGTGAATGACACTGTTTTGAACTCAATTTGAATTTATTTCAATTTTTTACTTATAAATAGTTTTTTTTTTAATATTTTAATTTTTATATTTATTATGTCAATATGAAAAAAAATTTCACCTAGCGTTTTTAATAATTTTTAAATGTTTTCTCTAGACTTAATTTTTGTGAACGATGATGTATATACATATCAAGCTAGTAATCATTCAGTAATAAACATTCCTAAATATACACATTTGCCACAATTCCACACGAAAGATATCCGTAACAGATTTTGCACTCCGTGGTGTTATTTTAAGTCATTCCACGTCAATCGATGTACCATTCTACCTATATAATACACACCAGACTTACTTTAATCATACATACAGTAACACAAGTCAATAATAACAGTAATAATGGTAATATATCAAAACGAAAACACCACTAAATATCTACCTAGGTTAGTATTATTACTGACGTGCATTGCTGAAAAATAATCGACCAGTTATCTGGTACAGTTATTTAACGTTTGCGGGACTTGTTCCTTTTTTTTTTCATCTTCGTCTACTTCTTTGTTTCTCGTTTTCTACTGAACGCATTATTATTAAAACGACGAAGTGCAATCAAATTGATACGACAGCTCTCTTCGGTACGATACAAAAAAAAATGAATTGAATAGGTGCGAATAGGTTAAGTACATAGATAGAACCAATTACGTTTCGTTGGTGTTAATATGTACAGTTAATGGTTCTGTTATTTCACTTGAGCTTATCATCATTTAAATTATTGATAGTTTTTATCCGCACAAGACCGTTCTACACCAGGTGTTCAAAGAGACCTCGCTGCATATATCTCGTATTGTTGAGTTTAAACTGAAGCGGGGGAAACGCAGATAATGGCCGTACACTTAACGAAATTACTAGTAAACATCTCTTGCTTAAAGATAAATTCTATCAAATTTATTTATGTCTAATTATGCGTTTAAAATAACCAATACAACCATTAATATACATTGATGACAATCCATGGATAGTTATCGCATCATGTCAACAAGATGTCCTTATATGACGCAAAATTTTTGACAGTAATTTTTTTTTCAAAATTATTACTATATATGTTGAGATTTCAAGACCGTAACATAAAGAGATTTTGCTGATTATGCTAAGCTAAAAATTCCGGCTTCTAGCTGGCTCCATCTATCTAAAGCATTATAAACTATTTGGTAATCGCGAGCACCTTTAAGATCACGTGCTAAAATCTGCAACATGATTGGCATATACCGAACCCGAAGTAGGTTTATTATGAATATTCCAAAATTTTCAATTTCTGTCATTAGACTTACGTCTGATGGATAAATAGACATGCTATATAGTAATTATTAAAATTCTGTAAGTATTACCAATAACGCAAATGATATCATCGTAGAGTTGAAAACTGCCAACAAGAAAACGATTAGTGTTGAAGCAAATTTTAGTCTGTCTTGAAATTTGTGTATAGACATTCATAAAATTTGGCATAGGCACCACCAATATTGTAATAAAATTTGCAAATTGTAAGTGTCAAAGTGGAAAAACTATATCAAATATGTACCAAGACACGAAGAAAGAATGAATTTAGAGAATATTACATTTTTGACTGATGTTTTTGGAGAGAATCTATATTTCTTCTAATAATTGTATAAATATATACATCAGTTGAGTATATTGTACAACAAATATAGAGTTGTATTATGTTGCAACAAGATCAAACGGGTTCTGTAGAAGAAATATTTGGCACATGTTAGGGTTAAAGGAGGTGCAAATGATGCCACCGCCCAGTGAGCACACATACGTTAATTCAACGTTTTTTAGACGTTATTGTGTTGATATAACGTTACAAGTCGAAAATGTTAACGTTTCTAATTAGTTGTATTATGACGTCAATATTTTAATGTTTATGTGACGTTTTGTTAAAACCTATTACACCATATAGATCAAAAAGACACGTCAAAACAACGTTTGAAATTAACGTTGCCGACATGTTGAATTTTAAAATGTTTATAGGAAGGCTTATTTTAACGTTTCCTTCTTCAACGTTTTACACACGGTGGTGTACAACGCGATTATGTATTGTGAAGTAATGTTTAACGTTAGAATAACGTTTAAAAATAAGGTTGTTAGGGTGTACAATTTTACAACGTTTTTATTGAGACATATTTTCATGTTGCTTGTCGACGTTTTATTTACGCTTTCATATAACTTTGTAATGTATTGTAAAGTGATTTTTAAGGTTAAACTGAAGAGTAATATTAGCTGCAGTCTACATTTTTCAACGTTGTTTACTAAGAAAAATTTCAACTTTGCGGTTACAGCGTCTTCTAAACGTTTCCACAGAACGTAAGAATGTTTTGTACATTAAATTTTAACGTTAAAGAAACGATAAATATTGACGTTTTGAGTGTAATATTTTTCTAAATTTTTACTAGTGTATTTTGATATTTCTTTTCAACGTTTTACGAACGTTTACAAACAACCAAATTTTTAACGTTAAAATAATGTTAAAATTAACGCAGTCAAACTAGAATCTTCCAATGTTTTTACTTCGACGTATTTCGATATTTTTTCAACGTTTTATCTACGTTTGTAACATTGTATCTCCTATACTATCATTTTTAATGTTAATTCAATAGCGTTTTTGTTAATACAGATTTTGATGATTGTTTCTTCACGCCTTAATTTTGCACAACAATATTCTATGTCAGAGTATAAGTTTTTTAAAGTAAAAATCACCATGGATATCAAATGGATGTTTTGAATTGAACATTAGAATTTTTCAAAATATTACGTTCTCAATAAAGATATATAGACTCGATAGAAACCGACAGCTCTTTTTAGGTGTTCCTTACAACTTCTGATATACTCCAAAAACAAATAAATATGTATAAATCAACAAAATTCAGAAAGCTGATGTACAAAACTATTTATTGGCACATTGTTTTTTCCACAACTAACTGACTGGTTATATCTATCTCACTTGTATGTAGAAGTCTATTCCTCTCACACTACAGTACATTTAGTAGTTCTATATTATATCCTTTTATTCCTTGTGTATTAAGGATGTCTGAAGAGTGGGATCAAGGTCAAACAGCAAGTACGCATGTGGTGAAAAAGTAGGCAAAAAGAGTTTGCAAAATATTATTTTAGGTTGGTGGTTGGTGTCAGTTTTGATTTTCTCTAATATTTGTGACTGGTAACGGTAATAACCTGTATAGAAGCAAGATACAAAACGGGATAATCTCTGGTTTAATACACGGTAAGTGGTTATGTTTTCAAACCATTATTATTTTATTAAAAGATTTTAATGTTTTCGATGTAAAATACTGCACATGTGCTATTTACAGGTATGTCTCGTTTACCGATTTCATCAAAGTTTAATATTATTTCGTGTACCTCAAGAATGAAAACAATTTTCCTGGACGGTATAAATTTTTAGAAAATTAGGATAGAACCTCAAATTTTATTTAAAACATAATGTGATGTGTGATGTATTTCTCTTTTTTTTTCAAAACATTTATATTCAGTTAGTTATGTTTTTTTCGATATTTGTATTAATCTATGTAGTACCTTAGTTTGTTTGTTGTTGTATACTTGTATACATTTTAAAAAGATAAATAATATATTTTTATTTACAATTAATTTAAGTCTAATATTATTTCGTGTACCCCAAAAATGAAAACAATTTTCCTGGACTGTATAAATTTTTAGAAAATTTGGGTAAGAACCCAAATTTTATTTAGAACATGATGTGATGTGCATGATGTGTCATTTTATTATTGAAATTATATAAAAGAAGTAATGGCGAATATTTAGTTATCTAAATAAGACGTATTTGCTATGGCAACAATACCTAATAATCATGTACTAGTTTGTAGTCTATAATTATTATTGCGGCCACAAATGTACGTTTTATTCAACATCCAGTAAACGTTTACGTCACGAGATGCTGAGTTTCAATCAACACCTAATCGACGTTTTACAAAACATTTATAATAGATCGTCCAGTCTCGCCCGTAAGTTGCAGTTGTTTTAGGAGCAATTGCTACAACAATTCTCTCGCCCATGAGACGCCGCGGCAATCTATTATAAGTGTTCTGTAAAACGTCGATTAGGTGTTGATTGGAACTCATAAGAAACGTTTCACATTTGTTTGTTGAAACATTTCGTTATATAAACGTTGACTGGATGTTGAAAAGAAAAACGTCGATTTATGGTCAAATAAAATGTTTCAGAACAACGTGTTGGTAACGTTCAAAAAAACGTTTCTTTTACCTTTAATTGCAGCTCAAAAAGAAACGTTTGGAGATGCCATTATTTAAACGTTTTAAATGACGTTGAATATAACGTTGTAAGTGACGTTGAATTGCAATTTAAGGAAAACGTTATCAATTGGTTTGGCTTCACCGTTACTTAAACGTTGCAACTGACGTCGAATATAACGTTGAAGCTCGCGACATTTTTGCGTTTATTCGAATGAAACGTTTTCTAGAACAAGGTTAACGTTGTTTGTTAACGTTTTTTCGACGTTATTGTGCTCACTGGGCGATGACGGAGCAGCTGCATATGCAATGCAAGAAGGCAAATATTGCGTTGTGGAATAGTAATGGCTTAAAATCTTATAATACAGTTGAAAGCGTCGATTACGTTAATACCGCAACATTTTCACAATCCAAGAAATGATCTAGAAAATCCAAAGAAACACTTTACAACATATTGACTTTTGAACTATTAGAAAAAATTATAAATGAATGTCAAATTGTTATTCCTGAAAGTACCCAACAACTTAATTTTCATTAACACTTTTTTAGATAGATTCTGGCATTTTTAGTATGAGTTTAAGTCAATACGCTATTAAGCGAATTTAATTAGCCATTATCTTAATATATTTCTGGAGTAATTGCGTTTCTGCTTAACTAATCTGAAGTTTTTTGGTTACTTACAACGTCAACTTTAATATTTGTATATTTTTTATTATTGTATAACTATTTGGCTCAAACTCCCTTACCCTATCCTCCCTCCTTTTTTTTTACCCTCAAGAATTCCCTATTGCTGCTGTGGTCGCCAATTCAAATAGCGGGGCGCAATTAACATCACTGTAATTCCACGTACACTCAGAAAGTGGATTTTCGGAGTAGAGCCGAGACCCTAACAATACGTGGAGAGGGACTACACAGGGCACACGCTACCAATTTATACGAGGGATAAGCTACAATTATTCAGAATTGAAAAATCTTGTTACCCGTGCACAACAAATTGTTGTTTATTAAATAGCGCATTATTTTATCTGTCAATTGCAGTTTAGTTTGTGACGATTGGTTGAATAGTGTCTGAGAAATAGTCCATAGAATAAGCTTCTGTTATCGGAAAAATGGAATTATCACGAGAGAACTTTCGGATAATGATTTACTATGATTTCAAGAAAGGCTTGAGCGCTTATGAGTGTGAGGAAAGTTTAAAATCGATATTTAGGGATCTCTCACCATCATTGGCTACTCTTTATAGATGGTATAAAGAATTTGAGCGAGGTTGCAAGTCGGTGGTACACAGAAAAGGAGTTGGCCCTCCTTTAACTGCTGTTAACCCCGAAAACATTACTGCGGTGAAGAAGATGGTGGAAGAAGACAACCGCATTACCTATGCAATGATAGAGTCCAATCTGACGATTGGATCCTCGCAAGTGAGATCAATATTGCACGAATATTTACATTTGAAAAAGGTTGTATCTCGGTTTGTACCCCATCATCTGTCAGATTTACAAAAAACAGAACGTGTTAGAATTTGCCAACAAACTTTGGATATGTTGAATGCTGGAGGCCATCAAATTATTTCTAAAATTGAAACTGGCGATGAAACGTACATACCGTTTTTTGATGTTCCCACTCGCCAAGAAAGCCGAGTCTGGATACATGAAGACGAGGAAACCCCTACGATGGTCAAAAAACAACGAGCAATGAAAAAAGTTATGTACGCAGTATTTTTAGAAGTACGGGTTTGGTGGCCGCAATTAAATTAGAAGATCAGAAGACAGTTACCGCTAAATAATATGTTGAAAATTGTTTACCTACTTGTGTTTAGTAAAGTGCCCAGAAAGGGGATCATGTTACATCATGATAACGCGTCGTCCCATACAACAGGGACAATTGTTCAGTATTTACTCACGAATTTGGCGAGTGTCACTTCTGGCTATTTTTTGAGCTCAAAAAACATTTGAGAGGGAAAAAGTTCCAGTCAGAAGAAGCGATTGACATCGCCGTTAAGTGTTTTTTTTATAGTATCCCTAAGGACAACTGGTTGAACGCTTTTAAACTATGGAAGAAGAGAATGATTAAGTGCATTATTGTAAATGGCAATTACTCTGAACATATTTAAAATAAAAATTCTAAAAACTTGTATCAATCTTTCTATTCTCAATAATTGTAGCTTGTCCCCCGTATATAAAATTTTAATAACTCCTATCAGTGAGTTTCCCAAGCCGTCATAACAGACGTTTGGTACCTACTTCTTTCAAATTTTGTCTAATCTCTGTTTTACCAATTAAGTTAAATGCAATTTGCAGGCTCATTCAGTCAATAATTTATCTTTTATAGCATCATAGTGTTTATACATATTCATATCAAGTAGATTATTGAAATTCAAAATATTAACCGCAAACTTTATCAACAACCATTAACCTACGATCTTACATAAAATTACAAAAAACAAATTAAAAGTGCAATAAATAATACCGAATGCACAAAAGTTCCAACTACCGGTTATGAACCCACAACCTCCAAAATTATATGGTTTATTAAAATTGCATAAAAAGAATGTACCTGTTCGTCCTGTCGTTTCATATGTAAAAGCACCAGATGTGAATCTATGCAAACAACTTATAAATATCATTTTAGAATATACTAAATTCAAACCTAAATATTCGATAATAAACTCTGGAGAATTAATAAATAAAATTAGTAAATTTAAATTACCAGATAATTCAAAACTCATTTCATTTGATGTCACTAATTTGTTTACGAGTATTCCCCCAAAAGAAGTGTTAAACTTAATAGAAACTAAATTAGAAAACAATAAAGTTAACCCTGTAATTAAATCCGAAATTTTACAACTTCTTAACATCTGCCTAGAACACAATTACTTTGTATTTAACGGGACCTACTATAAACAAACCGGAGGGTTAGCAATGGGAAATCCACTAAGTCCCTTATTATCCGAAATATTCAACAACCTTGAAAATATTATTAGTAAACATTCGTTATTTAAAAATTGTATATACTGGGTGAGATATGTAGATGATATTTTGGTGTGTTTTAAAGGAACGGAGAGACAGTTAAATTCACTTCATAATCATATTAACACTTTGCATGATAATATTAAATTCACCATAGAATTAGAAGAAAATAAAACCATTAATTTTCTAGACCTTCAAATATCACATATTACTGATACACACGAATTCGCTATTTACCATAAACCCACCCACACAGATATTACGATACATTCTAACTCTTTCCACCCGATTAGTCATAAACTTGCTGCTTTTCACTTAATGTCATATAAATTAATCCATGTTCCTATGAATAAGATTAATTTTGATAAAGAATTAGATAGAATTTACACCATAGCTCAGAATAATGGTTATTCAAAAGAATTAATAAATAATCTCCTTCATAAAAAACAAAAAACAAAAATCATATCCGAAACTTATCCTATAGTTCCCCAAACTTACTTATCAAAATTTGCCCCTGTGACTTATATAGGTACACCTTCCATAAAAATAAAAACATATTTACAAAAAACAACAAACACATTAATTTCATTTCGTACAAACAACAAACTACAGAATCACATTAAAAATAATAAAGATAAAACTGACAAAAATTTAAAATCTGGGGTCTATAAATTAAATTGCGAGTGTGGAAAAGCTTATATCGGACAAACTGGTAGATCCTTTTCCACACGCATAGAAGAACATGAAAGAAGTTATAAATTACAAAAAACAGATTCCACATATGCAAACCACTGTATTGAACAAAAACATAAATTCAATAATAAGTTTGACATACTACATATACAAGACGAGTAAAAAATTAAATTTATCAGAAAACCTAGAAATAAATAAATTAAACAAATTAAACCTTATTTTAAATGACCAACTAGAAGTGAATAATTCACCGTTGTTAAATTTAAATATTTAAAATCAACTTAATAATTCTTATAGTTATATATATATTTATAAATTGTTTAATTTTATAATAACAGTAAACAACCAGTTTTCAAAAATTTTTAATATTCTTAATCATATTGTTATGTATATACTGTACTAAAGTGGATATACTATCTACTTAAGATATCCCACAAATTAGTAAATCAATGTAAAATTGTTATATTATAAAATAATATGATCTATAATTTAATCTCAGGGTAAAATTTTATTATTAAGTACTATTATGATGATTTTCAGTTGCCTCGAGCTAATTCAGAATTTTTTTACAATCTCTACTGTATAATTATTAATCAATTAGAAACATGAGACTCAATATTAAAATTATTTGAATATACTACCTGTTAATACTCTTAAACCGGTCCTGTATATCTCAGTAGATATCTCCTAGTCATACAGTTACCTTAATATTTTAATATTTAATTAATTTGAATTACAAGTTCAACTACAAAAAACGATTTAAATAAATCATTCACTTTCCATAAACTTTACGTATACTATTTTTTTAAATTTGCTAAGTTTTCATGTATCAACAATTTAAATACTTCTTTAATATTCCACAAAGTAAGTATATCGCCATCTATTTAGCATATATCTAAATTAATTATGTTCTTTAATATTTTTACCATTAAAGAATGTATCCATTCAAAAATGTACATAACCTCAACGATCATAAGAAGAAAAATCAAATACTTCAAAACTTATATTGAATTCTTTAAGAAAAACATATACATATTTCAGATAAGATATTGAAAATTATTACAAAAATCTCTATGAACTTGTTCAATTATAAATTAATGCTTATTGAGGATGCGTTTTCTACAAGAATAAAAAAACGAGAGTATTCAAAAATGACAGTGACTGTTATCCTGCTATATAAAATACTGGCTTTATCATATGAGTTAAATCTTTTACTATAAAGGTATTTTAATAACTTTATGTGATTAATTAATAAATTTTTATAATTACTTGGTCTCAATTCAGATTAAATTAAGGTTTCTTAAATTTATTTCTTCTTAAACTCTCATAGATAAGTAATGTTAAAAATATATACGACCTTTTCCAACTTGTATTATTATTCTTCTTGATGTATACTGATGATACTTTGTAGTTATCCTGGACTAACACGAAAGATCTATTTATGTTCTGGAAAAAAAAACACTTTCCTACACAAGAACTTCAACTGGCTTGAATGAATCCCGATTATCTTGATATAGGCCTACAGAATTAGATGTCTTGTCACGGATTTATTTGGGTAATCCTTCTGGTGCTCCAATTGGAATAATACGTCTAAAAACTATTGGTTTTCTGCACGATATTTTCGTCAACTGCTCCTAGTGATTGGAAAATGTAAACGTCAAGTGCTCCTAATATCTTCTAATTCCCTTGGAAATTCCTAATGTCTCTGGTATTTAGAAAAATGTATATGTCCAGTACTTCTAATGGTTTAAAGAAAACGTCTAATGCCCCTGGAATTGGCTAATTTCCGTCTACCGTTCCTGGAATTGTCTAATTTCTGTCCACTGCTCCTGGAATTCTACCCGATCTAATCTTCTGGTTCTCCTTCCAATTTGAATTGGCAATTTAATATTTTCAATTAAGATAATTAATTTTGGTAAGTATTATATTCTTTACTCCTCGTATATACTTTATATGAATTTCTATTTTCTGTAAACACCTTTTAACTTCTGCTTAGTTAGAATCACATGTATTCTATAATAATTTACTCCAAAATTGCTTCTAGTTTATACACTTTTGCTGAAAATAAACTTTAGCACGAAAATTGCGACTATCTTCCGCAAAATTCGAAAAAATTCTCCTTATTTATTTTGAAATTACCTTAGTGATAATTCCCATTCTATTTCGACCAATAAATTAATCACACATTAAAACCAAGCTCAATATAAATTATAGAAGTGTAATACATTTTTAAATACCTTTCATAAGTCAATATTTCACTCATAATAAATTATTCTTTGAATTTAGTAAAGTTATCATGCTTCAAATTACCAATATTAAGCTTTACTTCTTTGTAGTAACAATTATCTGTCACCTTGACAATTAACTCACACATCCGATATACAATTTATAGCGGTATTTTTTATCAATTCTTAATTGATTATTTTCGTATTCTAAAAATCTTTTATCCTTTCCTCATCATTAATAACTTTTGAACAAGTTTTTCACAATGCTAAATTACATTTCAAATTTACAATACTTATACAAAATCTTTCTTTACAGATTTTTGGTACATATACATGGAAGAACAACTCCAATTGTAATAAATACTATTTCACCAAGTAATTATAAAATTCTCCTTTAACTCAATAAACAATATTTTTCAAGATTACAACCAGTTCATTAATATTTGCAAATTTAACTATCTCTGTCACAATTAAAGAAAAACCGAATCTTGTATAAAACTCATACTTAATAATATAAGATAGGCAACTCCTATTACTTCAGTGTATAACCTGAATAATTCTACCATAAGCAACCCTACCTATATCAATACATATTAAATATTACATTAAATATATGTTACTCCTGCTCTTAACCTAATGTCACAAACTCCCCCCTCTTCATTTAGGAAAAGACATAAATAAGAACGTCTACAAATATTTTGTATTATAATATTCATCACCTGATGAAGCCCTAGTCGGGTGAAACAATTGTTGTGAATTGAATAAAACTGTTTTGAACTCAATTTTACTTGTTACAAAAAGAGTTGATTTTGGATGCCTTGGAAGAATCATATTAATGAATCTATCCTCTTATTTTAAAATTCATTGCTACAAAACTTCAACCGGACTTCTAGATGAGACTGATATGATTTTGCAGTGGACAAATACTACATTGGTGCATTCTGCCAAGAATTTTAATAACCTTGCTGTAGATGTTTTTCATTAATTGTTTATATTGTCTGTATTGGGGTGACCTGTTGGGCAATTTATTAAATATTATTATTATTATATTAATAATCATATTTTTAATATCTTCTAATAGCTTTACTCCAATTATACACCAGTAGTGTAATATTCCAGTAATAGCAGTGGTAATAATTTAGTTCAAGCATTTATTGATCATAGATTTCAAAATAAATGAAAATAACGCACTCTTATAATTTCTATCCTCAGACTGAAGATATTAATAAATTCCTTCGCCATACGTTCAATATTATTAACTACAATAAACATATGCACATAAAAGAAATAGATGCCATTAAATAATATGAAACGAACTGTTGACGTAATCAAATCATTATCGAGAAACTATTTATAGTTGATGGCAAAGAGAAATAGAGAAAAATTGCAGAGCATTCCATCAAGTCTACCAAGATAGGTTGCATATGGTAAGCAACATATTTTCATCTAATAGAGGCACATTATGTAAGATTATTATAAGTATTATTGTCATGCCGGCATTTAATATCCGTGAAACTTTTCCTTCTTTTTTTGCGAACAGTAGTTCCGCATAACCAACAGTTAATAACGTGACAGTGGTATTCGCGCTTGTAATAATTATTAAATTCAGGTACTTTTGCACGTTAACTACCATTTAATTGGAGACTGTTTAATGGTGTGTACACGTTCGTTGTATAATTTCTAACTGGCAAGTGAAATTATTGGCACTTTCAAAACGCACGCCTAATAGGAAATTATAATTATTGTTTTTCAATTCATAGTGCTCAGTTTGCTCATGCTACAACAGCGTTCCTTACTTTCAAATTATATTCTTTATGAATTTTATAACTCGTAAATTACAGCGTTGAAATTAATGACAAAATTAAGTAAATTACGTAGTGATTGTGTTTGATTTTAGTTGAGTTTAATTCGTTTGGAGAAATATTAAATAACTCTGAATAGAATATATATACATAATTTCAGTGAAAACTATAAATAAATACGCAAGTATGGGAAGAATTTATTTTTCTTACAATAATTACTATTTCTGATAGTCTTTTAGGTACTTATTTCTGACGAAATAATTTTAAAGTTTAGGTATTTTAACGATTTTTTTTTATGTTTTAGATCTAGGCGCTGTTATTTGTAGAAACCACAAAAATTAAGAAAATGAGGTGTGGCCACTACACGACTTCCTTATACGTATGAGCGTTTCAAATCATACAATTTTAAATATTATTTTATACCAAAATTATTCAAAATCCTATTCTAAGTACTTCCAGTCTCTTAATAAATCTCTACATGGCACATACTTTGTGAGATATTTGCAAAAAAAGCTTCTCGCTAAGACTAAAAGTATTACTTCCGGTCCGAATTTTGAATTTTCATTTATACAAAAAATATACCAAATCTAACTCTAAATGCTTTTGTTCTCTTGACAAATATATATAGAATGCATAATTTACGAAATATTTGCAAAAATCGCTATTCCATAAGAGTAAAAGTGTTACTTCCGGTCCGAATTTTGAAATTTCATTTATACAAAAAATATTTCAAATCCAACTCTAAATGCTTTTGTACTCTTGAGAAATATATATAGAATGCATAATTTACGAAATATTTGCAAAAATCGCTATTCGATAAGAGTAAAAGTGTTACTTCCGGTCCGAATTTTAAATTTTTTTTTTATACAAAAGGTATTGAAAATTAAGTTCTAAAAACTTTTATACTCGTAACGTACATGTCTAAAAATAAAAAATAAAAATAAAATTCTTTTCAAATTTAATTTTGAGTATATATGAATTCTTTACTAATTTGTTTAAACTTAGTATTTCCCGAATAATTGGCTATATACGATTTTTTCACTGAAGTAAACTGCTACTTCCGGTATGCCGATTTTACTGAAAATCTAATCAGATCTCAAGAGAGAGATTATATTCGTAAATGAAAAATTTGGAATTGATACCTATAGCGGTTTGATCGCTATCGTGGTCACACACACACACACACAGACATTTTTTAAAAACTACTTTTTCAGTATCAGGGGACTCCAAAACGTGGACATCTGCAAAAATTTCGAGGTCGAAAATTTGCATGATCACAATACTTCCTTATACTACGTATAAGAAAGTAATAAAGTCTGGATAAAGTCTATATACGTATTTCGGCAATTAAGTTGTCATCTTCAGTACAAACCTGTAGAAAAACAGAAAAAGGTGTTAAACGTAGTGTTTTTGGCTAAGGTGTAACCTTAGAAGATATGCTCTTCACCAAATCACCAGTGGAATATCACATATGGAACATCAGTTATTTTCTTGAGATATTTGTTTCTTTATTTATTCTCTTTCATTTTTGTTAACAATGTTCTATACCAATCTTTGGTAATTTTTCAGATAATCACTATAGGAGTAATCTTCGGTCAAATAAAGAACTACGAGAGTTGTTGTTCTATGCACCAAAATATTCAATCAATGAGAAAGTCGGATTGAGGGCCGACTGCCTGACTCATCTGTTAATTTACTTACATATTCTTCTCTGAATTATTTTTATTTGTTAAAGTCCCTTTATTTGAAGTTATAAAAATGTTTGTTGTTATTGAAATCAAATTCAAATTGAATATGTAATTATTAAAATGCGGACTATAGGGCACCAAAAAGAACATGAAAATATGTATTATTTTCTTTTTCTTTTTACTTTCTTATACGTAGTATAAGGAAGTATTGTGATGATGAAAATTTTCGACCTCGAGATTTTTGCAGATGTCCACGTTTTGAGGTCCCCTGATACCAAAAAAGTGGTTTTTAAAAAATGTCTGTGTGTCTGTGTGTCCGTGTGTGTGTGTGTGTGTGTGTGACCACGATAGCGGTCAAACCGCTGCAGATATCAATTCCAAATTTTGTATTTATGAATATAATCTCCCTCTTGAGAACTGATTAGATTTTGAGCAAAATCGGCAGACCGGAAGTAGTAGTTTACTTCAGTGAAAAAATCGAATTTTGCAAATATTTCGTCAATTACTAAGTTTAAACAAATTTATAAAGAATTCAAATGTACTCAAAATTAAATTTGAGAAAAATTGTTTTAATAAAGTTTTTCGAAATTCCTACCGGAAGTAGGTCTTTTACTCTTATCGAAAATCAGTTTTTTGCGAATATCTCGCAAGTCATGCTTTCTAGGCAAGTACATTAAGAGTATAAAAGTATTTAGAACATACTTTTAAATATCTTTTGTATAAAAAAAATTTCAAAATTCAGACCGGAAGTACCACTTTTACTCTTATCGAATAGCGATTTTTTGCAAATATGTCGTAAATTATGCATTCTATATATATTTATGAAGAGTACAAAAGTATTTAGAGTTGGATTTGGAATATTTTTTGTATAAATGAAATTTCAAAATTCGGACCGGAAGTAACACTTTCATACGTATAAGAAAGTCGTGTGGTGGCCACACCTCATTTTTTACTTTCTTATACGTAGTATAAGGAAGTATTGTGATGATGAAAATTTTCGACCTCGAGATTTTTGCAGATGTCCACGTTTTGAGGTCCCCTGATACCAAAAAAGTGGTTTTTAAAAAATGTCTCTCTCTCTCTCTCTCTCTCTCTCTCTCTCTCTCTCTCTCTCTCTCTCTCTCTCTCTCTCTCTCTCTCTCTCTCTCGTGTGTGTGTGTGTGTGTGTGTGTGACCACGATAGCGGTCAACCCGCTGTAGATATCAATTCAAAATTTTGTATTTACGAATATAATCTCCCTATTGAGAACTGATTAGATTTTGAGCAAAATCGGCAGACCGGAAGTAGTAGTTTACTTCAGTGAAAAAATCGAATTTTGCAAATATTTCGTCAATTACTAAGTTTAAACAAATTTATAAAGAATTCAAATGTACTCAAAATTAAATTTGAGAAAAATTGTTTTAATAAAGTTTTTCGAAATTCCTACCGGAAGCAGGTCTTTTACTCTTATCGAAAATCAGTTTTTTGCGAATATCTCGCAAGTCATGCTTTCTAGGCAGGTACATTACGAGTATAAAAGTATTTAGAACATACTTTTAAATATCTTTTGTATAAAAAAATTTCAAAATTTAGACCGGAAGTACCACTTTAACCTTATCTAATAGCGATTTTTTGCAAATATGTCGTAAATTATGCATTCTATATATATTTATGAAGAGTACAAAAGTATTTAGAGTTGGATTTGGAATATTTTTTGTATAAATGAAATTTCAAAATTCGGACCGGAAGTAACACTTTCATACGTATAAGAAAGTCGTGTGTTGGCCACACCTCATTTTTTTTTAACATACGTATGGATGCCTTCGATGTATACGGTTACTTGAATAAAACCTGAATTAATATATGTAGTAGTGAAGCAGAAAATTAGTATTAAGATAGGGTAGACAAGCATTGTTCTCTTTTCTTTTTGGATTATTTTGATTTTAAGGTTTTGGTGGAGGAACAGGGGCTGCACAACTTCTCCAGCCATCTGAACCACGCCTTAAGATTTCAACAGCATGTTTTCTTTTGTTTTTAATATATCTATGTGTATATCTTTGTGTTGAAATAAGGGATATTATTATTAACTTTATTAGTCGTAGGCCTGTTTAAAATCAATGAAAAGCATGCATAATACTAGATTTTGCTCATAACTGTTGCAACATATTTAATGTGAATATTTGGTCTGTTTTTGAGCTACCAGACCTGAAACGCCCTTGATATTCTCTTATTATCGCATTAGAGCATGTCTTTAGTCTGCTTCGTATGATTTTTGCTACTTTTTAAGCGACTTCCAGCAAGGCTATCCCCCTGTAATTTTGACAAAGTGTTTTGTTGCCTTTCTTGAAGATAGGACATATGACTGGCATACTCCATTGTTCTGGCATTTTTTTTTCTCCATATCCTTAGTACTAAGTGATGATTTCAGCAGGTATACCACTGTTACCTGCACTTTTGTTATTCTTAAGTCCCTTAATTATATCGTCTAACTCCTGTTCTCTTGGTTCTTCTATTTCTTCCCGCAAATGTATGTATCAAAAAGAAAGGTTCAATGCATACAAAATAGAAAAATATAGAAGAATTAATAAAATCATGATTACAATAGAAGTTGTTTGCTAAGAAAAAAATATTAAAGTGCATAAAATTAACTGAGATATTTGTGTACAAAATCTTCTTCTTCTTCTTCTTCGTACGACTTGGATTTCTCCTGTTTGTCTACCTCTTATTCGGTTTCGGTTGTTGTTGATTGTATATTGTCTTGCCATCTCTTTTTTGGTCTTCCTACTGGTCTTCTGCTGTATGGCTTATTGTTTTTAGAGATGTTTGCTAGTTGGTCTGATCGCATCCTATCTACGTGTTTGTTCCATTTTTTTCTTTCTCGTTTTCACCCATTTGTTGACGTCTTGTACGTTACATTGCTCTCGTATGCTACTGTTTGTTTGTCTATCTCTGAGTGTCACTCCTGTTATCGATCTTAATAGTTTCATTTCCACGTTGTTTATTTTCTGTTTTGTTGCCTTTGGGTCTGCCCTTGTCTCTATTGCATATGTTAAAATTGGTCTCACTGTTGTTTTATATACTTTCAGTTTGCCTTCTGTAGTCATAAATTCGTTTCTCCATATGGTTTGTCTCAAACAGCTACTCACTTTCATCGCTTTAGTCGCTTGCTTTGTTGCTTCCGTCTTCAAGTTTCTCTCACTGGTGATTTCAACTCCCAGGTAGTTGAATGTCATCACCTGTTCTATGCTTTTGCTCTTCAATTCTAGTTTACATCTGCGTGATTCTCTGCTAATTACCATGCACTTGGTTTTTTCCTCTGAAATCTGCATGTTGTATTCTTGTGCCCTAATATTAAATAAGTAGAGTGTACAAGATAAGAAACATAATTAAAGAGAAATACAATAAGTGTTGCTTCAGGCTTAAGTCCTTAATATACATTTTATATTAATTGTCTTTACCGCTCAGTGTTGGGCTTAGCAAACAGTAAACTTAACCGACTGTCTTTGCAACAGATATTGCAAATAAACAAAAAGCTCAATTGTACAAAAAAGTCAAAACCAGTATATTCAACAATATTAATATTATATTCAATTTATTCTGGCACTTTTCCTTGGTAATTACTAATTACATTTTATACGTTCACAAAAAGCATGTTAAGGTACATATATAGGTACATACACCATACATTAATGCATTTAAAAAAAACGACAAGTACGTATCTTTCTTCGCACATATCAAGCTCCATTCCATGTATAATTACGTATTTTTTATCGGATCCTTTCAGTCGTATCGGCTTTCATGTAGAGAGACGGGGCGAAAAAAATGTACGGCGAGTTCCACAAGTTCCCATACCTATTCATATATTGGACAAAAGATGCGCGCGTAATTTCTGAGAAGCATTATCACTATAGCCTCATTATCTTCGCGCCTATTCAAGGCGATAATATGCGGAATACTGTAATGCTTAGCAATAGGGGAATCTGTACGTGTACTTACTTGTGTATGTAACATGTATTACATGGGCAATACTTAGACTTATATGCCTGTAAGCGTTCTCTCTCTCTGTGTGTGTGTTTCCCTCTAACCGACGATGCGTTTTGCTACCAACTAAACAGGTGTTAAATACCGAGGGAAATTATCTAATAAATGTTGCAATTTCTCGATCGTTATGCTTGCACGTCTGTTTGCACGCGTGTTTGTGCACATTAAATTCGTATTTCGCGCGTCTTAATACGTTTTAAATATTATAAATAAGCTGCACACATAGACAGTGACTCACATGCGAAACTTTACAGAGACCAAGGAAAATCAATTAAAATTTATTATTGTTGCAAAAGATGAGGCTGACTTGGAAAGTGTCATATTAAAAAAAAAAGATTTTTATTCATGGTGTTCCTAAATCCGTTTACACATGTCAATTATTAATAATCAAATCTAAGATATTTCATAAGTCTCTCGTTTTCGAGTTGTATTATAAATAGGGAACGGACACGAGCGGTTGATGACTCATCGCCCCTGGGCGCACAATTGAAGACCTTGGGACCAGAAGGGGACATGCCACCAAACAAAGTTTTGGAAAAAACGTAATTTTTAACTTATTTTCAAATCGTGAAATTCAAGTTTTAAATTTTTATTGGATATAAGGTCAACATTAGTTTGGAAATATGTAATTAAAAACATAACAGAAGTAACGCAAATGTTTATTTAACGGTTTTTGAATTTTTGCAATTTTTTTTGAAAAATCTGAGGCTTATCCCCTTTTACATAAAAAATATTATATTCTAAATAAATGATCATAAAATTCAGTTTGTTCAGTCATTATCTTCAATGTCCGAGAAATCATCCAGATGTTAAATATCTTCCAGTGGTTCATCATTTGTATCTGGTAAAATCTGTTGGCAAGCACCAATCTCATCATAAAATTTTAGGAAGGCTGGCGGAATAAACTGTAAAAACTGGGAAATATTTTCAATTTTTTTTCTGTTTAGTGGAATAGGCTGACTATATTTTGTTTTCAAATCTCTTGAAAGTAACATTGACTTCCTTAGACCTTTCTCCCAATATTAACTGGTTTAAAATCTTCATTTATAAGATGTTTGATGTACATTATGTTAGGTTGTTCAGATGAAAACTTGAGCATTGATATTTTGGAAAAGTTTACTTTTTCTTTCTTATCTGTACAGCTTTTTTTAGTAATTTGGCTTTGTAACTCTTTAAAAGAAAAAAAATCAGATTGGTTCAATACAATCACCTCAAAGCAATTTTTTCTTTTACATTTTCTCACTGCTTCATACCAGTCGTCTGGAGTATACACTTGTTTCATTCGATGACGTTTATATTTTTAATAGAAGTGAATATGCCTTCTAAAGTAAGTTGTTGCCACAAACAAATTAGAGACCAATTTTTGTTTTGGCCACTGCAGTTATCTGTTTACACAATAAGCTTATCAGCAGTGGGCCTATTAGTTGCAAAATGTTTATATAAAATGCTGGCTACTTCGTCGCTACCTCGCTTAGCAATATTTTCTGGCCACATGTACATGTAGGCTTTGCCACTAATACAGTCATGGATGCCGAGGTTGTAAACCCATGCCTTTCTCATATAGAACGCTGCTCCCACTGTTAAATTTGGCACTGGCATAGCCTGTTGTAGATCAAAGCTAATAACCATTGAATTTCCTGTAGCCTTGGCCTCTTCTGTATCCTATTTCATTAAATCCTGCATGGCTTGAGCACGTCTCTGGTGTAATTCTAAATCAATTTTTAACTTTTGTACAACTTCTGGGTCAGCTTCATTATTAATTTTTATGTTCAGTGAATCACAATTTTTACAGGTATCACTCTTAGGTAATTTAAAACCTATGTTATACTCGGTGCAGAATATTCTCCTGTATTTATCTTGCGTTACTGCTACAAAATTATTTTGGCGGCACCAGTCCAGATAATAATCATGATATAAACTGGAAATAGAGAGATCGGAATCAAGGTAGACTCTGGTTGGGTTTTTTTGCCTGCTATAATGACTTGTGTATTTAGGCATTAAATCAATATGCTTTCTGACATTTTCACAGTGTTCTTCCGGTATCTTCTTTTTGTTGTTTTCATGCCTTCCTCTTTGGTCTGACTTTGGAGTAGAACTACCTAAAAACACAAAGAGGTTACTTTAAGTCTGTCTCATCAGCAAAATATTACATGTTGCGCCGGTTAAGGCATTATCCGATCTAGATTAAAATTACTATTATAAAAAAAATAAATAAATGAAAAGAACTACCTGCTTTATTTTGGTCAACCAGCCTTTCAATCCGTTTTTTTGAAATGGCGTGTATAGCAAGAAACTCCTTTTTACAAATTTCAACTTCATGCCCATTTACTTTGACACTATATTTAACCGATATATTTCTGGATGAATTAACTCTTTTGGTTTTCTTTGGGTAATATGTCATTTTCCTTGCCTTCCAAAAGCTGTCTACACTGTTTTGTGCAACCGCAAGGGGCACCCAATTTTTTTGGCTCTATTGCCTTTCCTTTTGTATTCACATAACTGTGGCCTAGATTTCTTTTAGTCTTGCGCTTGATTTTTTTATGTCGTTGAATATTTTTGTGTCTCCATCTAGACGGCGTCTTCTTTTCGGGAGTGGGCAAGGCACCTCGAGAAGTCTGGGGAATATTATTAGGATCCTCATTTTCCTAAAGTATTAAAAGGGGATAAGCCACAAAAAAACCAATAGAACGATTCTAATATTTTGGGTTTAAAAAACATAACATAAGGGGACAAGCCATACATTTTACAAACTTACCGTTCTGGAGTCTGTATCGCTCGAATAACTGCTACTTCCGGAAACTGTATAGTCTTTATCATCTTCACTTTCATTTAAAAACGGATCTGTCTCACTGTCGTCAGAATCAAACTCAGAAAAGTCAATTTTCCTTTTAAACGCACGAGAATGTTTCGCCGCCATGTTGATTACTACTGTGGCATGTCCTATTTTAATGCAATTTAAAAGTAGTTGTGTCAAAACAGGACTTCCTACAGTGGCCCCATCTATGAGGTAATAGATGAAGTTTTCTTTTTGAGATATTATAATGGTCTTACAGTGTTCGTTTTTAAGTTTAACCATGTTTGACGAAATTGTGGCTTATCCCCTTATGGTCCCAAGGTCTTCAATTGAAATGTTTTATTTCTAAAGAGGTTTTAATTTTATATATATAATTGGATAGCAAGTGGTTGGTGATTTATAAAATACAAAATACCTTATTATTTGTTCATTTTCTCTTCTGTAAGACTTGTTCTCTTTGAATTAAGTACATCCATGTAGATAGAAAATGTCCTTTCTACATCGCAACTGGTTATAGGTGCGTACTGGAAATATTCTTTTATTTCAGCGTGTTTAGCATACACAATTGCCGCAATGTTATTAAATCTGGATTTCTATTAAAAACTGCGTCTAACTTTTGCCGAAGGCCACATCCGAAGTCATTTGAAATACTTTTGAAATTATTAATAGCCACATCTAATGTGGTTAATCCATTTTTTAATTTGAGATTCGATTTTCTAAATATGTGATTAGTTTAGGCAAATTTCCAAAATGTTCCTGAAGGAATAACAACTGATTTTTTAAATTTGGGATTTGTGTTAGTTTCTTGCACTCAAAAATACTTCGAGCATCGTCATTTAAACATGTAACGAAATTTTGTAAACTATCGAAATTCTCTGCATAAAAACTATTTCTGTGTATGTTTTAGCAAAGCTAAGTGACGAACGTGCGATATTTTGGCATTCTGTAACGATATTTTACAGACTTTGTAATAAATTTCGGAATCAGTGACAATTCATTTTCATATCAGAAAAAGTAACATAAACAACGTTCTAGATTTAAATAAATGATAACTAAAAATGTACGCGTATGTTATTGAAACTAAATAACAGTAAGTATATACATATTTACATTATTTCTCTTGCGAAATATAAGGTACATATAATAAATGTTAAAAACCCCTCACGCTCCCATCTACGCCGATGTAGAAAGGATTTTACTAATAAATTCCTTATTTTATGGGCATTTTTTGCTCTCATTCTCGAGCACTTCTCGGGCGTAAACAGATGTTGCAGTTCACCATATGAATTAGTGCTATTCAGTAAGTGGGTGTTGTTTACATTATTTCTTTGCTCCGTTGTAACGTCGTCGTAGTCTAAACCAGTTATGTCCGTCCCCTAATTATAAATCTCTTTTATTAAACAAGATATGGAAAAACAGGACTTGTTTCACTCATTCTTTTTTTGTGAATTTTATTAATTGAAATTGTACTAGGTTGTAATACGTAGGTCGTGAATAATCGAACAATATCACTTTACAAAGAGACGTATTGTGGGTCTATTTTACTAAGGCTTATCTGTCATAATGTAAACATAGAGAAATAAATGCATTTTACCCTTTCGCTCACCTTGTACTACCTGTAGTACATGATTTTTGTTAAATTTCCCGGCTATTTTATCAATATTTTTGAAGCCAACTGTATCTCGCCATATAAGTTTTTTTATGATTCTGATAATGTCAAAATATCGATCCTTGAATGGCGCCATCTATTCAAAACATTATAAACTACTTGGTAATCGCTGAACATTTTTAAAATCACGTGCTAGAAATATGCAATATTATTGGATTATATCAAACCTACTGTTATTGATATTAGATTAATTTGACATTTACTTTGTCTATTCCATATTCCTTTCTACTTAAATTATTCTTATACTACACATATTTAGTCCTTTCATTTAATGTGTGCTACATATTTACTATAATATATTTTGAATAAGCCAAGTAACTCGCTAGGTATATACTTCAGAAAATGAGAATAAATTATTATAATTTTTTGCTATTTTAGGCTAAATTTATGTCTTCATATTTGTAGATGTGTAAAATTTTAATGGAAAAATTGCATGGATGAAGTAAATCAGCATTGGCAGACGTCATTTGATCACTAATATTAACAATAAGTGTCCAAAAAGCCAAAATGGAAAAAAGTACATAAAATATATACCGAAATACACAGGAAAAACGAGTTTAGCAAATATTATTTTTTTAACCAGTGTTATTTGGAAATATTCTTTATTTTTTGAAATAAGTGTGTAGGTACACGTATGTATATCAGTTTATCGTAATATTTGCGTATCAGATAAAACAAAGTTACTTTAACAAGACCATTTAGTTGCGATCGAGGGGTAATTCATTTAATACAATTATAATCTGTGTTAAATACAGTTGAAGTCAAATGCTTAACTCTAACTTTTACAACATAACCTACCTAGAAGACCTTTTAAAAGACGTTTTTGTTTCGTTTTTGGTAGACCTTCCTGCACACCTGCTGTAACTAAATATTTTAAGATTCTATAAACTGTCATTACTTATTATTTTGGAAGTCACGTATTGAATCGGTAAATCCGAGGGAATATCAGCCGAAAATTCGAGAAAAGCCAAATGAAGAATACGCTAACACGCATTTGTCGTCGGATTTTTCTCTTTTCGACAATTTTGAAAAATATTTAAATGTAAATAGTCTCACATACCTAACAAAACCATTTAATCATAAATAGCTACCAAAGTGAAGTCTTTCTGTTAAGTATTACGGAATTATAAATTCAAGATATTGAGCTATTTTGTAAATAAGACTTGTCTCACATTATAGAAAGCAAACGACTACGCACTTATATCGATCAATATACCAAAAATACTGGAAGAATTAAAATTGTAGTTAGTAAACATAAAAAATTAGTTTTTATTATTCCTAAAATTTTTAAAGAAAAATAAGAAAATGAATTTATGATATGTAAACAACAAGCCTCTAATTCTAAGTATAGCAGGGAGAATATCTTCAAAACTCCATCAACAGTTAAGAATATATTACACTCGAATTTTAGATTAATGTGCAGTCGAAGCCAATAAAATTTTTAGTGAAACTATGCAAAATTTGGATGTTTCGACGGAACATTTACATATATTTGAAACAATCAAACCATGGGCCCAATGGCAGCTACCTCTTGAAATGTGGCAAAGTTTAATTGATTTTGAGAAGATTACAATAACGTCGAACTTCGAAAATCCAAAAAATGTATATTGCTTTATTAAGGGCTCACATACACCGCTGGTCTGTTTACTATTAGAATGCGGGATAAAATACATGTATTTCGTACATATGGTAGCAAGCG
Source organism: Amphimallon solstitiale (assembly GCA_963170755.1). Taxonomy (NCBI): domain Eukaryota; kingdom Metazoa; phylum Arthropoda; class Insecta; order Coleoptera; family Scarabaeidae; genus Amphimallon; species Amphimallon solstitiale. The sequence goes on from OY720676.1 coordinate 174,438,639, forward strand.
AGGTTGCCAATATAATTTAGTCCGGCATCATAACTATGACAGTACTTAATAATGACACAAATGACATTTAATAGAAAATCGTATATTCACGCGGACAGTTTTCTTTGATTTTGAGTTACTGACACTGTCTAAGATGTTGTACACTACGGAAGAAAGAATTCAAATAATTAAATGGTACTATTCAGGTAGTACAGCACAGGAAGTAGTTGGTCGTTTCATATTTTCATTTGAAAATAGACCCGTCCCTGCCGTTCAAACAGTTTTGAACATTGTTCATAAATTCGAATCTGTTGGATGTATTACGGACTGCCATAAATGCATTGAGAAGAGCAAAGGATGTCGTATACGGATACTGAGCGAGGAAAGGGAACAACGGGAAGTTAATGTATGTAGTGCTGTTGAGCAAAATGAACCATGTTCATCACGGCAAATATCTGAACAGGTTGATATCCCAGCGCGTACTGTTAGAAAGATTTTGAATAGGCAAGGGTATCGTAGCTACAGCATACAAAAACGCCAGGAAATTTTTCTTGGAGATCAAGTAAGGCGCATTAACTTTTGTGAAAGTGTAATGGCACGAGTCGTCGAAAATGATAATTTTATACAAAACATTTTATTTACGGACGAATCTGCGTTCTATTTACATGGTCTTTCTAATCCAATGATTACTAAATATTGGTCAAACCAAAATAAACATCTGTTTTTGCCCCTTCGTACCCAATATCCTCAAAAATTGAATGTGTGGGCCGGTATATTGGGTGATCATATTATTGGTCCATTTTTTATTGATGGTACACTTACAGCAGCCAGATATTTGCAATTGCTCGAAACTAATATCATGCCGGCCGTTCGTGCTCTCAATGTTAATGTTGAAGAGATTTGGTTTCAACAGGATAACTGTCCAGCTCACACTGCACGGATTGTACGGCAATTTCTTCAACAAACTTTTCTTAACCGTATAATAGGTTCAGGCGGCACGATAGAATGGCCACCTCGCTCGCCCGATTTGACGCCGTTAGATTTTTTCTTTTGGGGCTGTATCAAGGAAAAAGTTTATACATATGCGCATGAGCGAGCTAGAAATTTGGAAGAATTACGGCAAAAGATTGTCAACACTGCCAATAGTATATTGCCTGAAACACTTGCCAACGTACGGAATGAATTTTACTACAGGCTTGGTTATTGTCAAGAGCAAGCAGGCGGTTTATTTGAACATTTACTCCATTAATATTTATAGAATTTTTGTACTAAATTTTATAAAATAAAATCTTTCCTTTTACTAATTAGTTTAAAAAACGTTTTAGTTTAATTCTAATATACGGTAGTTTAATTTTGTAATTTAATTTTTCAAGAATATTTTAGTTTAATTTTCTAGCGATCTTTTTACATTAATACCATTGCTTACGCAGAATTATTCCAATTTTATTAAAACGTTGCTACCTCTAAACTGATTATTGTGTTCTGTTTGTATTTTTTCACTTCTCTCCAGTGTGATATTACTTATTTTCGATAAAATATAAATTACCGTTAACAAAAGCGCGCTATACGGAAGCATTAAATGCACTCGTAACGTTTACATGACGTTCACTGACGTTTATCTAGCCTGACCTAACCAATGCACAACAACAAAATGTTTAATGTTTACATTACGTTAGTACATAGTCTATAAGTCGATACCGGGAAAAATGTTTCAAATACATAAGGCAACACTGTGCGCGTTTTCTACTGATATGCGCATTCCAGATCTGCTCAGACCAGCGGTGTATACCTGAGCACCTAAAAGTAGGGTCACGTTTAAGATTTTTTTCGTGTATAAAACTGCATTTTTTTAAAAAAACCATAATATACATTTTGAAGTATGGCATTTATTATAAATTGTGTGAAAATCGGGTTCGGAAATTTCGAACGGTAAAAAATTACAATCGTTTTCATGAGTTGGGTTTTTGTCGACAGCGTTCGCGGTACCAGACGTGCCTCTGCCATTTCTTATTTGAAAAAAAAACAAAAATTATTTTCTTAAAGTAGATAGAACTAGTACTTATCGAGCCGGAATTTGCGAATTCAATTTTTTCGGGTCATGGCAGTCATTTGAATAAAATTGACGGTTTTTCGCCTTAAAATTGTTGAGTAATTATGACAAAAAAAAAAAACTATGCCAAATATCGAAAAAACGACTCGATAAGTACTAGATTATTTTGTGAAGCATAACTGTGCAAAACTTGATCCCGATCGGTCCAGTAGTTGCAGAGATATTTCTGGTACCGATTTTGAAAATACTGTTTTGCGTCTACCTGCGCCCCGAGCGCTATTCGTTGCTTATCCGGTCAGTTACAAAACGGTATAACTTCATCATAATTGCGAATTTCCTTATGAAATTTTCAGGATAGACACTGGAAGGATAGTACTTTCGAATGAGCACTTTTTTGAAAAGTCGATTTTCCCGATTTACCCAGGTATATGTGAGCCCTTAAGTATTTTTGCAATAACATTTATAAAAAGACAGAGTAGCAGAAATCGTAAGCTAGATTGTGTAAAAACGTACCCTCAAAATATCAAATCTTTATTCATGCGCAGACGGCAGAAAAAAAATAATAAAGAATTCAATTGGCCTTACGCCGACCCTGGATAAATATCCACATGCTTCACTTTCACAATCGGTCCTTTTCAGTACCACCATATTACTTGTGTTAAAAAAAAGGAGGAGGAATAGATACTTCATAATAAATATGAAACCATTAATTACTTTAATTTTACATCTGCCGGAAAAAAATAATTACATTCTTGATATTTACTGTAATAAAGGCTAGAAAAACTACGATTTACTGAATATTCTAAAATAATATTAATCAGCTGTTTCCGACTACAAACACATTAAAGAGCAACAACCTTCCTATTTTAAAAATAAAACCAATCTTTTATTGTCTGCAATAAAGTGGGTCGCCCATCTGGGTCAACAATCGACTACATAGCTGCGTTATCTAGACGCATCGGGCAAAAAATATGTTTTATATAAATGAGTACGATTTAACTTTTTTTCCCGTTTTATACAAATAAAAGCGTATTTTTCTATGAATGCGTGTTCGTTTCTATTTACAAATGAGCATTCTTACGTGTATTTATAAACATACATTTTGTGCCAGGTCCGTAATGTATTTTTTTTATCTAAAAAACAACATAGAAAATTAAATTTTTAATTTCTTCGTTATTGCGGTATATTTGGGCCTGTTTCTGTTCGGACTTTACATACCTGCTACTCCGTCTTTTTATTTCTGGGACACCCTGTATTATTTTAATACTATAGTAATTACAAATCTTAATCTTAATCTCCGCACGGCTTTGACAATGAGCCACTGTACATACGTACGTAACGTATGGGAAGCGAGATTTGATAGACCGGCTCCATATGCTGCCTGGCTGGCAGTTGCTCGGACCCGAGACCAAGGTCTTCTTTATGTTTTGCCAGAGCAGTCGCGAGTATCGGTTGCGTATTAGTTAGGGTAATGCGGTCCTTTACGACTTCTTATGAGCTGAGCAGGGTAGTATATTTTCCTCTTTCAGAGTCTTAATTACATAGGATAATCGCGAAAAAAATTGAATTTTATGTTGTCGTAGGTACTAAGAAGGAGCATTGACCATTCCGTTTCTCTTGTGTTGTTCAATATCGTAGTGGCGCAGTGATATTATTACGTGTTTTGTTTGATGAGATGAGTTAAGTAGAAAATTTCTGGAACATGCGTCCTATCAAACACAGATTATTATATGAATATATAAACATTCTCACTCAATAAAAATAAAAATTAATATTTCCACCATGTCAGGTACAGATGACTTTTATTTAATGAAAGAGGGAATTTACATAGTAATGAGTATTATATACAACTTTGTAATGGATTATATTAATTTTTTCAGTAAATGCATACAGTATAACGTGCTGAATATGTCAATAGTAAAATATACGTAAATAATTAATTATACCCCAATGAAAACCAAATGTTAAAAGTTAGTAATCAAAGATCGAAAATTAAATTGAAAAACATTAGATATAAATATTTCTGTTTTATACTCATTATACTTATACTAGAGAATAACGATCAAGAAAAAGCGACAAAGACGTTAAAAAGCGGGTCCCTCTTTCTTTGGTAGGTAACGAGCGTAGTTGTCTGCGTGGTTGTCTGTCTAGACTAGAGCGTAAGAATGAAAATGTTCGTCCTCGAAAGAGATTTTTGTAGATGTCCAAATTTTGGAGTCTCCTGACACCGAAAAAGTGGCTTTTGCAAACACCTACTTCCCTTTTTCTCTCTCTTTCTCTTTCCCTCTCTCGTTGCATATAAGTATGTATGCATGTGTGTGTGTGTGTGTATGTGTGACCACAATAGCGGCCAAATGACTAAAGCTATCAATATAATCGTCCTCTTAGACCCAAAGTAGTAGTTTACTTTGAGAGAAAAGTCATAATTTACCAATATCTCGTCGGCTACTAAGTTTAGACAAAAGTCAATTTTAGAAATATTTTATACAAAAAAGTTTATCGAAATTTCTACCGGACGCACAGTGTTCCGATCAAATGTAGTTGCCTGGTCAAAAATCATTGGCGAATTTCCGAGAAATGTCATTAAAATGTGACAAGCAACTCCTCAATAGACATGATTCCAAGATTTGTTTTTCTTTGCATTAAGCGGAAGTGGTAATTAAGATGTGTATGAAAGGAAAATAGTAGAGTGCGTTTGCATTATTCGTTATTCTGCTGTGTTTGCGATAATTTCTTACAGCGCTTTTTATTATTGTGTATAAACATACTTTGGTTATGGATTGTAAAGTTAAAGGTGAGTACTTTTTAATTTTTGAACGAACTATATAAAACAGATCAGTAATTAGGGGGGAAAAAACTAAATATTAAAATCACAGTACTTTTATCGATTTGTTGTATTTAGTCCAGAAACTAAATGCCCCTGTATGCCCCCGGGCTAAAATTTATTTATGTCATAGCTGCTACTTTCTGCTTTCAAAGTATAATTATTTTTAACTGCACATTTTTGTACAACTATTTCTCTTTTTATTTTTAAGATTGCGTCTACACTATGTTGAAACTAGAGCTTTTTGAGGAATGGCTGAAACATGAAAAAAAAGATCAGAACAGCATGTTGTACCAGCTCTTGTCTTCAAGATATGACTTTTCGGGTGTCACCGAAGCTTCACTGAGGGAAACAAAAAATGCTCTCAGCAGATTTTCCTCAAAATTATCTGAGAAATTGACGGAAACGCTTTCTGTTGAAAAATTAATTGTGGATGGCACGAGATTTACGTTTTAATGTTTCCCTTTACCAATCTCAACCATCCACATCAGGATGTTCTAATGCAACTGGGCGGCCTCGCAAGATATTCGATGAGTCGAGCGACAAGACAAAAAGAAGATGCCTTCAGAACTTAATCGCTTCGCGGAGTACATCCGAGTTAATGACTGCCGCGGAATCTTCAGCGCGATTATCTGGTTATAGGGACTTGGCTGCAGTAATTAAACACGCTCACGCTAGTGAATATTCAGAAAAATGCAAGAGAGTGAAAAAAATCCACTGACAGCACCAATCAGATATGTTTAACCATAGAAGAAACTTTGGCATATTATGTTGACTCAAAGTCAACTAGCCACTCCTATAAACAGACTCGAAAGTGGAGCATGAAAGCGGGAGATCAAGTATTTCCTTCTTTTTATAGCATTAGAAAAGCTAAAGCTGCATGTTTTCCTCCTGAAGATCAAATTTTTGTAAATGAAAACCGTGCTGAAATGAAACTTCAGGCAGTTTTAGATAAAACAGTTGAACGTTTAGTTACTGCTAAGCGTGAAGTAATAAGCAATTTGTCTCCTGCCTCATCCTCCACCCTTATTAGTAAGTGGGGTTGTGATGGAAGTTCAGGTTACAGCATGTACAAACAAAAATTCAGCAATAGTGACGATACTGATGAATTTTTATTTGTGTATGTGGAGCTACTCCAAAATTAATGAATGATGAGTCCAGGGAGTACGTTGTGAATAAAGATAACCTTGGATTTAGTTTATCAATATTGCACGCCAGGATTGGTTGTTTCAAAAGCTTGCTTCATATAAGTTATCATCTAGAAGTTAAAAAATGGCAGCTGCGAGATTCGGCTGATAAAAGTACTGTGAAGCAACGTTTCGTCAATATTCAGGAACGATTCAAAAAATGAGATGGGTTTAAATGTAGACAAACCCAAAGCAGGGTATGGCAACACCAGTGACGGAAATACTGCTCGCAGATTTTTTTGGAAATCTCGAGCTCAGTGCAAAGATTACAGGTTTGGATGTAAACCTTATAAAAAAATTTCACACCTTACTTAGAGCTTTAGCATCGGGCTATGACATCAATATAGACAAATTTATAAATGTAGCACAAGACACGAAAAAATTGTATTTGAGTCTCTATTCGTGGTATTACATGCCTGTTACTGTGCACAAAATTCTTGTGCATAGTGCCGAAATTATCAAATTCACTCTTCTGAAGAAAAGATCGCAGAAGATTTCGAGAACGTCATACACAGAAGCGATCACGTAATGCTACAAATAGAGATTTACTAAATATGTTATTGATCACATCTGATCCTGTAATTAACGGTTTGAGAGAAGTTCCTAAAAAAAAGACTAGTAATCTCCCTTCCGAAGTTTTAGATTTAATAATACCTCCACCTGAAAATATATGTAGAAATATAGCCACTACCAATAAAGATATTATATTACAGGACTATATGTTACAGATGATTCATCAGAGGAAGAATTTAATGATAGTGATTAGTTAAGAATTACCTAGTATTAGTAGTAGGTATTTTAAAATTATGTTTATAATTAGGTTTAATTTTGAATTTTCTGGTTACTTTTTTTATCTTTCATAGACACAATAAATTTTTATTAACCCAATAAACGCATTTTTATTTAATAACACCATGCAGTTAAATATATGTAGAGCTTTACGTTTACAGTTTAGAGTGAACAAAATCTTAAAATCAATATTCAATAAATGCATTAGAAACTAACTTGTACTGATTGAAACATTGTGGGACGTAAGTATTTTTGTCATATCGAAACACTGTCTTTTGCAAATATCTTGCAAATTATGTATTTTACACAAATTATCTAGACCAGAAAACTGAATGTATGGGCCTAGTGCACTGCAAGTCAATATCAATTTGAGATCCTCCCTTTTCGTTATTTTCATTGATGACTAATTAACAAATATCACACAGAATACGTGGATGTTATAGTTAGACCCAGAAACATATCGGGTGTAGAATCGATTATGAGACAGGGATTTTCCATGCAAAACTACAAATTTGCTCCCATAATTATTTTATATCGTAATGTTCAAGATAAAAGTTATAGAGTATTAAAAATCACGACTATATCCATTTTTGTTTATTTTGTACAATCATTTGATATTTAAATAAGATGGAATAATTAATGAAGAAATTTTGTAATTTTTGTAATATTATTAGAAATACACAATGAATTCTTACAATAGGAAGAAAAAGTTAACTTTGTTAAATGATTTTACCAGGGTCCTTCTTTTAGGGATATTCGGGCAACTTTTGGGGCGTTTTATCCGGAGCGACCGATGTCATCTGTGGAAACAATTAGAATCTTTCCGGCAGTTTGAAAACAAAGGTCCTACTAATAAACCGTCTAAATGTCAAGAACTGAAATCAATTCAAGAGTCAGAAAGAGCCAAGCCGTTATCTTAAGTGTAGTGGAGAACAAAAATATATCCCTAAGACAAATGGATCGCAATTTGGGAATGCATTTTACTGCTGCACAAAAAAAGAATCATGTGGGGCCATCTACACGATCGTTTATATGGTGGGGAAAGTAATAATGGTGTGGAAAATTTAAAAAGCGTATTAATTGAAAAGTTAGTAGATTAAATTGTAATCAGTTGACTAACATGATAATTTTTTTTTGCATTAGGTTGGAATACTGTTCAAGGAGAATTGTTCCAGCATTTCATTATTAATTATTTTTTCCAACATAATTTTTAAATTTGGTCAACTGTGTTATAAAATAAAACAAGTTATAAGAATTCATGTCATTTTACTTTTTTTTTCAAAAATACAATATTTTAATTGACACATGTTAGGGCTAAGGTTATTTTCTTTAAATTTCTTTACTCGTTTTTGCATCATATTTAAGTACCAAAAGATGTGAGAAAATACGCAAGAAGGGGATTTATGACTAATTTTTAATACTCTACAACGTTTAACTTAAACATTGTGTTATAAAATCATTAGGTAAGCCACTATTCGTGAATTTGTAGTACCTATTACATAGAAAATCCCTGTCTCAAAATCGATTCTACACCCGGTATATGAATTACAGAAGTTACTGTTTCTGATATACTCTCTGAATAAATAAAATTACTTTTACACCCGGTATATATACTGCTTGCTACTCAGTATACCCGAGTCAAAAGCATTAGAAACACAAGCAATATATTCTCTAAAATATAATAAAAAAATTAAAATGAGTCATTCAATCTAACGTTGAAATATATAATTTTATTCAAAATCATTTCAAAACTTTTAATAATGAAATGTCCAAATTTAAACTCAAGAACATATTAAAACATATTATGTAGCCACCACACGACTTTCTTATACATGTGTGCGTTTCAAATTATACAAAAGTTGTTCTAAATTAAGTTTTAAATACTTTTATCTTCTCGAAAGAATAAATCTGTGAGTAAATCCGTTACTTCAGGTCGAAATTTTGAGACTTTTTATTACAAATATCATTCAAAATTGTACTGTATACATCTAATTTCTTAATAAATCTCTATACAATGCATACTTTATGAGATGTTTGCATAAATCGCTGTTCGATAAGAGTAAAAGTTTTACTTCTGGTCCGAATTTTGAAAATTTTTATACCATACTTATTGAAAATTAAGTTCTAAAAACTTTTATACTCGTAATGTACCTGTCTAAAAATCTTGACTTACGAAATATTAAGGTAAACGATCTACTTGCGATAGGAATTTCTAAAAAATTTTTTTAATAAAATTCTTCTCAAATTTTTTTTTTTTGAGTATATATGAATTCTTTATAAATTTGATTAGATTTATTAGTTGACGAAATATTGGCAAAATTCGATTTTTTCACTTAGACAAACCACTACTTCCGATGTGCCGATTTTACTGAAAATCTAATCAGATCTCAAGAGGGAGATTATATTCGTAAATATCAAATTTGGAAGAGAGAGAGAGAGAGAGAAAGAGAGAGAGAGAGAGAGAGAGGGAGGGAGGGAGGGAGAGAGAGAGAGAAGGAGAGACAGGCAGACAGAAATTTTTTTAAAACCACGTTTTTCGGTATCAGGGGACTTCAAAACGTGGACATGTGCAAAAATCTCGAAGCCAAAAATTTTCTTCATCACAATACTTCCTTATACTACGTATAAGAAAGTAAAAAGAGCAGCTATTGCTTACATGAATTTGACAATGGGCGATAAGATTTAAACAGTCTTTAATAAATATACGGTATGGTGATAAAGTTTGGAACAAAATTCATAAAAGCATTCTATAATGTTTTTGAGAAAATCGCTCGGACAGGTCGATTTTGGTTTTTAAAATGCCGTCTTTTGACGAAATTTTTTTTAATGACGTCATTGCTTTTTACACATTGTTTTTTTCAGTTTTTAATAGACCTTCTTACTCCTTAAACGGAGATGTAGAAGAACAAAAAATTGCACGGGAAAGAATAGAGATTTTAATAATGGTTGAATACGACGATAGACTAAAAACTCATGGGGAAGCATGTGAGTTATTCAATCAAGCACATCCTGATAGGCTCCCAATTGCAAGATCTACAGTAAGTAAATAGGGCGCCAAGGTTTGTCTCGAGAAGGTCGACCACGAATAAGTGATGAAACAAAATTAAAAGTATTACTTGAAGCAGAGGAAAATTCATATTTCTACAAGGCAACTTGCTTTAGATAACAACGTGGACCATAGTTTTGTTGTAAAATTATTTAAAAAAGAAAAGTATTATTCGTACAAGGTGCCCCTAATTCACGAGTTAAACGAAGATGATCCAGACCGCCAATTGCAATTTTGTGAACAATTAATGTTATGATGTGATCAAAATCCCAATTTCTTAAACAACATTATTTTTTCTGATCAAGCCACTTTTTTCTCAACAGATCAGTACATCGCCTTAACTGTAGGTATTGATCACTGGAAAACCCTCACTGGAATCAGGAATCACACAGTCAACATCAAGACAAATTAAATGTATGGGTGGGAATGACAGGACGGCGTTTTTTAGGACCTTACTTTTTTGAAGGAAATCTGAATGCTGCCCGATGTTTAAACTTTTTGCAATTTGATTTTGTCCTTGCAGTGCTAGGCTCTTTTTCCTAATAATGAATGGCGACGTATCTCATCAAAATATTTGGTTTCAACAAGATGGGGGCGTCTCCTCATTTTGGTATAGAGGTTCATCAATACCTTGATGGTATATTTACAGAAAAATAGATAGGGCCAATTAAGTGGCCAGCGCTTTATCCCATCCTAACGCCCTTAGATTTTTATCTATGGGGTTACTTAAAATCAAAAGTTTATTTCAATAGACCCAACAACTTGGAAGATTTGCAACAGAGAATTCGTGATGCAATGCAACAAATGTTTACTGTCATCCTGGTTAATGCCAAATGGTTGGAGGGGGGCACTTTGAACATTTGCGTTAAGTTCTGTTGATTAATTTGTTAAATATGTTTTGTATGTTTTTTTTTGTTATTATGTAAACTAAATTGTAACTATTAGAGTTGTGAAGTTAATGTGTCATTTATTTAAAAAGAAATGTTATGTAAGGTGCCCATTTTTATACATCACCGTTTTAGCAGTAAAAAAACTGAAAAAACAGTGGGGGTTGTCATTTAAAAAAATTGATGATGACGCCATTATGTAAAAAACAATGACGTCATTGAAAAAACTTCGTCAAAAGAAGGCATTTGAAAAACAAAAATTGAATTGTCCGAGCGATTTTCTTAAAAACAGTATAGAATTCTTTTATGAATTTTGTTCCAAACCTTATCACCTACCGTATGTGTCAATTTTCGTTAGGTATAGGGATTCAATGTTTACGTGCGATTTATACGTATAAAAGTAATAAGTGGCAACGTAGCACCCCTACTGTCCGTAACCAATCCCGGCAACAATCGACATCACAATGACTTTCTCCGATCTTCCCACTTCTCCCGACCAGATTTTACATTCAATGTTTAGCTGCGAACACGTTGCGATCTAGTCTGCCGTCTTATTACTGGAACGGGAAACATCAAATGGCCGCCGCGATCTCCTGATCTAGAAGTTTATTATTATTTTCAAAATCCTTTTTATTTACCTTATTTTTAATTTTATTAGAATTACGCTTATGTTTGTGTCATGCAGCGTGAACGCAGCTTAATAATTCTCTGCATTTACTGAAAGGAAAAAGAAAAACAAATCCTTGCAACTCGTAAATATTATTTCTGAACGCATTACAAACACCCAAGCCGGTGGTCGAAGAGTTACTGCTAACCACGCTAACTTGTATTTACGAGCATGCATCGGTCGTGCTGGCATTGGAAAGGAAAGAAGGGGTACTATATTGCCACGTACTGTATGGATTAATCGCCTTTGGCTAATGAAAATTGACACATGCTGTATATCACCTCTATAGAAAAAATAACAAAGAATATAATTTCAATTAAACTACAGACTACTTGCAAAGGTACTTATTCCATTTATCCTGTCTGAGATATTCTCGATACACTAGGTCAAAAGCAATAATCTATCAAAGTAATTTCTTATTTTTAGTTTTAATGAAAAAGTTATATTTGTACGAAATTCGTTAACGGTTGTGGTAAATTAGCTGGCGTAAAAAAGGTAACATTCAATAAATAATTTATGAAAAATTAATTTTCTATATTTAGAGTACACGAACTAAATTGGCAAATTGTCATAAAGTGATTTATTTATAGAAGAATATAATTACAACACCAGCCAGACAATGAGAATCGGAAAAGAAAAAAAGCCCCGGTACCGATCCGCAATATTAAATCAGAAACTCATTATATCCAAAAGGATTAGTGAACTGATGCGTAATTTTTGCCTTGCAATACCTACAATTAATTCCGAAAAACCAATCATATTTTATTTATAATTCGCACGGCAGACAGAGATGGAAACTGTTACTGTTTATCTACTTGTTCCTTTTTCTATTCTATTCGTACCTCTTTCTTCTTTTCATGGAAGTCTTTTGCGCCGGTTAACACTTTCCGATTTATCGCGCAAACATGACCGACCAGGCTGACTCTACGAAGAGCTTATTTGCGATTTCAACCGTACGATCCGTAACGATCGAGATCAACGGAAGAAAAGACGACGAAGAAGAAGCAGAAGAAGAAAAGCAACACCACATACACACAAAAAAAGTCAATCGAACAAATACCAAGTCAACCGATGACGCAACAGAATAGCCGTTGTTGTGTACAGTTAAAACAGTGAGTAAAATACAAGTCACGAACGTTCATCGGCCAAAGCGAAACTGTTAAAATCGGTTTATTATATATATTTGTTTTAGGATGAAAGAGGAGATCGCCAATATTTAATAGTATATTATGCAATGAGCATTTAATGATAGCTATTAAGACACGAGTAAGAGAATTACAATACGAGGCGAAGCCGAGTATTGTAATGAATACGAGTGTCTTAATAGTCATTAAATGCGAGTTGCATACACTATTTTTTCTACGACCCCATAATAAAACATATTTTTTGAACAATCCATTTCATAAATTGAGGTTAAAATTTTCCGTACGTTTTTGTGAATTTGGCTGGTAATAAATTGTTCGTGGCTACTAAGGCTTGTTCCATAACTTCTGGTGGAGTCAATTATTACATTTCACTGTCATTATCTCTCATTTTTACCGTTTATATTTTCAAAAAAGCACAAATTTTAAGTACTTACTTGTAAATTGCAGAGAACTGTCACATTTATTTAATTTGTATATCTGTCAGATATGCAGTCGCCATATTGAATATTGTTTGAATATTGAAATGTCGCATTCCTATTGGATATAAACTTGTATCGTAATGGAAAATCTGTATTCCTATTGGATATAAACTTGTAACATAATGAAAATCTGTATCGTAATGAGCATCATTATAGTACAGGTTCGGCATATCTAATAATACAATTAAAGTATGGGAGTAGAAAAACTATAATATTGACAGGTAAGATTGTAATTTTCGATCAAATACGATGATCAATATGAGAAAGTGCTTGTATAAAAATGTTTTATTCGTAGCGGATGTTTTGGGAATACATTCAAACCTTGCTATATAATTCGAAGTAAGTGAGGAAAGGACATGTTTGGATTAGTAAATATGACAATTTTTAACTGAAAATTACACTGTAATGCCTCGTTATAGATAGAGAATAGTATAATAATAAAGTAAGAGCGCGACTGTATGTATATGAGTTTATTGTAATATTTGAGCAACAAAGTTAAGGTTTTGTTATGTTTTAGCAAGATTATTTAGATTATTTAGTTTCGATGCTGATGAATGAGGTACAAATAATGCTGCCGATGCCTGAATAGCTGAATATGCTATGAGGCAAATATTGCAGTTTAGAATAAAAACTCTTTAAAATCATAATAAAAATGAACGCGTCGATTACGTAACTACCGCAACATTTTCAAAATCCAAGAAATCATCTAACAAACCCCAAACAAATATTTTGCAACATAATTCGACGAGTCCATGACAGAACGACACAAACGCCACTGAAGACAATTTACGCTATAACCTAAAATGTATTTGACAGATTACTTGCTCATTTGGTTAAAAACAAGATTCTTTAAAAATTTAGCTATACTGCTTTTTTTACTATAACAGTACTACTTTTCACTCTGTCATTAATACATCTTTTCCAAAATCATGAAAATTAAAGGCATGGCGCTTGTACCCTAACAAGTGTTAAATGTCGTTTGTGCCATTAATAACAAGAGGCGCTTATGCCAAACGAAATGAAAACAATCGTTTAATATTGGTGCATATGTCCACATGTGCCATTTTACATATTTTGCTGTAAGTCATTAGATGGCACTTGTGTCAAAGTAAAACAAAGTAATATTTAAAAAAATATTATAAGATCCTTTTTTTCGGTACATGTATTCCTAAGTTATAATCTTTTTTAAATAATTGAAGAAATTTACTTCATTTTAACATTGGTAGACCATCACACTGACAATTTTTAACATACAATCGAAACAGTTTGTTAAAACTTCCTATTTCGGAAGGAAGATATTTTTTATGCGAGGAACCTTTGCAGTAATGCGACGGCACCGCAGGTAGGGATTCAATAAAAATTTTAAATACTTTCAGTTGCTCATCTGATGCTTTATGTTTAGGCTGATGTCGACTTCTCAAATCAGTGTTAGGAAACTTAGTTGGTTTCTTATTTTCTGAAACGGTACGTAGTAATCTTACTGTTATTGCATGTGTGCTCACTACAAACTGACGGCATACCTTTTGAGGAATATTGTTTCTCTTAAGAAAATATTCATTGGTTACTAGTCTGGGCTTTTTTCCTTTTGCATAGCTTCTTCTTCGTTTTACATCACACACTCTTATAGAGTCAGACAGAAACCATTTTTGATCATTACTGTTCTCAAGTTTGTAGAAATATTCAAATATTTCGTTACGTTCCTCTTCTGAAACCATATTGCATTGATTCAAACATTTCTTTTTTTCACACGGATTGGGTTTAATTTTTTTGCATCTACTCTATCACCTTTGCTATTTACATACTCTTTTCCCGAGTCTCTAAGTGCCTTTCTTTTATTCTTATTCATTATTTTTTTTTAGAGAAACTTCAACTTTTTCTAGGCCTTCACGGTGACTTTGCTGTAGTTTATCCGTGATCTTCCATATGCATGGATTTTCTGTTTTGCTGTCAATTGCACTATCATGAAAAGACATGGTGGGTTGAAAACTTGAACTATTGTCATTACTGGATGATGCTAGCGTTTTGGTAGGTGTAGTATCCGTCAGCACATTTTCGACCTTTTTTTGATATATTGGCATAGTTTCGACATTTTTTGGACAAGCGTTAGCGTCGTCAGGGTCATCAAAGATATACTCGTAGGCGAAGATGTATCTGGAATGGTTGTTGTATTTAAAACTGGTTCATCCTCGACAGACATCAAATTATCAGGTCCCAAATCTGTGGGATGAAAATAATTGTCATTCAATGCGCAGTCATAAAAAATAATTGAATTTTTTAGAGCTTCATCCAAGAGCGTATTACAAGAATCATCAATCAATTTCGTTTGCACATGGCTACCATTTTCTTAGTGCGACTAGAAGCCATCCCTGTAAGTAAGAAAAAGGCATAAACGCCTTCCAATAAACACCGTATTTTTTCCTACAGTAAGGAAATTTATGAGAAAAAATTAGTTGGGTACACTATTTATACAGAAAAGAACCTGTCACCAGTATTTATTTGAAACAGAATTTACCTAAACAAAAGCTATCAGCGAGTTTCTAATGCCCTATCAATTTAATGTAAACAGTGGCGCTAATGCCAAACAGATTAATATCAAATAATTCTCTAATGGAGAATGTGACATTATCTTTTTTCATTGTTAGGTTTGGCACAAACACCACATCTTCAAACACTATTTAAGAGCAATTCTTATGGGACATTATACATTACAAAAACAAGAAAGAAAGATAAATTTAAGTATTAATGATTAGTCACCTTAAAATTATCTTCAAGTCGATGATAAAACGAACAATGTTCATTACACAATTACAGGTAAACAGTAGCTCAGTGGCAAGATGGCGCTTGTGATACGAATTGGTTAATATCGCTCGTGCGCATAATTATGATATGGCGTTTGGGCCGACTTTAAATCGGTTTTTCTTCCATAATATGTTTTTCTCATTTATGCCACAGCAACAGGATGATAGAGAATTTTGAACTTTATTGAATGGAGTCAAAAGGTTGTTTATTGAAAAAATGGCGCTTGTGCCGTTTTGTCATGGACACGTCGAATTGATCTCATAATTGATAAAATTGTTATTTCTGAAACTACCCCAAAAACTTAATTTTCAGCAAAGCTTTTTTAATTTTATTTCGTCCTATTTCATCCTTTCAAAATTATTAATATTAATTATTGTAAAGTTAATGTGTAAAGTGTTATTTTAAAGTTTTGTTACACCCGCAACAACGTCGAAACTTATATTATTGACCAGGTGAGTCACAGGGTAGGGAGATCGCAATAATGTGGTTGTAGGTATTGAGAAACGCAGGGCCGAGCTAACTCAAGCCGCAGATGGCGTGACGGTTCAGATAACTAAACTTATGAAATGAGCGTCGGTCGGCGACGACGCAAGCGACGTTGTCCGGGCACCAGGACACTGTGCTACCTTACGGTAACCTACCTGCGTTCCCTACTGATCTGCCACTGGCTGTGTCCCTCCAGCGGGTTTCCTACGGATCACCCTGTATAGGTCGGCTGCGCCAAATCTTATTCAAATGCTTGTCACAACAATAGCAAAGAAAAACAAGATACGTTGAGGTAAAAATAAAAGAGAAATTACGATGTGTAGAAAGTTCTATATTAAATTGTATGGTTTTATTTTTGCATAAATAAAAAAAAAACAAGACAAATTGATAATTATTAAACAGTCGGATTTAATTTAAAAAAAACAAACACAGTCTTAAATACTACTGGCATAACCTCTGCACATCGGCAGGAGGATGGTCGGCAGCAGAAACGTTTCGTCGCCTTACAGGCTATTCTACAAATGGTATTATACAAGTGCCACCAACGGCGATGTTCAGTATTATGTGTTATTCGTTACACAATAAAAACAAAAGATTTAAGGTTAGCACTTAAGACTTAAAAAAAAATAATTAAGTGAAAGGTAAAACGTTAAATTTACAAAATCCTGGTTTTGATTACAAAATCAAAATTACGAATTAATTAAATAACTTGTTTACAAATGTTAATTTATTAAATGACGCTTGCAAAAAAAACAAAGAAAAATTTAGTAATTAGCACCAAAGAATCTACTGAGCTTACAGTATAGAATTTACAATTACTTAAATAATTTTGATAGCTCAGAAATTAAAAAAACAACATACATGAAAGTCGAATTTTTAACGGTAAAGGATTTTCTAGAATTTTATTAAATTAAAATTCAACACATCAATGAGAAATATTACGGTAATGAATTTTCTAGAATTATTATTAAATTAAACATTCAACACATCAAAGAGAAATATTACGGTAATGGATTTTCTAGAATTATTAAAATAAAGATTAAAATTCAACACATCAACGTGAGCCCTTATCAATTCTTCATAGGGTCACTCTGTATTCAGCAAAACAATTTGCAATATAAAAAAAACGATAATTTAATTAGGATTGCACGTGACCTCGCAATTGATTAAGTGGTGCATTAGGTATTTATAACCACTCAAATAATCTTAGATCAAATAAAGGTAAAGTAAAGACCAGAGCACTGGCACAAAGATATCGACAATTAGTCGAATGTCACGTCGAAAACTACGAATATATAGTTGCACTTATCTGACAAATACAGGTCGTAGGTAGGCACGCTAACTGAAGTCAAGATGGCGGAGGCCCCCTTGTTGGACGGTGAAATTCCACCAGAAGCCACTAAGAAGGTTGAGAAGTACAGCTATTAGTTCGACGATGATAGACACAATGTTCTTCAACAGTAATGTAGGGCGGCCATTTTCAGTGAATGGCGACTGAGGCTTAACTCGTGCCCAGCAATAAAATCCTATTAAATTAGAAAAGAAAAGAAACAAGATAAAACCCCGTAAATTAACACAAAATTTCAACCACTTACCCCAAATTTTATTGGAGATCCGCGAAACGACTTCACACGTCACTCAAAAGTGCAAAATTTAAATTCAAAGGCCCATCAGCATGGGATTTCGTAAATTCAAAAGAAACGATAAATGCGGTAAAATTTACGATAATTCACCTAACTAAGGTACGACATTCGCTGCTTATTCCATCAAAGCCGCTTACGCGAAATATCTACATAGACAGTAATAAAATTACCAAAAAGGAAAATAAGCAGTTTGCACTAATGTTCTCACACAAGAAAAGACTACGTAAGTGAAACGAAAACGTGGTCTTCCTGGATAATCCGATACAGCCAATCAGCACGCACGCTCATAATATAACGCACTCGGAAATGATTTAGAATAAAGGCGGGAGAATTTTAAATATAAGATAACGAACACGAAACTCCATGACAAAGGGAGCGCCAATAACGTGACCCACAAAATTAAATACAGACATTTTCGGAATTTAAGTCGATGGTAAAATTTATTAAAACACCTATAATGCACGGAAGATTAAAGCGTTAGCCAAAACACAGGAAAAGTACGCGCTTAAGGTTGGTCACCTGTTTGACACCACACCAAGTTCATGTCAACGACGGCGAATGATGACATTCAAAAACAATCAAAGATATAGGCAGAATTTGTTACGGAAATAAGACCGGATCTTGCAGGTAATTATACAAGAATTACAAGCTATTAAAGCGCTTCAATAAGGCGGTTGCAAACCGACCCCAACCATATGTTACAGAGCAAACATCGAAGATCTAACCTTAGAAATGCAACTGGAAGATATCAGCCGGTGTTTACATTGCCGTCGCAGGAATGTCGATGACTAGGGCAAACAAATCAGAACACGAGAACAATTAATAGTATGCCCTTTATTATACCAGGTTTCCTTATTTAATACTTATAACGTTTTTAGGGAGTTATTACGATAGAAAAACATCAATCGGACGAAACATGGGTGTGTATGTTTAGGAATACGAATGAATACATGCGGCAGCATATGCAACAATGTCTGACTGTTGTCTCGAAGAATTTAATGCAACATAAATCACAAATAATTCCATAAATGCCACATATTAAATGCACTTCGTAGAGTACGGAAGATATAATTAAGCAGGTGTTGATAAAGCTTAAACAAAGCATATAAAAGTAACTGCTAATGCAGATAGCCGAGTCTACAGGTAGGTTAGAATAAGTTAAAGATAAGTTAGATAGTTTACATAACGTAGGATACAATATTCTTACTCATAAAGAGTGTATTTACCCGCTATTGTACATTACACCTCTGTTAGAGCCACAGTACAAAGCTCAAAGTTCCGAAAGCAAAATATTAGGTATAGGACACGCTCAGATAAACAACTAACGGTCCTTTTCACACAGTGAACCGAAAGATATACCAGGCTTGCTCAAATAGTCACGCGCTCTAGTCAATCCTTTAAGGATTTCTTTAATAACACATAACCTTACGAGACATACATACAAAATGAAATTTAGGGCATAACAGTTTATTTCAATAAAAACCGTTCAGTTGGAGTTTATTATTCAACTACTAGATGGCGTTACATAAGGCACGAACTTTTGAGGTTAGCAGAATCAATATCAACAATGTAAATCGAAGTTATGTGATAGCCTCATATAGCGCAGCGATTGCGAGATCCAGTGGGCCTTGTTACTATATAAAAATTACGCCCTCTATCAACCACTGTCACTTATTAATTGATAGTTGCATTACTATCGTATTCATATATAAGGTCTTAAGTAACGTAAAAGAGATACGTACTATCAATCTATTTTTTATTACACTTTGAATTTCAATCAAATAAGATTTTAATTAAATAAATAAGTTAACAATATTTAATAACTATATCACAACATTAACATTATTCTACAACTACATAACTAGAGTCTACACTAAATATGTGTGCACTCAATAATATCTAATTTGATTTTTATTCTTGGTTTACAAATGTCAATTTATTTTATTTAAAACTCAACTAGAAATTCAACTTAAAATTGAAGCTCGCCAAAATTACGTAAGGTATGCGTTTTACACGTGTCAATTATAATATACTATAAATAAGAGAAAAACTAAAATTCATTTTCGATTCTTATCAAAGAATTCAAACATTTTCTTATAACTTAATGACAACACATATCTTTCATCAATGCTTCCCAAATTTACCAAATCCAGTTTGCCATTCTGTTCTCTCGTGTTGGACTCAGATACATACATTAAATCTTCCTTGGTTTGCTCCGTATCCAGACAATCTAGTACATAAATCATATTTGCCATTTGCATTTCAGCTCTTCCAGATTTTCTCACAAACAATGTAGCAATTCTACCTTCCGCCATCTGCCTCAAATCTAAATCAGCCATATTTTGTGGATCAGTTGCAACACCCTCAGTGAAAACTGAATCTGGCATTTGAAGTAATGAGATAGAAGTGCGATTGGAATTGTAGAAATTAACTCTCTGCGAAACATTTGGTAATTTTAGTGCTTCATTAATCGAATTCATTTCGTTTTCTTCAGCGTCTTTAAATTGATACATATCAAAAAATCCCACATTGTTGTTTTTCAGTGGTAAAGTTATCGGTATAAATTGCTCGCAATATTCTACTGAATCATTGTCATTATTTTTACTTACCAAATCATCAATAATATCTTTTTCCTTTTCATTGTTCACTACCTGATTGTTCCCATTGATTTTGGGATTTGAGTTATTCTCCGGTTCGATATGAGTCTCGTAAACCAAACATTTATCTGAACGTTTCTTAGGGCACTTTAATGTGGAAAGTCCTTCAGAAAAAATTCCAATTGACTGAGCGTATTTTTGACTTCTATGTTGCCTCTTTGACTTTCTCCGATTCCTCCTCAATTGTGGCTTTGTATTTTTATTCACTGTTATACTTGTTGTAGTTTTATTACGAATAACGTTCAAATTAACTTTAAACTGAGTTTTCTTCTTATTCATTGTCTCCACAGATATTTAAAACAGCTTAGGTTAAGAGCATTTTAGTGACATTTAAATTCTTCGAACTGTCACTATGACACAAGTATCAATTATAGTCGAGTCGCCTTCGCAATCGACATACGCCACCAATTTAAAATGGCGTCAAATTTGAGAAGTTGCAAAATTTGAACTGTCAAGTAATATTAATTTTGACAACATAACCCTAAATAATCAATTAGACTTGTGGTTTTAGAACTACCGATAATAATTCTAATATATAACTATTAATTTGATAATAATTTTGCTTAAGTACTATTGAAAAGCCGAATATAATGATTATTTTATATTTGTATTAGCTTGTCTGCTATTAATAATTAAATATAAGTACAATAAAGGTAAGATTTTCAGAGAGAATTGAATTTTTGAAGTTCACTTAAACATTCAGGAATGTATTAAATAAATATGTTTCAGTACTACCGAAAATAAAGGATATTATTTACTAGCAAAGACAGTTGTACAGCATTATCCTTATTAATGTGTTATATCGCTTTTCCATTAAATGCATTATTATTAAAGTAATTTTAAATGCAACAGCAAGAAGGTCAGAAAAGTATTACAGCAATTAATTATAAAAACATATTTGTTTACCGTATTCTTTCTGTTCACTATGATTATTACCATTATCACTGACGTACTAGAAGCAACTTGTTTGAAACAATTCTCTCAAGTATTATCATTGATTATAATATACTTTTTGCACGTTAACCAATTTTGATGTTAAGGGTCCTATAGGTATGTATAGTGGATCTGTCAACAATGGAAAAAAAGCAGATTTTAGATGCAAGATATTTTTGTTGATTTTAAATTTGGAGAAAACCCCTCAACGTCAACTTATGAAGAATTTAGTAATCTACCCCGCTAAAGAATCAAATTTAGAAAAAAAATTATCGGATTAAAGAAAAGTAATTAATATGTCAAAATATTAAAATCAAGTTTTCTCAAAAATCCTTTGGAGGAGATTTGTTTGCTTGGGTTCACTTTATAAATTGAATAAAAAGCTACCTCGCTCTGCACTTCCACTATAGAGGGCCCTTAATATATTGGATCGGAAATGTAATATTGGTTGCATAGCACATAATTTAATAAGCCAAGGATGTCCGAGTATTTATTACACATAGGGAATATATAATAAATATTTGAAATGATAACTCAATAACTAAGCGAATAAAAATTCATTTATGACCAAATATTTACACATTTGTAACCGCGGGAAAGATTTTTATTCAATTTATAACGTGAACCCAACAAATAAATCTCCTTCGAAGAATTTTTCAGAAAACTTGTTTTTAATATTTTGACATATTAATTAATTTTCTTTAATCCAATAATTTTTTTCTAAATTTGATTCTTCAGCGGGGTAGATTACTAAATTCTTCATAAGTTTACGTTGAAAGGTTTTCTCCAAATTTAAAATCATCAATAATATTTTGCATCTAAAATCTGCTATTTTTCCATTGTTGACAGATCCACTATATAGGACCCTTAAAGATTATATTTAACGCTGATTTAAAAAATTGAAACACATAATAAAGTATGTCAAATGTTTGAGCATTCTTAAGCTGAATTTTTGCTATCTGTCAGAATTTGACTTACCAAGCAACATTTAATTATAATAATGAACAAGTATTTTTACTATTTGCAATTTACTACATTAATATTATTTTCATAATAGTTATTTATTATACAAGAGAAAAAAGTATTAGATTTTAGCTCGAGGTAAGAATCTAATTTTTTTCCCGTGTATAATACACTATTTTTTTCTGTGATTGGAAAAACGACGATTTAATATTGACAATTTAATTCATCTGTCAAAAACATGACATTTTAATACACGCTGTGTTAGTTTGCCATCGGATAAACTGCATGTTTGCTAGCGGATAAACTGCATGTTGATTTTCCATGGCAACGAAAATTCAATTCTGACAGTATCGTTCAAATAAATTTCATACATAAACATATGTATTATTCTCTTTCTTTTGTATATGTATTCAAAGGTATGTTAAATAAAAATATTTCGGTTTATTAATATTAATTAAATGATTCATTAAATTGTCTTACCAAATACCATTCGAGTTTGTGTTTATTTCCGGAACAAACTTTCATTTTGACAAAACTCAAACTTTGTTGCTTAAGGGTAACACGACTCGAACAAATAACAAAATGTAAAACCGCTCCACCTTCGGTGTCGCGGTTTTACCATGTTGTTTGTTCTCGTCAGTTACCAAGCAACAAAGCTTTCGTTCAAAATGAAAGTTTGTCCGGATAAACACAAACTCTTATGGTATTACCCCCGAAAAAAACACGTAAATACTATATATTAAAGTCAGAAAATCAATCGATGTGACATTTCAAGTGACATTACACCTGCGTTGCTAATGGAAACCTGTAAAATAATCAAATATCTGTCAAGTTAAGCGGGCAAAAAGTGACATTTTATTACCTGTCAAGAAGGATAAAATGTCAACTTTTTTTCCCGTCACAGAAAAAATAGTATATTACATACCAAGGTTGAGAAGATGACTATTATTGCCCGAGTGGCGAGATTAAATTCCGAGGCGCAAAGCGCCGAGGAATTTAAGCCACAAGGGCAATAATAGTCTTCTCAACCGTAGTATGTATACTATTTTTTGTACCAGTAGTCTAATTGGACCTTAAAACCTTAATAATTATGAATAAATTTACTCATATATGTAAGAATGCCCTTGTAATAAAACTTCATGTAAACAAATAAGTAGGCTATATTTTGATGTTGACAAATAAGTTTTGACATAAATGCTGAAACTAAAAGTCAAGTATTTTTAGATTATTTTTCATTCCATTTATAATGTCTGAAGAGTTTAGATGTACACCACCTGAAATGCGCGAGATTGCAGAACAGGCAGCTGAGAACTTGCTTCCGCATAAATCTAATCACTTATACATGAAAACATTTACAGAATTTAAAAAATGGTATAATTCCAAATTACAGTAGTAACTTCTGAAAACGTACTTCTGGCTTATTTTCATGAATATTCAAAAAATAAAAAAGCCTCGACTTTATGGGCACAATATTCAATGTTGAAAGCTACACTTGGCCTAAAAGAGAATATTAACATATCAAAATATTTTAAATTAGTTGCCTTTTTAAAAAGAAAAACTT
This sequence comes from Amphimallon solstitiale, assembly GCA_963170755.1. Classification (NCBI taxonomy): domain Eukaryota; kingdom Metazoa; phylum Arthropoda; class Insecta; order Coleoptera; family Scarabaeidae; genus Amphimallon; species Amphimallon solstitiale. The sequence goes on from OY720676.1 coordinate 174,462,734, forward strand.
AAAATTATAAGCCCAAAAATCATTAGTATTTACTCGAGGAAATTATAAAATTCTTTACTGAGGTACCCGACACATGTTACATTGCAACTAAGATAGTATGTTTATATATTAATACTTTGAAATTATTGATAATTTATATCTCTGTAGACTGGTCTTGTAATTGGTGTTGCTGGTGCATGCCGAAGGATGAGTTGTGTAATTTATTAATTTCTGATGTCATCATGAGAGATAATTTAATTGTTATTCACATCCACAATAGCAAAAATGGTACGTCTCAAAAGTTTGTAATAATGGAACCACTTTGTAGCTAAAGGTTATATCGAAGATTCCCTAGTAAATAAAAAAAATATAGAATGTATGTTACAAGATCTACCTACATCTACTTACGCAACCACACCTGCAATATATACAGGAATTTTCAATATGAATTAAATAATTATTTGCATCTGTAATAGTTAGGTGATATATTGATTCCATATTATACTTTCATACATATTTTATGTATTAATAGACAAATGCTTTTTTTTTTCATGTAAACAACAAAGTATTGTTAGAAAATATAAAATTAATAGCAATTGCTAAATAAACGTATATTATATTCTGGTATTGTTAACCTAAAAGTGTGCCTAAAATAGTTATTTATTTTGACGGTTCACAACTTGACATACTACTACTACTACAAGCATGAGTGCATGGTTGCGGCATTCGTTTTATTTGTTCTCATTATTTCCCTAGGTCAATAATAGCCTCCTTATTTACCTCTTATTAGTTCCAGGTTGTGAAATGTCATTTCGTGGCGCTTTGTTATGTGTAAAAATGTTATGATTTTTTACTACTGGTACAAAATAGTTATTTATGTAACAAGTCAGTAAAGTGATACTTTACCGAACGAGTCTGGTTTACGAGCCAAGCGAGTGAAGCGAGCGCGGCGAGTAACAGACGAGTTCGGTAAAGGTACTTTACTGACGTGGTGCATACAAAATTTTATCGCCAACCGTTAAAATTGTTAATTTAAGAAATAAAGATATAATAACTTTTGACAGTTTATGACAGTGACAAACGATTTATTTTTAAAAGTCATCAGTCATGCTACGCTGACAGATATTAGCGGCAGGTAAAGTACTTTATTGTACAGTACGATAAAGTGTTTCTTTACCTCCGCAAAACGCTATGGTAACGCATCACTTTACTGACGGTTGGCGATAAAATATATTATGTTACGGGTTTACACTTCTCATCCGCTTGCCATACGCTACGTTTGTTAAGTGTTCGTGAAAATAAAAATCTGATAACAATACTAGCCTAGTAAACAGAAGAGTCATGTATTAAATAAAATATAGATATAGAAAAATAATATTTAAAAACTTTACTTGTAGCAAAAGCTATTTATCATGAAATATTAATTAATTAGTTGAATTTTATTGTTCTGAAATGTTCCGGTCGATTAGAATTTGTAGTGGTATTGAATCGTCGTCTTTAGTTCGTATTTTTGTCGTGTCGGTTTCCAAAACGACTACACTATACCCATATGTGTTGAACATGTTGCCCACTATGGAATTTACAGTCGAAAGCAAAAAACAGTAGACAAGATATCTTCGACTTTGTAAATTTGGCTTTATTTATTTGTCATTAGTGTCAAGTCATTCTCCTATGGAATATCAAATAATTATCAAAACATCTTCTCATCTGATTAATACGAATCAAAATACTAATTACTAATACTAATTAATATTAATTTCAATAAGCACATTTGTGAGGTGACGGTCTTGCTCAGCTGTTGATAGTCTTTTGCGGCCAGAACCAAAAATTCTTCAAATTCTGTGGTGATCTCTATGTTCTTTTTTTAATAATTTTAAAAGCTGTGCTTTTATTTATATTATTTCTTTCCGTAATTTCACGTATTTTGAAACCGTTACTCAAATCTGCAATAACATTGACTTTAATATCTTCATTTATGGAAGGCATCTTTATAACAGTTTAATATCAAATGTAAGGTTGTCAATTTTGATAGATAACCAAACATTGACAAGTAGCTGTGAAGCCGCTATTACACTAATCATTTTGAAAAAGTTTATGACAGAAACCTGTATTTTTCTCTACTTTTTTTTGCTTTCGACTGTAAATCGAACTTATTTATAGAAACGTTCGCTAAATTCAATGTGCGCGGGTTTATATAGACCATGCTCATTATAAAGATTTAAAGAAAGTATTTTTTGCTTTCCATACAGGAAATTTGAAATAAAATATATAACCAGTGCTACCATCATTAAAATAATGTAATTCCCGGTCATTACATTTTTCATACGATGGCGTCATGATCAGTAGGTTAGAATATACAGACATAAACAATTGCATATAAAGTATATTACAGTGTCGAAAAATCAAAGGAAAACTAATTGGAATTGTTAAAAACAATAAATAGAAAGAGTTAACGTAAATATCTATATACAATGCCAATTTCTTTACACGTGAACTAATAAATCAAAATTAACATCTTTGAATACACATTTCCTACCATTAATTCAAGTATTTTAGTAAATAAGGTTTACTACTGTAATGCGTTTCTCAAACATAAACGTTTCTTTCTTATACTTTCAATGTCCTCGCAGAGAAAACTGGATAAAAGTCAATAATAATCGAAATCTCTTCAGCATGAACGAATGATGTTATATAGATCAGCTGTTTCAAAGCAGTAGAACATATCTGGTGTGACTGCTGGTTGTTTACTACAATATACTTTATATGTAACGAACACATTTGCAGAACATGAAATTAAAGTTAAATGAATTTACAGGAACATTCCGAAGAAAATCGGGAAACAAATGCATATACCAATCACAAATACTCCAAGCAATATATAAAATAAATATTATCCAAGATAGTATATGTATTTTTAGTTTTCATTTAATGAAGTTACTTAGGAATACCAGAGAATACATCTAATAAATACGAATTCTCAAGCAAAACATGAGGTAACCTGTCATATAGACAGCCTGTCCTATATGCATATTTGTTAAACTCATATTATATAAGGAAAATAAACTGAATAAAAAATAATGTAACATATAAAATGTTACTGTGGATTAAAAAAGATTTATACCTTATACTGAGTGTTCTAAAATTGCACACCAATGTATAAATGTATAAATACCATGTTTCTAATTTCTAATAATTATCAACATTAATTTAAATATGCTTTTTAAATCTTTCAGCGAACGGGTTATAACATCATTATCGTCAGTGTTAAGATCTGACATTTTCTTATAATTCTTCCCTGTGCAAAATTGAATAGAAAGTTCGAAATTTGACCATTGCAGAGAAAAGACAGTTTGTTGAAAATAGGTGCAATTTCGAAGTTGAAAATTGTGATAATTAAATTCCAAGAGCTCATCTTAAAAATGCAATAAACAATATAAGATTATTACTAAATTTGATCAAATACAATCAGCCAAAACTGAAATTCACCGAACATCGCAACAAATATTTAAAATAGTACCAAAACTATATAGTAAATAACTTTTCATTGCGATACCAAAGCGATTAATATACAGGGTGAGTCATCTAAGCGGGTAAGGCCGATTATGCTTTTATGAGTAAAGATATTTCGAAGCGGTTTTTTCCTTGTGATAGCTGTTCATTAGGAGCACATTTTAAAAATATTTTGTATTATACAGAGTGTTCCATAACTTGGTGGCTAACTATAGTTATAGTTTTTTAAATGGAACACTCTACATATTATTACATTTTTGAATTCGCCGTATAATTTTTAGTCAAAAAGTTATAAGATATTATAGGCCTAAAGTGTAAAGTTTTTGACTTATTCCCATTTTTCTGAAAAATTCAATGTTTGTATTAAATTATATTTCGCGAAAACGACGTATTAGATGGACACAATTTTTTGCAGTATTGTTTATAATAACAGGTCCTAATAGTATAGTACTGACAAAATTATATCAAAAAGAGACAATAGCTCAGTAATAGTCACTTTTAAAGTATTAACGTCTTACATGTTTTTGATGTGAAATTTAGTAAGAAATTCAAAAATGAAATAATATATAGGGTGTTCCACTTAAAAAACTATAACTATGGTTAGCCACCAAGTTATGGAACACTCTGTATAATACAAAATATTTTTAAAATGTGCTCCTAATGAACAGCTATCAAAAGGAAAAAACCGCTTCGAAATATCTTTACTCATAGAGGCATAATTGGCCTTACCCGCTTAGATGACTCACCCTGTATATTGTACCGATTCTACACGGTCATTGAAACTACTGTTTTTGAAAAAAATATTTCAATTATTTTGTTTGTCAAAAACTACCATTTCAACTTTTTAAAATCACCTCGTATAAAATTTAAGCAACGCAGACAAAAAACGTCAAAGAACGATTCTAACATCATTTCGCGTTTACTCCACTTTAAATAACTGTACCAATTAAAATAACAAAAGGGGCAATAATTTCGGAAAGGCGAGGAACAACAATGGAAAGACCGAAGCAGTCGTCGTCAGACAAAAGAGGACATTTGATGTTACACTATATATAATACCACTATACAGAAGAGAGCCACTGATTTTAGCTCCGAAACGGGGAAAGCGGTGTACGGATGACTCGTCGACTGCGAAGAATAAGAAGAAGAACCGCGGTACCAAAGATGGTCATCATCATCTCCGTGTTTCCACATTAATTCCAGATCATTATCATAATTTAGCGATAATTGCCCGACCGATTAACCCGGCTGAGCGCGTTGATCATTCGATTGATGTGAAAGAACAGAGGCGTGATGCCCTGCTATAGTTACGAGAGGTGATTTATCAGGGGGAGGTCCGTTATTCGAACTTTAAGATGCGACCCACAACCGCTTTCCTTCACTGACACAGATAAAGAGAATTTTTTTTTTTTTGAAATGTGCCATAAAAGTTAAAGGAATAAATTTTCAAAATTAAATATTTAAAATGTAGGAACTGTAAATTACTTTAATTAACGAACTTAAAGCACTAACGACTAGCTAGTACCTGGAAGCTATCTGTGCCGGCTTAAGGGCATTTAGAAAATAAAGGTATTAATATTAATTTATAAATAGTTAATTGATGAGGCTGATACATGTTGAAACTCCATATTTAACTGAATAAATAAAATACGTAAACTTGGTTTCAAAAATTATTTAATAATATCACCACAATATCGTTTCGCCAAACTTTGGCTTCATCAGGTGATGAGTAACTGAATATACAAAATTATTACAACATAATATATAGTTAAATTGATTTTTCTGCTTCGCGCTGAGTAAATTAATTACGAAATTTTATCACAAAAATTTGCCCACGATGAGATTTGAACTCATGACCTTCTTAATGCCGTCAAGATCAATTTAGGTATTTCTCCGCTGAGAAAAACAGAATTTTAAAAATAATTAAAATTCAAATTTACACATAATATATAGTGTCACAAAAGCATGGGATATGAGTGGGGGTATTTTATAAACTATAGCATTGTAACAACGGGGAATAATTAAACTGAGTCTGATCGTTTAAAGCAAGATCTAATTTACTATATCTATTAATTTCTAAGGTTTCTAATAAATTAAGTTTCTGTCCTTTGTCTTGTATATGTAAAACTTTGAAATCTCTATTGAATTCGTGTTTTTCATCTATACAATGCGTTGCGGAAGTAGAGTCCGTTTTTTTACCCATATAACTTTTTTCATGTTCCCCGGTCCTTTGTTCAAAAGTACGGTCTGTCTGACCCACATATACCTTATCACACTCACAAGTCAACATATACACCCCCGATTTCAACCTTTAATCCGTTTTATCTTTATCGTTTCTAATATATTTTTGAACTAAATTATTAGTTTTAAATGCTATTGACTCATTTTTAACGTTTTTAATTAGTTTACCTATTTTTATTGATGTATGTCCTATATAGGTGAACGCATTATATTTGTTATCTGAATTTTCTCGTATTTTTGGATAAACTAACGATAAAGCCTGCTTTTTTCGTTTTCGTGCAAGAATATTGTCTACTAAATTTACTGTATAGCCGTTATTGCTAGCTATCGTGTAGATTCTATTTAGTTCTAATTCAAAGTTAGTTTTATTCATCGGTACATTAATTAATCTATGTTTCATTGACTCATACACTGATAACTTCTGTGACCAGGGGTGAAAAGAACTTTTATGTATAGTAGTATCTGTGTGCGTAGGTTTTTGAAACCAAGTTTTCGTATTTTTTTATTAATTTATATTTTAACATTCAATTCAGCGATAATATCTCTTACAATTAAAAAATAATTTTGCGAGCAAAACGTATTCTTGTATTTCACATTTTATATAAATATACATTCATATTATAATACACATACACTCTTATTATTTCTAATTAAATATTGACAGTACATGCCTGTAATGTATTTCTCACATCGATTACTTTTATTGCATACCACCTGTCGTGTTCAAGCAACCTGTGGAAGCTTGCATTCGCACTATATGTTGAAACAGACTATATGTATGATGATAAAAATTATTTAACTGCATATGTTCACTTTTTTGGAATTAAATCAATCAAATCACTTCTCTTCAAGAAACTTGTTAAACACTGTTCTATTAAGTTATTCAAATTCAATAAGTTTCAATTTTCTATGAACAATTTAACATTAGGTACACAGGAGAACTATAGGCTCAGGCTCAACCCCTAAAACAGTTTTTATCTTTGTAAATTACTTCCAATTAACTTGGTAGTTCAATTTTATTCAAAAATGAATAGGTAATGAGTGGGAGATTATTAATATTTAAAGCTTGGCTGAGAAACTTTAAAGAAATGTGTTATATCTACTGCGTAAAAAAATTATATTTGGCAGAAATGAAAAATTGCTTCTAAAATTACAACTAACAACTCTTATGAATTATATTGTATGACAAAAAAAAACGAATCACCATGCACACGTGATTATTTTTTAATTAAAGTTTGTACAGACGTTTATGGTGTTGAAAGTAATAAATGATATAAAGAGCAGATAAAAAACAATAACATTTATGACGTTTTTTGCCGATCTTCAACGAAAAAGTTCAATTTTGTCCTGCTTATTATTAATCGGTTTAATTGTGTTTTCTCAATTGTAACAGTCTATACATGTCATTTAGTGTATTGAAATGCCAAGAGTTCGACGACAACCGAATTATCGCCAGCTAAGCTATTTTGAAAGGGTTCGCATCATTGGACTACACGAGGCAGGTATTGCATTGCGCGAAATAGCCGAGCGGATGCAAAGAAATGTTGCAACTGTTATTCGTTGTTATTATGTGTATGTAATATTTTAAAGTTATCGTCGAAATCGTGTCCACATTCTAGCAAATGTTTAGCATAATGAGAGTCTGTTTTTTCATTTTGAAAGGACCTCATATGTTCTTTAATTCGAGTATTAAAAGATCGGCCTGTTTGGCCTATATAGAATTTTTGGCAACTTCCACAGTTGGGAGTCTATGAGTTAAACTGTGGAAGTTGCCAAAAATTCTATATAGGCCAAACAGGCCGATCTTTTAATACTCGAATTAAAGAACATAGGTATGAGGAAGTTTAAAAATGAAAAAACAGACTCTCATTATGCTAAACATTTGCTAGAATGTGGACACGATTTCGACGATAACTTTAAAATATTACATACACAGAATAAAAGTGTCCTTTTAAATAATTTAGAAGTTTTAGAAATCAATAAATTCAAAAGCACGAACCTATTATTAAATAACCAATTAGAAATATCAAACCACTTTTAAATTGATTTAAGAACCCACCCTCACCAATGTCAACAAATATATTAATTCAAATAGCTCCTAAGTTTAGTTAGTATTATTTACTTGATAAAGCCACAGTGTGTGCGAAACTAGTCGTATTTTTGTTAATACAATGTTTGGAAATTTGAAACACCTTGTTTTATTTCAAGTGTTTTTGTACATTTTATTAAAATGGAATTCCAACAAGTAACAACCAACTCTATCACAAAGTAAAAGACCTACTTTCGGTAGGAATTTCGAAAAAAATTTTTGATATAATTTCTCTCAAATTTAATTTTGAGCACATTTGAATTCTTTAATACAAAATTTGGAATTGATAGCTAAAAAGCCGCTTATTTAAATATATCCAAAGATATATTGACGAAATATTTACAAAACTCGATTTTTTAACTAAAGTAAACTTCTACTTCCGGTCTACCGATTTTACTGAAAAACTAATCAGATCTCAAGAGGAAGATTATACACGTAAATTCAAATTTTTTGACCGCGTTTGTGGTCACACACACACAGAATTTTTTTAAAAACCACATCTTTGGTGTCAGGGGACTTCAAAACGTGGACATCTGCGAAAATCTCGATGTCGAAAATTTTCGTCTTCACAATACTTCTTATACTATGTATAAGAAAGTAAAAGCAGTCATCAGAGCTATACATAGTATATTTATTTGTACCTCTCAGGTAATTGTTTGTAAATTTATAATACACATACTGAACTGAACTATTATAAGTATTTCTTTTTTTTTTCATTTATATAAACATTCTTGTTAAACTGGTAAGATATAATTCTGAATTAAGAATTTTGTTTCATCAAATTTCCATTTGAAAGTGTTCAGAAAAAAATAATCTGCAAAAAAGTATAATTAAATTCCTCTTTTTGCACCTAAATAACACTATTATTTTTCCCCTTTAAGATACTAGATTAACAACAAAGTTTTTTCTAATTACTAAAGTACTTCATTACTGTTGAGTTTTAAATAAAACCTGTAGTTGTTATTTAAAATTTGAACGGTATGCGACCTTTTTTGTGTTGTTTTAATATTGAATGTCTTGCTTCTGACCCTACTTCCCTACTTTATTTGTCATCTAGCGGTCCCTTACACGCTTGATCTTGTGGATTTTAATCGTGTGAGTTGTGTTGATTTATTTCACACTCGTTTCGAAACCCTGACCGTCTTCAATTGACCAGCGGCAGTCCGCGTGACAAGGAAGCTACAGGTAGGTGGACTAATTACCATGTCCATTATGAAGTTTAGTTTTCATATTTTTCGTCATAATATACTGTGATATACAGTGACGCTATCGTATATATTTCTGTTTCTTAAATAATATAAAATTCATGACGTGCCCACATCAAATTGATTAAACGAATAACTGTATCTATTATTATTATTATTTTATTTGGTTATAACGAAAAATACGGTTTTCTTTTCATCAAAAACGTGTTCAACATAAAGAAAGCGAAAGGTCATATCAATTTGTGTGGTCCCTTGAATTTAAATTCTATCGTGAATGATTAGGAATTTAAAAATCATTTTTATTTTACCATGGTGTAAATCTATTATATTCTTTAGGAGTCATATTACAATACTGTTGGGAACCCAGAGTATTATAACTCTTTATTTATTATTTATGTCCAGGAAACCATTATATGCATATTTTATTACCCATCGAGAATGGTGTTCTGTTTGTTTTTAGCTTATGTAATCCATTTTAATATGATACCAGTGACCTTAAAATTAAAACGTAATAAACAAACCCGTTCTTTTATATCCATGCATTAAAAGTCCAGTTTCTTATATTTACACCGATTTTAGGCTACCGGTATTAACATAAATCTGTAAAAATAACTGGGAAATTGACGGCGAACACACCGGATGAGTCGGCAAATTTAATAAGTGATTTTATTACTCAAGTCAGCGCTAATTTATATAACATAATGGACCAATTTAGTAACTATTATATATTATATGTTTACATGTATAGAGGAGTGGTTCTAGTCTCTTAGACAATTCTCACATCATTTCGTACGTGAATTTACATAAGCATTTGATTTAATTGTCCCATTATTCTGTATTTAAGCCGACAACAAAAGAAAATCTTTAATATTGAATACAACAGGATATCGTCATAAAATTGGCACAATAATACTAATATGTGTGAAAGAGGTAGCTTTAATCGCTCATTAGGATCGATGTGGTTATATAATATCTGACGTCAACTTGTACAATATCGGTACGTAAAATGAATGAGCCAATGAAACAAATTCAAAGAAACTCCAGCTTAACTGTTCAATAAGATTTTTTTGGTATGTAGTTAGCCTTGGATTTGTCAAAATTGAATATTTAAAATAAGTTTGACATTCGTAAATTGAAGGGTAATAAACAAGAAAATTTTTGAGAAAAAGTTGAAAAAAGAAATTCGGTCATTTAGTAAGTATATAATTTTGAAAGGATTATCGGAGAAAGGATTGTTTGTTGATATAGAAAATTCATAGGTCACTATTGAAAACTTGACTGTAGAAATAACAAGAGCAGAATCAGATGTCAGAGACGACCATTTTGGAAACCCTTAATTTTATTCATATGATGTAAGTGTCGAAGATCGACGAATTAGAATGAAGCCTATTTATTGCAGAAGCACTGCAAATTTTTCTTAAATTATAACGATTTGTGTATGAGATAGCTTTTGACGAAATGGATTCCTAGATGCTTGAAACCTGATCAAAAACGTATTTGATAGAAAACTTCAACAGAAGAACAATCCAGTAAATACATTCAGGTTTTATAATATTCAAAAAATTCCTTGTTCAAAAATCGGCTTGTAAGATTGTTGTTTCAGTTCCTTGAGAGAAAGATGGGATACCGATATTGATACAGGACCTGTTCGCATTCTGATGAAATGTTGTTGTTTGAAGCTTAAAAGGAAAAAGTCTCTGTATTTGAAAACTATCGACTGATTGCTCTGATATCCAATCTACCTAAAATTGTAGAGAAAATAATATGTAATACAGGGTGTCCCAGAAATAAAAAGACGGAGTAGCAGGTATAAAGTCCGAACAGAAACAGGTCCAAATATACCGCAATAACGGAGAAATTAAAAATTTAATTTTCTATGTTGTTTTTTAGATAAAAAATTACATTACGGACCTGGCACAGAATGTATGTTTATAAATACACGTAAGAATGCTCATTTGTAAACATAACCGAACACGCATTCATAGAAAAATACGCTTTTATTTGTATAAAACGGGAAAAAACGTTAAATCGTACTCATTCATATAAAACATATTTTTTGCCCGATGCGTCTAGATAACGCAGCTATGTAGTCTGTTATTGACCCAGATGGGGGACCCACTTTATTGCAGACAATAAAAGATTGTTTTTATGTTTAAAATAGGAAGGTTGTTGCACTGTAATGTGTTTGTAGTCGGAAACAGCTGATTATTATTATTATTTTAGAATATTCAATAAATCGTATTTTTCTAGCCTTTATTACAGTAAATATGAAGAATGTAATTATTTTTTTCTAGCAGGTGTAAAATTAAAATAATTAATGGTTTGATATTTATTATGAAGTATCTATTCCTCCTCCTTTTTTTTAACACAAGTAATATGGTGGTCCTGGAAAGGACCGATTGTGAAAGTGAATCAGGTGGATATTTAGTCCAGGGTCGGCGTAAGGCCAATTGAATTCTTTATTTTTTTCTGCCGTCTGCGCACGAATAAAGACTTGATATTTTGAGGGTACGTTTGTACACAATCTAGCTTCCGATTCTGCTACTCCGTCTTTTTATTTCTGGTATAGCCTGTAGATTGGTTTATTTCATAAATAAGAACATATTTAGTAAAAACGAGAATGGGTTCATAAATGGTAGGAAAACTTGAATCAATTGAAAGACATCACTTCAATTAATTGATTGTGGAAGTGGTAAATGGTTTGAACAGCAGAGAAATAACCTAGAAGGGCACATGCCTTTAGGCAATTATGCCGCAGTAATACTGACCAATTGAATCGATAGGACCTTGGAAGTTTATGTGTAAAGTTTAAACACAAATTTCCAAAGTCCTACTTAATTGTAATTAATAAGGTAAGAACAGTTAATCAAGAGGATCGAACAAGAATAAAGGACTCTAAACTTTTTGAGTGATTAGATAAGTATTTTTATAGGTTTCGTATATCTCTTAAATGCACTTATATGACCGTAAAATTTACACTCCTCGAAGTGTGAGTTCTTCATTTAATAGTTTTGTTGTTTATTCAAGCTATTTTTATCAATCTAAGGTCTTCGTATTTAGCAGAGTAAATATTTGCATATTGCGGATACACTAATAATGATCTGATCATAACAACTAATTGCTGTACAATATTGTGCGCCATTGTTTACATATGAGATACATGTTATTTTTTTTACCTACGAGGTAGGCGCCATAAATTCTCGGCCTGACAAGCTTATACAGGTTCAAACTTGTTCAAACTCCGTCACGCCATGCATGCACATACCCGAGGTGTACACTAAAAATATGACGATTCGAAGCCTAGTAGTTTTTAGTAACCAGCCAACCAACGCGACTAGCGCACGAAAATGGCTGAAGTAACGAAAATTGAGTAATTGAGAAAATCGAACAGAAGAAGGGCGTAGACCTTATCACATTAAACAACGTTTAGACGGCGTTTACGGTGATTCATCTTCTTCGTATTCAACTTTAAAAAAGTGGGCAAAATGTTTCCGTTTGGGACAAGAATCCCTGGAAGTTGGTGATCGGTCGGGTCGACCAATTGATGTGATAACGCCTCAAAAAATTTCAATTATTGAACATGTAGTGCTAGAAGATCGCCGTTTGAAAGTGAACGAATTAGCAGTGATAGCAAACATTTCCGAAACAAGTGTTCGCCGAATTCTCCATGACCATTTGAGTATGAATAAAATTAGTGCTAGATGGGTGCCGCGAATTCTTTCTGCTCTTCAACGTGAACGTCAAGTCGAATGTGCGCAGTCGTTCTTAAACATGTGTGGAGACAATCCAAAACCTATTTTGGAGTCCATTATCACAGGGGATGAAACAATGGTTCTTTTCTACGATCCTCTATCGAAAAGGGAGTCCATGGAATGGCGGCGACCTGATGAACCTCGACCCAGAAAGGCGAAAGTCGTTCAATCATCGAAAGAAGTGATGGCCACAATATTCTGGGATTGGAAGGGCATTTTGATAATTGACTTTAAAGAGCGCAATACAAGTGTGAACGGCAGAATATGCGTCTTTATTGCATAAATTAAGTGACATCCACCGTATAGTCCGGATATGGCTCCTTGTGATTTTTTGTTTCTTTTCTAATTTAAAAAAACCTTAGGAGACGTAGTTTTAAGAACGACAGTGAATTGCAAGTAGCTGTTATAGAACATTTTGACGGAAAAACTTCAGATTATTTTTACAAGTGTAATAAATGTATAGAAGTTAGGGGAGATTACATTGAAAAATAAAAATTCTTATATTGTTCCAAGTTTTTGTATATCAGACCGAGAATTTATGACGCCTACCTCGTATATTCTGGTCACTGAACAATGAATCTTTTGTACACGAACAGGTGTTCCGTATTGATTTAAATTGCAAGTAGATATTTAAATCGTGCACATCCTGCTTCAATTTTGTTTTTGTGGTTTACTTTAATTTAAGTGAAAACGGATGAGCATTTATTTAGTAATATTATTTGAATATTGTTATTGGTCTGTCTATATTATCTTACATTTGTACGTTTTACTATTTGAACATTCACTATACGCTGTTATTTGTACTTCTCAAGTTTAATTAGTGTTGCTCTAAATTCTTATTTTGATTTGTTTTTATAACTAAACGATCTCTGGTACGGTCGCGGTTACATAAAAGCGACCGGCACTTTTTTCCTATTGTAATAATATACAGGGTTATGATAAAGTAACGCACAAAATTCATAAAACGTACAATGTTCATTTTTGAAAAAAATGCAAAAACACGTCAAACTGTTTATTTTATTCCGCGTCTTTTAACATAAGTCAAAAAAATAAAACGTCAAATTTGTCAAAGTTATGACGTCATCAATATTCTTTTTAAATATGAAGCTTGGATTTTTTTACTTTATTTGATAAAGCTTGTTTTTCTGCTTTATAAAGAAATAATTGAAGTAGGGGTCACATAAGAAAAAACTGAGAGAATTAATAAAAAACAAAATAAACTTTATTATAGTAATAACATTTAAATTAACTAAACAGTCCATTAAACCAAAACGATTTCGTACAGGAATTGTTCAAACTGTGTCGTCCCGTTCACTATCTGACATAGGCCAAGACGATGGTAGACCTGATTTACAGAGTCTTCGATCATCTGCGGAGTTATACGAGTCATTTCATGTCTAATTCGTTTTTTTTTTTTAGTTGTTTCTTATGTGACCCCTACTTCAATTATTTCTTTATAATGCAGAAAAACAAGCTTTATCAAATAAAGTAAAAAAAACCAAGCTTCATATTTAAAAAAAATATTGATGACGTCATAACTTTGACAAATTTGAAGTTTTATTTTTTTGACTTATGTTAAAAGACGCGGAATAAAATAAACTGTTTGACGTGTTTTTGCATTTTTTTTCAAAAATGAACATTGTACGTTTTATGAATTTTGTGCGTTACTTTATCATAACCCTGTATGTCATATTACTTAATTTTTGCTGTCATTGCTGACAACATATATAACATTTTAAAAGCCTGATTTACCAAAATTTATGAAAATAACACAAAATGTCAAATTCGTCGTACCACCAATTTACAAAAAATTCAAAAAATTTCTGAAAATATCAAAGCCATGTAAATATTCTATAAGTGACCTGAAACAGCTTTAGTAATAAAAATATGTACTTAAAGAGGTCCCAGGGTTTTGCAACTTAAAGGGTTAATGCTTAACATTTGGATGAGTAGTGATATAAAGTAGTAAATAATGATTATTCACTGATATTGTGGAATCAAACGAATAATTTATATACTATTTTCACAGACAAAATGTATTTAAAACAGATTTTTTTTTATCTGTATAGATGGTATGCGTAGGTAGACTCAACTAAATGAACTGTACAATGTTGCATAAACATTTTACTGAATCTGTTTTGTCAGTTGTTATGTAAGTAAAAATGTAACTACTTAATTAATTGCTTTACGTAATTTTATACGTTTTATGATTTTCCTACACGTTCAATACACCTTCACAAAGTTTCAATGTCAAGGCAATTAAGCGCTAAAATTTCATAAAATCATTGCGTGGGATGTGATTGAAAAAAGACACGAGCGTACGTAATATTTTATATCTTACGGTTGGATACGCTCAGCGACGACATCTAGATCTTGGCGTTCGTAAATACGTATAGGTAAACTTTCAAATAGCTAAACACGGGAAAATTATTCTGTGTACCTACCCACTAAGGATAGGTGAATGTTAAAGAGAAAGTGTTTTTAACATCAGGTGCTAGAAGTACTACAAGTTCCTAATCGTAAATTCAACGCTCTCAAATAGTTGAGCTGAAAAACTTCCTTGAAAAAAAAAGGTAATTTGTTCTGTAAGAGATTAAAAAATAATTATAGAAAAATAAATTAAATGTGGATTGTCATTATAATTATTCACTTGCCGACTCGATTTTTATAACTGATTTAACAGTCTAAAATATTAGTATTTTGCATTGTTTTAACCATAAAAACTGTATCTCAATATAGGGTGTCGTGTCACAATTTCAAAACAACTCTTTTATCTATTTTCACTAAGATTAATGTAAAATTTAAAATTAAAAAAGTATTGTAACAAGCTCGAGCATGTTCGCAGCTATACCGTGAAGGGCAGCGACAACTACAAAGAATACGATCTCACGCTTTCCAGAGAGATAATTCTAATATTAGTCATCGCCAAATATACTAAAATGGAAACTACTGGAATCGTTACGTGCATATATGAAGGTTGCAGCTGACCTAGTGATTCATTTATTGTTTTGTTGTTGTGGTGGTCTGGCAAGAGGCAAACGAAATGTCACTGAATTGACACTTAGTTAAGAAAGTTTGACGAAGTGTTCTACAAGTTGTGCTGCGTGGGATTTTCAAGAATGGAAAACCGAGGCTGTAAAACTTCTCCCGACAGTTTTTGTTATGTTTGTGGATTATATGTTACAAAATGTATAGAAATCGACTGCAAATTAAATGGAAATTAAATCAGAAAGTATTTTCAGATTCGCAAGTAATTTGAGACACACTGTACATGATCACCAAAACATAAATATTTTTCGTAAATATGGTTGAACAATAGGTACTTGAAATACTCTGTTGGCCGGATATTTTCAGTAGATTTATTATTAAATGAGAATCCGAGACGCATAAGTTCTATTTTCGGTTTTTTGTAATTGAGCAGCATGGTGTTTGTAAATATGTGACTTTTTTTCTTTAAATATTACTCTTTTGATGCCTGACAGAGACACATATATAACGTAACTGAGTATGACTGAGTAAGCTATATACAAGTATGTCGACCCTATATTTGCAGTAGACATTAAAAGTTTGCTACACTCAACTTGAGAGCGCCCCGAATATTCTTAAAAACCAATATTAGTGTGGTTTGTTTCCAAGGTAATAATGCCCGATCGTTGGCAGCGCCCTCTGTTTAAGAATTGCTGCACCTACCACCCTGATTATAATAAACGAAATCTACTTTTCTCATAAAAACATGTCTATACATTTATTTTTAAATTCAAATCAATCGGAATCCCGAGTGAAAACAATTAAAAGCACAAGACAGCCAAAAAAGACGCTTAATTGCTTTGTATCAAGCATCAAAAGAAAGAGAATTTATTTCTCCAGGGGCTAAACTACCTAATATCTTGCAGTTATCTATATATTCCAAGTATTACGAAATAAAGTAGCAGATTTTTGGTATAAAAACTTCCTGTTTTTTAACATTTTTTTCCACAGTAATCGAAGAAGCTTCCGTTATTAAAACTACCCAGTCGCCTGGAGATAAGTTTGAAGATTATGCTCGTAATTTTTTATTGTCATTTTGTTGCTTACTAACGGATTCTGGTGCGATGTGTTCGCAACATGTTTGCAATGTAAATGAGATGCGCGAGATGGCCACCTTAAAGTTAAATATCAAGACAAAGGATCTATGATTTGGCGTGAACCAGCAGGTCACGTCACGGACTGTTACTTCTGTCTTATAAAAGTTGAAGGGCTTTCAAAAAAAAATAAACACAAAGTAATGTATCCAGACATTCCATCTGAAAGGAAGCCGTTGAAATCAACTGATTGTGAGCTTCCAACTCCAATGCATTCAAATTCTTCTGCAAATTCTATGAGAGATATAAACGATGTTTTGAATGTGTCATTTTCAAGTGTTATGACGTATGGTCTTTCTGACGAACCACATCTCATTACTTAATCAGATCTGAATGATATCATACGGGATTTGGGTGTAACCAAAGAAAAATCACAAATTTTGGAAATTGTTTCGAAGAATTCAGTTCATTTTACAAAGTTGAAAGAAATTTCTGTTACTGCATTGATGTAAACCAACTTTTGTATGAAATGAGTATTGGATATAAATAACTCTACAAAATGGCGATTGTTTATCGACTCGTCGAAAGCAACTCTAATAGTCGTTTGACTTTATAATGGTAACACAAAACCATCATTTCCAGTGGCTCATTCTACAAACGTACAAACACAAAAGAAACGTATGAGAGTATGTCAAATATATTAAATATCATTCAATATTCAAATAATATTTCGCAAATCTGTTGTGACCTTATGTTATTTCCTTATTACTTGGACTGCAAGAAAGGTTTACCAAATATTGTTGTTTCTTTGCATCTGTGGGATAGTCGAGCAGTTCAGCATCATTACCAAATAAAAGAATGATAGCGACGAACCAGCATTGTTCCTGGAATATTTAATACAAAATCTGAGTTATTAGTGTTAAAATGTTAAATAAATATCTCCATTCATTGCATGTTATGTAAATATTTAGATATGGAAATAAAAACTATCCTATTTATTTTATGTAAAACGACGTAGCAATCGCTATACATAATCTATTTTTTACTCAGAACAAATTATTCTGGTAGATTGCGATAAATCATGGGAGGTTAGAGAAGAGCCGTGATTCCCTAAGCATGTGTCGCGACCCCCTGGGAGTTGCCTTAAGTAACTGGAAGGGGTTTGCGAAAGCATTTCCAAAATAAAATAAAAACAATTTATGTATTTAAAGGTTTATTTTTACCTTTTCCATAATAAATGAAATATAACATCTTAATATGAAGAAAAGTGGAACCAGATCGACATGTGTATTAACAATTAAGGATTTTTGGAATTAAGAAATCCGATACACACAAGTATACCAGCACATCGTATATGCACGATAAGTCATGAAATTACCTTTGAGAAGCGTACGGCATACTAAGTAGATTCAAATAAGTCGAAGCACGTCCATGTCTCGCTAAGACATTGGTAATATATTTACAAATATGACATATGTGTCATTTCTTGTCCAAATTATTCAAAATCCAGATCTAAATATATTTATATTTTTAATAAATCTATATATAGAATGCATAATTTTCAAGATATTTTGAGGGCTTCAAAACGTTCTGCAGAAATCTCAGGATCAAACATGTTTATCATCACAACTCAACTTCTACTACATATATTAAAGTAAAACACCGTATGTGCTTGGGTTTCGAATGTGGAACAGCTTTTTTCGAGGTCTTTTAGATGTCTTTGTGAACTGCTAGTAAGTGTTCAAGAAAGAAGCAAGTAATCATATATTTAAATTATTCGAAATGAATCTCTAAATACTTTTGTACTTGTAAGATTTTGTATAGAATGCATAATTTGCGAGATGTTTGCAAAAGAAGGCTTTTCAGCGCAAGTAAAATTGCCAGTTCGTGTCCGAATTTTGCAAAAATATACAAGATATCTCTCTGGAAAGCATATAGATATTCGCAAAGACCTATTTTGATAAGACTAAAACACCTACTTCCTAGTCTTTTGGAGCAGAGAAGCAAAAACCACATTTTCAGAATCAAGGTAGATTATCTCCAAAAATATCAAGGTCGAAAATGTTCATCACCACAATACTTTCTTTAAAACAAGTGATATAACAGTATGCGTTTGGTTTCTAGACTATGGAAAAACTTTATTAAGTCATTTAGACTTTTCTATGAACTACTCTACATAAATTTGCCAGAGAGAAGTAATCATTAACCTATAATTTTCCTCGCCAGGATGTTTAAATCCTTTCAAATACTTGTCGATAAACGATTTAAACATATTCTTGAATGTATTTTGCAAAAGATATACGACTGAAATTGTAAATTCAGGAATAACGCAAGGTTGCATTTTAGGACCATTATTATTCCTAATTTATTTCGACGATGTTAGTTTTTTAATACATTATTTCAATATTTCAATTTCACCTTGTTTACTTATTTATTGCTTGATTCATATCAATTAATTATTTACAATAAAACATTTCAGAATATTAAACCATAAAAAATGGTCGCAAAAGTGATTCTATTAACGTTTTATTGCCGTCTCAGTCAACCTTTAATTAGTTTATAACCATGGTGTTTGACATATAACATACTGACACGTAAATATCTTAATAAACTAAAGCGTTTAGCATTGAAACCCACGCGGAATCACATATACATTCACAAACGTATACATTAAAATTTCAAACCTACTCCAATTCTATGTTGTACATACAAATTCTCATATTTATAAAATACATCAAAATTTCTCGGGAGAAAGCAATATAATAAAAAGAAAATGTTTGTCGTCCATCAGTAAAACAAACACACGAGGAATGAATTATGAAGACGTAACTGCATTTTTTTGACCTAAAATCGTTTTCCCACAAGGTGAATGCGCCAAGATTGAAGCTCAAGCTGCCTGTGTCTTCGAAGATAAATGTTTGAAACGTACATCCTAAATTATAACAGTGAAAAGGCAATATTTAGAGTCAATATTTGCTGTCACTACTTTTAAAAGTCGAGATGATCAATAAGTAAGTACATTTTTCACCGTATATTTTAAATTTTCTACGTCTGTCACGTGTGAAAACAGAAAGGCTTTTAAAGTAAGTAAAGTCAATTCACAGATACAAAGTGACAAGAAAGAAATGGAAGAATGAAAGTTATATGTTAATCGTTTCACTAGCACCGTCTCGCGTCTGCCTAAACATCGAATCGGTTGCAAAAGAACTACCTAGATAATATGAAATTCCAACCACATTGTTACCAGGCGTCAGTAACTATTCTGTAAAATACAAATAGCTTCAGTAAATACAACTGAACTTTAATAACAATAGAATTATATAATAACAATGAATGTTAGTATATAATGCGTGAATAATACATTCAATATCATTGGTAGGTATCTGTTATTTTTATGAGTTATCGTATAATTGTAATCTAAAAGAGAATTTAAAGGAAAACATACCTAATAATTATTATTAATGATCAATAGAGTCAACATATATTGAAAATTGCTTCGACCTTCCTCATTAAATGCAAATATCTCAGATATTTGTACAATCGGTATACAGAGTGTTTACATATGGTAAAAATTGAGGGTGTTTTTTGTTAGGCTATTTTACAATTTTTGTTGTTCTTCAATACTCCATTCAATACTAATCTCCCCCTCCTCCACCCCTCTCTTTCTCCCCCATCCCTCTCTCTCTCTATGTGTGTGTGTGTGTGTAACTAGGATAGCGGTCAAAAAACTTAAGCAATCAATTTCAAATTGTATATTTACTCCCTCTTGAGATTTGATTAGATTTTCAGTAAAATCGGCAGTCCGGAAGTAATAGTTTACTTCAGTGAAAAGATCAATCAAAATCTCTCTCTCTCTCTCTCTCTCTCTCTCTCTCTCTCTCTCTCTCTCTCTCTCTCTCTCTCTCTCTCTCTCTCTCTCTCTCTCTCTCTCTCTATCATCCTCTCTCTCTCTCTCCCTCTCTCCCTGTGTGTGTGACCACGATAGCGGTCAAACGGCTGTAGATATCAATTCCAAATTTTGTATTTGCATGTATAATCACCCTTTTGAGATCTGATTAGTTTTTCAGTAAAATCGGTACACCGGAAGTAGTAGTTTACTTCAATGAAATAATTGAATTTTACCAGTATTTCGTCAACTACTAAGTTAAAACGAATTTATAAAGAATTCAAATGTACTTAAAATTGAATCTGAGAAGAATTTTATTAAAAAAGTTTTTCGAAATCCCTACCGGAAGTAGGTCTTTTACTCGTTTGCTTATGCACTATTAAACTAGTTTATAACGAATGAATACAAGTAACGGCAGAAAGAAAATTGAAATTGAATTTTAATCATTTTGAAAGTTTTGCCATAATCTTTATCTTTTCTGTTTACGTATGGTTTTCCTTTCTTCCTTTTAGCCTTTCTTGTGTTTTGTTTCATTCTGAATGACTCCTATTTCTTTTCTTTACTATCTGTCCTAAAGACTCTTCAATTTCAAGGTTTATTTTATTTTCGTGTTTCTGTTCTTCTTGAAGTTGATCACATTCAGTTTCAATATTTTCACTCTCAATGCTCAAACCATTTTCTTCTTTATTTCCTTCTGGGTTATTGCTACAATTATGATATTAATAATAATTTGATTTCTATGATTCGGTGTAGTATTTGTCTGATTTTATAAAACACAATCATCGTTCACAAAAACTCTTGGGAGATTTTCGATATCTACATTTTTATTGAATATTATTTTCTTGAATAACTTGAACCACTAAACTAAAAATGAAAAGAAACAATATATGCCGTAAAGGGTGGGATGGTGTGGCTCAACATAAAATTGAATAATTTGCTAATATTTGAAAACCATCATTATATTTAATCTTTAAAGAAATGGTACAAAGCGCTAATGAAATAATGTAGATTTTACAACACTAAAAATGATCGTGCAGTAAAAACCTTCAACAGGAGAAAAGAACTCCTGATTCTATTTCTTAATGTGTATTAACTTGTGGTTGTGAGTAAAATATTTATATAACACGTATGGTAAATGCTTTACAGCACTTATTTGATAGCAAAATTTGGCATTGGCTCATTTAACAAGCTGGTAACGAAAAAGCTAATGAACTCGCTAGGAAAAGATCAGAACCTCAGCGTTTACCAGGAAGTATGCCCAAAGACAGATTATATGAAAAACATAGGCATTACTGGGCAACAAATCCCGGGGAAAATCATGGTATGGAATTTGTTGGAAAACCACGTAACAAATGGGCTGAAGAACAACCACATATGAGCAGGAACAAACTGCAACTCATAACCGGTCTTCTAACCAGTCATGAACCCGCGAAAGTGCATTTGAATAAGATGGGCTAGTGTGATGGTGACCTTAACGCCAGACTCTGTAATAAATAACTAGAAATTCTCAGGAATATCTTAGTTAACTATGAGTTACATAACAACAGAGAGCATCGAATTATTGATCTACCAGACATACACCTAGAGATGCACAAGAAACAGCCAGTACGACCTGTACAACCTTGTATAGAACACAAGTACTAAAGTGGATATCATAAAGTACACAGGTTCAGCAAAATAAGCCTTATAAGCTGCAGTGCAAAGTGAGGACGTAAGCCGGACAGGCCGTGCGATATAAATTTGACTGACCAGAAGTATCGAACACTCAGAAGAATGTAGTATTTATTTGTACCAATATTTAATAAAGTACAAAAAGTATCAATTTATTGGTTCTGGTACACCAGGCAAACTAATCAAGTTGAGATAACTAGAGCTGTTGTAGAGCATTTTAAGAAATGTTTGTAGTGCGGGTAGTATATTACGAGGTTGTAATAAAACATATTTACAAATGATTTTGAGAAATTTTGATGATCATGTACGAGTCTGATACAGCAGCAACACTTAAAGTTTTTGATGTTCTTACCAGTAATATTATAAAGTACATTGCTACCCTCTTGTATTTAAATTATAAATGGCCAAGGCCCTAAACAGATTCGGTACCCAAATTCCAAGAAGGTAGTAAGTCAGACACCACCACGGTAATTAACCTTCTATTTAAATTTAGGAAGACGCTTGTCTATTAAATAATCACCAACTTATAACACTCAAGTCTTACCTCTTACTTCCCAGGGGTCGATGTTAAATATGGGAGTCAGCACCGCCTCCAGCTGCAGTCAGAATTAGGGCGAGTTCGAACACAGTACTCGTCGAAGGTTAAGTTGTCAGGGCGCCTATCCGTTAAAATATGCTGAGCCCAACAGATATTCAGACCCCGGACCAAATCCAATGTAAAACTCCCCAGGTGACAAGAAAAATAAGACCAACACACACTCATTCAAACTTATCATACGGTTTATTGAAAACTATAATTTGGAACAAACAGTTCGTTTCAAATATCGAACACAAAACCGGCTATTACTAACTAATCTTTTCCAACAAGATATTCAAAGACACAAAACTATGAAATATGAATCACAAAAGCGCAACTCAGTTGCCAGTAATAAACTTCTGAAGGAATGAATAAAATCTTAAATGGTCACCCAAGGTGATCCACAACTTAAAATTATCAATGACGTACAATTACAAAATTTAAAAAATTCAAAATGGAGAACACATGAAACAACCTTAAAGTTAAAATAATTAACCGACAATATTCTTACTAAAAGCATACAGTTATAAGGCAACTTGCCGAAAGTCCCTCCAAAGTCGAACAGTTTGATCGTGATTTGCAACACGTCAACACCAAAATAAACCACTCTGTATACCAGAGGCAACCGACAATCTATTCGACATTAGAGTGCAGACTCTAAGTTATATGGTATCTAATACTATAAATATTAGCGCTAGTTAACTATGCTTTACATAAGAGAACGTGATTCAAATTAAATTCAATAATTTCTTACAAGATTGTACAAATATAAATTTAAATGGTTGACTAATTACACTAAATGACAACTAAGAATTTACACAAGACAGATGTGAGGCTACAACGCCAATACACATCCAAAATTTGTTCAAGTTCTAAATGCAAAAATAAAAAGGCTACGTAACGTCTCCAAAAATGACAAAGTAACCTCCAAACTGGGGTCACTGTTATTAATAAACTACGTTAATTTAATAAATTCAAATTATAAAGGCTCACATGCCACAAGAAGTTAATTTAAGAAATTACGATGACTTATTTGATTAGCTAGGCCGGAAAATTGAAATTTACTGTACGAAGTACTCGAAATTGACATAAATTTTACCAAAACTGTTTGGCCAATAATTCCCACGTTATGGGTAATATCAAGAAAATTACACAGTCACAGTACTTTAAAGGAAAACCACATCCACAGCTACCATACACGATACCTTCTACGGATCCCACTCGTACAAGAAAAGCTGCCTCATATATCTTCGGTTAACGACATCTCAGGAAAAATTAGCGTAGGAAGGCTACAGTATTTCATTAATCTGCACCTCAATTATGTCTTCACCGCAGGATACAGCAATTAATTCCCTTGGAACCGTAAAATTACCATGGGCACGTGGTTCTTAAACTTAATCCAACAAAAGTGCTCAAATGAAGGTTTATGCCATGCACTAACAGCTATATTTGAATATAGAAACAACACAAATTAAGATCGATTAGACACGTGGAAATTATACTTACAGCAGCTAACAATTCTTAAGTCACGACAACAATATCCCCAACAGGATTATAAGTATAACGCCAATTCCATATTAAACCTCGAGAAATATTATACTATCCGCTTTTTACTAGCGATTAAACACGATATACTTAACAACCAAACATTTCTCAAGATGGTGACTAAAAAGATTGCATCTGCTCTGTGATGTCTTAATGCTTCTTCTACGACAGTTAACGTTCAAGAGCAGGAATCCACTTGTCATCCAGCGATCCTAAGCGTAACACGAACATTTGAACTAATGACAGAGCGACCTAACCTGATATTTTAACATACGACAGAAACGCAGATTCAAATGACAATAGAAAAGTGGAAAATAATTATAATTAATTTGTTACATAACTCTAAGCCCAAAAAGAAACTCCAAAACTAAATTAGAAATAATTAAAACTGCCGAAACCACTAAATAAAACAAGTGCGCCATCTACCCGTCAACACATATACATTACACGCATGAGATAATGTAAAACCTAGATGGCAGAAGGAGTCAGAAGGATGATTTATTTAACCAAGATAATTTAAGTATTCAATCAATAAAACTAAAATTCTCAATTCAGAGATAAAATACAACAATATAATTGTAACAACATAACCTTTTAAATTTCACATAGTCAAATTTTAATTTTTTCAATAATAATGGCACTACAAACTAATCACACATAAATGCATAATTGCAGTGATTAGAAATGTTCGCTTCAAAGTTACAGATGAATAAGCTATTTTGACTATAAATAGTCACCAAGAAATGAAATTCATCCCTGTGAGAATTTAGAATTTATAAATTGAAACCACAATTACATATGACATGAGATACGTAATTGTCGTTTCAATTTATTATTCTTATTTCTACTAATCTAAACATGCACAATATCCCAACGTCTGCGTCTATAGCGGTAACACACAATAACGCCGATAACCTTGCCATGAGAATTAATAAAAAGTTAAAGTCACGCTTGTAATTTGTGTAAAAGCATTCCTTGATACGTTTTTATTTAGTATACGAATCTGTTAAATAAAGTCTCGTCCACGTATTATCGACAATCATATCCTAATGCTCAGATAAGAGATATACATATACATATTACTCAGTTCATAATCTAACTGTATAGGTTACAAAAAGAACTCATTTGAATTCTAAATACGAAATGAATAAATGAATGTATTGACAGCCAGCTCTTGTATTTATTATACAGTGTTAAGAGAAAACCAAGGAACGAATTACTCCACCCGACTTCACCGTATAAAATAAAATGAAATTCATTGAGAAAAAATAACGGAACACCGCATAAGACATTGGAAAGATTTGCATATTACATATATTCAATTCTGTCAGTCTTATATAAATATATATTTATGATAAATTCAGGTTATGCTTATATACATACTTATTACGGACTTGCGGCAAGTTATACTGTTTTATTTTCAACACGGAAATGTGCTCGTGCTGATTATTAGTTCGTCGAAATTATTGGCTTTAGTAAACGATCCGACGTTTATTATTTATCAATTATTGGAGAAAGGCAATATAGTTGTTCCATCACTTGTTTTTTCTCTATATACGCTAACCGGAATGTTCGAATTATCGCATTTGATTTAACATAAACACGTGAACCTTACCAATTTTAAACATTTGTATTTGCATTAATACATTACATGCGTGTATATTTTATGGCGGAACATATAGGTACAGTTTTGAAATTTGAATATTTTTGTGGATTTATTACGCTAAAATTGTAATAGCTCAACATAC
This sequence comes from Amphimallon solstitiale, assembly GCA_963170755.1. NCBI lineage: Eukaryota > Metazoa > Arthropoda > Insecta > Coleoptera > Scarabaeidae > Amphimallon > Amphimallon solstitiale. The sequence continues at coordinate 174,488,998 of OY720676.1, forward strand.
TTGCCACAGGAGTTTATTCATATAATACTCCTAATAATAATAATAATAATAATAAATGTCTTTATTTCCGTATACATCTGCAACATGAGTATAATAACAATAATATATAAGAGCATCTAAGCCAACAAAAGAAAAATATAAGAAATCAGAAGGTGAGGTTCAGCTGGACAACCAGTGAGGCTCTCCCCTGATTTTCAACCCATAACCTTCAAAGTAAAGGCCTAGGAGTAGGATATTAAGAACTAAAGTAAACTTATAATTTATATGCGATGGTAAAAAAATAGTAGTAAGTGTAAAGTAAAAAATGAAGTCAATATAATCAATGAGAAAATAATAAAAGTGCTACTTAAGAGATTAACGGTAAAGATACCATTCGCCAAGCTGTTTATTCCACAATATACCAAAAACTATGCGTTTAAATCCGCACAAAGACATATCCTGTGTGACATAAGGCAAGGAATTGTGTAATTTGTATATATTGAAGGTGAAATACCTTTCGTAAAATGCTGTTCTATGACGAGAAGGGGTTATAAGATGCACATTACGAACATCGGTCCTGAAAGTGATTCTACTTTATAGATAAGGTGGTGATTTCAAGCTAATGATTTTATGAAGTTTTCGAAGCGAAAACGAAAAGTGTTTCTGTAAGGATACAACAATTTTAAGTTGCAATATGCAGTTCTAATTAAATGTGAAATGGGAGCTTTAAATCGAAAAGTTTTGTTATGATGTTGTCCATATCTAAGTACTCAAATCTGTCAACAATCCGAATGCTAGTGTTATTAGTTTTTAATTTAATTTGACTAGTCAAGACTTTACACCATTTGGGATTTCTGAATAACATTAATACTCTTTTAGCGGGATTCAGCACAAGACTATATAATTAATATCTACGGGATTTTACATAAATTAAATAGAGATCAACAAGGTTAAATGCCATTCGATTTATTGACATAAATTTAAAATGAAATAGAAAATGAAATTAAGTAATTTGTAGGAATACATAAATCGTAAATTAAGATGTATATTTAGAATTTAATTTTATTACAACGTAAACAAAAGAAATTGCGGCAGTTTAATATGAACAAAAATCATACGGAAGTGCGATAAGCAATAAATCTCAGACAGCTTTCGATCGATATATGTTTATATGTATGTTCGGTAAAATGATTTCGCGGAGTGTTAATGTTGACTTCTACACCACAAGTTGATCATGTATTCCCTTGAAGTGTCAGGAATAAATGACAATTTTATATACAAAATTATTCCTCATATAGGCGTTCGCGTGCCCAAATAATGCTTTAAAATAGTATTTTTAACAAAAATAATAATAAATATAATCGCATGCAACTGCGTACATTTAATACATTGAACATCTACGTCACAGCAATGATATGTTTACCGTCACCTATACCTTCGCAAATCCATTATCCTTTAAAATGATATTTAATATATTTACACATTATTAGTAAATTTTTTAATTGGGGGGACTGCGTTTGTACAAAAATATAAAATATTTTAAGCTAGAATCAACTTTATTGCATAATATATAATATTGCGATATTTTTGTACATTGACGGACAAAAGTTCGTTACAACCTCTTCTACACAAGACCTCCGAAGCATATTGAATAAAACAACACCGATCGGTCACTGTAGAACATTTCGTCATAAATCCATGTTGAGACGGAGATAAGTAGCTTTGACATGGTTGTAAAGACGGTCAAAAGTAATGGTCACAATTATTTTAGCAAAGTTGCATAGAATCGAAATTGGTTTATAGTTTGTTACATCAGACGGATCAGAAACAAGAGGAACAAGCAACAAACAAAGAAGTCGCTAACGAAAAGAGCAAAACAATATTCTAAAAAAAAGTCATATGGCATTATTAATTATAAAGTTGAGAGCAATACATCTCAAACACTGTATAAGAATGTATACCTGTGTTCAAATAAGACACTGGACACCGTGATCTTAAGTAAATAAAATCAAAACATAAAAACGTTACGAGAGAGGCTTACGTTAAGTACACATCAGATGCATGCGTCCAGGAAACAGAATTGTGTTAAATGACCGTTTGTTAGTCGGTAAGTCCGTCGGTGTTTGTACACAGCGGATAAGGTGGCGATCAAGAGGTACTTTCGCTATGACTTAATCGTGAAATTGACTTACATAATCACCACTTGATCCGTTATGCAAATTTAGATAATAGTCACCCATACATCTGCACGACTAAGTGTGTTGTACGTAATATTGATTTAAGAAGTTTATATTGCTTAAAATTACTGTCGAGTTGTCGGTAAATGTCGGGTTATTTGATATAAAACATTAAATTCAAAAATTGTATAGACGAACGTGGTAGAAATACAGAAAGAAGTACGCAAACCGGAATTTTTCAAAATAATGCTAGTATATAATGTAACAGTACATACCAATCCATTTATTAATTTTGTAATTTTTAATTTTTTAGAATTTAATTAAGTATATTCTGTTATTAATATTTTGAAGAGAAATAATATTTAAAATCAATGAATAGTTTATGGTATTATTAAGTAAATATTAGTCATAAGCTTAGTGTGTATTTAGTTCTAAGAACCGTGGCGCCGAATGTTTACAACAGTGAAATAAACGCTATAGTTGTGATAAACATTCGCCTACGTAAAAGAGTGTGTATGGGAAACTTAAGTGGAAATCACCGAACTATATAGAGACAGGGGAACCACAGACACTTTTATATAAAATAGAAACACGCGCTAAAAACGAGAGAGTCGACCGCTAGACTTGATTCGAGTCGGAAAGTTAACTCCAACGTCGGAGGATTTGACTGGCTGGCTTCATAAAGAAGTCGTCAAACCCCGACTAGCAAGAAGTTCAAATAATATACATTAAATGTTCTATAAAAAGGAGAACCTAAAACTCCTATAATAAATTACATAACAATCATAAGAATTGTTATTTGAAAAATAGTGATTAAAGTAGCACTTAGAGAGTAAATGTGCTCAGTGTTAAAAGTTTATAATAAATATATTGTGCTCCAGTAAGCAGAGCAAGGAGATTCGTCACGTCAGGATCGTGACTACTAAGGAAATTCCGTTGATGACAACGCCAAGCAAAGAAGAGTTTGCTGAGAATAGAAATCGCCCAAGAGCGAAGAACGAAGCTTTATTTATTATAAGGTATTTTTAAAAGGTTATTGTAAATAAAAATATTTTTGATATTGAAGAATTAAAGATTATGAAATAAATTTTAAATTGAAATTAACATAATAAAGTTGATAAATATATATCATCTCCGTTCTATGAAGGAGAATGTAATTTAATCCGTATTAATATTGTGTATTTATAAATAGTACACAAAACCATCCGACGTAGTAAATTCTGGCATCCGTTGTTTATGTTAGACTACGTCGAATAATATACATAAGAAATCTATGGCCATTAATTATTTGAAAAAATGTATTAAAATTGTCTTTAAATATATTTTATTTCTTTAGTTATATGTAAAAAGTAGTTATATATGCAATTCATTGGTTTTGAATATACGAATTGTTTAAAGTTTTACAATGGTATTTTTTTTATTAAGTATAATTAATGTTTAGGAACACCGTTTACTTCATCATTTCTTATTAATCCGAATCGCCCTGAGATAATCTGATTTGAGTTTAGCCGGCAAAGCAAATTATTTAAAATTTTATTTTAGATTTAAACTCTACAATTTTATTAAATTAAATATAAGGGGGTTCCTTTACATTATGGAGCCCAACTTTGAAGCATTTTATTCATTTTAATTGCATTGTAAAACGCTGGTTCCATTACAATAATCTTCTGTACAGTATATTTAAAGCTTTATTTTCTGTTGAACTTAGTTTGAGTACTAAACGCATGACAGGCAAAAAAAATACTAGAGATAAAGATATTTTTTGGGTACGTCAATTTCCCTGGAATTTCGATAATACATATATCAAGTAGTCCAAAAAGTTTCAAATATATGACACCCTTGTAACAACAATTACTTTGGCTTCATGATTTTTGTTTGTTTGATTTGCGTGAACTACTTTTCTAAGTGTCTCCTAAACTGAGAAAATTGAAAATGTAAATAAAGAAAGCATGTGGTGCCTAATTCTTGTTGTTGAATAAAATTAAATATATATTTAACGAACGCCATCTTATTCTTCAAAGAAGCTTTCTATTTTATTTATTAGTTGAATAAAATAAGAAAGATTCTGCTCAACATATTTTATTTTCAATATATTTGATATATTAAAAGTATTTGAGGTGAATAAATAATCCGTCAATTTAAATTTCTCCGTACGTTTGAATCAACACGTTTTTATTTTAACCTTAGAAATTCTAAAACTCCCTTGATTGAAGTATCTTAGCATATTGTACTAAGGCGGCGCCGGCGCGCACAAAATATCCAGATTGAATCAAATGTTACTAAAGAGCATTGAGGAAAAAAACACATTCCAGTCTCCAGTTGTTTCCTTACTTTTTGCTAGTTTAATGAAAATAATGCGGAAAAGGGATACCTACAATGTACGGTATCTTATAATACTTTATTTCTATGTCTTCAGGAACTATACAGATCTGACGTTGACGAATGTAATGTCGGTAATTAGTACCATGTACCATTAGTGCTTCATAAAACAATCCTAGCTTTAACTTAAAAGTGACGGTTCAACATAAATTTAAATTATCTATAAATTTTAAACTCATAATTACCAAATGCAGGAATTTGTAGATTGAAAATTAACACACTCTTAAGCGAAACCTCATATTTCTTGAATTAATAGAATAAAATATTTAATTTAGCTGAAAAAGAATATTATATGTTTAACAAATACGAGTTGTTGACATGAAATTATTCTAACTCAATAAGTTGCCATTGTTACGCCATCGAATACGTGTAGTTGCAATATATTTCATTTGTCTATTCAATTAATAATATTTTTTCATACAACAAACGAAACTGCTGCGCCAATATGCAAGTGTCAACAACTTCACTTGCATTGCTTCAAAACAGATGAGGTATTGATTATAGGTGAATAAACAGAAATGTTGACTGCAAGTGTTTTGTGTTGACTGATCATTTTATTTTTCTCGGTGTATGCTATAATTATCAGTCACGTGGCAGAAATCACTGTAAGTTTCAGTACGATGACTTGTTTTATTTCAATCCGGATTATAAATTTTACTCGAACTGTGGTAATTTTTAGCCTTCGACGAACCGATAAACTGTTATAAGAGCATTTCAAATTTACTGAGTTACTACTATGTAACACTGTAAAACCGAATACTATATACCAGCGCACACCGGGTTATTTAAATGAAAGTGTGTTGAACCATATTTCTGTTTTATTTCACAAGAAGTATTTGAAAATAGGAAGTTTAATTGACAAATAACAATAATAATAACAATAAATTAACTAATTATTGACAAGACTCTCGGCCTTTTTTAACAACTATTACTTCGAAGATTCGAAATCATAAGCCCCGGTGGATAAGGGAGGTGGTAAGTCTCATCTGTGCCTACATTTTTATTATTATATTATTATTAATTATAATTTATCTATTATTATTATTTCCAAGTATATTCTGAGAGCAGTCAATAAGCATTTCATAAAGTCCGGTGAAGACGTTAAGAAGAATAACACAACCTTTCTGGAAAATATAAAGTATGTATCCGACACTTTTTCCAGTGCATTTAACATACTCCGAAGAGGGTTACGGATGCTATAAATAGCTTAAAGACTCAAAGGATACGGTCGATGATGACATACCTGTGTCTGTGCTGAGTTTTGTGCCAGGAAAATTGTGACACCATTAACTCACATCTTAAACATATTCTTCAGAGATGCCTTGCTTGAATCAAGTACTTATGCAATAATAGAGCCGATCCATAAAAAGGGATGTAGGAGACCTCTTCATAATTACCGTCCTATTGCCCTTTAAGCTAGTCTATTAAAAATATTGCAGAGATTGATGTGCAACAGAGTTATGGGCCTTCTGCGAATACACGATCTTTATATAAGGGTCAGAATGGATACATAAAGAGACAATCAACTTTGAGGGCAACTATACAGCTATTGGAAGAAGTGTTCAACTGTATAAATAACAAGGACGTGATGGACTGCGTCTTCATGTTTGAGGCTTTCGATACTGTGCACCATATGGTACTTTTGGACAAGGTTAGGTTGGGGGGGGGGTGCTAAAATGGATACACTCCTATCTGATACTTGGACCGGTCCTGTTCTTAGTATATGTAATGATCTTCCAGGTGTTGTAAATGGCCTTACAGTTCTATATTCAGATTACACATCTCATGCAGACTAGGGAAGCGTACTCTAGAAAAGGTTAACTTATATGATGGAAAAAAAATTCTAAACTTGGGATTTTGGTTTGAGAGCATCGATCTGAAACTGAATATTCAGAAGAACCAACTGTTTATTACGTTTTGGGGAGAAACGCTCGCGTATGCGGATCAATTGCTGTTTCTAGGTGTCGAAATCGACGATCGACTGTCCTTGGGGACCTCATGAAAGGCATGGGTACGGCAGTGTTTAGTCTGAAGCTTCGTGACTCCTGTAAAGCGTATTTTTGAAAATAAGGTACTCACCTTAGTGCCTCTTTATGTCATTCAGTAATTTTTGCGAAAAAAAACTACCTACTGAAATCGAAAAAATAACTAAATATAATAGTTCTGAACACATCACTGTGATTTTAAAATAAATGTTCAAAATGAGCACCCTGAACCTCTTGGCAATAGAACAACCGATTGCAAAACAATGATGTAATAATCCTGCCCGTGAATTTCTGCGTTTTTTTTTAACAAATGAATATATATTTAAAAAAAAATTAATTAAAAAGATATTTAAAAAAATCATAAATTTTGAATAGATCTTCCAAACACCTTTCAAATGTGGGGTCGTATATATATACATTTATGTTTTGGTATGTGTACATACTTACATGATTATGATTATTTCAATGTATCATATTCTATGTTTTTATACACTATTGAATTAATAACATTATTATTATTATTGTGTTAATATTATTATTAGCTGACTTTAATACGGAATGCACTCAGAGGCGAATATAAACAAATTGACATTAAGAAAATCAATAAGTTCATTAAACAGCAGGCTATTGGGATAAATAAAAGATGCAAATTACGATACTAAAAAGTATCTCATTATGATAACGAATTAAAACCTGAAAGACAGCTGAAGTTCTCAGAAAGTATGCCGCTTAAAATAGCCCGCTATTGAAGATATTTTCCTACAAATATTTTTTGCTTCTTTTTCTCTCTGTCTGTCTGCTATTTATGCCCTCTTACGTATTTAATTATTTCATTTGATCAGCTACATTACCGTTATATAGCACATACATATAAATGTACCTACTGCCTAACGGTACATATAAATACATATTTCATGTTCACTGCTTACTCCATTATCCTTTAATCAATTATGTATTTGCATCTCAATGGTCTTTTATTCACGACAATGATAGCATGATAGTATTCTTTTATATGATTCCTTCAGTCTGTAACGAACTATTCTCGTATAAACGTGAGTCGTCATTTGCAAACATGTAGGTGTAACAGTTTATATCAAAAAAAAAAACATATTAAAAGTATAACAAATTTACATATTTCTATGGTAATAAAATGCCTTCATTTCAAGCATGATGACAAAATAGACAATATAAATATAGAAATATAACATATTGTACAGGGTTATTCATTATAAATTACCTGCCCCTTATCATCGTTCTTATTGCATATACAAAAAAATGTTTCGAATAAAAATTGTGTGGCTGGCACTGAATTTTATTTGCATGTTATCAAAAACACAGTGGCGTGCAGATACAAAGGCATAAAAAGAACGTATTTTTTTAATAGAATATCCTGTATATTATTAAATTTTTATAATGGTCTTTTTATTCTGCAAGTTAACAGTTATGTAAATTTATTTAAATTATCTAAATAACCAAATTAGGGCAGAATCAAGCATATATCCTATTGCTACGCCTTATGCTAGACTAGGATCTTATAATTTCTGCAGAAAATAGCTAAGTATATGGTTGCACTAATGATACTTTCTCTCAGGGGCAGAAAATTAATAACAATGTTGCTTCTCCAAAATGAATGCTCTTAAGTTGTCTCCAAGTCAGATAAAATAAATAAAAATACAAGAAAATCTTATAACATAATTTATTAAAATAAATTAAGTCAACACAAAACACGTATATTTACAAATAAAGAGATCTTAAGTACTAAATTAAATTCTTGCATGTTATGATAATAAAAAAAATATACAGAGTGTCCGGGAAAATGTGGGAAATCTCTTGTATGCAGATAGAAAATGAACAAATAAGATGACAAGTTCTTATAAAAAAAAATTCTACAGGCCCCTTCTACGGAGATATGCGTCCCTGAAGAACGCTGTCGGAAATCGGTTTTTATTGAAGTAATTAATATAATTTAATAAAAATTTAATGTGATGGACACTAGTAAGGACCTCTTAAAATAGTGACCTTGAAACATATTTAGCTTTTGTAGTTTACCAGTGGCGGGCTAATCTTTACAACTTAATGCCTAAATTTTTATCACCCTGTATGATAAAGACTTTCAAAATATTAAACTGGATAGCTTGAACCATAGATTTTAAAAAAGGCACTCTTGCTTATTGTCGTTAAAATGAACCGTTTACGAGAAAAAGTTTGCAAAAAATGTGCGTTTTAGTTTTAATCAGCACCAAAAAAAAAACTATTTCTGTTGCAAACGTTACTATGGTACAAAATAAATAAAATATCCGGCATTTTAAAACTTGTTAGCACATCGTTGACACATTGAGTTTATTTGAAGTATGGAATACACGTTTATTGAGTATGCAGATATACATCTGATGTATACTTATATTAATTACTTTAAAAGAAATTCAAGAAAAACCGATTTCCAGCGGCGTCCTTCAGGGACGCATATCTCCGTAGGAGGAGCCTCTAGGAAATTTTTTATAGGAACTTGTCATCTTATTTGTTCATGTTCTATCTGCATCCAAGAGATTTCCCACGTTTTCCCGGACAGCCTGTATACAGTAATTATGATTAAAACAATAATATCAATTATATTAGAGAATACTCCACTAAACACATTTGTTATATACTAATTCGTGAAGGTTTAAGTTAAAACAATCAATAAATCAAAGTTTTGCTAAGAATCGTGACTTATACTGGTTAATAAATAAATAAAATATCATGAATTCCCACGGTCCAAATAATATACACATTAACACATGGACTCTGTTTTGACGTTAATATTGCCCAGCGCCTTTTCTCGTTCCCGAACAATATCTCCAAAACAAACGCACGCAAATCAGTAAACCAGGGTTCCGTTCTACGAGTACATCTTTCGACTCGTTGCACACGTGCGTAGCGTACACAACTACGTTACTCTGTGCTTTAATTGTGTTTTTAAAATATCGACTTTGTTATGAATTGTGCTGCCTAGCGCCTTTGCTCGCTCCCAAACAGTACCACCGAAACCCAATTCGTGTTTCTAGGATTAATCAAGGCTCCATACTATGAATTAATGACCCTACTTAATTCATTGTACATATCCCTGACCGATTACCCAACACGTCAAATTTTAATTCACAGGCACAAAAACAATAAAAAAAATATAAAAATGAAAAATTAATTTATCAATCTTGTTTAAACTCCAGCATAAAGCACCACATAAAATTTTGTTCAACACAATATGCAGAAACAAACAAAAATAATAAACACAATTAAACTACGTTGATTCTTCATATAATTGATTGAATTCATCCATATTCATTTTAAAATAAACAAATAAATCCTTACACAGTAAAAAGAAATATTATACAAACAAACTAAACATTTTAAATAAACTTAATACTTTTGACCTTCTACAAATTTGCAAACGTAAAGTGTCTATACTTATATCCAAATAAAAAAAAAATCTCTCATTAAATTTAAAACTAAACTGTTACAATTACTAAAATGTTTCACCGTAACGCATAGTGTTCTACCATCGCGTGTTAAAATAAAACATCCTAGTTCCATAAAATATTTATCTCGCTAAAATATTTATAAGTTTTATTTATTAAAACGAAATTATTCTAAGTTATTATTAAATATTGACAACTATTGTCTTGTATAAATGACATTTCCTTAATAAAATAATCAAAATGGAAATGTCATTTATAAAAGAAAATAGTTGTCATTTTCATAGCTTACTTTTATAATGTTAACTTTTCCATAGTAGAGTAACTACGATATTCGACATTTAATAACTCAAAAACGGTTTAAGATACCGGTATCATATGGTATATTTTTGAAATCAGAGTAAAAAGACCAAAAATTTAATAATATACATGTATTATTATAAGACAAAAATATTATTTCAAGATCTCGTTATAGTACAATCATTTTTTTAAAATAAAGCAATATATCTTTTTCTACTTGTGTATATCTATTCCGTTTTCAGAAAAGTAATAAATAACACTAATAACATTATTTAAAATTTAAATAATATGCACTTTAATATTATTTTAATCCGATTTTGATTTAGGAATTATTCCTTCATATTTTTTTAATTATTCGGTTTTAGTTTGAAAAAGTAGGCACGAGAAAATAGTTCATGGAATATACTATAAATACCTAAAACCTCTATTGTTTTATTATTTGATGAGTTACTTTGGGGATTTACCCTTAATTTTTTTCTAAGGCATTCTTAATTTTCGATAAAAGATGTGACTTTTTCTAATTTTACGATTTAATACTCACAATTATAGCAATTTCTTTCATGAACGTATATAGCGGTGTCTCAAAATTACATGACAATTTAATTTATTAATAAAACCTATTATTTATTTGAGAAGTACCAATATATTTATTTTAGTATAAGATACAAATATTGAGGTTATGTGCGAAACACAATATCCGATAAATGCTCACCTCGTCCCTGTTTACAAACGTTCAGTCTTTGGACGAAATTTACAATGATATGTTGGCATAATTTCGGACAAATTTTATTGGTGCACCTAATCGGTTCCTTTAGCTTCGGATCTGTGGTTCATTGACATACACTTTTTCTTTCAGAAAACCCCAAAGAAAGAAGTCCAATGGCGACAGGATTTTGGACTGTGATTAAATTCGAACCGCCTGTACAAGATTTTCACCATTTTTCTAGAGAATTTTCACAATTTCTATGCATTGCTCGATCGTGTAATGCTCTATGATTAAACGTCAACACTTCCTGATAGTGCGCGCAATTAAATCAGGTCATTTTGAGGTACTTTTATGTACTTTACGATCTCTTCTCCTTACTTTATATTTTGTTCTAAATATGTAAAAATAATTTTTTGTACCAGTAGTAAAAAATCATAGCATTTTTACACATAACAAAGCGCCACGAAATGACATTTCTCGACCTGGAACTAATAACAGGTAAATAATGAGGCTATTATTGACCTAGGGAAATAATGAAAACAAATAAAACGAATGCCGCAACCATGCAATCGCAGTAGTATGTGTTGTCAACCGTCAAAATTCATTCTAGTTTATTTTTATTTGGATCTATACCACAAATCATACCTAAAATTTAAAACTTTTAAATGCTCGACCTTTAAGTTAAAATAATTAACTGTATTTTAGGTTAACAATAGCAGAATATGTTTCATAGTATAATTGGAAAGAATATCCTAACCCGTAACTATTATAGATGTAAAGAAGGTAAGTAAAATAAATAACTTTATTTTAGGTTATGTAACAATAACAAAATATGTATAATATGGAAATAATACAACACGTAACTATTACAGATGTGAAGAATTATTTAATGTATTTATAAAAATTGATAGTGCAATTTTGGCATGTCAAATTTATTGATGGTTCAATTCTATTTGAAAAACCAGGATTTTGCAGATCTGTGGGCACATTAATGACAGTATTATTAATTGAGTTAATTTCATGAGTATTTACGATATCTTCAGTCGAAATAGATCCTGATTGTACTGCTGATGTTGATGGAATTTGATTCATATCGAAAATTCCTGTATATATTGCAGGTGTGGTTGCGTAAGTAGATGTAGGTAGACCTTGTAACATACATGCTATATTTTTTTTATTTACTAGGGAATCTTCGATATAACCTTCAGCTACACTAGAAGATTTCCAACCACCATGTTGTTTGAACTGAAGGATATTACCACCATTGACAGCTAAAAGTGTAGCCGAGGTTCTACGGCAACTATGACCTGTATATAACTGTGGATTTTGTAAATTTAAGTAAAGAGCAATTTTTTTGGCATCTGTCCTATTGTGTTATGTCCAATATTTTGTCTAGTACATTTACCATTACGTATACTAATAAAGAATTTTGCTATATCTGGAATTGGTCTAATTTTTAAATAGTTTTTAATTATTCTGATCCAAAGTGGCTCCATTATTACAAACTTTCGAGACGAACCATTTTTACTATTGCGGATGTGAATAATAATTAAATCATCTTTCATGATGACATAAGAAATTAATAAATTACACAGCTCATCATTTCGGCATGCACCAGCAACACCAATTACAAGAGCAGTCTACAAGGTTATATATTGTCAATAATTTCAAAGTATTAATATATAAACCTTAATACCTTAGTTGCAATGTAACATGTGTCGGGTGCCTCAGTAAGGAATTTTATAATTTCCTCTTGAGTAAATACTAATGATTTTTTGGGCTTATAATTTTAATTTTTTCTTTTTAAAAAGGCAACTAATTTAAAATATTTTGATATGTTAATATTCTCTGTTAAGCCAAGTGTAGCTTTCAATATTGAATAATGGGTCCATAAAGTCGAGGCTTTTTAATGTCGTGTGTTTAATGGAAGTACGTTTTGAGAAGTTACTACTGTATTTTTGGAATTACATGATTTTTTAAATTTTGTATATGTTTTTATGTATAAGTGTTTAGATATATGCGGAAGCAAGTTCTCAACTGCCTGTTCTGCAATCTCGCGCATTGCAGGTGGTGTAATCTAAACTCTTCAGATATTATAAATGGAATGAAAAATAATCTAATAAATACCTACTTGACTTTTACTTTCAGCATTTATGTCAAAACTTATTTGTCAACATCAAAATATAGCCTACTTATTTGTTTATATGAAGTTTTATTACAAGGGAATTCTTACATGTATGAGTAAATTTATTCATAATTATTAAGGTTTCAAGATCCAATTAGACTACTGATACAAAAAATAGTATACATACTACGTTTGAGAAGACTATTATTGCCCTTGTGGCTTAAATTCCTCGGCGCTGCGCGCCTCGGAATTTAATCTCGCCACTCGGGCAATAATAGTCATCTTCTCAACCTTGGTATGTAATATACTATTATTGTATCACTAACTATAACATAAATCTATTAAATCATGTTACAATGTAATAATTAATACCACGCGATCATTTAAATTCTAAATTATGGCAGGCGGGATTTTTTTTATTAGGTTGTCCAGAATGTCAATTATTGATTAATTAACATTTTGAAACGTCACTTTGACAATTCAAATTGTAAATTAGTACTTATATACCAACTTAATTTAAATTTCACAGCCTGCTCTAATTTAGAATTTAAATGATCGCGCGGTACTACATGCTAAATTCTACTGGTAAAGATAAATTTAATTTTTTGAAAAAGGCAATGTATACATAGAGAGGTAGATATTGTTTTGATTAATAAACCACGACTCCAACAGTCTTGCAATGGATAGTATTAACTTCACAATTTGTATATGCTGTATCCGAGGCTATTAGCATTTTCTAATAAGGAAAATTAATATGAGTAAGTATGCTACGATATGTAAGACTTCGTCCGACATTAATATGTCTTGATCATTGTTGTCGTTTTATATACAATTTAACATCCCAATTTGCTATATTTAATCTGCAAACTCGACCAAATCGGATTGGTCGACAGTTTGTAGCAGTTACACACATAGACTCCGACAGTCTTGCCATATTAACTTTATAATTACTTTCGATACTGTATTAAGGATTGTTAGCATTCTGTAATACAGAAAATTAGTATTACTAAGTGCGCTATAATATCTAACACTTGATCTAATATTAATATGACCATGGAATTACTGAGAGTTTTGACAAAAATTATTACCTTGGTGACAATCATACCGCGCACTATTGTTTGTTTGTATTCTTGACATTTATATATTCTAAATATTAAACTGTCGAAATAGCATTGTAGTTGTTGTACACATAATTGTTGTATCGCATGTATGTAATACAAATTGGAAAATTATGATAATTAAATTATTTACGAACACTAAACGCTATTGTACACACTGTACATATATAGTTATAAATAAATGTGTAACTCATGTATATGGCTGTAATACTAAAATAAGAAAGAAATAGTATCTATGTTTACAATAGAACACATTTAAGTATAGAGCAATAATACGTATACATGTTCTACAATAGGAGAGGAACCTTGAGAAGAATTACCTAAGCACACATGAGAAAATCGTACAGACTAATTTATGCATATGCACTTAATAGTACGTCTCGTTTGTTTTGGTATAGATGCCGGTCTACTTAATACATACGTATTGTTAAAACTATTCAGTTTAATTAGGACATGTAAATGCATTACGACGTTTTAGGTGTAAACAGTAAATCTTTGTTCTACGTTGTTGGATCATTACGAAAACAGTGAAGAAAGAAAATAAAAAAGCAACAGAAACTTATGTAAATTTGTGTATAATTGGTGTAATTTACTGGTAATGCGATGACGCTCTGACCTGTTAATTCGAAATAAGCATTGTTGTGTAATTGGCGCTATATTTGTTTTTGGTCTGATCGTTTCTTATGGAAAATTAGTTAGTAATAATCTGACCAGAACTATAAACTCACTGGAACAATTCTTCTCCACTTTAATGATTAATTCTCACCTATTTATCCATACCTAAAGAAAGTTCACGTCACTTATTACTATTAAAAAGTTATTTCTTAATAACAACAATGTCAATATGTGAAACAGTACTGTGATCACCAAATGTAGAGGTGTCCAAAATCCACGCAAAAAGTAAATTTGTTAGATAACACAGATTTTTAATTAAAAATTGTAAATTTGTTAATAACTCATAAAGTACACATGGAATAGAATATCGGGTAAATGACCTCCACGCCTTTGCTGCCAAATACGCACATCTGTCATATCATTTTATCTAATTCTAATTTTTTAGGTCAAATATCATTTAATATTGCGATAATTAATAACATTTAAATCTTCTATCTATCCTTGAAATGGGTAGCAAAGTCCTTGCCTTTCGATGCCCATAACTTCTTTGACAGGTCAGTGAAATTTTATCTCGCTGACTGCGTTCTTTTGAATTTTAATAAAAAGATTATTTTATTTATAATATATTTTAGTGCATATTTTCAATTAAAAATATGACAAGAAATTGCATAGAAATTGGATTCATTTTTTTTAGTATATACTAAACCGGATTATAGCAGGAACATATAAAATATATTTCAAATACTTGTGCTTATTTATGATTTATAGCATGATAACTAGAAATTGGCAGTCAAGAGTATATAATAATAATAATAATAATAATAATAATAATAATAATAATACATTTTATTGTGCAACAGAGTTATCCAAGTAAAGGACAATATACATGAATGATTACATATAATATATAATACTACACACAATATATAACATAATATAAACAATTGAATAAACAGTTGAAAGTATAACAAAAGTGCGACATATAATAGATGCCATAAGAAATAAAAATCATATCAAGCCAGCAGATCCGCAGCCACTCTCAATATTTCAATAACGGGGGTAAAATTAATGTCGCATTGTGACGAAAGCTGGTTGAACCCGCGCGACATTGCAACAATTGGAGAATTCATTGACGAATTCAATCGAATGGTATATCAAAAGTAATACTCTGCCTCGCTGATAACCGAGGAATATGAAACCGAAGCTTAGACAATAAATTTGGCGAATCTACCTTGAAGTGAACAAGGTTATATACAAATTTCATAAGATTTAACTGATGCCGAAGTTCAAGTGAATCCATGTTGAATTTTTGCAGTAGTAGTTGATAGACATACCCTCTGCAAGGGTAAGTACCATCCAGTTTGAAGTACAAATACTTCAAAAACTTCCTCTGCACATTCTCCACAAGTAATTTGTGCGAAGAGTAAAAAGGACTCCATATAATAGAGCCATACTCCAATCTGGATCGCACGAAGGTAAAGTAAAGCAGTTTAGCAGTATCTATATGAAAATGCGCTGAATTTCTAACTACAAATCCCAACATCCGTGATAGTGTGATACCATTTATTTCATAGTCAAAGGGAATGGGATACATCTTTCTGGTAAATGTTACGACACAACATTTGTCAGTGTTTAAGGTCAGGTTGTTTGTAACACACCATACACAAATTTTGTCTAATTGGTCTTGTAAGTGTAGACAGTCAGCAACTGATGTGACAGATCCAAACAGTTTCAAATCATCAGCAAAGACACACTTGTCACAATGAATCTCCTTAATGGGATAGTTGATGAATATTGAAAACAGTAATGGACCCATATTTGACCCTTGCGATACTCCAGACGATGCAGTGAACAAATATGACTTGTATCCATTGAAAGTAACGTACTTCATTCTGTTTTGCAGGTATGAAGAATAGAATATCACCAGTGGAGTACTAAAACCGAGGATCTGCAGCTTCTGTAGAAGCAATCCGTGATCAATGCGGTCAAATGCCTTTGAGAAGTCGGTATATATTGCATCGACCTGGCCGCATGTATCAAGTGTATCAAAAGCATATTGAGTGAAGCTAGCAAGATTTGTGACAGTTGACCTCTTCTCCATAAATCCATGTTGTTCAATGGCAATAAAGTTCTTGATGAGCGGATAAATTCGGCTGTGCAAAACCAACTCTAAAACCTTGGGAAAGTTGTTTAGGATAGAGATAGTCCGGTAATTATTTATATTACAGGGGGAGCACTCTTATATAAATAGACCAATAGACGAAGAATTTAAAAACGCTCCATCCTCCTTCATTAATATGAGCAGCCGCTGGAATGGCCCCTGATCTAGAGGTACTCAGGACATTAAAAAGCAGGAAAATTCTCCGGAAGAAACATGCATTCACCAGTCAACAACTTTATTAACAATGTAACAAATAAAATAAAGGAATAAAACACTAAGTACAGCTCACATAGCGAGACATGGCCGGTGAGGTGCCCCTCCCACAAGGTGAGCAGTTGATTCTTATAATATTACGATAAGCACGAGCAATCTCGAGAAGATTGTCAAGCGTTACACGTCAAAGTACAGTATGTTTCCTATATATATATCTCTTCCCAATATATTATAATTTCGATGCGATGATGAACAAATGTTATCATTTATTTTTTCCGAATACTTTCTCTGTCTGATACTGACGCATACCTCGCGCAGCGATGATTTCTCCCACCGACCACGTCTTGTTCTGTATACTGTACAAATAGCCTTACATAAATTTGCGTCTGATATATGAATTTTCCGGTAGGGTAATAGATTTTATATAAAACCTGGCAATAAAAATAATAGTAATACCAATGAACTGTTGACAAAGCGTTAAAGAGGATTAAGACGTATGAGATCTCTTAGGTCGTACATAGAATAGTACAAAAATTATCTAACAAATGAGCCAATAGTAGAAGCGATGTAAATCACCATATAAAAGAAGAATAACGGATTATAATCAGACTAAAACAGTCATTAAATGTGAACCCAAACACATAAGTCATTTCGGAAATAGAGTAAAGTTGTATCTTAGATAACTACAACTTATAAAAAAATTCTAAGCAGAATAACCTCAACGTAATTCCCCTAGTACAGTTAAAATATGTCTAACATTGACCCTAAACGGTGGCAAAAAAACAACTAATGAATGCGTACAAAACAACGTTACAAGTACAAGTAAATTAACACATGGTAGAGTGAAGGCTAAATTGACATTTGAATTACAGATAACTACGAATTTTTTTGTTATTTAAAATCCCTTTTTATACATGGAAATGCTGATGATTATTTACAATTTAAATACATGAAAATTTGGACAATTGAATTTACAATAGATACTTGAAAATTATTTAGCTATCACTCTAGGACGATAGTTGCTTGAAAATTCAAGGACGAAATTCAAGGAAGCCTACCTTGATCCAAATCACTATTTATACACATGACACAGACAACCTGGTAGACTAGGTAGACAGACAGACACCAAGTCCATTCCACTGCATGTTGACGGAGCATAGCTAAACAACGCCGAACAAAATGGTGGCAGCATCGGACGACTCGAAATTGGTAAATGATGTGATACAGCAAAGTGTTTTCCAATCACAACAAGGATATACACGTAGGGTAGTTTGTACAATGTACTTGAATGCTATACAGGATGAAAAAACAAGAATTAAAAAGATGAAAACTATCGTTACCACAAATAAGGAAATGGACAACGATTTACCGAGAATTCATTTATATCTCAAAACACCAAAATTGAATATGCGTTCACCCACGAAACGAAAATCAGAAATCAACAACAATCTCCTACAATAAATAAAAGTTTTGACAGAGAAGTTTTTCCGCGTGCACACTATGACAGATATCAATCAAAATAGAGCGTGAAAGATCTATCGCAACCTGACAACGAAGGTATCCCCACCAATAAGATATAGATAATGAAATTCAGACGTAAAATGGAAAATGATGATCGCCACAATTAAAAAGGTAAAGAAGTGATCTTAGATGCAACGATTATCGATAAATAAGTGTGCCAACCACAATTGGCACCAAGGGTTAAAAAAATCAATTAAATTAATATTAATCAATCAATATACAGGATTATCCACAAATAAACAACAACCAAAATATTCAAAAAATGAACAAATAAACAAGAATTCCTTGGCGAAAGGCACGTAATTAGATTAAAGATACATATTCGCAGCAAAATGAATTTATAATGTAAGAGACTTGTTGCTTGTTATATCTCGCAATGTTTTGTATTTACTTTAGATGTTGCAGTTTTTACTTGTAATAATGTGAGCAATGCTCTATAGACAACTACTAGCGACTGTTTTTCTCCTTAAATTATAAAAATATTGCCACAGGGAGGATAAAAAGCATTTAAAACTTAATTTGGTACTTTTATATAAAAAAAAACCTCATTTTACTTTTTTATACGTAGTATAAGGAAGTATTGTGTTGATGAAAATTTTCGACCTCGAGACTTTTGCAGATGTTCACGTTTTGAGGTCCCCTGATACCGAAAATGTGGT
Organism: Amphimallon solstitiale; assembly: GCA_963170755.1. Classification (NCBI taxonomy): domain Eukaryota; kingdom Metazoa; phylum Arthropoda; class Insecta; order Coleoptera; family Scarabaeidae; genus Amphimallon; species Amphimallon solstitiale. The sequence continues at coordinate 174,508,388 of OY720676.1, forward strand.
TTTTAAAAAATGTCTGTGTGTCTGACCACGATAGCGGTCAAACCGCTGGAGATATCAATTCCAAATTTTGTATTTACGTGTATAATCTCCCTCTTGAGATCTGATTAGTTTTTCAGTAAAATCGGTAGACCGGAAGTAGCAGTTTACTTCAGCGAAAAAATCGAATTTTGCCAATATTTCGTCAATTACTAAGTTTAAACAAATTTATAAAGAGTTCATATATACTTAAAATTAAAATTAAGAATAATTTTATTTATAAAGTTTTTCGAAATTCCTACCGGAAGTCTTTTACTCTTATCGAAAATCAGTTTTTTGCGAATATTTCGCAAGTCATGCTTTTTAGATAAGTACGTTACGGGTATATAAAAGTATTTAAAACAAAAAAAAAATTCAAAATTCAGACCGGAAGTACCACTTTTACTCTTATCGAATAGCGATTTTTTGCAAATATGTCGTAAGTTATGCATTCTATATATATTTATCAAGAGTACAAAAGTATTTTGAACTGGATTTGCAATATTTTTTGAATATGTGAAATTTCAAAATTCGGACCGGAAGTAGCACTTTTACTCTTAGCGAGTAGCACTTTTTTGAAAATATCTTGCAAAGTATGCATCCTATAGAGATTTATTAAGAGAATATAAGTACTTAGAATAAGATTTTGAATAATTTTTGTATAAAAAAATTCTTAAAATTCTATAATTTGAAACGCTCATACGTATAAGAAAGTCGTGTGGTGGCCACACCTCATTTTTTTCTATGGTAGTAGTAGTATAATAATGGAGTGCCCCCTTTTTGTGAAAAAAATAATGCTTTGCATCTTCGACTAAACTACTCGGTTAACTAATTATTGTTTAAAACTCATCATTGGTTATCTTTAAATTGACTTATTAAAATTCACAAATATAAAACATCCATAAATTTAATCACCTAAACATTAAAAAAAATATACAATTTCAAAAAAATCACTTGTGCAAACTGACCCGTAAGCAGCTGCTGTTAAATTAACAAAACTAAGCGTTGATAGAATCAAATGAAAGCAAAATTTTTCATTTGACGTAATTGTTCTAAACGCCCTAATGAAATACATTAAAACACAAAAGCATTAATTCAATCAGTTACCGCGCAGTGGTGCTATTATCACATTCGAAACTTTCCCTAATTGAAACATAGCAAGTCACTTTGTCGGTATCGCGTTGCACATTTGTATATCTTTAGTGTTATGACCGGACCGATATGAACGAGAGAAGCAACAGGGAGAGAAAAAGAGAGCAATAATTGTGTTGGGTGGTGTCTGAATGTATTAGCTAGCCAGTGTAAGTGTGTGTCTGTGTTGTGGTATGTGTGCCCACCGATAAATTATGTAACTCGCATGCTAATCAGATATGAAAACACCGTATATAAATAGAACGTGTACACATACAATACACATAACTCTTGAAAATATCTCTAAAGTGTTAAAAGTGAAGCTGTACAAACGTGGCGAAGAAAAGAGACAAGTATTGCCAAATCATTAGTGTCGAGAGTCCTACTATTTCCTTGTGCGAGAAACGCACATGTCTTCGTAGAAATAAGCTCTATGCGTGTATGTTGAACAGATATGAATGGATACATAAAAGAAGTGAAAACACGAGGATAGAATAGAATTGTTAATACAGTAATAATTCTCGGTATGGATGTCTATGAACAGAAAAAAATGGAAAATTACTTGAATGTTCACGTTTTTGTCTAGGTATTTTAAAAGAAGTTTATGACCATATTCCTGAAACCTACACTCCAAGGTCTAGGATTGACTTACCGATCAATCTTGTAAATTAGCGCCATCAAGACTTTTTTCAATCTTCGCCATCACCTTTTTTACACACACGATTTTATTTATAGAAAATAAAACACCAACCCCACGCTACTAAATTCAAAGTAGAGGTGTCCAAAATCCACGCAAAAAATAAATTTGATACTACAGATTTTCAATTAAAAATTGTAAATTTGTTAATAACCCGTAAAGTATACATGGAATGAAATATCGGGTAAATGACCTCCACGCCTTACTGCCAAATACGCACTCTTTAGTTGAAAGTTTCGACTATTGTTTAGCATAAATGTGGGTGAAATTCGTTGATAGAGCGCTCAATTTTCTCCTTCAAGGCGTATGTGATTGAGGACTTGTTGGCATAAACCTTAGATTTCAAACGCTACCAAGAAAAAAGTCTCAGTGATCAGAATTGGCTCTGGCCAGCCAATTCTGATCACCATAACGGGAGATTTCACGACCAGCAAATGACTTGCTGAAACCACGTGTCGTACACATCCATATATTGAATTTCGACCAGCCGCATTTTTGAAAAAGAATGATCCGATGATGCCTCCGGCCAAAATCCACACCAGAGAGTGACACGTAGTGGAAACATTTTTTTCTGAACAATCACTCGCGGATTTTCTGAACCCCAAATACGACAATTTTGACAATTAACGAAGCCATCACCATCAATATGAAAATGAGCTTCATCACTGAAAGTGATTTTATTCAAAAATTCAGCGCCCACTTGTTGTCCCATAATCCATTGAACAAACCCTCTTCGCTGCGCGTATTAGGTAGGCTTCAGTTCTTGAGTCAAATGAACTTTTTAAGCATAACAATGCAAATCTTTCGTAAAAATACGCTATAAATATCTTCTCGAAATGTTCAATTCTCGACCATGGTGCCGAATCCTGGACATCGTAGGTACTGATAAGTCTATATAGAATGCATAATTTAAGAAATTGCAAAAAACTGCTATTAAATAAAAGTGAAAGTGTTACATCCGGTCGGAATTTTGAAATGTTTTCAAATAAAATTTATTTAAAATCAAGCTATAAATATTTTCGTAATCTTAATATATGTATTTAGAAAGCATAATTTGCGAGGTATTCGCAAAAAACTATTTTCTGATAAGAGCATAAGACTTACGAATTATTTAAAGTTTTTTTTTAACTTTTCTCAAATGTACGTTTGAGTGCATTTGTATTCATTATAAATTTGTTTAATATTTGGCAGTTGACCGAAATGTTGAGAAAATTTTATTTTACACCTAAGTAAACTACTACTTCCTGTCTACCGATTTCACTGTAAATCTAGTCAAATCTCAAGAGGAAGATTGTATTTGAAAATATAAAGTTTGGTATTGATAGATTTATCGGTTTGGTCACTATTGTAGTCACACACACACGGGCATACAAAGCGTGGACATCTGCGAAAATCTCCAAAAATTTTCGTCATCACGATACTTCCTTATACAACGTGTAAGAACGTAAATCTTAATAAATCCGTAAATAACTTATGTATATTATAAGTAACATAAAACGATAAAATCGTACTGATTTTCAAAAAGAAAGGTAATGAATATAATGTCGAGAATTACAAACCTGTTGCTTTCCAAAATCAAGTCTCGAAAGTTTTTAAACACTGCTTTTATAGAAGGGTCTACAGCTTCCTCGAAAAACATGAGGTATTGACACCTTATCCGCATTGAAAAAATAATCAATGCAGTATGTGAGGCTCTAAATAACAGACGGAATGTTCTGGGACTCTTTTATGATTTCAGTAGAGCGTTCGATTCTGTTGATCATCATCAGTTGCTGGCATTAAAATTGCAAGTATGGCAGTGAGAGGTATTGCCCATCAGTAGGTTCTCTCATACTTGAGGGGACGGTATCATGTTGTGGCGGCGAATGGTTTATGCTCAGGCGAGAGAGATACATGAAGAAAGAGGTACCAGATGGCACTGCTGTTCTTGATAATGATTAGCGATTTCCTGTCTGTGTGTGCATCGGCTGCTTGTATCAGCATTTATGCAGATGATACCAGAGCAGTCATTACGGATCCCAGTACACAAGGTTTAGTGGCGTGAGCGCATAATAATATAATGAAGATACAAGTGCGGTATAATAATAACGGTATCCAACTGAATGCAGAAAAAACTCAGATGATGCAGTTTTATCCTGCAAATAATCATGTTGATAAAAGTTTATTAGTTCGCGCGGATCGGGGCTCGTTGCAACAAGTCCACAGTGCAAAAGTGTTAGGATTAACTCTGGACAATAAATTAATAACATGGATTGAACACGTAAGTCAAATTTCCACTAGATTGAATGTTACTCTTTACCTATTCAGGACAATAAGATCAACGGTATCTGGTTTGTACTCAAACATATGTGCTATGGTCTGGTACAGTCTGTCATCTCCAAAAAATTAATCCGTATAATTTTTTGGAGTAATACCTCGCAAGTAGATACAATATTTAAGGTGCAGAAAGAAATTGTGCATGTTATGGACGGTGTACACCCACACATTGTGCGCTCATGTTCAAAAAGTTTCAAATAATGACTGTTTACTTCTTATACAGGGTGAGTCATTAGTATCCGCTTCTTCGATTGCTCTTTTGTGTTTTAAGTACCGGTAAAATGGGGTGGCTTTATGCCACTTTTTATGGTTTTCAAAGAATTTCGGACAATTATAGACACCAAAAATGTTTGTAAAAATTAACGATATACTTTGAACCTTTGGTTACTAAATTGTGTAAAAAAGACTTAGAAATTTTCATTCGCTTTTCTAAAATTATTTATAACAATTGGCACAATTTCCCCCCATAGGATGGGGTGGCTTTGTGCCAGCTACTTGTTTACCGTTTTAGCACAATGCCGCCTATTTACAGGCTGAAAATGTGCCAGGCCCAGCTTCATATTATAGTGAAACTGTATGGTATGAGTGACATGGCCCAATTTCACCCCAATTAGTTTTATCTCTGTTATTTTTGTGGCACAATCTCGCGCCAAATAGAAGGTTTAATGAAAATATTTTTTTATTTATAAAATATAACAAAAACTAGATATTCTTACAAACCAAAATAAAACAAAAGAACAGCCAATTCTCACATAGAATAGTAACTAATAAAGATAATTAAGCGTATAAACTGAATTTCAAAATAGGTAGTGGCACAAATTCCCCCCTTATATTGTCGAAATCTTATTCAAGGTGACACACCCAGGTTATTTTGCACTACTCGACCACTGCGTATTCTTTAAAAGATAACCTATATAACACTTAATTACGTGTGAACTTTGAAACGGTCATTATTAAAACACTTTAGGCAAGCCAGGACAAAGTCTGCGGTAAAACGAAAATTTTGCAAAATCTCACCAACTTAATAACTTGACGGAACAGAAATGGAGGGTATTGCATACACAAACCATACATTTCATTCTATTCGCCTCTAATATCGGTATTCTTGAACAAGAGTTCGGGGCGGTAGGTGAATCGATGTGCCGATATGGTGCGAATATACACGATCAACACGTAGTGGCACGATCACGCCCCGGCTGGCACAAAGTCACCCCATTTTACGTAAGTGAAAAAACAATTAGTGGAAGATTCATGGTTGCTTGTGGCGCATATTGTAAAAATACTTTAAGCTCTGACGCGTTTCCGGTTTCACCGGAAATGCACGTAACTTAATTTTTTTAAATGACTCACCCAATATATTTTCAGATTTTCTTTAAATTGCCTATTCAACTGTTTTCTCTTTTTCAAAATTGAGCCAATAGTTTTTGAGTAATTATTTCTTTTGCAAAATATTTGACCAAAACACGTGTTCAGAAAAAAATCATTTTCTCATTGTTTTTAAAAGTAGAAACATTAGCTTTGGTGGAGTTTGTAGCCAAGAAAATTCTGCATCATTTGGTATAAGTTGCACTCGACAATACATCAAAAAACTACTTTCTGAAATTTTCGCAAACCAAAAACTTATTTTTTTTTAAATGAACCAACCAGTATTTTATTGGGGCGTTTTGTTCCTTTTTTAATCTCTTTCATTTTTGTTAACAATGTCCTATACCTACGTTTTGTAATTCCTGAGATAATCACTATAGGAGCAATTAGCGATCAATTAAAGAACTACGAGCGCTGTTGTTCTATGCACCAAAATATTAGTTCAACTAATGGAAGGCAGGAATGGGGCCCGGCTTCCTTAGGCAACTGCCAAACAAAGTAAATGTTAAATCCAACTGTCCCAAAAGTAATAATTTTACACTGTTGGTAAACAACCAAATAAAATAAAGGTTATGTTTACTGACATATTTGAAGATGTCTTCAAAAAGTTTTGAAAATCCGTCCGTAGAAAGCGAAGATATTCTCCTCCATTAACATTTTCGTCAAAGAAATAAGGTCGAATTATGTAACTACCCACTATTCCTCCCCACACATTTAATGACCACCTATTTTGAAAGTTTGCAGGTGTGATAAAGTAAGGGTTTTTATGTGTTATAATAACGAAAATTGTGACGATAAACGTATTCACTTAATAGAAGGTGGCTTCGTCGGTAAACAACAAAAAATGGAGAAAGCCAGGATAATTTATTTGCTGCCCATTGACAAAAATTTCTTTCATCTAACCTTGTGTATGAATATGCTACGGATGAATTACATATTTCCTAATTATTCTGGATTCTCAAATTTGACTTACATCTAACTCACGACTAATTTTCGTAGTATGTACTAGTACGGGGGTGTTCGACTACACTCGTAAGTACCATAAACGTCTTATCCTCACCAGTTATTGATTTTTCCGCTCCCTTTTTCATATTCAGTACGTTCTGTTCACTAAAACCATTCCTTTATACTTTGGAAGGTTTCTAGCTTCGGTTGACTTCTACCAGGGATCGCTGTGCAAAAAGTCTGGATGCCAGCAAAGAGTTTCTTTCAGATTGACCAAAAACGTCAATCATATCTATTAACTCTTCATAAGAATAATTCATTTGGATGATAACTAATAGCGATGCTGTTATAAATTTGACATAAATGTTTGCCAACTTTCTTTAACAGTTGACTCAGGCAGTCGGCCGCATTCCAGCCTTTATTCGACGAATATTTGGGTGCATAGAACAGCGCTCGTAGTTCTTTATTTGACCGCTAATTGCTCCTATAGTGATTACCTCGGAAATTACAAAAGATAAGTATAGGACATTGTAACAAAAACGAAAGAGAATAAAAGAGGGAACAAAGTGCCACAATAAAATACCGGATGTTCCATTAAAAAAAAAATTTTTTTTGTTATATGAAAATTTCAGGAAGTAAGCTTTGCTACAAGCACCACCAAAGTTAATGATTTTAGTTCTAAAAACAATGAAAAAATGTTTTTTTTCTGAACACGTGTTTTCGTCAAAAATTTCCAAAAAAAAAACTCAAAAGCTATTGGTTTAATTTTAAAAAAGAAAAAATATATAAATAGACAATTTAAATCCAAAAATATATAGTCATTTAAAAAGATAAATTTCATGCTCTTCCGGTGAAACCGGAAGAGCATCAGAACTTAAAGCATTTTTAGAATATGTGCCCCATGCAACCATGAATCTTCCCCTAATTGTTTTTTCTTTTATTTAATACACAAAAGAGCAATCAAAGAAGCGGCTACTAATGACTCACCCTGTACATGTATAAATTGATAATGTACATAAGAAACAGTGATATCAAGAAAAACAAAGACTATCATTCCTACAATACTAGGGGCAATGAGTTTCTGGGACCGGCTTTTCAGCGACTTTGCGTATCTAAACATAGAATAGATTACGTAGGACCTCTGTGTTTTAATAAACTGCCAACGGATATAGAAAATGGAATTAACGTTAATGTTTTTCAATGTTCTCAGTTCTTCGTGAATAATCCTTTCTACTCTCTTTTACAATTTATAGATATGATGGTTTATGTAATGTTATGTATGACTTGCCTAATAATATTTATATATTATTCATGTACCTACATTCGAAAGGTTAAATAACTATATTATTGTTATTATTATTAGAAGGTGGTCTGAAAATTATTCTTACATCTTAAATAATAAGCGTTTTCTCTTACACCGATTTCTATGATTTGAGCTCAATTCGTAGTGAGGTTTGTGCTCGCCAATACCTTGACCGAATTATCAAAACCTTAGAATTCCAAATACGGACATAAAATGTCTTACTGCTTCGTGTACCCAGCCATAGTATAACTAAAACGTATTGCAAATACACTAAGAACAACATAAGTATTCTACATAGTCCTACATTTGATTTTAGAAATTCATTTCGCGTTACTTAACGCGACATAATTTATCATGTAATTAATTTGCAATTGCGGAGATACTAAAAATAAATATTTAGTAACACTTATATTTATATATGGTGATGTATTGGATTTCTATGTCCTAATGATCTGAAATGGCAGGTGATTTATTTTTAAGAGTTTATGTAATTGTCTATAAAGGTTTGGTATTTACGTTAGAATAATTGCCGACGATGGTTTGAGCAGCGCCACTCCTGTGCTCTCGCAAAATCACTTGCTTCTAAGGTACCTACTTGATTTTGTTTTGTTAACCTTTAGACTCTCACATATAAAAATTACTCGAAGAAGAGGAATTTATACAGTGAATAGTGAAATTGCACTTTAAAACAATACTTAACCGTAAGTGTGTGTTTAAGAATGTTTTAAAAAGAATCAAAATTATAGGTGGTAAGTGTTGAGAGAAAATTAAAGAACTCGTCGTAATAATGGATAAGTATTAAACATATATTCGAAAGGCACATAGACAATACAGTCTCAAAAGGCTTTCAAACGTATTGGGATTTCTCATTTTATCCGCAGAAAATTTCAAATCAGCAGAACTGCTATAAAGAACATATCTTCTATGAAATTAGCGCCCTGTTTTTGCCGTTTATTGCAGATTTTAATGTTCTGCTATTTACGGCTATTATATATCTGACATCTTCTCGTGACCTTGTATTTAACCCTAAAGCAATTCGTTTTACTATACCTCTCAGGATAAAAAAATTTAATATGAAAAAATAAGTACGTGATATTCAACATATTTTATAATAAGTCTTACACTTTTGATTTGATATATTATGCCTGTACGTTTAAGTACGTCACAAATATTAGTGATCAAGCAGATCCAAACTAACCGATAAATTAACCACCTAAACAGCTTCAACGATTGCTACACTTATCATAACGACAAATAGTTTTATATATGTACAAAATGTTAGAGCTACAAACTACAAAAGTGGGAACAACAGTTAATGTAATGAACATCTCCAAAACAGTAAGTAAGATAATAATAATAATAACAAGAAAATGGGTGTGCTTAAAACCACACAGCAGAAATGTAAACTTCATCAAGGCGAGGTTAATAATACTAAATACAACCTTTTTTTTTTCGTTCTATATTACACTTAAATAATCGTCCGCGAAGTTACCAATTCGCGAACGCAACACAGTTCGCGAAATACAATTTAGCGGCCGTTGCTATGGCAGCGGCCGTTATAGTAAATACACATTTTGACACATGTTTAATCACACATTCTACGACTTATTTTGATAACTATCAAGTATTTGTAGTTTATTATATTCGTCTCATTTCCATGGTAACGCATGTAAAGCAAGTAAACCACTTTAATTTAGCACCTTTAGAACTAAATTAAATTAAATTGTCTCAATTTAAATTAAATCGATTGAAAAATTTAACGGTTGCCCAAAAAATTGTGTGTATATCTTGTCCGCGAAAAACTTTAACGTACTCGAGATTATCTTGCCTCGGCCGCAACAATTATTAAGGAAATTTTCGGACGCATGTATATATATATAAATAGACGATATAAATACTGGCTTTCGACTCCCGCCCTTGGTCTAATGGTTAAGTGCTGGCCTCTCACCCAGGCGGCTCCGGTTCACATCTGCTCTGGGACATGAATTTATTTATTCATTTAAATTTCAATTTAATTGAAATTAAATACCTCTATATGATATATTTATTTATCTTGTTCCCTTAGCCGACTTTACACGAAGAGCATTACATATCCGAGCGTTGCAGGTCAGTCTTGTTCACTGCCTACAATCAGCGCAACGCGCCTAAAGAAGTTTACACTTCAATAATAATAATAATAATAATAATAATAATAAATAACTTAATTGCAGAATACAAAGAAATAAACTATAATGAAGCAAAATGAAATAAAATGACGTTACATTAAAGGTTATATTAAACATGAAACATAATTTTGCAAACTGATTGGCGAATACAGTGCTGAATTAATTTTCCTAACTCAAACAAACTAATTAAACAAAAGTGCCTAAACTAAAACTTTCGACTACAGTAAGGAGTCATAATTATGTGAGCCACATTCAGCAGTGTGGCTTATATCAGGTAGGTGAACGACCTTTGATAGTGCTGTTATATGCGTAGGAGGAGATATTAATCCGCAAAACCTTGTGTGAAGATTATGAACATCTGACCTAAATCTTATTTTATGATAAAGATATTGCGGCGCCCTGTAGAGCATTATCTTGTGGGTGAGGCAGAAAGTCAGATATTCTCTGTGGTTATACACCTTCAACCAGCCCGCATCATTCAGCCTATAGGAAATCTGATCATATTTTCTCACATTGTAGATATAGTGGGAGCAAGCATTCAGTACTCTCTGAATACGAAGTGAGGTTATCTTCTCGAAGGCATCATGGTATACCAAACAACAGTAATTGAAATGTGATCAAATGTGTCGCTTAGATTCTTTTGAATCTTGCTGATTCAAGATGTATTTATATGGGTAGAGCTCTGTTAGATTTATTTATGCATTTTTAATATACTTAGTAATTTGGTCTCGATAGCTTAAAGTGTAATACACAGTAACACCCAAGCTTTTAACCTCCTCGATGATAGCTAATGTATCATTAATAGGGAGCGGACACGAAAGGTTGATGACGCACTATTGAAATATTGTATTTTTAAAGAGGTATTAATTTTATTTATATAATTGGATAACAAGTGGCTGGTGATCTATAAAATACAAAATACCTTATTATTTGTTCATTTTGTAGTTCAAGTCGAGTAAAAGAGTATTAATATTTACTAACAACACTTTCTCATAGTTCTCTTCTGTAAGGTTTGTTCTCTTTGAATGAAGTATATCCTTGTAGATAGAAATCGTCCTTTCTACATCGCAACTGATTATAGGTGTGTAAAGGAAATATTCTATTATTTCAGCGTATTTAGCAGTTAGATTTTGTGTCATTGTCCCCATACACAATTGCCGCAATGTTATTAAATCTGGATTTCTATTAAAAACTGCGTCTAACTTTTGCCAAAGGCCACATCCGAAGTCACTTGAAATACTTTTGAAATTATTAATAGCCACATCTAATGTGGTTAATCCATTTTTTAATTTGAGATTTCGATTTTCAAAATATGTGATTAGTTTAGGCAAATTTCCAAAGTGTTCCTGAAGGAATAACAACTGATTTTTTAAATTTGGGTTTTGTGTTAGTTCCTTACATTCAGAAATACTTCTAGCATCGTCATTTAAACATGTAACGAAATTTTGTAAAATATCGAAATTCTCTGCTTAAAAACTAGTAGCTTCCAACCATGTTCCCCATCTAGTTATTACTGACGAGAGAGGCAGTGACAAAGATGGAAGTTTTTCCCTGTAAAGAGCTACTCTCGATGGTGCTTTTCTGGAAACATTTTTAAAAGCGGATACAAGTCTATCAATTTCCGGGGTGTTCTGATATATTCACAGATTCTATGGAGAGCATGTGCTACACAAGTAATATGCAGCAAATAAGGATATGTTTCCATTAATAGTCTGCCTGTTTTTAACATATATGCGGCACTGTCACTAACAAATAAAAGTATTTTTTCCCTGTACCTGTCGTCCGAATGAAGCATTTTGTGCAAATTCTCGTCAATATATAGTTTCGTCGGCACTTATCCGTAGGTATATACTGCTTTGAAAGATGTCTTCTAATGTATTGTACTGTTTTCGTAAAGCACTTAACATATTTGCATAAGGTGGATTAATCAGGAACATTTCGACCAGTATATATTTGAAGAAATGTTTTGAAAGTAGGATTGTCAAATTTTTTAATGGGATATTAGCCGCCATTAAAGCTTCACAGAGTTCTTCGTTAAAATTGTCAGCATTCAACGTGTCCAATTTCTGTGTATGTTTTGACATACAATCATGAGCATGACCCTTAACCCAACTTGTACCGTTTTACGATGCCATTCTCGACGTTCTTCCATATCACAGTAACATAAACAATATTCTAGATCTAAATAAATGATAACTAAAAATGTATGCGTATGTTACTGAAACTTAACAAAATCTAATGCGCACTTACGTCGAGATAATTGGGATAAATAAATATAATAAATTTTAAAAACCCCTCACGATTCTACCTACGCCGATGAAGAAACGAATTTTATGAGGAAAGACGACTTTTTTTGCTCGCATTCTAGGGAGTAAGCAGATGTTTCAGTTCACCAAATGAATAGTCCTATTCAGTGTGTTATTTCTTTGCTCCGTCGTAATTTAAACCTGGCATGTTCGCTGTCTAATCATTAAATTCAATTTTTAGGGCACTACTCAAGTTGCTACATATCCTTTGACCGAAGCACAGTAACCTGGGACTTTTTCGGTTTAATGTGGAGACAATGATTTGAGGAGGCAGCAAAAAGGCATTGAAGATGAGTGACTAAGAGCAGATTAGATTTGCATTCAAATTGGCAGACCAGAAGTAGCCGTCAACACAGATTTACGAAGAATATAAACATATTTAGAATTTAACAACCTTCGTAGACGAAAATTTTCAAAATCAGGACTGAAAATTACGCTTTTACTCGCAAATATCTGGCAAATTATGCATTTCACTCAGATTTATCAAGAGGCTTAAAGCATTTTAAACTTAACTTGGAAAAACTTTTGTAAAACAAAAATTGACGGCACACGCCTATAAAAAAAAAACAGGTGTGCTGGAGTTGACGGTAAGTAATGTCATATTTGAGAATTAAGTATTATTGAAACATTTGTTATGTGTGACTTATCTGAATAAATGTTAGAATTATTATATAAACAGCTAATTCGTAGAGAGCACAATTTTCATACATTGACCTCGGTGAAAGTTTCAATAAAAACTTGGAATATTTATATGTGGTTACCGTTATTCCATCTTATCTATGCTAATCCCAAAAAACAATTCGAAAAACTAGATACATAGGATATGTCAAATTATTTTCTAAATTGATTTTTATACTTAACTTTTTTACGATTTGCGTCGTGCTTTGCTAGATTCTAAATATACATGTACTTTTATACAACTAAACTTGATGTGCTCGAAAGATATTTCAACCTTATCGTTTTTGTCGTGTTTTTTGTTGTTGATATAATTAATGTATCTATATAATGCTTCCATAAGTAGCGCAGCACTTTCAATAAAAAAATCTTTATTAGAAAATGCTTTTTCTTTACTCAGCAAAAATATTTCATAGGTGATAATATTTGCATAACATAGGTATTCAAGTATATATAGTTAAATATGTATGTGACGATAACTATTTTTGCTAACACAGTTATAAAACAGATATTGAAGTATCGCCAAATTAAACAACAGATAAAGAAAGAAATAAAAATATACAATTGATACTATTTGATCCTAAGGATTTATTTTAGAATATTTGTTTAAATGCGTTCAGACTCACCTCCATATGTTTTCTATATGTTTTTCTCAACTTGCTCTTAACAATGAATAAAGTATGTGATACGATTATGCGATCCCAATATTTAGATATTTATTAATAGTATTTATTTGTTTATTTTTTTATTATCAAGAATTTGCTAATGTCAGCTATAGTTTGTTTTGTCATACTGTCTTTAGAAGCCTGGTATCTAATAGTAAAACATATTTTCTGTTAAAGTTGCTTGCTGAACACATTCTTTTCTGATGCTTTTTCGCACAAAAATATTAAATAAGTTTCATTAAACACCTTGAGTGAAGCACAAGAATTAAAGAGGCTCGTGCAGGATCTAGTAAATATGTAATATATAAACATTCAAGGTTTAGCAGTTCATCTTAATATAAATTAGTATTTTCAGGTATTTCACCTGAAAATGTACACATTTTGTCATGTTTAAAATGAATAAAAAGATATTTATTTTGTCATTTGGGGCGAGTATTGACATGGATTTATTCAAGCAGTTTTCAAGAACATTATTCCCAAAATTTTCTAATTCAATATTCTTGTTTCTGTTTACAATATTATTCAAATTTAACAGAAATGTTTTTTGAAATAAAAATACTTTATTTGTAATATAACGGAATTTAATATTGTCCTCTTTACAGCTAATGTAATGTAATTCCTTTTGTGATAAATATCTTCTAGATTGTGTTGCGTCAAAGTATTTTCTAAACAATGTTATTCATTTTATTTATGGCCGTTCTTTTTATACACATATTTGTTTAAAGATAACTAAAATTTATTGAATTATAACTTGTAATCAACTATGCAAATGATTAATGCTACAAGTAATGTATGCACATGAATGATAATTTGTAACAATAACATTTTTGACCTATATTTTAAAACAGAATACGTTGATAATGTGATTTATAAGAAAACATCAAAATATATTGACTAAAATAATTGTCATTAGTATTACTGAAGAAGTACATAATTCAGTAAAATACAGAGTCAGCCAGTCTTTCTTTATTATCAAACTTACTATTAGATTAAAATGTGTGCATGGCTAGGATTTAGTTTAGATTCGTATTTGTTGGGGAACAACATTATTCAGCTCACCAAAAAGTACAAGTCTAAATGGATAAACTTGCTACTTTCCTTAAGAAAACCTTCTTATTATTTCGTAATTAAACTCCAACATTGATCTTTTGATTTACTATAGTAACTAACATGTCTATTTTTTTATCTATTTTTGATATTCAATCACTAAGTTTATAAATTACAAAGAAACATTTTCATATTTCGTCTAACATTCACAAACTTTTATTATATAGTATAATTATAATAATATTCTAAAACCTTTCTTTAACTAGATATCACATTTCAACACTTATATCAAATTGTATGCCTTTAATACACTATTTAATATTCTATTCAATCTAAATCTACCCTAAAACTATCACTATTTTTGTAACATTAAAATTGTTTTCTTTATATAAAGCTTGATTTTCAAAATATATTATACCAATAAGTTTCTAAATTACAGAGAAATATTTTCAAATGTCGTGTAACCTTCACAAATCTATTCTAAAACTGTCACTATTAGAGTAACATTAAAATTGTCCTGTCAAATTAATGCTTTGACATTTACTTAAATATTGTTTATTTTCAGTATATAAAGCTTGATTTTCAAAATATATTCAATCATTAAATTTCTAAATTACAAAAAAACAAAAAAACATTTTCAAATCTCATCTAACCTTCATAAACTTTTATTATATAATATAATTATAATAATATTCTAAAACTTTTTTTAATTATATCTCAAATTTCAACCTTAAATCAAATTGTATACCTTTAATACACTATTTAATATCTGACAATTCTATTCAATCTAAATCTATTGTAAAACTGTCACTATTATTGTAACATTAAAATGGTTCTGTCTAATTAATACTTTGACATTTACTTAAATATTGTTTATTTTCAGTATATAAAGCTTGATTTTCAAAATATATTCAATCATCAAGTTTCTAAATTACAAAAAAACATTTTCAAATCTCATCTAACCTTCACAAACTTTTATTATATAATATAATTATAATAATATTCTAAAACCTTTTTATAATTATATCTCACATTTCAGAGCTTATATCATATT
Source organism: Amphimallon solstitiale (assembly GCA_963170755.1). Taxonomy (NCBI): domain Eukaryota; kingdom Metazoa; phylum Arthropoda; class Insecta; order Coleoptera; family Scarabaeidae; genus Amphimallon; species Amphimallon solstitiale. The sequence continues at coordinate 174,524,072 of OY720676.1, forward strand.
GTATGCGTTTAATACACTATTTAATATCTAGCAATTCGATTCAATCTAAATATATTCTTTTATTGTATAATATAATTATAAAAATATTCTAAAAAAATTTTTTAACTATATCTCAAATTTCGACACTTATATCAAAATGTATGCCTTTAATACGCTATTTAATATTTGACAATTCTATTCAATCTAAATCTATTGTAAAACTGTCACTATTATTGTAACATTAAAATTGTTCTGTCAAATTACTACTTGGACATTCACTTAAATATTGTCTATTTTCTTTATATAAAACTTGATTTTTAAACTATATTCAATCAATAAGTTTCTAATTACAAAGAAATATTATCAAATCACGTCTAACCTTCACAGACTTTGATTATATAATATAATTACAATAATATTCTCAAACCTTTTTTTTAACTATATCTCACATTTCAGAACTTATATCATATTGTATGCGTTTAATACACTATTTAATATCTGGCAATTCTATTCAATCTAAATCTATTCTAAAACTGTCACTATTATTGTAACATTAAAATTGTGCTGTCCAATTAATACTTTGACATTCACTTAAATTTTATCTATTTTCTTTTATATAAAGCTTGATTTTCAAAATATACCTTCGCCGATATGACCTGCGAGCACATTTCTAAAAATGCATATAAGCCTATAAGATGATTCCAAATCTATTTAGTAACAGAAATGTTTATGTATTTTAAATCACGCAAACCTTATAGTTTTATATTAGTTGGACATTTGGTATTTAATAATAAAATCCAAGGAAAGTGGATTACTTTTAGCATTCTAGCATAATTCTTAACTTAAAATTAAAACTAAATGTCTGTAATTTTGTTGTAAGAGTAAAATAAAACTCAACAAACTCCATATTGCGAATGCTTTATGTAATACACATCTATACCGATATAAAAAAATAAAATAAAAAACGAAAGGAATCTCAAGATATTCTAAATTATCGTTAATTAAAGCCGTTGTATTTGTGTTGTTAAAGAAGGGAATCTCAAACGAGTTCTTTTACATGCAAAGAATTAATCAAAACATAAATATACCTCTCGCTAATTTTATAATAACCCGGCATTTATTTTCGATTTAGTTATCCAAACATTATATTATTAACAGCAGAGTTGTGTTATTTACCATGATTTATCTAAAATATAATATCGGTAGTATTTACATGCAAATCTATGTTTAAAAAAAATGATAACCATATTATTTTCGAACATATAATTATCTCCCATAACAGCCATGTAATTTCATTCGTATTTAACAACTGTGTAGTGTATATTTAATACATGGATATACAATAAAGTATTGCGTCTCGTTATGTGAATATAACATTATGTATAAATGTTATTTACTATAGACCCACACAAAAAATCTATATATTAATATATAAAAATCCGAAATATTTACATTAAATATAAGCGGTGTTTTCTAGTCCATTGAAAGCGAATCACCGTAATATCTTATTAATTAAAGGTACGAAATGCTTTCGTGTTTGTTGGGGAAATGTCAGAGGTACAGATGATTTCTAAATATAGATTCGTTCTGTATATTATATTAAATGCATTATCCATACTTTATTGACAATATGTGAGACATAAACTGGTTTAAATATGGTCGAATTATATAATAATTATTACTAATTCAAATGTACAACATATGTTTCATTTTTAAGAATCGTCATAAATGTAGATCTGTCAAGCAACTCACCGGAATCTGGAAAAATCCGGTAGAAAAGAATCCGGGTATAAGTAAAACAGAATAGGGCAACACGAACACACACGCGGATCGAAAAACGATCGATCTCGAAAATCTCGCGCGGTCAAAAGCACAGCAAACTTAGAGAGAGATCGTAACAAGGTACCTTCGCAGGTGAGGCTTGCGTGAAAACTGATCAAGGTAGCTAGTTGTTGAGCTCTCAAACTATCCGCGGCGGCCTACTTGATGATGAAGGTAAAGTGAACATGTCACTTGAGATTTGCTCGGCTTCTCGGATTTACTCGTCTTTGTGTACAACTTCGTGTGTTTTGTGGATGTATTCATCTGACTGATGCTTGCTTGTAAAAAACACAATTATTGGAAAAATTACGATGTAATGTTTATGCGATGTTACCCAATTATGTACTTTCGGTTTTTAAACGAAACGTTTATTTGATTACCGGTAATTATGCTATGAGTAATTCGATAAAAAAAAATATGCAGAAATTGTTTCTGAATTCGCGATTAGTTAGAATAGGACAATTTTATTGTGGCATTAGTAGAATCGTTTAACAATGATTAATTGTGAACACAGTTGAGCAGATGTGTTCCTCGTATATACTGACATGGTTTGTTTAACCATAACATATAATACAATATATTTATTCTGTTTCGTGTTCTAATATAATTGGCCCCACGTTGGGCGCCAATTGTATTAATATTTGGGCTGGGATATAAATATAATATCACCTAAATCCTATGTTGGGCCAGCCAAATTAACTTGTAATACGGCTCTGTAATAATTGTAAAAAAACCTTTATTCTATTTCTATAAACTTCGGCTTAGCTCACTCAATTTAAATATCAATCATTTTACTTCTTTTGGTACAGTTTATTACACTGTTAGTACCATACTTAACGTACGACTTTATTGAAATGTTGGGTTCGTTAGAAAATCAATGTCAATGATTCTAACCTAATTTTTAAAGAATCTATTACAATACTTTTTTACCATAAAAAAATCTTACATATGACTTCTTGATATCTCTAGGCGTGTGTTTTGGTCCGTTCCTCTGGGATCTATATTAAATTTAATTATCTGACATAAACATGTAAGTATTGCTATTTCTTTATCATTTATATCTGTCAAATAGACATTTTGGTATGTATCCTTTCTTTTACAGAATGTTTTTTAACCTCAACAAAAATTCCTGTTCTATCTACGAATACAATTTCACAACTCTATCAATGAAGAAAAACGATAATAAATTGATAAGTTATGTGTATATTGATATATAAGCAATATCCAGAGTACAAATTAGTTTACTCAAAAAACAACTACAAAGAATGTGCTCAATAAAAATTGTTTAATTGCATTAAAAAGTACTATTCATTTAGGGAAAATGACATAACCAAATATTAGTATTTGAAGGTGAGTAATGCTTATATTCTGACCATTTGTTTTAGCATCAATAAATAATGTGTTTTCCAGTATTTAAATATTCACAATATTTACTATATTAACCTTGATAGATATTATTTTTGACATTTACTCTTAATAAAATTTCTTCGATATAAATTTCAACATAACCTAACTTAACCTGTAGGCAAACTAATATCTTAATAATATAGCTAAATTATTTTTGTATTTGAAATACACGTATCAATTTATTATCGTTTTTTTCTTAATTGATAGAGTTGTGAAATTATATTCATAGATAGAATATGAGTTTTTGAGGTTAAAAACAGTCTGTAAAAGAAAAGATACATATCTAAATGTCTATTTGACAGATATAAATGATAAAGAAATAACAATACTTACATGTTTATGTGAGATAATTAAATTTAATATAGATCTAAAGTATGCGTTTATTTTCTTCTTCCTTTATTGTATTTACTTTACTTCTTTCTGTTTCTTTTACTTTCTTATAAGTAGTATAAGAAGTATTGTGATGATGAAGATTTTCGACTTCGAGATTTTTGCAGATGTCCATGGTTTGAAGTCCACTGATACTCAAAAGAGGTTTAACAGAAAATTCTCCCCCCCCCCTCTCTCTCTCTCTCTCTCTCTCTCTCTCTCTCTCAGTCAGTGTGTGTGTGAGCATGATAGTGGTCAAAGGACTAAAGCTATAAATTCCAAATTGTATATTTACGAGTATATTATTCTCCCTCTTGAAATCTGATTAGATTTTCAGTAAAATCGGCAAACCGGAAGTAGTGGTTTACTTCAGTGAAGATATCGAATTTTACCAATATTTCAACTATCTACAAAGTTTAAACAAATTTATATAGAATTCAAATGTGTACAAAAGTCAATTTGACAAAATTTTTATCAAAAGTTTTTGGAAATTTCTACTGATTTTCGATAAGAGTAAAAGACCTACTTCCGGGTACTCTTATCGAAAATCAGTTTTTTTGCAAATATCTCGCAAGTCATAAGCAGATACATTATGAGTATAAAAGTATTTTTTGTAATCATATAGCATCATATACAATTTTTTGTGTGAAAATCTATTTTAAGCACTCGTGCGGGAAGTAAATTGTTACACTTACCGTATCATGATTACTTTAATGACATTTTAAAATCATAAATGCCTAATCCTAATAATCCGCTGGCCAGTTCATTGTTTTGCTATAAAAATAATAAAAGCCAATGTAATATTTTAAAGGTATGTAATTAAATGTCAGAACAGCAGCCAATATTAAATTTTTTGAATTTGACAAAATCTAAATTAAATGTGGCTTCAAATAATCACTACTGCCAACTTTTACAAATTTTACAATGTTGAATTAATACAAACAGATTTGTAGTGTGTCGTACATAATAACGTATTTAACGGTAGGTATTATTAATGTACAAAAAATATTGTACAAACTTCGTGCATGAAACATTTCGCAAATTCGTTTCCATAAACTTGCTGCTCATTCGCGAAATATGTTTTTTGTACTCACCGCCTGTAAAGTGACATTTGGCGCATGTGTAGCTCGACTGGGAAATACGTTTTCCCGGTTGAGGCGATTGTAAAAATTGAAAAAAACACTGGCACTTTGGGACATTTAGAAAAAAATCTAACTTGGTAGTAATAAAATTTAGTCTATAAAATACTACTTCCCTCCACTATTCTTCACTAAAAGTTGGGGAAATAGGAGTAATAATTAAAAATTCTTCAAAAAAAATTGTAACGCCATCTATTTGACGATATTTTAAGCGACATCTTAAGCAAGATTCAAGCGCCATCTATTGGAACCATATCGACATTCATATTGGCAGTTTGGAATTGTTTGTATTTAAACCAAAAAACGCAATAAATGTATACTATAAATTTATAAATATAAGAATAAATACCTCATGTTTGCCATGTGTAAGAATATAATAACTTAATTTTAGGGAAAGGTGAGTAATAGTTACATACCTACATGAAATGCTTATATTAATTAGGTAATGTATCTTAGGTTAGGTATGATACCAATGACATTAATCAATAATATTTTTTTAATTTAATGTTCGCACAGAAGAATTGAACAAACCACTTGCGTGAAGACATCTTCCACGCATTCGCGCAATTAAAAGCACTCGCTTCTTTCAGTAGGTCCTGCTTTTAAAATGCGCTCATGTGGGAACATAGCTTTCCCGCATTTGGTTCGTAAATATCTATAAAGCTTGACTTTCGATTCCTTTTGTATAAAAAAATTCGGACCAAAAATAACACTTTAACTCTTATACAATAGCAATTTTTTGCAAATATTTCGTAAATTATGAATCCTCTATACATTTGTCAAAAGTACAAAAGTATTTAGAGCTACATTTGGAATATTTTTTGTATAAAAGAAATTTCAAAATTCGGACCAGAAGTAACACTTTTACTCTTAACGGGTAGCACTTTTTTGCAAATATCTCGCAGTGTTCTATGAAGAGAAAGAAATACTTAGAATAAAATTTTGAATAATTTTTGTATAGATGCTCTTACAGGTTTATTTTTTTAAGAAGATAAAAGTATTTAAAATTTAGAACAAATTTTGTATAATTTGAAACGCATATAAGTATAAGAAAATCGTGTGGTGGTCACACCCACTTTTTTAATTTTAATTTTCTTTCGTATTCTATAATAAAATAGGGAATCCTTCGTGGAAAAAAAAGAAGATGGAGGAAAGAGAGTTTGGATTAAACAATTGTTCAACATCAAGAAAACAATAAAAATTGAAATTGACGTTGTAAGTAAACAAAAATTCAGATTAGTTAACGAGAAACACGTCTTAATTGATTTATTTGATTCTAAGAAAAAAATAATGAAATTCGGATAATAATCGGGAAGTTTTACCTTCAGATGTTCTTCCTGAATTTATTCAAATTTTTTTATCACTTTCACAGCCTCTCATATTCAGACCTACTGCTACTTGAGCAGTTGACGGTCGGTTCACTGATTATTGTACGAGATTAACTATCGATATCAAAATCAGTCGACTTACTATGACTTTTTCATTTGCGTGTTGTAAAAGTTCCTCCAGAACTAAATCAAATCGGCATTAAATAAAAGGATTACCATTCGTCATATAGGAAACAACTAATAATTGCAATTGAAAAAAAAATACTTTGTGAGATCACTCCGTATATGCCATTCGACAACAATTGCAAAGATATCCATCTGTTTTGTTTGCTGCGGGGTTCCCAGTATGTTATTATTAATAACACAAACGGAGCAAGGTATATAATTCCATTTTACTCCATACACAAAATACTTCAATAAATTTATATTATGAATGCAATTTCAAACTAAATAAAACAAACTAGAGGACTTAACATGAATATTCTAACTTTAAATACATTTACTTTCTTTTACTTAAAATGTAAATCTACGAATACCATTTCCTGGGACGTGTGGGTGAAAGAGTTGGCGCTTATAGCACCTTAACCTTTATATTTCGAAGTAATATTTCGTATTTTCACATATGTATTTTCACATAGTCAACAAAAAGTGAAACTACATTCTTCGCCAAATATTAAGTTTGTAATTTGTACATATATATTTGTATACCAAGAATTATGATTACTAACATTTTTACGTCAATCATTCTTAGTAAAACATATCATCTCAAAACTTTGCTACCACATATATGCCCGTATTTAGTTAACCATTGACGTGAGAGCTCATAAGCAAATAAAATAATAAATACTCCCCCAGTACTACAGAAGATAATTTGCACAGATTCAATATAGTCATGAGAAAATTTAACATCAATGGAAAAGCCAGGCCAATACATATCTATCGTATATTGTTATTATTTGTTATAAACGTATAGTAATCCTGTAAAAGCATTAAAGATCTGAACAGCTTCTGTTTTGTTTGAGAAATATAAACTATTTAGTGTATTTGAGGGAAATATTACACTTACTCCACCTCTAAAACTCAAGGCAAAATTTAAGATAATTTAGAAAAATATGAAACAACCCGTGGAATAACGCTTAAAATTTCGATTTCCGAGAAAAGTGGGGGCCAACCGCAAAATTCTTTCTTGTCATGCAGAAAAAACCTGAAACAATCTATAACAAAAAAGGTGGGTTATATAGCAGATAACGTAATTATTTTCAATTCTTTTGAACCATCTTGGTCTATTTTTAGATACATTAGAAAAATGATGAAATACAATTTTCAAACTGGATGCATTACATAAATACTACTGAGAATATTTCCAAGTAAAATCTACTTGTATTTCAATACGAAGGTAATTTATACGAGGCGTATTTTTATGTTATTCGTTATTATAACACATAAAAACCCTCACTTTATCACACCTGCAAACTTTCAAAATCGTTGGTCATTAATAGGCCGCGGACATGACCGAGTTAAACTACGACGAAGTTACAACGGAGCAAAGAAATAATGTAAAGAACACACATTTACTGAATAGCATTATTCACGGATTATTCATATGGTGAACTGCAACATCTGTTATTGACTCACATGTTGACGGAAAAACAACACAAAAAAGTCCACTTAAGTCGTAAATATCCTATTTTCATCGGCGGAGATATAGGAATGTCAGAGGTTTTTTAAATTTATTGTATTTACCTTATATTTCGCATGATAAATAGAGTTATATATGTGTATACCTATTCATACTTACATTAGTTTCGTTTTTTCATTGTTTTGACTGTTAATTACGTACTTCGTAATTTATGTAATAGTTCCTGTTTAATCCCGTTTCATTGAATCTACTTCTCCCTAGACGTAAGTGTGCAATGGATTTCGTTCAGTTTCAATAATATACGCATACATTTTTAGTTATCATTTATTTAGATTTAGAACATTGTTTATGTTACTATGATACGGAAGAACGACGAGAAATACATTGTGAAACAATGACGAGTTGGATTGAGGGTCATACTGATTGTATGTCCATTGTCAGTGTTTCCGATATTTATTGCAAAGTCTGTAAAATATCTTTACAGAATGCCCAAAAATTGCATATGTAATAGCATCTATAGTTATAAATACAATTGGTGGGGAAACAATTGCTAAAACCATTGACGAGAAACAACATGCTTCATTCGGACGACAGGTACAGGAATTTTTTTTTTAATTTGTTAGTGACAGTGCCGTATATATGTTAAAAACAGGCAGACTATTAAAGGAAACATATCCTTATATGCTGCATATTACTTGTGTAGCACATGCTCTCCACAGAATCTGTGCATATATCAGAGTCTCCTATCCGGAAGTTGATAGACTTGTATGCGCTTTTAAAAAAAGTTTTCCGAAAAACACCATCGAGAGTGGCCCTTTACAGGGAAAAACTTCCATCTTTGTCACTGCCACCCTCGCCAATAATAACTAGATGGGGAACATGGCTGGAAGCTACTAGTTTTTATGCAGAGAATTTCGATACATGTTTAAATGACGACCCTCGAAGTAGTTCTGAGTGCAAGGAACTAACACAAATACCAAATTTAAAAAATAAGTTGTTATTCCTTCAGGAACACTTTGGAAATTTGCCTAAACTAATCACATATTTTGAAAATCGAATCTCAAATTAAAAAATAGATTAACCACATTAGATGTGGCTATTAATAATTCCAAGTGACTTCGGATGTGGTCTTCGGCAAAATTTAGACGCAGTTTTTAATAGAAATCCAGATTTACTATCATTGCGGCAATTGTGTATGCTAAATACGCTGAAATAAAAGAATATTTCCATTACGCAAATATAACCAGTTGCGATGTAGAAAGGACGTTTTCTATCTACAAGGATGTACTTAATTCAAAGAGAACAAGTCTTACAGAAGAGAAAATGAACACATAATAAGGTATTTTGTATTTTATTGATCACCAGCCACATGTTATCCAATTATATAAATAAAATCGAAACCTCTTTAAAAATACAACATTTCAATAGTGCGCCCATGGGCGATGAGTCATGACTCGCTTGTGTCCGCGCCCTGGTCATTAAATGTGTGGGGAGGAATAATGGGTAGTTACATAATTGGACCTTATTTCTTTGATGAAAATGTTAATGGAAGAGAGTATCATCGCTTTCAACGGACGGATTTTCAAAACTTTTTGAAGATATCTTCAAATATGTCAGTAAACATAACCTTTATTTTATTTCGTTGTTAACCAACAGTGTAAAAAATGAAATACTGCAACTGGACATTGCCGGAATTAAAAAATTGAAATGCGATGCTCTTCATTCTGTAAAATTATTATTTTTGGGATAGTTGGATTTAACATTTACTTTGTTTGGCAGTTGACTAAGGAAGTCGTGTCCCATTCCAATTTATTTTGGTGCATAGAACAACAGCGCTCGTAGTTGTTTAATTGACCACTAATTGCTTCTATAGTAAGTAAGTTTTTGGTATGTGAAAATTGCAGGAAGTAGGCTTTAAAAAAACAAAATTTCTTGAGGTTTTGTCGAGTGCAACATATACCAGATGATGCATAATTTTGTTGGCTACATGCATCACCAAAGTTTATACAAAACAAAACAATGTGAAAATGAGTTTTTTCTGAACACGTGTTTTGGTCAAATATTTTCAAAAAAAAATTAATAACTGAAAACCTATTGGCTCAATTTTGAAAAAGAAAAAATAGTTGAACAGACAATTTAAAGCAGTACTAGAAAATCCGAAAATATATAGGGTGAGTCATTTAAAAAAATTAAGTTCTGTGCATTTCTAGTGGAACCGGAAGTGCGTCAGAGCTTAAAGTATAATTACAATATATTCCACAAGCAATCATGAATAAGGCAGTGCAATTAAATTATGCAAAATATAGACTAATATTCTTATAGGTAATTATTAATTTTTTTTATTATATATGTTAGCTTGTAGTAGTAATTACTAATATCTTAAGTGACTATCATTTATCGTAAATAGTAAACATTATTTTTGTAGCAAATATAATTTAAATATCAACAATAATATTATTCCTTTATGAAAAAACTGTTCAAGTTCGATACAAGGATAGTTATTATGAATTAATAAAATAGTTTCTTAAAATATTCCTTTGTGGTGAATACTTTCTTTATTAGTACCTATATAAAGAACTAGCTGCCCGCAGACGTAGTTCTGCCCTTTCCGATAGATGGCGCGATAAGTTGATTTTGTTAAAGTACCTGTATAAGAAAGCCTAGACAGAAGAGATCGTTAGTGCGATTACAAGATAGGCATCATTTCTGTTTATAAATATAAAAATTATAAATATCTCTACCAGAGCGCCACCTATCGTGTCCAGATTATTTGATTTTCTCTTTTATTACTAAACCAACATATATCTATTGTAAATATGAGTCATGTTGGTCCATAAATATAGAATTTGTTAACAACTCGACTTCAGCGCCTATCGAATATTTTGATAGCCTATTTTATGCGCATTGACGATATAAATATGGTCTGAGAATATCAAGAAGACCGTTTTAGCCATTAAAAAGATATTGAATAACGTAATAACTCTACCACCGCGCCATCTATCGTGTCCAGATTTTGTGATTTTCTTTTTTGTCACTAAGCCAAAATATATTGTGAATATGAGTCATGTTGGTCCATAAATATAGAATTTGTTAATAACTTGACTTCAGCGCCACCTATCGAATGTTTTGATAGCCTATTTTACGCGCATTGACGATATAAATACGTTCTGAGAATATCAAGAAGATTGGTTGAGCCATTAAAAAGTTATCGAGTAACGTAGAGATGCCCCAACAATTATATATTTAAAGACATGTTTATTGTGTATAGGTAGGTATAAAAGAGATGTTCCCTCCAATCATACGATAACGTTCAATAAAAGAAATAGTATATTATGCAATGAGCATTTAATGATAGCTATTAAGACACGAGTAAGAGAATTACAATACGAGGCGAAGCCGAGTATTGTAATGAATACGAGTGTGTTAATAGCCATTAAATGCGAGTTGCATACACTATTTTTTCTACGACCCCATAATAAAACATATTTTTTGAACAATCCATTTCATAAATTGAGGTTAAAATTTTCCGTACGTTTTTGTGAATTTGGCTGGTAATAAATTGTTCGTGGCTACTAAGGCTTGTTCCATAATTTCTGGTGGAGTCAATTATTACATTTCACTGTCATTATCCCTCATTTTTACCGTTTATATTTTCAAAAAAGCACAAATTTCAAGTACTTACTTGTAAATTGCAGAGAACTGTCACATTTATTTAATTTGTATATCTGTCAGATATGCAGTCGCCATATTGAATATTGTTTGAATATTGAAATGTCGCATTCCTATTGATAAACTTGTATCGTAATGAAAAATCTGTATTCCTATTGGATATAAACTTGTAACATAATGAAAATCTGTATCGTAATGAACACCATTATAGTACAGGTTCGGCATATCTAATAATACAATTAAAGTATGGGAGTAGAAAAAGTATATTATTTTAAAACACGGGTTTTTGTAAGAATTTGAATAAATTCTACACATTAATTACTTTACTTATTGACAAATATATCGTTCTCTCAGTGTTCAAAAAAGAATATAATAACAATATCTTGCAAGCTTTTGAATAATTTCTGAACAATCTCAAATATCAGTTGGTGGGCTCGCAGGAATAAATATATCATCTCAACACATTTACAAAGCAAATTTATATACTAGTATACATAGGTACTTTCTGTATTATACAAAATTAAAAGAATTAGAATTAAAATATATATTTCTTAGATTTTGTAAATTTAAAATTCTTAGTGATTTTATAGAATAAGAACATAAAAATATATTACACAAGTATCGTTATACGTAGGTAAAGCCATAAAAATAAAACTGTGTTTGTATCTCTATGTATCGTTGAAATCTCCGAGAGTTCTTTATTGGACATCGTATATTATATATACTTTAACAGTTATCCTCCGTAGGTTAAAACGTATTAAAAACTGGTTTCACGGTGTGAATTATATATATGCCTACATATATATCTAAACGTCGTATTCAGGAACTAAAATATATAAATTTGACTATACGAGCACAAAAAATTTTAATTGAAAAAAGAACAATACCAGTGTTCCTTTTGGTGTTTAATTGACCGCTGACAGTTGAATAAAGGATGCTGAGCGTCGTGATTTGTGGGCGAATTCCTTCGGCAAAATCTTCTTTCTTTGTTTTGTCAAATTGGTAATTATAGTTCACTGAAGTATTAGACATTATACCTAAAGGAAATAAGTAAATAATTAACGTAAAAAATATATTATAACAAAAGATTCGAAATAGTTTTGATTTTTGAATTTACGTATATACATATTTGACAGCATTAAATTATATATTTTATGAGTAAAATTAATGTCATCGAAAACAGTTGAGTTAGTTTATTTAAACAATTTAAATTATTATAAATATTGCCTATATGAGAAAGTATATCCACTAAAGCTAGTGTATCTACCGGTTTCATTAATGATGGATGAATTACAGAATGAATGTACGCAAGTTATTTATCACCATGGTTCCCAGAAAATAAATCGTCCATGCATTGAAAAAGAGTTAATGCTTTTTGAAAATAAGATTCGAATAATTTTTAAGGTTGTAGATACATATTTTTATTATATTCTAGATAACCTAACATATTCAAATCAACATAAAAGAATTGGATCAATTTAGAAAAAAACCTAGAACAATAGAACAGCCGTCATAATAGATTTTCAAAAAAAGGAGCTGCAGAAAAATAGTTTTTCACTATTTTCCCGGCCGATTATAATTTTTTATTCGAAATACTCTGGAACAAGTTAGAACAAGCCTAGAACAACCTGGAAAATACGACAGAATTTCGATTTCGAAAAAAGGAGACCTAACTTCACACTTTCTAATTTGCTTTTTTGCAATAACTTTTGATATACAAAAGATACTTTTTTGACGTATTAAAACCATGTTTAGAACAAATCTAGTACAACCTGGAACAACAGTCAGAATTTCGATTTTAGAAAAAAGGTGGGGTGGCAAAAAATTGTTTTTCGCCATTCTCTCGGCCTATTATAGTTTTTTTTTGATAATAATAACAATAATAATAAATGTACTCATCTATAATTATAACACTACAGATTATAGTCAATCTTCTGGTAATTACCACATTTGTCATAAAATATCAAATTAATTTAAATTAATGTGTATATAACAAAGACACTACATCAACAATATGACAGACGAAAATGTAAACAAACAAACAAATAATAATAAATGAGAGAATGTTATATACTTCAGCAGCTCGGGTTAACTTCCAAAAAATCTTCGACGCCGTAGTGCTCCCCTTCTACCAGCAACCTGACTGCGACAGTGAAAGGCGATGATAAGGGGTTCGTAGATGCTTTCTACTTCGTGTGCTGGATAAAATATGTCTTTGTGGGTATGTCATACACTACAGAAGCAAGAATAATTACTGACTGCAATATCAGTTTTTTTCTCTGTCTTGAAGTGGCCTCTGCACAATTAATTATACTGTAGACCTCTCAAAGCTCTAGTAGCCCTTTTTGCAGTAGAATATTCTATTTACATCAGCAGCCTGTCCCAAGAAAAGAACTCCGTAACATAGAAGAGACTGAAAATACGAAAACTACGCCGCCTTTGCAGATTCGTATGTGGTTAACATGTCTCAGTCTTCTTATGGTGAATATCGTGGACGCCAGTCTACCAGCTAGGCTAATTATACGTCATCGCCACCTCGGATTGGAGTTCATTATCAGAGCCAAAAATTGGGCGTTTCCCCGATCTTCTGTTGTTTTCGTGGAAAATTTCATGTTTTTACTTTGTTCGAGTTCATGTTCTGCTGACTTGCGCAAACCAGCCCTCTGCTTTTTAGATGTCAGCTGCAGATTTTGCTTTCAGCTCTTCGATTCCTTTCGCCCTTACTAACAAAGATGTATCACCCGCATATAGACACAATTCCGTGCCTGGGGCACTACAAGGCAGGTCATTCATATATACATATAATGAATAGGATCGGTCCAAGGATTGATCCCTGAGGTACCGCGTATTTGATTTTGGATCGATCAGCAGCCACCATATTCCATTTCGTTACCTATGTTCTGTCCATGAAGTAGGATTGCAGTAGCTTTAGTGGAGTACCACGTATGTATAGCACAGTATGTATACTAATATGTTAGGGCTAACTGTGTCAAACGCCCTACTTAAGTCTAATAAATACATTTCCACAATATACTACATCGTCTAATGCCTTAAATACGTAGTCCAGTGCCATCACCATACTTGTTGTTATGGAGTGTGCTTTTCTGTAACCGTGTTGTTTGTCAGAATTTCGCCTTTCCAAGATATTGGAATATTGTAATTATCTGCTCAGTGATTTTTGAGATTACCCGCTTTTGTGTATTGGAATCATCTTGGCAATAATAATATATAATTTGAAACAAAGTAGAAAAATCTAGAACAATCTGGTACAACTATCAGAATTTAGACTTTCTAAAAAAGAGGAACTAACTTCTCACTTTTGGATTTTACTTTTTCCAATATCTCTTGATAAATAAGTTAAGCGGTTTTTATGTATTACAACAAAGTTTAAGACAAACCTAAAGCAACCTGTCAAAATTTTAATTTTAACTAAATTTTTGCAAAAACAGTCATATGTTTGGTTTTTGTTTTCTCCATTTTTTCTTTGAAATTCCTTGGAACGATTTAGAAAAAACTTAGAACAGTTATCAGAAACTTCAATTTTCAAAAAAAGGGGGCCGGTAAAAACTCGTTTTCACCAAGTACTTCGGTAAATTTTTAACTTTGTTTTCAGAATCTTTGAAACAATGTTTAGAACAACTAGAAAAAGCAGGAACAATATTCAGAATATCAATTTTCGAAAAAGGTGGGTTGGGTAAAACAGTCGTTTTTTTCAATTATCACACCCTATTTTGACTTTTTTTTTCGATTTTTACAAAAAGGGGGCTAACCCTTAAAATAAATGATTTATTGCATCATTTTCAATGATAATACTTACATACGAATTGCCATCCAGACTGAAATATTGAATACTTGTTCTGCAATAAGAGAGTATACAGGTCATAAGATAATATGTTAATATTTGTAGGGTTTAATTTATCTGCCCTGTGTAAATAGTTTAAATATCATTATATTTTTAAGGAAATTTAAGTTTAAAACACATTTTGTGCATACTGTGCATTTGCGTCTTTAATTTTTAAGCCATATACTAACACACAATTAACAACGGGCAAACTCAAGATTTTAAAAAATGAATCTCCACGTTCTGTTCACAAAAGGCTAAGACGAAATAGAACAATTCCAACGGTACATGTGTGAATTCTTTCTTAGATGAGCGCCTCCACCAAATATCGCATCAAAGAAGTTTAAGATAAAAAATTGTAATAATCGAATGCATAATTTACGAAACACAAAATAAAAACAGGAAATAGCAAATGAACCAAATTAGATAATTACTAGTCTACATAGCGTTAGTTGAGAAAAGGGATCTTCAATCTAAGCACATCAAAAATTCGGAATGTCGATTAGAGGTGGCACCTTCAGCAAGAATAATCAAGGTCAACTGTATCTGCTATCGTTGCGCGATATAAGGCCGTCACATAACGAGATTTCTCTGATTCTCGTAACCTCAAAATATTGATCCTTATGTGGCGCTATATCTATCCAAAGCACAATAAACTGCTTGGTAATCGCAGAGTATTTTTAAAATCACGTGATAAAATTATGCAATATGATTGGATTTATCAAATCAACTGTTATTGACATTTGACTGATTTGACATTTTATTTAGTTTATTCCATATCAGAAAATCACCATATCCCTCATCACTATCGGCAACACTTTTTAATTATTTTAATGTTATTAATATTAATTATCTATTGTAAAATTAATGTTTAAAGTGTTATTTTAAAGTTTATTTCAATAAATATTCAGAAATTATTTCTTTTGGGTACTACAAGATGGCGTTACATAAGGATCAATATTTTGGGGTTACCAGAATCACATTCATTAATGCAAATCGAAGTTACATATGACGACCTTCTATCGCGCAGCGATATTGATACAGTTGGCCTTGGAATAATAAATAAAACAAACACCAATATCCAATACACAGGCCTAATCAAAATTAAAATTTTTGTAACTGCGCCCACCGCCCCCTCTCGAGCAACTGACAGCAACCGAAAGGCAGGGGGAAGGTCGCGCCCCACAGTTTGACAACCACTAGGCTAACCTATTCAAACATGTAGATCATCTTTTTGCATATGTACCAACAGAAAATTTATCCAATCGACAGTTAATCTTAATGATTCAATTAATTAAAAAATATTAATTAAATATCGATCTATTTTTCGCGTCCATCGTATCAATTAAAACCATTTGCGTAATCCGTATACATCCATAATAATGACAAAATATCATTATCGACTTGTTAATTGAGTTTGATGGTGGTCTCAATAGCTTATCTTGTAACTATATACTATGAATTAACTATAAATAACAAAAGCGCGATGCTTATAGATCGTATATTATTGTATGCGATCTATTCTAAGATGAACGGGGAATGATATTAAAAAAAAAACTCTAAAAAAATTAATGGCAATTCCAACTTAATGCAAACGAAAACAAATTACCTTAGACTTCAAGATATTTATGTATGAAGTATCTGTATCTTTATATAGTGTGTATAGCTAATGACAACGGTGCAAAGTATGATGGTTTCGTATTCTTTATTCTGTTAAAACATTAATAACAAGTCTTCGTCGGATTTTAAGAAATATATATATATATATATATATATGTATCAGTATATATTTTGACTAATAGAAAAAAAAACTGCACGTTATGTCAATAAGAGTATATATTGTACTTACGTGTGTGCTAATGATCATATCTTTTCAAACGTACTTCTTTAATCTAAACTAAAAAAATTACTCTAATATATCTTCGTCTTAATTTATAGTATGTTCTTTTATGCGCGTTGAAGGTTTTTATATTATATCATTATACTTCTTCATGATTTATATGAGTTACATTTGATGTTTACAAGTTATGGTTATGATGCTAATTATGTAAGAATATTAAAGTGTCTTGCTAACGGTGATTCCATAGAATTTAAGTAACTGAAAATTAATAACACACAGGTCTACCAAAATATAATTTTTCAAGATTGTTGTAATGTTGATAACAGAGTTTTATAATATTTTCAGTGTTGCAGTGGGATCATGAATCTCGATAATAACTTAGTATGAGAGTCGATATACGATTTGATACGATTCGATACGATTCGACTAGTGGAATAATGAAAATTTATGAAAGATTAATTGGAAGTTACCGTTGATGCCTAGCAATGTTTAAAGAAAATTTAATCATGGAAATTCTAACTAAGTTTATCTTCCTTTACTTATCTCAACATTGAGTTTTTTTACCGTTTGATTTTAAATATATTCCTATAGTGTTCATTTTGTAATTTGTCCTTATTTTCATTACTCTAAAATTCTACAATAAAATAAAAATAATTGTACATAAAAATAAACTATAAAAGTAATACATTTTCTAGAAAAATTTAAAAAATAAAAATGTATATGAATTTTTTATCTTTCATCGCTATACACAATTCTTGCCGTTATTTTATCTTTTGATTTCTGCTAAGAAAATTATTAATATTCAATTTAATTTAATTTTGTATTTTATCCCTAATTTGACTTTTTGTATTCGCTTCCCAGGAAATAAATATTGCACCAAAGAAATAAATCACTATTACAGTAATAAATTATAATTGTGAAAATGTCCATTTCAACTAAATTTGGTGTATTACAACTTGTAAATTTCATAAAATTAATTAAGAACTATATAAAAAAGTCAATGGTGCCATCTAGTACATACCTATATTATTAATTGCTGATTCTCAATATTCTTAACCTAAAAGATAATATATGTTCTGTACGTTACTTATAATCTTCAGTATAGATGTCCGACACTATTTGAATCAAGAATTCGAAGGTAGATGGATCGGCCGCGGTGGTCCCATTAGTTGGCCACCTAGATCGCCAAATTTGACCAAACTTGATTTTCTCCTATTGGAATAAATAAAAAATATTGCATACCAAACACCTCCAACTACAGCAGACGATATGAGGCAACGTATAATACGTGCTTTTGAAACAGTTTCCATTGAGATGTTGCAACACGTAAATAGGTCCTTTCTGTCAAGGCTGCAAATGTGTTCTATTCAAAATAGGGGTCACTTTGAAAATTTATTATAAATATTGCTTCTAACAAAATTACAATTTGATACTTTTAGTCGTTTATTTGTTTTTGTTTGTCAAATCGTTTACCCAGTACACTAAATCGAACCCGAAAACAAATAATTTATCGGTTTGTAATGAAAAATTAAAAATAACTTCGAAATTATTGGGTTTGGGTATAGGACATTATTAACAAAAATTAAGCGCAATTAACGCATCATTCCAAAAATTTAATAATATACGGGGTGTTCCATTTGAAAAAAATCAGTAAACGCTCTTTGACGATTGCCAAATTGACTGCATCGTAACAAACATCCTGTATAATAAAATGAATGTTTGATTATTTTGTAGGTTCAACACATCCCTTGGCTGCATACCTACTAAATAATTTTGTCTCAGATAATCGTAATACTACTGCATAGAATTATTATGGTAAATATTGTCGCGACCATTTTTTTATCATTTTCGTTAATAACAATGCGTCATCCTAAACCAAAACCACAGATATCCATGAAAATACAAATTAAAGTAGATAAGGAAAAACAAAAGATATATAGGGTATTTCATTTAAAAAAAAGTTTCGAATGTGTGCCATTTTAACGCGTCACCCTGAATAATTCAAATTATTATCAAAACGTGTGTTTTTGTTACTGTTCCACTTTTTATAAAATAAATTTCTTCAGTACTATTTAATAACGACTATATTGGACTTTGCCGCACTAATGATCAATTCTGTATATCATAATAAATATTATGCTATTGTCACTATCAATTTATACCTTATAGTATAATGTAATAACCAGCGCAAATTAATAATTGAAGTAACCAAACATAATAAGAAAGGTAAATGCAACATCAAATTTATTAATTGATATCTATCATAATCAGTTTTAGGGCTAACATTGCGGTAAACATTAATGTTAATTGAACAATGATTACACTTCATAATTGAAATATTAGGATTTTTACTGTTTCCTCCAAGAGAATGTGCAGAACTAGACAGTTCTTGAGAATCTTTACTCATTGCCTGAAGAGAATTTTCTACATATCCCTCTGTCACAGAAAAAGATTTCCACTCCCCAAGCTGCTTAACAAATAATAAATCTCCACCATGATTTGAGTACCTAATTTTAAAAATTCGGCAATTTTTGTTGGAATTTTTCCTACTGTGATCCTGTAGGACTATTTACAAATTTACCATTGCGATAATTATCACTTAATTTTCTTATAATATATGTCTTTGTTGCAGGTATAATTATAAATACGATATTATTTTTATTAAAGTCAATATCATTAATTGATATATTGCAAAGTTCCTCTCTACGACATGCTCCAGATACTCCTATTACTAAAAATGCCTGAAATTTGTTGTTTTATATAAAACTTTAATAAATGAGAAATCAGTGATAATACCTGCATTATAAGAGAAATAATAAACCAGGAGCTTCTTCGAATTTTTGGTTGTAGATTTTCTGTTTGTCTCTTGTGTACCCTCAATACGCAAGCCCAGGAATTTTGCTTGCGTGGATTCTAAATCGCGTTTATTATGCAATATCACTTTATTGGTTTTTGACTCCTTCGGTAATAACTTAATCTCATGGAACTAACCTTCAGCTTCCTGAATTATCAGCATAGATTCGTTAGATAAAGTATTCTCATCAAAACTCTTGCTCAGAATTGAAGTATTTTGATCATACAAACATAATTCTTCACTAACAGGGAATATTAAGTCATTAAGATAAATAATAAATAGCAAGGGATCCAAAACTGATCCTTGCGGAACACAATGTCACATCTTGATGCTTGCCATTCCGCATATTTCTTACGGTCTGATAGGTAAGACTCGAACATCCCAAGTTGCTCATCCCAAATACCATAAAGCAGCAGATTTTTAATTAAAATCCCATAATCACAGTGTCGAAAGCATTGCTTAAACATATTACGTCCCTTTGCACCATTTCTTGGTCGTCTAGTGTATCTGTAATAGAATTTATGACTTCGAATATGGTTGTGGAAATTGTTTAGAAGCCCTTTAGCGATTATCTTTTCAAAGGATTTTTCTTAGTGCGCGCAATATGGAAATCCACTTGCAAATAGATACCACAGACGTTAAGAGCGCTCCGGACGGTAAAAATATTTCGATGCTCGTTAACCCCTCTCCCCTTCAGACTGCTGTAAGTAGCCACAGATGTGGCAATTTGGCAACAGCGAGGATTGGTTTGTAAAGAGTGGGAATGGGTATATAATTCATCGTTGAATTATACTAACGACAACCAAATATTAGGAGAATGAGACGATTCGTCTCTTCCGTGCGTTTAGTGATATAGATACGAGTTGATATACAAAAAGGCATAAAGGATAAACGTAGGGCGCGCACTTATTGAGTCGTTTAAATCAGAAAAATATAGATAATACACACATAAAATTAAAATTTGGTGCAGAAAATTTCGATCCGAACCAACTAAAAAACAAATGAAAGGTTATTCAACAAAAATATATTACATTCAACACATTGCACATTATTGTTTTGATAGTTTTGACTTTTTCATTTTTCGAAATACCGCGTAAATATGTGTGATCCGAGAATCAGTGTAATAATAGTTATTTATATAAGAAGGGTATAATTCATTAGATTATGGGCCGATAGAATGTTTTAGTTATTACGATATCAAAATAAAATAAAAAATTATAAGAAAAGAAGAATTATTAATGACTGTTAAATAATACGTTCACTTGCTACCTATCAATAGATACATAATCCTATATTCATATTCAGAGTTGAGATGATTTAAATCATTTGAATAAAATCAGAGTTTAAATTATGATTTATTTAAATCAATGTGATTTTTATTTAAAAAACATGATTTTTCTTCTTGTAATAGTCTCTTATAGTTTTTATTATATTTATATAATTATTTTAAGCAGAAAAATAAAGAAATTCGTCTTACATTTATTTAGTAACATTACATAAAAATTTTCAAATACAAAGAAAACATAAATAAACATAAGAAAACTGTGTGTTTCATATTAATAAAAAAATACTATTTTTAGCAATGTTGCATTTCTTAATTCTGAATGGACAAGCCCATATGATGAAACAGTTCTTTCGACATCTGCAGAAGAAGCGTTTGCATACAAAATCGGAACAATGATATCCAATGCTTGATTAATTTCTGGAACATTCTTCTGAGATCTCCACCATTTTTTATGTAAATAGATTAAGACGCTTTTATAAAGTATCAGTATTCAAAATTTAAAATAATCCAAAAAACACGGTTTTTTATAAAAATCTACGATTGTTTTCTAGGGGGATTTCTAATTGGAAGGCCTCTTGTATAGCGGGGATCCACCAATTCTAGTAGTAAGCACATGTAAAAAAATTCTTCAAGTTTGGGAAGCATTACATTTTTGGAAAAATCCGAATCTCTCCATATCTATAAAATAAAGTTTTACATGTTGCTTTTGTACCGACATAAACTTTCTTCTTCCACCAGCATGCCATGCTTATTCCACACAACAAAATAGCACATTTTTCTTGTAGTTATTGCTAATTGACTTTGCACTTGATAGTAATAATCATGGCTTCTTTTTAATTTTAATTGACCTTTTTCTATTGTTGCAAATTTAATTTGATTTTCTTGAATGGCCACTAGGGGATCCATGTTTTGTGAGACGGATGGACATTTTATTTCAAGAAGATTTTCTCCGATTATCCCATCAGGGTTCGCGCCCAGGTAGAAATTCTCCTTGTCGATATAATTAAACCACAGTCAATAATTTTTTCGATATCCTATCGCTCTCGAAAAGCAGCTTTCGCTAATGGTTCGCTCCTATTGCCATACCGTGTATGTTTATTGCCATCGAAGGAATTATATAACAATGTTTTTATTGTGTTGACACAAGATGTTTTAGGGTGCAATTTGCATATACTGCCAAAGTTTGACGCGGACTCTAACAGATCTTTCATTTATCCTTAGAAGTTTTTTGGCTTCTAGTCGCACTTTCGATGTACAAAATGTCTTCATTTGATTTTTTCAAATCCTGAAGGAACTGTTCCCGTTTTCGGTTGTATTCCTCCATTGAAAAATCATCTCTTACTGATTCATTAGCCTCTGGACCATAATATTTATCACAAGTCACTACAGAGTGTCTTTTCCTCTTTCTGGTGTTAAATATTTGTCGTTTCACTGACTTTAGTCGCCGTTGTTTAATTTTTTTTTATATACCGTTTAGTATAAGAATGGGGACTTGTTTGAGTCAAAGCTTTATGTAATACTCTATGAAATTCACCACCCGAATTGAAAGAAATGGAAGCAGCTTCACAACACATTTGTGTGAGCCTTTTAACGCAAAGTTTATTCGCTTTCCTCCCGTAAATTTGCAGACAATGCTGTTGTAATGTTGTGTTAAATTGTTGTCCATATTCAATATTAAACTGCTAGTATTGACATTCAGACGCTGTAAACATGCTTCTGAAAAATATATTGAAAATCAGCAGTTCGTTCTATGGTGCATACTGCTATTCCCAGTAAATGACATTTTTTATCGCGGTCAGTTGTTCCTATTAAGAAAACAGGGAACCCCTGCCAAATCAATTTATACGTTGCATCTGCGTGGATAATGATATTCTTTTTTACTCCATTTTCTAATAGAATTTTACTGGTTGCCATGAATCTAAAAACACCGTCGTCCTCATCGGTTGTGAAATTACGATAAAAGCTTTGCTTCGTTCATTGGGGACAGCACTATTCTTAAGAAGCCAACTTTACAGTTCACCAAGAGATATTGTTGGTGGACCGTAAATGGTTTTTCTTAATTTAGCCAGAAATATTTTTATTTGGTTTATATTTGGTGGTGGATTATATTTCTGGGCAAGAACATCCAAAATTGCTTTCGGATTTATTTTTTTTGTAAAGAAATCCTTGATTTCGTTCTTTAGTTTGTCGTTCATTTCGGTACCGGCCTTTGTTGCAATAGAATCACAAGAATGACTTACTTGCGATAGAAATAGGAGAACATTTTCACAGGATGAATCCAGAATTAATTTAATACCAGTTGCACATTGTTGTCCTCGACATTTAACTTTATTACATCGAAAATACTTATCTACACCAGACTCAGTGTTGTTTGTGTTTTTTAAGCTCCAACAAGTTTCCGATTTGACAAAATCTTCTGCATCGTTACGGTTAATGAAGGTTCTTTCGTAATTCCATGTTATGAATCTTTTCTTCGCAAGTTGTTGCTCATTTATTCGGAATAATGTTCTTTTACTCATTTTAATGCGTAATTACTCGTGTTAAGTTGAATGTATTTATTTACTAGCTTATTGATTTATTATTGTAAACAAAACAATTATATAGTGTCCGGAGTTATTTTTATAAAAAGGTGCTATTTTAGTAAAGATTCATTTTGTTATCTGAGGAGTAATTTTTTTTTAAATAATGGGCGCTGATGTTTTTGTTGGTACGCATAGATTTTGTAGTGTTAAAATACGTACACTGAAGTTCATTCACTTAAAATGAATTGCAACATTTTTTTTTACTGCAAGTTCAAGTTTTCAAAGGATCTAATATTTAGAAATGGATTAGTAACATTTAAATAATGCACAACTGTAAGCTGCATTTATTTTTAATAATGCTCGTTTAAACTGTAGTGTTATTAATAGGGGTGCTTTGATATCTTTTTTTGTATTTCTTTGCTAGTTTATTCCACCTTCGTTATTTGTTGTAATGTTTATTAAATAATTTTATCTGTATTTGTGAAAAATCGAAAAAGTAATCTCTCATAAGTCTGTTCTTGATTCTCCTTGTGAGCAGAAATAGCACATTCCAAAATCAAATATATTAATTTATCGATGAAGAAATTGTTTCCTTTTAATTGGTGCCAACACCTGGTCTTTCAAAGATTTTTTAAATAAATGGTTAGCAAATGTAACACTAGTACTGTTTTTCAAATAGTAAAATATCAAAATCAAGTTTAAGTTAAAAAGGTCCTGTTATTTAAATTTCTGGAAAATGAAATGAAATGATTTTTTTTATAAAAAGTATAAGATTACTGAAATTACATATACTTATGCATATTTATAAATGATTTTTATGCTATACCATTGCAAAAATATAGATATATTGCCCGGTATGTATACAAAATATGTATTATATATTATTATTATTTATTAAATGTATTTCAAACACATACTACTCAACAACGTTCACCTCGTGTCTCCGTGTACTCTATGTCTGACATGTCTATTATAAGCCAGCCGTCATACGTCAGTGTCTAACCATATGATTCTAACTCATGCACATCTTTTAAAATCGTATATTGCCGCGTCTCGTCTCACGAGATTTATGTTAGCAACGTTGCCAATGTAGTTACGAAAATTGATATACACCTTGCCTTCGCCAGAGAGCAGCACCTCCCCGGTCCAAAATTTGCTAATCGTAAATTACGTTTGAGCAATTTATAAAACATTTAATATAGCTGATATGCGGTATAAATATTCTACAATAATTCATTCAATTTGTCTATCCATTTAATTTTTTTTTTTAGTCACTAATAAAGAAATAAAAAATGTTTTTTGTTCATTTTAGAAAAAAAAATAGATACAATATTCAGTATTACTTTTTAAACATGTTTGTCAAAAACCGTTTTCGATTTGATGCAGAAATAAGCTGGAAAAAAGGAAATCCGTAATTCAAGCCGTCCGGTGGCCTCTTAATACGACATTTTTATAAATCGGCTGTATCCTAGCAACCTTCAGTTCATGTGGAAACACTCCCTCGCTAAAGCATATATTGCATACATAGAATAAAGGAAAAAAACACATTCCTTCACTGTACTTTTCGGTGCGTATTTATTTCTTCCATAAGCGACTGCACAGCTCTGTGATTTAAAATTATTCACAATGTCAATTATTTCAGCGTCAGTAATAGATGTGAAATCAAAGGATTGCAAACGGCCGCACATTTAAACACATATAACCAAATCTATACTTAGACCACCAATAAGTAAAGATCGCTTACTGATTGATTATTTACATACTTTGGATATTAACTTTGAAATGTTCAGTTGGTAGTAATTGGGCGAAAAAGAATCATAAATTTCCGGCGTTTCCATTAATCATCTCCGATTATTACAATTTCTATTTTTAAGTATTGCCGAGCTCGAATTGTATGGTGGTCGAATCGTGACGTTATGTTGCGCCCTGTCAATAAATTATGTACACAATGGATATGGCTTTTATTTATTTTGAATAATCGCTTCGGATCGATTCCCCGGCGTTTCCTGCTGCATATTGATTCATTTCATTATTAATTGTTTGGTGCGTCCGATAACAGCATTTCTTCGCTGATTGCGTACTCGAATTTCGTGGAATAGTTACGACGAAAGCTTACCAAGTAGGTGTCAAATGGATTGTAAGCGACAACAACATAATAATAAGATAATCAATCTTAGTTGTTATTTTTTTAGTAGGTTTAGGTAGAGATATATGTTAATAAATATACGAAATAAATTTGTATGCAACGTATACTTACGCAATAATTCTAAAAACATTGTTGAATCTAAGATTTACAAATCGTGGTAATTTCCGACGTTACAAAACACAGGAGCTTCCCGAAATGTTTTGTGTATTGTTATGCATCATATGATTGTGTTTATTTTTGTTGTGGTTATATCAGAAAACAACGATCAACATGTGAAGGTACTACCCCAAAGTTGGGTGACACATTGTAGAGAAACCCCTATCTCTAAATTAAGATATTTAATTTAAAGTTAAACTTTAGAAACAAAATGTAAAACTATTTGTTTTGCCAGCTCAACTCAAATTATCTCAGGTCGATTCGAGTTAATTGAAATGATTAAGTAAAAGGGGTTCCTGTACATTAACAAAAAAAAAATACCATTTAAAAATTTTAATAATTCTTATATTAAAATAAATGAATCCTCTATCTATAATTTTACAAACAACACAAGAAGTAACATATATTTAAAAAGCAATTCTAATACATTTTTCTACAAACATTAAACTAACACAAACATTTCTGTAGGTCCTTTGTTCGATTCAATCGTAAGCTATAAACGCCAGAATTTATTACATACAATGCACATTCTATATTATACGTGTTTATATCGATACTTGTGAACATATCAAGTTACTTTACACATATATTTGTTAGACGATATTTATTTAATTACCTTCTGTTTGAACTTTTATTTTTACAGTCTCTTCTCCTTTATTACATAAAACATTTCAGTCATTAAACAATAATCATTTAAATAATACCTTATCTAAATTCTTCTTATTCATCTTCTTTTTTGTACTGTTTCCAGCAGGACCTTCGGGTTGCTTATTATCGACGAAATCTTCTTTATTTCTACGATGTTTTCAACGGCTTGTTCTGCCACTCGAAATACAATCTTTATTTTAACAATATAACACGTTGCACAATTACTTCTTAGGTGCAACTTTGACCACTACTTTACTACGTTTTCTCGGTAGTAAATTGAAGTTATATTAACAATGACTCTTATGCGTAGTTTAATGTCAGGAGTTAGCCTTTTGATACGATATTTAACGTATCTTGCTGTCGACTCTCTCGTTTGTCACGCGTATTTCCCTTTCATATCAGAATGTCTGGGGTTCCCCGCTTTTCACAAAGTTCAGGGTTTCCCTTTCACATTTACACACACACATACACGTTCATTTAGCCGCGGGATTGGGATATTGGAGTGTTTATCAGTTTATCACATTAATATAAATTTTTGGCGTCACTTTTTTTTACTCATAAATATATACAAAACCTATGACTAATTATCTACTTAATAATACAATAACACATTCATTGATTTTAAATATTATTTCCCTTCAAAATATTTATAAAAAAATATACTTAATTAAATCCTTAAAAAAACAATAAAAATTATAAAATTAATAAAGTGAAATGGGCTGTACCATTACAAACAAGAAGTGAATTTTAAGTTTCTTTTTAAGCAGTATTTTTTGTTGTATATTGTTACTTTTTTATTATCAAGATCAAAAAAATAGTTTTTACAGGGGTTTGCTTTGCGATTACGTTTCTGCATGTCACTGTATTTTTGTTATTTGTACTTTGTACTTAATAAATTTTTTCTCTCTTTGTACGTAATAAATTTTCCCGACTGAATAATATCAGAAAGTAGAGATATTAACTCTTTTTATTGGGATACTTGAAGGAAACACCGACAAACCAACCAAAATCGCGACAATAAAGTACAACATTCGAAACAAAATTTATGAAATAGCACCAGAAATATGCGAAATTGTTATGGAAAATTTGCTTAAAAAAGCTCACCTTTGCATCACGGCGAGAGGCGCCCACTTAACCTATTCCTAACCTAACATATTCCATACATAATGCTAAAGACCATATAATCAATAAATGTAAATTATAAAATTGTATTAAAAGTTAAAAGTTATTAAAAAAAACATCAATCTGGAATATAAAACACACCTGTAGATAAGATTATACAGGACAAATAATTTTTAATTTTTTCTCAGCGTTTTTCTTCACTTGTTTTTAACTTTTACTCCCTCTTTGTGTATTTAAGAAAACAAAGAATGTTATTTTGACGAACAACATCTCGCCTAGACAGATGACCGCATATACAACCAGGCTCGCATCGCACGCCGATGAAACAAGGACACGATTTTACCGCCTTTGTCGCTTCTCATTGAGCGTTGATTTCTGGTTACATTTTGAAACATTGTTCATAATGTTTTATTATGTATATGTGATTATTTTATTATGTATATGTGATTACCAGTTGTACATGTTGTATACGGGCTGACTTTGCTAAACAGCTACATAACTGTCATTGTATGTTCTATGCAGATGATACTCAAATTTACAGAGCTCTGTCATCAACTAGTGCGATCGAGGAGTCTCGTTTAATTAGTGAGGATTTGGAGAGACTGTTACTCCTGGCTAAAAAACGTAATTTACACATCGACGCTACTAAATCTTCATTGATAATTCTCGGTAATAAAAGGCCCCTTGCCTTTTCAAGCTCTCTTAATGTTAGTATTAATAACGTGTTGCTGACACATGTAGACTCAGCAAGGAGCTTGGGGCTCTATTTTAATACTTCCTTGAGATTTAAACCCCATATCACTCAGCTTTTGAGAAAAGCATACTCCTCTTTAAAAATTCGTTATTCCAACAAGCACTGCCTTGATTTTAGATTGAGAAAACTCTTGACGAATAGTTTGGTGTTGTCCCATTTCAACTACTGCGATACTGTGTATGGCCCCTGTCTTGATTTCTTTGACAGATATCGTATACAGAGGGTTCAGAACAGTTGTTTGAGGTTGATATTTGATTTGAAGTTCCGGGACCAGGTATCTAATAAGCTCCAGCTGATTGGGAGGCTGAATATGGAGAAACGCCGCAGACTGCATTATGCCGTTTTTGTGCACTCGGTAGCTGCAACATCCTCTCCGGCTTACTTGTCTTTGAAGTTTTTGAAGCAGTATGAACTGCATAAGATCAATACTAGGTTCCGGTACCATTTTGTTATTCTGAGTCATCACACAGCTATGTTCAAGCGATTGTTCACTTACGCTGCTTCAACGACCTTCAATAGATTGAGTGATTATTACAAACGGTTGCCAACCTCAGCTTTTGCGACGGCTTATAAGCGGGCTCTATTTAATAGCTAATGCTGCAGATTTCTGGAATTAGTTTTTCTTTTTAGCTAGGGAACAGTTACTGTATGGATGTGTTATATTGGATATTTAATACATGTGTATATTATTATATTATTATTATTGTTTATTTTTTTTATTACTTTTTGCTACCTCTGTACTTATTATTATTGTTTGTTATTACTAGGGTTAAGTGTAAATAGCTTCGGCTAATACTTCGCCTTTTATTAATATTATTATAATTTTGTGTATGTTAGGCAGTAAAGAAAATGTTGCAAAAATGTGTTGAAAATTGCAACAAACCGACATATTAAAGCGTGTGTTAAAAGACATTAAAAATTTACTTAAATATATATAAAAATATACTTAATATCATGCTCTCCGATAAAAGATTAAGTATACAACATCGGCCATCCACAAGAAGCTACATACATGATCAATCACGTTTAAAAACGTCATAAACAAGCCAAAATATACGGTAAGTGAATGAAGCTAATCATACTTTTACTTTTTGCGTATTTGGATTAATTATTTTAATTAATCCAAGTAAGTTGTACGTGAAAATACACCTGTAAGGCCTCACGGCTTCCACTCTGTTATTGTTCGTGCTTACTTGTCAGTACTTATTTGTACTGCATCTTGTGCTTTCCATTGCTTTTTTTCTTATCAATTATGCCTTCGAATGCACTGGTTCGACTTCTTACTTTTTAACTTATGTTTAAAACTGCACCCGTAATAAAGAATTCTATTCTCAGTTAATATTTATAGGTTTCTTACGGTATAGCTACGATGAAAGTACTTTTTCACTCGCAGTATTGTGTCCTATACGTCACTTCTTCTTTTAATAAAATCCTAAAGCGTTTTTTCGATGTTGTATCGCCATTTTGAACTGCAGATTACTGCATCATGATAACTATTATTATTTGATTAAGTGCATCGTCTTACGAGTGTGTGTTCCAAAGTAAACAAAAGCAATTATAATTCGTCTTTTTGTTCGATTTAATTATTAAACTCACCTCGGTCCTCCTATTATGGCCACACATCACAGCCTCACCTTGATGACTGTGTTAATAACAGGAACCTCAGCGATGACAGACAGATGACGACTTTATTTTTATAGACCAATTACTACGACGAACCTGCATCATAATGTGCAAGCGTATTGTACACAAACGCTGACATACGCATAAATAAATACATAATATATCAATGCCGCAACAAATTTATGCACATCCATTAATTATTTGCGAACACATCGTAATTGATTTCTCCCGCAGTGACAGTATAAATGTATACCATAAGTTTGAGGTTAACTAAAGTAGTTTACGAGTGCTTTGAGCAATATTAAACGTACGCTTAATAGAATGCATGTTTAACCCGTTTTTGCCCGAATTTCAAGAATATTAACAACCCCATAAGCCCGAGTTTTCAAAAATTAGAAAACTACAATTTTGTCATCGATATCACATAGAAAAGGATGTATTTGATGAAGAATATCGCTATGGCTAGAGGCACGCGAGCGTGCCGCTTAGTTTGGAATTATAGGCACGTAGCTGACGTCACTGCTGTTATGACGATATCATTTAACGTGCCCTTAAATCTGAAATTAAAAGCACGTGGATAAAAAACGGGGAAAATATGCATTTTCTAGTTTGTGGTGCGAATTTCTGTTAGTTTTAGTGGATTACTGCAGTTGATAACGACATAAACTATTAAATATGGACGGTCTAACAGGTAAACGCTGTATTTAATAATTTCTATTTAATAATAGTTAAATCACTAAACAGAGCGTACTCTGATTTTGTATTATGCACACATAATGCTAATACAAAATTAATGCTTGAGGAATTTGGGTTAGGAAATAATTTATCCTGACTAGATTTACGTCATAAACAATACTTCATAAGGTATCTTATTATACATGGGTGAGATAGGGAAATACTACGGTTCAGTTTCACTCAGACTAGACCGACTCGTGTTTTGTCAGCTCTCGGAGAAACCTAACTAAAGAAATATTTAGAAATCTATGAACAAGACAAAAATAAAAAATTTATAAAAAAAAGTCGTACAATAAACTCCTCTCTTAAATACATACATAATAAGACCGTTGAAGTCCTCTCTTGAATTTTATAAACTTGAATATGCATGTATCCATGGTAAAGAACGTCCTAAAAGAGGAAATGGGTTACGACAGACCAGGTTACAATAGCTTTTAAATAACCGATAAAATTGTTTTGACTTCTGTAATAATTTTCAGCACGCTACGCTTAGGATGTATTGCGAATTTCAAACTACGTATTTGTCCAGCAGGCCAATATTTAAAAGTATATAGTTGTAATAGAACATACAAAACATGAACTTTCGATTGTAAGCAAATGGTTTTATTTTCTAGAAAGTTTTTGATCATTTCCCTCAAAATCGTATATTAAATGAAACAGACCCTAATAGGCTGCGAGAAGTTGAATATTTCTAAAGAGGATCGAGATTTATCTTTAGAATACCTTCAAAAATTAGTCTTTTGTAAGAATGAGGCTGAATATGATATCATATATACTCAATTTAAGGAATGCGTTCCTCAAAGCGTATGTGATTATTTTGATAAAAATTGGCATACTATTCGGAATGAATGGCTTGTATGTAACATAACAAAAGGCAATTTAAATAATACAACAAATAACCGTATGGACTCAATTAACCATAAAATCAAACAAGTAGTACCTAACAATTCAACTTTAACCGACTTTGTTAAATATTTTTTCATTGTTTTAGATAGCCATAATCAATCGATAATCGACAATCAAGCAGCTAAACACATTTTGAAGCGACCACTGCACCGATTTCAAAACCATGAAAAAGATTTATTACAGTGTGTGAATATTTTAACAGGTTACAATTTCAAGTACATATATCCAGAAACG
This sequence comes from Amphimallon solstitiale, assembly GCA_963170755.1. Lineage (NCBI taxonomy): Eukaryota > Metazoa > Arthropoda > Insecta > Coleoptera > Scarabaeidae > Amphimallon > Amphimallon solstitiale. The sequence continues at coordinate 174,556,089 of OY720676.1, forward strand.
GATAGATTTAATCACTAAAGTAAAAATATTAAAGGAATATAATGACGGTATGTTTCAAACTACTTGTGTCACATACGATGGACAAAAAATTATTATTTATCAAAACATAGAATTGCAACAACCAAGTCAGATATTGTGGCAAAAGCAAAACATGTAGTAAGCGAAAACCCTAACGTGATGACGTTAACCGAAAAACGAAAATCAGCCACTTTAATTACGAATTCTTTAATCAACTTAATTAGCATTTCCAGCAATAGTGAATTCAACTATAGATTAGATTTATTGAAGAAAATGGAACACTACTGGAGAACTAGAAACGAAGTGGCAATTATTAAGTGGGAATTATATTACAACAGGTGAGGCAAATTGTGATCTGATCGATACAAAAACAAGTACTGAGGCATACGATAATAATTAAGAAACGATCTCACAACAAAATAGTGTTAGAATAGTATTGTCTGATGGAAATATTAGTGAATTGACAGATAATACAAGTAATTTAGCAAACATGCCACACATTACATTTGTTGATGAACCCTTTGGTGATAATGAAGATAACAGTAATAACAATAATAATAATGAAAATATTGAAACTGATTTATTAAAATCATTAGTGTTGCCCTCAAAAATTAAGAAAAGGGGCGACCCGAGGGACATGATTCTACGACAGTAATAAATCTTAATAAACGCAATAAAAATAGTAAAAGCAAGACATTCTCACATTTATTTTAAATAATCAACTAGACGCTATAAGCAAAGCATCCTCTGATACAGAATGTTCTACTAAAACTTTCCAATAATATTTTACTTATCCTTTGTAAGAGTTTTGTTAATTTGATGTTTTGAATTTTGTAATAAAAAGATTTATTTTGACTCTAATTGTTATTTATTCCTTAAAAAAAATTAATAATGAAAACTATTATTAATTATTCTCATAACTTATAGATTGGCGCAGAATAAACTAATGATTTGACGTACCTCTAATTTCAAATTTAGGTGCACGTTAAATGATAATGTCAACAGCAGTGACGTCAGCCACGTGCCTATAATTCCAAATTAATCGGCACACTCGCGTGCCCCTAGCCACAGCGGAAGAATATAGTAGATTGTTTAACAAGTAAAGAAAAGTGATGGTTTTCTAGCGAGTGAAAACAGATTGATTAACGAGCTTAGCGAGTGAATCAAGTTTTCACCGAGCTAGAAAACTCACCTTTTTTTTACGCGTTGAACACGTAATTGTTTCGTGTACTTCACGAAAATTATAATTTTAAAAATAAAAATTGTTATTTTCCTATTATCAAAGTAATCCGTGTCAAGAATTTGTTTACTCAGTGACAAAACATCACAACAAGTAAACAACTAATTTACGAAAAAACTTTCATGCAAAATGAATCAATCAAGCAAAAATAATGAAAAAAATCTGCAATTGGTATCAGAAGCGGAATCAGGTTGCTGCCTACAAAGTCTAGAGCAAAATCCGAGAAAATTTACCAACAGTTTTGTTAATGGAGAAATCAATGAAGAATGTGGAAGGAGCAAATGATGAAGATACTCTAATTGCGTACTTTTGTGAAAAGGTTCGTTTTGTGTATGAAATTTATTATAAGCACTAATTTTAAATATTCTTCCAGGTGAAAATTCTTGAATGCTCAACACTCTGGTCAGTGTATTCGATGGTTAAAAGCACTCTACAAGTAAACGAAAACGTAGACATTTCTGCTTATAAAAAAATTGCTGGCCTATCTGGGCCTATCTGAAACGTCAAAATGACGGTTATGTACCAAAAAAATCAAAAGTTCTGTCAATTGATAATGTAAAGGGTTTCTTAAACAATGCTCCTGATAACAGCTTTCTCCTTATGAAGGTAGTGACAATCGTTGCGTTGCAAGGAGGCTGTCGGGCGGAAGAATTACGTCTCTTAAAAGTTGATGATGTAGAAGATACCGGGCGTATTTTGGTGATTACTTTACACGACACAAAAACCAAAAAAAAAACCTTTCTTCACAGTAACGTCGGAAACTGGTATAAATCGTATTGAGTTTTACAGGAAGTATTTAAATTTGAGACTGAAGCATGTGTACCATCGTAGACTCTTTATATGTTATAAACAGGGCAAGTGCACTGTGCAACCAATCGGTATAAACACCTTCTACAATATACCAAGGAAAATTGCTGCGTATTTAGGGCTTTCGGATTCGAACAGTTTCACAAGATATTGTTTCCGCAGAACTTCTGCGACATTTCTAGCAGACAGTGGGGTCGACGTTCAAGTTTTGAAGAGACATAGTGGTTGGCATAGTAGCGGAGTCGCGGAAGCTTATGAGGAAGATAGCATCGAAAACAAAGTGAAAATTTCAAAAAGAATTTTCAGTAATTTAACTGAAGAGACTTCTGCACCGTCAATATCGACATCAGTTTCAGCCACATCAAGTGAAAAAATGAATAACTCAACTTTGGCAGTTTCTGAATTCAGGTCACTTTCCACATCTACTGGTATCTCATTTACTAATTTAACCAATTGTACATTTAAAATGTATGCTAATAAATTGAATGAATGAAAAAAAGTGTTGCTAACAAGAAAAGTCCTACTTTTCTTAATTATTTTGGGTTAAACAATATTATCAATTTCAATCAAGTACACGAAAAAAATCTTTTTCTTATTAGGGCTTGTTTTTATAGAAAATAAAAGAAAATGGGTGTGCTTAAAACCACACGGCAGAAGTGAACACTTCATCAAGGCGAGGTTAATAATACGAAATCCAACTTTTTTTTCGTTCTATATTACATTAGGGTCATCCTGCATCGACGAATTCACTTGCTGAGATTTAGTGTGCTACTTTTGACGATATTTCTTCACGCGCGCATTAGACAATTCCCTTTTTTCTTTCTTTATTCTTAACGTTTCTGTTTTGCATTGGTATACAAATTATAGTAAATGCGTGTGGAGGTTATTTAACACCCCGAATATACTGATCAGTTTCCGAGTCATCCATATCATTTTAATAGATATGCTAAAACTTACCTGAGCGCAAAATATTATATTATATTATTATAGAGATAATGTCTCATACACACACAACAAATTTTTTGGTTAACCGTCCGCGAAGTTACCAATTAGCGAACGCAACACAGTCCGCGAAATACAATTTCGCGGACCATAGCAACGGCCGCGATATATAATCGCGTGGGTGTACGGACAACTTTAAAAAGTTCCTCGACGGAGAGATTTTCCGATACGCATGTATATGTATATAAATAGACAATATGAATACTCGCTTACGAGTCCCGCGCTGGTCTGATACTAATGTGCCGGCTTCTCACCCGTGCGGCTCGGGATCGAATCTTCTCGGGGACATGAATTTATTTATTCATTTAAATTTCAATTTAATTGAAATTAAATACCTCTATATGATATATTTCTCTCGTTCCCTTAGTCGAATCGAGCCGATTTTACCCGAACGAGCGTTACATATCCGAGCGTGACGGCTCAGTCTTGTTCAGTGCCAACAATCAACGCAACGCGCCCAAAGAAGTTTACACTTCAAAAAATGATGTTCCAATTTAGGAACACCAATCACGAATGGGCGTATTAAATAAAAATACAAATAAATAACGCTAGCGCGCTTTTTAAATTTATTCATACATAAAATCATGAGTGATATAATTTTGCCGGCAAAATTTAATTATTATGAAGAGAGTTTGTTGCTTGGCAATTTCGCGAGTGACATTGACAGATAAAAATAACGAGCCGTCAGGCGAGTTATTTTTGTCAATGTCACGAGCGAAATTGCCTAAAGCAACAAACTCGAGTAGAATAGTCATTAAATTTTGCCAGGCGAAATTATATCACGAATGGTGTTCGGCATGACTATTTCATGAATAAAAATTGACACAAAGAAAACAATTTTATTACTTAGAAAAAGTAAATTTTAACAATTAAAACAATCTATTTAGCATTATTAATTATGTGAAAAGAGCAATTGTAATATACATTTTGTCCCTGATCGTTTACAGTTTGTAATCCGTGTAATTCTTTGCATTCTCCTTCTTTAGAAGTTGCTTGTTTCGAAGAGCTGTTACTGTTCCCTCTCAAATTTTGAACTAAATTGCCATGATGATCTACGTCAAGCTGAAGATAGGGTTTCAAAGAATGAGCACTTGCGTGTCCTGTTAGCTTAATTAATTGTTGCTCCCCAACCCCATTTTTGGCTAAAGCAGATATTGCAGAAGATCTGTGAGAATGATTTGTTATCTTTAACTTCTTAGCATCTAACCCAATGTTGAGTGCTGATTCTTTTGTCCATTTTGATAAGGTGTTTAAACCTATAGGTGAGTTTTTGAACCAAGAACTTTTCTCCCAGGCAGGGTTTACAGTTAGGAATAGCCTGTCGCTTGTTATTGTTAAACCTCGTTTTTCTAAAAGTTTTTTAAGTAATCTCACAGGACAGAGACTCTCACTTTCTCTATTTCTTATAAGCCATTTACTGGAAGCCAAAACTTTGGACCCACCTTGCGTAGTTTTAGAGAAAATGGGATTAAATTCAATGCGACCGGTGAATTGGCCTTCATTATCTATTTCATCTTGAAAATAGTGCACTTTGCAATTTACAGCTTCGTTTCCTCTCCAGGCAAGCTCGAACGAACAAACATGAAAGAATTTTCTCTGTAACCCCTCCGGATTTTCTTCATTCCAGCTGCTTGCCATGGCCCGAATCTCGTGTAACGTAAGAGCTTTGGCACTCACTTTTCTTGTCTCAGAATTTTGCTGAAGAAGTTTTCTCTTCGCATCACGAGCATTCCTGGCTTCCTTAAAACAAATATCGGAGAAAGGATTGATTTTGATATCATAATCTTTGAAATATTTTTCTTTTACCATTAATGCTGTTGTGTTCCATATTGATTTGACACTAGTTTCCTTGTAGTTTTCTCCGTTTTTCTTCTTCATGTTGAACGCCCAATCTTGTAATGTTTTTGCGATTTCTTCTGGAGTAGTTGTAGGAAGTAAATCATAATGCCGCTGTTTACAAAATTCACTGAACTGTTGCCACACTGACGCTTTAGTTTTGACTGTGTTAACAGGAACAACCTTGGAAGTGGCCTCTTTAATGTTTTCAATGGATAAATCACCGAATCTTGAAGAATTGGGATCATTATTCTCGCACATCTTTTTCAACTGACGTTTGCAAAAATTATTGCAATGGCGGCGACTTGTTGAATCGGTTACTATGTTTGCAAAAAACAGAGGAAAATTTGCCGCTGAAAAACAGGTTGGTTGCTTCATTCTCCCTTTTTATTGGTTGAGCAACCCCGGCAATATTTAAAATTTGAAATTTTGTCGATGCGAAACTATTTTTTGATTCAAATGATCAATTCTTATTGGGCAAGATTTTTATGAATGAAATAGTCAAAGATAAACAATAAACACCACAAAAGCATATACTTAAAATTCAAATTGTAATGCTACTTAACAACAACAATGACTTAATCAACAACATGATACTGTTTAAAACAATGATCGTGCAGATTTACATTACACTTTTTGCACATTTTTGTAGTATTTTACTGGCACATAGCACATCTATTTTGCTTTTTTGCAGAAACAATCCAGTGATTTAAACCGTCATATCTTATATAATTATGAAGTCTTTCTGACAATGGTTTTGAGGTTTTAGGACGTCCACCGCTGGCAAAAGGCCGTCCGTATTTCTTGAGACGAGCTGAACCACTTCTCTTCTAAATTTTATAAAATCTACTTTTTCTACAGTTAGGTTGACGTCTAAATGCATTATGCATACATGTATCTAAGCAGAAAGCAAATAGAGGCCGCCACCACTTCTTAGATCGCACACCAATCCTATAATTGTTAATATTTTGGTGTATGCGATCTACACCGCCCATGTTTTTGTTGTATTGACGAACCACGTAAGGCTGAGAGATAAGAAATTTCTTTTTTTCTGGTGATATCCATCTGCCCACTTGTCCGATTAGGATGAACTGGATCAGAAGAGCTTATTATCAAAACTCGACAGTTTTCATGCCATGACGTCACAGTTACTTGAGTTTACGTATCCGTCAGATAATTATATGTTCCTCTGCCAATTTTTCTTGCGTTTAATTTTGAATGCAACGGACATTTTTCTACTCTATTCGGATTGATAGTTCGAGTATAGCCAATTCCAATCTTCTGTAGATGATTCACCAATTTTAGAGAAGAAAAATACCGTTTAGCATAAATGTTGAACGGAAGATTTTGAGGTAATCTGGCCAAGAGTATCATCACTACAGATCCTCCTACTCCTAATTCCATAAAAGCTCGATTAGCTTGCTTGCCTTGATAAGGTTCAATCGGTATAAGTTATGCAAGAAGATCACACAGTGACCATACTTTATAGCCGTACTTAATTGGCTTTCCCTTTATAAATTGCTTGGTCCCGTGTCTACCAAAGCAAGGAACCATACCTTCAACTATACGCAATTTCTCACTGAGGGTAGCATGTGCCATAAAAGGTTCATTTAGCATCTATGGATTGCGATTTAGGAAGTTAGCAACTTGGAATCGCCCTCCTTCATTTCTTTTACCACCAGTGTTGTGCCTACACTGATAGAAATTATGTTTTCAATCAACACAAAATGCATTCACCTAATTAACTTTTTTAGTCACCTATTAGTAATGCATGTGCACAGTTCATGTAATATACAAAAAATGTCAAAGTATTAAGTTGTTTTAACAAATAATATTTTGGACCAAACAAAGTTGAATGTCAAATACACACAAGTCAATGTCACTTTATAATTTTATAATACAGTCAACATTTTTTATTTCTTCTTTCCTTGAAGTAAAAGATTAGGAGATTTATTGAATGTTTTCTGAATGCATCACTGCAAGTATCCTTAATTCATTATTAGTTGATTTACCTTACCAAAAAATAACATTTACAAATTGGTTGATTGAAAAAATCCATTTTGCTCAGTGTGAGTATTTAATTTAGAAAATAAACATAATCACATTATAATCACATGATTTTACGTACGTGTAAACTATAAATATTGCCAATATGATGAAATATCATTAATAACCTGGAATTTAGAGTTCATATTCAGATAAAGTTGATTAGTTTATATGGATAATTATTGACATCACTGATTAAAATGAAACTGCGCTGATGGGATTCTTATGTCAAATTTGACAATTAATTTGAATTCAAGCAGATGTGAAAATTGTGAAGTGTAAAAATCGGTAAAATGCAAATGGCGGCGTCGTAAATCAGTTACAGACACATTATATTTTAGGAATGGACTTTTAAGAATAAAATAAACCAATTTATACGCCTTTGACTAAACAAGGACGAAAGACATAGAAAAGAACAAGTAGACCATTTCTAGTGCCCTTTACATATTATCCATCCTAACTGGTACAGCTGTACTTCTACCTATCACAATTTCTATTAATTTTATTTGAAGGTATAAGAGAATGTTTTTTTTAAAACCGCGCGTCTCTTAAATAATCGTGGCTGGAAGAAAATATCCGGAAGAACTTACACATTTCTTTATTGTGCAAAAACTATAGAGGGTTACCGCTGAATAGGTACCAGGTTATGCGAATCTGAAGGATACGTATAAATGTCTAAATGGAAATCAAAAAGAAATTTATTTGAAACTCGTCAAAAATGTCTACATTTTTAGGGCCAAAATGTAGTTAATGTCTGTCCATAACTTTGTTTATCCTATACCATTGAGAAAGAATACGTAGGGAGACGACGTCACGTGATCAAACCGGGTACAGGTACGCCATATTGATACTACACTTACGTCAAACGGGTAGTGTTGGTAAAAAGTGGAGTGTTTGTTAAGTGCATCGTGTATTACAGTTATATATTAAGTTAAATATTAAAAGACATTATGGTTTCTTGTACTCTACGTAACTGCAACGGCAGAGACGGCGTTGATAAGAAGAATTCGTCTGGAATAATATTTCATAGGTTAGCGTAGGCCTGAGAGGTGTGGGATGACAGGTTATAATTTTGAGTAGTCCGGACTAGGTGAAGCCATATTGGTCCCACACTTAGCCCGGCCAAATGCTCCCGTTTTGACAGTACAGCAAAGATGCTTTAGAGCGTAAATACCACTAGTATTTACGTAAACGTAGCAGGTAGGTTCTTCAAAAAAAACGATAAAATGCAAATTCGTTACAACTTTTGTTAGAGAATAAAAGGCAATTGAAATGATTTTCTATGGCGATGTTTTTTTTTTCGTAAATAGCACGCCTTGTTATGTGGAAATGGTCGACTACCTCGGTGCATTGCCATGTTTTTTCCGTTAAATAGAAGGATATTATTTTGAAACTTAAATTCCTGTACATGAAAATTATTATTGTTAAGGAAACTTCCTATTATCAGTATTTCACCTCCGCATCAGTAAATCGAGCTCCGTATACGTATTTCAGCCAAAGAAAAAATAAAAAAAAATCTGTCTCCAGTTTCCGATTTTTCATTTATTGCAGCATCCACAAACTGCTTATTTTATGCACAATGTATTTAGCTTCGCAGCAGTATTTCACCTCCGCATCAGTATTATTTGCTCCGTATCAGTATTTAAGGTCCGTATTCGTATTTGAGCAAAAAAAATATGAAAAATCTGTCTTCAGTTTTAGGTTTTTCTATTTGCATGCGGGCATTTATTTTCTATCTCGTGGTAGGGACGGACCACTTTACTTAGATTTTTTTGCTCTGCGTACGTATGTTTGTTTCTGTACGAGAGTGTAAATTTCGTGGTTTTCCAGGCCACTTTTCATAGATTTTAATAATCGATCTTTTCTCTGCGTAAGTATGTTTGTTACAAAGTGTATATTTTGTGGCAAGGACTGACCACTTTCTCAGATTTTAATAATCTTTCTGTGCCGCTGCAATATTAGGAAGTACGAATAGCCGCACATATATATATATCCTCTGCCTTTGCGAACAATTGTTTGTAAATAATTCTAACTTAAATATTTCAATTGGGTCCGCCGCAGTATTAGGATATGATGTGATGATCAACGTATATATCCTTTGCGTAAGCGACCACTAAATTTGTATACGTCTTATGCATATTATTTTAAACGGACCAGAGCACTGGGCGCTTCGTGTCTTTTTAATTCGTTGCAGAATTGTGTACGATACTGGCCTATGTATTTCCGGCCTTTGCGGACTATTAATATTTCTAATTTACTAGATCCGCCGCAGTAAAAGCTGCTCTTTCGGACTACTACGTACGATCAGACCGGCCACAGTATTGAATACCAAGCGATAAGCGTATGTATCCTCTACTTAAACGAACAATATTTCTTCGTATAGCATGTATACCATCCGGATCGAAGGACCAAATGTTAAGGAGACTTCCTATTTTGAAAGTACCATAAATAAAACTCAATTTCAGTTCAAATACACATTTATTGGTTTTCGGTGTGTGCCGATTGCCGATATTTCGGGGTCGCTCTGCATCGAACATAAGATATACAGCATATATACATGTGAATCGCTCAAGGAGCTGTGGACCCCTATTTATGTGCAGATGCCAGACATTGCATACGGTACGCATACATAGGAGGTCTTGCATCGCCTTCGGTGTACGGTCGTGCACTCGGGCCGGCAGACAATAAACTCTGTCCGCTGAGACTGTATACGCCCGAAGGTCGCTCCGCATCAGTATGCTCACAATATTTGTAAGTAAAAAATACATTAAGTGACAGTTAAAAAATAAAACATCCATTACAAAAATATAATAACATAAAAATAAAGAAAAACAATCATATATAAAGCAAGAAACAATAATAAAAAATTGTTAAGTTCTTATGTTTGTATAAACTGCGACAGGCTCGGACTCGAGGAGAGATAAATCAATTTCTCGTCACTGCGTGCACATCGGACGGCGATTTTTTTTGTACCAGCATTACTGATATTTTCTTTTCACCGCCTTTTTTTAATGACTAAAGCTAACCTTGTATACAGTGCTATCGAGAAAGATTGTAGACCACGTGATCAGTAATTTTCTAAAATCTGGTGATTTTCGTGTTCATACGTTTATGAGATTCGCGTATCGCTAGTATTTGACAGTAGCGTACATTTTATTCACAAATACTGCTGTCATTGTTGACACTTTTAACCATATTTTACATAAAACATTCAATACTACCAACTGCTGTTAATTGGGTTGCCTAATTTGGTAGTCACGTGGTCTACAGGAATTGTTGATATCTCTGTATTATATTATATATGTTTATTACTTTTCGATCGTCGTGTATATCAATATTGGTAAGTCACATTATTTTGGAGCAGACATATTACATTGCAACATCGTACACTCGTATGTACGTACCTTATCTTCTGACGCAGAGAATTTAAATCATATGAACATACATATCAGAATTGCCTTTCTTTCCAATGCAGTTAATGCAGTTTCTAATAATATGTTACCCGTAACAATACTAACTCAGTAACTACCTGCTAGTAGTAATTTTATACCTACCCACTTACGTTATACTATAATACATTTAAGAATATTCCTTATGTTAGTTCGTACTTACCATAAATAATTCTATTTTATGAATTTGTAAATTGACTAGTCATTAAATTTATGTTGAAAATGCGTTATTATATAAGTAAGAGGAAAATTAATCTTCAATTCGTACCTTTTTTTTGACGGCGGAATTTCGGAATATATATTATTTGAAGACATAAGTCATTGGAAAGGAAAAAAACATAGGCATAAAATGGATAATGCACGAAACAACCAGGAATCCAAAAAATTGATTGACTTTGATTAATTTATTTGAAATTATGGACTTTCGCTAAAACTCCTTACATTACAATATGCAATAATATGATAATATACAATTTACAGCACTTTCCAGCTTTGTAATATGTCAGTATTAACCTTTCGCTATAATAATAATAGTAATAATATGTATTTATTGTCCAACAACTAGCATTTGCAGGGCAAATTATTCATAAGAGTACAGTACAATAGCAAATATAATAATACAGTAAATTCTTAAATACTAAAATCAGATAAAAAAGAAAAAAATATAATATATACACAAACATCGCATGTGTCAACATCATTAGGCATAGGGAATCAGTGTATACGTACAATGTATATGTATGTGTGTAATTCGTGGCAGCGCGGTACCTATACATCGTAAATACATACATACGTATACATTGATTCTCTATGCCTAATGATATTTTACACATGGGGTGTATATATAATAATAAAATTAATAATAATAAAGAAACAAAAATTAAATTGATATAAAGACATAAAGACGATATATGGTCGTTGAAAGAAAGGCGAGAATCAAACAATACACCCAAGTCGCTGACAAAATTCTATCCATACTTCCAGATTTTTACGGTTTAAGAACCTACTAAATTGTTGTAATAACTACATACTTTACAGTTTGTTTCATTAATCTATTTTAATAGATATTTTGTTCTACAAGTTTTGAATAGAGGCATTTGTTATTTTCTTAATAAGCAAACGATTTTTAACAATTTCATTATTATGGTAATTACTTATATGATTTCAAAAATGGGTTATGGACACCACGCGATTTTCATATAAGTATATGGGTCCCAAATTTTTTTCGCGAAAGTTGTTTTAAATTGAATTTTAAATACATAATCTTAATAAACCTGGGAGGAAAAGTGTTACTTTCAGTGAGGATTTTAATTTTTTTTACAAAAATTATTCCAAATCCAGCTCTAAACATATATTTATCCTTTAAAAAAGACATTTTAATGACAAAGGTCTAAATAACTTATGCAACACGTTAATAATACACATAAATATATACATACATATCAATAATAAGTATGAATTTTTATACTATGTAAAAATCGCCAAGTATACCGTGTTCCAAAAATAACTATTATATTATAGTGTCGAGCAACACTCAAACAAACTCAATGGAACAGACCCACCAGCTCTTGTTTGTTTATTTGTCCAGAAAGATTAGCATACTCGATTAGCAGGACAAACAACATCTTCAAAACGAAAATATCTCTCTGTAAGAGGGATATATCACAAACAAAAGCTTACGTAAGTTGTCGGTAATTCATTATCATTGTTATTATTATTTGTCATGCCATACCTGGATGTGGTTACATTTACTAGTATTTATAAGTTCTGGAATGTGTATAACCACAGCAACACTGAATATATATAAATACATATACCGGGTGGTATCTATTAATGTAGATAGCAAATCATTTTTAATAAAAAAAAATTATAAGCTCTACAAATTTAAAAATATTTTTATTTATACAGAGTGTTCAGCATCGACGAACCAACATAAACTTATGTTTAAACCTGAGCTTACGTTGAGTAAATCTTCCAAACGAATAATTCTTATATTCCTATTTTTCAATAATATAATTATTAAATGTAAGTGTCTCTTCATTTTTCTTATAAAATGATAATGTGAGTCTACTATATGACGTTTTACTTCTTTACAGGATACACTATCTCTCTTTAAATTTATAAACTGAATAACCAGAAGTAATTTTATCACTATTATATACTTTAAATACATCAATGACTTTAAAAGAATGAATTGTCTTTTGGGTTACACAAGAACACATCTAATTACTCTCATGAAATAATTCTTGTTTTCAAGATATTTAAAAAAAAGTACACTTACTTCATTTTTTTATATTAAATAAATTTTTTAATCATAATTATGACCTTTCTATACTTGTTCTAATCTTTACATAATTTAAATACTTTGTATTCACATAGTAGAATTTTATAATACTTTCTTTAATAACATCTCATTTTATATTTCCAAAATATCAATTTATACAACATATAATATGTCCAATTCACAGTACACTTATATCGGTATGCTCGCTTGAGCTGTCAATAACGTCATTGCAAAGCAAGTCAGATTGACAGTTCTCATATCGACTGCATTTTGACACAGTTTTAACTTGTTTTATCGGTTTTTAATATTTTAATATACCTGGTTAAGCTGTATGCGGTTGTCGTAAACACAATCGAAAAAGTAGGGATAGTCTGTCTAAATATTATAAATTTCCCAAGGAAGAAACGGTACGAAATGCGTGGTTATTTGCGTGTAAAAGGCAGGATTATAAATTTGAAAAATGGTATTTTCAGAAATCTGCTTTTATCATTGTTCATAATTTAAAAAAATCTACTTATTTTATCATGTATCTGTTCCGTTCATTTTGAGCCATCACTCCAACAAAAATTACTACAATTTTCCAATAAATCATACAAAAATTTAAATTCAGATGCAGTTCCCAAATTCAGAGAAAAGACAACTTGAAGCAATAAACAACGAGTTGAAAATCTTAAAAAAGCAAGAAATTGATGCTTTGATAAAACATATACAGATGCTCAAAGTACTTTAGAATGTTTCACGCATTTTACTGCTAGATTTTATTATCTTCACATTATTCAAATTATTATCTCTTCACATTAGCAATTTTGTAAGGCAGGAAAAAGTTGAAATAAAAGTTATATTTGGCAAATTTTATTTTATTTTAATATTATTATAATACAAATAAATTCTTAAATATGTGACTACTATTTTTGTTTAAGAGGGGCGTTTACCTATCGAAAACTAAGGTATCGCCATTTCGCGTTTTTTAAACTTATTTTGTAATTTTAGAATCTCAAATTTGGGTTACTGATGCAAAAGGCATACATTTATAATGTCAAGATCAGTTTTTGTACTAATTCATTTTCTTAAAAAAGTTATGTGTTTTAGAAATAACCACAAAAATGCATGAATTTGATTAATGTCTACTAACTAAGGTTGGTACACAAAAGAAAAAAAATGAGGTGTGGCCACCACACGACTTTCTTATACGTATGAGCGTATCAAATTATAGAATTTTAAGAATTTTTTTATACAAAAATTATTCAAAATCCTATTCTAAGTACTTCTATTCTCTTAATAAATCTCCATAGAATGCATACTTTGCAAGATATTATCAAAAAAGTGCTACTCGCTAAGAGTAAAAGTGCTACTTCCGGTCCGAATTTTGAAATTTCATGTATACAAAAAATATTGCAAATCCAGTTCTAAATACTTTTGTACTCTTGATAAATATGTATAGAATGCATAACTTACGACATATTTGCAAAAAATCGTTATTCGATAAGAGTAAAAGTGGTACTTCCGGTCTGAATTTTGAAATTTCTTTTATACAAAAGATATTGAAAATTATGTTTTAAATACTTTTATACCCGTAACGTACTTGTCTAAAAAGTATGACTTGCGAAATATTCGCAAGAAACTGATTTTCGATAAGAGTAAAAGACCTACTTCCGGTAGGAATTTCGAAAAACTTTTTAAATAAATTTATTTTCAATTTCAATTTTAAGTATATATGAATTCTTTATAAATTTGTTTAAACTTAGTAGTTGACGAAATATTGTCAAAATTCGATTTTTTCGCTGAAGTAAACTGCTACTTCCGGTCTACCGATTTTACTGAAAAACTAATCAGATCTCAAGAGGGAGATTATACACGTAAATACAAAATTTGGAATTGATATCTACAGCGGTTTGACCGCTATCGTGGTCACACACACACACACAGAGACACACAGACACACAGACACACAGACACACAGACACACAGACAGAGAGAGAGAGAGAGAGAGAGAGACATTTTTTTAAAACCACTTTTTTGGTATCAGGGGACTTCAAAACGTGGACATCTGCAAAAATCTCGAGGTCGAAAATTTTCATCATCACAATACTTCCTTATACTACGTATAAGAAAGTAAAAACGACCTCTACGCGCCAGCTGTACATTTGATGTATGATATAAAAAAAAATTATGTAATTATTTTTGAAGATAAAAAACAATAAACAGTAAACATTGTTACACACATTTTACACGAGGTTTTTCGCGTCGTATATCCCCACTTTACGGTATCTCTACCGGTCCTAGCGAAGACGAAAATCTATCGGAATCGGTCGGCTATTGCAGACTTAAATGCGAGTGAAAGTTTAATTACAAACTGTCACTCGCATTTAAATGTCATATATACCTATAATATTCGAGTGTATAATAATATAACAGTTATGGGCAAGCGAAAATTGGCTTATTATAAAACATCAACAACATCAACAGTTCCGTAAGTACTCATTCTTTATACATTACGTTTCCCATCTATAGTATTCCTTAATCTATGAATAAAACCGAAGCGCTGTGATGGAAACCGAATATCGTGTAGCTCCACTTACTCACACCCCCTTGCGTCTACCCGTCCCGCGAGTAATATAAGTTGCATAAGTTTCTATTTGTTGGTAAACGCCCATCTTAATCTAGAATCAAGATTAATTTATGGCTTGAAGGCGGTGGAGTTAGTTCTATGCTCTTGTATTTCAGTGGGTAATTTATAATTATTTTAAACATACTTGTAAAATATGTATATTAAACATAACAAATTCCAGCCAAGT
The DNA here is from genome assembly GCA_963170755.1 of Amphimallon solstitiale. Lineage (NCBI taxonomy): Eukaryota > Metazoa > Arthropoda > Insecta > Coleoptera > Scarabaeidae > Amphimallon > Amphimallon solstitiale. The sequence goes on from OY720676.1 coordinate 174,571,566, forward strand.
TGTATTTGCTTCATTGAAATGTTGGTTTATCTTTTCTCCAATTGCCCGAGACCCTTCTATTAAAAGTGTTGTAGCTGTACATTACGAATATCAAATACTTCACATTTATATGATTCACTAAATAGCATCTACATCTGTGCAGACGAAAATATTATAAGCCTCAAAATATATATTAAATACATATCTTATTTCTATTTTGGCAATGATTTTATTCACTAAATAAAACATTTATCAATACCTCAATTACAATTTTCAATTTACATTTACACAGTTCATTAATGCATAACTCTAGTCTCTAGATGGCGCAGTACAAAAATGTACTCAAAGAATAAACTGTTTTGCATTGTGTATTGAAAATGTAATTCAAACACATGCAAAAAAAAAAGTTAAAACATAGTACGTAGTTATAATTGTTTTTAAAAATACCACTTAGCCTGAGTACTTCAATAATTGCTCATGTTATTTAATAAACAACTATAATCAATAACTACTACTAAATTGCGAAATTTGGACTTCTGGAAATACCATTTTTCAAATTTATTAAATTCTGCTTTTTACACACAATTAACCACACATTTTGTACCGTCTCTTCTTTGGGAAACCTGTAATATTTAATCAAACTATCTCTACTTTTTCGATTGTATTTACGACAACCGTATACAGCACAGCCAGGTATATTAATTAAATAGAATATTATTTTTTAAAAAAAACGATAAAATAACTTAAAACTGTGTCAAAATGCAGCCGATATGAGAACTGTCAAATCTGACTTGCTTCGCAATGACTTCATTGACAGCTCAGACAAGCATACCGGTATAGCTTCCAATTAATAACAGTCAAATTTAATAAATATCGAACTGTCATTGTGAAACAATCTCATACCATCGAAAAATATTCATATATTGATCACAGGCTAAACAATCCAGACCGGCAACTTATGGTGGAATTCTGTAACTTTCTCGGAAGCTCCGATTATCGTAGGCCCTGGCAACGAAGTGACGTTGCGATGACGATTTCAGAATTTTTACAGTTAGTGACGTAGAAGTGTCAAAACGTTCGTGAGTAAAGATTTTGTTGGTTATATTGTGGTTATATTATTATTATATAATTATTGTTAATATACTATTCCTGTTGTTATATTTGTAGTTTCTGTTAGGTTATTTGTTATAATTATTATTGTTCCTGTTTGTTTATTTGTTATATCTATTATTGTTCCTGTTTGTTTATTCATTATATTTATTATTGTTTTATATTTGCAAATATGAATGGCTTTATAGCATTATTATTAGATGAAGATCACAACAGGTAGGTAATCGATAATATAAAATATATAGAGTATACATATTATTCTCTATTTTCTTTATTTTAGAAATTATATGCGTATATTCCGAAAACGTTTAAGAGATCACGGAAATCCTTTTGAAATACCAAACAGGCATTTTAAACAAATGTTTAGACTGAATAAGGGCACTGTTCAAAACCTGATCCAGTTATTGGATGGACATATAACAAACAAATATACCATTACATTTGAAGGTTATTATCATAAACATCACTTGAAATGCATATTAACTTTATAGTGCACATTATATATTTGTTACAGGTCTTAACAACATTAAATTTCATAGCATCAGGCAGCTATCAGAATAGTGTTGGTATTAATAGCCTTGTTTCTCTCAGTCAGAATTCAGTAAGTCGAATAGTTCATCAGGTCTGTCTTGTAATATCAAACAATTTATTCCCTGAATGGATAAAATTTCCCAGTGATTGTGAATCGAAGAATCGTGTTAAGCAAGGGTAATTATGTTGTATCAAAATATTTTAAAAATAATTCCTTATTTTGTTTTTATGATAAAAAATGGGAGACCGGAGATGTATTTTGTTTAATTGATAGCACCCAGTTCATATACCTATTTACCAAGGGCAATCATATCTTTTCTAAACGTTCTAAAAATTATTGTTCTGTTTAGTTTTTATGAAAAATGGGGTGCACGAAATGTAGGTGTAATTGATGGCACACATGTTGATATACTTGCTCCACCTTTAGCCGATGAAGAACACCCTCCTTTTGTATATATTGTGGTAGTTCACTAACTTGGATGAGTAAGGATATGATGGAAGTACTAATGTTAATAAAATATACTGTATATGTTCTTGTAGTGAGTATTAAAAAAATAAAAGATGGTAATATTTTATGGACCAAACTATAATTAAATAAATAGATGTGAGAATATTTAAATTATACTTAAAATAATTGTGAGAATATTAATTGGGTATTTCCCTATAGTTTTTGTGAACCGTGTAAAGTTGGTTACATATCGGGTTATGTTGAAGTTCGCCTTGCATCGAGTGGTTGGTGGCCTATCAGGTTTCTTTGTTGTAGTAATATTTCCCATTTCTGAAAGTAGAATTGTAAATGTTACTTGTTGTATTTTTATATGTAATATTATTTGTTAAAGCTTGTTTAATTAACACTTTTGAAAAAATAGAGAATATTAGTATGGATTTTGAATCATAAAGGTTGGAAAATGATGTATAGTTACGCGCTAAAATTCAAATGTAAGAAGTGTCAGATTTTGACATTTAAAATAATATAGTTAAAGTATTGAGTATTTGGTTTGCCGAAGGGTATAAAAGGTTGTGAAAATTAAAGTAAAGAATTAAATTGATAAATTTTTGGAATTACAAAAAGGTATTATAAATATTCAATTACAAATAAAACATATTTTGGATTATTATAATGTGTGGAACAATATGATTGGATATTATAGAAACTAAGGATTTATTGCCAGGGATATGGGGAATAAATAGAGAGATATTCAAGAAGAATTTAAGAAAAGCGGTAGATGTGTTTTCGGAAAACGAAATTTTCCTTCCGAAAAACACATAATTAAGAGATTCATCATTATACAAAAGTGTAAAAGAAGTGGTTAGGAGATAGTAGAAAAGAAAGCAGATATTTTTTAGGTGATTGCAACATTTTCCAGAATAGTACCATTTTTTGTATCATGCAAATATAATTAAAAATAAATTAGAAGAAAGAATTTCGGTAACGAATAAAGAAATAATTGAAGAATATTCATACTTGAGAAGAAAGCGAAGAAATATATAATTACAATTTAAAAATAAACTTACTGCATTGGTAAATATTATTCCATATTTGGCGAGAGATTTATTGCATTGGAGAGTTGGTGAAATTCCAGAAGTTATACAAATAGTTTAGTCCAGGACTTGAAAGATACGAGATATTCAACATAGCAGCTAACACAGGTATTCCAGTCCAGTAGAGGAAAGGCAGGTTTCAAAGGTCTTCACGAAAGCGTTCGACGGTTCGAGATTCTAGTTGATTGCAGAGACAATTAGGAAAAGGAAAGGATCTCCCTCATTGATTCCAGGAAATGTCTTCGACAAGCTAAAAAGAAAATCGTTTGGTGTATAAATAAGAATACCAGTTCAGTAGTAATAACAGGTCGTATAATTCTTTGAAATAATTTGAATTTATCAGTTTCGAATTGAAAAGTATATCAAAATTTAGAGATCTATTATTTATACGTACATTATAACTGTGTTGATAATCAAGAAAAGATATTTTGTAAGTTCTGTGCACAACATTAATTTGTATCATCATTTGTATAATTTTTAGAAGTCAAAAAAAACTGATCGGCAAACTAAAACTGATTAATTTGTGTGGGTATTTGATTTACATACAAAAACTATACAGTATTTTTAAAATAATATAATTAATATACTTACTTGTATATTTTTCGATCCACGAAAGGTGTATTTTCATGCACATATAAATTGTCAAAAGAATGTTTACGTAAACAAGCTTGGTACTTCCATGAATGTCTTATTTGGTTGTGTGTGTTGAGAACTACCATATAATTTATAATTTGCCTGATTTATTAAACAAATTAGTTTGATACATTTGTTTTTATTTGGTATATAAAGAAGGTTTTTGAATTAAATTGATGAAACAGATATGACGCTTAGAACCGTAACCTATAAATAAAAAAAAACAACTGTCAGTGATTATATTATTATTTGAATAGTATGTTAATATATACCTTGAGATTGAGTTCACAGTAAGTATTGTTATTTGAAGATAAAGTTGAAATACACATCATAATTCACTAAAGAATAACTGTTTTGTAAACTTTGATTTATAAAGTTAAGAAATATAAAACGTAAATATCCTATGATATAGGCAGATATTGAAAAAGTTACATATAGGCAACTGTTTGGGCTTTGATGATTCAAGGGAAGTTAGCAACATATAAAATAATTAGTTTAAATATTTTATATAAGAACTGAGTTAGTGAGGGCATAAATAAAAAATTACCTGAGAGAATTTGAAAATAGATTTAAAAAGTACATAAAGATTTCAATTTTATATATAGACGAGAATAAGTACAGGTTTCAAACACATAGTAAGAATAAATATTATTAAATTTATCTGAGTGTAATCGTATCTTTATTAATTAAAGGTATTGTTACATTTTATGGCGTGCCCAACGTGGAGCGATTAAAATAAGACTCGCAACAACATATTTCAAATATTTTATTAATTATAATAATAACGGTAACATTAGTATCCATTTTACAAAGGTAATAAAATCAGTTTAAAGTATATCAAGGTATAAGAAATTGTGTACTATAATAATTTAGAATGAATACAAGATCCAAGAGTAATTCTGGATTGTATAGAACGGAATCTTCTAGTGATAGTGAAGAGGAGGTAGGACAGAATGTGAATTTACTAGAGGGAGGAGAAGATATGTCACAGGTGCAGGTAGAAGGTCAATTGACTGGAGAGTTACAGGATAGAGGTGATAAGGTGGAAATTCAAGGAGAGACTTCGAAAATAGAAATGTCGACACCAGTAGTAGATTTTGGATCAATTTTACAAATGTTAAAACAGATGAATGAAGATAATAAAAACATGAACGAAGAAAGTAAGAAAAATTTAGTGGATTTGAAGAAAGAATTAAGTGGAAAACTTGATAAGACGAGTGAAGAGAATAAGAAAAATAGGGATGAGGATAAAATGGAAGCTAAGAAAAATAGAGAAGAGGATAAAAAAGAACTAGGAGAAAAATTGGATAAGTTGGAAAAGGCGAGCATTGATACTAGAGAAGAAACTAGAAGAAATCTGGAAGAATTAAAGAAAACTCTATTGAGAGATACCGAAGAAAAGGTTATAAAACTTACTACAGAAATGGATAGCAGGGAAGTGAAAATGCGCAAAGAAATGGATGATAAACTGAAGAATAAGGATACTGAAGTTAAAACTCTTATTACAAATAAAGTACAAGAGGTTGAAGGTAAAATTAAGGTAATACAAGAAAATGTAAAACATATAGATAAGAATAGTAGCGAGAAATATAAGGAGTTAGCGAAACGCATACGGGATGAAGTTGATCTGGTAAATAAAGAAGTCTCCGACAAAACAGAAAAATTAGAAGAGAATTTTTGTAAGAAAATAGAAAATACAGAAGATAGATGTTTAAAAGAAATAAAATTATCGACTGATACTACTATTGCGCAGAAGTTGAGTATGGAAGATATTCTGAAAGAATGTGAAGAACAGAAGACGAAAATACAAGATCTTTTATTAAAGACTCAGAATATTAACATCCCTCATGTAACATGTCCTCCGGTTTACAATGTTTTAAATAATGGTATCAGAATTGAGAATATAACTCATTTTAGTGGGGATAAAATGTCCACTCATCCAATGGCCTATTTGACAAATATTCTAAGATATATAGAAGAGATACAGGATTTTAGGAGCCAAATGAATATTATTAGAGCGACTTTAAACAGTGGTGCAGCGGATTGGTTTCAACGGGTTGAAGACAATTGCGATGATTTAAGTAAGTTTGTGGAATTATTTAAAAATAATTTCTGGAGTGAGACGCAACAAAGCAGGGCACATCAGAGGTTGTTAACAGGAAGATATCAACCAGGTAAATCTTCGAGGGAGGCTTACGCACAAAGAATGTTTAACTATTGTCGATACATATCTCATTTGGACGAAAAAACTATATCTCAACATTTATTACAACACTTTATTCCTGTTGACACACATGCAATTATTTGTCAGAATGTCACGGATATGAATGAGTTGATTAATATTCTTAGACGTTTAGATGATTATACAGACGGTGTGAAATATAGGGAATCTCGTCAATTAAATGGAAGAAATGATATTCAGAATAATCAGCAACGTATGTCAAATAATAGTGGTGTGAATAATCATTATGTTCGTAATAATACCCCTTTTCAACAGAATACTTATCTAAGGAATAATCAACCTAGTAGTAGTCAGAATAATTATTTTGGAGCAAGACAACCTTACCAATTTAATAGTCATCAGAGTAATAATTATAATAGAAGTTATAATACACAAGGGAATGGTATCTCAAATTGGAACAATAATCGAAGTATATCAAATGGAGGGAATGGAAGACCGAGTACAAATAGGAATAATCCTTTTATTAATCAATCTGCAAGACAAGTTCCTCATAACAATGACTATCAAGAACAAAATAAAAGGTATTATGGAAATAATAATTCTAGACAGGTGAATAATATACAAATGCAAGATTGGAGAAAATCAGATAGGAGATTTACTGGTAGTCAGGTTCATAATCAAGATAGAAATGAAATTGGAGTTGGTTTGGAAGAAAAAAAAACGCCAATTTTGGAAATGAAATTGGATCCATATCAGAATGCTATCCCGGGAACATCTCATTAATAAATAATTTTGTTAATAGTAGTGTTAGTTGTAATATAATTAGTAGTAGTAAAATAACAGGAATGGGGAATGTTCAGAATGGTTTAGATATGGGAAATATAATTAATAATTTTGAAAGTTTACCTTTTTGCATAATTAGTATTAGAGATGTTAAATTTAAAACTTTGTTAGATTCTGGTGCTGAAATATCACTCATAAAAGAAGAAATGATAATGAATATACCTGAATATTCTAAATATATTATTAAAGTCAAAAATACTAATGTTATGTCTGCGAATAGGGGAAAAATGGGTTGTATTAATAAGCGGTTATGTATAGATGTAGTGATTAATGGACACAAATTTATTATGCAATTTTATCTGTTAGGGAATTTGTTTTATGATTGCATATTAGGGATAGATAATATGAGAGCGCTGGGAATGAATTTAGATTTTGAAGAAAACAAGATTAAAATTGAAGGAAAGGAAATTTTATTAGATAAGGTTGTGGATTTAAAAGAAATAAACGCTTATATTGAATACAAGGAGGATATACAGTACGAGGTAAATAATGTCATTATAGCTGATCGTGCAGAGAATGATGATGCTCAAGAACATTTGGAAGGAGCAATGTTTGAATTACCTAGATCGGAAATAAATGACGAATATGGAAATGCTGTAATAATAGAAGATAAACAAGAAGTTAAAGTAATAAGAAATGTAGCTGACATTCAAACTTTTATTTTACAACAAAAATTACCAGAACCTTGGATTGAAGAAAGTCTAATAGAAATTTTAGCTAAGAATATAAAATTAATTAATGATGAAGTTGTTTTTGCTAAAGATTATGAGCATCGATTATTGATAAATGATGATTCGCCGTTATCGTGTAAAAATTATCCTATTCCGTATTTTTTCCAAGATCGTGTCAATGAGGAACTTAGAAAATTAGAAGAAGCTGATATTATCGAGAGATCGAACACCTATTTTATTAGTCCTGTTGTGTTGGTTAAGAAGAAGGACAATTCTATTCGCCTTTGCATTGACGCTCGTTTAATTAATTTAAGGATCATGCCTGAACATGAAATACCACAAAATATTGATGTTTTACTTACAAAATGCGGTAATAAAAAATGGTATAGCAAATTAGACCTTAAGAATGCATTTTGGTTAATAAGATTGGACGAGAATTCTAGGAAGTACTGTGGATTTAACGTAAATGGAATTACTTACCATTTTAAAGTATGCCCTTTCGGCATAAAAAGTAGTCCTGCCGGATTGATTAGATTTCTACATAAAATACTAGACCAATATGAGAAATTCGCCCTTCATTATTTAGATGATATCATAATATTTTCGGATGACATAGAATCTCATATAAATCATATAGAGATTATTATTAATACATTACAAGTTAATGGTATGAAATTAAATTTATCTAAGTGTCAGTTTTGCCAAAAAGAAGTCAATTACTTGGGTTACGTTATTAACCAACAAAATATTTTATTAGATCCTCAAAGATTAGAAGAGATACAAAATTATCCAAGACCTAATAAACTCAAAATGTTGAGAGGATTTCTTGGGTTGTTGAATTACTATAGGAAATTTGTATCTAATTATAGCCAAAAGACAAGTACGTTGTTAAATCTACTAAAGAAAGGAACGAAGTGGAAGTGGACTGAAGAATGTGAGGATTGTTTCGTACAGTTAAAATCAAATTTTGTAGAAAATCTTAAGTTGTATCATCCGGATTTTAATTTAGATTTCATCGTACGAACAGATGCATCAAGTGTAGCCGTAGCAGCCGAATTAGTACAGATCAAAGATGGTATCGAGGTTCCAATATATTTCGCGTCAAGAACTTTAAAACCGTGCGAAAGGAAATTTGGGATATCAGAACTCGAGATGCTTGCTGTCATTTATGCTTTAACTAAGTTACGCTATTACCTCATAGGGAAGAAATTCAGATTGGAAACAGATCACAAGGCGTTGCTGAATATTATGACTACGAAATTAAATAATAACAGGATTTACCGTTGGACATTATTAATACAGCAGTATGATATGGAAATTATATATAGACCAGGTAAAGAAATGATTGCAGCTGACGTACTGAGTAGAAAACATGGTGAAACAAAAACAACAAATGTACATATAAACTTAGTAAGATTGGGATCAGAAGGTATTTTTTCAGTACAAAGAATCAGAGAAGCTCAAGATACACCTGAGTTGGAGATAATTAAAAATAGATTACGGACAATAGGTACATATAAAGGAATGAGAATGAATGAAGGGATAATTTTGAAGAAGATAGGCGATCTGGAGGTATATGTTACGAATGAAGAACACACGATTAATATTATACGACATTTACATGTAATGTATACACATATAGGAGCTAGGAAATGTTGGTTAATGTTCCGAGAAGCTTATTATTGCCGGAATGACGAGAAGATAATTAAAAGAGAAATTAAACGGTGTAAAACTTGTATTTTAGCAAAAGAAAAGAATTATACAAATCAGAATATAAGTTTAAGTATTGTTGCTGATGATAGATTACAATTAGTAGCAATTGATTTTATTTCAAATCTGATTCCGAGCACGAGAAGATATCGAAATATTTTAGTGTTATGTGATATATTTTCGAAACATGTGCGATTAATACCAACACAGAAATGTGATACAGATACTGTATTACAGGCGTTACAAGAATATATAACTGAGTATGGGACTCCAAGAACAATATTATCTGATCATGCAACATATTTTATGAATCAGAGATATCATGAATTTTTAGATGAAAGAAATATTAAATCTCATCACATATCGATTCGTCATCCACAAGCTAATCCATCGGAAAGGTATATAAAAGAAGTTCTTAAATATTTACGGATATTAATCGAAGATCGACATCATAAATGGGCCAGATGTTTAAAACAAATTGAATTTGTAATGAATAACACACCAAGTACCGTACATGAAGCTTGTCCAATAACTATTTTCACAGGACAACCTCCACAAAGGCCTTGGCAAGATGATGAAATTGCAGAAATAGGAGGCAGATATGAACAAATTAAACAAAAATTAATGAGACGAAAAATTAAATGGGAGCAGAAGAAAAAAGAAAAACAACGTAAATATAAGGTGTATAATGAGAACGATAAAGTTATTGTACGCGCGTTACGAGTAACGGATAGAAGGAACAAAATTATAGCAAAACTCATAAGGCCATATTCGGGACCGTATTTAATACATCGGAAAATAGGATTAAACAATTATGAATTAATTGATGAAGAAACGGGATATCTTAAAGGAACTTATCATATTTCAATGTTACATGATTATATTGATGAAGTATAATTGTTAAAAAATTTAAGGGCATGGCGGTACTGAAGGGCCAGTTACCGTTGGTAAATAGCGCTACCACCCACCAGAGCTACACTGTATATAATAAAGCCCAAAATTTAGGGGCATGGCGGTTGAATTTCATAGGGCGACAACCGTTGGTAAATAGCGCTACCACCCACCAGAGCTACACTGTATATAATAAAGCCCAAAAATTTAGGGGCATGGCGGTTGAATTTCATAGGGCGACAACCGTTGGTAAATAGCGCTACCACCCACCAGAACTACATCAAAGTTAATAGAACCAAAATTTAGGGGCATGGTTAATGTATTTTGTTTCTATAAAAGTATGTCATAAAAAAAAACGGGATATAAGTATGTGCATTTAATTTTTTTTTTATAATTGAGTTAATCATGTAAGAAATTTTAGCTAAAATGATCTAACAAAGGTTTATGTATTTTATTTCCTTGCTCTAAATTAATTGAATCAGGATAGAATTATTTAGACGAAGAAGAGTTGTAAAGATTAGTTAGTATGAAGAAATTAGTAATATTTAATTTATTTTCCTCATTCCTTACATTATAAAATTTGTAAATATAAGTGTTAGAGGAGTATATAAGTAACTTTACAGTAAGTAAAGAAACATACGAGTATAAAAATGTGAAGAAATGTATAAAGTAGATATATGAAAGATGAGTAAGAAGGAACCTTATTAAAAAAAAAAAAAATTTTTTAAAGGATATTTATCGGAGTAATAAAAGCATTTAATGGTCAAGAAATATTAAAGTCATTAAGAGTTATAAAAAAAAATGTGATATACAAATAGAAGAAGCCTATAAAATAAAATATGTATAGAAAAGATAATAATGAATGCTTGCTATGTATAATAAATAATAAAAGGGAAACATAAAAATATATGGAATAATTTATAGAGATTATGTATGAAAGGGTAAATAAAACCCAAAATGATAATAAATATATAGAATAATAATGTATAAAAGAAATATGTAGGTCACGTACGCCTTAAAAAACGAAAATATAATTTGTGTACTTTCCAAAAGTGAAAGTTTGAAAAGGTAGACGAAAATGTCTATTATAGGTATAGGGTTTTTGTTCAGCTAGGAACAGTTATATAAAATAAAATAATAAAGAATAAGTGAGCATATGTAAAGCATATTTTGTAGAGGCTATTTAATATATGAAGAAATAACAGATACAACTTAATAGTAATCACCAGTAAATGTTAAAAGTAGTTTCGATTATAATATTGATAAGAATTTTTAGAAGGTTTAAAATCATGAATAGGATAATACAAAGAAGGTATAAGATTGGATAAGAAAAGGAATAAAGTTACTTATATAGAAAGCATAGAAATGTTAAAAGATACATTTTATGACATTATTGATGAAGACAAATGGATAAAGATGTAAATTTTGAATATGTTGGTATAAATTAGTATATTTATGAGAATAAGATTAGTTAAAATGGTTTGTTGTAAATAATTGAGAGTTAAAAATGAAAATAGATACAGTGAGGTAAATAATTATCTTATATACCAAATATTAAGAAATGTACATGGATTTATATGAGAATGTATAGTTATGCTACAGAAGTAGTACAAATTGAAGTACATCATTTTAGTATAGATTGTTGAATAAATATAAATTTATATATTCTATAGAAATTTAGATTTATTAAAAAAGGGGCATATGTGGTAGTTCACTAACTTGGATGAGTAAGGATATGATGGAAGTACTAATGTTAATAAAATATACTGTATATGTTCTTGTAGTGAGTATTAAAAAAATAAAAGATGGTAATATTTTATGGACCAAACTATAATTAAATAAATAGATGTGAGAATATTTAAATTATACTTAAAATAATTGTGAGAATATTAATTGGGTATTTCCCTATAGTTTTTGTGAACCGTGTAAAGTTGGTTACATATCGGGTTATGTTGAAGTTCGCCTTGCATCGAGTGGTTGGTGGCCTATCAGGTTTCTTTGTTGTAGTAATATTTCCCATTTCTGAAAGTAGAATTGTAAATGTTACTTGTTGTATTTTTATATGTAATATTATTTGTTAAAGCTTGTTTAATTAACACTTTTGAAAAAATAGAGAATATTAGTATGGATTTTGAATCATAAAGGTTGGAAAATGATGTATAGTTACGCGCTAAAATTCAAATGTAAGAAGTGTCAGATTTTGACATTTAAAATAATATAGTTAAAGTATTGAGTATTTGGTTTGCCGAAGGGTATAAAAGGTTGTGAAAATTAAAGTAAAGAATTAAATTGATAAATTTTTGGAATTACAAAAAGGTATTATAAATATTCAATTACAAATAAAACATATTTTGGATTATTATAATGTGTGGAACAATATGATTGGATATTATAGAAACTAAGGATTTATTGCCAGGGATATGGGGAATAAATAGAGAGATATTCAAGAAGAATTTAAGAAAAGCGGTAGATGTGTTTTCGGAAAACGAAATTTTCCTTCCGAAAAACACATAATTAAGAGATTCATCATTATACAAAAGTGTAAAAGAAGTGGTTAGGAGATAGTAGAAAAGAAAGCAGATATTTTTTAGGTGATTGCAACATTTTCCAGAATAGTACCATTTTTTGTATCATGCAAATATAATTAAAAATAAATTAGAAGAAAGAATTTCGGTAACGAATAAAGAAATAATTGAAGAATATTCATACTTGAGAAGAAAGCGAAGAAATATATAATTACAATTTAAAAATAAACTTACTGCATTGGTAAATATTATTCCATATTTGGCGAGAGATTTATTGCATTGGAGAGTTGGTGAAATTCCAGAAGTTATACAAATAGTTTAGTCCAGGACTTGAAAGATACGAGATATTCAACATAGCAGCTAACACAGGTATTCCAGTCCAGTAGAGGAAAGGCAGGTTTCAAAGGTCTTCACGAAAGCGTTCGACGGTTCGAGATTCTAGTTGATTGCAGAGACAATTAGGAAAAGGAAAGGATCTCCCTCATTGATTCCAGGAAATGTCTTCGACAAGCTAAAAAGAAAATCGTTTGGTGTATAAATAAGAATACCAGTTCAGTAGTAATAACAGGTCGTATAATTCTTTGAAATAATTTGAATTTATCAGTTTCGAATTGAAAAGTATATCAAAATTTAGAGATCTATTATTTATACGTACATTATAACTGTGTTGATAATCAAGAAAAGATATTTTGTAAGTTCTGTGCACAACATTAATTTGTATCATCATTTGTATAATTTTTAGAAGTCAAAAAAAACTGATCGGCAAACTAAAACTGATTAATTTGTGTGGGTATTTGATTTACATACAAAAACTATACAGTATTTTTAAAATAATATAATTAATATACTTACTTGTATATTTTTCGATCCACGAAAGGTGTATTTTCATGCACATATAAATTGTCAAAAGAATGTTTACGTAAACAAGCTTGGTACTTCCATGAATGTCTTATTTGGTTGTGTGTGTTGAGAACTACCATATAATTTATAATTTGCCTGATTTATTAAACAAATTAGTTTGATACATTTGTTTTTATTTGGTATATAAAGAAGGTTTTTGAATTAAATTGATGAAACAGATATGACGCTTAGAACCGTAACCTATAAATAAAAAAAAACAACTGTCAGTGATTATATTATTATTTGAATAGTATGTTAATATATACCTTGAGATTGAGTTCACAGTAAGTATTGTTATTTGAAGATAAAGTTGAAATACACATCATAATTCACTAAAGAATAACTGTTTTGTAAACTTTGATTTATAAAGTTAAGAAATATAAAACGTAAATATCCTATGATATAGGCAGATATTGAAAAAGTTACATATAGGCAACTGTTTGGGCTTTGATGATTCAAGGGAAGTTAGCAACATATAAAATAATTAGTTTAAATATTTTATATAAGAACTGAGTTAGTGAGGGCATAAATAAAAAATTACCTGAGAGAATTTGAAAATAGATTTAAAAAGTACATAAAGATTTCAATTTTATATATAGACGAGAATAAGTACAGGTTTCAAACACATAGTAAGAATAAATATTATTAAATTTATCTGAGTGTAATCGTATCTTTATTAATTAAAGGTATTGTTACAATATATTTTTTATATTCACATACTGTAACTTTTTTTTAAATTTCAGCACTACTTTTATGGTAAGGTTATTAAAAAAAATATATTTGACAATAAAATGTGTTTTATTTTTCAATATTTATACAAACAATTTCTATTTGAGTACCTATTATTCAAAGTTCACATTTCTAGTTCAGTATTATTATTTTTCTTTTTGATCTTTATTGTTAAGATTTTATAGTAAACATATAATTCATATCCAATATTAGTATAATTATACGAGTCAAATGTCTTCTATTGTTTTATAATACTTGCTGGTAAATTTATTAAACAATAATTTTTTACATTCTTTTGAATTGACAAAGTGCAAATTTCAGCCTAATGAATATTACTCTTCTGTAAAAACTGCAAATAAAGAGAACTTTCAATTACTATAATTTCAGAGGCTCGACAACAAAATCTTGCAATAATATCGAATGATTTGGTGTACCAAGTACAACAATACAGCACAGGATTGGTCGATTTTCTAAATACAAAATCATCTATATCCTTCAACCATTTATGTACTTTGGCCTATGCTATTAAAACTTAATGTTACCTTTTTGGAGCCTAAAACATTAATCATTCAATATAGTTACATATTGATAAAATCTTTGCGGTTTGACTTACAAATAAAGAAATTCATTGACTAAACAGGTAAATTTCCTCTTATCTTCTTCAACATAATATAAAGTTAAACATCCTCTCAATTTGATGTAGTTTTATTATTAGAAAATCTTATGAAAAAGTCAACTTTAAATTGTGAAGTTATTGTGAACACGATACCATAATAGACTTTTTCGAACAATTAGTTTGTGCACATTTCACATGCTTTATGTTGTGTGGATATTGTCTGCTAGGTTTATGTATTTTTTTGTGTTTAGGTACTCTTCTAAGAAAAACAATGTCCACTTGATAGGGATATCTGTTCTTGTTGGCTTTATAAAAAAATCACATTTCATCATCCATAAATGTGCCTGAAAAGACATTTATCTGCAAATTCACTATACACTAGTGCGATACTACGTCCTTTGAAACTCTCCTAATGATAGCAGTTCTTGTTGAAATTTTCCAAAGTGTTTCGTGCTATCTTGGCAGCAGTATAAACATATGGTTATACTATGTCTTGGCATTACAAAATGTTCCGTACATTTTCTTTAAAAAAAATGCAATGCAAAAAAGCAATCGCTATATTATATTTCAAACAATTTTCTTATTAGTTAAAATTTTAAATTGAAATATTTTGGTATATGTTTACGAGATGATGTCTGTTTACATGTTAAACATAAAGGTTATGTACAAGAAATCGTAAATTGACACTTCTACGTCACTAACTCTAAAAATTCTGAAATCGTCATCGCAACGTCACTTCGTTGCCAGGGCCTACGATAGCCGGAGCTTCCGAGAAGTTACAGAATTCCACCATTATCCTAGATTTTATCCAGAGTACTCATCCTTGTTTAGCAAACGTAAATTTCAATACTCTACCGTCTTTGTCAGATTCAGTGAACTTGGAGATGAGATGGCGCTAGCGTCATTTGAAATGTTTGTTATGCTGTGGTTATATGTCATTCAAAACTACATTTCAAATTTGACACGTTTGACATATTTTTGCAATCCTTTGTCGTACGTAGTATTAATTATATGTTGATACAAATATGGTGCCTAAGTGTTTAGTGTGCGGGTTTAGGCAGGATGAAGTTAACAAAATGCACAGGTTTCCTGCAAATCTCGACGAGTGAGTATAAATATTGTACAGTTGTGCTTTAAGTATGTATATTACAAAATTTCTTAGTCATCATATTATATTATATTACAAGATTTGCATATTATTATTGTCTTCTCATTACTGGTTGTGTAATTTAATTTTATTATGTTTTATTGTATAAGTATATGTATCAATAAAAACTATTATTATTATATCGCTATGTTTTCCTTGACAGTTTTCACTTATTAGATTATTATATTTCTCTTAATCTTATATAGAGTAGTAGTGTATTGTGTCTAATAGGTCACCGTAAGAGGGATGTTATAATACATGTAAGTAAAAGATTAATATTTATATTTCGTATCACATATTTACACCATATTTAATATGTAACACCACAAAATTACACATAAGATGCTCAAACTATGGCTATAATTGTTACAGTAAATAATATTTATTACCATAGTTTTAGTAACTTTTGTGTATGTTTCTGTTACATAAATAATGTATTTAATAAGCGTATTCTAAAAACAAGTTCATTTCAAATTTCGCGCCAATATGCTGCTAGCGCCATCTTCGTACCAAGTTCACTGATGTGTGACAAGGATAGCAGATCTTGGATATTTTTTTTTCAAGTAGTTGCCGGTCTGGGTTGTTTAGTCTGTGATATTGATGTATTTAACGACTTTATCTACTAATGTCAAATAATACATGAAAAAATTAAACCGATATTAGACCTCATTATTAAACACTGTGTTTGGAAAGTGTTTTTGATTGGATAAGAAACTGTTGAATAATATTATTCAACACTTTCAGGGACTAATGAAAAAAGAGGCGGGCAAATATAACCAATTACATTCAAATAAACACTGGAAAAAAAAGTGATTTCATCTTAGTTGTGTAGGCACTGATCAACATCGAACGTCATACGTTAAATGTCAAGTAGCGTGCTTATTATTATTCTAATCAAATTATAATCTTAACACGTCTACAGCTTTTTCTGTCTGCTTGAAAATGTATAATATTCGTGTACTCCGCCAGAGTTAGCCAATGCAGCTAAGAAAGCAACCGAAGAACTGCTACCCAAAAAATCGAAGGATAAATACGAATTAACTTACCTAATTTTTTAAATTGGAAGAGGAAAAATAATGCCACATCATTTTCCGAAAATGTACTACTTTCCTATTTCGCAAACTTGGCTGAAAAGTATAAGGCATCATCATCATGGTCCTTTGACTCAATGTTAAAAGCAACATAGAAATTAACAGAGAATATTGACCTCGGAAAATATTCAAAGCTTCATATGCTTTTAAAACTGCAAAATGAAGATTATACAAACATACAAACGCATCTAAATTAATAGGATATGAAATACTTGAATGTGTATCGTACATTAACGGATAAATAACTATCAAAAGTATACATATATACATTTATACATAAACGTATATGCACATACAGCACGTGTCAATTTTCATTAGCCATAGGCGATTAATCCATACAGTATGTGGCAACATAGTATACCCCTTCTTTCCTTTCCAATGCAGCGCGACCGATGCATGCTCCGTGGTTAGCAGTAACTCTTCGACCAGCGGGTTGGATGTTTGTAATGCGTTCAGAAATATTTACGTATTTACGAGTTACAAGGATTTGTTTTTCTTTTTCCTTTTAGTAAATGCAGAGAATTCTTAAGCTGCGTTCACGCTGCATGACACAAACAAAAGCGTAATTCTAATAAAATTAAAAATAAGGTAAATAAAAAAGGATTCTGAAAATAATAATAAACAACTAGATCGCGCCGGCCATTTGATGATGACGGATTTTATTGCAGACTATATCTCGGAACGTGTTCGCAGCTGAACATTTAATGTAGAAGTGGCAAGATCGGGGAAAGTCGCTGTGATGTCGATTGTTGCCGGGAGACAGACGTTGCCACGTATTATTTGTATACGTATAAATCGCATGTAAACATTGAATCCCTATAGCTAATGAAAATAGACACATACGGTATGTACGTGTTGAGATACACAACATACATTTAGGTGTCATTACCAACAGCGAACGCTACACATTCAAGTATTTCATATCCTATTTATTTGTGATATGGTGGTGCCACCTATTGGCCTTATATGCGGAGATACACATTTAGCATACAGGTTTTGTCTTATGCACAGTGTGCAAAGATGAAACTGTCGTGTTCGGTGTCGCGCTTGGATAGCAGATGTCGTTGAGATATTCTCACCGGCACTCTGCGGTTCAACGGGCATAAGGCACGATTTTAGTTGTGGATCATTGCCAACAGCACCACGTACACTGAAGAGGCCTCAAAGGCCGAAACACGTGTCTGTGCGTTCGCTGTTTGTAATGACACCTAAATGTATATAGTGTATCTCAACACGTACACATGTGCATATACGTTTATGTATAAATGTATATATGTATACGTTTGATAGTCAAAAGCATCTACATTTACTTCTGAACAAGTGGAAAAATTTATATCGGATGCATCAGACAAGGAATATTTATTGTCAAAAGTAAGAAATATTTTTACTGAGAATTTGTAAAATTTATTTGATATTTTAGGTTATTTTAATTATGGGAGTAATGAGTTGTTTACGGGGTAATGAACTACATTCTCTACAAAGAAGTAACGTGGAAGATTTAGGAGGGTCTATGAAGGTTACTATTTCAAAAGAAGCTACAAAAAGTAACAGGCCACGAACTTTCGTTGTAACAGGAGAGACTTTTTACAACATTTGTCTTCTTCTTCTTCTTCTTCTTCTTCTTCTTGTTTTAGACCTATTGGTCTGTTAATTTCTGACTTTATAGCTATGGTTTTTCCTGTGATGTTGATTTCCAGCTGTCTTTCCATCGCTTATGTGGCCTTCCCGGTGCTCGATCCCCTGCCGGCTTTCCCTCTAGTGCTACGCGTGGCAATCTGCTCTCGTCCATTCTCCTAACGTGATCGTACCATCCTCTTCTTCTCTGTCTCCCCCATCTCACCACGTCCACTATCCCGCACTGTTCTCTGATATCGGTGTTTCTTATACGGTCTTTTCTGGTTTTGCCAAGGATAGTTCGTAGTGTTTTCGTTTCAGCAACTCTTAGCATGTTCTTGGTTTTGCTTGTTTCTTCGCGCGTTTCTATACCATAAGTCATGACGGGCCTTATACAGGTTTTGTAGATTCCTATCTTGCTGTCTGTTCGCATGTATTGATTCGACCAAACTATCTCTCTTAAACATCCTGAAAGCGATGTCGCTTTATTAATCTGGTTCCTTAGGTCTTTGGTTGGGTCATGGCCACTGGAGATGTCAAGGCCGAGGTACCTGAACTGGTTGACTTGCTCGATGGGTTTATCTTCCACCACGAGTTTACATCTAATTGGTTCTTTAGCGATTGTCATGGCTTTTGTTTTGTCGGTGGATATATTCAAGTTCAGCTGTTGGCTTGTTTGATAAAATTTAAAGAGCTGTTTCTGTAGATCGTCTTCTGTTTCCGCTAGGATTGCCGCATCGTCCGCGTAGCACACCATACTACATTTGTAAAAAAATAAATTAATTTGGGTCCTCCACAAGTAACCTGTTCACCGATTTTCTTACAATACAGGAATGGAAAGTGTGTTACTCAAAATGTTGGTATTAATAAGATTGCCAAAACAGGAAACGATATCGCAAAATTTTTGCAACTACCAAACTGGAACACCTACACTGGCCATTGCTTGCGAAGGTCGTCAGCTAGTAGTTTTATGGAATCCGATAATGCCAATATGGATGACTTGATGAGACATGGTGATTGGATGTCCAGGGTTATGTTGTCGATTCCTTAACTTATAAAACAAAAAATTCAACCAGAATTTTAAACCAAATAAATAAAAATACAACTCTTAATAATAATAATTATAATAATCCATCAACTGGAACTATTTCTAATACAAATATTTCTGCTGTTACACATTCAGATAAAAATATATACTTTGATATAGCAGCAGTACCTGCAACACTTAATTTTAATAACTGCAGCAACATCACTGACAATTTTAATACAAAGTAATATAATTCGTTAATATTTAATTGTATTTATATAATATCTTAATTAATTGTAATTTATTGAATAAATATTGTTGATAACAACCCTATGTGTTATTTGGACATTAGTAGATAAAGTATTATATTCAACTCATTGCGTGGATATTTTATTACACTTGGACGATTACAGCACACTGCGCTCTTGCTGCAAACTTCATCCTCGTGTAATAAAATTATCCACGCAAACTCGTTGAATAATATACTAATTATTACATTTAGAAATATATTCACATAAGAGAAACTATATCAATTTGGAAATATATACTTTTACCAAATCAGTATTTGTAAAATAGAAACGTCATCAAAGCACTTATCGTTATTTTTGGCTAGCAATTTTAATTTTCATGTTGTACATGTAATATATATGTCTCGAATTTGTGTTATGGACAAACATGGTGATGTCCTTGACTTTGTGTATTGACCCGCGAAAATTTTCAGTATTTGCACGCCACCATTGATTCGATTTGCCATTCACGTGTGGGAAAAATGTACTGAGCCCGATAGGAATACCGAAAACAATGGCTTTTTAACATAAAAGAGTAATTATTTACTCGTACCTGCCAGCTAGAAATTAATACGTAAACAATTCAAGCACGACCATTCCGATATTATCGATGAGAAATTCAATGCATTATTACAATATAAATTCTATCGAGTAATTGAGTATTATCGGTATTATACATATCTATATACGTATGCAGAGGTAAACGATGTCTTCGGGTTAAGTTCAATGATTTCGGCATGCAATTTGGCTTTTTACTAATGTAATAATAAAGGATACAAAAAGTAGATTCAATACTATTACGAATTCCCTTCGATCGGAACAATTTCAGAACAATAAAATTAAACTAATTAATTAATATTTCAGAACCTATAACTTCTGCTAGTAAAATGAAAGCTAGATACAAATTATTTTTTTTTACTGTTTGGATGACAATTACTACAAACGTCAGAAGATAATATCGGATTAGGCAGTATGGATAGAATATCATTGAAAGTAGCCTCAAACAAATCGTTCTCAACTTCCTGAAATGTCTTTTTTGCTGTGTCAATTGACTTTAGTCCTTGCAACTTGTAGTCACTATCTGGAAGGATCTCTTGCACTTTGGCTGCGTAACGATAAGATATGAATTTCGTCTTTCCTAATAAGGCTCTGACAAGAACAAATGTGCCCACTATTATGTTGTTTGCCTCAGGAGCTTCATAATCTAGTTCATCATCGAACACTTCGTTCTCCTCCTGTTCTTCTCCCTCCACTTCTGATGCATCATTTTGAATGGCATCCAAATTTGCAGAGTCCTCCGAATCATTAGATTCTTCCTGAGCACAACAGACTTTTGCCAGGGACAACATTCAGACGGGTTTTCTTTCTAGCTTGAGTGCGCAAAGGGCTACTAGCAAACCGTTTCTCCTTTAGAAACTTGACTAGAGCATTTTCGTAATTGTCTTGAAATTGTGGATTGTCTTCTTCATTTATATGTGGAATTTTGTCCAACACGTTTTGAGAATCCAGGGGGGAAATTCCGCTAGATTGAAAACCACTTACCAAATCGCGCTTAATGGAATCTAGCTCGCTGGGATTTGCATGTTGCATTTTTTCCAGTGCTCCCTTCAGTAGTCTTGGAAATTCTTCTTTCTTCAATGTTGTTAATTTAAGATTGTCCATTTTCTATTTGAGTAAGATAGCTTTCCAGGCAACTTTTAATGGTCGAAAAAAAGGACACATCCAAAGGTTGTGTGAGGTGGGTTGAGTTGGGTGACAGGTAGACATTTTGGTGGCACAATTCTAAAACCTCATCAGTAAAATGAGAAGACAAATTATCACCAATGAGATTTTTTCTCCCTGTAAGGCGCATCGCATGTGGCAAGAATGTGCTTTTAAACCAGTCTGTAAAACAATTGGCGTCTATCCATCCACTTTTAGTGCGATTGTAGCGAGAACCAGGACGGCAACAGCGTTTGTTACAACATGGTTAACCTTTTGGCCCAGTTTCCATCCATCTATCCCACAAGTGTTTGGATTTATAGATAACGTAGGGCGGTAACATGGTTCCTGAGGCAGACCCGCAGTACATTACTGATGTCGAGGACTTACTATGATTTATTATATTTTCCGGATACTTTTTACCCCTTTTAAACAATAATTTCTTCTTTCCCGGGTCATCAGCCATATTTGTTTCATCATAATTAAACAAATTAGATGCAGGTACGCCATCAATAGTTGTTTTCAAATGGTCAAAGTAATCCTTAATCGTGTGGGTTGACACTGAAGCCCGAGTGCTCTTTATGTTACTTGCAAGGCGTTGCGTAAGGGTGTCCTTATTCTCCGCAATAGTGTGTAAACCCAGTCCTTTCCTGGTTTGTTATCTTTGAATTTGCCAACAATCCGTCCCTGACGTTCTAAAAACGACTTTGTTACCATTTGTAAGTTTTCCATACATCTCATAGGAAAAACCCAATCACCACACGTGATTACAGCGTTTATTATTGCCCTTTCTTCTTCTGGTTTGAATACTATTTGTCCACCATGTACATTACGGTGTAAGCCTTTAAATTTATTATATAGAGTGCCGTATGGAAGTCTATAAGTTCTGGATGCCTTCAACATAGACCAACCATTCTCAGCCACTTTTGTTAAAGCCTCTTCGAGTTTCTCTTGTCTGTAATTTTGGTAACTTCTAGCACCAAGTTTTTTTTGTAGATACGGCCCATAATTCCAACATCCACTAGTGCAAAAAGTTTTTTAGATTAGGCAGGGTTGACTTCTCAAAGTGTATTTTAATGTACTTATTGCACGGGGTGAGATTGATAGAACTATCAATTTCACCCCGAGACTCATATAAGGTTACCACAACATTAAATGGGCACCGGTATGATTTTCAAGGAAAAAATGACAAAGTGAGATTAACGAAGTAATTCGTAATAGCATTAGCAAAAAAATGAGGTGTGGCCACCACACGACTTTCTTATACGTATGAGCGTTTCAAATTATAGAATTTTAAGAATTTCTTTTACAAAAACTATTCAAAATCCTATTCTAAGTACTTCTATTCTCTTAATAAATCTCTATAGAATGCATACTTTGCAAGATATTATCAAAAAAGTGCTACTAGCTAAGAGTATAAGTGCTACTTCCGGTCCGAATTTTGAAATTTCATATATACAAAAAAAATTGCAAATCCAGTTTTAAATACTTTTATACTCTTGATAAATATATATAGAATGCATAACTTACGACATATTTGCAAAAAATCGCTATTCGATAAGAGTAAAAGTGGCACTTCCGGTCAGAATTAACTTAGTAGTTGACGAAATATTGGCAAAATTCGATTTTTTCGCAGAAGTAAACTGCTTCTTCCGATCTACCGATTTTACTGAAAACTAATCAGATCTCAAGAGGGAGATTATACACGTAAATACAAAATTTGGAATTGATATCTACAGCGGTTTGACCGCTATCGTGGTCACACAGACACACAGACACACACAGAGACACACAGACACACAGACATTTTTTAAAAACCACTTTTTCGGTATCAGGGGACTTCAAAACGTGGACATCTGCAAAAATCTCGAGGTCGAAAATTTTCCTCATCACAATACTTCCTTATACTACGTATAAGAAAGTAAAAGACTCAAGTTTTTTACCAAAATACAAAAACGTGTTTTTCTCGACTTGCCATTTTAACATAAATCTATTGCTGTAGTTTGCTAATATATAAAAATAATAGCCGCCTTACTTACCGTCAACAAACTGGTGCACGTTATTGCAGGAGACTTAATATAACCAATAGCAGAAGAGCGAATGTTGGCAGATACTTTATGGCGGTCTATTTAAATTTCATGTAAAAGTACGATTGATTATCAAAGCCACCCTCCAAAATCAATTTCACCCCATTTTACGGTAAATAATTTGGCTATGAAGTATATAGTCAAACTACTAATAGACTTACAGGATAACATAGAATTTAAAAAGGTGAATAGAATTAAACTTAAAAACGAAAATACACTTATTCTTATTGAGACGAGCCTCGTACTTTACATACATAAGTAATACATAGTATTTTAACATTATTTATGTATCCATTTAATTGCTGCATTTCTTATACATGCCTGTCTATCTGTATTATATATCTAAGAGTTGTACACAAAGTGTATGTATGTATTTACACGTGCTTACATATGTTGTAATGTGAGAAAAAGATAACCACGACACCGTCTATACATGAAGAAGGAATACGTATTAATATGCAAACTAATTATTCCCTTTCATTATAAATACTGCTCTCGAAAGAAGAAATTTAATTACAAAAGCTACTCGCACGCAAGATCTAATAAAATTGGTGATCCAACATATTATATTGCATATAGTTATGTTATTAATTTTTAGTCCGTCGCATAATAAGAAAATTACAGTCTTTTTACTTACCTGAAGACAAAACCGTCCTTTAGCCAGATCCAATCAGCACAATGTATGCATACGATATACTTAATATATACAAGGCTGTTGTAGCTGGATTGTTTAGAGATATGTACAACATACTCTGATGATAAACGATAGTTGATTTATTTTTAAATACATATCTATCTATCGGTTAATAGTCTCATCGCATACCATAAATATGTTATCCGCATAATTGTTTAGTCATTGATGTCATTGCCAATCCAATCTAAAATTCTAAATTCTTCTTCTAAATTCTTATTTGGAGTAGTTTATGATTCTGGCATAAAGATGGTGACATTCAATAATAAAATTGTGACAATTTTCACATATTATCTTATTAAGCAAATCAATTACAATTTCAAGTTGAAAGAAACGTTTAATTCAAGATACAAATTCTCTAAATACTATTATCTAGCGTAGACCATTTGCACTTCATATTTTCAAAAGAGTTAGCCAAAAATTAACGATTTAACACATTTAAACATATCTGGAACGTTATTACCATTCTGTTGTTTTAATTCTAATGCAGTTATATACAGTGTGACCAGTGAAGTCTGCATCATATGGGATTTTTTTTTATTAATAGATTTATTCTAAATTTGAGTTTGGCATCAATTTCTGCTTCGATCAAGATGAAAATTATCCAAAAAAATAATAGTCACGTGATTCGCATTATCTGTCAAATTTAAATTTTTTTCCAAAAAAATTCATAAGTGGGGTTATTTCTCAAAATATCGAAAAAAGTTATTAGAAAAAGTTTTTCTAAAAACAATTCTTAGCCCATATGCAAAATTTCAGCTGCATAAGATAATTTAGATTTTTTGCCAATTTTTTTGTAAATTGCACCACTGTTGCGAAATAAGACAACGCAACCTACATAAAACTTCTTAGTTTTAACAATGCTTTATTCCAGACACATTTTCTTTAAGGCATCGCCATATTCAATGTGTGTTTTTCTACAAAATCCAAATAGGGCTATTAAAATTTGGTCACATGTGATGCAAAGTTTATTTGTTTTTGACCCTGTATAAGGTAACTTCATAAAATAACTATTTTTGAAAATGTAGTTTGTGTCTAAAAGTAATACACATTAATATTAATACAGACAAGTACACAGCGTCACAAGTAAAGTCTGCATTAAGTGGAAAATAAATTTTCGTTTAACTTTACGTAAGTTTAACTAGTTTCAATGATTTAATTTAAAACACCTTTATTAAAATTTGTTATGGAGCTATGTTATAAAAAGTAAAAATAGTCCTTTATTATTTAAGTTCAGTTTCCAAAAAATTAACTAGTTTTGTACCTTACGATGATGCACCAAACACAAGTTGGCAGCAAAACAAATGATAAAAAAGATCAACAAGCCCTTGCTTTATTAATGACAGTCAAATCGCTTTCTGTTTGTCATAGTGGCTTTTAATTAATATTGTGTATTAAATAAAAAAATGTTAACTGTACAGGAAAGAATTGAAATTGTTTAATATGTGGTGAAAACACAACTCATCGTGTAGAGGCCAACATTTTTAATGAAAGGCATCCAGGCAAAAATGTGCAACAATCTACTGTGAGTAGGATTATGGTAAAATTAAAATCAACTGGATCGGTGGAAAGTTCATTTAAAAAACCTCACAATCCTATAAAACATAGTGAAGAAGTCCAATTAAATGTTTGCCTAGATATTATGGAACATGGACAAACTAGTGTTAGACATGTTTCTCGCAGAACTGACGTTCAAAGAGAGAGTGTAAGAAATATTTTGCACAAAAATAAATTTAAGCCGTATAAACCTAAATTTATAAATACTCTTAAGGAACAAGATTTTGACATACGTTTGGGATTCTCTTTTTGGTACCAGGTGGAAAAAGAAGAAAATGTGTCCTTTCCGTTTCACGTTTTATGGACCGACGAGACCACTTTCACTTCAAACGGCGTTAATAGCTCTCAAAATTGTAGATGGTGGGCTCAAGAAAATCCAAATTTTATAATTGAATGCAAGGACCAGTATTCCATTAAAACTAATGTGTGGTGCGGTATTTTAAACGATCAAATGTTGGGCCTTATTTTTTTAGAGGCAATTTAAATTCTGAAGAATACCTACGCTTCCTTAACACCGAGGTCATTGAAGTTTTGGACAATATGCCTATTGAAATAAGGCATAATTTGTGGTACCAGTGTGACGGTGCTCCCATCCATACTACAAGACGGGTTCAAGAACGCCTCTTGGAAATATTTAGGGGCAAAGTAATTGGGTGTAATATGGAGCAATACTGGCCGGCTAGGTCTCCGGATTTAACCCCACTTGATTTTTTCTTGTGGGGTTACCTAAAACAAAAAGTTTACAAAGAAAAACCTTTCCGTAATGTTGATCATTTGGAAACGGTGATTCGAAACTGTATTTTAGAAATAAGGCCCCTTAGTATCAGAAACTCCATTAAAGATGTATCAATTGTTTGTATTGAACGCAATGGGAGGCACACAGAAATGTAATTTTAATTTTTAAGTTTTTCAAATTATGTTTAATTTAATATTCAAATACAAAAATACATATTGTTATTAATTGAAAAGGTGGAATTTTAAATGCGTTTCATTTTTATAATGTACCTATTATGATTATTTTATTAGAAAATTTGACTTTTCAATTAAACTATTTTCTTAATATTAATGTGTATTACTTTTAGACACAAACTACATTTTCAAAAATAGTTATTTTATGAAGTTACCTTATACAGGGTCAAAAACAAATAAACTTTGCATCACATGTGACCAAATTTTAATAGCCCTATTTGGATTTTGCAGAAAAACACACATTGAATATGGCGCTGCCTTAAAGAAAATGTGTCTGAAATAAAGCAATGTTAAAACTAAGAAGTTTTATGTAGGTTGCGTTGTCTTATTTCGCAACAGTGGTGCAATTTACAAAAAAATTGGCAAAAAATCTAAATTATCTTATGCAGCTGAAATTTTGCATATGGGCTAAAAATTGTTTTTAGAAAAACTTTTTCTAATAACTTTTTTCGATATTTTGAGAAATAACCCCACTTTTGAATTTTTTTTGGAAAAAAATTTAAATTTGACAGATAATGCGAATCACGTGACTATTATTTTTTTGGTTAATTTTCATCTTGATCGAAGCAGAAATTGATGCCAAACTAAAATTTAGAATAAATCTATTAATAAAAAAAAATTCCATATGATGCGGACTTCACTGGTCACACATTTTGATCTAGTTAATCTATATCATATTATAAATAATTTATTATATTCTCTGGTTTCCTATTGTTGCTGTGGTTGCCCCCTGGTTTGTGATAAGGCGGTCTACAATGACGAATTCTTGATGTGGGTGAACAGATGTACAAAATATAAACAGATTTATCGAAGGCATTTCATCGAACAGGTCAGGGCATACTACACTTTGGTTTTTCAGATCTGTTGCTCCATTTACCTTTATCTTCTCTCAATGAGATCATTCAATTAAAATCATTGGTTACTAACTCAGATGTGACACAGGGTTTAAACTTAGGTCCACTGTTATTATATCTTCAAAAAATCTTCTATTCTGTTTTCAAACAAAATCAGCAAAATGTCATCGATATACCTATTCGAGAAAATGTCGGCAAATATTCAAATTGCAGTATAATATTATTTTCGAAAAACTTCCTGGAAAAATCACCAGGAGGAAAGAAGATTTCCTATTGCATGTCCCTCAAATTCTTCGTAGGAGTTTCCTTTTATTTGAAAACTGTTTAAAAACATGCTTTTGTGTGGTATTACGATGGTTATTTAAACTGAATTTATCGAAATTTATAATATATTCAACTAGCGATACCCGGCGCCTGTTGCTTCGCCCAAAAAAACAATTTTTATCGGCACCAAACTTCGCATGAACACTCTCCAGACTACGCTAGAGTTTTCCTGAAATTTCATCAAAATTGTTTCAGCGGTTTCAGAGTCTATAAGGTACATACACAATTTTATATACAGTATGTCCCCGGATGGACTGAACAATGGGAAAAAAAATTATTTGGGCCTTTACGCAAAAATGACATTTTTTATAAATTTTTTGTCTGTGTCAAAACCACCAATTCTGAAACAGTAATCTAAATATTATTTTTAACACCTGAGAAAATTACAAAAACACTCTTTGATTAAAGTAACTTTATTTATAAACATTGTGGATCATATCTTCACTGACAGAATTGACCGCTTCCGTAATTTCTTGTTTTAAAATTTCGATATTGTTATCTCAATTAGTATTATAAACATGCTGTTTAACATATCTCCATAAAAAGAAATCCAATGGGTTTAAATCAGGGGAACAAGCCGACCAATTAACAGGTCAGTAACAACCTATCCATATCTTTCCAAAATTTTCTTGCAGATAATTTCTAACCAGCAGTGTTGAGTGAGCAGGGCACCCATACTGTTGAAAAAATACACTTTGCAAGTTAGGTTCATCTCTTATTGCAGACAATAAAAAATTTTGAAGCACCTCCAAATACATATGTTGATTCACATTTTCATTAAAGAAACACGGAACGATGATTTTTCCATACATAACACCACATCACACATTAACTTTTTTGTAATACTGACTTCTAGTTATAATTTTGAAATTAGGATTTTCTCTCGACCAAAAACTCCAGATTTGCTTTGCAACTATCCCATTGGTTGTAAATGTCGATTCGTCCGAAAAAATAATGTTTCTGCAAAAATTACGATTTACAAAGTGATTTTCTCCTACAAAAATCGGTTTATAAGGTTTGATTTTGCTTTCTTTAAAAATTCTTTGTAAATGTGATTTACCAATTAAACGATTTAACTGTGCAGACCTTTTGCGTAAGGATAATTTCGGATATGTTTCTAGAAAATCTAGAGCCATTATTGTAGCTGCATCTTCTTCATCGTGTATCCTTTTGCTTTTCTTGATGTCATCTACACTAGGTACCTGTTCTTTCAAATTTTTTTACCAAATTTCGTAAAGCATTAACGCACACGTAAACATTAATAAATTTTTGTTGAAATTTTTGAATTGCAAAGTTATAAGAAACCTCACGAGTTCCATAACATTGAACGAGGTAAACTCTTTGTTCTAAAGTTAGCATTATTATTTAAGTAAGTCTCATTAAAGATTCACAAATACGTAATGAAAATGACAGATGACAAGTAACTTGACTTACATATTAGGTTGTCATGGAAGAAAACAAGATAATATGATTAACAGGGGTGTTTACTAACAAATTGAACTTATGCAACTTATATTACTCGCGGGACGGGTAGACGCAAGGGGGTGTGAGTAGGTGGAGGTAGACGATATTCGGTTCTGTCACAGCGCTTTGGTTTTATTCACAGATTCTGTCACAAATAAAGGAATACTATAGATGGGAAACATAATGTATAAAGAATGAGTACTTACGGAACTGTTGATGTTGTTGATGTTTTATAATAAGCCAATTTTCGCTTGCCCATAACTTATATTATTAAACACTCGAATATTATAGGTATATATGACATTTCTTTTTAACCCTCTATTGCACCTTGTGTCCATTCGAGAACACCATGCGTTTTAAGTTCTAACTTTCTTAACTTCAAAAATACCACCTTTATTTACGCATTGTCACCATTCGAGAACATTCCTCTTTAAGTTAGAATGTAACACACAAGGTGGCAGCACATTGCAATGAAATATAAATAGACTATGCGAGCGCCCGAGCAATTTTGTGGTTAGGAGATATTTCATGATTTTACGAATTGTTTAGTGTGGTTTCAAATAGTGCTCTTTTGTCAAAAAAATACTGTGAGGTGCATTAAAGCCTGCTGAAGGTATGAATGATTTGGTTTTTGGTATTTTGTATATATTTACCTATACATGTGAACTCAGGTAACTGGTACCGTTCGAGAACACCGTGCATGGGCACTACAAACTTACGATGGAAAGAAAACTTTTCACCTAATCCTTCTAAATCACTTTATGGAAACAAAAGCGATGTTTATGAAATCAGAGATATTCCTAGCGACAGTGAGGAATCTCTTTTATTAGATGAAGATGAAATTCCCGACTTTCAGGACGACTTTGTTGAAAATCACGAACAGGATCTAGAACATTTCAGTTCAGAAGACGAGCTCCCGTTGAGCAATTTTGTTGCTCCATCTACTTCTAAATCTCAGCCTCAATCGAAACGTCAGAAAATCCATTGGAAAAAGAATAGACTACCACAAAAAACGACGAAAGCATAAAATTTAGTGGTAACGATACTTTGCCAGATGAAGTTTTGAACCTTACCACCCCATATGCTGTTTTCAAACATTTTGTCACTCAAGAATTTCTACAGGTGATAGTAGATATGAGCGTACTGTATTATGTGCAAAAAACCCCAATCGTCCTTTGATCACATCAACCAACGAAATACAAAAATTTATATATAGGAGTCTTACTGTGGATGTCGATCATCAAATTGTCTACCACTAGGAACTACTGGTCAGCAGATACCCGAATTGCTCAGGTTGCAGATGCTGTGACTGTTAATCGTTTTCAGAACAAGACAGAAAAAATTCAACCTGTCATTGATCATGTACGGTCTGTCTGTCTCAAAATTCCAATGGAGGAACATTTGGCTTGTGATGAGCAAATAGTGCCGTTTAAAGGCAGGATTTCTATAAAAACATATAATCCGAAAAAGCCTCACAAGTGGGGTTACAAAATATGGGTACTTTCTGGAATTAGTGGCTTTTCTTATGACTTTGAATTGTTAAGTGGGAAGGTAGTTGCAGCAAATGGAGATGATTTCGGTTCTGCAAGTAATGTGGTTTACCGCATGAGTCGCAACGTGCCAAAAAATGTGCACCACAAACTACATTGTAACAATTATTTCACATGCATTCCTCTGTTCTGTTATTTGGCACAGAACGGCATTGATTGTGTGGGCACGGTGAGGATAAATCGACTAATGGGGTGCAGTTTTCTCACAGAAAAAGAATGGAAACGGAAAGGAAGAGGTTCCTATCTGGAACAAGTAGGAACCCACGAAAACTAGCACTTGAGGTGTGTACAGTGGTATGACAATAAAGTGGTGACATTGCTTTCCACATTCGTTGGCATCCAGCCACTACATAAAGTTCAGCGGTTTTTCAAGACTGATAACACCAGGAAAGAGATTAACTGCTCAAATATTGTGCAGGTATACAATAAGCATATGGGAGGAGTTGATCTTCTCGATTGGATACTTGGATTGTACCGAATTCACATCGGATCTAAGAAATGGTACCATCGATTGTTCATTCACATGCTAGATGTTATTACATGCAAAGCATGGTTGCTGTATAGAAGAATTGCCGAACACCACAGTCAAGACCAACCTCAGAACAAGGTGAACATCTCCCTTTTGCAGTTCAGAAGTGAATTAGCAAAAGTATTGACTACTTTGGGAGACCACAATTCCATACAAAATAGGGCGAAACGCGGAAGGCCTAGCAAGGACCCACTTACAGAGACTATGCAAAAGAATCCTAGGGGACAACAGCCTGCATTAGAAACAAGATTTGATGGGATTGGTCATTAGATGATGCATTCGAACAAACGTAATCGTTGCAGATTGGAAAATTGCACAGGAAAAAGTAGGCTGTATTGTTCGAAATGCAAAGTATATTTATGCTTGTATGAGAAAAAAAAACTGTACAACAAATATAATTTTTTGAAGTACAACTTTTTTTAGTGTCCATGTCTTGTGTGCACAATGTTCCTACATGGGAACAAAAAAATATATTTTTTTTTTTTGGAAAATTATAGGCAAGAAATTTTTTCACTATTTTTTACGTGTTAAGCATGCAAAAAGACATGATATAAAAAAAATGAGGCAAAACAAAAATGATGTGCAATAGAGGGTTAATTACAAACTGTTACTCTGACTTAAGTCTGGAATAGCCGACCGATTCCGATGGATTTTCGTCTTCGCTAGGACCGGTAGAGATACCGTAAATTGGGGATAGACGACGCAATAGCTTGGAAAACCTCGTGTGAAATGTGTGTAACAATGTTTACTATTTAATGTTTTTTATCTTCAAAAATAATTACAGAAAGTTTTTTTTTTATATCGTTCATCAAATGTGCAGCTGGCGCGTGGAGGTTGTTTTTTTCTTTTGTGTATCAGCCTTAGTTAGTAGACATTAATTAAATTCATGCATTTTTGTCGTTATTTCTAAGACACATTACTTTTTTAGGAAAATAAATTGATCTTGACATTATAAATTGATGCCTTTTGCATCACTAATCCAAGTTTGAGATTCTAAAATTACAAAATAAATTCAAAAAACGCGAAACGGCGATGCCTTAGTTTTCGATATGTAATCGCTACTCTTAAACCAAAAACATGAAAACTTTATTGCTTAAATTTTTGTGTGTTATTGTAATTTTCTCAGCTGCTAAAAATAATATTTAGATTATTGTTTCAGAATTGGTGGTTTTGAGGCAGGCAAACATTTTATAAAGAATGACATTTTTGCGTAAAGGCCCAAATAAAAAAAAATCCCTATTGTTCAGTCCATCCGGAAACAGACTGTATATACCCTGCGCATAAGCGATCCGTTGATTAGTTACATCCACTTCGATCTCCATTCCCATCTTCGTTTATATAGGAGACCGCAGTCGACATCGTCATCCTCCACGTTTCAGCAACACCGATCTCCGCAATGGAGTTTAACACAACAACCACACATACAAAAGAAAAGAAAAAGAAAGAGGTGGGAGACGAGACCGAACCAAATAGCAAACAAGAAAGAACACAGAGAGAATTCCATTTATTGGCGAGGTCGTCAAGGCCTAATTGATTTAATTATTCGTCGGCGTGATATGAATTTCGAAAAATTGGAACGGTTATGGGTAATTTAGGTTTTCTCTCCGCATGCCCTGTCTATCTCCGTGAAGTTCTCCGATCGTTTTTACGTTGAAATGCCGCTGATTAGATATTAGTTAGCGGCATGTTGACTGGGAGGTCTCACATGTTTCCCTCAGATTGCCAACAATTATAGAAATGTTTCTTGTCTCATGCATGTCTTCTCTCAACACAACAACATCGGGTCAGACAAGCAACCACCACCACACCACACCACAACACACCATCCGCACCGGTAACCCAATGGTCTCTTGTCTTTCTCGTCCGCAGAGCTTCCTGTCTTTGTTTTTTTGCGTGGTGGTATCTTTACTGCACCGGTTATATTTATAATTATTTTTAAACAAAAGAAACGAGGAAAAAGAATCATGAAAACAGAAGAAATAAAAGAAAGAGAAGAAGAGAAGGACGAGAAATACCACAAATGTTCTGCGAAACGACTGTAAACTGTAGCTGCTGCTTCTTCTTGAATGAATACTCTCCCGGGATTGCGGTTGCTAATGTTATTTTAGATCGCAAATAGATTTACACAGTAACTGAGTTGTTATAAAAATTAATGATTCGGATAAATGGATGAGATTGAAGGATGTTTGAGCAAACAATCAAACACAAGAAATCCTCTTCTTTGCGCTTTATAAACTAGTCCAATTAAATTGTTCTTTTCGTATTTGTTATTACTTTCTTATAGGTAGTATAACAAATTATTACGATATAATTGGTACTCATCCTCGGGCTTTGGGCAATATCGCGTCAATTATTATTTTATTTATAAAGAATACAAAAGTATTCAATATCTAATTTGAAAAAATTTTCATTCTATTTATTTACTTATCCAACAGATTTTCAATTTCAGCAGTTTATTTTAATAGGTTATTAGTAAAATAACAAAGTGTATATTATTATTGCGTAATTATAATTAGGGCGCAAAGAAATAATGTAAACAACACACGCTTACTGAATAGGACTAATTCATATGGTGAACTGCAACATCTGTTTACGTCCGAGAAGTGCCCGAGAATGAGAGCAAAAAATACCCATAAAATAAGAAATTTATGAGTAAAATCCTTTTTTCATCGGTGTAGATAGGAGCGTGAGGGGTTTTTAAAATTTATTATATTTGCCTTATATTTCGCAAGAGAAATAAAATTTTCATTCATACTTACGTTAGTTTCGTTTATTGATTGTTCTGACTGTTAATTACGTACTTCGTAATTTTTGTAATAGTCTGTTTAATACCTGTTTATTGAATCTACTTCTCGCAATTATCTAGACGTAAGTGTGAAATGGATTTCGTTTAGTTTCAATAACATACGCGTACATTTTTAGTTATCATTTATTTAGATCTAGAACGTTGTTTATATTACTTTTTCTGATATGAAAATGAATTGTCAGTGATTCCGAAATTTATTACAAAGTCTGTAAAATATCGTTACAGAATGCCAAAATATCGCACGTTCGTCACTTAGCTTTGCTAAAACATACACAGAAATAGTGTTGATGCAGAGAATTTTGATAGTTTACAAAATTTCGTTACATGTTTTCTTACTGTTGGACTGAATAAATTATTATTATTATTATTATTATGACGATGCTCGAAGTATTTCTGAGTGCAAGGAACTAACACAAATTTCAAATTTAAAAAATTAGTTGTTATTCCTTCAGGAACACTTTGGAAATTTGTCTAAACTAATCACATATTTTGAAAATCGAAATCTCAAATTAAAAGATGAATTAACCACATTAGACGTGGGCTATTAGTAATTTCAAAAGTATTCCAAGTGACTTCGGATGTGGCCTTCGGCAAAAGTTAAACGCAATTTTTAATATAAATCCAGATTTAATAACATTGCGACAATTGTGTATGCTAAATACGCTGAAATAAAAGAATATTTCCAGTACGCACCTATAACCAGTTGCGATGTAGAAAGGACGTTTTCTATCTGCAAGGATGTACTTAATTCAAAGAGAACAAGTCTTACAGAAAAGAAAATGAACAAATAATAAGGTATTTTATATTTTATAGATCACCAGCCACTTGTTATCCAATTATATAAATAAAATTAAAACCTCTTTAAATATACAACATTTCAATAGTGCGCCCATGGGCGATGAGTCATCAACCGTACGTGTCCGCGCCCTAATTATAATGAGTCGCATCTCAACTGTAAAGAAAACAAACACTGCGTTAGCATAGATACAAATAATACACCTTAGATACATAAAAATGATATGTTGTTGATCTTATTAGCTGAGATGCGTTATATATCACAACATGCACCTTTTATTAAATAAAAATTAATCAATCTTCATTAATATTGATTAAACTCTGTATAATAGAATACTTACATCGCTTGAATGCTAATTTATATACAGGGAGACGCATCTCCGCAGTTAAGGCCGATTGTGCCTTTACGAGTAAGAATATTTCGAAGCGGTTTTTTTCTTGTGATAGCTGCTCATTAGGAGCACATTTTAAAAATATTTTGTATTATACAGAGTGTTCCATAACTTGATGGCTGACCATAGTTATAGTGTTATAAATGAAACAGTCTATATATTATTACATTTTGTATTCGTCGTATAATTTTTAATCAAAAAGTAATAAGATAGTATAGGTCTAAAATCTAAAGTTTTGGATTTATTCCCATTTTTCTGAAAAATTATATTTCTCGAAAACGACACATTAGATTGACACCATTTTTTGTAATATTGTTCACAATAAGAAATAGAAGCAACTTTAATCCTTTTTCAGTTATTAATTGCATGTGCAGAAAACTGGATTAAAATTAGATGACACGTTTTTGTATAAAAGTAATTTTTTTCAAATGGAACAGCCTGTATATCAGTTCATTTTTGAATTTCTTATTTAATTTCATATCAAAAGCATGTCAGACGTCAATACTTTAAAAGTGATTATTACTGATCTATTGTCGTTTTTTGATATAATTTTGACAACTTTATGGTTTTTATTTGAATACGGTATAGGGAGCCGTGATATTTGTTGCAACTTTGATAATTGAATGGATGCCCTTTAATAAGTTGTTAGTCAGTTGATAGTATGACTTTATAATGCATTTTTCTAAAAATTACCTTAGAGATATGTTTTTTTTTACGTATTGGGGGAATGAGTGTGTCTCATTTCTATATCTATATGTTTATACAAGAATTGAATATATTGTACTTAAATACACTCTATGTCAGCAATATATTTCATAAAATATATAGGTAAACTTTCTAAACTCTCTGAGCTAATAAATAATTTTATTGACTTTACCCACGTACAAAAATCATATCTATAAACTCTTCTTAGAAAATCTCATTATAAAACCACTTCGATTATTTTAAGATTAATAGCATCAACAAGTTACACCTGTGAACAAAAAAGTAACGTATTAGACGTCATTCATCAACATCACAGCTAATTTCACGGCAAGCTATGCTATATTAATATAAAACCATGAAACTGACTAAATTATATCAAAAAGCGACAATAGCTCAATAATAGTCATTTTTGAAGTATTAACGTCTTACATGTCTTTTATGCGAAACTTAATAAGAAATTCAAAAATGAAGTGATATACAAGTGTACTATTTGAAAAAATTTACTTTTATACAAAAACTAACAAAATTATATCAAAAAACGACAATAGTTCAGTAATAGTCGGTCTTAAAGTATTCGTCTTACATGTTTTTGATGTGAAATTCAATAAGCAATTCAAAAATGAACTAATATATAGGCTGTTCCATTTGAAAAAAAATGACTTTTATACAAAAACGTGTCATGCAATTTTAATCCAGTTTTCTGCACATGCAGTTAGTAACCAAAAAAGAAATATGCTTCTATTAGGAACTCTTATTGTGAACAATGCTGCAAAAAATTGTGCCCATCTAATACGTCGTTTTCGAGAAATACAATTTTATGCAAACATTAAATTTTTCAGAAAAAAAGGAATAAGTCGAAAACTTTAGATTTTATGCCTATACCATGCCACCAAGTTATGGAACACTCTGTATAAAAGAAAATATTTTTAAAATGTGCTCCTAATGAGCAGCTATCGAAATGAAAAACCTCTTCGAAATATCTTTACTCATAAACGCATAATCAGCCTTAAATATATATTTCTTCTTTTTAAGGTCTTCTATTAATTAAAAAAGAAAAACCTTTTTCTTTTATTGGCCGTGTAATTTTTGTAAATTAAATTCTTATATTCTTGGATTAGCGGCCTATTTTCTAAATGGATTCTTTTTTTAAGAACGAATAAAATTAAACAATCTCATAACGTTTCGATATACTACATGTCTCAAAAATTTAAACATAAAATCATACCACACGACATCATAAACACATTTTTCTATTCCGGTGCTATAAAGTTCACTTTACGACACCCGTTTTGGTTGCATAAAGTATTACTTTATCGCACGCTAATTTTATTTTTTTGAAGTTGGTAACAAAACCAAATCATATTTAAATGTCAAAATATAAGTCTTTAATCTAACAAACACGTGTAAGAAGTTGTACAGAGAATAAAAAACACAGTTACGAACATTTTATTTACGCTAATTAACAATATAAATGGGATGATAAGTTTTTTATGCTTCTATTGAAACCAATTCAATCCATAATCTTTGTGTTATAATAAATTGTCTTGGAACATAAGTTTTAGTTTTTGGCACTGCAACTATTATGACATCATTTTTAAACTGTATATCATCTAAAGTCATGTTCGTTATTTCTTCACGACGACAAGCTCCATTATAGCCCATTATAAGGATAATCTAACACAATATTAATATGACTATTATAACAAAATAATGTAGAAAATTAGTAAAATACAACTACAATTATGTTCTTATTACTTACTTTCATCGCTAAATATGCTAAAATCGTGTTAGTCACAGTCATGTGACAAAATCACAGAAAACAGATGATTTATATCGTGTGTTGGAGGATTTGTATGTAGCTATAAGAACCAATAGAAAGACAGTATTGAAGAGCATGCGTTGATCACGCGTTTTTTGATTCTCTATTGGTTCAGTGAACAAAGTATAGTGGAGAGTGTGCCTGTACTTATTCCCCTCAAACGTTTAATGATACAAATGCAGCGTGCCAGTTTTAACACAGTGGTCACACATTTCGGTCCATTGAGGAAAAATACTATGGAGACGCCGTAAAGAATCATTGCTGTACTCTCAAAATGGGAGCATCGGGCGGGGCTAAGTGTGGGACCAATATGGCTGCCTCACCTAGTCCGGTCTAGTCAAAATTATAATCTGTCTTCGCACACCTGTCAGGCCTACACTAACCTATGAAATGTTATTGTAGACGAATTCGTCTTATCAACGCCGTCTCTGCTGTTGCAGCTACGTAGAGCACAAGAAACCATAATGTCTTTTAATATTTAACGTATTATATAACGCTAATACACGATGCACTTAACAAACATTCCACTTTTTACCAACACTACCTGTTTGACGTAAGTGTAGTATCAATATGGCGGACCTGTACCCCGTTTGATCACGTGATGTCGTCTCCCTACCTATTCTTTCTCAATGTTTCGGCTAGTCCTTGCGTTTGCGTACTCGTTCCACTACTATTATACAGTTCAATGATCGTTAGATGATGAGAGATACAATATAATTTGCATATTTGATATAAGGATATAGAAAATATGAATGTATAGCTTTATTTAAAATATTAACTTATCCCATTTCAACATCCTACCAAAAATCTATTTTATTTAAGTAATATTCAACTGTGGTTCTGGTGTTGTTTACAATTCGAACAATCGAAAGGAATATACGTATGCTCTTATCTGATTTCCGTAAATCCTGTCAAATCCATGTTGCAATAATTTATTAAAATTATCCATTCATATCTTCCGGTCATAATACACGTACCATGTACATGCATATTATCAGTCACGCACCAATAGTTTTAATTCACATCGAACTGTGGCACTTTTTCGCTATTAACTTAACATAACATTTCAAGTACACCTTGAAATTAGCCGGCCGGTGATTAATGTTCCCGTGCTGTTACATAATCTAACGTTTGACAAAAATGACCAGTGCAGCAGCATTTTCCTGTTGAGACACTACATATATAATTTATTGCCCAAGTAATTCATATATTTTTCGCGCGCTCACTTTAATTCATAGTTGGGAGAAACCGGATGAATAAGTTACGTAATAAAATTTCTTCAAAATGAGCAAATTCACATATACAAATATATTATAGGTGTGTATGTATGTGTATGTTATGTATACAACAACAAATAAATTTTACTGCATTCCTCTTTAATTGGTGCGACAGATAAACACGCACACAAGCACGTTACAAATAATAATTTATTTTCTCAGTTTGTGGTTTCGCTGTTGGATAACAAAGAAAGATTTTTTCTGTTCTCTCGTGAAATTCTCGAGTTAGTGTTTAATTTTGCACTTCCTGTTTTAAGTGCAAGCGTGTGTGGCGCAAACCGACGTTCAATGTTCATCCGATGTACTAATTTTACTTCCATAAACGAATGTTATAATGAATGACATTTAAGTACCTTTTCTTCATTTCCTGCTTCTTCTTTCGCAAGTGTAATTCACCATGTAATGAAGTTTATTTGATTTCTTTCGTTACCTACTATTTCTTAAATCATAAAACAACGTTCTAATATAAAACTGTAATTTTCCTATAAAAAAAAATGTAAACTCGACGTAAAAAACAGAATTAATTGAAACAAGCTGAAATTTTTTAGAATAAAATCTTATTTTCCTGGACTCTTTGTAGTTTGAATTTTAAATAGAATTAGTTCAAGTTTACTTTTGTTTACGAAATATCAAGTAGTATAAACATTACTAAATAGTATATTAAGTATGGAGAACGGTAAACCTTACCGTTCGACATGCTTATCACGTTTTTTGCGCGATCAAAACTAAATTTCAACTCATTTCACTACACGGAATTATCGAAAATACTTGACAATAATTAATTAATTGGAATAGGCTATTATAAAAACAAAACAGTTTCCATGACGTTTTTTCAAACATTCTGTTTTACAATTAGCGTCGTGTCACTTCAGTTTATGTTTTCCGTGAAGACATTGGAAATTATGACCGATTCCGACTCAGACATAGAAAACAATTTTGATAGCAACCTGGAACAAGCATGGGCTGCCGGGTGTTCCGCCGTAATACCCGAAAAATCGCGGGAACGTTACGGAAATACATACCGAGCTTTCAAGCAATGGTATGAATGAAAAAATTATGTTGGCTTATTTTGTACAAAGAAGCGAGAAGTTATAGGCACATAGCAGTTTATGGTCTGAATATTCCATGCTGAGTTCAACAATTTTTCTTCATGATACGATTAAAATTTCGCAATTTACGACTCTTATTGCATTTTTGAAAAGGAAAAACGTAGGATACAGACCCAAAAAAGCAAGCGTTTTCACTAGGGAAGACATGAACCGGTTTTTATTTCAAGCTTCAGATTAAACATTTCTTATTCATAAGGTAGGTAAATTAGAAATACCTATTTTCAAAATGTATGTTAATGGTGCATATTCATATTAAGGTGGCAATGATGTTAGGAGTGTCAGGAGCTTGCAGAAGAGAAGAGTTATACAATATAATTATGAAGAATGTTGAAGATCGTGGTGAGTTGATTATTGTAAAAATTCCGCAAACAAAAACCAATATTGAACGAACATTCACTCTTGTAAACCAAAATGAAAAAATTCATTATTTGTACATTTTTCAGAGGTATATTCAACTTCGACCAAGCAATGCTAAATCCGAACGTCTGTTTCTGGCTTTCCACAATGGTAAATGTAGAAACCAAGTAGTGGGGAAAGGAACAATTGGAAGGTGGTCGTCCAAAATTGCAGAATATTTAAAATTATCGAATCCAGCTAGCTACACCGGCCATTCATTTCGACGTACATCAGCAATATTGTTGGCCAACAAAGGGGTGGATATTCTAGGAAGCTGCATGGAAGATGGAAATCTTCTAGTGCAGCCGAGAGTTACGTTGAAGATTCACTTCAAAATAAAATACAATTTACAGAAAAAATATTGTATGATGTTAGAGACACATCCTTCAGTATTCCTGATGGTGCACAACAAGTGTCTTCTGATACTATTTCTTATGCAGCAGTTTCTACGAATACAAGAAACAGTGATATTAATTCTTTGCCATTGTATATTCATTATTGTAGTATACATAATTGCACCTTTAATTTTAATAGCAACAAATAAATGAACTAAACCGTTCAGCTGAACGCTAAGTGAATTACTTACCGTTTTGTTAGGTACAACAAACAGTTTTTGCTAAAAATTATAGCCGCAAATTCTTGTTAGAGTTTTGTTAGAAACAATTTATCACAAATTGGTGTAAGAAATTGTTACCACATGTTATATCGATCAATTATTGCTTAAATTTGGTTGTCACAAATTATGGTTAATGTCACATTTACTGCGAATTATTAACATATTTGCACTAGAAATTTTTGACAGAAATCCTTCCCACAAGTTGTTTCTACAAATGTTTACTTCCAATTATTGCCACAAATTAATTGCTTACCACAAACACTTGTTAGAAATTTTGCTAAAAATTATTATCACTTATTATTGCCAGTAATTTCTATCACAAGTTACAACTAGATATTGTTGCTACAGCTTGATTGTTGCTAAAGCCATTGCCAGGTTTGCGCGAGAAATAAATAAATGAATTACAAGTGATAATGTTGCTTCAAATTCTTGCCACAAATTTTTTATAGGTATTTTCGTTCAAAATTATTGCCGTCAATTTTTGCTAGAAATTATTGTATAAACTGATTGCCACAAATTGCTCCTAAAAATGATTGCCACATGTTTGCAAGAAATTTTTGAAAATAAGTGTTCCCAAAAATCATAAATATTATCATAAATTATTGCATGAAATTGCTGCCACAAATTCTATGTGTATATTGGTACTAAAGTTTGATATATATACATTTTTCCTTAACGTTATTGCTACATTTATGCAAGAACTATTGCTAAAAATTAATATTAAAATTTATATCTGCACTAGCTCTAGATATCATTGAAAGTAGTTATTGCCACAAGTTATAACTATGAATTTTTGCTCATTGCTCAAGTCTGATAGACACAAATTGTTAGTAGACATCATAGCGACATTTATGCAACAATTAGAAATAGTTGCCACCAAATGTACTGAAAATTATTACCACATTTTTACTAGCAGTTATTACTATATTTTTTTGCTAGAAACTACTATAGTTCAAACCTAGTTGCCACACATTTTTCTTAAATTGCTGCCACACGTTATATATAGAAATTATAAATTTGATTGCCACAAATTATGTCTAAATATCATTACCACATGTTTGCAAGAATTGTTTGAAAATAAATGTCGCTAGAAATTATCACAAATTATTGCAAGAAATTGCTGCCACAAATTCTACTAAAGTTAAATAGACACTTTTGCAAGAACTGCAGGTAAAAATTAATATTAAAATTGATTACTATACACTATCCCTTGAGATCATTGAAAGTACTTGTTGCTGCAAATTGTTGCAACTAGTTGTTCATAAAAATTTTCGTTGGAAATTATTGCTGCTATGGTTTGCTATAAATTATTGCCACCATGTTTTGCTAGAAATTTTAGCTACAATTTCTTGTTAGTGTTT
Organism: Amphimallon solstitiale; assembly: GCA_963170755.1. NCBI lineage: Eukaryota > Metazoa > Arthropoda > Insecta > Coleoptera > Scarabaeidae > Amphimallon > Amphimallon solstitiale. The sequence continues at coordinate 174,614,596 of OY720676.1, forward strand.
TTTCTATAAAATAATTACAAAAAATTATTTCTCAAATTTTGTTGTCACAAATAATGTTTCAAAGTCGTTGCCATATTTTTGCAAAAATTGTTTCCAAAAATTATTATTACCACAATTATATAGATAATTTTTGAAAATAAATGTTGCTAAAAATTAAAGCCATAAGTTGTTTTTTTTTTTCTAAATTATTGCCAAAATTTTTTGCTAGAAAACTGAAGTCGCACATTTTAATTAGGGTTTCTGCTATAAATTGTTACTTCATTTTGCTGCCATAACTTATAACTAGGAATTGTTGCTCAAATCTGATTGACACAAATTGTCAGTAGACGTCATAGCCACATTTCTGCAACAAATTTTTGCTAGAAATAGTTGCCACTAAATGTAACGAAAATTATTGCGACGTTTTTACTAGCAGTTATTACCATAATGTTTTGCTAGAAACTACAAATTCTATCAAGTACTTATAGCTCAAACGTGGTTGACACAATTTTTTGCTAAAAGCATTACCACATTTTTTCCAAGAAGTTTTGTAAGAAATACTTGCAACGAATTGTACTAAAAAATATTGCTACGTTTTTGTTTGACAGTTTTACAATAAATTGTAGCCACACGTTGTTTCTAGAATTATTTGCTTCAAATTATTGCCACACATTTTTGCTATAAATTATTACCACAATTCTTTACCAGAAACGGTAACCACAAATTCTTGTTAGTGTTTTTATTGTCACCAAATGTTGCAATAAATTGTTAGCACAGGTTACATCTATAAACTGTTGCTTGAATGACAGATTAGCATGAACATTTTTATTACCACATTTATGCTAGATATTTATGTAAATAAATTGTTGTCACTAATTGTTTCTTTAAGGAATTGCTGCTAGATAAATATTGTCACAAGCAATTTCTAGAAATTTTGTTCAAGATTTTTAGTATAAATTTCTGTGACTTACATTTATTTACTGCTTGATGTTAGTTTTAACATCCATGTGTTCACACTTTTCATTTTCGTTTTGATTGGTGACGCCACCTAAGGCTCTATTACACGAGATACACTATTAACATACAGGCCTCTGTATAGCAGAACATGCTGTCAAAAGCCATCGCTTTCTTCCGTGTCATCTTTTGGGTGTTAGATGTCGCTGTGATACTCTCACTGCATTTAACATGCGAAAATGACATAGGCAGCGATTTAAGTCTTGAAGCCATTGTCGAGAATCTCCACGTACACTGATGAGACCTCATAGGTCGAAACACCGGTGTCTGTGCGTTCGATTATCGGCAATGGCACTTAATGTATGTGTGTATCTCAAACACATGCATATATACATATACGTTTTACGTATAAAGGTATATATGTAAGTCACAGTAATTATTTACTGCTTGATGTTAGTTTTAACATCCATGTGTTCACACTTTTCATTTTAGTATAAATTTCTGCTTGAAATAGTTGACATATATTGTTACTAGAGATTCTTACAGATTATATTGCACTAAATTAAGAAAAATGCAGGTGCATCATGAATCAGCTTTAAGGGAATAATTTCCAATTAAAATACGCATTACGAACTCTAACTTCCCAGATTAGATCGGACACAATAGAAACACGTGTAAGCTGTACATAAATTTAACTCTTATACTATATTTAAGCGCTTAGCTTTCCAATCAAACATTTTTAGCGGGTTCATCTTCGTACTCAACCATACCGAGAAGCATGAGGAATGCAAGAAATATGCAACGGATATAAGCAATAATTGAAAAATTATCTCAGCTATTTCTAATCGCTCCAATTAAGGCAGCGTACAAGCTTATTAAATTATTATATTCTTCTTTTTATGCCGATCTCATCATCGCCGTGTGCCCGGATTCTTATTCTTCTATATGCATTTTCGCCGAGTTATAGTCATTGAATATATCAGCCCGACGTCTATGTATTGTAAGTGTGTGTATGTATATACTCGGTCAGAACCAATATTAGACGTTATCCGGCCGCCGGTAAAGTGGTCTATAAATATAAGATTGCATCTTAATTTCGCCATAGAGCGGAGGTAGCAAACTAAAGAACAAGCGTGGAACACCAAACAACAACAACAAAAAAGGATGAACAGTTATTTTGCATTCAGCGAAGAACAACGCATATAAAAACAGGTGAGTATCTATGCGAAATCTCAAACATTTCGGACAAGGTCGTTTATTTAAGATTCTCCCGGGCAAAAAGAAAATAATAAGCACGATGGCGGCGGTGATAGTTCACACAATATGCGCTGTGGATTTAAATAAAAATCGCTGTAAATTGAAATATGTACACTATCATGATTAGGGATCGGCAGTCAGGGTTACATTGCATGAATGGTCTTAAGTGAATAATGTAATTTGAAATTGCCTTCAATAACGATGTTTACAAGTTACGATATGTATATATAAAAGCAATTGCATCTATCACGGCAGTTGTAGGTGACGTTGAAGAGCGAGCGAGCGTTTGTCTCGTCTGCAACCAGCGCGAGATACTGTTGAAAGGTGGATCAAAGATTTGCCTGCGCTAGAATTCGACGGTATTCAACTCCCATGCAAGATTTGCAATTTATTCCTATCATGACAAGTGAAAACCCTTGTAGTAAAACATGCGTCGTCGAATACACATAAAACACGTATTGCTGGCTCTGCAATTACTTGTGAGCGGCAGAAAGCATTTAATTCTGATATGCTTAAAGTGCTAGTGGCGTGGAACATTCCATGGAATACGCTTAATCATTTTGAGTTTACTCATTTTTTACAAATTTTGGTAGCGACTAACGTGTGCCCGCGCTCTCCACCTTGATAAAATATTATTTGCCTAATGCACGATGAAATTACTGATGTTAAATTATGCAGTATTACAAATGTTTTTGTTTAGACATTGCCATGCCGCTCTCCATCACCCCACACATCTATTTGCAACAGAACATTATACTGAACTCCGCCAAGCAACATTTCTTGTTGCGCGACGAAGTTACGGTATGATGAAGTTTTGAGGAGCAATAGAACATCGTCCCGTAACATCTTTCCGAACATAATGCCGCATCATCCTTTTATAATCAGTCAGACACGTCCAGACATGCGAACATGTGGCGCAACGTGAACGCGTAACATTTCTGTGATATGACAGTGAAAAACCGACAACTGATGGGACGCCGATATGTTACGATGTTGCGCTGTTACGCTGTTGCGTGGTTGCGTCCACACTTGATACGCTACGGTATCCAATATTCTGTTGGATGTGTGTAGCCACTTGAAGAGGCACAAAAGAACTAATGCAGAATTCATTTCAGATAACGTAACTTCGTGTTTGCAACCTCTATGTGGTGAAAAGCACGATGTAAATAAAGGAAAAGTAATTATTATTTGCAACAGACGCATATATGAAGGCGGTTGGTTGACTCTTTTAACAAATCATCAGAGGAAATCAGAAAATGAAAGTATCTACACGCAAGCATTCATTTCTTGAAAAACTGCCACATGTACCACTACCACCAGAACCTATTTCCACGCACTGAAGCACATGAATACAAACAACATCCTACTATCATATAGATTTTGACTACGTTAAAACTACAATAGAGCTACTGGATCCGAATGATGCTATTTTTATTTTGCAATTTCAAGCAGCATTTTTGGATCAATTTTTTTAGGAAAATTTAGTAAATATTCATGGGCATTATTCCAAAATACCTTCAGCCATCCGCCATCTAGAACTTACTCCGACGAAACCACAATATTCTATAACCAACGCCATGAATATTGAATATGATCTTCGTCAATTCTTTTCCCGTCTGGAGCTATCGCTCATAATGTCAAACGAACGTTTGAAGTAGTTCTAAACTACAATCCACGAATTCATACTGTACGTCGAATTGTTAATTTATTTCCTGGAAAAAAGCAGATTTTTCCGAACCGGGGATAAATGTGCCGGCACTAAAAAACTAGATGTTTTTTTTAATCTGCCGATAAAACTACTCGAGTTTGCTTTCTTAATTGTCATTTTGCAATAAAAGAAAAAAAGCTAGTTGTTCAAGGAATAAAAACAGTAATTCAATAAAATTACTATTTTTATCCCTTGAACAGCTATAGCTTTACCACATAGTAACAAACCCCTTTCAAATTAGTGACGTTGCCTATGAGCGGAATGTTAAATTCAGATGGTTGAGGTTATGTCAACTTGTGTGCAGATTGTTAAAGAAGTCGATGTGGTCTAAGTTGCAACAATAAGCATTTTCTGAAAATTGTTTTTGCATTTTACATTTACAGCTGCGTAAATACTTCAAAAACAATGGACGTCCATTTCAAGTAAGTATTACTATTTTATAATTATAAACTATTTAATAAGAATTGTATCGACTCCTTCATGATAAATGATTGATGTATACATGGGATGTATGGTTCAGTTTTTATGATTACTTGTCGGCTCTGGGGGCCCAATTTCCTCCTGACGTTTCCTGGTAAGGCCAGCAAGTAATGGAAAGCAACATTTTACTATTTGCTTTATTGCTGATAGAGTTGGATTAACTAACAAAAGAAGCACTGCAAATGGCTTATGCCATGATATGGACGAAGATCAAGTGTTTGTAGAGCGAAGGTATGAATAACTAACGTCTCAGTTGATCTAATGATCTAGACAATTATACTTGTGAAGAAGAAAATTCAGTAGACAATACCCACAGTGGCTCGGACACGGAACATCATATTCCAAAACCCCGACAATTCAGACATCTTTCAATTTGAACGACCGGGATCAAGTAAAATCATATGGATTAATGGTGATATTATTCCTGGAGTCAAAAAAAATCCTAAACCGGATTACTTCAATTATGAGCAATACTCAGTGTTTATTTTTGCCACGTTTAAAGGACAAGTAAAGATGGCCCACCACCAATCATTACATAGCTCTTAGACGTGGCAATAATCAATGTTTGGGTTTGAATACACATGAAGTCATGTAGCCAGCTGGAATTTAGAAGAGCAATCGTATAAACATTTGAGCAGTTACAGAGTTTTGCCAAATGGTCTGGGAAGATCATCTACTTTCAAATCAAGTATTACGTTGAATCATGTATCTGACGATTTAGGCTATGACGGGTGTGATCACTTGTTGGTTCCTACACAAAATTAAAATAGAAAGAGATCTGCTGGAGAAGGATGTTCATTAAGAATACGATCAATGAGCTCTAAATGCGATGTCCGATTATGTTTGGAGTGCTATTTAATTATTCATACAAAGTGAACTTTCTTTGTTAAATCAGCGTTTGATCAATTTTTAAAGTTTTGTATTTTTGAAAAAATAGTTGCCATTAGATAACCACTTTTTTTTCAAAATGTGAAATTAGGAAACTTATTTAGTTTATCAATACATCATTATTAAACTATATTACATTCGTTTTTTCGTTCAACATTTTTGTCCATATCAAAAAATAATTCAGCCGTTTTTTCTAAAGATATCATAAAATCCTGTTAAAGGCTTATTGGCCTCTAGTGGACAATGATATAACGGAACATTGTATGAAAATTAATGGAAATAAATCTAAAACAATAGTGATAAGTAAATTTTATATGCAGTAGCTCTTGAAAATATGTCTGTTTCACATATATTTGTGAGAAGGCAGAAGTATAGACATCAAATCATAATATTGTAACGAAACCAGCAGACGAAATGAGTTACATTAAATAAAAGAATCAGATCTCTCGGCGCGATAAAAACGAAATTGTCACACGCACAAAAAAAGACTATAAATCATCTCGGCTTGTCGGCTGGTAAATATCGTAAAGCGGTGAGTCATACACTTACGCATGGTACTGTATCGAAAGCGGAGACAGATGTCTGGAATATTCTTCAACACATCGAGAGAAATATGGAATTTAGGGGAATGCTCTAGTAATCTTCACATACGTATATAAGGCGGCATGATTCATTACGGCGGTCATTACGGACGTAATCGCGGGGACATTACGGGATTCATTCATTGCGGGCGGAGTAGTTCGGGATAAAGAAAGTCCTTACGTAGTGGTAGCGTAGAAATAAATATAGTAGTGCCGTTTTATATAAATAGTGTGATATAAATAAATGCGGACAGAGATATAAATAATAGTAGTAGTAAATAAATACCTGTGATAATTAAATTGTAGTAGTTTAAGTGTGTTAAGTTAGTTTTATGTTTTTATATTGTTAAATAATTTTAAGTACATAAATATACAGACTGTTTTAAATAAATAATTGCACGAGTTGTTTATTGGAACCCGAAAACGTTACAATTGGTGTCAGAAGTGGGATAAACAATATAGAAGTGCAAATAAATAAATAAATAAATAAATGGCTACCAAACATTTGGAAGAATTAAAGGTCTCCGAGTTAAGGGCAGAATTGGAAGAAAGGGACGCAGATGCGTCTGGAAAAAAAAACAATTCTCCAGGACCGGCTTCGTGACCTTTTAATAAATGAAGGTGAGGATCCCGAGAAATATTTGTTTCAAGTACAGCCTGATCTACGCTTAATAGCGGAAGAAATTGATAAACAATTTGAGACTCTAAAAGATAGTATGAAGACTTTAAAAGAGGAAGTTGCAAAACATTTTGAGAAGACTCTAAAAAATGTTGAAAAACATTTCAAGACTCTAAATGATGAAATTGCAAATAATTCAAAAGCTTTGAAAGATGAAATTGCAAATAATTCAAAAGCTTCAAGAAATGAAATTGCAAGTAATTCAAAACAACTCGAGACTACTTTTAAGGAAGACATTCAAGAGAATTCATCGAATGGGAGGCAGGAATTTTCTGAGGCCATCGAAGCCATGGCACAGAAAGTTGAGGAGCGCGTGTTCGGAATGGGGGACGAGTTTGGGGTTCAGCTTCAGTTGCCAGCGATGAACGACTGCGGTCCCCATGATATCTCAAGCGGAAGCCTGGAGATTGCCCGAACAGCGAAGGTAAAGGTAAAACCTCCCACCTTCGATGGAAAGACGTCATGGATGTCGTACCGGAATCAATTCGAAGCCGCTGCAGGAGCAAATGGATCGACGTCCCCGAAGAAAGCTACTGGTCTGATTGTGTCATTAAGAGGACAGGCCAGTGATGTTCTGCAGACCGTACTTCCGGAAGAGTGTCAAGACTACCTTAAATTGATCAAGCGTCTTGAGATGAAGTATGGGCATGCGCACCTGGGACAGGTAGTCCGACGATTGGTGAATAAGGTGCAACCTAAGAGAAGAACGCTCCGATGCTGGAATTGGAAATGGAAATGGAAATGGAGATGGAAATGGGCCATGCGCATAGTAAATGCGCGAAGAATCCCAAGAAAACCATAGCGGAGCAGCGAAAAATGAAACGGGTCGATGAGAAGAGGCAATCGTCGACTCAGTATCGTAGAGCCTCAAAATAAATAGCGCGAAGTGCATCTGTGCAACACCAAATCACTGATGCTGTTGCAAGAAGACCACGACTAGAAGAAAAATCGGCCAAACATTCAGAACTGCCGTGGTTGACGATCAGTGGCATCCTGACAATTTGCGGATTGGTCAAGAAGCTGATGAAGACCTTGGTTCATTGATGGTTTGGAAGGGAATTGGTCGCGGACCGGCTTGGCAAGAAGTGGCTCCTCGTTCACAGGGACTGGAATCCTACTGGGCTCAATGGGACTCTCTGAAAGTAGAGGATGGATCTACTCAAGTGTGTTGTGGAGAACCCAAATGGAGAAGACTGCGTCAGTGGATCCTGGCGAAGGTTGAAGGATGTCCACGAGCGAGTACGCCATCACACTCAGGATGTCAGCGACAGGACGAAGAATCGTTACCACGTGCAAGCCGAGTGAGAGAGATGGTTACCGAGAAGAGAACCTTGTTTGGTTGTAAAATACTCAACGTCGCCGATGCCTGTCCCCAAAGCTCCAAGAATACTGGGAGGGACCATACGAAATACTGGAGCAAATAGATGACGTCGTTTATCGCATGAGACTAACACCTCATAGTGAGCCAGGGATGGTGTGTTTCAACCAATTGCCCCATACCATGGACGTGACGGCGGTGAAGTGGCGGATGTGCGACAATTTGCTGGAAAACCTAGAGAGCCAGCTTATGGGAATCCCTTGTCGATCTACGAGGACGTGCACACGAACAGGATGTGGGGAGGCTGGCAATTCCGAGGATGGGCTGCGGATTAGACCGTTTGGTATGGAAAATCGCAGGAAACATGCTGGAGGCAGTGTTTCGGCGTGCTGGTACGGAAATGGTCGTGTGCGGCTGTCGGCCCGATCAGCCCGTTGTGCAGCCTGGGACGGTGGATTGCCATTGCCACAAGACGGCTGGGTGCACCCGTGGGTCCCGGTGTGGATTTCGTCATCCGCCAGCGTCAAGAACATGGAATAGTGTGTTTCGGGACGAAACGCAGTTTTTAAGAAGGGGGCAATGTAACGAAATCAGCAGACGAAATGAGTTACATTAAATAAAAGAATCAGATCTCTCGGCGCGATAAAAACGAAATTGTCACACTCACAAAAAAAGACTATAAATCATCTCGGCTTGTCGGCTGGTAAATATCGTAAAGCGGTGAGTCATACACTTACGCATGGTACTGTATCGAAAGCGGAGACAGATGTCTGGAATATTCTTCAACACATCGAGAGAAATATGGAATTTAGGGGAATGCTCTAGTAATCTTCACATATGTATATAAGGCGGCATGATTCATTACGGCGGTCATTACGGAAGTAATCGCGGGGACATTACGGGATTCATTCATTGCGGGCGGAGTAGTTTGGGATAAAGAAAGTCCTTACGTAGTGGTAGCGTAGAAATAAATATAGTAGTGCCGTTTTATATAAATAGTGTGATATAAATAAATACGGACAGAGATATAAATAATAGTAGTAGTAAATAAATACCTGTGATAATTAAATTGTAGTAGTTTAAGTGTGTTAAGTTAGTTTTATGTTTTTATATTGTTAAATAATTTTAAGTACATAAATATACAGACTGTTTTAAATAAATAATTGCACGAGTTGTTTATTGGAACCCGAAAACGTTACAATATTTAAAACAATCTTTGAAACAAGACACGGTGGATAATGGAACACGAGAAAAATGCGAAAGAGACAGAGATATGTGTGCATACTCTGCTTGCACATCTAAGTGGATATACATGGAAAAAAGAACTCAATTAATTTCATACCTAGAGCGTTCTGTTTTTGCGCTTTCATTTACTGATAAATGTAGGTTCCACACTGTAGCTATACTCGAGTCGCATTAAAAAGATCGATGCAAATGTCTAGTCATGATTAATAAGAGCGAAAAAAACGAACAGGTGATTATTATAAAATCATTCTCTTTGAAGTCGTATACTGTGAGAATGTGCTTGAGTTTCTGTATTAGGGCTTGGACGGACACACCAACACTAAAATGGAGAATGAATAATTGCCTTCTATACATCTTTACAGTTGTAAATCTTATATACTGTGAAAAAGTTGGCTGTCTACAAGACAATATCTTATTCAAAATTACACGGGTGTACACTTTCTTTTGCAATGTTTATTAATCTTTCCATTTATATTCTACTTGTTGTGAAAAAGAAGCTTAACTCTTTATATTACCAAGATGCAAATATGTATTGTGCCTGCACATAATATATACAAAAAATTCCTCGAACCTTCATCCTTTACCAACATGTGTATATGAAAATATGCAACTGCTGATATTGCAAAAAAATTAGATAATATTTATAAAATGTATGTCAAATATAATGTTACCTTGACGTTTTTGTAGCTTACGTTATGTCTCCACATGCTTGAACTGCTGGGGCCAGCAAGATGTCATTTTAGTAACAAAAGTTACAGCGCGAGAAAGCAGATTTACACTTCGAGACATTTAGTGGTAAGTTATTTGTAATACACCAATGAAAGATGCTATCCAGGTCAGCCTGAATGCGAATAAATTCTGAAATCGAAGAAATGCTAGAAAAAATCTTTTTATCATCCGCGAAGAGAAGCTTATTACAACTGATCACGGAAGTGATATCATTAATAAACATATTGCATATCAAGGTACCTAGATCAACACCTTGCGGGATCCCAGGCGTAGCGGTATTGTAAAGAATGTAGTGAGAACGATTACTTGCATAGGATAGCATAAGATCAACAAGAGCATCACTGAGGCCAAACGCCCTGAGTTTCATGGCAAGAATAGTGTGATCTAAACGATCGAACGCCTTGACAAAATCAGTATACACCACATCAAACTGCCCTCTATTATCCATGCTATCCGCAATGATTTGCGTGACATGACAGGGATTGGTGGCGATGGACCTCGCATTCAGAAAACCATGCTGATACGGTGACAAATTCTGCCTAACTAGCAAATATCAAAAATGTTTAAAAATTTGAATGGATTCCAATGAGTATGTAGTTAGTGATAACTGTCTCATCATTAGTCCTGAAGACGGGTGAAATTCTGGCAATTTTCCAGAAATCAGAAAAAGTAGAGAAACTCAAAGATTATTATTTATTTATTTATTTATTTATTTATTTATTTATTTATTTATTTATTTAATACACTAATCCACAGACATATGTCTAATTACGGATTAGGGACACAAAACATTATAACAAACATGATATTAAAATAAGAGGAAAAACACATGACATAAAAACACAAGGTAATAATAACTAAAAGTAATAATAACAATAAATGTATATGTTGTACTAAAAAGTAACGACAGCTCTAATATCCCGGATGTTACAATTAAAAATATCAAGAGACGGGTATTCATTACAAATGTTACACATGTGGTGCAAAGGTGAATATCTAAGGATATTAGTGCGCGGTGTAGGAAAGTAAAAAGTAAAAGTTAACCGCGAAGCTGCCCGAGGAATAAATAAAGGCAGTTGTGCAAGAATTTCGGGGCAATCAATTCTGCTTTTAAATGTATTAGATAAAAAAAGTAAGGACATAACAGTGCGTCTGTACTTCAGTGAGTCCATAAAAAAACGTCGTAACATTTCCCTCTGTGCCACACCAATGACAGGATATTGGCCATCAACTTTAAAGTATAAATATTTCAGAAAACGACGCTGAACGTTTTCCAGGGCATTAGAGTGTATGTCATAGAATGGATTCCACACTAAAGAAGCATATTCCAATCTCGACCGAACAAAAGCAAAATATAACTTGGATAACGTTGAACAGTTATTGAACTCCTTCGTATGCCGAATAATGAAACCAAGACTTTTCAGAGCTTGCGACCTGATGGACACTATATGATTTTTAAATGATAGCTTGCAATCAAAGGAGACACCAAGATCACAGAGAGTGTCAGGCCTATGGAGAACTGAATCGTTAACATTGTAATCGTAAATATGGGAGTCAGTCTTTGTCGTGTATGACATGACGGAACATTTATCAATATTCAGGGGCAGATCATTAATTAGACACCATTCACATACCTTGTCGAGGTTCGCCTGCAATTTTAAACAGTCATCACGATTGTTAACGTATGCGAATATTTTGAGATCATCTGCATACAACAGGTGCCCTGTATCTAAAGACGCAGTGATATCATTAATATAAATGTTAAAAAATAATGGACCCAATATAGACCCCTGTGGTACTCCTGATGTTGCAGTGATGTTGTGAGATCGAAAACTATCAAATAAAACAAATTGTGTACGCTGTGCAAAATAAGAATTAAAAAATAAAAGAAGGTTCAGTGAGATCCCAACCGTCGATAGCTTACCCAACAAGATGTCATGATTCAACCGGTCAAAAGCTTTAGAAAAGTCGGTGTACAACACGTCAGTTTGAGACCCATTATCGATGCCAGTCGCGATGAACTGGGTAATGGAAAGAAGATTGGTGACCGTTGAGCGTCCTTGCATGAAGCCATGCTGCGCAGTGGATAGGCGATTCTTCACGAAATTATAAAGCGGCTTGTAAATACATTTTTCAAAAGCTTTTGCAAAATTGCAAATGATCGAGATTGGACGATAGTTTCTGATGCAATCCCGTCGGCCCTTTTTGAACACCGGGCAAATTTTGGAATATTTCCATATTTCCGGAAATTGACACGATTTTAACGACAAATTAAAGAGGATAGCCAGAGGGGATGACAAAACCGAAGCACAATCCTTAAGAATAAAAGAAGGGACGCCATCAGGGCCAGCAGTTGCATTTCCCTTGAGACTCCTCAGGGACTCGTACACATCGCTCTCCGAGAAGTAGGTTACATTAAAACTCTCAGAGCCATCATCGCGATCCATCCAAGTCGAGAATTGGAGATGAGATGATCATCAAACAGAAACTCACGAGGTAACATTGCAGACTTACGCTTCCTATTAACGAAAGTCCAGAATTGTTTAGGATCAGATGGAAGGCTACTTTCTATGTGAGTGATATAATGCAGGCTACTTGAACGACTGCACATATTGCCGTGATCCCTATTATTTAAGCATTATAAAATAGTTAGACAATTAAGTATTAGAATAAGAAAATAATTTTTAGTGATAAACATAATTGTTAAATAACGAATTATGAGTTGCATAACCGCAACGGCGTAACATTATGATGATGGGTATATGGTAATTGAAATTGAAATAAATTTATATGAAAGGTACGAAAATAAACACAAAAATAAATTCATGTATTCTATATTTATAGAAACGAGGAGCACAAGATGTATTTTCAGTATACAAAGGCCGAACTAAACTTTTCGCATTGTGCAAGAGTGGCACTAAATATGTTGAGAAGTGAACCACTTTTCAAGCTTAATAATGTGTTAAAGATAAATAACAGAGAGAGAGAGTGATGATGAAAGATGGAACGGTGAAAAGAGTTAGTCATTTGAATGCTGTAAAATTGTATGAAAAAGGTGAAATTAAACATTCACGACATGAAAACATCTTTCATCATGAATAGACGTAGTGAATAAGTTTATTAAAAGATTATTATCTGTTAGACATTTTATGGTCACACTTAACAATACAATAAATACCTGATACTTATATTTAATAGTATTTTTAAAAAAGGATATATAAAAAGGTGTTCTTTATTCGACACGATATAAATAAAGTAAAAACTTCAGAAATAGCAGGATAAATCTGGTTTAATCCGGAAAAGTTCCAGAAATAATGGGATAAATTTGGTTTAATCTGAATAAATCTACAAAGAAAAAGAATAATGTTAATGTTCTTAACAGCTGCGTGCAAATCAACCTACACGAAGATGAGAGAAGGTAGGTTGAAGACAGGGGTAAAGCTGTCAAGGTCCATGTTCCTGACAAAGTAATCATAAAAGGAAGGATACCATCTGTATGCAATGTATTTCCGATTATTTCTAACGAAGATATCTACAAAAAGAAAATAGGGATAGTGTTAAATAATGGGAAAAGGAAGTATTTATACAATGATGAAAGAGGCAACAAATTCATTTACAAATACAATGAGGGATGGCGTTAATAGAAGAAGAATATACCTACTCAAGACAAGGAATCGCGAATGTGCACGGACTTTAATAATAAACAATTTGTGTGTGTATATTTTTGTGCAATTTTTAACTGTCAAAAACAATATAGGTATAGTTCAACTTGGGGGAAAACTTGAAGAAAACAAATATGAACAGGACAATACCAACATAAACATTAGTGTATGAGTTGTGGCGCTGCAAATGAATAGTCGTGTTCTTTCGAGGACCGAGATGATAAAAAAGCCGCGACGATAGGAAAGGGGAAGCTGCCGATCTTTTGAATTGTTCGAACATAAAAATGTTGTTTCATACTCAATTGATTGCAGGCGTACTAATGCACTACATAAAATCATTTTAGTTAAATGTATTAAGTTATTTTTGATTTCAATAAGTAGTTTAGTTTTCACATTATAATTAATTCATTGTTATTTTGTTTAATTTCATTATTTTTTTTTTATTATCAAAATGGTAGATATAAATCAAGGGGAATTTGATAATGTATATGAATATTATAAGTAAGTTTTTCTTGAAATAAATTCATAATAGATATTTGGTGATGTGTGGCGTATGCTAAAGATGCTATGTGAGAATGTCCATTTTTAGCAAAGCGTTTAACATCGTCAATATTTTGAATAAAATATTATTTTCTTTGCTATAGTAGATCAATTTTGCAAATCATGGGAGTATTGTTAATGATGTAAAAAGGCATTAATGGCACAACGTGAGAATGTTTGCTAGCGATGTTTACTGTGCATTATTAACAATTTATTAGATAAAAATTTAATAAAGATTTCAAGCATATTTGAGTACGTACATGTATAAGCATTTTTGATGGACAAATAGCCAATTTGTGGTATGTACAACGTGCGAATATTTGCATATGGCAATTGGTGAGAGTCTTATCAAGGTGTTTTCTACTTTGCGAGGTTTTACATCTCCAGAGGCATTTCGTGCAAATGAATGTCTTTGTTGAAATGAAATTCAGCGTCGTAAAGGAAAAATTTTATTTCTTTGAAATTATACGATATTAAAAATTTGAAGATAGCAAGAAATAATATTTTTATTTAAATCCATATAATAGATTAAAAGCAATGTGTTTTTCGCATATATAAAAATATATTTTTTTTTGTTTGTGGTTGGAAAAATAAAAGGACAATTTCTTTTACAGCCACATGTGGCAAAAGAATTTCTTTACTGTTGTTGTTATTGAATATTGAGTTTAATACAAATGTTTTATGAGATTTAATTTTTTTATTATTAACCTTATCCTATTTAATTTTAAATAAGAAATGTTGTCGACAAATAAAGGAAGGATCACTGCTAGAACCTACAAGAATAATGTGAATGATAACAGCGATTAAGATTAAAATATTTGTTGGAGTAGTTATAATTTAAAAGAATACAATCTCTCCATTCATAAATAAATATATATGGTTTTTGTATCATTAGTACCCAATGTATGGCAATAGTACATTTATTTTATTCATATAATTATGCTACCAGTGCTACTGCAATATGCAGATCGAAACACGTTTTTATTATTATCTGTGTTCAAAATACGGTTAATTATAGTTAGTGACTTTTTATATCTTTAATATTTTTGTATTTTTTTAAATATTTTTGTAACTACACATTCTTTTAATAAAACATTTCTTCGAATATTTTTGAGTAGTAGCGCTATTGGGAGGATTATTGATACGTGTTTTTCCAGATCTCCTTTTAGAATTTGTTGAAAAGTGGATTTTATTAGAGGTGACCGCTATTAAAAGGTATCCGTAAAGAAAGGGTTTACTAATGACGTGTTCCTCTTAACAATGGAGTATAATTCGATATGTTATTTGTGATATCTCCATCGTTTGGATTCTGAACAACCGACGTTTCGGTTGACATTACGTCTGGCGTCTTCAGGGTAGCGCTATTAAGGGCTGTTCCTGTACTACATTACACAAGCCAGATTCAGATCAAGTATGACATAACTCGTACATTAACATTTAGAACTGTCATAAGTATTTTAGACAAGTTTTCATCGTAAAAACACGGTTTAGTTTAGTTTTGGCAAGAAATGGCTGTGTATAGGGCTACCTTGAAGACGACAGACGTAATGACCGGCGAAACGTCGTTGTTGAGAATTATTCAATCATAACATAATAATAATAATAATAATAATAATAATAATAATAATAAACTTTATTGACACAAACATAAATACATATATATGTGCCAAATGGCGAAGTTCAGCTATTGCTGTTCAACTTAACCATAAACCTAACCTAACAAATCATAGTGAGAATAAATACTAATTATAACATAGGCATACACACAAAAACACTAAACTAGATACAAGTATAGTCATGCATTAGAAATAGCAACTCAAAGCATAACAACAAAATAATAAATGTATTAATAATATTAATAACCTAATGAATACAAATCTGAATAAATGACAGAATGAAGATAGGTGGACACACAAACGCGCAGGTCACAACAATTGGAGCAGGTGTCGCTTCAAGTTAACTTTAAATGAAGCAGGCGACATACTTTTTAAAGAACTGGGTAGGGAGTTGTAAATTTTTACAATATTGCAACTGAACGACTTACTGTTAAGGGTAAGTTTATGAATTGGCGGCGTCAGCAGGCCCCTAAATCTCAAATTTAAATTATGAACATCAGTTCTGAATGTAATTTTGTTATAAAGATATGTAGGGGAGCGAGTTATAATAATATTGTGAAATAAACAAGCACTATGCAAATATCTGCGTTGTTCCATATTAAGCCAGCGGACCTCTCTCAACTTATGAGTAATGCGGTCATATTTCCTAAAGCGCAAACACGAGTTTTGCATCTTTTGCACACGATAAACATCTCTCTGACGTAAACAAGGACCATATATAACATCCCCATAATTTACCTGTGCTAAAACCAGAGATTCACATAGCATTGTTTTTATTGTTTTATTAAGGACCTTCCGATGTGGATAAATCAACCTTAAACCATTGTATCCTCGTTGAATACACTTGGAGACATGCGCATTAAAGTTTAGCCTGTGATCCACTATCAACCCCAAGTTTTTTGACTCATCCACTACCCAACATCAACACCACGAATCCTAACTATAACATCATTAATATTAATCCTAACGTTCCTACCTACAAAGAGCATAGCAGTAGACTTCGAAGGATTCAGATATAAGGAATGACGTTCGGACAGATCTGCAAGCCTATCGAGGTCAGCACACAGTACTTCGCAGGTCTGCACAATCTCATCTGGCCGACAAGATATATAGACCTGCGTATCATCAGCATAACAGTGGAACTGGGCATGACGCAGTGAAGTATGCAGCTGAGAAGAGTAGATAGAGAACAGCAGAGGACCCAAAACCGAACCCTGCGGTACACCAGAGCGCACATTTTTGTAGGCAGAGAAACTATTATTCATCCTTACCGATTGTTTCCTGAAGGATATATAATTACTCAACAAATCCACCGCACCTCTACCCAGGCCAATAAAATGTAGAATTGCAATAAGTAATTCATGATCAATAGTGTCGAAAGCTCTACTGAAATCCAACAAAACTAGTATAGTAACACTACCATTATCCAAATTAGCCATAATATCATCAGTAACCTTCAGTAGGGCAGTGACACAGCCATGACGCTTCCGAAAGCCGGACTGCAATTGCGGCAAAATGTTATTCTTCTCGAGATATTCCCCCAGCTGCTGACCCACAACCCTCTCAAAAACCTTGGACAATACAGGCAGCACACTAATAGGACGTACGTCTTTAAACTCCTTAGGGGCACAAACCTTAGGCACAGGAGTAACTAAAGCTTTCTTCCAGACAGACGGAAAAACGGAGCAACTCAGACAGAAATTGATTAGATATGTAAATATTGGTAACGGGAAAGGAATACAAAGCCTCAGAGCATCAACCCCCAGCCCATCAGCCCCAATGCACCCTGTTTTAACACTGGTGAGTATCAAAAATATTTTATGCTCATCCACCGGAGCAAAAGAAAATTCAGCGGTGACTTGTACAGAAGTATTCGTGTTGTAATAAGTAAGTAAATCTGTACTACAGTTATTATGCATGGGTAAATCAAGAAAAAAACTATTCAGTTCATCAGGATCAGAAAGAGACTGTGGCAGCCTCAAAGCCCCGCTCCCACCCGCAATGTTGAGCCGACTGAGATTCCTCCACAATTTCTGTGTATTATTTGCAGCCAGCAAGGAATCAAAGTAGAGGTTCTTTTCCCGCCGGACAGTGAAAGTTGTAAAATTACGTATCTGTTTGTAATACGCCCAGTGAGCAGGGTCTTTTGACCGTTTGAATCTCTGCAAGGCCTTATCCCTGACAAAGTGTCAAAGTGTTTACCGTATCTTGTTTTTTAAATGTAAGTTTGATTTTTGATAGAGGTTAAGAGGGGCGTTTACCTGTCGAAAATTAAGGCATCGCCGTTTCGCGTTTTTTAAACTCATTTTGTAATTTTGGAATCTCAAATTTGGGTTAGTGATGCAAAAGGCATCAATTTATAATGGCAAGGTCCGTTTTTGTACTAATTTATTTTCTTAAAAAAGTTATGTGTCTCAGAAATAACCCCAAAAATGCATGAATTTGATGAATGTCTACTAACTAAGACTGATACAAAAAAAGAAAAAAACGACCTCCCCGCGCCAGCTACACATTTGATGTACGACATAAAAAAAAAAAAACTTTCTGTAATTATTTTTGAAGATAAAAAACATTAAACAGTAAACATTGTCACACACAGTTTACACGTCGTTTTTCGAAGCTTTTGCGTCGTCTATCCCTACTTTACGGTATCTCTACCAGTCCTAGCGAAGACGAAAATCTATCGGAATCGGTCGGCTATTCCAACTCAGAGTGACAGTTTGTAATTAAAAAGAAATGTCATATAATATTCGAGTGTAATGTCACGAAATACGAAGGGGTGTCATGGATACAAGGTTTGTCAATAAAACTAAAATTGACATGACTGACAGTATAGAGAAATTGTAGAAATAAATGTATGTGTCTATTTAATGAATTGGATATAAATATACGTAAATAACATTAATTAGTGATATTAAATAGTTACTACTATAACTGCTTGTTCTGTTTTTTTTTTTAAATTAACGAACGAATCACGCTACAATAATATAAGTTATGGGCAAGCGAAAATTGGATTATCATAAAAGATCAACCTTACAAAGAAGTAAGCATGCAAATCGTATGAAAAATCAAAATACGAGGTAAGTAATTTTTAGTCTACAATTTTATTTACATTATTTTGATATTTGTTAATTCGATATAATTTAACTAAGTACATAATACCAATATGCGAGTAGATTTCAGAATTTAAATATTTAACGATTCATTTTATGTGTATATTAAAATTTTCAACCCACGGTAGTTTTGGATTGCCTTTCTTACAGTCCGCTTTTAATACATACGCTTTTGCTCTTAGGTCTGATGCAACTTCCATTGATTTGTCATCCCCTAAAGGGGTTAATGTTGGAAACTCTGAACACATCTATTTAGGCAACTCACAAGGTAATGGGAAGTACGTATTACAATCGAAACTGTAGACTTTGGGCATTATTTACAAATTTACAAATTATTACAGTTACAAGCTTCCAACTGAAAATGAACCCGAGGAAGGTAATTTTCTTGTAAAAAAAGAAACGATAATTCAGCAGTTAAAAAGTTTTGGCGGCCATGAATCGTCATATGGATGCAATTCAACTCACATGACTTTTTTAAAAGAATTGAGAAATGGATTAAATTGTAAATTTGTATTTAAATGTAGCATATGTGGTGCAATTGAAAAACTTTTTTCTAACATTGAACGTGATAGCTCAAAAGATATGGGCATAAATGAAGCTGTGGTAAGAGATTTAAAAATTTGTAATCACCTGGAAGTCGTTATGATTACGGTGTCTATGTGTTATTGTAGTATTTGCTCTTTGTATGTTTTAATGTACATACATAGAAATTAGACTCAAAATAATGTTAGGTGTCCCCCGGGAAAATTATAAACTAATGATTTTTTTATGGTAATCTAAGCTATTTATGTCTATATTAGTGTAAAAGTCAACATTTTCAAGGAGATGCTTAAAATATTTTGAGTATGGCTAAATAGCTACCGCAAACGCTTGTCTTCAAAATGTTCATTGTAGGTTTTTGGAAACTTGTGCACGGGACAAAGTTTTACTCAAATGGAAGAGCGTTTTTCAATTATGAATATGCCTACCATGTCTTCGCGAACGTATTATGATATACAAAAGCACGTTCATGAAGTAATAAAAGAAAATGCAGTGGAAGAAGAAGAGAAGCAGATAAGGCTGAAGCTATATCTAAAGGAGAGCTAGATAGTGATGGGTTTCCACTTCTAACTGTAGTTGTTGATGGTACTTGGGCTAAAAGATCATATAAGTCTAAATAATATATTAAACACAAGAAGTTCTTCATAAAAATTAAGAATACTTGATTATGTACATAATTTATTATATATTATTATTTGTTATACACATGTATGTATTTGTATATCGATCAATTATTTGTAATAAAGTAACTTCATCATTTCTGAAATTGTTTTTTTATAAGATTTCCCTTTTTATTATTTTTTTTCTAGATCTATTTATCATTACAATTGTACATTATAATGAGAAATAATGTTGTACTATTGTGATGGCTGAAAATAAATTAAAAAGAGAGTATTCTTTTATTCTAAACAAATTGAATGTATTAATTTTCATCCGACTTTAAGATGTGCATTGAAGCGAAGTGAAAATGAACCCATTTAATTTGTTCACATCCAAAAATAATAATTAAATATTTCAAAATATGAATAAGTATATGAAAGTAATACGTGACTAGACCCGCAAGAGGGCAGTTCCGTAAGTTTATCATTCTTTATACATATGTTTCCCATGTATAGTATTCCTTTATCTATGAATAAAACCGAAGCGTTCGGATCGGAACCTCATAACGTGTAGCTCCACCCACTCACACCCCCTTGCGTCCACTCGTCCCGCGAGTAATATAAGTTGCATACGTTTCTATTTGTAGGTAAAGGCCCCTCTTAATTGAATTTTTGTTCGGAAATTCTAAAAATTTTATTTGATCAAGAAATATAGTTGACAATATTGTCCATGTTAGAACGTGGCTTCACATGTATACGTGCTGAAAACATGTGTAATCAAACGGCAAATAATTCTATGGTAGATATTTTCTCGAAATAACTTTTATCACGTATATATTTCACACAGAAAAGTGTAATTCACAAACAATGACAGCACAATGGAGACCTATTAAATTAGTAAAAATTATAACGTTTATTCAAAAACATATTTCAGAAAATAAACTATCCCTACATTGTCAAAAAATTACCTGCTTCTCTCAGACATGTGAAGTCGCGAATTTCACCGAAATTTGCGAGGATGTTATCGTCGTTACGACGTTTCACCCATTAAAAGAATTTTATGTGGTGTTGTGACTCGACGGAGCGCTCTTAAATTACCGGAAATGTTTTCATCTTTACCGTAGTACCAGAGCGGCGGGATGATGAAGATGATATTTGCAAAATTCTACGAAAAGAATATATCTGACGTTGCATCGCGTTCAAACGTAAAATTTTCTAAAACATTAATTTTTCCCACATTCTTATTGAAAGGACCATGACGAATCACTCATGATAAAGAAAATTGTTATTGTGAAAAAAATGAAGATATCGTAAAAATTAACAAAAGCATCGTGATCAAATTGAACAAATCGTGATATACTAATTAAAAAAGTTTAAAACTTTTGATAATGCTCTAACTTAAGTATTTGTTTGTACGCGTCATCATACAACTTTTCACTAAGAATTCCTGTCTTATCTTGTCAGAACCAGACATATTAATTATCAAAAACTGCAAAACAATATTTTTATAGGGTATATTTTAGTACCCGAAACTTAAGTTATGTTTGTTATTACCTGAGCCAGGTATCTTGGTCGATTTAAAAGAAATTATTACAGGTGAAAGTACTTACTTTAGGGATTCGAATGGCATCATTACTTTCTAGGAAGTTGTATTTATTTCCAGGTGACACCGGCTGCCTATAATCCTATAACGGCTATATTAATTGAATTTTTAATACGGGTTGACGTTTATTGCTAATACTTGCTAGTCCGTGTATTTTACATGAAATGAAGGATTATAGTGTAGGTAATTAAAAACGTTATTATTTTACCTGCGGAAAGGTGCGGAAGAGGATCTAATGTATATAAATGTGCGATGAGTGCCGTAGGTATCTAGTCTTTTATTAGAAGTTATAAGTGCAGTCGTAAGTATAGTTTCATTACTTTCTTGGTGTCCTCAGAAAAGTTTTTAATTTCACATAATTGTTTCTTCAATTAGTATGCAATCACTGTTAATTAGTGTTTACTTAGTGATTTTGGTGTTTCGTTAGTATTCTTGGTTCAATTTTCGGCGTTTTGCCTCTATGGAAATTACACATCTGCATCTACATCAAAAAATGATGGAAGTATCAAGTCAAGGTTTTTCTGTGAAGAAAATTCGTGTTTTGAACTATCTCAGAAAGCATTTTCAAACAGATGGGGATGAAATTACAACTAGTGTGCTCGAGAATTTTAGGAAATAATCTTTTTCCCGCAATACCTTACAAAGTGGTGTCAATTTGCGTATTTTAAGTAATGGATATTCTTATAATATTAAGTTTGACGAATATTGTAAGGCCACAGCAGAATTATATGTATCTTTGTACAATTGGTACTTCATGCTACCTACATAAAATTCTTGTTCATGGTGCTGCAATTATTAAGGTAGTTCTATTGCCTATCGGTGAATTATCAGAAGAAACCTAAGAGTAAAAAAATAAGGACGTAAGAAAGTACCGGGACAGACATACGCAAAATATCAACCCCGTTAAAATCAATGAAGACTTATATTCTATAGGCTCCTATTGAACTCTGATCCTCTTCTGATTTCATATCAATCCAGAGCACGATTCTGTTGATGCTTGACGTTACAGACGAAGACGAACTTGAACTTATAAGGAGTACGAGTATGAAAACGAAAGCAAAATGTATAAGGAAGACGCAAATGAAGACTATCGTTGAGATTGTGACATCTTGTAACGGTTCAAAAATCACAGGCTTAATTACTTTGTTTTAATAACCTATCTTAATTATTTTCCAATATTATTTGTATATTTTCGGTATAGTAGCGACATGTGTGTATGATTCACTTAAATCGGTTAGCTACTCGGCTAGCTGTCGTTGTAGTTATTTGTAAATTTATTTATTATTATTTAATATCCAATAAACTTAATATTATTTTAAGTTACTTGTGTTTTCTTTCTTAATAATCTAGTAGCATTTTAAACTGAAATTCCAGTTTAATTAACTTAGCTTCGTTAGAGTTTTCTTTTGATATTGTTCTTCATTACCGACCTATCATTTCGCTGGTTGTCATTTGGATACCTCGGGTACATGTCATATGATCATTTCTGTTTTTGACCTTAGTCATGTAACATCGTGTGTTTTAATAGTGGACCATCATTCATTAATTTTGGGTAGATTAATATATCTATCAGCATCGCTAATTGCAGACTATTTGCCTGATTGGTTTCTTTATGGAGAAGATTTGCTATAAGACATTTTGGTCGGATTTAAATGGGATTTAAAGTCACATGGTGTCAGCCTATGGTATATTGATGTTTATTCGTATTTACTTTGAAAGAATATAAGGATATAAGTCAGGTATTTATCTATGAATTAATCTTAATTTGTTATAGTTCATTTTTAACCGATATGCCTAGGGTAGTTTTTTTTCCTCTTGACATTTTTCTTTAGAACTAATTATTCTCTCTATTTAAGGAAAACTTGAGACGTTAAATTGTGAGACGTAATTGTAAGACGTAATCGTGTGACATAGGACCACAATTCTATGTGAGAATTGTCTATTAAGCCCTCTGGATTTTGGATGCCTGATATTGATGTTCCGTTAGTAACAGTAATTGCAAATTACTATTAATTAATGCTTGTTCAACCTACGAAAATTAATTTCGTAATTTTATTTCATTCATTTTGACCAATAATTGTTATTTTGGGCCAGTTAGATACTAAGATCGGAGGCTCAAGTCATATATAAGCTTTTTGAAAATTGTTCCGTGTATTTTGGTGATAAGAACATTGTTCTAATTTTATAATTTAAATTGAACCTATGTAAATTTTAAATCTTGCAGGTTATTATCCAATTTATGTAATAATACTTGCCCGATGCAAGGGTTAAATGTCGATTCAGTTCATTGCCGTAATTAAATTTTGATTTTAGTGCCTTGAGCCAGATCTATTATTTTTTTTTGATTTATATGTAACAACCTTCAGTTGTTTAATTTGTTTCCTTTGTACGTTCACACATTGTTTTATATCTACAGGGTGAACCTGTAGGTGCACAATTGTAAAAATTTCTGTAAAGCGAGATCTCGCTTCCTTAGTCTAATTTTAAATGTATTTGATTGTATTCTTGCTTTCTTAATCTAATTTCAAAGTGTATTTTATTATATTCTTGCTTCCTTAATCTAATTTCAAAGTGTATTGTATTACATTTTTGCTTCTTTAATTCAATTTTAAAATGTACTTTTGTATTCATGTTTCTTAATTTAATTTTTAGAGCACTTTATTGAAGTATTGCTACCTTAATTTAACCTTAAATTGTTTTTTTTTTTGGTATTCTTTCATAACTCGTCTTTGGTGATATATGGGTTGACCAACCAATACGTTTAATTTATGTGTTATTTCGTCACTTACACGCTTTGGGTTTTTTCTTTTTACACATTCAACTTTTGTTTTCTTTCTTTAATTATTACAAATGTTTTTTCCCTGCTAATTTTAAATTTGAGATCAACCATAATCTTTAATAAATTTATTATCATTTTGAAATTTCGTGGTTTGTCTTAACTTTGATACCTTGGGTATTTTATTTGATTTTACTCCTGGATCAAGAAACATTTTGGGGTGCGGATTATTACATTAAGGAGTTGGCGCCCTTTACATTCATCCAATAGTGTTTCATGTAGACCCATGCCCATAAACCGACGGGCAAGAGGCAGATCTCCCCTCCATTTTTGACAACGGTACCTAGGGAAGCGACGGTAAGGCACATTTGAAGGCGTGGCACCAATCTTACCGAAACTTTCACGAATTATTAATTTTGCAGAGTTACAGTTGTTTTAGTTTAGATAAACGAGCTCAGATACAGTACCGCACAGATGAATATATTTTAGCTTTCGACGGCGCCATTTTATTGCACCTTCTACCTTGAAAATTGATGTCTACTTTTACGTTTAACGGTAGAAGGGGTAGCAAGCTATTTTCTTAAAAACAATATAGACCGCTTTTATGAATTTTCTTCCAAACTTTATCCGCCACACTGTATGTATATTACTTCCTATAATTTTTCGAATGACTTTTATTGTAATGGTTATTATGATAAATAAATTTATTATTATTATTAATTATTGTCAATGATTTTTCTTACAACAGGAATGTGATTACATTCTTGATAGTACTCCTTAATAATACAGATAACGCATAACTTGAAATGAACGGCTGGATAAAGTGTAGGGGAACTTGGGGGATTCATGGCCGTCGGGGTAATAGTGGCCATGTGATTTCCTTACCCCGTTATGCATGTAGACACCATATATTTTGATTTTATAACTATTTATAAGCATCTATATATTTATAGATGCCTCGAAAGTTTCAACGAACTACCCAAAAAGCAACATGGAGCAGAGAACAATTAATAGCAGCTCTTAAAGCAGTTGAAGATGGGAGGTCGAAACGAGAAGTTGCAAGAACTTACGGAATTCCTCGTAGCACATTACAACTTAGATGTCGAATAAAAAATAAAGAAGGACCACGTTTGGGACGTTGTTCTATATTTAGCCCACAAAAAGAAGAAGAACTGGGACGACATATCATTCACCTGTCACAACTTTTTTATGGTGTAACTAAAGAAAATGTAAAAAAGGCTGCTTTCACTTATGCCAGGAAAAATAATATTAAGTGTCCTTTTAACATAGAAAAGCAGGCTGCAGGTGATGACTGGTACTATAATTTTCTGAAAAGGAATCCCTCCATCTCGTTGAGAAAACCAGAGCCTACAAGCATAAACAGAATTAAAGCTTTTAACAGAGAAGAGGTTATGAGATTTTTCAACAATTTAAGTAAGATATTGCAAGAAAATCCTACAATTGGACCAGCACAAATATACAATGTGGACGAAACTGGCCTGTCCACGGTTCAAACTCCAGGAAGAATTTTGGCTCGAAAAGGTGAAAAGCAAATTGGTTTTGTGACTAGTTGGGAACGAGGCCGAACAATAACAGCTGTCTGTGCTATTAGTGCAAGTGGTGCATATATACCGCCCATGTTCATTTACGCTAGAAAACGCATGAATCCTCAATTAAAAAAAGGAGGACCTGTAGGAGCCATTTACAGAATTTCGGATAAGGGGTGGATAACTGAACACTTATTTTTGGAATGGCTGCAGCATTTTCAAAAATCAGTCAAATGTTCTATTCAGGATAAAGTCCTACTGATTCTAGACAACCATGCTACTCATTGCACCCTTCCCTCATACTTATTTTGTAATGCAAATGGTATAATTCTACTTTCGCTGCCGCCGCACACCTCCCACAAGATCCAACCTTTGGATGTAACATTTTATTCTGCATTAAAGACCGCTTATAACGTAGAATGTGATAAATATCTGAAGGCTCATCCGCATACAAAAATCACTCCTTTTGAAGAGTTATTTAACAAGGCATTTATAAGAGTCGCTACACCGGAGAAAGCAATTAAAGGATTTCAAGTTACAGGTATTTGGCCTTATAATCCGGACATCTTTACTGATGAAGACTTTCTTCCGGCAGAACTCCATTCGAATAATGAGAGTTTAGCACATAAGGCGACTTCTGAACCTAGAGCAACAACTTCTGTGGAAGAGCCTGTCGAACAGAACATTTCCTTTAAAGATCTTCTACCTGTCCCTTCGAAACCAAAATCTTCAGCAATGGCCGAGCCGAGGAAATCGAAAAAACAGCATTCAGAGATTATCACCTCAACTCCAAATAAATCACAATTAGAAGAAAAAGAAGCAAAACGAAACAAAAAAAAGGTAGCAATTTCAAAGCTTCAACAATGTAAAAGGCAGGTTTACAGTGATTGTCCACTTGATGATGATCAGTCTATTAGCACAGAACGGCCAAAAAGACAGCGAAAAAATAAGCATACTGCGGCGAACGAATTTTCAGAAGGAAGTGACGATGATAATATACAACTTCCTGAATACGACACCGATGACGATAAATCTGTAGATGAAGATATCTGCTTAGTCTGTGGCGAATTTGGTAAGAACAAAGAGCTGTGGTTGAAATGCAACTTGTGTGACAGATGGGCGCACCAGGCGTGTTCTGGAGGGACAAGAAAGAAATATGTATGTGATTTTTGTGTTTAAGGGTAATGAGGACCCCCTGGCCCGAATTACCCCTATATATCTGGGGTAATAGTGGCCACTAATAGTTTTTTTAAAAAATTTATATTGTTAATTCTACTTTTTCTAATGTTTTATGCCAATGATATATTGTTAATTTGTATGTTCCCAATAAAACAAAACGTTCATCGTAAACATATGGTGATTAATGTGTCCACAGAAAGCAAAATTGCTTAAGAGGCCATGAATCCCCCAAGTTCCCCTAGGTGTTTGTGTATACAAATATGCATAAAACTTTTTCATAGGAAATAAATACTGCCCGAGTACCCGCTTCTCGTGATGAGTGCGATAATACGATACATTACAATAGTAATGACTAGCTATGATCTTAAATTGAGACAGGCATAAACAATATCCGCCTTCTTTTTTCATTCGCACGACATACGAATAATCTCTAAATATCTATACAAGAACGGTGCGATAGATAACATTATGTGATAGAAACCTACATACGTTTATATGATAGAATGTCTGTTAAGACAGTCGTCGGCAGGACTACACGCCGTGAGATTTAATATGAAGATTACAAAAGTCGGCCAGTGTTTATTCCTTTCCGACAAGATCACATCACTAATTACAAAAAATTACTGGTGGGTTTTCAAGAGTGCTGTAGTCGTCATGACCGCATCAGTAACGAGACCAACGTAATATGTGTGTGAACATAATTAGTAGGGATTTTCTAAGGTTAATCGAAAGATAACATTTTCCTTAACTCTCTACTTACTAGCATACCTATATACAATATACTTATTACGTTTGTATGTATAGTTTATTTCAAATTATAAGAATATAACTTTGAACGACTCTAATGCTTTTATTGCACCACCTGCGGCAATAACTACCTGGCCGCTCAATACGATTATCTTTTACGCAAACAAACTGCTGAGGTCCTTAATGACAAAATTTAAGTAAATTGTAATTACTGCAATTTAAATGTCATATAAAAAATCCTCTTTATTCTTTACAAACAATATTGATTTATTTATATGACATTTAAATTTTGGCTTTACAAATGGCCTTTTATTATTTACTGCAATTTAGATGAACTAAAATTTAATAATAATATAAGTACCAACAGTTGTTAATTTGAATATATATTTATTATATATGGTTAAATAGTCATTAAATTACAATTTAGATGAAATAAGTGCTTATATTTATAAAAGAAAATTTAAGTAAATATAGTTAGGAGAGTTGGTATACAGGGTTAGTAAAAAGTCCCGGAACGGTCGAATAACTTTGTTATTTGAAAATTATGATTTCTGAAATTTGGTATGGGGGTATAGTTAATATAAATGCATTTTATGCAATACAGTTAATATTTTTTTCACTTCCGGTTTAATCGGCAATACGTCCAACTTTTTTTTTTTAAATGGAACGCCCAGATTTTTTAACACTTTTGAATGCAAAATAAAAAACTACGTTCAGGAAGTATTAAGATGTTTATTTTTATTCACAAGAAAACAGTTAAAAAATTAAAAAATTGTCCTAATACAGAAAAATCAAGATACCTGTCTATTCAGGTTGCGATTACAATAATTGTTCAAAATGCTCTCCATTTACAATTTGACAAAAATGTAAACGGTCAGTAAAATTTCTTATTGAATTTTGTATTTGTTCTGGAGTGATGCGATTGGCTTCTTGAACTATTCTCTCTTCCAATTGTTCAAGATTATGGGGACGATTTTTGTACACTTGACATTTCAAGTGACCCCAAAAGAAAAAATCTAATGGCGAGAGATCTGGCGAACGTGCTGGCCATTCGATTGCTCCTCTACGTCCGATCCAACGTCCCGGAAAAATTTCATTCAAATAATCGCGGACATTATGGGCAAAATGGGGGGAGCTCCATCTAATTGAAACCAAAAATGTGCATTAGGGTGATCATCTATGTTTGCATTTGGAAAGAGGGCCGCAAGTGCTGGAACAACCTCATTTCGCAATAAATTTAAGTAGACGTTGCCAGTTAAATTTCCTCTTATAAAAAATGGTCCTATGATGTTGTTTCCAACAAGACCAGCCCAGACATTCACCTTTTGAGGACACTGTGTATGGACTTCTTCAATCCAATGCGGATTTTCAATTGACCAGTAGCGACAATTATGTCTGTTCACAGTGCCGTTGACACAACGTTGCCTCATCTGAAAAAATGATGTGATCTAAAACATTAGGCTGCTGCTCGATCAATTCCGTCATTGTTTCGCAAAATTGTAGTCTACGATCTGGATCATCTTCAGTTAACTCATGGACGGGATACATTTTATAGGCTTTCATTCTTGCTGATTTAAGAATATTCCGAGCAGATTTTTGAGAGATCTCATGAATTTGACCTAATTCTGTTGTGGACACGTGATGATTTTCGTCCACTGTAAGTAACACATTCAAACTAGTTTCTTCATCTGTTGCTGTTAATGGACGTCCCCTTCTAGGTAAATCCTTCACCTGACGAAAGGCTTCAAACTTTTGAATTGTTCAGCATACCGTACTTTTACTAATGTGACGATCCGGATAAACAGTATTAAACAAAATACGAACCTTTTCAAAAGAACGTTGACGATCACCATACCCACGCATCATTAATATCTCAATTCGTTCTGATTCAGTAAGTTTTACTGCCATTTTCAAATGTGTCAATGTCTAAAATAAGTAAATTTATAGCGATGCAAAAGTTAAAACGCTTTTAAAATTGTCAAATGTGACGGCAAAAAGAATGCAAACACTAAACAACAACTTTTTTCAAAGGTACCTTGATTTTTCTGTATTAGGACACTTTTTTAATTTTTTAACTGTTTTTTTGTGAATAAAAATAAACATCTAAATACTTCCTGAACGTAGTTTTTTATTTTGCATTCAAAAGTGTTAAAAAAATCTGGGCGTTCCATTTAAAAAAAAAAAGTTGGACGTATTGCCGATTAAACCGGAAGTCAAAAAAATATTAACTGTATTGCATAAAATGCATTTATATTAACTATACCCCCATACCAAATTTCAGAAATCATAATTTTCAACTAACAAAGTTATTCGACCGTTCCGGGACTTTTTACTAACGCTGTATATTACATCCAATATTTAGTCTATTTATCATTTATTGTTAAATTGCTGTATGCATTTTTGATTTTTCTCTCTTTACTTCACGAACATGTGGCGACCTTTTGCTGAAAGTGTTAGTGATGATGTAGATAGTGATAATCCTGTTGGAGCACGACAGAGAAAGCATATATCAGAAGTTGCAAAACAGATAATTCTCAATGTCTATCATACCCTGATGGAAGAAAATAACGAACTACAATTCCAGAACATTCACCGAACGTCGCAATTAACCAAGGTGACTTTTGAAAAAATATATAAGATAATTAAGAATAACGCAGGTCCTCAAAAGCAAAGAAGTGACAAAGGAGCACCGAGAAGAATTAAAGAGTAAGGAATTGATACTATTAGGCAGCAAGTATACTCCTTCTACAGAGTTGTATCTACACTTGACTGCTTATATAAAAGAATCAGTGATGAGCCTATAAATATTCAGTGTTCTAAAGCAATCTTGTGGCGGACGCTAAAGAAAGCTGGTTTTAAGTTTGGCACTATAGATAAACGTCGCGCAATTATGGAAAGCCCGAGGTTACAGAAACTTCGATATGAATACTTAACGCCAATTAGAAGGTATAGACCAGTGGTTCTCAACGTGGGCGGTAGCGCCCACCAGTGGGCGCTGGAGGATTTTGGGTGGGCGCTGTACGGTGTAAAGGTAAAGCTACACTACACAGTAAAAAATTAGTAAAATTACACAAAAATGCAAAATGTTTAATATCCGCGCTCACAAAGTTCCTATTATGCATTGTTAACCCCACCGTTGCTATGGTTACGTACATGCTGTTTCTATTTCTGTGCTTAACTATGTTATTGTATGTATGACGCAACGCGCGGACTCTGTGAGTCAACGTAAGTATAGTGGACCGCATCTCGAATGTTCCAAGGTCGAGAGAGTTCGACTTCCAGAGAATTCCATGCAGTGCGGTATATATAGCGAAGTCATTATTCGCATGATTCATTCTATTTACGATAGTCAGCGATAACGTTCGAACAGAGACAAATATTCAGTGTGCGATAGTTGTGTGATTAATTAACAGAGTGTTAATCAAAAATATTGTACATTTAGCACACACGGTTCTGTTATAAAATAAACAATATATATTTGAGCTGAATTAAAACTAGGTAGAGCAATTTTTATAATCGAAAACCGTTTATTACAGGTAATAATCATTTATTGATGTTGGTAATGTTTTTAATAACTCAAATTATTTTAGAAATCTAACTTATACAAAATACTTTAATTATATTGCTCCAACCAAAATTGTTTAACATTGTTTAACATCGGTCTTTTTTACACGACAGCAATGGCCCCTCCAGGCAAAAAGCAGAAGGTGGTACGCCAGTATTCGGTCGACTATATAGCCTTCGCTTTCGTACCAAGCCCAGCGGATCACACAAGACCGATGTGCCTCATTTGTTCCAATGTCTTCTCAAATGAAGGTATGAAACCCTCTCGTATGCGTGACCATCTAGAAAAGATGCATTCGGACAAAAAGGACAAGCCCGCAGAATACTTCAAGAAACTGCGTGATGACAGGGAGAAAACTACCCCGTCCATTTCGTCTGCTTTTGCCAAGGTGACAGAGATTCAGCGTGATGGCCTGCTGGCATCGTATAATATTGCATATATGATTGCAAAGGCTGGCAAGCCGCACACTGTGGGGGAAACACTGATTCTGCCTGCCGTGAAAGAGGTGATTTCGACTGTCTTACATAGGAATGCGACAGAAATAGTAAAGGCTATCCCCCGTAGCAACGACACGGTCTCCAGAAGAATAGATGAGATGGCAAGTGATGTCGAAATCCAGTTGGTGGACATTCTCAAGAAGACCAACTTTTCCATCCAGCTTGATGAATCGACTTTGAGTGATAACACTGCCCTTCTCATGTCTTACGTGAGGTACTTCGACGAAACTGGGGAAACAAAAGAGGACATGTTGTTTGCAGAGTCCTTACCCCTTGACACAACTGGTACATCCATCTTTGCTGCTGTCAAGAAGTACTTTGAAGAAAAGGAAATCCCGCTAATCAACATTCACTCCTGCGCAACAGATGGAGCACCAGCAATGGTTGGGCGTTACAAGGGGTTCCTTGCTCTTCTCAAGAAGGAGCATCCAGATATCATCTGCATACATTGCGTAGCGCACAGAGAGCATCTTGCAGCGAAACGGCTGACCCCCAGCCTTCATGACTCTCTCAATCTCGTGATCACGGCCGTGAACGTAATAAAAACAATTGCAAAAAGCGATCGACTATTCCGCAACCTCTGCCAGGAAAATGACGAAATCTACAATCGGCTGCTGCTTCACACCGAGGTGAGATGGCTCTCTAAGGGCAACTGCTTGGCTCGATTCTGTGAAATGTTCGATTCAGTTGTCACTTTCCTGCAAGTCAAACATGAGAAGTTAGCCGGTGAGCTGAAGAAACACAAATTCGACATTTTCTACTTGGCTACAATCTTCAGGAAACTCAATGAGTTGTCTCTCCAGATTCAAGGTAAACTGGTGACACTCATCGACTGCAAGAGCGCAGTGACCACCTTTATCGACAAGCTGGCCCTTCTCCGCAGTAATATCGTTAGAAAAGAACTTTACCAATTTAGTGAAATTAATCAAATGACAGAGACACCCACAGATGAAGATCTTCATCGATATGGGGCTCATCTTCAGCAACTAAAAGAGGACCTTACATCGCGCTTCCAAGACCTCATCGAACTGGATGTACCTGCCTGGATCACTGACCCGTTTGGAGTCGTGCTGGAAGACGTTGACGTTAAATTGCAGGAGGAGTTGGTGGAACTTCGCAACAACGAGGATTGCAAAGTCCGAATCAAAACAGGCTTCAAGAAACTCTGGCAGAACCACAGCATGGCAGGACTATTCCCTACAATGTGGGGAATTGTTCACAAGCTTCTTCTCACGTTTCCGACTTCATATTTAGTGGAAACCGGATTTAGTGCGGCTACATTTCTGCACTCAGACAAGAGGAAAAGGCTGGACATGGTCAACAGAGGGGACTTGCGGCTTTATTTGTCTCTGCTGACTCCTCGCGTGAAAGAGCTGGTGAGCAAGCACCAACCTCAAGGATCGCATTAGTAAAGACTGCATGGGTTGGGCTCACAAATTTATTAATTTAATTTTGTTAAATAAAATTCAATATTTCAATAATAATTTTTGTTTGTATTAATTAATATTTTTAAATAAATTTAGAGGTAGAATTTATTACTTCTTGTTTTAATTACTGTGCCCAGGTTAACTAGTCCATAATCCATAGTCGTAGTCCATGACGTGTCCCTTTGCGATTTTCTGCAGTGGGCGCTGGGATCTATACAAAATCCAGTAAGTGGGCGCTAGGCGAAAAAAGGTTGAGAACCACTGGTATAGACAGAAAGGACGATTCATGTGTTATTTAGACGAGACGTGGTATGACACCAATGACACAATTTGCAAAGGTTGGGTGGATAGTTCAAGTATGTGGTTTTGAGAGGGAAGAGAATAATTAATCTTCATGCTGGGTCAGAAAAGCGATGGATCGGACAGCCGCTATTATCTGATCTAAAAATGTTAAATCCTCAAGTTTAGATTACCATGAAGATATGACCTCATCTTTATTTGAAGAATGGTTTTGTGACACTTTGCTGCCAAATTTACCATAATATAGTGTGATAGTGATGGACAACGCTCCGTGTCATTCTCGACAGCAAAACAAAGTTCCTACAAAATGTAATAATAAGAAAGATATTAAAGAATTTTTAGAAGCAAATGATTTATATTTTGAGGATCATTATACAAAAAACCTATTAATAGAGGTGATGAAGACAAAAGAATATTTAATGGATTATTATGTGGATAACAGAGCCAAAGAAACAGGACATACAATTTTGCGTTTACCACCATACCATTGCATTTTCAATCCCATTGAATTGATATGGGCCCAACTGAAAAATTACAATAGACGAACAAATCAAACACCGAAATTTAGTGAAAGCAGTGTAATACACATAAAAAATGCAATGGAACATATAGCTGCTGTAAATTGGAAAAATGCTGTTAAACACGCAATAGCAAAAGAGGACGAATATATGCGCATGTACAAAATAGTAGCACCTTTGATTATAAATTTGCAATACGATTCAGACACAGACAGCGATTTGCAAGACGACTCAATCACAGAAGATGATTTATGAAATGCGGTGACACATAAAAATATTATTGTGTATTACAAACTAATTACCTTTATATATCTACAGTGCTATTATTTTACTATGCAACATATCCATATGTTGCATTTTAAAATAATCGAGTCAAAGCATTATACGATAGGCAACCCATTATACATACTACCCTAGCGTCAAGAATAATTATTGTTTTGTCAATTTATTGAAATACTTCAAATATTCTTTCGCGTTTCAAACTAATTTGCAGTACTTTTTTAATACTCTTCTGTGTTGTGTTCTAAGGGAAAAATGCAAATGTGTTTAAACTCTAAAACCAGACAAAGAGTAGGTCATTTATTGATATACATAAGGAATTAAATGTTTAATTGTTTTTATTATAAGTATTTTTCAAAATGACCGCCTACTTGTTCTAAACAATAACCTAAACGATAATAAAAATTTCGTATAGAATTGGTTATTTTATTTGGTGATGCTCTGAGATCATTGAGATGGCATTCTTCTGTGATCCTGGTTTTCAATTCCTGTGTTGTTAATATTGGTATATGCGTATATACTTTTGATTTGAGGTAACCCCAAATGAAAAAATCATTTGGGGCTAAATCTGGGGATCTTGCTGGCCATCCTATCGGCCCGTATCTTCCAATCCAGCGATCAGGAAAATTTACGTTGAGGCAGTTCCTTACTTCAACTGTTGAATGTGGTGGAGCTCCGTCGTGTTGATACCAACAATTTTGTATTGCAAGTTGCCGAATTTCAGGAAGTATTGAGTTTCGCAAAAGATTCAAATAAGCATTAGAATTTAAAATACCATTTATAAAAAAGGGACCAATCAATGTATTATTTATTATGCCCAACCAGACATTAACCTTTTCATTATATTGTACGTGTGTACAATTTTGTATATGAAGATTCCTGTGCGCCCAATATCTGTAAGGATAATTTACAATGACTTTGTAAAAACATAAAATCAGCCATCATACCTATAATTTTGTGAATTAACTTTCCCGTTTAAATAAAAGGTAGCTTCATCGGTAAAACAAATTTTGTATAACAAATCTTCATTTTGGTTTAGTAAATCCAACATTTCTTCGAAAAACTCAGTTTGAGAGATTTTGTCAATTTCAAAAAGCTGTTGATGGTTTTGCAATTTGTAACACCGAAATTTTTCAATTTTAGGTACATTGCGCACACTTGAGGGTGATATATTAAACTCTGACGCGATAAAATTTAACGATTTAAAAGGATTCTCTTCTACGAAAAACAAAATGTTTAATTTCATTTCTTGCGTTAACACTGTTTTCGTTCTATTCTTTTTTTTATGGTCAGCGACACATCCTTCTGTTTTAAATCTATTATACACTCTTAAAATTGTCGAACGTGTAGGTATTGGTCTATGGGGAAATTCTACAGAAAATAACTCGCTCACCATTTGTAAACTTTGATGGTTTTGATACCATAAGCACATTTGAATTTTTTCCTCCTTGGAATACATTTGTGAAAGTGTTGTAACTTAGATAATGTCACAATAGGGAAAATAATAATAATATTTGACGTATTTCAAGTGACACTAAACAATAATAATATTTGACGTATTTCAATAAATTGACAAAACAATAATTATTCTTGACGCTAGGGTAGTATGTATAATGGGTTGCCTATCGCATAATGCTTTGACTCGATTATTTTAAAATGCAACATATGGATATGTTGCATAGTAAAATAATAGCACTGTATATGTATCCACTGCACATGTTGCCACACGATTTGTAATTTTTTCTTTGTATATAAACCCAATGTATAGATATTTTTTATATAAATTTTATTATTTCTTGGTGTTAGCGACCTTTCCTATCTATACTTTGACACAAATAAATATCTCTTTTTTTTAAGAAATTAATCGAAAAATTTTAGTGTATTCTTATTTTATGTCAAATTGTTTGTCATTGATATGACACGTAATAGACATAAGATGTTACACATACTGATATTTTAGACTTCTTGTTAACAATAAGAAAAAGTTATTTGTGGCAAAGTACGTGTACATTTTTTGGGTAAGTTTTTTGTTTTGAAAACGTGGGTTGATTGGTGTAGTTCTGATTTATAAAATTTTAAATTGCAGAATGTATGAATCAAAATTTTTAATATGTTAGTATTTGTGTTATATATTTATAATAACTGAAGAAGACATTAAAAAGAAAAGTGTCGAAACGTCTTAAAAGGAAAAAAAAAGGTTTTTATTTGTGTTAGATAGAAAAGGTCGCTAACACCAAGAAATAATAAAATTTATATTTAAAAGCACGACCAAGAAACAATTTTATATTTATACCATATTTTTTATTATATTCTTGAAATTAACAGCGTTTTATTATTATCTTATAGGGCCCTAATTTAAGTCAATACGGCCCCTAGATCCATACGTTGCAAATAGGTAAACCGTATCCATTCAATAAGCAGACCAGGTATAATAATTATCGTCACAGAAGGTGGTGCAATAATAGCATTAGAGCCGTTCAAAGTTATATTCTTATAATTTGAAATAAACTATACGTACTACCTGCATCTACTTCTCCTCTTCTTATCTTCAAATCTAGTAAGCAAACGGTTCTTCAACACTTGTTTATATAGTTGAAGCAATTATACAGGGTGTCTGTTTAAGCTCGGCCACCGGCCATATCTCGGCAACCGTTTATCGTAGAACCTGACGGAAAAAATGTTGATAGTAAAATGGACTACGGGAACTTCAACAAAAATATTTTCAAGATTCTAAAATGATCGCAAGGGCACGCAATTCTCAAGATCAATTAAAAATTCGATAATTTTTCATTAAATTCTAGATTAAGATTAAAATTTTTGCTAGCAACATTTTCAGACGTTTTTATAAAATTTTCATTTGAAACTCCCATACGAGGGGGAGGATGGCGGGGGGGGGTATGCCCGCGTACAAAAGTAAGTATAATTTCGGTTTGCCTAAACGGATTTTATTGTGTCTCATTAGATAGAGAATTTTACAGAGAATTTAATTATATGTAATACGAAATTACGTGGTTGTCAAAAAAAATACCAGGGGGCGCTGTTCTTAATGTGTGTATATTACCCGTTTTTTCTTTAAAATTTTAAATGAAACGATATATTTCTAATATCGTAGTATAGTAAGCCAGGGTTTCTCAACCGGTGGGTCGCGACCCCCGGGGGGGGGGGTCGCGGAACATGTCTGGGGGGTCGCAGATTTGGAAGGAAAAAATGAAAACAAATATTGTTAATTTAAGACCAATGTATTTGAAAACAAGATTACATAGTTTTTGCACTACTTTTTACAACTCTTTTAGATAAATCAATGAGAAACTTGTGCTTGTTTGCATTCTACTAAATTTTTAATGTCTGGATTTACTTGAGTAATACACAATACAATGTCTTTTTCCAAAGTCAAACGGTTTCTTGATTTCGTTTTCAAATTTACCATAGTGGAAAATCCTTGTTCACAATTGTAAGATGTTGCAAATGGCATCAACACTTTCAACGCTGCTATTGACAGGTCTGGATATTCCTTTTTTATACTCATCCAAAATCTATCGGCACAAGCATTATTAAAACTTAATTGAATCGCCTGATCAGTCGAAACCTCTATAAGTTGTTCATGAAGACGGACACTTAGCTCGGATTTTGTACTGCTTGTTCGTTGAAAGGATTTACTACCCACAAGTCACCGCTCATACCTTTGTTTGGAATGTAATCCGTCAGTTATTGAATTAAGGCCGCGAGGTGTGAGGATATGAGCTGAGAGAGAGAGAAGAAATGTCAAGGAATGTGTCGCCTGCACTCAAAATATACTCTCTGAATTCTTCAGTAAGTGGGAAGTTCTCATAATTGTCTCTCTCAACTCGTGTGTTCCATGCAGTAAGTTTATTTACAAATGCATTCACTTTGGTTTGTGCAAACAACACTGTTTTGTCTGGTCCTTGTAGGGATGCGTTCAAACTGTTAAAATGAGAGAAGATGTCAGCTAAATAAGCAAGCTTTATTAGCCATTTTCCATCACTGAAATAACTCGAAAATTCAGGTTTATTATCAACCAAAAACAACATTTCAGACTTAAGTTCAAACAACCTGCTTAGCACATTGCCACGAGATAGCCATCTTACTTCGGTGTGAAACAGCAAGTGTTTATGTAAGGCTCCCATATCATCACACAAATTTTCTAGTAACCGACTCTGCAAGGGGCGACTCTTAATAAAGTTGACAACCTTTACTGCCTCAGCCAAAACTTGACGGAATTCATCTGGTATTTTCTTAGCTGCCAAAGCTTGCCTATGTAAAAAGCAGTGGGCCCATTTTGCGAGTGGAATTAATGATTTCAGCCTAGTTATCAAACCACTGTTCTTTCCCGTTAGTGCCTTTGCCCCATCACTGCAAATTGAAACACATTTGTTCCATTCAATTTCAAAAGGTTTAGTCGCTTCTACAGAAATCTTAAAAAGACTTTCACCGGTTGTGTTATTTGGCAGGGGCTTACAGAATAATATATTTTCATGAATGCAATCATTGTAATCATACCTAACGTAGCACAAAAATTGGGCACAGTTGGCAACGTCAGTTGAGTCATCAAACTGGATGGACAAAGAACTACTTTCTTTTAATTGTTTTTTTAGCTGGTTCTGGACATCTTCAAACATGTCAGAAATGCGTCTTGATATAGTGTCATTTGATAAAGGGACCTTCTTTAATTTTTCGGATTCTTGAGGGCCGATCATATTAGTAACCAAATCAATTGCGGCAGGAAGAATCAATTCCTCAGCGATTGTGTGTGGTTTTCCTTTCTTAGCTATCTTCAGCGCCACCTCGTACGATGCCGTGAGTTCATTTTTACTAACATCGCAAAAATGTTTAATATTTGTTGACTTCTGAAAGAAACCAATTTTCTCTGGAAAAACTCCACTGGTTTGTCTTTCAAAGCGAAATGTTTAGTTTCAAGATGGCGTTTCATTTTCGAGGACTTCATGCTTTCCGCTGATAGCGTTTCACTACAAATAACGCACTGAGGTCTGTTGCCTAATTCAGTAAAACCGAACTATATGTACGTTTCGTTGTACTTACGAACCTTTGTTTTCACATTTTCACGACTCTCACTACTTGTAGAAGCTCTTTTCAAAAACTTATCCATGGTATCAATAAAAAACTGCACAACAAGAAGACTGATCACCTCAATATGACGCCCTCGGGCAGACTGGCGCTGTGTGGCTGTGATGCGAATGTGAGTGATCAGCTGACAGACAGCTACCTGTAGTGCTCAGGCTTGCCACTGGGTGCGCGCGCACACATGCACCCGCGACCATCGACCTTGTGAATTGCCGGTTCTTTTTTGAAGACTTCTTACTTTCAGCTGACGTCGCTTAACAAATTAAGTGTTTTATACTTCCAGTTAATAGCAATAATCGTCTTAAATAGTTACGCGTTAAATTTATTGTAATTATAAATCAATAAAAGTAACTCACTTTTTCAGTAAATATAAACATTTATCTATTGTAGATATAGTTATCATGGTAATTTAACTTTGCAATTCATAGGGGTCGCCTAAATATTTGACCTAAAAAGGGGGTCGTAGGACCTAAAAGGTTGAGAACCGCTGTAGTAAGCACATAAAAACTGAAGAGAATGATGAAAACCGGAAGTTCCTACCTTTTTTCTTCACGAAGATATAGTCATACAAAGTCAATCCAGAAAAATAAAAATTTTTAAATATAAATTTACTTATTTGTTGCGAGTAATAATTTTGTTTTAAAAGGGTCACTAGAGTAGTGTTCGCTTTCACTTGAATTTTCATCATACTCTACCATAAATGTATTCATTTCAATCTTCTCACCGATTTTTTAATTCATTGCACATGTTATTTTAGATTCTCCTTTTAAATGTTTTCAAATTCTCTAGTTATTTTTAAATTTCATGTCTTGTCTTCTCCAACATTGAAGTAAAATGATAATAATAATAATAATAATATACCTTTATTGCCCTAATTATAGGAAAACAGCAAAAATAATTTCCATAACTCAGGATCTAAGTATACAATAACGAGAAAAAGAAACAATATAATATTATCATCAGGGCAAACAATTAAAAAACATACCCGTTTCATTTATATTGAACACATTATAGGGTTGATATTCTTTTAAAATGATTTGTAGAAATGTTTTGTCATTCAGAAGATTGCACGTCCGAAACACTAGCACTAACGTGATCTATTAAAATGAGTTACTAACCATTATTTCTCATATGTCAAATAAGAGAAAATAAACAACACAATACCATTCGCAGCAGAGAGTAACTTTAATTTTGTTGTGAAAATAAAACAAACAAATGTTTAAGATTTACACTGTATTTAATAATAACGACAGCTGTTTCGCTACACTGTAGCTTCGTCAGGTTAACATATACAATAATAACTATCTACATACACTTGACTCTTATATATAGTGTGTGGATATTAGGAATTCTAAGAACTGATATGTAAAGAACAATTTCTTGTCTAACAGTGTCGGGTCTATACAAAAAGTACGTGGAACTAAATCTAGATATAGTTCCACGTACTTTTACTTTTGTACGTGGAACTAAATCTAGATTTAGTTCCACGTACTTTTTGTATAGACCCGACACTGTTAGACAAGAAATTGTTCTTTACATATCAGTTCTTAGAATTCCTAATATCCACACACTATATATAAGAGTCAAGTGTATGTAGATAGTTATTATTGTATATGTTAACCTGACGAAGCTACAGTGTAGCGAAACAGCTGTCGTTATTATTAAATACAGTGTAAATCTTAAACATTTGTTTGTTTTATTTTCACATTGAAAATGGATTTACATCAAGTAAAGACCAACTCAATCCAAGATTTAATTTTGTTATCAAATATTTTGTGTAGGTGATTTTTGCATCTCAAGAATATATTCCGAAATCGAATAAAAGTGCTGTCAGTACTTATTGCTGTTTCATGCTTATAACAAACGGTCCGTAATTAGGTTGAGCAAAAGTGTGTTAAATGTTGGGTTTGCTTTCGGAACGATTTATCAGTCATGTCAGCGCGTGGTTATTTACATGCTCTCTATTCTAACCTCAAACTACATCAAATAATACTTCAGTTGACTTGGTAGTCATAATTATTTGTTCAATATTGATTTAATTCCAAAAAACTAATTGAATTATAATGACTGATGGAACGAATACCATCATCATGAGCATACTTATAATATTTAATGTCGTAGAAATTATTTATACTAGATATCATGTAATATTTCCGAGGCAAATTGCATGTCTATACAAAAACACTTAATATATTCATATTAGGGAAAATTTATACTTAACCTTCTTGTGTTTTCTTAAAAGTTTCCTCTGACAGAGGTATTTCATACAACGCGTTTTCTTCCGAGTCGATAAATACAATTTTTTTAATTTCACTCATGACAAAAATATTACCATAACCAAATTGATTTGTATAAAACCACCAGCGTCAACAAAAACATTAAATCCCTCCTACTTTACTGACTTCACACCACCTTTATTATGATAGCAATTTCAGTTATAAATGAGACCCAAAGTTGGTGATACGAGTAGTATTTCATTACATCATATTAATTTGTTCAGCACACTGAAATCAATTTGGGTACGCAAAATGTGTACTCTTATACTATATTCACCGAACCAATAGAGTAGCAAAAAACGCGTGAACAACACATGATTTTTAATACTGCCTTTCTATTGGCTCTGAGAGTTACATACAAATCCTAAAACACAGGATATAAATCATCTGCTTTCTGTGATTATGTCACATGATTGTGACTATACCCATGCAGCAAAATCACAATTTTAGAGAAGGATGAAAATACGTATTTGCTAATGTAGAACAAGTGAGCATATAGTGTGCTAGTAGGGATAAATAACATTGTCTGTTATTTTGAAATATATGTTATATATGTATACTTTTTGCTTTTTCTATATAGTATTTTGAATTGTTCCTTGTGTTTGCGGTTTTTGTATTTGTTTAAGTTGTTATTGTTATTAATCTCAGTATTTTTAAAGACTCTATTAATGATTAAAGATTTATTGAAGGTAAGATCTATAAATCGTAAACAAAGCAAATGCTTTATAGGTTAATTATGTTTCAGCTTTCCAGAAGTGTTGAATGTAAGTTACTGTTTTTACCTGTTTATACAGTACTGTGCAAAATGCAGCCAGAACTGAAGAAACGAGTAAAGAGACATTTTACAGTGCTAGAAAAAGAGACTGTACTGAATATATTTACCAAACGGCAACAAGAATGCCCAGCTGACTCTAAGACACGAATTGTTGACTTTACAGCCGAAGCTGCAGGTATCTGCTCTGCAAGTGTTTTTAATATTTTACGAGAACACAATGCACAAGATGCGAAACCTCCAAAGACGTATACAAGAGGACGATCTGTCCTGGATAATATTGATGATGATATGCGCAATATTATTAGACGTATAGTACACTCATTTTTCTATAAAAATGAGGTGCCGAGAGTGGATAAGATTTTATTGAAAATAAATGAAGATGAGAACTTGCCAAACCTCAAACGTACAACAGTGTGGAAGTGAATTTCTCTTTCAAAAAAAGAGCTCGTAATAGTTTTTTAAAGGAAAAATGTGAAAGACTACCATCACATATTGCGAACTGAAGCCGATTGAATTAATATTGGCCCAAGTTAAAGGAGAAATTGCAAGGAAAAACACTACATTTAAATTAAGGAAGTCAAAGAGCTGTTACACACATAATTGAACAATGTTACAAAATAGAACTGGTTAAATGCCATCAAACATGTTAAGGAAGTAGTGAAGAATATGTGGGAGTTAGACGTATTTGTTGAAAATTTACAAGAGAGTTTCATAATTAATTTGGAAAGTTCTGAAAGTAGTGAATGTGACAGTGACATTCAGGAATAATTTTAATTGTCAACACAGAAAAATTTAAAATATATGTTTACATTCATAGTTTCTTTCGCTCTTTCTTCTATATATTTTTTAAAAATAAAGTATATTGTGTATGCATTTTATTTATATATGTTTACTATGTGTGTACTCTATCTATACACGTATAAAATACCTTATAAATTCACAATAAAGTAACTACCTATGCCTATTTAAACTTGTAATATATTGAACTAGTGTTGATTAGGTGACAACACCAGTCAAATACCCACAAACACATACAGTCACCCCTTAAAACCCCTTGAATACAGGCAACCATATATACATCGGCGATGCTTAAGGTTAGACCCTTGTATAAGAGTATAGGTAAAAATCCCTGAAAATTAATGCAGATTTTGCTAACAAAACTAGTATATTCTGAGAACCCCATCAAATTTTAAATATTAAAAAGAAATTCACCCCCAAATTTAGAAAACCAAACCAATGACTACTCTTCTCAGGAACCCCAACTGAAACCCCCGTACTAAATACTAAATACTAGAATTAAATACTTAATTAGCTTAATAAACAAATTAATCTTATTTTTTTAGTTATTATTGGCATATTTTTACAATACAACAAATGATCAGTAAATTGGTATATAGGCAAAGTAATAATATAAAATGGATTTGACAGCCATTACAAATGGAAAATTTTAATTTCAAGTTTCAACATTTATCATCACACTATGAGCATATAAATGATTACCATTTTATAGTGTGAATTCTCAATAGTAAAATGTCACAAAAAGTTACAGGTTCAAAGTTAAAGCAAGGTTGATAGTTTTGAAAGCATCATCCCAAACATTGGCAAAAGTATAGCACATACATGACAAATTTCTAACTAAAAGTGCATAGCGTAAAACTAAAATAAACTAATGTTGAACATAAAAAACATTTAAACCATAAACTAGATGACAAGTTACAAGCATGGTAACAAACAATAAAACTGTTAGATGCGCACATTTAAGTTAAGCATCATTTTAATTTTCAATTTCGATGCGCCATATTGTCCGAAGCATAATTAATTTCAAATATTTCATATACATAATTAAAGTAATTATAAACAAACCCTAGCAGTTACAAAGTCTATCAAGACGTATTTACGTTGAAATATTTTTCAGTGACATATTTGTAAGTTGAGTCCAGATATTTAAATAAGCATTTTGAATAATTTGACAGTTGTCAACATAGGTAAAAGAAAAGTTTAAAAATATTAATTACAAGCTATTTAGATCATTTAAAAAAAGGTGGTAAAAGATTAAGAAAAGGTCATAGTTTCATGTCATAACAATAATTCATAATTAAATTAAAAGACCATATAGTTATTACACTTCAAAAACTAACCACACCAATTTTTTGCATAAATAAAGATTTTTAAAAGGATTAAAAGATGAAAAAAATATTAAATGTATTTAAAAGTTTATTTTGTAAAGGTAAAGTTCTACTAAAAAGGCATTTTAATCCAAAATTCTGATATTTTAATTTATTTTATTAGCGTACATGACGTCATCGAACATATGACAGTCGAAATGCTAAATTTGCCTTTTAAATTTTAAA
Source organism: Amphimallon solstitiale (assembly GCA_963170755.1). NCBI lineage: Eukaryota > Metazoa > Arthropoda > Insecta > Coleoptera > Scarabaeidae > Amphimallon > Amphimallon solstitiale. The sequence goes on from OY720676.1 coordinate 174,659,424, forward strand.
AAATGTGTTTTCCTAAGAGAAAACGAATTAAAGTAATTTTATTGTACCGATTGAAAGACGATTTAATTTAACTAATATAAAACATGATTCCACTAATATTCCAAAATAAACTTGTCCGTAATAAGACTTTGTAAAAAGTTACTGTATAAATTGCCATGGTTACCACGTCCACAACAGAAGATTCATATAAAAAGGCACATCCGACGAAGATCCAGGATAGATTGTTTTCATTTTTTTACACGTGAAGTCATACGTCCAAGTAGTGAAGATTGATTGTTTTCATTTTTTGATACGTGAAGTCATACGTCCCAGTAGAGATCGAATTGTTTTCATCGTTTCATACGTGAAGTCATACGTCCAAGTAGTGAGGATTGAATTGTTTTCATCGTTTCATACGTGAAGTCATACGTCCAAGTAGTGATGTATTCAGTCTAGACATTATTTGTCTGCTGAGTCATTCCCACGTGCGAGTTCAAGGTCACCAATTTGAAGACGTTCGAGCTAGAACACCATTAAGGTTGAGACGAATCAATCGAAAGCTGAAATATAAAAAGAAACATTGGAGATATTACTACCCCGCCCTTACTAACCGAACGAGGTCAAGGACAAACCATACGCCCACTCACCTGGTAGCTGTTGAAGCCCACAAAGGAGCGAGGATACTAGTCGTGAACGACGGGAAACCACATCATACGGCCGAAATACCTGGTCTCAAACAATATAAGGAGTTAGTAACACAGAAGGTACCAAGTCTATTTATTAGTATATGCACCTTTTCTTGACAAAAACTAGGTCAAATCTAAATCTAGGTCAAATCTAAAACTAGGTCAAACTTGTGTAACGTCTTTTAATCCTATTATTTCTAAATAATCATTTAATTCAATTCTTGAAATATAGCTAACGTAAACTTTGAAAATCATTTTAAATTGTAAATCAATATAAGCTTATTTAAATATCAGAACATACTTACATTTCAATTTTATTCTATCTCATTGCTATGCAATCCATTTTAAGAGTTTGTATATAAGGGTCAAATTCGTCTACATTGCCTTGATGTCAATATTCCAAATTAGTAGAACTTTTGCCTATGAAAATGCTGTTTATGTACACGACAAAGTGTATTTAATAATACCATAATGTCCTATACACTGATTATTGTCATCTTGTTTGTGTGAATTGCATATTTATATCTCGTCACGATCATTGTTGTATTGTTGTTATCTTTTATTATTATATGCTAAATAAATCTAGATCTGTTATTATTGTATATAAAGTGTTTGTTTCCATCACTGTTAAATCGCATTCTAAACATAAAAGAGGTACACATATTCTATTTGGTGCTTCAGCATTAGAGCTGTATCTCCAAGTAGCCTTACAGGTTAGAATCTTCAAGATCTTCGCACGACAACTGGAGAATTGCTGTATCCTGGACTAAGGTAAATGAAATCTCGAACCCTTTTTAACGCCTTGTAGATAGAACATTAGAGTCACTTAGATATCACCCACTGAGATAACCACATCACTTTTTAATTTCGTTTTGTCACCGTAACATTCACACGTACACGAGAGTTATTGCGATTTCGCGCTTAATTCAGTGCTTTTACCACCTCTTGGATAAAATCTAATCCCATCTTGCGCAGTCATACGTTGAATACCGCGAAGTTTTGAATTATTAATAACTTTGTACTTTTCACTTAGGACGATTTTGGGATACTCATTGATGCAAGAACTAAATATACAAGTATCTCTGCTTTTATAGAAAGTAACCCCCTTTAGCTAGCCGGCCGGTTTATATTTGAACAATAATTAAGTAAATAGTTTATTATATTATTATGTTTAGCAGTCTCTTGCAGAATTAATTAAATATAGCTCTCTCATAGGTCTCATTAGCTCCCCCCCCCCCCTATAGCATCTTGACACAGTAACTTGGAGTGTGTAGGGTACCAGTTACCACTACTACAATATATTATATACACATGTGAATAAAGTCTTTAATATATTTGCTTCATTTTTAAATACTTATATTGGTGTTGTATTATGTGTTAAAATGCCTGATATTGAATTTGACAAATGCATATTAAATTTATCTTAAATTGTTTACAAAATGCGCATTTGTGTATTTTTTTGTTAAGTCAATTAATATTTATCCACTTATTAAGTGATGGATTTTAAGCAATTTACGAATGTTTTGTTGATATAGGTTATGTTTGAGATTTACGTATTTTAGTTATCTAAAAAGACAAAACATGCATTTTCTGTAAATTTAAATCGGGTCGGTATTTTATATAAACTAATAAGTTGTTGTTTTTGAAAATTTAAATATGTAATCAAAACATTTTATAACAGTTTATTGTTAATATAAGTTTTCTATTGTAAATTAAGCTGTGCACGTGAAACAGTCGTGAACAGCTCGTGATTACTCTATATGTTCAGTGAATGGAGTTATAGTACTGACGGTAGATTTCGGAATGCACTCTAAGCTGGAGTGTGTTGTAGATGAATTAACTAGACATAAAAGTTTACCTGGGCGATTCCTATAAGAAATATTAATAGAATTATTTCCCCTACTAAAGTGAGAGTGGTATACAATTTATAAGTTAGTTTTGAATATTTCTCTAAGCTGTACGGATTTTGAGTACGGGTTTTGTACATACCTACGTATAGAAAACTTCAAGAACGTTCATATTCATAAACGGAAATGTATCGATCTGTTCAAGTTTATGAGGTGAGTGGGATACCGATATCCATCGTCTAGATTGTCACGTAATACATTCGTACGTACATGTGTAGGTACCAGGAGCGATTCTAGTGCGGTGCGCGCACAAAATCCAGAGAAAATCCTATAAGGGAATCTTGAATTACCTGCGGACCAGAGTTGCGCGGAGATTTACAAGATGACACCTCGGTACTATCTCGTCGGTCGTTCTAACGGCTGGCGTGCATAAAATATTGTGATTAATTTAGATTCTCGGTGAGATTGCGTGAAATTTGCGACTTTGCTTATATATTTATGATCTCATCTTCGAGTGGGAGGTCCCCGGAGAGTTTTCCGTATACTTGTTGCACATAGGTATATACGGTGTGTTTAATCTCCCCCCCCCCCTTCTCTATCTCTCTGGAAATATGAATGAATAAGAAAAGTGCCGGTCACTACAGAACGTCAAAATTACTAATACGAATTTGACCCTCGCATTATTAATTTTTTTCCGGTCTTGGAGTGCGTTAAAATGCGCCACGTTATAGGGCCATTACCTAAGGAAATTTCATACTATAAGCAGTGATGGTAACCCTGACTCTTACTAGATCGGTAGAAAGGTCGGCAATATTCGGTAGATTATAGAAAATATCGGTAGATTAAAGAATTTACACCTTTTTTAGGAATATCTTCTTTTATTTATTATGTACCTACAACAATATATAAGTAACATACATTAAATAGAATATAAAAATTTGATATAAGTGACATATAAATATCAAATTTGAAAACAAATTTTTTAAAAAAATCTCATTTTACAAAAAATTACTCGTTTTCGCCATCTATGCTTAGCCATTCGCAAAGTAAGTTTTTTTTTCAATTGAAAAATCAAAACAACTTTTATTTCCAATGTATTGCTTAGCAAGAATTAACCCGTTGATTGTATCCGTACCTTGTTTCTCTGTTTAGTTTTTAAATTATTGACCGTAGAAGAAATTCTTTCGACATTGGCCGAAGAATGCGGCAAACAAAGTAAATTAAAAACAAATTTTGTAAAACAATTAAACTTACGTGTTCCGTCGCCGAATGTCGTCGTTTCTACTTTTTGCCAAAATAATTCTACATTATCAGAAAAAGAGTTAATTTCGTTAGTATTTCTTAAAATACGCCATTCATTGTCCAAAGTCTGAAAGTCGGAATTGTATAAAAAAATCCGGAAAAATAAGTGCTATGTCGGTAATAGATTGAATTGATCCTGATTTTACAACTACTGGATCTAAAAACTGAAAATTTTCCAAAGCATTATTCTTTAAAGGAAACCGTTTAATTATTGAATCACATCCTTCTACATAAAAATTCATCTTAGTCTAAAAAAGGATAATTGTTCTTTGGTAAGTGACGTGCAGGATATAGTTTGTATCACTTTCGCGCAAAAATACATATCCTCAATCTGCAGGTAACGTCTAGGATTTTTAAAATCTACGTCTGCCACTGAAATACCTTGAAGTTAATCCCTTTTTATGAAACAATCGAATAACGTTTTTATAATAGTAAGTATGTTTTTATACAGACAATGTATTTCGCGGTATTCAGATTGCATTTCCTTATTCAAGTTATTAAAAAAGGGTAGAACAAATTCTAAAAATTGTAAAAATAACTTTGTAACAGGATCATTTAACGTTTTCAATATGTTATCTACAGACATGATATCATTGGTACTAGCGACATCGGTGAAATATAACTGTAGAGGTCCATACTGTTCTAATAACCGCGAAACAATCATCGGGTACGAGGTACGACATGGGCGTCAAATTTTATGGATTTTTGTATTACAAAATACTTGAAACTCGGTATATTCGCTAATTCGTTTGGGACTATGAGCAAAGCAATTATAGATATCTCTTGTGAGCTTCTCTATATACGGGGCTAGCTTTTCAGGTGCATATGAAGCGTACAAACGGAAGGAGTGATATATATATATTTCATTACAAAAAGCTTTGGAATGTCATTTTACAATAAATTCATTACTGATCGATGCTGTTCTGCCATACCAGTTGCCCCATCAGATGCCTTAATATAGAAGGAGCAGAAGTTGCACACGCTTCTAAAGTGGGTTGTTTCGAAATCGCTTTTAGTTTTGTTTGATGAGTAGCTGAATTATTATGCTTCATGAGAGCATCCTTTCCACTAATTACATTTATATTTTTGTCGCATGAACTGCATTTTGCGTACCGAAACCCCTTTTCATTTTTATAACCAGCCTTTAAAAGCATCTATCGTTTCCCATTCTTTTTATAAGTTTGGTTGTATTTCCTTTTTTTAATAACGCCGGAGCTACTACCTTCATTGCTACTATCACTATCACTCATTTTTGTTAGTTAATAATAAGAAAGCACGACTAGATTTCTACATTCAATCTACTAAAATAAAATGAGGGAATAGGAAGTTGTACGTATATACAGTGTTTGCTCGGCGATTTCCCTATATAAATGTATTTAGGTGAATACCCTTGTTTTGAAGTGAATTAAATAAATAACATCGAATAGGAAGTTAAACGTATACCGTAGACGTCAAATTTTAATTTCGGTTTACACTTCTATCCCATGCAGTAGATGACCTTATAATATGCAGCGATGCCTGCTTGCTAACAGTGGTGAGAGAGCAACGCAGTGTCGCAGGACCCTCACGCCGAGTCACGCTTTACATTTCATAGGAAACGTTTATCGAGTGTACTGTCTTGGCAGCCTCGCTTATGTTTATCTTTAGTTTATTTCGTCGCGCTCTTTTCCTCTTTCTACTTTCGTATCAGAAATTAAAATATGTCGACTACGGTATACCGATAGGTCCAGCCCGCGACGGGCCACACATAGGCAACAATATACGTATGGAACGTGCTATGTAGCAACGTGTGTACGATACCACTCCGCGTGCTCCTATTTTGAGTGACTTTCTTAAAATTTGAATTTATTTTGTAGAATTATTGATTTTTTTACTTTTATCTTTTAGAAAACGTTATTGTTTTTTTATTACTTGAAATTACTTTTCCGTAGCAGCTAAGAATACAATAATAATAAATTGGACCTTATTATGTCTGAAACAAATGGGCAAATTACGTATACAGAACGAATATGCAAACGACTATATCCTTGCGCGGTTTAAGACTTACTAAATTCTTAACTGCAATGTGCTGCTGCTGCGGGTAGAGGGGTTTCGGTGTTGCCACTCATTGCTGACTATGGCCCGTTCCGAGCTGGACCTATCGGTATATAGTTTTGGCTGGTGGTTTTCCTATAAAACCATCGATGAATACCCTTATATTGAAGTGAATTTAATGAATGACGATTGCTATCTATCTATTTTTATTTCCCGTTCTTTCTTTATTATCAGTTTTAGGTAAATAAATTCTTTCTTAGAGTAAGACAAAGAAAATGAGAAACAGTTTTTCGTTAAAAATACTAATATTAGTAAAAATAGTAACACCGAAAGTAACTGCCTATCGTTTATAGGTAGCTAACATCCGTCAGATTGGTTATTCTAATTTATTTATTTTTTGTGCAGATTAGTCATTTAAGAATTGAAATATTTCGGTAGAATTCCATACCACTTCGGTAGATCGGTAGATTATACCTAAATTCGGTAGATCTACCGAAAAATCGGTAGATTTACCATCACTGGTTACCCGGTACATCTGATTTATTTTTGGTCGTGAAATTTCTGTAATGGCTTCTGTTTTGTCTTCATCAATTTTGATACCATCTCTTCACGTCAGACACTGTACGTAAACATATTTTTTCTTCAAAATCGAAATTTCCTCTTCTTTCTTTAACGATACTTCCTAAAATAACCGACCAAAATTCCTAGTATCAATTAAACACATAAGTATAGGTGCAGGAATCCATACTAATCATGTAAATTTGATTTATTTAAAAACCTTCAAAATTCATTATTGACTAGCATTCCACGGTACGTGGAATTCCGCGTTTGCGTGTTAATTCTTTTTTTTTTCCCGAGAAAGGTCTCTCGTAAAGATAAATAAGCAAACTTTTCATATTATCCGGTATCGAGGTATGTATATGTGTGGTGCACGTGAATTATATAAACGCGAGACCTTCGTACACATATTTTAATGCGACAATAAAATAGCGCGGGCACACATATAATAATAACACTGCGCCATCGCTATAAAGAGAAATATGGTGTTATTCGACTCGCATCGTTCGTATTAAATATCATTTTGCCGTCGTTGCGTGCTTCGGAATAATGTAGATTCTTGTCAATTTGTAAGAACGAATTATATTTTATATACCTTTACGCGATTATCGAGATTTTTAACAAATTCAAGTGCATAAGCGCCAAACTATTTACCTAACTTGTACACTTCGAGCTTTTCGTTTTAGTTTCTGAGCAAGAACATATAAACAATATTAATTAATAATTTTGTTATACTTAACAATTTCTTTGTGGTTTGTAATCGAATCCAAACCACTCAGATTTTAATTTTGGTGTGGCGGAGTAAAATTGACCTATGAAACCTCAGTGAGAAAGGGACTACTATTAATGAAAGAAAGTGAAGACAAATATGTAGTTTCAAAAAATAAAAATTTTATTAGTCAACTGTCATTAAGAAATCTTCATTATGCTGAGAAGGCATAATACAGAAAGCGAGTATTGATTATGAATAATTTTTACAAGAGTCCCGGTTTTGTTAAACCAAAAAATGAGGTGTGGCCACCACACGACTTTCTTATACGTATGAGCGTTTCAAATCATACAATTTTAAAAATTATTTTATACAAAAATTATTCAAAATCCTATTCTAAGTACTTCCAGTCTCTTACTTATGGTCCGAATTTTGAATTTTCATTTATACAAAAAATATTCCAAATCCACCTCTAAATACTTTTGTACTCTTGACAAATATATATAGAATGCATAATTTACGAAATGTTTGCAAAAATCGCTAATCGATAAGAGTAAAAGTGTTACTTTCGGTCCGAATTTTGAATTTTTTCTTATACAAAAGGTATTGAAAATTAAGCTCTAAATTCTTTTATACTTGTAACGTACATGTCTAAAAAGTATGACTTGCGAAATATTCGCAAAAAACTGATTTTCGATAAGAGTAAAAGACCTACTTCCGGTAGGAATTTCGAAAAACTTTTTTAATAAAGTTTTTCTCAAATTTAATTTTGAGTATATATGAATTCTTTACAAATTTGTTTAAACTTAGTAGTTGACGAATAATTGGCAAAATTCAATTTTTTCACTGAAGTAAACTACTACCTCCGGTCTGCCGATTTTACTGAAAATCTAATCAGATCTGAAGAGGGAGATTATATTCATAAATATAAAATTTGGAATTGATTTGGTTTGACCGCTATCGTGACCACACACACACAGAGAGAGAGACACACACACACAGAGAGAGAGAGAGACAGACATTTTTTAAAAATCAATTTTTTGGATATCAGGGGGCATCAAAACGTGGACATCTGCAAAAATCTCGAGATCGAACATTTTCATCATCACAATACTTCCTTATACTACGTATAAGAAAGTAAAAAAAATTAGGTGTAGCCACCACACGACTTTCTTATACGTATGTGCGTTTAAAATTATACTAAAGTTGTAAATTAAATGTTAACTACGTTTATCTTCTTAAAAAAATATACCTGTGAGTTATTTCAAGTTCGAATTTTAGGAATTTATTATACCAAAATTATTCAAAATTCTATTCTCTCTTAATAAATCTCTGTAGATATTTGCAAAAAGTGCTACTCGATAAGAGTAAAAGGGTTACTTCCGTCCCGAATTTTGAAATTTATTTTATACAAAAACTATTGAAAATCAGGCTTGAAATACTTTTATACTCCTAGTGATCTGCCTAGGAAGCATGACTTGCGAGATGTTCGCAAAAAACTGATTTTCGAGTAAAAGACCTACTTCCAATAGGAATTTCGAAAAGCTCTTTTAATAGCTCTTCCTCAAATTTCCTTTTTAGTACATTTGAATTCTTTATAACTTTTTTTAAACTTAGTAGTATACGTATTCATAGCTGTAGCCGTTTGGCCGCTATCGTGGTGAGAGAGAGAAGGAGAGAGAGAGACGCATACAGAGACGTGTTTATAAAAAACACCTTTTTAGTATCAGAGGACTTCAAAACGTGAACATCTGCAAAAATCTCGAAGTCGAAAATTTTCCGCATCACAATACTTCCTTGTACTACGTATAAGAAAGTAAAGAATTCACTAAAGTGTGGGAATTTCTTTGCATCATTATGTTGCATTAAAAAATTATGCAGTAATACCTTAATATTCATTATTATCCAAAATTTGCAAAATTGTGAAAATGAAAACAAAAACCCGCTATTTATTTGAGTGGGGTACGTGGTTGTCTTGCCAAAAGTCAGATAGAAGATTCTATTTTTGAAGTGTATTGAAGTGTAAACTTCTATGGGCGCGTTGATTGTGAGCACTGAACGAGATTGAGCCGTCACACTCGGCTATGTAACGCTCGGCTATGTAACGCTCGGATATGTAACGCTCGAGCCGCCATGGTTACCAAACGAACCGTAAATTCGACAAAAATCGGCAAAACTGTGCAAAGAACTCCTCTCTGGATACGCGAAATTGAAAGCTGCCCTTTGGCATTGGTGTACGGGTGACATTGAATTTCCGGTCGACGGAGAGATTTTCTTCCAAAGTGGAGAGGTTGTAAAGATATGGGCTTTTAAAGAAGAGCGTGCACTCGATGTTTTAACAGCAAAATGGCTTACGTCATGACGATTCACGTGACAATCAAAAAATCTCGAGAAACGTCAAACTGACAGGAGAACTAAGTTGCACCACAGATTCACTTTTAGGCGTGAAATACGAAATTTTGAAGGTTGCGAGAGCTCATCAAGACTCGGGGTCTTAAGGAACCGGCTTTTTGGGACCTTTTGTATGCTTATTTCGAGTCGGCAGTCGCACGCAATCGAAGGTACCGGCAATTTAAAGGTCGTTTGCAGAAGGATTTGGTAAGAAAAATGGCCGTTTAAATGTGCACTGATATCAATGTATTCCGGACGGGCGAAAAATAAATATCAGATTCTCATGTGCACTGGCGATCAATGTATTACGGTCCGCCGAATTGCATCTCCACACAATACATAACAGTCTCCCACATGACTTGATATTTTTATCTATACAGGGGTCGATTAATATTTTAATAATGATTTGAATTAAAATACGATAATTCCAGAACGTGTGTATTTGCTTAAAGGAGAAAAGGAGGATTGCTTTCGACATTTATGTGCCCCTACTACGAAATAATTTTATTTAAACGATTACGCAAACGTGCACAGTGGGAGGAGCCGGCTGAAATCAATTTCTCTCTCTTCTGATTAAAATTAGGCATTTGGGAGTTTTTACGGTCGCCCATCACTAATTCCAATGTCGAAATGGCCAAAGAATTTTTGAAAATTGACGTATGGATATGAAATTTTAGATATGAGTGTTTTGGGGGTCGCCGACAGAATTCCAAAAATGTAAAAAAACAAAATGGCCGAAGAATTTTTTTGAAAATTGACGTATGAATGTGAAATTTTAGATACGGGGGTGTCTTAGGTCGCCGATCACGAATCTAAAGTCAAAATCTCAAAAAAAACAAAATGGCGGACGAGTTTTTTGAAAATTGACGCATGAATGTGAAATTTTAGATACGGGGGTATCTCAGATCGCCGATCACGAATCCAAAGTCAAAATGTCAAAAAAAACAAAATGGCGGAAGAATTTTTTGAAAATTGACGTATGAATGTGAAATTTTAGATACAGGGGTGGATGAGGTCGCCGATCACGAATCCAAAGTTAAAAATGACAAAAAAATAAAAAAACAATAATATAAGTACGCCGTCAACAATACCGCAATAGATTAAAGTCTCGTTAAACGCTTTTTGCTAAACGGATATAAGAATACTTAATTCTTGCATTCCATTTGCTAAAAAGGGTATACGAGTATGTATGTAGTTATTTGGCAGACGTTCAAGAAGAAGTCTACCTATTCCTTTACAGCTGGTTGAAATCTTACAAATCCACACTATCCTTGAATTTTTTAGGGTATAAGTTCACATATTCCTTATAAAGACCTTCTGCTTTTCCTCCTCTAATCCACATAGACTTATTTCCTTACGTCAGTTGATGCATTTGTACTATGAATTCCAAAAAAAAACAATTTCGAGATAAGTCCACTTAATCCCTTATTGTCTGTGACCACAGATTTATGAATACAGACGAGAACAAGAGGATCAAGCACTGATAGACTGATAAATAGGAGCACGCGCTTTATTTCCTAAACATCCTTTATTAATTTGGCCTATTCTACCCTTTTAAACACCTCTTCTTTCAATATATACACGTTGACCATTTGAAATTTTTTTCATAGATTTGTGCCTGATTTTATCCCTCTTCATGACTCAATTTATAATTTTTACCAACCAACGGATCATTGATCTATGTAACTCTAATGCCGTTTACCCGGTTCAGCGGACATTTTCCGAATGAATGTAAACATGCCTATGGTGTTGTAAAATTCAATTAAAACCACTAAAACTCCTCGATTATTTACGAGTATATGCTGTTATGTTCGCATGAAATAAATAAATAAATAACGCAATAAAGCCCCATTAATAAAATGAAGCTAATCCTTTGTGTTGCCTGTGATAAATACCTTATTAGAAAAATACACAAACTATAATGATTCTAATAATTTATTCAAGGGCTATAAACCAATGCGGTGATTTTTAATTAACCGTAGCGGGGCGATTTAAGAAATAGTTATTGCATACCGCCGTGTATCATACTTATACAATTCCCGGCGTAATAAAATTAAACACCGATCCCGGGCTATTTTATAACGTGCCCGCAACAAGTAGGCCGCCATTATTTTAACCTTTTATTTTACGACTTCGCGTGCGGCTTGGAGTACCCGAGAGTTGGAACGTCCGAGAGTGCTACACACATATACCATTTGCATGATCTCCGCGTTAATATGTTTACATTATTAGCCACCATTCAGTATTTAATAAAAACATGCGTATTTTAATTATGTTTTTTTAAGCGTCAGACATAATTGCTTATTAGTACTTTTTCGCTTATTATATGGAAAACAGACGGCTGTCAATATGTTTCTCATCGGTTCCTACGTTTTGTTTTTCTTTTACTTGTAATGTGTATGTGTTCTACACATACATTGATTGGCACATACATGGGAACCTTTCAATTTTTCTTTTATTTTAATTACTCTGTCTTTTTCGATTGCAACAGATACACTATCGTCCAAAAAATTAGAATAAAATAAAACTCTTATTACATTAGTACTGCGATTATCGAATCAATTGTGACCGGTCCCTATTCGAATAATTTACGAAGAAAAAGTAATTTTTAGGAAAAAAACTAATTTTACTGATAATATCTATTTTCACTTTTACTTTCTTATACGTAGTATAAGGAAGTATTGTAATGATGAAAATTTTCGCCCTCGAGATTTCTGCAGATGTCCACGTTTTGAAGTCCCCTGATACCGAAAAACTGGTTTTTAAAAAATGTCTGTTTGTGTGTTTGCCTGTGTGTATATGTGTGTGTGTGTGTGACCACGATAGCGGCCAAACCGCTATAGGTCTCAATTTCAAATTTTATATTTACGAATATAATCTCCCTCTTGAGATCTGATTAGATTTTCAGTAAAATCGGCAGACCGGAAGTAGTAGTTTACTTCAGTGAAAAAATCGAATTTTGCCAATTATTCATCAACTACTAAGTTTAAACAAATTTGTAAAATATTATGCTCAAAATTAAATTTTAGAAGAATTTTATAAATAAAGTTTTTCGAAATTCCCACCGGAAGTAGGTCTTTTACTCTTATCGAAAATCAGTTTTTTGCGAATATTTCGCAAGTCATGCTTTTTAGACAGGTACGTTACGGGTATAAAAGTATTTAGAACTTAATTTTCAATACCTTTTGTGTAAAAAAAATTACAAAATTCGGACCGGAAGTAACACTTTTACTCTTATGGAATAGCGCTTTTTGCAAATATTTTGCAAATTATGCATTCTATATATATTTGTCAAGAGTACAAAAGCATTTAGAGTTGGATTGAAATATTTTTTGTATAAATGAAATTTCAAAATTCGGAGCGAAAGTAACACTTTTACTCTTATGGAATAGCGATTTTTGCAAATATTTCGCAAATTATGCATTCTATATGTATTTGTTAAGAGTACAAAAGTATTTAGAGTTAGATTTGAAATATTTTTTGTATAAATGAAATTTCAAAATTCCCACCGGAAATAACACTTTTACTCTTATCGAATAGCGATTTTTGCAGATATTTCGTAAATTATGTATTCTATATATATTTCTCAAGAGTATAAAAGTATTTAGAGTTGGATTTGGAATATTTTTTGTATAAATGAAAATTCAAAATTCGGACCGGAAGTAATACTTTTACTCTTAGCGAGTAACATTTTTTTCCAAATATCTCATAAACTAAGCTGAGGAAATCTCTGTTGATGGCATTGAAGTGGCAGGAACAACAATTGAAGAAAGGCTGTCTACAATCAACAGACAACTGATATAAATGTGTAACAATATAACCAAGATAAAAGATATAGATCTGGACAATATTCCTTATAATAACCACTCATTGATGCTGCATCCTACTGATGTAGGAGAAATATGTAGCATTATTGCACAATTAAGAGATAGCTCTTGCGTGGGTTGTGATGAAATACTTGTAAAGATAATAAAAGAATGTGCGCCTGAACTACTATACTATAACCAATAGTCAATAAATGTATAGAATCGGGAATATTCCCAAATGAATTGAAGAAATTTATTATTAGATTAATATACAAGAAAGGTGAAATTACAAAACTAGAAAACTACAGACCGATATTTATATTGACACATTTCTCAAAAATATTCGAAAAAATTATTTTTAAACGTATAATGAATTTCCTTTTGGAACATGATTTACTGCTGCTTATCAAGCCATACATGAGATTATTGACAGTCTGAATCATGATGAGTGCACAATTGGTATCTTCATGGACTTCGACTGTGTTGAGTACTGTGTGTTATTTTAAAAATTTGAAAGAGTTGGAATAAGGGGACATAGTTTGCAGCTGATACGGTCCTATCTGGATAATAGAAAGCAGTGCGTGGTCGGTAGTGATGCGGGTGTTGCTTCTGATTGGGGGACGCTGAAAAGAGGAGTGCCCCAGGGCTCCGTCCTGGGTCCTCTATTGTTTTTAATCTATGTCAATGATCTCCCTTGCAAGACTAAACATAAAACGATACTGTACGCTGATGATACTTCGGTAATTGTAAGAACCAAAAAAGATGCAGCAAACAATGAAATACTGTCTACTATTGAGGATTGTGGTTCGTGGTTTGACAGAAACAGGCTCAAGCTGAATATTGAAAAACCAATGTGTTGAACTTTGGCTATTTCAAGAGGGACCCCATAAAAGTTATTTATGGAGATCAACAGCTAAATATGGAACACATGGCAGTTAAGTTCCTGGGATTGTGGATGGATCCTCAATTGAACTGGAAGAAGCATATTGACCACTTGGCAACAAAGATATCATCTTTCAGTTATGCATTGCGTATCATAGCGGGATCTATAAATCAGTCAGCAGGTCTATCGGCATATTATGCTAATGTGCAGTCGAGACTTAGTTATGGCATCATGTTGTGGGGAGCATCGGTTCATGCATCCAGAGTGTTTATCCTACAGAAGTCGTGCCTGCGTAGTGTCTTTGGTGTGAGAAAGACTCATTCATGCAAGGAAATTTTTAAGGGACAAAAAATACATACATTGACGGGCTTATATGTTCTTGAGTGTGTGAAGTTTGTAAGGCAGAATTATGAGTTTTTCAAAGAGCAAGAATTACAACATAATTACGAGACCAGAGGTATAGTCTGTTCACATTTGGTGCCTCTACAAACAACAAAAAGTATTGTGGAAAAGAGTTGTATCACCCAAATAATAAGAGTATACAGATTGTCGTATTTAAAAGTTAATATGCATCTTCAAATACACACACATAAACATGTACCTATCTATGTATGTATGTATACAACAGTTCAAGAATGTGGCTCTCGGTTTACCCACACCACGATAAGACCGATGGTGTGGGGAGATAGAGAGCGCGGACACCATGCGCGCAAGGCATTCGTTCCGTATCTTTAGAGCGTGAACTAACATTCTGACTGAGCAAACTCGGAAATATTAAAATAAAGTGCCCTTAACTGTCGAGGAAAAAATACAGATTGTGTTATGGTATGCGAAGGATAATTCGTACAAAGACGTGCAAAATTTATTTGTTGCGGCGTATGAAAATCGTCCACCTCCCTCTGTGCCGGCTATCCATAAGATTGTGAAACAATTTCGTACAGAAGGTTGTGTTAATTCACTGCATACTAAAAGACACCGTAACGTCACAGAAGAACAAGAGGCGCAGGAATTTCTTATTTGTGCAAGTGTCGAAGATTCTTCATTAAGCTGTCGGCTAATTGCCGAGCGGAGCAATTCCTTAAAGCAAACGTCTACATACTAGCTTTCAACGTTTTGCACTGAAGCCCCGGTACTCGCTGTCCCGATATGAACTCATCTGTACTCCCCTATCGTACCCCTCCATTTCATGTTTGCATGCACATGTGTGCGTGTCTGTGTTTCCCTATATCTACTTTTATTTCAGTCTAACGGTATAATCATTTACCTTCACACATAAAATATTTACCTCAAAAAAGGCAAAAAACTGTATTGTTTGAAATACTCATCAAAGAAGCTTTCTATAGCATAGATGAGTATTTTAATTTTAAATTTTGACGCGTATAAATGTGAATTTGTGAATCTGTTTTATATGTATATTTTGACATGTTCAACACTGTATGTATTACTGAATAAATAGCTTTATTATTATTATTATTATTATTATTATTATTATTAAGTATGTATCCTGTAGGGATTTATTAAGAGACTGGAAGTACTTAGAATAGGATTTTGAATAATTTTTGTATAAAATAATTTTTAAAATTGTATGATTTGAAACGCTCATACGTATAAGAAAGTCGTGTGGTGCCACACCTCATTTTTTATTGTTAAGTTGCGTTTTAGGGAAATCACTAAATATTTGTCATTTCCATTTCAAATTTATGATTGGCGTACCCTGTCGTATTTATTTATCATATTTATGGTTTTCCATGACACTTTTTGTTTTTGTTAAATCTCCAGCCTCTTATTCTGAGTAATCTTCCGAGCTGCAAATGGTATACACAAATTTTATTGATAAATATGGGGTGAATTTGTGTAGCAACAAAAAAAATAACTGTTTCAAAAATTACCATAGTACATCATAAGTTATTCAGTTAACACATAATGTTGCAGATATGCAACAATTGGTTTTTTGCTTAAAACAGATTCTTACCGTTGATGTTATTTTTTTCTCATGTTTCTCTGAACAATTACATCAAAACAATGACTTTTTTTTAACAATTTTTAAAAACTCATACCCTTAAAGGTTAAAAACTTTAATTTTTCAATAAGTATGTTGAGCTTCTCCAATTAAAATTTAACTGAAAAATACTGTGCCTTAACTTAAATTTTTTTAGACAGCCTTAAATGAATAAATTGAAAGATTTATATAAACTGACTTTGAGTGATGACAAGTGCGCCATTGATCACTATAAAAAATATAAGTCAGTTTATAGGAAGGGCATTAGGAACGCAAAATTACTTCATAACAATAAAATTATAGAAATTGCCTCGAATAAACGTAGAGAGGCTTGGGGCATTATCAACTATCAAATTGTAACACCAAATAACGAACAAGCAATTGCGCTGCACATAAATGGCGAACCTATAACAGAACATAAACATATTGCAGATAGTTTCAGTAATAACACGTTCCTTTTAGGCCCTACTACGGAGATAGAGTGGGATAGAACAATGAAAAACTTAAAAAATACATATTCGCGTGACTATGATAACATTAATGCTTGTTTATTGAAAGGATGCCTAGATGAATTTGTGATCCCACTGACTAATCTGATAAACTGTTCATTTTTGGAGGGTTCATTCATTGAGCAGCTTAAAATTGCGAAAATAATTACCGTCTTTAAAAACGCGTCTCGTACATCAATGGATAATTATCGTCGTATATCGATATTAAGCACTTTCTCCAAAATTATTGAAAAAATAGTGGCTGAGAGGGTTATGGGTTTCCTTAATAAACATAAACTCCTAAACTTAAATCAGTTTGGTTTTATAAAGGGCCAAAATACCACATCCGCAATTTTGGCATTTATTGATACAATGTATAGAGACATGGATGCGGGAAAGTCTTGTATGGAATGTTTTGTCGATTTGAGTAAAGCTCAAAAGATCTTGTGGATCACAGGGTATTGCTCGGGAAATTGTAGTGCTACGGTGTAAGTGGTACAGCACATGAATGGTTTGCAAGCTTTCTCAAAGATAGACTGCAGTATGTGGAGATTGGGGATAGCAAATCAAACTATATAGCAATGAACCGAGGCGTTCCTCGGGGTAGTGTCCTTGGACCATTGTTATTCATAATGTATATGAACGATTTCAAGCTACAAAAGTCTGTAATGTTTGCGGATGAGATATCATTTATTGTGTCCAGCACTAATACAAAGAATATGTGTACAGCTTTAACTAATACGATGGTGACATTGGGAAACTACATTACATACAATAACTAATATATAAATATAAAGAAAATTGTTTTTAGTGGTTTCAAAATGAGAGGCACTTGTCGGTACAGGTTGATTCTACCCGGTTTTTGGGGCATCACTACCGATTCGCGTTGTGATTTCTGGGAACACATTGAAAATATATGCAAGAAATTGAGTAACATTTGTTATTTAATGATGAGGCTTAAATCGCATCTAAAGTTGAAAATTTTGAGAATGTTTTGCGTGAAGACTTTCGGTGGACATTGGGAGGGTATTTAGATTGCAAAAACGCTCTGTTCGTATGATGGCGGATGTTGCTCCTAGGGAGAGATGCAGGAATTTATTCTTCGATATGAAAGTGATGACTTTGCCAAGTATTTTTATATATCAGTTGTTGATGTATGCTAGGCGGAGTATTGAGTCTATTCCTAGACTGAACCACAATCACACGTACTATACCAGAAATGCGAATATGCTTGAGATTCCCTCACATAGGCTAGCATTCTGTGAGAAGAATCCTCACTATTTAGCTATTGTGGCCTTCAACAAGTTATCTGGCAATTTGGGGGATTTGCCGGTTCCATTATTCAAAAACAAGTTAAAAATATGCTATTAATGAACAGTTATTATTCTTTCAAGGAATTCATGAATGACCCTGAAACTTGAGGCTGTGTATTGTGTATTTTTATAGTGTTAGATGTGACTATGTCAATGCTTTGTAATGAAAGTCTCAGACAATAAAGATTATTATTAATGAAGACTTCCTGTCCATTTTCTCAGTAAAAAGTTTTGTCTTTTTGCAAATAATCGAACAGAAAAGAGGATCGCGAAAAACTCGTTAATGCAAGAACCATTTAAAGACCGCTTCTTCTAACTTTTTGTTTACTGCAATTTTCATTGCTTTTCTCTTCGAACTCCCATCTTTATTTTCCAACACAGAAACAAATTTGAAAATTTCGGTTTTGTTTTTTTTTATATCCTTTTCGCTCCTCTGTCTAAATCAGTGGATTTCAACACATTCTTTGCGACCCACGACGGCTTAGCCAAAACGTACTGTATTTGTTATCTACCAACGACAACTACTATTGAAGTTCGACATCTTCTTAATTTGTTCTTCGTAATTTGAAAGCCCTCGCTATTGTTACATACGCACACATCCGTGTCGTTTCAGCCGGCCGTAGCAATATTATTTCGTGTCGATAACTTGTGTGATGCCAGCAAGTACAAGTTGAAAAGGCAAAGTCTTAAATGAACACAGATCATTCCAAGATAAATGGACAAACGTATATTTCTTTGTTTATGTTGGAGAAAATGCTGTTTGTCTCGTGCGCAATGAGTCAATATCTGCATTGAAAAAATATAACCTCAAACGACGGCAGTTACGTATCGTCAAGATAGAAGCATTAAGAAAACAACTTCTACATCAGCAGCATGCTTCACCCAAACAGAATGAAGACAGTGAAGCAAGTGTGAAAGTGAGTTATATTATTTCAGAGAACATAGCCATTAAATCAAAACCGCTTACTTACGGATATTTTATTAAAGAGTGTTTGGAAGCAGCAGCAGAAGTGTTATGTCCATCACAAAAACAACTGCCTTCTAAAGTATATTTGTTTAGCGTTAGAGTTGCAAGGAAGATAGCAGAATTGTCAAGAAGTATAGAAAAATCACTAATGGAATGTGCGTCAAAGTTTATTTACTATGCTGCTGCGCTAGATGAAAGCAGGGATTTGAGTGATACCGCTCAATTGGCTATATTCATCCGCGGTATTGTTACACTTTGTTTTTTTTTCCATACGTCCTTTTCTTTTTTTGAACTTATTTATATTTTTTTTTAAATTTTTGGGTTCATTTAATTTTGGAGCGAGCTGTATATTGTCTCCCTAATTCTGTTTAATTTTCCTACGCAGAAAAAAATTGGATTGGTTTCCTTTTGTCTTCGAATATTTTGGTTTAATTTTATATCTTATTTTATTTGTTGGAATCCAATTTAATTCTATTTTCTCGCTAGTACGGCCATCTATGAGTGATCGGCTTAGTCCGTATTGTTAGATACCTATGTGATACCGTCTGAAATAATTTCAGTTCAGTGTTATATTTTCTAATTTTGGGAACTAATTTTTGCCTATCTATTAATCACCCTTTACTTGTTTCTTTCCCTTCATCTTGTTAATTATTTACCGTCTTACGATTAAGCTATGTCTGTTTTATCGACCGAGTAGTGATTTTTGAGGGTTGACTATGCGTAGCGCAGATCGATCTGATTGGTTGGATCGAGCGGGAAGAGGCTAAGACATTTTCCATTAAAAGTCGCTAAGACACTTCCATTTTGTAAGTCTTCCTGAAAAGCAATGATAGTTGTCCGATTACCCTCTGCACTAGTTGTGATCTATCTAAATGCCGTTTAAGTGGAATCTCGCTGATTAGAAGCGGATGTTCAGGCAGACGGGCTATTAGTTTCGTTTGTTTCTTTTTCGACATTGTCGGATGTTTCTATTGGATGATTAATCCACTGGTGAGTTTCAGTATTCATTTGTAGACGTTTATTAACGTGTTTTGTCTCGTTTCCCTTTTTCCTTTTTAGCTTTTATTGTTGGATGGCACAATTTTCCTCGTACCGCATAACTGTGAACGTCTGATTGACACGTGCTGTTTTTTTTGTGATTGAACCTACGTCGCCATTTTGACGAAATTGGTTAAACTGGATGGATATCCGGATTTTAAGAACAATTCCCGCATCCATACCGTCAGCGCCATTGGTGTCTCCTTCTGCCAAAACAATTACAAAGTACGAGGGTAGGTAGCAGTATTAACAATAACTTTATTATTACCGCAGAAATGGCAGCTATGACACCAATGAAAGGCCACACAAGAGGACGTGATTTGTTTGAATCTTTGACGGTGGTATTGAATATATATAACCTCAAATCATAAAGTTTGGCTGGGATTTCAACTGACGGTGCATTCGCCCGCTATGGTTGAAAAAAATGAAGAGCTAGTTGCCGATATTAACCTCATGCATTATCATTGCATTATTGATCAGCAAAATTTATGTGCTAAACCCGATAATATTGAGGAGTTAATGAGCGCTGTAGTATAAACTGTTAACTTCATCAAATCTCGAGGCCTTAATCAAAGGCAGTCTCAGGAATTCGCAAAAGAAAGTTATTTCTGTGATTTCGTTGGCTCAGCATGGGCAAAATTTTGAAAAATGTGTTCGATTTGCGCAACGAAATTGCGATATTCGTGGAGAGTAAAGGAAAACCGGTATTTAATTTCGCTGATGAATCAAAGTTGAGTCATTTAAGTTTTCTTATTAATATAACATTACATCTCAACGATTTGAACAAGAAGCTTCAAGCAAAAGATAATTTTATTCCTGAGTTATTTGACGCTTTGAAAGCGTTTCATCTTAAGGTGGATCTATGGACAAATCAGTTCAAAGAAATTCTACCACGCATTTTCCTCATCTGTTCTCTTGTATGATTTCAAACATGGACAAATATATTTCAGCACTACATGATCTTAAAACACAGTTTGAATCACGATTCGTTGATTGCCGAAAAAATGAAAAAAACATGGATTTGTTTGCTCGCTCATGCAGTGTTTCTGTCGAAGACGTTCCTGACGACATCCGGAAGGATTGATAGAGCTGCAGTGGCTGGTTAAATTTTATTCCAAATAATCTCCATTGCGGAATTTCCAAAAATCGGAGATCATGCACTGAGGATGACTAAACTTTTCGACACCACATATCTATGTGAGCAATTGTTTTCTCGAATGAAAAACGTCAAATTTACAGTGAGAACAAGAATCGCTGATGCTCATCTTGAAAACAGTTTGAGAATCGCAACTATCAATCTCAGGCCAGACATAGATAACATAATTAAGAGTAAACAATGTCAAATTTCACATGAACACTTAACATTTGTTTATTTTATATTCAATAAAACTTTTGAAACTAATAGTTGTTTTTTTATTCAATAATAATCAAATATTGATTTCCCTTGTGGTGCGGCCTGCAGAGTGAAAAAGGTCGTAGACCACTGGTCTAAATGTTTTAAAAATTTGTACTTTGTCAGATAACGATAAGCTACACGTTTCTGCATACTGCACAGTACAGTTTAACGCACACACAATGTGAAAACAGAACACTGAGGGACGGAATTTATAAAAGCCTAATTTACAGAACTTGATTGCACCACTTCTTACTGCATTGAACGCCAGTGTATTTAACTTTGTAACTTGCATAAGGTACGCATGTGTCGTGTTGTTCTTGCTTTTGCTTTACTCTCACACTGAGCTCTAAACCACGGGATGCCCTATTCCCTATAAACGCATAATCTCTTTAATTGGGTCATTAAGACAGAGTCGTCGTAAATTTAATCTTTTCAATAATCCCGGCTCATAAATTAATAAAAGGATAATATGACGCTTAATTTAGTGCTGTTATTAAATTATTTCTGCTTTCCTTTGTATTTCCCTTTCTTCTCCTTTTTCGCATCCGTTTTTTAGCGCATTTATCTAACTGCCAGTGGTGGCTGGCCAGGTAAAGTGGTTCTATTCCTTTAATCATAAGAATAAGGATAAGAATATTTTATTACATCAAGTTGCATATAAACGAGAGAGATAGAAGAACAAAGCGGCTTTAGATCGGGAAGGTCATGTATAGATAATCTATTTACGATAAGACACCTCGCAGAGAAAAAGCTAAATAAAGGAAGAGAACTGCATGTTACATTTATAAATCTGAAGAAAACATTTGATTCCGTTCCTCTTCAAAAGTTATGGGTAACTATGGAACAAGCGGGCATAAATAAATAAAAAATAAATAAATGCAGTGAAAGCCCTGTACAAAGACAGTCAAGCCGTCGTAAAAGTGGGAGCCCAAGTCTCATCGCCATTCACACCATCAAAGGGTGTAAAGCAAGGATGCTGTCTGCCCCCCACCCTTTTTAAAATTTACCTGGACGCGGCCT
Source organism: Amphimallon solstitiale (assembly GCA_963170755.1). Lineage (NCBI taxonomy): Eukaryota > Metazoa > Arthropoda > Insecta > Coleoptera > Scarabaeidae > Amphimallon > Amphimallon solstitiale. The sequence goes on from OY720676.1 coordinate 174,681,840, forward strand.
TAAAACATTGGACCAAAAAATGTAGCCCAATGGGAACATGGCTAAATGACAGCCCAATACATACGGTACTATTTACAGCTGACCAAATAGTAGTAGCGGAGGATCAACAGGATATGACATATGACATATGAAAGGACGGGATATAGAGTTAGACAGCGGAACAATAAAAAATTTAAGCCAGTGTGAATACGTGGGGGTCACAATAGACGAGGACGGAAGAGACGACAAGGATATAATGAAGAAAAATAGGCAGAGCAAAGAATATGACGAAAGCATTACATCCTACTCTGTGGAACAAGAACCTGACAAAAAAGACAAAAACGAACATATTTAAAGCAATCATTGAACCAGTTATGACATATGGGTCAGAGATATGGGTGATAGACAAAAGAATGAATCAAAGGTTGCTTTCGGCGGAAATGACATATTGGAGAAGATGCTGCGGCATAACATTATACGACCATGTCAGAAATGAGAACATCAGAGATAGAATGGGGGTGAAGGGGCTCTGCTTCGAATGGAGGAAGAAAGTTTACCAAGAAGAGTATGGAATTGGAATCCACCTCAAAGGAATAAACGAGGCAGACCAAGAAGGAGATGAATGGAAAATATAAAAGAAGAAATGAGGAAGAGAGGTCTACGGGAGGAAGAGTGGAACGATAGAGATAAATGGCGCTTAGGATGCGAGAAGCGGAAAATAACTGCAAAAACTCGCTATATATAAGTTGCATATACAAATATATATAAACCAGTTTAATTACTGTTTCGTAACACCGAAAACAGAATGTATGGGTAGGTTTAAAGAAAACACTATATTGTGGATTATAATGTTTCGGAAAAATTTATTTCCTTCATCAGATAATTGCCACACAGTGGACCAAGAATCTCAGTATCTATACTCATAAGTTTTAATCAATGAGCATTTTGACAATCACTAATTGCTATAGTTGCTCGTAAATATAAAAACATCGTTACACTCCCTACCAAGTTTTCAGGATGTGATTAAGACAACTCTGTTCTTTAGAAAAAGACTTTTTAGTGTAATTGAGTTCCTGTTTATAGTTAAATGTAATAAAATTAAATTGTTTTTTAAAATTTTGTTTATTTGATTTTTCTTCCTTATACCTGTTTTTTATCCACAAGTCGCCACTGCCATCTACATGAGATACATAAGGGTATATGCACTTTGGAAATAAACGCACTAAATTGCATTACATGCTTAGGGCGTTCTGGTTTTGATGGAAGATGTATGTTGTGGTCTTGGTATTAATTCTATTGGGTGCATATGTAAACATCATGATAAATTGCTACAGATAAGCATAGAAAATATGTTATTATTATTAATTTAATAAACATTCTGTTAAAGCGATTTTTGAAGGTTTTGTTTTCGTAAGATATTATTTCGAAATAGAACTTAATTATTTAATTAATTGTATTATCTAAGTATTGCGCTTGAAAAATTACTGAATTAAATCACGATTTCATTCAAATTACCATATTACTTTCAAAATGCCGTAAATAATTCTAGTTTTACATGTACATTTAGTAGAAAATTTTCACGGCATCTAATAAGTGTCGGTGTCAATTTAAGTTTCTATTGTCCTAGTTATCTTTATGATTTAATCTATCTTTTTTAATTTCATTTGATTTTGGTCGATGGTAACCATCTTTACGATGGTGCAAAATGGAGAATATAATGTTGTCCATAATAACCATCACTTGGAAGACCTCACAAGATCCCCAAGATCCTCACGGTCATATGACAGGTATAACTTTTCAAGTTTGAATTCACATTGGGTTTCTTTTAGGAATATTGGTCCAGTTGTTAAAATTTGTCAACTTAATATCGAAGGTTTATCCAAAGACAAATGTAACTACTTAGCGAGAATGGTGAACAAAATGGAATTTGATGTTATTGTACTTCAATAAATTCATGTAGCATCAGTGGATCAACTGGTTTCAAGAGGAGAGATTTCTGGTTTTACTTTGGTTGACTACATTCTTAATCCTGTCTATGGATCGGCAACTTATGTAAAATCAAACATCAAATATCCATACAATTGAAAGAAATACTATAAGTGACACTTATATTATTACTATTAAAGTAGCCGAAATATTTATAATAAATATTTATAAACCACCAAATATTCGATGGTCAACAAATCTTGAAGTTAATTACCAACATCCTGCTGTTTTTGTTGGAGATTTCAATTGTCATCATGAAATGTGAGGATATACTGATAGCGATATGAATGGAATTTCCTTAATGACTTAGTGTGAGGCGAATAACTTACATCTGGTTTTTGATGCAAAAGATTAGAAAAGTTTTCATTCGGCTAGATGGAAAAAAGACTATAATCCAGATCTTTGGTTTGTTACATCTGATGATAAAAATAATTTATTGCCTACAATACGGTCAGTTTTAAACAACTTTCCGCGAAGTCAACATCGTCCAGTTTTAATTAATGTTGGAATCCAAATTCCGTTAGTTAAGTCTACGGAAAAACTCCGGTGGAATTTCAAAAATGCTGACTGGAATGAATTTAGGAGACAAGTTGATTCGAATCTTCGATGAATATCACCTTCACCTACAAATTATATTAGGTTTTTGGGTGTCATTAAAGGGGCAGTGAAATGATCTCTTCCAAGAGGTTTTCGTAAGGGATACATTCCATGCTGGTCTGAAAGAACAAATGAATTATATAGAAATTTCAATGAAAATTCTAGTACAGAAATTGCTGAGGGATTTGTTCAAGGAGTACAAGATTATGACGCCACCGTGCATCTATATTTGGCGGCTGCTGTTGTATGCTTCAGAAAATTTTAACAAATGGTCGAAACAAAATAAGAATGTCTTCTGCACTCAAAATGCTTGCACGCTGGAGATTCCTAAACACAGGCTGAGTTTTTGAGAAAGAATCCCAGATATCTGACCATTAAATTATATAATAGATTGCCAAGAAAATTTAAAACAATGTCCTAGGATCAATTTAAAAAGGCAACTACTCAGTAAATAAATTCTTAGAAGATACCCTGTTCTGATGGATAAAGTGTTTTATTTTTATATGTATTTTGACTTTTATGTATATCGTATGTATTGATGTACTTTATATTTCATTTTATATTTACCATATTTGTGACGTTTCCCATACTCTTTTTGAGTCGAGTTGGAATAAAAATTATTATTATTATTATTACCATCCAACCCCTCCATTCCGAAAACTTAAAAACGCTCCCTCGTATGTTGTACATAGTAATTCCAATGGGCAAGCTACGTCTTATTGATATGGTGGAGCTTTGTATTTAATAGGAACATTAATTTGCTAATAAATTGTTCCCTACTTCTTACATTATCGACACGGAAAGTATTATAAAGCAGATTCTGAGCGGAGGAATTAATAAAGAAAATTGAATTTACACCCAGCGGAAACGCGACGATAATTCCGTCATAAATTACGTCTACAAAGTTTTAAAATATATATCTACATGGCTACGCCGTGAGTAAATACTTACACAATCCTATATCCGTCGTTGTCAATATCAACGATCGAGATAAGTAGAGAAATTAATTTAAAAATTAACCGGCCAAACAAACCATATTTCATGCTGATAGTATGCGATCTGCGGTAAATACGAATTAACACCGACCAGCTATTCACTGGAACTAAATAAATTGGACAAACATAGCGATATGATGCAAATAAAATCTAACGTTGTAATTGGTAATTTGTTATTGTGCCCTTGTAATGGATGAGCTAAACTAAATAAATGATGTAGTTGGCCATTAAATAAACAAATTATATATCATCAGTACATAATCTGTTGTATAAAAGGAGAGGCAAAATCTAGGCGTTTCGTGTAGAAGAAAATGTTTGCTCGTAGACTTATTTGAAAATTGTTAATACTTTTATTTTGTCTCTGTGACTTACTCAGATATCGTACTATCGAGAAAGCTTCTTAAATTTGCGGAATGGGGGGATTGGATGGTAGTGGTAGAGATCTGTCTGGTCGTAACGTCTTCAGTGACCCATTATTATTAGTATAAACATAAAGTTTTAACACAATCGCGTCAGTAGTATTTAAACTATCGTCGAATATGCAACTTAATCGGGAAGAAAGTGTGAAATATGTAAAAAATCGAGTATCACGCCGTTATCAAGTTCCTCAAGAAACAAGGTAAGTCTTTTCATACCATACTGGAAGAGATGTCATAGACTTACAGGGAATCTTGCTCTAGAAAAACCGATTCTTAAGCAGCACATTCTCTTGAAGCAAGGAAGAGAATAGCTTGAAGAAGACTTACGGCTGGGGTGGCATATCAAAGTGACTATTCTAGACCATTTTTAAAATTCTTCATAGTTATCTTGGCGTAACTAAGGTTAGCGCAAGATGGGTGCCGAGAACGCTAACGCTGCCATAATAACAACAACATGTGGAATGTTCTCGTGTCTTTTTGAACATCTGTAATGAAGGCAGGGATGGTGTATTGAGTCGAATTTTTCCTGGGGATGAAATTTGGGTTCATCATTATGAACCTGAATCCAACAGTAGCATAAAAGAAGGCCATCCAAGAAGTCTTATTTTGACGTATATCACTTCATTAGAAGTCAACATTAAATACTCCGCGAAATCATTTTATCGAACATGCATATACCGATCGGAAGCCGTTAAACATTCATTGCATATCGCACTCCAGTATGATGTTTATTCATATTAAAAACTGCCGTAATTTCTTTTGTTTACTTTGTAAAATAATAAATGTAAATTCTAAATATACATCTTAATTTATGTATTTCTGTAAATTGTTTAATATCATTTCATATTTCATTTTAAATGTATGTAAATAAATCGAAAGGTATTTAACCTTATTGACTTTTATTTTATGTATGAGAAATTTCTTAGGTATTAATTAATAAGAAGCTAAGCAAAGATTTATAGACGTAGAAGTTCAAGGAAATCCATACTGAATTTCTGCTGTTGGAAACGGCAGTCGCTTTCTTTGTAGGAGTAAGTTCTCCTTTCTGAAGTGCAAATAATAAAATGCATTAGGGGACTCGGTATATATTATACGACCTGGTCGCAAGTATCAAATGTATCTAAACCATATTAAGTTGGATAGATTTGTGACAGTTGACCTCTTCACCCTAAATCCATGCTGTTCAATGACAATGAAGTTTTTGATAAGTGGATAAATTCGGCAACGCAATACTATTTCAAAGATCTTGACGATGTTGTTAAGCATAGAGATTGGCAGATATCTTTACGAGAGTGTATTTGTAGTACCAGGTTACGCCGCTAGGTAACCGTTGTAGGACCTCTCCTGAGTCAGTCTGCCAAGAGGCGTCACTCGACAACGACGAGTGTAGTTCCTCTAGCAGTTCTGTTTGTGTAAATCTCGTGCACTTTTGACAAGAAAATATGGATGATTGCTTTCATTCAGCAGGCGGATCGGGAACCGATCCCGCTCCAACCGTTCACTTCACAACAGTTGAGTGTTCGCTGAATAGGACCGCTCACCTTTATGTCATCGTCTGTCATTTGGTACTTTACATTGCTGCCATATGTTAAAATTATAGAGATTAAACCGAATAAACAATAATAATACATTGTTTTTCTGCATTAAGGTTTGACGTAGTTTTTACTGGAAGGGCTAGTTTTTCCAACCCCGAATAAAATAATGAGTGAACTCCAATATTATAATACATTTATTTCTGCACAATACCTTTAATATGTTGTATCTTACTTTTCTAGTAACTTTCTTCAAAATTATGTACTAGGTTGGTCTTGGAATGCATCAATGGTGCATGCGTACAGAATACGCTCACTAAGTGAGCATAAAATTTTTCCGCTCACAAAAATGGCCACCGCTCATGAACATGTTCAGAGTGAGCGCTCATCTACTGGACATGATCACTGAACAGTTGCGCAACTGTTGTGTCTGCTGAATGAAAGCATTGTCACGAACAATGTGCGGCTATGAAGTTTTGTTTTTTACTCGGCAAAAATACAGCGCAAACTATTGTGATAATGCAAACAGCTTGCAAAGAATAATAATAATAACCTTAATAAAACTTAAGTGGTACAAATGATTTTCCTTGGTTTAAAAAAGGGGAAATGGCCACGCAGATCTCCCCGTTCAGGTCATCTTTCAATTGCTCAAACCAAGTACAACTCCCGGCAAAATCCGTAATCTCATATGTGAAGATTTATTGTCCTGGAGCTCAGTTCAGCGCATTTTGACTGTTGATTTGGAAATGCACAGAGTGGGAGCAAAATTGTACCAGCACTTCTCGCCGGAGATCAAAAGGATCGTCGCGTACAAGACTGTCGTGAAACGAAAGATGCATTTAAAGACGATTCAAATTTTTTCAAGCAAATCATTACAGGCGATGGGTTGTTGTGCTATAGGTACGATCCAGAAAGTCGCCTATCATTCAAAAAAACTTGTCAAGTGAAATCAAATATGAGCACGATGGTGATCTGTTTTTTAACATCAAGGCGATCGTACTCTTAGAATTTGTCTCCTAAAACCAAACACCAAACCAACAATTCTATTTGGAGCTTATGAAAAGGCTACGCAGTAGTTTATCGCAAAAACATCTGTGGAATTCCAACGAATCGTTCACATATCATGACAACACTCCCGCGGACACAGCTCTCAGTGTTCTTCAGTTTTTGGTATCAACGAGGACGCAACCTTGACTTATGCCCCTTGTTCGCCAGATTTGGTTCCTTCAAACTTCTTCTTGTTCCCTAGGATGAGAAGGGATTTGAAAAGAAAGCGTTTTGCCGATATCCACGACGCCATACGCAATGTCATCACGCCGTAAAAGTAGTTTAAAAATTGAATCTTGTTGAATTATGGATAACGACTCATTCGATTTCAACTTCTTGGAGGATGAAATAAGTAAATACCTTTCCGATGGTAAAACAAAAAAAAAACTTTTTTAATTACTATAGTGTAGGTAATCATGAAAAATTCAGAGACTAGCAGGTATTAGCAATAAACGTTAACCCTAATTAAAAATTCAGTTATACAAAGCTGTTATAGGATTATAGGCAGCCGATGTTACCTGAAAATAAACGGTGCTTCTAACAATGGAATTAACGTTTGGACAAAGATATTAGTGCTAATGGGGCATAATTTGAAGATGATTAAAGTTGTATTTGAACAAAAATAAGGTAATAAATTCCGTTTATTTTTGGGTTCCCCATCGTATATTATAACATGGGAAGCCACTCTTGAATACAGGGTTACCGCTAAATAGGTACCAGGCTATGCGAATCTGACGAATACGTATAAATGTCTAACTGGAAATCAAAAAATAAATTTATTTGTAACTCATCAAAAATTTCTAAGTTTTTAGAGTTAAAATGTAGTTAAAATCGGTCCATATCCTCCTCATTCCCAACTTTGGATTGGCAGTCCTAGAAACTTCAGTTGGATTTCTTTTTAGTTGTTCAGAAGTTATATAACATCGCCAAACGGAGAAAAACACAAAATTTAACATCTTACAGCCAGGGTATCTACATTTTGAACGTGTTTTCTGAGCTTCAGTCATATTTATTGGCATATGTTTTGCATGTTTTCATCTGGAGCTACGATCTGGAAGTCACCTTATCCTTCTTCGTTTTCGAGGCCGCACATCATCGTCATTATTCTCAAAATCAGAATCAGAACTGCCACTGTCATTGGACGTACCAGCAGCAAGTTGATCGCTCGCTATAGAAAATTTAAAATTAAAATAATCTAATATCTCTTTGCGCTGCATATTTGCGTCAGAAGTATCCTCACGATATTCAAGCCAACTAGCTGCACTGGCAAAATCGAAAAAATGAAAGACAGCCCGAACTGTCTATTTCTTAGTTCTTGTGCGCATCGAATAATTACCAATAACTCGGTCGAGCAAATCTACGCCACCCATATTGGGGTTGTAACTCTTCACAACTGCCGGTTGTTTCACTTCAATATATTTACGTTCAGGTTTAGACCACCGAATACAAGAGCCCAAAGGATCTGCTCCACATACAGAAGGTGCAAAATGGACTGGTCTTGAATCAAACCATTTTATAGCAAATATATTTTTATCTTCTCTGATTAGGAGATCGAAGGAACCTCTTCCAGCTTTTTTGAGTTCATTATCTTTCTTGAAAGCAATTTCCTTCGGGATACGGTTGTTCATTATCGTCCCAGCTACCGTAATAGAACATAGAAGTAGTGTGTCAATAAGCGAATTTGATGTAAAGTACCTATCTGTGAATACTGATGTTCGATGCGGTAGGGTATCTGTTAATTTTAGGACCATTAGACTACCAATATCTAGTTTTTCCGGTGTGGGAATCAAAGCAGACTCTATGGTATGTCCTTTACCTTCATACAAATAAAAGTCTAGAGGTATTCCTCCTGGAGTGGTCATTACAAAGTTTTTTAGACCAACGGGATTCGGTTTACCACACACGTATTCTTTCATGGCTACTTTTCCATGGAATGGTACCATTTGCTCGTCAATCGATATCTCTTGTGGTCGGAAGTTTTCCCTGCAAGCCTTTTGAATCAGGTCTAACATTGGACGTATCTTCCAAAACCTGTCGGCTTCTTTCTGTTCTTTACTAACGATATTGTCATCCACTCTCTTTAGATGAGTTCGGAGAGAATAAAAGTGGTTACGGAAAATATTTTCCGAAATAATAGGGACTCGGGATTCTCTATGCCAGAACATTTTTAACCTAGGCACTTGTTCCTAAACCCTGACATCACTAACATCAAATAAGATATAATTTAAAAATTAATCACTTACTGGTTTTTGTAAGCTTTTTTTGTGGAGCACTCATTTTGTACACAATATACTAAAGACATTTGAACAAAAGTGAGGTTACAATTATTTTTACGACGCCGCTCCGATTTTCTATGATAGGCAAGTAGTGTATCATATATGATATGCCCGAAAACAATCTTTTAAACGACGTAGTGCTCATATATGATACCTGGAAATGAGGAGGATAACTTTGTTTATCCTATACGCATTTACATAAATACCACTAGTAATTCCAGTTTAAGGTTCATCCTAAGAAAAACGATAAAATGCAAATATCTACATCCTTTGTTAGGAATGAATGGCAATTGAAAAGATTTTCTATGGCGATGTTTTTTTTTGTGAATAGAACGCAGTCGAAGAAGGTCGACAAACTCGGTGCATTACCATGTTTTTTTTTCGGTAATTAGAAGTATATTATTTTAAAACTTAAATTCCTCTATATGAAAATTATTATGTTTGTATATTAACAGCGACAGGCTCGGACTCAAGGAAAGAAAAATCATTTTCTAATCACTGCGGGCACATTGGACCGCGATTTTTTTTGTACAGGCTTTACTCATATTTTTCTTTCACCCCCTTTTTTTTAATGACGCTATTTAAAACTAACCCTGTATATGACAAACTGTTATACCTTTCCATAAGTCTAAAAAGGAAGCTGTTGACAGTGCCAAGTTAAAGACGACGGTCAAGGCAAACACTGAACTCTAGTCGCGCACCATGTAGCTCGGTGTAGCATCTGAATCCGTTACCATCTTATTCTTCAGTTCCTTCAGAGATGTGACCATTTCGAACTAACCGATTCAATTGAATTTCACAATTAAAATTGTATTATCTTCAATTCTTGATTAGATTAAATTCTACAAGACAGCCATCCCTAGTTTAAGGAAAGATATAAATCATCTTAATCTTGCATTATTCCAGAACAGTTACTGACTGTCATTACTGTTAATTAATAAAATAAAAAGAGCGAAACGGGACGTTTTATGCACGCTTATTTATGAACAGCACGGCAGAGAAATACCTTTCGATTCATACAAATGTTATACACGGGCCTTCATACATTTACATATTACACAGTATGCGTCGATGATGAATGCTCCTTAGCGATTCATAGCTCGACCAAAACGGATAAATAAAGCAGCGCAAACGAAACCGAACGCGCGTACCTATGCATGCACGGCCGAGAGATAGAATGGAATCACACAACGCAAACGCAACTGTCCGGCGATGCAATGGGGAAAAAATAAGCCCGAGAATTTATTATAATGAACCTGTTCGTAACCTATATATGTATGTAGGTACTCTCACTTTGTGTATGTATTCGTCTATAAAAGATTATTACGTATCAATTCGAGCTAAAAAGAACGCATTAGGAGGTAGTGAATGTGTGTGTGCGTGCAGTCAACAAAAGACGGAGATGGAAACACGGAGTGCAGAATAGACATGAGAAATGAGTGCGTATGCTGATCGCAATGGGAATAAAAACCGAGATTTCTCTCGGTCTACGTACTCTGGAATGTCATGATGCTTTATAGCAGGGGTCTCCAAACTTTCCAGCCTTAGGGCCATACTGATTACTCCAGTAAGTTCCGAGGGCCAAAACCATATTATCATTGTTGCCGGTGGTAAAAAGTGAAATAATCCACTGATGAAAAAAAGTCCGAAAAAGTACGCAACGTTTAAAAAGGCTGCAAAACGGCAACACTGCATATTATTAATTTTCCTGTCATTATCTGTAATTTCTAGATTAGTCGTAGAGTACGAGCCATGAGGAGTAACGTGACACGACATCTGGTGGACACAAGCGGAAATAGGTAGTACCTTCTATCGCTAACAGATGGCGCTAATAGCACGTACAGAATAATCTCGTTGGTTCGAGAAAGTTCTGGTGTCTTCCACTCACTTCTAGATGGCAGTAATTGGAATATATAAGAAGCCTAGTGGCGCAACCACAAGTCAGTTCCTATGACACTGTTGTGAAATAAAATAGTGCGTACCTCCTTAAAACGTGTTTGTGCGTGTTTAAGTTTAAGACATCTTTGTAACAGTATTTTGATTTGAATTGTTGCTTTTGTGTGTGATTTAGTAGTATGGAAAAGAAGCGAAAAATTGATAGTGAATGCAGAAAATTCAAAGATCAGTGGAACATTCAGTATTTCGTAATTGAGTCCAGTAAGAAGGCGCTATGTTTGATTTGCAATGAAAGCATAGCCGTTCTCAAAGAATATAACATTAAACGTCATTATGAAACAAAACATTTTCAAAATTACTCAAAATATACAGGAAGTTTGCGGACAGAAAAATTCGAAGCTATGAAGCGCGGATTGAAATCGCAGCAATCTTCACTTACAAAACTCAAAACTGAACAAGAGGCTGCAACGCGTGCCAGCTTTCGTGTGGCTCTTGAAATTGCAAAACGTGGAAAACCATTCACCGATGGAGAAATGATCAAAGAATGCATAATTGCAGTAGCCGAAGAAATGTGCCCTGAAAAGGTAAATTTATTAAAAAGTGTCAGTATGTCAGCAAACACTGTGGCTCGAAGGGTAGAAAACATCGCTGAAAATATATCCTCTCAACTGTTCGACAAAAATGGACATGTTGAGTGGTTTTCTTTGGCCTTGGATGAGTCAACGGATGTGTCAGATACTGCTCAGGTGTTGATTTATATTCGAGGAGTTGATAAAAGCTATGAAGTGCATGAAGAACTTCTTGATATGAATAGTATTCATGGCACAACTACTGGTACAGATATTTTTAAAGGAGTTGAAATGGCCATTAATCAAAAGAACCTTCGATGGAAAAACTTGAAATGTATTACAACTGATGGAGGCAAAAATATGAGTGGGAAAGATAAAGGAGTGGTCGCTCTTGTGTCAAAGGCTGTAGAAAATGACGGTGGTTTAAAACCATTAGTCTTACATTGTATCATTCATCAACAGTCTTTGTGCGGAAAATGTTTGGATATGTCTGAAGTTCTGAAACCAGTCATATCAACTGTTAATTTTATCAGATCTTTTGGGCTGAATCACCGACAATTCCGACAATTTATTGAAGAGATTGGAGAAAATGACTTACCTTATCATACTGCCGTACGTTGGCTTAGTTGTGGGAAAGTCCTTCAGCACTTTTTTGAACTTCGAGCAGTGATCGGAATTTTTTTGAATGAAAAGCATCGCCCTCTTACTGAATTACAAAACAACGCATGGCTGTGGAAGTTAGCATTCTATGTTGATTTGACAAAACATGTGAACGAACTGAATTTGAGATTGCAAGGAGAAAACCAGCATCTTCCTGATTTATACACTAATATCAAATCATTCCGGAAGAAATTGATACTGTTTCAATCACAACTACGAAGTAAATGTTTTTCACATTTTAAAACATGTGAAATATTCAGCCACACTACTGAGACTGAGTTTCCTATCGATTTTGCAATCGAAACTTTGAGTGCTTTGAAAATAAATTTTGATACTCGTTCCTCGGACTTTGATGCCATTGCGAATCAAATTAAGATTTTTCAGAATCCTTTTGATACTGACATTGAAACCCTAGCCCCGGAACTTCAAATGGAAATAATTGATCTACAGTGCAGTGATATAATTAAGAACAAATATCAAAACTCATCTTTGTTGGAATTTTATAAGAGTCTTCCACCGACACAATTTGATAATTTGCATAAATTTGCTCGTGGGCTGTTTTCTGTTTTTGGTGCTACTTATTTGTGTGAGAAGACCTTCTCCAAAATGAAGTACACAAAAAATGTTTACAGATCTAAATTAACTGATGAGCATCTTAAATCTCTTTTAATAATTGGTACAAGTAAAATTAGTCCACAACTACAAACTATTGTCAGTGGAAAATCTCAATTACACAAATCTCATTAGTATTTCATATGTCATTATGCTTGTTATAAGTTATGTTTTTATTTAAAATGTATAAAATGTTAGTTGGATTCATTTCAATAATTTGTTAGTTATTATATACTGAAGTAAAATTTTCTGCATATTATACATGTCTTTACTCATTACAATTCTGTGTTTCTTTATCCAACTTATCACAAAAACAATAACAATAAGCCTACAACAATGTTATGAGTAGTTAGCCCATGACCATATCAATGTAGATGTCATATTAATAATTATTCAACATAAAATTAGAATACTTCAGTAAACTAAATTTAATTTGCTATAAAAAATATGTTCTCTAAAAGGAGTTTTCAAGTATGCTAGCTCTCCGCGGGCCGGACAAAATCTGTCCGCGGGCCGGATGTGGCCCTCGGGCCGTAGTTTGGAGACCCCTGCTTTATAGTATCCTATTTTTTTATAATCTGGAAGTGTTGTAGATTAGTTTTAAAGATCGTATGAATACGAGGCTTAAAATTAATATTATTTGAAAATTATAATCTTCCTTGTGAATAAATACTCTTAGGAGTGATTTGCTGTATTATTTTTTTTGTTTATATTCATTTGTTGTTTTCAGTAATTTAATTTCTTATTCTGTAAACCCCTATAGCTTTAATAGCGTAGGGAACATGAGCGTGAGATTTTGCAGTGTCGGCTCTGTAAAAGTGACATATCGGTTTCGGCAAATAAAATAATAATAAAAGTAATAAGGTACTTTACTTCAGGGCCAACTGTATCAATATCGCTGCGCCATATAAGGCCGTGACATAACTCGAATTTTCTGATTCTTATAACCTCAAAATATTGATCCTCATCTGGCGACATCTATCCAAAGCACATTAAAATGCTTGGTAATTGCCGAGCATTTTTAAAATCACCTGATAAAAATATGCAATATGATTGGATTATATCAAATCTACTGTTATTGACATTTGACTGATATGAAATTTTTTTTGTCTATTCCGTATTCTTTTCTACTTAAATTATTCTAATACTACACATATCATTTCATTTAATGTGTGCTACATATTTACTATAATATAGTTTGGAAGTTACGTCGAGTACCAATAGAATATATCCAGTTTTCTCACGGAAAAATAAGGTATGTACTTCGGAAAATGAGCATTGAATATTCGAAATGTAATATAAGGATAATTCTTGGTAAATAGCTATATTTTTTTGCATTTTTAGGTTAAATTTATATCTTAATATCCGTAAATGTATAAAATTCTAATGGAAAAATTGCAGGGCTGCAGTGAAGCAGACGTTATTTGGTCTTTAATGGTATTTGAGGCTGATTTAGAACAATTTGAAAAAGGATACAAGTGGATTTATTATGAATATATGAACATTGTCAATTTTTGTTCTGCAATTAGACTTGGGCCTGTTGAATAAATAAAGATTTTAAAATGCTCTAGTTATTTAATTATTTCCAATAATGCACCTTGTTATCATCGTAAGGTTGAGAAGTGCAAACAAGAAACTTATTAGAGTTATATTGCGATGTAGAATAGTAAAACTTCAAAAGCTTCCAGTGCAGTTGAAAGCGGCGATTACGTTAAACAAACACTTTAGAACGTAATTAACCCTAATGAGTGTTTTTCTTTGAATTGTTATAAAAAATTAGTAACGTAAGTAAAATTGTAGTTCTTGACACTAACCAACAATTTTATTATCAGCAACACTTTGTTAATTATTTTAAAATTATTAATATTAATTAACCACTGTAAAACTAATGTTTAAAGTATTATTTTAAAGTTTACATTCAGAAATCATTTCTTTTGGGTACTACTAGATGGCGCCAAATAAGGATCAATATTTTGAGGTAACAAGAATCAAAATCATGCAGTGTTGTACAAACAGTGCGTTTATTGAAAAGAAGTATTGACCGAAATGAAGCACCCACCGCGCATGGTGCATGCATGTTTGTGCAAAAAGTTCATGAAACTGGCTTGGTAGTGGGCAGCTCTCACGGTCTCCGTCATCGTACGGTACCTACAGACGAGAATATGGCTGCTCTGGCCGAGAGTGTGCAAGTCAACCCAGGAACATCGTCATCGATCTAGGCAACTCAACACAAGTCTGATAAGAATTTTGCACAAAGATCTCAAATTATTTGCTTACAGGGTACAAATACTCAATAATTGAAGGCAAACGACCATCCACCTCGTTATCGCTTTTCAGTTTGGGCATTAGAGCGGCTCTAATTAGACGTCGAATTTGGCCGAAAAATCCTTTTCTGACGAAACCATTTTCAACTAGGCAGCTATGTTAACAAACAAACTTGCTGCATCTGAGGATCGGAAGACCCGTACGTGATAGTCGAGAAGCCAATGCATCCGCAGAAAGTGACAGTTTAGTGCGGATTTTGGAGTGGTGGCATCACTGGCCCATTTTTTTTTTAATGCCACTGGAAACGCCATTTCAGACAACAGATCCAAGATTACCGACTTTTTGTGGGCTGAAGTTGAAGACATGAACTTGGATAATCTTTGGTATCAGCAGGATAAGGCTGCACACATTCCACCAAACAATCGATTTTTTGGGCGCTAAGTTCGATAATTGTATTATCAACCGTCTTGGCGATGACAATTGTTCGCCTCGGTGCTGCGTTTTGACCTGGTTGGAATTTTTTTGTGGAGTGCCCTGATGACTGAAATTGCATCTGGAAACCAGCGAAGAAGGAAAAAGGAAGAAATAAGCCTTAAAATAAGGTATTATAAACGATTATTGTATGTAAGTGTATTTTGAAAATAAAGAATTAAATATAATATTTCAGTTTTCAAACAGAGACGAAAGAAGTAAATATATTTATCTGGGCGAGATAAATATATTTGGTTAATGAATAACGTCTCCAATGTATAAACTAAAATGTAACTTGATACATTTTATATGAATCTTGTATGTAGCCTAAGTTGTTATTTCTTGCTGTATATTGTAATGGGGGTACTGTAAGCTTATACGTCCCTAAGATATAATAATGAATGGAGAGCTAATGAGACTTAAAGCGCTTAATTTACTTTATCCTAAAACAAAAACTGCTAAACACACTAATATAATGAACTATTAACTTTTCAATTATAATTTGGCCGGCTAGCTAAAGGGGGTTGCATTCTATGACAACGGAGAGAAATTATATATTTAGTTTATGTATCATTTAGTATTTCAAAAATTATCCTAATAGATAAATACAAAGTTATTAGTAATTCAAAAATTTCGCGGCATTCAACGTATGACTGCGCAAGATCGGGATAGACGTTTATCCAAGAGGTGGAACAAACACTGAATTTCGCGCGAAATCGCTATAACTATTGTGTACGTGTGTCTATTAAAGTAATCAAAAAAACAAGATTTAAAAGTTATGTGACTAACTAAGTGGGTGATATCTAAGTGACTAATTGTGTTATCTACAGGGCGTTACGGAGGTTCGAAATTTGATTTACCTTAGTCCGGGATACCATACTTTCCAGTTGTCGGGTGACGATCTCGGAGAAACTAACCTATAAAGTCAATTTGGAGCGACAGCTCTAATGCTGGAGCTCCAACAGAATATGTGTACCTCTTATGATTGAAGAATGAGTTTTAACAGTGATGAAAACAAACACTTTATACTTGAGAACAACAGATATGAATTTATTTAAAACATAACAATGAAATTCTACGACAATACAACAATATCCATAAAATCTTTATGTTAAACAATACACTTTTGTTGTGTACTAGAACAGCAGTTAATTAGGCAGAAGTTCTACAAATTTGATATATTGAAATCAAGGCAAAATATACGCGTTTGGCCCTTAGGAACCAACTATTAAACTGGACTGCATGACAATAAGATAGGATTAAATTTAACTGTAAGTATATTCAGATATTTTTTTTAAATAAGCATTATATTGTTTGAAATTTTAAATTGATTTTCCAAGTGTTTATACAAGCTATGTTTCAAGATTTGAATTTTAATAATTTATAGAAATAATCGAATTAAAAGACGTTACATAAATGTGACATAGATTTAGATTTGACCCACATTTGTGTCATGAAACAGGTGCATTAACTAATAACAGACTTGGTACATTCTGTGTACTAATTCCTTATCTTGTTTAAGGCCAGGTACTTGTTCCAATGGGGTGTGATTCTCTGTAGAGGCAGCTCGTGTCCTAGTTTCTACGGTCGTTCCAGTTGTCTCATATATCGGCGTACGGTGTGTGTCCTTGACCTAGTTCGGCAAGGATTAAGGTCGACTTCTTCAATGGATGACCTTCTGACTCGTAAGTGGAAATGATTCAGCAGACACTTTATGGCTTGTTTGGATGTATCAACTTTGACAGCGACTGTATATCAATATGGATCGATAATGAAAATTGACGCGTCTATCAACTCAATGGATGATCACAAAAAAAGATAAATCGCATAACACTTAATAGACTGACGATTGCATGATCGTAAAAATGAATCGAAGTGAATGAAACGAAGTGAATGCTCACAAAAAATTGAATCCCTGCTTCTCGTCGGATGTGCCTTTTTATATCAATCTCTGTTGTGGACGTCGTAACCATGGAAATTTTATACGGTAGAATTTTACAAAGTCTTTTTACGGGCAAGTTTATTTTTGAATATTTGTGGAATCATGTTTTATCTTAGTTAAATTAATTCGTCTTTCAATCGGTACAATAAAATTACTTTAATTCCTTTTCTTTTGGAAAAACACATTTTTTAAAAATTAAAGGGCAAATTTAGCATTTCGACTGTCATTTGTTCGATGACGTCAATGACGCTAATAAAATAAATTTAAATATCAGAATTTTGGCTTAAAATGCCTTTTTAGTAGAACTTTACCTTTACAAATTAAACTTATAAATACATACAATGTTTTTTCATCTTTTAATCCTTTTTAAAATCTTTCTTTATACAAAAAATGAGGTGTGGCCACCACACGACTTTCTTATACGTATGAGCGTTTCAAACTGTACAATTTTAAGAATTTTTTTAATACAAAACTTATTCAAAATCCTATTCTAAGAACTTTCATTCTCTTAATAAATCGCTATAGAATGCATACTTCGCAAGATATCAAAAAAGTGCTCCTCGCTAAGAGTAAAAGTGCTACTTCCGGTCCGAATTTTGAAATTTCATATATAGAATAAATATTGCAAATATAGTTTTAAATACTTTTGTACTCTTGATAAATATATATAGAATGCATAACTTACGACATATTTGCAAAAAATCGCTATTCGATAAGAGTAAAAGTGGTACTTCCGGTCTAAAATTTTGAAATTTTTTTTATACAAAAGATATTTAAAAGTACGTTCTAAATACTTTTATACTCGTAATGTACCTGCCTAGAAAGCATGACTTGCGAGATACTCGCAAAAAACTGATTTTCGATAAGAGTAAAAGACCTACTTCCGGTAGGAATTTCGAAAAACTTTATTAATACAATTTTTCTCAAATTTAATTTTGAGTACATTTGAATTCTTTATAAATTTGTGTGAACTTGGTAATTGACGAAATATTTGCAAAATTCGATTTTTTCACTAAAGTAAACTACTACTTCCGGTCTGCCGATTTTGCTCAAAATCTAATCAGTTCTCAAAAGGGAGATTATATTCGTAAATACAAAATTTGGAATTGATATCTACAGCGGTTTGACCGCTATCGTGGTCACACACACACAGACAGACACACAGACACACACACACACACACAGACACACAGACATTTTTTTAAAACCACTTTTTTGGTATCAGGGGACCTCAAAACGTGGACATCTGCAAAAATCTCGAGGTCGAAAATTTTCATCATCACAATACTTCCTTATACTACGTATAAGAAAGTAAAAATTAGTGTGGTTAGTTTTTGAAGTATAATAACTAAATGGTCTTTTAATTTATTTACGAATTACTGTTATAACATGAAACTATGACCTTTTCTTAATCTATACCACCTTTTTTTAATTTATCTAAATAGCTTGTAATTAATATTATAAAACTTTTCTTTCACCTATGTTGACAACTGTCAAATTATTCAAAATGCTTATTTAAATATCTGTACTCAACTAGTAAATATGACATTGAAAAATATTCCAACATAAAAGCGTCTTGCTAGACTTTGTAACTGCTAGAGTGAATTTATAATTACTTTGATTACTTATAGGAAATATTTGGAATTAAATATGCCTTTGTCAAAATGGCGCGTCGAAATTTGAAAATTAAAATGATGCTTAACTTAAATGTGCGCATCTAAGAGTTTTATTGTTTGTTACCATGCTTGTAACTTGTAAACTCGTTTATGGTTTAAATGTTTTTTATGTTCACCATTAGTTTATTTTAGTTTTAAGCTATGCATTTTTAGATAACAATTTGTCATGCATGTGCAATACTTTTGCCAAAGTTTGAGATGATGCTTTCGATACTATCAACCTTGCTTTAACCTTGAACCTGTAACTTTTTGTGACAATTTACTCTTGAGAAATCACACTATAAAATGGTACTCAATTATATGCTCATAGTGTGGTAATAAATGTTGAAATTTGTAATTTAAAATTGTCCATTTGTAATGGCTGTCAGATTCATTTTATATAATTACTTTGCCTATATAACATTTAACTAATTATTGTTGTATTGTGGAAATTTGCTAAATATAAGTATAAAAATAAGACTAATGTGTATTTTAAACTAATCAGGTATTTAAATCCAATTTTAAGTATTTAATACGGGGGTTTCAGTTGGGGTTCCTGAAAAGAGTAGTCATTGGTTTGGTTTTCTAAATTTGGGGGTGAATTTCTTTCTAATATTTAAAATTTGATGGGTTTCTCAGAATTTACTAGATTTGTTAGTAAAATCTGTATTAATTTTTAGGAATATTTACCTGTACTCTTATACAAGGGTCCAAACATAATGCATCGCCGATGTATATATGGTTGCCTGTATTCAAGGGGTTTTAAAGGGTGACTGTATGTGTTTGTGGGTATTTGACTGGTGTTGTCACATAATCAACACCAGTTCAATATTTACATTTTAATATATTAAATGATATGAGTAAATATTATTAAAGGTTATCATTGTAAAAATATATTTAACCTGTTTAATAATATGTTTTGTTTCTTTTTGTTAAAAGCGGTTCATTGTATAAGATTTTATTTTGTCTGTAATCACCTATAAAGTCATTGATTTCGAATATAATTATTATTTGAATTATACAATGGCATTTTAACCTGTTAATTAATTATCTCTTTTACCCAATCGCCCTCGAGAGTAAAAACTGAGTTTAGCTGGCAAATTAAATAATGTATGTTATTTTATTTTAGAATTTCATATTCTTTATTAATTTAAATTTTATATTAACACTACCATTTTTATATTATATTAATAAATTTAGTTTATATTGATGGTTCCTTTACAATATTGGCGCAGCAACGTGGCGCATAATCCTATCATATTATTATTATTAATTTAAATTTCAAATACTAGGTACCATTTTAATATGGCTCCGCAACGTGGGACCAATTTTACGTTACATTAAATTTATTAATTTTAAATAGTAATTCTTCTATTAGCAAGTATAATCGCTTTAAGTTTTTCCACATTTACATTACTGGTGGAAGTGCGAGAAAGCCCAGACGTCTCGTCATCTTCAATGTCATCTTACCCTACCTTAATGCATCTGTACCATTCATAAACTCGTGGATGTGGCATAGTATTATCGCCAAAGGCCTTCTCTAATATTTTGAACGCTTCGCTGCACTTAATTCCGTTTCAACAAATTCTTTGATCCGACATTTTGTCACACAAACAATTAGCCGTACACACTGAATAACGCTCGTTTATTCGCTCACCAAACACAAACTAAGCTTCGAAGTTGTTTCAAGTAAGTGACGTATCTGTCATTAACAGTGCTGTCAACACAAAAAGAATAATCAATTCGTTAGATTAAATACAGCGCGCGAAACTTAAATTTCTCGTTTCTATAAGTAGAATATTAATATTTCATAAACATAAATAGCAAAAACTTTCAATCATTTTTATTTTTGAAGTAGCTTCTGCATGACAGATTAAGTTTGAATATAGTAACTTGGGATTGGCTTTGATCTAGGGTCATATTCGCCATTTCTATAAGATATTTATATCTTAGACAAATGGTGACCCTAGACCACGATGCTAAATCTATCATATAACAGGTCTCTTGCGTCGACGGATACTGTAGCAGAAACTGTACAGTTTATTTCATAATATGTCTATGTGTTGTTTCCATTGATAAATTCATCGACGAAAACCGAGTAAGCGATCGCTAACCTTTGGCGGATATTTACAATTGTTGAACTATACTGCCGTCTTAAAAAAGAATGCTTTAAGAAGGAAAAATTTATTTTTTTCTGGAAAAAATGGCTTTGTGAACCAATGCTTGTCTTTCTATTTTGTGTTGCTTCCTTGTACTTAAAGAAGATTGGTACCTTTTCCTCTTCCGTTCCGTACCTTTTTTGCTAAACCTTGTTCTAAATCTTCAACAATTAATTCTTCCTCCGAGACTTCTTCTTGTTCTCCAACTGCTTTTTCTTCTACTCCAACTGCTTCATCTTGTTCTCCAACTTTTCCTCTTGTTCTCCAGCTACTTCCTTTTGTTTTTGTTCTCCAACCACTTCCTCTATTTGTTCTCCAACTGCTTCGTTAAATTATTAGTTTCCTTGTCGATGATCATATTCTTCATGCCATTCTGTTATAAAATAATTATAGGGGTGTTTTCGATGTCAATTAAATTTTCCAAATTATGGTCACCGTCATCGATATTACTGTATCTTCACATCCATCACAAGTAGCTTTTGTAGTTTCAGATTTATTTCCAATTTGCTTACTAATGATGACATCTTGGTAATGTATTTGTGCAAGGTATAAAATTCTTTGTGTTCTGTTCATTATGAGCCTAATAAACAATATTATTGTAAACTGTGTGCTGGACATGAAATTAATCATTTTACTTACCCTATTATTACAATTTTCGGTCAATTCTTGACACTAAATTCACGCAGAATACACAAAACTATGAATTGACATAACCCAACTTTCAACACTAAAACGTCAGTGATTTGACGTTTAAAATGGTTTCTAAGGTATTTTAACCTAGCAATATTATACTTTGATAAACTCTTAAGCATTTGGAACACCTAACTCATTTTAGCAGGAAAATGGAGTTAAGGCCTTTTACTTTCTTATACGTAGTATAAGGAAGTATTGTGATGATGAAAATTTTCGACCTCGAGATTTTTGCAGATGTCCACGTTTTGAGGTCCCCTGATACCAAAAAAGTGGTTTTTAAAAAATGTCTGTGTGTGTGTGTGTGTGTCTCTCTGTGTGTGTGTGACCACGATAGCGGTCAAACCGCTATAGGTATCAATTTCAAATTTTGTATTTACGAATATAATCTCCCTCTTGAGAACTGATTAGATTTTGAGCAAAATCGGCATACCGGAAGTAGTAGTTTACTTCAGTGAAAAAATCGAATTTTGCAAATATTTAGTCAATTACTAAGTTTAAACAAATTTATAAAGAATTCAAATGTACTTAAAATTAAATTTGAGAAAAATTGTGTTAGTAAAGTTTTTCGAAATTCCGACCGGAAGTAGGTCTTTTACTCTTATCGAAAATCAGTTTTTTGCGAATATCTCGCAAATCATGCTTTCTAGGTACATTACCAGTATAAAAGTATTTAGAACGTACTTTTAAATATCTCTTGTATAAAAAAAATTTCAAAATTCGGACCGGAAGTAACACTTTTACTCTTACCGAATAACGATTTTTTGCAAATATGTCGTAAATTGTGCATTCTATATATATTTATGAAGAGTACAAAAGTATTTAGAGTTGGATTTGGAATATTTTTTATATAAATGAAATTTCAAAATTCGGACCGGAAGTAACACTTTCATACGTATAAGAAAGTCGTGTGGTGGCCACACCTCATTTTTTTCTTAGGACAGCAGTATACGTGCGTTGCATTGGTAAGTTGTGAACAAATGCATATAATCTAAAATAAACTTTTTTTCATTTTCTTTGATTCTGTCAATAATGACCAATCTCATTACAATGGTCGTACTTATAGTAAACAATAGTTGGATGTTTTTACATCAAAAAAAGCAAATAATTGCTGTACAAAAGACCTCCGAATTTTCTAGTAATTAAAAATTTTAATGTCATTTAGTTCCATAACAATTATGAATTACTCGCACAAAGGTATTTATCACTTGTTTTTTATTAAGCGCATACTCATAAATTTCACACACTTGTAAAATATACTTCCCTAGAGTAATGGGACGATTCTAAGAATGACTAATTGGCATACCCGTGGCTTCGTTCTCATAACTGTGCAGCGCATTCGTAACAATTTTTATTGTTTATTTTGCATTTTTCGTCAATTTATTAATGCTGACCTACTTCTGTAATTTTCCGTAAACATACCAATGGTTATTATAGTAAATAGTTTAAACTTCTAAACAAAGAGATCGTATTTTATCAAGAGACAGTTAAAGTAATTTGCTTCTTGTTTCTTTATATTTATTTTATTAGTCTTTTGCGTTGTTGTTGAAACTTAAGGTTATTTATGTCCAGGTTATGTGAATAATAAGAATAGATAGTATCTGTGTAAGGTTCTGGGGTTTTTAGAAGTTGTCATATGTATGTATTTGTAGATGTATACCACTATTAGTGCATATTTTTAAAGAAACTTGTGCAATTAATTTTTTAAAAGCTTTATATATCACTGGAACTATTTTAGGAGTGCTAAAAATATAGGTTTATTATCATCACATGAGACACTCTTACAATGAACATTTACATGTATTTTTAACGTAGCTACTCATAATAACAGAAAATATCTCTTAAGGCTGGACGCCCGCTTCAAGCTGAGTTCGATTTGAAATAGGCGTACCACTGTTTTCTTCGTGCAAATGTAATAAAAGACAAATGTTTAAGGGTCCGCGTGCTCTGTCTTATGCTGAGGAAAAAGATAGAGAAAAGAACTTGTCACCTAATCTAATCTGCCTGTAATTTATGGCTGCGTTGTGGTCTCAGATAATCGCCGGTTGGCCGACACGTTTGCAGTCGGGAAGCAACCCCCCCTAAATTAGACAATCTATATTTTCTCAAACACACAAAAAAGGTGAAGCTGAATATGTAAAATCACCTGCCGGATTCAAATTTTGAGTTGGAAAATAAAATCGAAATCGCAAAAAGGTCGAAAAATCGTTTTTTTGTGTAAATTTTAAAATTTTCATTTTCTTCAATTTTTAATACTTATCTCGTGATATCTTAGCAATGCAGAGAGCTAGGGATCTGTTTTTTTTTAAGGTTATACCCTAAAGTATTTGGATGATACTAGTGTTTTCGATTTTTCTTTATGGTGTGTAAATTTTATAAAAAAAAAAAAAGTTTTAGTAGACGACCAATTTGTGTAACGTATATTTCAGCTATCGAGTAACTAATCTTATTTTTCAGAATTTACCCATATATATGTGAAACAAAATAAAGCCAACATTCCAAAATTATTTTTTGTGCAAGAAATAAATTTGTAGATCGTTTCAGAAGCTAATTATTGCGAGTCAAATATAATAATTATACTCCCAGCCCGCAAGCCGTGTGAGTCCTAACATGCGCTTCTAGCAGGTATAGCGTTAGGGACGGGAAGAGATATTGCTTTTACTTTCTGATACGTAGTATAAGGAAGTATTGTGACGCTGACATTGTATATGTACACTATATTGTAAAGAAAATATCAACGGTTTCGATAAAATAATGTCCGAGTAACGATTACTTTCTTAACAAACACCGATCTCAGAAGTATTTTGCAAACTGCGTAGAAACTGCCCGAAATGGTAGGCGGAGCTACCTCTCGACACAATGTGCGAGCGTACCACATACTCTATTTGATTTCAGTGAATTTCGCCCAAATTTCAAAATTTTGTTTTCCGTTTCGTGACCTTATTTTTAAAAATTAAGAAAAAATAAAATTTATGTATTGCTGTTGAGTGTTACATAATGTTAAATAAAGGCTTGTTTTTTAAAATTTCTTACATTTTTATTTTTATTTAGGGCCCTTTGGACAATTTCGAAGAAATTACGATTTATCCATTGAAAGGCGTTGTTTTCTTAAATTAGCGTGTAAATTCGGTAAGGTTTTCATGAAAAATACGATTAGGAAATGGGAAAAACGATTTCGAGGCCGGGCGTACAAGTAAATTCCAACAAACCTGTATGTACAGCAGAAAACACTGAAAGGGGTTCGTGTCGCCGTTTTACAGAAGTCCATTGCGATCTGCGAAAAAAACATTCATTGGCCCTGCAAATCTCTGAAAGAAGTCTTTATTCTGATTCTTAAAAAGGATTTACGTTTTCACCCCTATAAAATTCAGATTGTGCAATCTCTAAAAGAAGACGAGAGAAAACTTCGCATGACATTTTGCAGAGAGTTCTTAAAAATATTGAATGAAGATCAAGATGTGTTGCGTTGCTTGTTAATGACGAATGAAGCTCGCTTTTATTTAAGCGGTTTCATAAATAAACAGAATTATCGGTATTGGTCATCGGAAAATCCTCAACGGTTACAGCAAAAAAAACTCTACATGACCAGGAAGTGACAATTTGGTGTGGAGTATCAATTTTTGGAAAGATAAACCATATTTTTTCGAGGAAAATAATCAAGCAGTCACTATTACCCCCATCGTTACATACACAGGCACGGAATTTTTTGATAGGGGAACTACAAAACTTGGAGCAAAACAACGTATGGTTCCAAAAGGATGGTACGACAGCCTATACAGCGAGGCAGACTCTTCCTAATAAAGTAAAATGGAACCCCTATATCTAAATTAATATATTTAAATATAAAAATGTAACGTTAAATTTGAAAAATAAAATGCAAAATTAAAAGGTTCCCAAGCATTATTTAGGGTTAATAAAAATCTATTTTATAATTTAAATAATACTTATATTCAAAATCAATGAATTTTATATATTTTACAAACCAATAAACATATTACTCAATATAATGTTTTTTAACACAAAAATGAAACAAAACACATTAATAGACAAGTTTAATATACTTTTATAAAGATTACATTGAAGAAAGTTTACGTATACCATTCATTATATTTAAACGTAAACAACAGAGGCAAGAATTTACAACGTATGCTACATACAATATTTATGTATGATTATATACATATACCACAATGCAGAAACATGTTAAGTTACATTATACTTTATATTACAGAGACGATATTTATTTAACAATCATATTTATTTTACTGATATAAATATATCTTCTTCTTCGTCTCTGTTTGAAAATTGATTTAAAAAATTTAATTCTTTATTATCAATATACATTCACATACAATAAGTTTTTATCATTTAGACATTACTTTATATTAAGACTTTTTCTGTCTTCTCTCTTCGGCGCTGTTTTCTAGCAGGAACTTCTTTGTTCAGCTTGCTCTGCCAAATGGAGCACTGTATCTTTATCGCAAAATATATAACATTTTGCACATTTAATACATATATGCAAGTTTAACCAGTGTTTTATTACTTTTACAATTAACAACAACACTTATGCCTGTTGTCGACCCTCTCAGGAGTCTATTATTTATTTAAATTATAATTAACGACAATTCTTATGACTGTTGTCGACCCACTCAGGAGTCTATTATTTGGAGTTCGCCTTTCGACACAAAATGTATACGTATTCTTGCTTTTTATAGGAGGATGTCTGTGTTTCCCCGCTTTCTAAATAGTCCGGACCCTCCTACTGCTATTCCACACATAAAGTTGAGTCACCGTTTGATTGCAACACCAATCTTAGATAAACACGGATGTTTATGCGTCACGATACTTATATATAAATACATAATAAAACTTATTACTAAATGTGATTTAACATTACAATAATATAATCATTGATTTCAAATATATTTTAAAATTATTAGTAAAAAACATAATTAATTAAATTCTTTAAATACAGGGTGTCCAGAAACTCTCCTGACAAACGAAGACCGGAGATTCCTCAGATAATTTTAAGACAATTTAACCCAATTCATCCTAGTCCGAAAATGCTTCCTAAGGGAGCTAGAGCTCTTTGAAGATGGCGCCTTGTAATTATTTTTTTTTAAAAAAAAGTTTGCAAAAGTGTATCAACAAATGACAATAACTCAGTAATGGTCACTTTTAAAATAATATCGTCTTACATGTTTTTACTGCGAAATTTAGTAATCAATTTAAAAACGAACCGGTATTCAAACTGTTTCATTTGAAAAAAAATGAAATATGCTTGTAATAGGACTTTTACTATGGACAACATTACAAAAATTGTGTCCATTTAATACGAATTTTTCCAGAAATATAATTTTATAAAAACATTGAATTTTTCAGAAAAATCGTAAAAAGTCGAGAACTTTACATTCTAGGCCTTTTTTACATTTGACTCGGGAAATACGAAATAATATACAGCGTGTTCTATTTTGAAAAAATATAACTATGGTGAGCCATCAAGTTATGGAACACTACGTATAATCCAAATTAAATTTATGAAAAAAACCGCTTCGAAATATTTTTTTCGTAGTCATAATCTGCCTTTCCCAGGGAGATGACTCACCCTGTATATGGAAATATTTTATAAAATTATACATAAAGATTCGTATCTCTAAAAGGGCAGCTTATATGGTAGAAAGAAAGATGAAAAAGATATATACTATATAGTAAAAGAACGTCTCTGGAGGGAAACCAATTTCTAATATCTTTCAGAAAGTCCCTGTCTATTAGAAGGTGCGCAAAAATTAACATTGCCTGAATTCCCTGAGGAGGAGTTATTACCCCATTAACCTCCCACTTCGGGGCCGTGCTTCCCTGCACAGCACCGGCAATGATAACAACAATATCAACATAAACAACCAGCCAGCGCGCCCATTAAATGCCTTCTCCATCGCGGACAGTGAAAATCACTAATCAAACGGAATAAACTCCCAGCGAACGTAACGTTCGCGCTGTATGTAAACGTATATACATGTAAAACAAGATCAATACAGTTAAAATAGCGATCGGTTATCTGAATCGCATATTTTGCATATTGTTGTTGCTCGCGCTGTGGTTGCGTTACTTACTTTTAAACACACGGGGTCCGTATGCAGGCACGTATACGCTGTAGCCACGGCACAAAAAGAGAGATATTGTAGATCGCGAGTTAAGATAATTGAAAAATCGCGCTTGATATATACGCGGCAAACACGTGAGAATTTTATTTGCAATTCATAAACGGGGGCACTTTCATTAATAATAAAGTGGATTGGTGTTTTTTACGTTTTTGTTTTCGGTTTCGAACGGTTGGTTCGCAATATTATATGTTCCACGATTGAAGACATTTATCTTTATCTGTTGATGTGTGTGACTCGAGTCTAAACATACCAATCTACTTACGAATATTGTACAATTAACGATCATTTTCACAATACGCATCAAATAAATCTTATTTTTTTGAGTATTTATTCTAAATATCAAGTATTTTTTTCAATATTAGACGCTTTTTTAAGTCCAGGGAGTAGTCATGCAATGACATATTGCTGTGATCTTGAGTTATAAAATAAGCTGTATATAAATATTCTCATGACCACAACTGGTTTAAGTTAATTTTATTTCTTTTATAATAGTCTTAGTTTAAAATTAAACAATACACATTGTATATAAATATTTATTGTAAAAGAGTAGGTTAGGATGTAGTAAATTTATATTAGTTTAAGTAAAACAAAGTAACAATGTCATTATAATTTTTATTTATAAAAATTAATATTTGAATGATCCCTGTATAACAGGTGAATTTTCTTTTTAATTAATTGTTCATTTGTACCTTTAGTATAGTGTGTCTGTCACCCAATACAATCCAGTGGATGGACTCAACAGTAACAATGTTTCTTCTTCAGAGGCCGTGCAAACCATGTATGAACCATTCTTCATTGGAAAACACATTCCGACAATTACGAACGTGTTTCCTTTATTTCCCATGAAAAAGAAGACAAGGAAAATTAGAATTAAGTATCCGAACAATATGCAGTAATTTTAAATTTATAAACCTTATTTGTGAATGGCAATGATGCGTTTGAGTTTTATACTGTAAATGATGTAATAACTGTTAGAATATCATTGTACTTACCATGTTGAATGAAGATATAGCAGTAATTCACATTTTCTCATAATCATATAGGATAATTTTGGAGGATTTTCTGCGGCAGGTGAAAACCGCTCTAGAATACAAAGAAACATTCGGTGTCTGTATTAATAACTTTAAATAATATTTATTTGAACTTGTAAAATTTTTCAAGAAATAATTCTCAAATCAAATAAATGCATTTGATTCATAATTAGGAGATATCCTAATGTTAGTGAGGAATCGGAATATTTTATTTTAAAACATGATGGTCGTACGCAACGTGCAATGGTAAAACATTCTGGGAGTTGCAATAATTTTTTTTACTTTGAATGAGAATACAGACACGTTATGTTTTTTGTTATGTAACATAATTCTTATTATAGTTCATTTATTTAATTATTGTAGAATTTATGTGTAATACTTAATTACGAAAGAGAATATGGAAGAATTTAATGCGTTGTAGCTCAGGTAGTTTATATAGAATTTTTAGTTTGTTTTATAATCATAACTGGTATACGTCGTTACACATTATAAGTTAATTATAAGAAATGTTTCTTACAATTAATTTTGATTGTACTCAAACATTAAACTGAACACGTACAAGTGCGTTATACATAATTATAATTTATACTTTTAGACTATATATATAATATTAAATGATAATGTCCTCTGTTGTGGCATGTAAATAAATTATTTAGAATAGTTTTTTTCTTCTGTGAATCTTTTTCTCCTCAGTTTGTTTAAGAAATTATATTGTAAGATATTTCTGTATTTTTATTTAATGTATCTGACCTGTTGAAAACTTAAAAGTACAATTCTTTGGATAAAGAATATTTCTGCCGCTGAGATAAAAGATTATTAGTGATACCAGTATCTGAGCTAGTGAAATGCCACATTGCCTAACCCACATTTTTGCAGAAGTAGTAAGATCTCAAATTAGCACAAGGCTAATTTTTTGAGATATATGCGTTAACCTTCGTACTTTTAAGAATATAGAGTTTAAATAATTTCATTGTATTATTAATTTGCAATGGTCACAGCAATATGCATGATCCTAAAACCTGTTTTAAATATTGCTGTGTTTCTAATGATATCAAAAATATATAGATATAATGAATTATGGTCACATTGTATATAATATTTAATAAAGATTTTTACTTACTTTTAAGAATATTTTTGTTTCAGTTGTTAGGTGTTTTCAATTATTGCCACGCTTGATTAAGAATATATATTACAACGTGATGATATATACAGATTCTTCACTTATCTAGGCCCATTTTCAAAGGGAATCAGTACAATGTTAAAAAGGAAACTAAACATAAATATTTCATTCAAAACCAATAATACCGTAGATAAGATCATCAAAAATAATAAAGGAAGAACGGAAAAAGGTGAAAAATCGGGAGTCTATGAGTTGAACTGTGGAAGTTGCCAAAAATTCTATATAGGCCAAACAGGCCTTTTAATACTAGAATTTAAAACACAGAATAACAAAACAGACTTTCATTATGCAAAACATTTGTTACAATGTGGACACGTTTTCGAAGACAATTTTAAAATACTGCACACACAAAATAAAAAACACAAACTTATTATTAAATAACAAAGTAGACGTATCTAATTCCCCCGCTTTTAAATTTATTCAATATCCTTCTATTTCTTGTTTATTATTACATCATAATGAAGATCAACTTTAAAAACATAAATAAACTATGAAAAAGTGATCGGTTAGAAAGTAGATTGGTATGGCTAGACACTAGTACTTATCTTTATCTACGCGTGAGACGACTGTGGTGTGTGTGTGTGTTTGTTTGCTTTGGTTTGTTTTTGTATGCATAGGTACGCGGACGTTCATCCATCTGTGCAATTGTTGCATGAAAGCGCTTAATTGCATGTCATGTTAAATGGGTGAAAGAATGCGAGATTATTATTGTGATTATCGATGTTTCGATTGCTGATCGGTAATATGACTGGAAAAATTAATGAATAAAAATTTCAAGTACTACACGAGATTGACATACATAAGTGGTTATTGCAATTATGACTTTTCTTTTTTACTTCATACTACAACGCAGTAAAAGATTTATGTCATATTGAATAATAATAATAATCATGAAGTTTACATTAAAAAATTAATTATACCTGCTGCAGTTTTTTAATTAACAAATGGAATTTAGTAAGTATTTCTATTTATTCTATCTATTTTAAAATATTTCTGATAAATACATATCTCTGTTTGTCAATTTGAAATTGCAAATAAATGTAATAATGTAAACCATTTTTGTTCAAAATTCACAAGAGAAACATCAACAAGATTAAAGTCAAATTCAGTAAAATTCAAAAGTGCAAGTCAGACATTGAAGTGTAAAATGCATAAAGCTGAATGAACTAGAAATTGAATTTCAAATTGAAGTTAGGACAACAGCCGATCAATCATTAAATCGTCTACCACAGATGCATCCAGTATATTACCGTTAAAACAAAAAATTAATTACTATGGTGGACTAATGAACACCATATACATACATATACAAATTAAATAATGAGGTGTGGCCACCACACGACTTTTTATACGTATGAGAGTTCCAAATTATAAAATTTTAAAAATTCTGTTATATAAAAATTATTCAAAATGCTATTATAAATACTTCTATTCTCTTAATAAATCTCTATAGAATGCATACTTTGCGAGATATTCGAAAGAAAGTACTACTCGCTAAGAGTAAAAGTGTTACTTCCGTTCCGAATTTTGAACTTTCGTTTATACAAAAAATATTCCAAATCCAGCTCTAAATACTTTTATACTCTTGATAAACATATATAGAATGCATAATTTACGACATATTTGCAAAAAATCGCT
This sequence comes from Amphimallon solstitiale, assembly GCA_963170755.1. Lineage (NCBI taxonomy): Eukaryota > Metazoa > Arthropoda > Insecta > Coleoptera > Scarabaeidae > Amphimallon > Amphimallon solstitiale. The sequence continues at coordinate 174,713,600 of OY720676.1, forward strand.
ATGCGGTAAGACTAAAGTGTTACTTCCGGTTCGAATTTTGAAAAAATTTTGTATACAAAAGATATTGGAAATGAAGTTCAAAATACTTTTATACTCGTAACGTACCTGTCTAAAAAGCATGACTTGCAAAATATTCGCAAAAAACTGATTTTCGGTAAGAGTAAAAGACCTACTTCCGGTAGGAATTTCGAAAAACTTTTTTAATAAAATTGTTTTCAAATTTAATTTTGAGTACATTTGAATTCTTTGTAAATTTGTTTGAACTTAGTAATTGACGAAATATTGGCAAAACTCAATTTTTTCACTGAAGTAAACTACTACTTCCGGTCTACCGATTGTATTGAAAAACTAATCAGATCTCAAGAGGGAGATTATACACGTAAATACAAAATTTGGAATTGATATTTACAGCGGGTTGGCCGCTATCGTGGTCAGAGAGAGAGAGAGAGAGAGATTTTTTAAAAACCACTTTTTTGGTATCAGGGGACTTCAAAACGTGAACATCTGCAAAAGCTCGAGGTCGAAAATCTCCGTCATTACAATACTTCCTTATACTACGTGAACATCTGCAAAAATTTCGAGGTCGAAAATTTCCGTCATCACAATACTTCCTTATACTACGTATAAGAAAGTAAAAGTACGGTTTGGAGTATCAATTGACTTTTATATTAGAAATAGTGTCTGTACATTAATTCCAATTATGTGGAGAAGAATATTAATTTAATGTGACTTTTCAAATCTCAGCCAAATAAACTTGTTGAATCTGTTAATAAAAGTAACAGAATTATGTAGTTATGTAGATGTAAATTGATGAATATGTTAGCATATTTCAAAAAACGCTAATGGAAGATATAAACCGTATTTTATATCTTTAGAAGAATCTAGATATCTAAGTGAAACAACCAAAAATAACGGCAAATATCTGAATTATCTTTAACACAATCTACTTTAAATTTTGTAATGAATGCACAATCTGCAATCTGCAGTCGGCAATACATCAACCAACGCACTGACTCTTGTTTCAGTCCACTATGACTTCGCCAGTGTGCGACGTGCTGGCTGGAATGCCAATGAGCTCCAGATCCCCCCCCCCCCAACATATCTATCTCTCAGCATAACGATGCCTATGAGAAAATCTCAGCGACCTGAGTTATGCAAAAGCAACGCCCCAGGTTCTAGACCACTGCAGATATATGTGCATCGAGTATTTCGCCAACAGGTAGCGTATCACTTTCAGAAATGATTTTTTGACTATGGTAGACTGTTAAAGCACAGGTCCGAGACTATTAATATCTGGTAATGTTTCCTCGCAAACGTTGTAGACAAAAGTTATAGTTTTAACGGGAAAACGATTGGAGCAAATGGGCAGTACCACCAACGCCTATATCAAGCAAGCATAGCGTTTCCCCGTATACAAAAAATTGTGATTATGCCGTACATTAAGACGGGTATTGCGTAGAAAATTACTATAAAAATAAAAAAAGATTTCGACAAACAAAAGAAATAAATAGAGAAAAAAGCAGGTGTAATAAATGTCTGTAGAAATGTAAATGTAAAATAGGAATCTGTAAATAATATGTGGCTTAAGGCAAGGTGAGAAGATATTATTTGCTGTTAGCTTATATATGTTGGCAACGAGACAACCTTAAGAAAAATTAGAAATAATTATGGGAATAATGGAAATAAAATTACAACTATATACAGAGCATGCCTAGAGGAAGTGAGTGAATATAATAATAAAAATTATTGCATTAAGGAAAACGAAATATACAAGTTCATGGGCGGTCCAACCAGAACTCAATATTATGAAAATAAAGTAATTATCTACAAAGTGTATTTAACCTGTATCAAGTTTTTGTAATACAAGAACTTGATTTTGAAAGGTATACCTTAAAACATTTTGGTGACCTTCAATTTTAAGTTTAATATCAGAACAATAAAATTAAACTATTTAATTAATATTTCACCGCATTAACACCGCAGGTATTCAAACATTTAAAATGCTCTATTTTAAAATCAGTGTAAAAAATTTCGAGCAAAACATGTCTCTTATTTTAAGTCTTTTTGAACTTTTAATACCCGGAATAGAAAAAATAGTATATAAAATATACGCTTCATAAGACCTTTTGCGCACTTATTCTTTAGAAACCTCGCCGCGAACGACTAGTTTTCTAAACTTGAATTCGACATTCAACAACATGTCTTATTTAACTTGTATTTGATAATACCATTATGAAATATCTTTGATAGAATATTTTAATTAAAGCACACTGAAAGAAAACTAAATTTAAAAAATATATTAAAAACAAACGACGTTCACGATATTTGCCATTTTGATTAACAATGATGGAGGTTTGTTTGTCTCTTAATCCGAAGAGTGTTTCTATCTTTCATTACAAAGGCATATTTGCTTAAAATACGCAGATAAGATCTTTTATTTATCACCTCTGCGAGACTTCAACCAGTGGATTATACGTATAGCAGCGACCGCGATCGGTGATTTTTAAAGAGGCAATGGTTCCGTCGATAGAATTTAAATAAGGCAAAAGCATTAATGAACCAGTCGCTGAGTGCCCCCACATCGAGTAGACTCTCGGTCTGTGGGACGCATATTGTTTTACACGAAGCAGGTATTAGAGATAGCATCAGTAGACCGCAAAAAACCAATCTTATAAACAACTTTTTTCCTTTCTTAAAGTGTTGTACTTGTCTGTCATAATTATGACGATTATTTATTAACTCATTTTTTATTTATACAAACGTAACACATGTATTGGTACGAATATTCATTTATTAAAAATATGATAATGTTCTAGAAACCCTTCATTCATAAATTCAAAATAATTGAAAATTACATTAATAATCATTGGCAACATAATCAAATACTAAATATTATTAACAACAACGTATTAAACGCAATTAAAAACGGCGGCTTAAAAGGTAGATTTACAATAAAAGCTATACAGGCTGTCCCAGAAATAAAGAGACGGAGTATAGCAGGTATGTAAAGTCCGAACAGAAACAGGCCCAAATATACCGCAATAACGAAGAAATTAAAAATTTAATTTTCTATGTTGTTTTTTAGATCCAAAAAAATACATTACGGACCTGGCACAGATGTATGTTTATAAATACACGTAAGAATGCTCATTTGTAAATAGAAACGAACACGCATTCATAGAAAAATACGCTTTTATTTGTATAAAACGGGGAAAAAACGTTATATCGTACTCATTCATATAAAACATATTTTTTGCCCGATGCGTCCAGATAACTGGGTTGTTGACCCAGATGGGCGACACACTTTATTGCAGACAATAAATGATTGTTTTTATTTTTAAAATAGGAAGGTTGTTGCTCTTTAATGTGTTTGTAGTCGGAAACAGCTGATTATTATTATTTTATAATATTCAATAAATCCTAGTTTTTCTAGCCTTTATTACAGTAAATATCATGAATGTAATTCTTTTTTTCTAGCATGTGTAAAATTAAAGTAATTAATGGTTTGATATTTATTATGAAGTATCTATTCCTCCTCCTTTTTCTTTTAACACAAGTAATATGGTGGTCCTGAAAAGGACCGATTGTGAAAGTGAAGCAGGTGGATATTTAGTCCAGGGTCGGCGTAAGGCCAATTGAATTCTATTATTATTTTTTTTCTACCGTCTGCGCACGAATAAAGACTTGATATTTTGAGGGTACGTTTTTACACAATCTAGCTTCCGATTTCTGCTACTGCGTCCTTTTATTTCTGGGACACCTGTATACCCAGCAGTTGTTTTATTTTTAAATAAATATAAACAGACAATATACGAGTACGTATTAAAATACAAGTTTAATAAGACGTTCTTGCCGTTGAGTTCAGCCGCCAGTTTTTAGCCGTTTGCGGCGAGGTTTCTACAGAACAAGTGTGCAAAATGTCTTACGAAACGTATATTTTACACAATTTTTTCTATTTCGGGTATTAAAAGTTCAAAAGGACTTAAAATAAGAGACATGTTTTGCTCAATTTCTTTTTTTTACATTGATTTTAATCTAACGTGTGGTTCCAAAGTTTTCAAAACTGTTTCACTTTATATATTTCAACAATTAACAATAAATACAACAATAAATAGTTAGTCTTTAAATTATTGATAGTGATCTTCGATGGTCTTCAGTTTTCTTCTGACTAGTCCCATCATCCCATGGACAATTTTTCAATTTTTTTAAAAAATTCCACATCGTAATTTGGAGCGGCCCATCCATTTTCATACACTTTTCTGGTCAATGTTGACCAAAATTCCTCTATTTGCTAACCTTAAGGTACATTGGGAGGATTGTTTAATTTAGGAACAAAGTTTATGTTATACCAGTCTCTAGCAACTCCAGCGTAATGGCATGAAGCTAGATGAGGCCAAAGCATGATATCAACATGATGTGTATTTAAAAACTGAAGCAGTTTAGAATGGCATCTTTGAATGTAAAGTTGTGCAGTTAAAGCTTCTCCTCGAAGACGACCAATGTACAGCTGCGAGATAAATCCGGCCTCAGAAATGGCACACCACACTAATATTGTGTCCTCAAATTGGATTTACCTTTGAATTTGACATTGTCTGGTGTGTTTTCTATGTCGTCGATATAAAAACCGTCGTTTCCCTTCGTCTCTGAATGGGACAAGGTGAAATATTTTTCATCATCCATTGCAATCAGTTTATTGACAAAATGGATGCGCCTTAGCGCACCATAACATCTGAGTATTCTTTCTAACTGGGCTGTGGAATATTTTGGCACTTTCCTTCGTTTTCGAAACACCACATTCGTTCGGGAAATTCTTCGAAAAATAGTGGCCTCCAAGGATATCCTTGGCTACACCGTACTGACGATGACCAACGAGTCTGAAACACGTGTCTGCGGTTGCATTACAGCTGAATAACCGATACTCTTTCTCCTATATATATATAGTTTTAGTAATTTTCTTGGCCGTTTTATATTATAAGATTCGAAATTTCTTGGGTGTAGCGGCCTTTTTGGGTACATTGACAGTTTAAACAAAGGTACTTAAAAATAGTAATTAAAAACACATATTTACTTCTTTATTTTCTTTTATCAAATGTTACGTTTCGGTCAACATTAATGTTGTCGTTTTCAAACAATTTGTAAATCATTTTAAAAAAATCAACAAACAAATTAAAACGAATATACATATATATAACTTACATTTTCTTTCATAATAATACTTTGACTTTCTTTTTGAAAGTAGTCATTTCTTTCTTTATTTTCCTAAACTTTCAACCAATCTCATTTACATTTTATAGCTTTATTCTTATCGTAACAATTGTCATGTTTATATGTGTACTAAATACTGGAAATGTTACTAATGTCGGTTCTATCATTAATTGAGTTTGCGTTTTTTTTAATATAAATGCTTTCCAATTTTTTGGAAAGCTGTTTGACGTAAATGTAGTATCAATATGGCGGACTTGTACCCGGTTTGATCACGTGACGTTGTCTCCCTACCTATTCTTTCTCAATGATCCCAACACACATGTATATATATATACAGCACGTGTCAATTTTCATTAGCCATAGGCGATTAATTCATGCAATACGTGACAACATGGCACCCCCTACTTTTCTCTTCAATGCGAGCGCGACCGCTGCAAGCTCAAGTTAGCAGTAGCTGTTGGACTTGGATGTTTGTACTGCGCTTAGAAATAATATTTACGCCTTGCAAGGATTTTTCTTTCTCCTTTCAGTAAATGCAGAGAATTATTAAGCATGACACAAACAAAAGCGTAATTCTAATAAAATTAAAAATAAGGTAATTAAAAAAGGATTCTGAAAATAATAATAAACAAGTAGATCGCGCCGGCCATTTGATGATGACGGATTTTATTGCAGACTATATCTCGGAACGTGTTCGCAGCTGAACATTTAATGTAGAAGTGGCAAGATCGGTGAAAGTCGCTGTGATGTCGATTGTTGCCGGGAGACACACGTTGCCACGTATTATTTGTATACGTATAAATCGCATGTAAAGATTGAATCCCTATAGCTAATGAAAATAGACACATACGGTATACGTTTTGGGGATATATGTAAATAGTATCGACTTCTTAATGTTAGTTCTAGCATCTAAGTATTTAACACTTTTCATTTTCATCAAGTTCGAAAATTAGTAAAATTTTATAAAATTAAATGTAATATAATAAATAAATAAAATTCCGGCAATTTACACAGTCTGTTCTGATTTCCTAGAACAGCTGTGTATACACACATTACATCTCCAATTATGGAATACTTTTTCATTGACATGTCTGTTTACAGACAAGTGAATAATTCGGCTGCCTTCAAATTTTACGCAATCGTCACTGACCTATGCATTGATTACAAATAAATAGCATATGGACATGACAATGCGTAGTTCACGAGTTCCACTTATAAGCGAGCGGATTAATGATGACAGTCATTTGATATTGAGCCAGAGGATAAAAAATATAATACGAACGCACGCGAAAAATATAAAGGATGAAAGAGCGGACCTTGACGTCGAAGGTCTGGTAGCTAATCTAAATTCCCATAAAGACAAGAGTCTCGCGTGGTTGTATCTACAGGCATTAACGGAGTGAAGTAGGTTTTTTTTGTAGAAAACCTCCGCGAACCCTAATATGGAGAGGTTTAGTTATGATTCACACTCCGTTGCAGGTCACCCGCGCGCTACTTTGCGGCGAACTTCTCTATTTGGTGAACACCCTCATTCGTGTCAAGGTAGCGGTGCCTTCGTGTGTGCCGATGCCCGGAGTCCGGAGTACCGTCTAAACGTACCAATCTACTTTGACACTTTCAGGTGGATCTGTGATATTTCAAATGATTTTTGTAACATATGCTACTTATTTTTTTATCGACGATTAAACAATGAAGTAGGTATTATATTAATCACTATTGGTTAATAATAACACTCATAATACCCGGAGGGAATAATGAAATGCGACCGGGGAATAATGAGACATAACGTTACCATTATTCCCTGCATTCCGCCAATAAGAACATAAAGTTCCCAACGTTGTCGTGGTAACGACAGACAAGTCCGGACATTTTACTAACTGTTTAACCGTCAAACGTCATATTGATATAGTAATCTGACATTTTCGTTAAACTATTTTGATTTTTTTTAGTAATCTTCAGTTAGTCGTAGATAAAGTAGTGTATACTAACTCGCAATAATGACTATTATTCTCTCGAGCCGAGTTACTCCCTCGCCGCTTCGCGACTCGGTTCGTAAATTCGGCACTCGGGAATAATAACTGTCATTATTGAGTCGTTATAATAAACTACTATTATTTTTTGAGAATAGTGACAAATATAATAAGGAACTACTATTCAATTTACAGTTTTATCTCGCGATATTACATACCGGGTGTCCCAGCGTAGCGGTAAAGTCCATTATTGGTATCTAATAATGTAGATAGCGAATAATTTTTAATATAAAAATTATAGATAATCATAAGCTCTACAATTTAAAAATATTTTTTTTATACAGAGTGTTCCACAACGACGAAACAACACAAACATATGTTTTTTTAAATAGAATGCTATGCATTTTTTTACATTTTATAATAGCCCTGGAAAAACAGATTAAACTGACATCAACTTGTATTTGTCGATTTTCAATTTTTTCTGAAATATGGCGTTTTTTCGTTAAAAATTGTACAACATTTGAAAAGTTGCTATGAAATAACGATTGATGATGAAATACCTATTATGGGCTCAATTGCTAGAGATATCTTTTCAGTACGTGAAATTAATGTTTATTTCAACATATCTACCCACGTTCTTTATAATTACATACCATTCGCTAAAGTTAAAAATTCTAAAAGAAATTATATAGAACAGCCTCTATATCTCTTCTGTAAGACTTGTTCTCTTTGAATTAAATACATCCTTGTAGATGAAAAACGTCCTTTCTACATCGCAACTGGTTATAGGTGCGTACTAGAAAGATTCTTTTATTTCAGCGTATTTACACAATTGCCGCAATGTTATTAAATCTAGATTTCTATTAAAAACTGCGTCTAACTTTTGCCGAAGGCCACATCCGAAGTCACTTGGAATACTTTTGAAATTATTAATAGCCACATCTAATGTGGTTAATCCATTTTTTAATTTAAGATTCGATTTTCAAAATATGTGATTAGTTTAGGCAAATTTCCAAAGTGTTCCTGGAGGAATAACAACTGATTTTTTAAATTTGGGATTTTTGTTAGTTCCTTGCACTCAGAAATATTTCGAGCATCGTCATTTAAACATGTAACAAAATTTTGTAAACTATCGAAATTCTCTGCATAAAAACTATTTTTGTGTATGTTATGGCACAGCTAAGTGACGAACGTGCGATATTTTGGCATTCTGTAACGATATTTTACAGATTTTGTAATAAATTTTGGAATCACTGACAATTCATTTGCATATCAGAAAAAGTAACATAAACAACGTTCTAGATCTAAATAAACGATAACTAAAAATGACTGTGTATGTTATTAAAACTAAAAAACAGTAAGTATATACATTTTTACATTATTTCTCATGCGAAATATAAGGTAAATATAATAAATTTTAAAAACCCCTCACGCTCCTATCTACGGCGATGTAGAAAGGATTTTAATCATAAATTCCTTATTTTATGGGCATTTTTTGCTCTCATTCTCGGGCACTTCTCGGGCGTAAACAGATGTTGCAGTTCACCATATGAGTTAGTGCTATTCAGTAAGTGGGTGTTGTTTACATTATTTCTTTGCTCCGTTGTAACTTCGTCGTAGTTTAAACCGGCCATGTCCGCCCCCTAAAAATTACAGTAAAACTAAATTTATTAACCAAGAAGAAAAACTCTATCAACACCATCAAACACAAAAATAAGCCTAGAAATAACAGTTTTTAAATTACATTTACACTAAATGTTCAAAATGACGACCCTGTACCATCTGACAATACCCAAGATGAGTTTTATAATCTCATTTCTAACATTCTGAAAAGTTTTAGCTGATATTAATCCAGTTTAATGTCAAATTCTGTGCTTGAGATCTTCTAAATTATTAGGTAGAAAGAAATCTAATGGCGTTATATCTGAAGACCTAGCCCGCCATTCCATATATTCTAACCATATACCTGTTGCATTAGGAAATAATGCAGCTAATGCAGGCATCAAACTGTAGAAATTGCAAGTATCTCTTTCCAGTCAAATTGTTAGCAAGAAAGAATGGACTTAAAATTCTGTCACCAATAATTCCTGCTCTGGATATTGCTCACAAGTACCATTTTTATTAATAAATAGTTTGCAAAAGGTAAATTATTCTAATTTAGAAAAGGAAATAACACTGACAAATTAATTTATTCTGACAGCCGTAACTAATGTTTTTTTGTTTTATGCGTCGGTAACTAGATTCATTTTGTCAATATAGTGAATTTTTAATATTTGAATTTTAAAACTCTTCTTTTAATTTTTTTTCAAATGTAACATATAAAAAGTTTTATACCGTTAGATAGGGAATTGAAAGTACTAGCGAAATGAATTAAAAAATATAGATTGTTATTTAAAATAAAAAGTGGGTAACGTCATAAAATGAAAAGCAAATGACGTAAGAAACTGTAAATGCGATGAAAATATTCCTCTTAGTTAAAATTTAAAAAATAAAATGTTAACGAAGTTATTGTCTTTATCCGTTACTTTATTTCCACACTGTATAGATAATAGATATTACATATCCCGCTTGATGAGTTTTATGAAAATATAGAAACTGTCAAAGTAGACTGGTACGTTTAGACAGTCGTTTATTTCAGTTCTTGCCCGCTCATCTCATGCACAAAAGTGTAACGGTATTCGGGAGCAGCATGCAAGATAGCCGGTGCCGATATATTTATTATAAGCCGGAGCTCGAGTCAAAGATGGAATCGGGTGGGTCGCACCTTGGACCTCGTAAAGCCTATTTGTTTCGAACTTCCTCGATTTCCTTCTTTTTCTCATTTTTTTTTTTTATTTTAAATTTTGTAATTATAAACATCGTACTGCGTTAACTGTTATTTACGGTACTGGAGAAACTTTGCGGAGAGAAAAGCGCATCGGGTACTCGGAGGCCGGCAAAGAGAAAATTTAATTGCGGAATAACCTTGTACTGGACAAATATGCGTTGATTTATGAATGATGTTGTTTTAACCTAGATTCTTGAGTAGAATCCGTAAATATAGGGTCCGACTGTATACCTTTCAGTTTTGAAAAAAGAATGACAGGTGAGTTGCTCATGAAAACGTTCACACCGCAGACCATCAAGTTGAGTTTTAAATATAAAGAATAAAGTATCGAAAAAATGTATACCGCATGTGTCAAATATCATTAGGCATAAGAAATCAACGTATACGTATTGCTGTGACCTCCACATCATTGAAATAATAATATTAAGAATTAGTTTAGTTATAGAAAAAGAACACTAATTTTATTTTTAAAATCGTATATTTAAGATTTTAAGCATTAGTCAAAACATGTAATAGTAAGTAGAATAAGTTGCCTACATTTAAGGAGGAACTGCTGTACCAAAAATAAACATGAATTGTTGATACACATTAGACAAATAAATGTGAATTTAAATATAAATAATGGCACCAATTCATAAGAAAGCTTTTAATAATAAAACTTAAAATATAGTAAATACCTGTAACTTATAAATAAATGTGTAAAAAGGATATAAATCAGAATATTTCTGGTGCGAACTGTCAGATCGTAAATAAGAATGTTTTATGTAAATAGTAACAACATGCATTAAAAATGTACTTGTAAGTTCTTGTATGTATAACACAAGGGCTTCAAAGACAATGTAAATGGTCATGTGTGGTTTAAAAACCTGCAAAAGAAAAATACATTGTTAATGTTGTTCACAGCATTCTGCAAATCAACGTATTACCAGAAGAGAGAGCATGGATAGAAATTGGCGACAGTGTGACGAAAGCAACCAATCTTCGCAATGCGGGCTCCGCAAGAAAAATTCCTGTTGTTTATAACGTCTTTCCCATAGTACCAAATCAAAGAATTTCTAAAGGAAAATAAGAATAACATTAGTTCATGGAAAGAGGAAGTATATAACAAACTATAAAAAAGGCAATGCATTCATATACAAGTACAATGAAGGACTATACTGAAGTGAAACTTGAAGAAAACGAAAAAGAAATATTTAATCACGAACGTTTTAAAATCAATGCCAACCTAAAATTTAATTAGATAATAGAGGCGCTACAAATTGTCGATAAGCTTTTGTTTCAGTATACAAGGCGAAAACAAGAATAGACTTGTCGAAGATGAACTTTATAATTCAAGCAGTAAAGACGTTAATTATGGAAAAGAATAAAATTTTTGAGATAGCGAAAGTGAAAGTAGGGCTTTATATGCACTACTTATCATCTCACGATTTGAGAATCTGTATTTAGAATTAGATTTTTATTTTATTTAGTTTCCTTTAAAACAAATTCATTGAATTAATTTTCATTTTTTACTATTTTAATTTTTAAGATGGAGGACATCAATAAGAATGAATTTGATAAAATGTACGATGATATGAAGTAAGTTATAAGAGAAATAATTCAATTTAGGTATAGTTAATGGTGCTAAACATGCTGAAGGTACTATGTGAAAATATTTGCCTTTAGTAAATTGTTGGGCATCATTAATTAGATGAATATTATCTTGTTTAATAATAATAATTCGTTATTTTAAAATAATAAAAGGATAGTTAATGGTGTTAGACTTGCTGAAGGTACTATGTGAAAATATTTGCCTTTAGTAATCGTTGGGCATCATTAATTATTATATAGTCATTTAATTTAGTATTTCAAATAAAATAATTACGAATAAGAGGTGATAAGCTTCTACAGGTACAATGTAAGAATGTTTACAGCTAGCAATTAGTATAGGCCAGTTTTCAGAGCATTCACGTTGCAAGGTTCTAGTTTACCAAGGCACTATGTGAAAATTTATGTTTTTGGTGAAATAGAATCGGCTTCGTATTAATAAACAAATTATCAAGAATTAATATTTTTTCTTTATTTAAAGGAACAAGATAATTATTCTTCAACTATTATTATAGATCAGAAAAATTACATACAAATTAGGTATTTATAATTAATTTATCTGTTAAAAGAAATTTATCACGGGGGGGGGCAGTGCCCCGTTGCCCTCCCTGCAGCAACCACCACTGCTTCCAAAGTAAAGATAAAGTCAATATTGACAAATGCAAATTATGTTCCCAACTACTTCCTTTTTAATACAACGCAGAACAAACCAACCACCAGCCAGAATAAGCAAATCATCATCTTTTGAAGCCATTTCGATTTTCACACACTTAAAATTCAAAGTTTAATTACCGAAAAACACACTTGTTCGTTTGGTGGAAAAGCACTGAAAGAAAAAACGAAACTCCAACAAAATCTTGTCTGCTTGGTGGAAACAGGGTTTCGAATTTGTCCGAGTTTTGTTTTCTGTTATTAGTGTATCGAAAAACACGAACAAAACAGAAACTCGAATACCCCGTTTAGTGGAAAACCGGCATTGTTCACACGTAAGGAATGCGTAAATATAACATAAGCTGACATAAGCACTACGGCCGCTGTGGATAGGTGCATTGGTTTCTTATAACTTTACGCGTTACGTTGATATTACTTTTAGCTTATGTCATGTCCATTGTGAACAAATACTAAGAAAATTCTGGACGCCCCGTCCTCTTCGGGAGAGTTCGCCACCTAGCCGATCGTCTTATCGCCTAGCCAGCCACGTCACGACAACCGTCGAAGTATTTTTCTTCTTCTCAATATGTTTGTAGGATAACTAACATTTCTTGAGCGAAATTTTAACTTATTCATCAACAGAGTCTTTTTCTACAGTGATACATCCATTTCAAATTAAAGTACGTCGAAATTCTATATTATTTTACGAGTATGTAGATTTCTACGCCAAAAAATGTAGTTACTTTAAAAATAATACTACAATATGTGACCACAGATAGAATATTGGAAATCTTAAGGTATTGTAAGTTACTTTTCTGACGTTTGCTGGTTGTATCTTTGTGAGTAAATAATATCACAATATTATATTAGAATTTCCAATTATGTATAAGTGTCCACACTTAAGTGCGCACTATTGATAACTCTGTTATCTTTGGAGGTGCAGAATCGGTCAAATGGGCAAAGTAGTACCATTTTTTATGGCGGTTACAATTGTGAAAATAGAAAAACAATTGAACGTCGGGTTCTCTAGATATTCGACCAAACAATTTTTTTTTAAATGGAACACCCTGTATATTTTTTGGCGATTGGAAAGGGAATCGCAAACTGAACAAAAGAGTCTTAGTACACTAGTATAAAAAAATGTCAAATAAAGTAGTTACTGAGAAATCTGTATCTTTGCTTTGTTTGCATGAAATCGATATACCTATGGAAAATTAAAGCGTCACATTGTCTAGTAGCTGTCAAATTACTTGTATTTGCTGTTGTTAAAGTTACTGTGTGGAAAAAGTACTGGTTTTACAATTTTTTCAACCGTAACAATGGCATTTACTCATTTGGAAAAGTGTAATATGTTGGAGTTGTACTTGAAGTTTAACAAAAATTCAGATAAAGCGCTCGAATGTTACATTCAGCAATTTCCTGATCGTGATGTACCAGATCGTCGCTATTTTTTAAAACTTTATCGAAGATTAAGAAGCAACGAAACAGTTTTTATAAAGAAGAGAATCAAAAATGATTTTATATTATCACAAGAGACAGAAATAAATGTATTGGCATATTTTCAGGTACATCCAAATAATTCTGTAAGGGATTTGTCCAGAGCATCAGGTGTTTCTCGTAGTACGATCCATAAAATTTTGAAAAAAAATAAATATGTTCCCTTTAAATATCAGCCTGTTCAAACTCTACTTTTGGGTGACTATCAAAGACGATTAACTTTTGCTCAATGGTTTATCAATGCTTTTGAAGAAAATCACAATTTCTTCAGACACATTTTATGGAGTGATGAATCCAACTTTTCTAATCGCGGGATGATCAATAAAAGAAATAATCATTACTGGAGTCGTGAAAACCCATTTGTTGTTTATCCTTGTAATCCACAACACCGATTAAGTTTAAATGTTTGGTGTGGTATAATCTGATCCCGAATTGTTGGGCCATTTTTCTATCGGGATTCTTTAACAGGAGAAAGATATGTGGCATTATTGACAGAAATTTTAGAAAATTTTCTGGATGAATTAAATTTGGTAGACAGACAGATTATTTACTTTCAACAAGATGGAGCGCCTGCCCATAATCACCGCGAGACAAGGGAGTTATTAGAAAGATTATTTGGCAATAGATGGATTGGCACAAATGGTCCTATTCAGTGGCCCGCACGTTCGCCTGACATGACGCCATTAGATTTTTTCTTGTGGGGAGCAGTAAAAAATCAAGTGTACAAACATAGATATGCAATAGTGGATGAGCTTCAGGAAAGAATTTCCAACATCATTAACGCCATCGATGGTAGGACCATTTTAGGAGCTACTCGTAATGTTCACACAAGATTGAGAAAATGTATTGAAATGGAAGGAGATGTCTTTGAACATTTAATTTGAATAATTTTCTTTACTATTTTTGTATTTATTTTTATTTGTTTATTAAATTAAAGGCTTTAATGAATGTTTAATTGTCCGTAGATATATCGATTTCATGCAAACAAAGCAAAGATACAGATTTCTCAGTAACTACTTTATTTGGCATTTTTTTATACTAGTGTACTAAGACTCTTTTGTTCAGTTTGCGATTCTCTTTCCAATCGCCAAAAAATATACAGGGTGTTCCATTTTAAAAAAATTTGTTTGGTCGAATATCTAGAGAACCCGACGTTCAATTGTTTTTCTATTTTCACAATTGTAACCGCCATAAAAAATGGTACTACTTTGCCCATTTGACCGATTCTGCACCTCCAAAGATAACAGAGTTATCAATAGTGCGCACTTAAGTGTGGACACCCGGTATACTTGAATCCAAATAAAATACTGTATCTTTTCAATGCCTCAAATACTTTATTTAACACTGAATGGGTAAATATTGTAATACAACATGTACTTTATTCATTTGCAAACTCTGAAGTCGCTGGTTGCATTCGAGTTAGTCATTTTGCATGGGAAATTCTTCTCCTTGAAATAAAACTACGTCTGTTCCTTACTAATTATAATTCCATTACTCTCCTTATTCATTCAATTCATCTGAATTCATTTCCAATATCACACAGCTACTGCACATTGTGACTGTACGTACGTTCGGGCAATTTGTCAATAACTTTTCTCATCTTTTCAAAGTCCAGCTTTGATGTTGCCATAATGCGAGCCAATTATATTGTATGTAAGTAATTATTTCAATATCCATTACAATCAATAACCATTTTATATCCCAGCCGACGGACATGTTTCGTGTACATGCACTCTTCGTGTGTCTATTGGCCAAGTGTGGCAAACGATAACGAAGAAAGGAGTTTTCTTATTAGCCGGGCATTAGCTCCGAGTTGTGTAAAAAAATATCAAATGCACTTAACATCATACAATGTTTCTATAAATAAAGACGGCAATTAAGTGTGTACGTACTTCCGCCATCTATTTACAGATTGTATTTGTTTAGGGCAATAAAACTATTACTCACATGCATACCTCGTGTTTAACTGAGTGGTATATAGTGGTGAAAAGGAGGAAAATAAACGTAAAGGTAATGGGAACTTGTTTCAATTAAACCTTGCATTATTCTGTTATAAATACACGTATGTAGATATGCATGTGTAGGTATTAGGAAACGAGAAATCAAGCAACAAGAGAAGGATGTATTATTCTTATATGAGAAAGACATACATTGAACTATTAGCAAATTACAGAGTAATTTACAAGCTACCGAATGATGTCCTAAAGTTATGCTTAACTATAAAATATACACTAAACCTTTAATACATACTTTGACCATTAACCTGAGACTATTTCGACATTTCTATAATACAGTGCCCTCAATTAAATTCCTATTTAACATAACCTGTGAGTTGAGAACACTGAACAATTTAACAATTGTTTACAAAATAAATGTTTGACAGATAATATTTAAATAAATATCGTATACATTCTGGCTAACATCAGGTGTTAATAGTTTCAGACCGCGCAAACTCTCCTAACATTGCGACATGAAACCCTCTTTAAATTGTTAAAAACTTAATTAATAATGCTAATTGCCAAATTGAAGTGCTCCCATCTATCAACGGATAACTAAACGTCTTATACAATCTTAGGGATATTTAACATCAGAGTGATATTGTCGTCTATTAAATCTACAGTTGGTATTCGTCCACCTTCACTGTCTATATTTGACAGATAATTAGATATTAAACTTAAAACAATATGTGTAATGATAAAATCAAGTGTTTTAAGTGTCTAGTGAATATGAACTTTATCAACAGTAACGCTCAAATACGGGTAGTTCGGTTTACGGAGAAGAAAACTCTGGTTCGGTATGTTTTAGCATGTTTATTACTTCAATATCCATTTTATATTACCTTCTAGCATTAAGAGTAAATGAAATCTTACTATGCCAATCTTTTTATTTACATATAAAACAGAAATTCAATTACGCAAATTTAGTACATATATTTACAAGAAGATCATAAAGTATTTGTTATATACAAAAGCAACTGTAATTCATATATTGAAAATAACTTTACATTTAACGGAATATTCAAACATTGAATATTAAAATACACGGTCATAAATATTTTGTGAATTAAGATATTATATACATGATATTTACTTCGAGAAAGGTGATATTTTTACGCAAGTCTAGCAAAAACGTTAATGCATCATCTGGTGCTTATGTTCGTATTATTGAAGAGATATTCGACGGGAGTAATATATTTCTTTGAAATCTTACGTGAACCTAAAATTTAATTTGGTACATTTGAAATTAATAAAATCTATCTGACGTGATTATTTAATATAAACGGAAAAAACCATATAAAAATTTACTCGGGACTTACAGGACGAAATTGTTTTCTTACCACGATCTGCCTGGTAACAAAACAACTTACGGGCCTTTCTAGACTGCCAGAAAGACTAAGGGATAGATACTAGGTACTCTCTAGACTGCCAGAGAGTTTGGTGAGAATTCTCCTAGACTGCCAGAATAACTCTCTGAGAGGATCTCCCCAGACTGCCGAGGAGAACTCTGATTCTACTAACAAAATAATCGCCTTATATAGGTCCGTACGCGCATAAATAATACCTTGAAACAGTAATTTTGTCGAATATCACGCGCAAAACGCATGCACTATACTCAAACGCACGATATTATTACGTGCAAAATGCAAGTAGAAAATTAACAAAAACATCATCTTTCTCTTTACTAATTGATTTTAGACAAAATAAAGATATTTTAGAATATTTATATTAAATTATGGAACCCATTAATGTTAAAATTACAATAAAAGCATTAATACAAGTTTGTTCGATAATTTATACAGTGACGGACAAAAGTCCGTTACAACATGGCCTGCCGACTACTGAAATAGCGAAGATCGGCGGCTACCCGTGTCCTCCTAGGCAGGGGTAGCAGATTATAGAGTCTTTTCAATTGAAAATTTCTAGATGGTGTGGTTGACAAATAAGAATTCGCAAGTAGTTACACTTGCATTGCGCACTTTTATACATAAATCAATAATCATATTTATTATCCAAACTGGGTTACAGTAGTTATTTAAGCATCAAGGAAGTAGAGTAATATTTTGCAGTCGAGATATGGATATTGTACTCGAAGCGAAGCAGAGAGCGTAACTATGTCGAGACTGTAATATTACTTTGCTCCCGTGTTACGTACAACATTTTTTCGCCCGCGTCATAATTTTTACTTAAACAAAAATTACAAAAGTACTGGTTCACTGGTCACAACTTTTTAATTTTTTGACAGTCACTGGTGTTTTGTTAACTGTCAAATTGGATGTAAGCAAGCGTGATCACAGCGGATTGTTATTGTTTTTCTTGCTCCATGTAATGAAATTTTGTATATATGTAGCACATGGGGATGTAATGTATTTGATGCCCTTGGGTTATTATAACTAAGGTTACGTCTTCGGTAGTAACTCAGTTATGTTCTCTTTACATAGTGAAGGGCGGAAAACTATATTACAGGTGTATATATGCACTCAGTAAAAGGAAAGATATGTTCAATAACGATCCACAATCCACAGTCAGTGTCTTCACACAAGTAAGTCTCCATTTCTCCAGTACTCCATAATAAACTGCATTCAAGCCCATTAGATAGAAAATTACCATGTTAACATACACAATGAGCAGAAGCAAAATCAAAACAAAAAATTAGGTGTGGCCACCACACGACTTTCTTATACGTATGAGCGTTTCAAATTATAGAATTTTAAGAATTTTTTTTACAAAAATTATTCAAAATCCTATTCTAAGTACTTCTATTCTCTTAATAAATCTCTATAGAATACATACTTTGCAAGATATTATCAAAAAATGAGGTGTGGCCACCACACGACTTCCTTATACGTATGAGCGTTTCAAATTATAGTATTTTAAGAATTTTTTTATACCTACCAAAATTATTCAAAATCCTATTCTAAGTACTTCTATTCTCTTAATAAATCACTATAGAATGCATACTTTGCAAGATATTATCAAAAAAGTGCTACTCGCTAAGAATAAAAGTGCTACTTCCGGTCCGAATTTTGAAATTTCATATATACAAAAAATATTGCAAATCCAGTTCTAAATATTTTTGTACTCTTGATAAATATATATAGAATGCATAACTAACGACATATTTGCAAAAAATCGCTATTCGATAAGAGTAAAAGTGGTACTTCCAGTATGAATTTTAAAATCTTTTTTATACAAAAGATATTGAAAATTATGTTTTGAATACTTTTATACCTGTAACGTACTTGTCTAAAAAGCATGACTTGCAAAATATTCGCAAAAAACTGATTTTCGATAAGAGTAAAAGACCTACTTCCGGTAGGAATTTCGAAAAACTTTTTAAATAAAATTATTCTCAATTTTAATTTTAAGTATATATGAATTCTTTATAAATTTGTATAAACTTAGTAGTTGACGAAATATTGGCAAAATTCGATTTTTTCTACAAAATTTTTGGAATTGATATCTACAGCGGTTTGACCGCTATCGTGGTCACAGAGAGAGAGAAAGAGACATTTTTTAAAAACCACTTTTTTGGTATCAGGAGGCTTCAAAACGTGGACATCTGCAAAAATCTCGAGGTCGAAAATTTTCATCATCACAATACTTCCTTATACTACGTATAAGAAAGTAAAAGTCACACGCAAATATCAATATTACATGCAATGTAAATAGGAGGTAAACAGAGTGAACAACGTAACAAGAAGCATCTTAAATGCAAATTGTGAAATAATTAATAAAACTTAACAACTGTAAAGTTACTACGATATACCTATATAAATTTTATAAGTCTGCGTAAATATATGGCAGTTAGGCAACCAAAAAGGCAGGATATTGTTATATTTAAAGAGATTCTAAAAATGAAAAAAGTGGTTTATCGTGTGTCGTTTCTTATTGTCGCAATGATTGCATTTCGGATCTTATTTTTATCAGGATGTCTCTCAATCGCGCATTGTATAGTAATTGAAGTTAAAGCAAACATAGACTTGAAACTGGACATAACATTGATTTCCAAAATATTTCAATATTACATAAACAGTCAAAGAGCTTAAAACTTAATTTACTTGAAACTTTGGAAATTGAAAGACACAAACAACATGTTAATTTATTGAACGATCAAATATATACACACGACAAACCACTTTTTTCATTTTTAGAATCTCTTTAAATATAATAATATCATGCCTTTTTGGTTGCCTAACTGTCATATATTTACGCAGACTTATACCGTTGATTGAAGAAATATATAAAGATGCGTCACTACATAGCACTGAGCGTAGCCAAAACTGGGTCCGTGATCTATAGCGATTGCATCAGTCGTTTGGATCCGAGATTCGAAACAGCCCGAGACAGCGATGATGTTTCTCGGCAAGGGGTTTGCGGGACGACTTAACGGAAAGACACGCTATTTTACTATAGCGTTGCGCATCTTTATATATTATACAATTTATATATATCGTAGTAACTTTACGGTTGTAAAGTTTCATTAATAATTTCATAATTTGCATTTAAGATACTTCTTGTTACGTTGTTCACTCTGTTTATCTCCATTTTACATTGCATGTAATATTGATATTTGCGTGTGACTCTTTGTTTTGATTTTGCTTCTGTTCATTGTGTATGTTAACATGGTAATTTTCTATCTAATGGGCTTAAAAATTCAGTACCAATTCTATATGTAACCGCATACATCCTCTCTTGACAAGAGATACTTTGAATATTAATGACTGTGAGTATTCTATATGCATATGTTACTATTGGAGATAGATTTAATTTTGTATAGACTTATTAATAAGAACATTTTATAGTGATATCTTGCATTTGCTGAGATTCTAGGCTGAGGATGACATACAAATGTCGAAACTATATAGAGTACATTATAAATTAATATTGTAAAGATTAAAATAGGAACCTTTATCTTATATGTTTTTCCAATCTAAAAATATCTCTTCCCGTACCATCAGCAGAAAATATTGAGGCAATATCTTCAGTGTTGTTAAACTTGAAAATGGCTGTATATATAAAGAGCCCCATGAACGCTCTCATTTCGAAGTCATCAACTGATTTGAGTTCCGGTTTGTACGCTCTTTTATATTTTTGGCGTACTATGTTTAATTTTACATTAGTCCACTGCAGAGTAAGTGAAATCATTGCGTCATCAAAGAGGAGATTCCAGACCTTTTCAGTGATGTTCATCTATCATTGCAGGAGCTCTTAGTCCTGGTAGATGTGACACAATGTTAAGAAGTGGTGTTCGGGTATTTCTTGTTGGTTCCTGACTGGACCATTTTTATTTATTTTTTCCATATTAGTATCGCGTTCTCGAAATATCTTCTACGTCGGTTGATCGTGTTTGATCTACTTCTATGCTTGCTTCCGGTTCGTTATCGTCAAATATTGTAGGTATATCTTATGTATCCGACGCCGATTGTTCTGATTCTGTGTCATGATCGGAAACCTCAAAAATGTCATCTTCTATCATTTGTTCGTTATCAGAATCACTTGCAAATTCGTCAAACCACTTCTGCAGTGTAGTTTTTAAATCTTTTGTCTCCATATTTAACTCCTTTTTGGAGTTGAAGGCCATTGATCCATTGTGAAAATCCTAAAAAGTCACGCAAAGTTCAATTGTTAAAAACTATTAAAATTGTGAAAAAAGTTACACTTAGAGTGACATGGAGCCTGGCAGACTCCGCCTGAACTTTACAAGCATACACCTACACAACTGCAAGCAAAACAGGAGTGACATGTGCACTGCACATTACTTGAGTTCAGAAATGATGGTACATAGAATTTGGTGGGGGTTAAATCGGGATTTGTTAAATACAAAACTGACAAACTTTGCAGGAGTCTGGTAGACTCCACGTCACCAGTTACGGGCTAGAAAAAAAGGAATTTTGAAATAACTTGAAGAACAAACCCCGGAAAATTAATGCCAACATCATTACACTAATTAAATAAGCATTTTTTTTAGCAACAAACAAAAATAAATAACATTTTGTTTTAGGGCAAAATAAAGTGATACCATTTCCAATAAAATTAGGGCCGAGAGAAATGTGTAACTAATTGCAGGCAAAAAAAATTTAACAAGAATTATGTTACCTATGTATTAAGTTAACACAATAATGCAAACTACGATTAATAACGTGTGGCAAAATCCTAGTAACGTTGTCATATCGGTAACGCAGCACGGCCAATGTTATTTGATGTTACTGTAGGAACAGAAATGAAATTTTTCAACTTCATTACACAGAACGTATACTTTTAACACCATCATTAGGCAAATATGTGTGCATGTGCTTATACTCTTTTTAAAATTAAAGACAACATTACAGAAAGCGTAGAATCATCTATCGCAATAAATTATTATTATTAGAGCATCTATTAGTCGATCTTTCCTTTTATATATCAATTTAGAAGTCGCGTTGCATCATCATTGAGTAATTACTATAATCCGTAGAGAAGACGATGGTATAGATGGATAATTGTACGGAGTCCGGTGTGTTGTTCTCCAAAGAAATTTGAATAAAAGATAAGTGCCGTAGGTATTACAACACGTTCGGCCTGTGTAACGACACATTGGAATACACGACTGCAGGTTGGGATTACCTATATTTCGAACCTTATATAGAAACCGGTAAGTATTTAGGATGTGATTCTAGCTCCGACTACACCGTTGTAGATTCTATTACACACAGCTATTACTTTTATATTAACATAATTTAAACACTTGCAAACATAAATAGACGACAAACGTATTAGAATTAACGTATCGAAAAGATTTATGAGTACCACTAATTGTGTCATAATGCTCATACTCATAATGTATTTATTAAAACAAGTAACAAGAATTGGAGGAAGAGTTTTCGTATTTTCTAGTGCTGCGTTTACACACAGATACTTACGAGCGTGGTCTGATATGTTTTGAGCCTCAACATGTAGATGGCGTTACTCGTGAAAACCATTCAGGGCCAATTGTATCTCGCTAACGCTGCGCGATAAAAGGCAATCACATAAGGAGATTTTTGTAATTCTGATAACCTCAAAATATCGATCCTTAAGTGGCGCCATCTATCGAAAGCATAATAAACTGCTTGGTAATCGCTGAAACTTTTAAAAATCACGTGCAAAAAATAAGCAATATGATGGGATTACATCGCACAAAAAAAATATATTTAAAACAACCTTTTAAAATATTTCCTGTTTAATTTTATCAGTTATTGAACCAGTAATTTTGAAAATTGTAATTTAAAAACATAATTTATTGATATTTATATTTATTCCAATCAAGTTGGACAGTTTACGACATGCAGGTACTTCAATTCATTTCATTTAAATTTGCATTTTCATATATTCTTATTATGATTCTTTTTATCTGCGTGTTTTATTTCTTTCAAGATTATATATATATATATTGTAATAGGAGGGGTATAGTAAGGCTTATGTTACCTTTAATTACTTTGACAAGAGAATGATATGGTGTGAGAGCACGTATTTATTTCGCTAATTGCTTTATTTATTTTTAAGAAAAATTTAAATGATAATAAATTAAATGGCTAATATCCTTATATAAGTAACTAAATCGTTGTTCAAATTTAATTCTACCGGCTAGCTAAAGGGGGTTATATTCTCCAAGTACTGAAATAATTATGTTATAGTTTCATGGGTATATGAATATCCCAGGATCGCCCTAAGTGAAAAGTACAATTGAATTAATATTTCAAAATTCGCGGTATTCAGCGTATAACTCCACAAGTTTCGTATTAGAATTTATTCAGGAGGGAGTAAGACGCTCTTCATTTAGCGCGAAACTGCTAAACACACTTGTGTGTGCAACTTGTTACTGTGATAAAAAATTAAAAAGTGATATAGTTATTTCAGTGGTGTATTCTCTAAATTACTCTAATAATCTATCTCGGGTCGTTAAGGAGGTTCGAAATTACCTTTGTCCAAAGATACAACATTCCTCCAGTAGTGCGAAGATCTCGAAGATTATAACCTGAAAAGATTATTTTGTGGCACAGCTCTATTGCCGTTACACAAAATAAAATATGTGTAACTCTTAATCTTATTGTGAAGCAAGATTTATCAACGGTGGAAACAAACACATCATTTACGGAACAAACAGATTTCGATTTATTAAAAATGGTAATAAATGTGAAGCAGAATACAACAAAGATCTTGTAGAAATATTTGACAATTTACAAAAACAATAAGTAATAATATGATCGTGGATTTATCCAATACACTTTGTATTTTATACAAACAATATTTCTTTAGGCAATGGTTCTAATATTGAGGGGAAAAAAGCATCAAATGGCAATGTAGGCGAATTTAAACCTTATGTGTATAAACTTAAATCGAAGTGCACGTAACTATGGATGAGAATGATATTTCTTGTAAGTATATTCTGATATTTTATTTAAATAAGATTATTCTAATTGAAAATGTAAAATGACCCAAAAGTTTTCGTTATGCATACTTTAAGAGTTGACTTTTATTTATGATTGAGAATTAGATAGGATTGAAAGATGTTACATATGTTTGACCTAGTTTTGGCACGGAATGTGCATTCAATATTAAATAGACTTAGTACCTTATATGTTACTGATTCCTTGTTTGTTGGAGACCAGGTGTTACGGGCAGTAGGAGGTGTACTTCCAGGTGTGTCACGACTATTGTCCTGATTTTGATAGCTGTTACGGCAAGTGGACTGCGAAGTTTCCCTTCCGTTCTTCCTCTATTGTTGGAATGTCCTTCTACGGTGTGGATTAACAGATGTCAGGTAAGTGGATGTCTGGGTTATTTCTGACCTCGTTTGAATTGTTGATACGGGTAGTAACCTCTCCAATATTTATTCTTCTTTTACAGCTTCCAAATTAATTGGTTCGACCTTGAATTACGGCTAGGCGCGAACGTTCCCAATTGGGTGTCCTTCTTATGTCACATGGAAGGTCACACAACGTGACTTTTAACTCGCACGTGAAAAATTACTTTCTGGATGATTGATCGATGAATCACTGGATTTGAAAATGAATCAACATGGATCGAAAAATGAATGAATGAACTCAATCAAAAAATGAATGAATCGAACTGAATCGAAACATGAATGCCGCTTTACGTCGTATGTGCCTTTTTATATATCTTGTCTGTTTTTAGAGTTGTATCCATGGTAACATATACGGTAATTTAATTTAAAGTCTATTTATGGACAAATTTATTTTGGATTATCAATGGAATAATGTTTTTTAAGAGTTAAATTTTCTCGTCTTTCAATCGGTGCAATAAAATTATTTTAATTAGTTTTCTATTCGAAAAATACATTTTTTAATATTTAAAGGGCCAATTTAGCATTTCGACTGTCATATGTTCGATGACGTCATGGACGCTAATAAAATTAATTAAAATATCAAAATTTTGGATTGAAATGCCCTTTTAGTAGAACCTATCCTTCACAAATTATACTTTTAAATACATTTAATAACTTTTCACCTTTCAATCCTTTCAAATCTCTTTATTTATATAAAAAATTAATGTGGTTAGTTTTTGAATTGATATATCTAAATGGTCTTTTAATTTATTTATGAATTATTGCTATTACATGAAACTATATTCTTTTATGAACATTTCAACACCTTTTTAAATTATCTACATGGCTTTTAAATTTATATTTTTAAGTGTTTATGTTACCTATGTTGACAACTGTCAAAATATCCAATATACTTATTTAAATATTTGGACTCTACTTGCAAATATGACGCTAAGAAATATTTCAACGTAAATAATTCTTTATACACTTTGTATCTGTTAGGTGTTATTTAAAATTAACTTTAATTACGTATATGAAATATTTGAAATTAATTAGGATTCGTTCAATATGGCGAATTATTACACAAATAGAAAATGATGCTTAGATTGATTTTGTGCATCTAATAGATTTATAGTTTATTACAATGATTGTAAATTGACAAATTGTTTATGGGTTAAATGTTTTTTATGCTCAACATTAGTTTATTTTGGTTTTTCGCTATGCACTTTTGATTAGAAATTAGTCATGTATGTGCTATACTTTTAACATTGCTTGGGATGATGCTTTAGTGGCTATCAACCTTGCTTTAAATTATGACCTCTAACTTTTTGTGACTTTTTGATCTTAAGAATTCAAACTTTAAAATGGTAATAATTTACATTGCCATAGTGTGTTTGGTAAATGTTAAAACTTGAAATTAAAATTGACCATTTGTAATGGTTGTCAAATTCATTTTATATTATTACTTTGCCTAAATAAAATTATACTTAATATTGTTGTATTGTAAAAATATGCTAATTATAACTATAAAAATTATACTAATGTGTTTAATAAATTAATTAAGTATTTAATTCTAGTATTATGTATCTATAAAGGGAGTATCAGTTGAAGTTCCTGAAAAAGAGTAATCATTGGTTTGTTTTTTTTTCTAAAAGGGGAAGTAATTTGCTTTCAAGCCTTTATTATTTAATTGGGATATTAGAATATACTAGTTTGGTTAGCAATATTTGAATTAGTAAACAGGGACTTTTACCTATACTCTATACAAGGGTCGTATGTTAAGCATCGCTGATGTATGCATGGTGTAACGGTAGGCCCTGTATATAATAAATAAAATATAAATATAATAGAACATCCAAAGTATTTATAGGAGGGTAATGTGTATTATGATATTATGGTAGATAATAAGTCAACACAGATCAGGAAACATATATTATTCATTTATTTGTATTAAATTATTATATTCCTATTTAAAATGTTCCTATATAAATTCTGTATATGTAAAAGAAAAATAGTGCGTAGGTATATCGGTATAAAAACATAAGTGGCGACAATGATATCGGCGCTAGCCAGGAAGTTATGCGACATCAATAAGAAACCGTTTGTGTGCAACCGACACGTGGAACCTTGAATGTGATGAAGAAATGTAAAGCACATAGGTGGCTCGGGGAATTCCCGAGTAGAAATACGGCGTGGCGTGACTTAAGCAAGGAGTAGGTAGAAGACGTTCCCTAGCCGACGCATGAATAGGTTCGTAGGTCGTGTTAAGTAGAATAACACTAGACCGCACCCAAAAAGAAAAGGGAACGATCTCTCACAGGCTAACAGTGCGAATATAAGTAATTCTACGCACTAGAAAAAAGTAAGAGAAAAAGCCTAGTGAGAAAACTGTTATAAGTTTTAATAAAACAAATAGCGGGTCAAGTGAAGTAAAAGTGCTATTAATAATCAAGTGTGTGCCGTATCTCCAGACAAAGGAGAGGACAATTTCAGTCTACTCTAGGAAAAGCCGCCCGTTGAAGACACCGTTCATGGTCATCGCATCGTATAAAGGTACCTAGCGTTGTTTGAATTAAAGGCCTATATCATGCATGTTCTTTTTTAAAACAATTAAATTAGCATTTAATTAAATCCATGGTATACTGTATAGGTAAAGCGTCATTGCACTGTTGTTAATTGTATTTGATCGTGTTGTACCCTTTGAATTGTATTTTGTTTCTATAACCTTTGTTTGTAACTTGATCTGTGTTGATGGTGTTTTTAATCAATATATTAGAAATGTTTAAATATTCTTTTGCGTATTATTTGTCTACCTTACTATAGGAAATTTGGAATATAAAACAGAAGTAATAGTACGTGCAGGACAATACTCTTAGCGTCTAAATACCTGAACCGTCTTGAAATTAAGAGTCTTATGCTAAACCGAACTATTTAACTGAGCTAAACTACGCGGAGCATTCAATAAGTCATTTTATTTATTTGAGTCATTTTAATTATATTATTTAAATTTGTATTATTATCTCTGAACACCCTACTCTGGGGCATTTTATTCATTTTTATTTAATTTTGAAGGACCGTACTATTACAATGGTTGCATGTATTCAAGGGGTTTAATGGGTGAATTTATGTTTTTGTGTGTGTTTGACTGGTGTTGTGTCATATTCAACACCAGTTCAATATATATATATATATATATATATATATATATATATGTTCTCTTTCAGGTTTCCGCGGGTAGTAGTATGTGTTGTCACTGGATTCCGGGTTTTCTTCCGCGTTTCCACTGCTTGGTCTCTGGAAAGACCGATGCTGGTTTCTTGACGACGTTTCGGCAAAATCACACTTGCCATCTTCAGGTCTGCGATAACTGTCTGCTTCTGCTTCTTGTTATTCGTAAACTGTTTACGAATAACAAGAAGCAGAAGCAGACAGTTATCGCAGACCTGAAGATGGCAAGTGTGATTTTGCCGAAACGTCGTCAAGAAACCAGCATCGGTCTTTCCAGAGACCAAGCAGTGGAAACGCGGAAGAAAACCCGGAATCCAGTGACAACATATATATATATATATATATTTTTGGTAATTTTTTTCCTTGGCCGTATTATATTTTATAAGTTGAGGATTGTCGTGGGTGTAGCGGCCTTTTTTTGGGACATCACGGTTTAAAAACAGGAAAATATGTGTTTTTAATTACATTGTTAAGTTACCTGTTTTTAAACCGTGATGTCCCAAAAAAAGGCCGCTACACCCACGACAATCCTCAACTTATATATATATATATATATATATATATATATATATATATATATATATATATATATATATATGAGAATGTGATTACAGGTTATATTGGTCAATAAAAGGCTATTATGTGCTCTTTTGTTTACTCCTTAATATTTCGTTATAAATTTAATAACATCTTCAGGAGGAAACTGTAATAAAAATTATTTAACATTTGAAACTAATATAAAAAATTCGCAACACTTACAAACTAGAGATAGCACATTGGCAAAAAGTACATATAAGAAAATTGTATAATTTAAAATGACATTGACAAAAGTGTCAATATTAATTAATATGTCAGGTATAAGCAAGAAAGTATTGATAGATTTAAAAATTATGATATCTGTGCGCATTAAATTAATTTTTAAATCTATCAATACTTTCTTGCTTATACCTACCATATTAATTAATATTGACACTTTTGTCAATGTCATTTTAAATTATACAATTTTCTTATATGTACTTTTTGCCAATGTGCTATCTCTAGTTTGTAAGTGTTGTGAATTTTTTATATTAGTTTCAAATGTTAAATAATTTTAATTACAGTTTCCTCCTGAAGATGTTATTAAATTTATAACGAAATATTGAGGTGTAAACAAAAGAGCACATAATAGCCTTTTATTAACCAATATAACCTGTAATCATATTCTTATACAATATTCAGTGGTCGTTATTTCCTTTTAACTATATATATAATTTTTAGTTGCTAACTAACATAATTCATTTACATAATTTAACAAAAAAAAATAAGATGTCATATTTTTCTATTCACTCTATTTTTGAACTGATACATTTTAAAACATTAGCCAGCAAAAAAATTATTGGCTTCCTCTACCTACGACAATTAAATACATTCGTGGGAAAAAACTTATTACATACACAACGATATAGGTACGTATGTATAACATTATACCATAGATCAAAAGCGTATCATGTCATTTTGAACCCTTACCTATTTAGCAATGTGAAAGGTCAAAACTTTTGCAATAGCACATTCTAAACTACACCTACAACAAGTTGGAGTACTATTATGAATTATGATTTATATATTATTATGTATGTATGTTATTGTAATCTACCTGTAATAATGTAATATTGTTCAACAGCAGCAACACAATTTATCTACACATTCATTTTGAAATATGTCTATTTTTAATATGTAGTACATAGGTATATATACATATTTAATAAAATAAAAAAATTAGGTGTGGCTACCACACGACTTTCCTCTAACTATGGGTTTCAAATTAAACAAAAATCGTTCTAAATTAATTCTTAATACTTTTATCTTTTTAAAAAATAAACCTGTAAGTGTAACTTTAGGTCGGAATTTTGAGAAATTTTTTATACAAAAATTATTCAAAATTTTATTCTAAGTATTTCTATTCTCAGAAATATCTATAGAATGCATACTTTGCGAAATATTTGCAAAAAATTGCTATTCGTTAAGAACAAAAGTCTTACATCCTGTCCGAATTTTGAATTTTTTTTAATAAAAAGAGAATTGAAAATCAAGCTCTAAATACTTTCATACTCATAATATATCTGCCTAGAAAGCATGGCTTGCGAGATATTTGCAAAAAAACTGATTTTCGATTAGAGTAAAAGATTTACTTCCGGTAGAAATTTGTTACACCCTTCTATACTCATAATTGCAAATTAAATAAGAGATAATAATAGATAAATGGCGTCACCACATAACCATTCATCTTAAATTAACGGTAACTGAGTTACTGATATAGACTCAATGTAACTTTAAGGTAAATTAAAAACCTTAAAATTCAGCTTACACACTCAAAGATGTCTTACATGCCACTTCCCTCGTATACTGCTGATATTGAAGATAGTGGTCGCCTCTAACCGCAGTCCTGCAGTACTATACTATATTAATTAAAACACAAAACTGACAAAATTATATTAAAAAGAGATAATACCTCAGTAATAGTCACTTTTAAAGTATTAACGTTTTACATATTTTTGATGTGAAATTTAATAATAAATTCAAAAATGAAATAATATACAATAATAATAATATACAAAATTGACTTTTTTGCAAAAACCTATCATCTAATTTTAATCCAGTTTCCTGCACATGCAGTTAGTAACTGTAAAAAAATAAAACATACTTCTATTAGGACCTCTTATTGTAAACAATACTGCAAAAGAAATTGTCCATCTAATACGTCGTTTTCAAGAAATATAATTTTATACAAACATTGAATTTTTCAGAAAAATGGGAATAAGTCAAAAACTTTACACTTTAGGCCTATACTATCTTATTACTTTTTGACTAAAAATTATACGGGGAATACAAAAATGCAATAATATATAGGGTGTTCCATTTAAAAACTATAACTATGGTTAGCCACCAAGTTATGGAACACTCTGTATAATACAAAATATTTTTAAATTGTGCTCCTAATGAACAGCTATCACATGGAAAAAACCGCTTCGAAATATCTTTACTCATAAAGGCATAATCGGCCTTACCCGCTTAGATGACTCACCCTGTATGTAAAATTCGATTTTTTCACTGAAGTAAACTACTACTTCCGGTCTGCCGATTTTACTGAAAATCTAATCGGATCTCAAGAGGGAGATTATACTATTAAATATAAAATTTGGAATTGATAGTTTTAGCCGTTTGACCGCTATCGTGATCACAGACAGACAAACATACACACAGACATTTTAAAAAAAAGCAATTTTTTGGTATCAGGGGACTTCAAAACGTGGACATCTCCAAAAATCTCGAGGTCAAAATTGTTTGTCATCACAATACTTCCTTATACTATGTATAAGAAAGTAAAAGAGTTAGAATAATCAAAGCTCTAATGAGAACTTATTCTTATTTTATTTATATGTATTTATAAGATTTTTCGTCAGTGTGTACAATAGAAATGTCACATTAATGTATATATCATCGAATTGAAACAGTATAACAGAATCGACAATCGCTAACTGTTGCAGAGTGATGCTTCAGAATAAAATACTTTTCTTATCTCAATATAGTTCTAACGCCCAGACACCGTTGTACCCTGTATACATATATAACAAATCTCAAAAAACTGCACATCTTCCTGCTATTATTTATGAAGAATAAGAATTGCATCACGATTAAAAACTCAGCGAGTTAATGTGTAGATAACAATAAAGAAACAAAACGCAGTTCATCAAAAGAACTAGTCACCCGGTTGACCTATGCTCTCCCCCAGTGACCAGAAATTCCATTGTTCTGTGCAAATGGGAGTTCATGTAAATAAGTAGACCATTGGTACTTTTCTGTGTCACGGTCGCATGTGATTGTTGCAAAATCCTTACCACTAACTGAACACACACTGCATCCATTTCACTTATCCGTTTGCACATGTACTTCCGTACAGTGACTCGGGTCTTAAACAATACAGTTATAAAATAAAATATTTTATTAAGAAAACCTATTTAAAGTATGATATGCCCATGGTATGGTCTGGGATTATATACAGGAACGTCTTGGAACGTTTCTTTAACCAAATGATGCATCTCAAAAATAATGGATTTACAAAACATACCTAACGTAACATTAGTGATTACAAATAATTTTATTATATTTTTTTTTGCAAATATTTAAAGAGAAGCTTCAATTCAACCACATCCACCTTACGCTCAAACGTAGAAGTTTACTTGTCTTCTTGAGTCGGAGTTGGCAAAACAGCAATAATATAATATGCATTGGGAAATGTGGGGATATCCTTCGTTAGCGGTTTAAAATTTGTTTTTTCTGCATTACTAGATGTTAGACCAAGAACAATCCATTATCAACAACACAACATCCAAATAGTTCTTGAATTCTACACACGTACCGTTTCTTTTTCCGAGTACATACTTTATGGGAGCAAATTTATTGTAACGGACTTTTGTCCGTCCCTGTATAAATTATCAATCTAATATGTATTAATGCTAGGAAGTCTAAGTTGCGTTAAAATAAAGCTAATTCTTGTTAAACTAAACTCGCTTGCATTAAAACTAATTTTAATAAAATAAAAATTTGTTGTTTTTCGACCTAGCATGAAAGATTATGTTCTGATAATACTTGTCATCTTCCGAATAATATTTTCCTTTTCATTGTAGGACAATTTTATTTGTAAATATATTTAATTGGAAAATAAACGTGTGTCCATTACATGTAATTGTATAAATTGTGTGTGTACATTTTATCCTTCATGAAATTTTGTTAAATAAAACTAATTAAAATATATGTGCGTTTCTATTTTCAAAAGTGATAAGTAAGGTTATAGGGATCAATAAGATATTAAAAGTAGACACTTACCTAATGAGCAATGTTTTCCAATCTCCTTCTATGAAGCTACCCGTAGTAAAGGTTTTCTTTTGGACACAATTAATAAATGCGCCACCTTCACCACTAATTAAAGACTTCATTTCATTATCAATAGAAATCATATGTTATCTGTCAGTGTAATTCAAATACGTTCCCCGCCCCGAATTTCGGTGCAATCGGCAAGGAGGTTTTCTACCGGAGCTGGCGTCGAGGGAAATCACAGTGGAGCCGCCTGGCGATATAGGCCTCGCCGTAGATGTCTAAGAGAATAAATTCTGTAACCGCTTGCTACTCAAGTTAATCATTTAATTAGTTAGGAGTTATTTCTGCGGATTTGCCCGCAATTAATGCAAGCAATATTACAATTTTGACTGCGGAGGATTAAAATATCTAAAGCAGCCGAGTTTACCTCTGCCCTAATAGATGGCTAATGCGATACTGATGTGTAAAATTCGGACTTAGTCATATTTAACAACAACAACTCGACAATTTCAAGTTTTCTAACATATCTTAAATGATTACTCGTTTTTTTTTTTATTTACGAAAAGGAGTTTCAATACAAACTAATTTTTTTATAAAGAATAAGTTTCTCTCCTATAACGCATATTAAAATATTTTTGTACTCACCGCCTGTAAAGTGATATTTGGAGTATGTGTAGCTCGACTGGGAAATACGTTTTCCCGGTTGAGGCGATTGTAAAAATTGAAAAAAACACTGGCACTTTGGGACATTTAAAAAAAAATCTAACTTGGTAGTAATAAAATTTAGTCTTAAAAATACTACTTCCCTCCACTATTCTTCACAAAAAGTTGGGGAAATAGGAGTAATAATTAAAAATTCTTCCAAAAAAATTGTGGCGCCATCTATTTGAACCACATCGACATTCATATTGGCAGTTCGGAATTGTTTATATTTAAACCAAAAAACGCAATAAATGTACTATAAATTTATAAATATAAGAATAAATACCTCATGTTTGCCATGTGTAAGAATATAATAACTTAATTTTAGGGAAAGGTTAGTAACAGTTACATACATGAAATGCTTAAATTAATTAGGTAATCTATCTTAGGTTAGGTATGATACCAATGACATTAATCAATAATATTTTTTTAATTTAATGTTCGTACAAAAAATATTGTACAAACCACATCTTCCACGCATTCGCACAATTAAAAGCACTCGCTTCCTGGGGTCGCTCGTGCTTACAATGTGCGCTCATGCGGGAAAATAGTCTTCCCGCACTTGGTTCCTAAATAACTATTTCCCTATAGGAAACTACATCACTTTGCACACCATATATTCAAGAAGAAAATATCATGTTTGTTGAATACGTCATGACCATCCAATGGCGTCTATAAACAAACCTTTCAGAGCTTTAATTTTCGGCTAGGATGCTCTGTCTGCCCCTCTTCCATCCTCCTTGGTTTCATGTTATGACTGCATTATTTAAGTCGTGAGTCATTGTACCACTTCGCCATATGCAATGCTTCAACGTTTTGTATAACCTAACCGTGTGTGGATATGTGTGTGTGCGTTGTGCCTTACAAACTGTTATGATAAATTGTAGTGCATGCTTTGTTTACGTACCTATTTATATGTACATACGTTTGGACACATATGAAGCTTATTATGTTACGGCCGTGTGTTTACGACATTACGTAACGGGCTAAGTGTGTATTACTCGTGTCTCAAGTACTTATGTATTATTGCTGGAGAATTATGACTACGCGAAGGATAAATCATAAATTACAATCGTTATTATTGTCGACGAAAAGAACCGCACATAAAATAAGTATCTGTTTGTCAAACACTAATGTGACACGACACACGCAAATGATAAGGGTGTGCTGATGATTACCAACGTTTCTTAAGATATTCGAAACTTTTACAAATGACAGGATACATCATAAACTGGCACTGAAACATTATTGTGCCCAATAAACCAGATCGCAACCAACTTTGTAAACAAACACTATTACGATCCTAAAGGCATTATGCCATTCCGAAAGGATACAGAACAGGAGGATAAAAGGTGCCTTCCGATTGGTTAATTTACTTACTACTAATTTTAATTTATTTAAAATATACACCGTGTTTCATGTAACTAGCACATTAGAAGTTTTTGTGCTTACAACGCGAATTTTTTCCAAAAGTTTTGCCTTCTCACATAATTGACCGCAATCTTTCAAGTTAAAATATTTTTAAACTCGTGCAACTTCCGGTTTCACCGGAAGTAGGCGCCATCTTTGTTACTTTAAATGTGACACCCTGTATTTTATTCGAGATTTGAATTGCTTATTTAAATAGAAGAACAGAGATACCGGGTTGGATTATGTCAAAGTCAACCGTTTCGGAGTTATTCAACTGTTTTCCATTTTTAGGGCACTTGAACGTAAATTTTAAAAGTTCTTTATCTGAGACATGAAAAAAGATAAACAATTGAAATTTGTTCCTGAGATAGTCAAAGTATTGTCCTATTCGAATATCACCAGGTTTTGCAATAATATTACACAGGGTGTTCTCTAATTAATTTACAATTATACACATTTCAAATGCAAGAAACTCAATTTTTTCAAATGAAACACCCTGTATATTTTCGCCTTTTCTGAAGCAGAAAAAAATTGTCTTTCGATCCACTATTACATTCCCTATACCTATCTCTAGAGGTTTTTGAGTTATTGGGGAGATCAGCCTGAAGGCCCGATATTTTGCCATTTATCACACACAATTTCAAGAATGCCTTGGAAGTAACAAAATGTTTAGTTGTCAAAATTTCGTTCGCTGTCAGTGTTATTAATTCGATGCTTGGATATTTTTTGTACTTTACTGAATGATTTGATTAGTGCATAATGGAAGGCTATAATAATAATTATCCAAATGAAAGTATCCTTAATTTATTTTACATACACGGAGAATGTAATCGCATAATAAGTAGAACTTGCCGTGTGTTCAATCAGAGATACCCTAATTTGCCTCCGATGAATCGATTCAAATTTGCAAAAATTGAAACACATTTTTTGCGACATTGGAATATGAACACAAAAAGAAATTGTACTAAGCCAGTAACAGGTGAAGAAAACAACGAAATTAATATTCTGGGATATTTCACAGCTCATCCCCATGCTTCGATACGTAAAGCAAAGGTGGATTTAGATATTAGTATGACGTCAATTCAACGCGTGCTAGCAAAGAACAAATGGCACCCATATGCACAAAGGAAAGTCCACGAACTGAGAAATGGAGACGCTCAGAGAAGAATTGATTTTTGTGAGTGGCTAACTATTCGTAAACAGGAAGATCCGGACATGTTACGAAAGATTTTATGGTCGGATGAATCCAAGTTTACCAGGCAAGGCGTTGTAAATAATAAAAATTGTCATTTTTGGGCAGATGAAAATCCCCACTTTTCACGAGTAAGCCATTTTCAATATCAATTTAGTTTTAATGTATTCGCCATAATAGGGTGGGGAAAGGTATTTTATCATATTTATGATAAAAGGCTAACTTCCGAAAGATATTTGCGAATCATTAGGGAAGTGGTGGCAAACATAGTCAATGACATGCCACACCAAAACTATTATTGGTTTCAACTGGATGGAGCTCTAGCTCACTCTACTCATGCTGTATATCAAGAGTTGACCCAGCTATTTGAGGATAGGTGGATTGGTCCAAATGGACCATGTCTTTGGCCTGCTAGATCTCCGGATTTAACTCCAGTTGACTTTTTTTTATGGAGTTACATAAAAAAAGAGGTCTATGCAACACCAGTTAACTCCAGGCAAGAACTAGAGGATAGGGTGCGAAGAGCATTTGACCAAATTGAAGTTCAAATGATTGAACGTGCAACGACTGACCAGCTCCAAACAAGGTTAAATAAATGCATTGAAGTAGGCGGTGGACATATTGAGCACTTGCTGTGATTTGGTTTTAGATTTGTTTTTGTTTTCTTTGTTTGACTTATACCGTGAGATCAAAAATGATTTCGCAATTAATAAATTTTTGGTTTTGAACCAGAAGACTTTTTTTCCATGCCCATAACATGCTTACAAATGACTATTAATCCACTCCTCCTATACTTAATCTATTATTTTTTCAGTTTTATTTGGCAAAATATCGGGCCTTCAGGCTGATCTCCCCAATAACTCAAAAACCTCTAGATATAGGTATAGGGAATGTAATAGTGGATCGAAAGACAATTTCTTTCTGCTTAAGAAAAGGCGAAAATATACAGGGTGTTTCATTTGAAAAAATTGAGTTTCTTGTATTTGAAATGTGTATAATTGTAAATTAATTAGAGAACACCCTGTATTGCAAAACCTGGTGATATTCGAATAGGATAATACTTTGACTATCTCAGGAACAAATTTCAATTGTTTATCTTTTTTCATGTCTCAGATAAAGAACTTTTAAAATTTACGTTCAAGTGCCCTAAAAATGGAAAACAGTTGAATAACTCCGAAACGGTTGACTTTGACATAATCCAACCCGGTATCTCTGGTCTTCTATTTAAATAAGCAATTCAAATCTCGAATAAAATACAGGGTGTCACATTTAAAATAACAAAGATGGCGCCTACTTCCGATGTAACCGGAAGTTGCACGAGTTTAAAAATATTTTAACTTGAAAGATTGCGGTCAATTATGTGAGAAGGCAAAACTGCTGGAAAAAATTCGCGTTGTAAGCACAAAAACTTCTAATGTGCTAGTTACATGAAACACGGTGTATAAGTAAGAAAAAAAGCACCTCTTTAATTTAATTTCTCTCCGAATGACCATGTCCGTATCAACAGTAGAGTGTGTAATACAGGGTCCTGCAATAGTACGTCGGGCTTCCATAGTAGGGTGGGGGGGGGGGAATCAACTTTTGATTTCTAATTCGTAATAGCGCGGAAAAGTTGCCTTTTGGTGTAGATAAGATAAATAAAAAATATAAAAAATATCGGAGTACGTCTTAAGGTGAAACAAGGACGTTAAAATTTCTAAAAACATTGTTTTAGGGACTTTTTCAAAAATGTTTGCGACAAAATCAACTTTTGATTTTTAATTCGTAATAGCGCGGAAAAGTTGCCTTTTGGTATAGATAAGGTAAATTGAAAATATGATCAATATTGGAGTATGTCTTGAGGTGCCGCAAGGACGTTAAAGTTTCATCAAAACACACATTTTCGAACTTTTGCAATGATTTTTGCTTGTACTTGAATAAAATAAAAAGAGAAAAAGTACCAGTTATGGAACAAGAGTTTCTAAACTTTCAACGCTCTAACAGGGAAATGGTTAGGTAATATTGGTATAGCTACCACAAGCGCTTTGAGGAAGAAAGCATCAAGAAAAATGAAGAAGTACAGAGGATAGTTAAATTTAATCACGAACGGACAAAAAACACTAGTGTATCAGAAACGGTTGCTGGTGACAATGACCAACCAGGTATTTGAAATATACAAGAAGAGATATATTTGATTGAAAAGCAAATAGGAATACCTTTACAAAAGTTAATTTGTTGGTCCATGGTAATGAGCAACCATTAAGACATCTTTTTTGTCATTTAGATGGTGAACCGAAGGGACCCAATGACTTTAATGGCGAAATATGTCAGCAGCTGTATCAAGTGGAAATTGCTCACTAGATTTATTTAAGATACCCTGGAGAACTTGCTCACTCCAGGCGGGTGACATTAGTCAACCGCGTGCTTCGATTGTATGTAGCAACTGAAAATCTTAAAATTCTGGCTGAGTACATTGTGAAAGTGTATGCGCCTATGTGGTTTAATATTAAGTTAAAACCTTCATGTACCTATGGTTTCAAACATCTCTTTAACCTTATTTCATAATCACGCTGACGATCTTATGAACATTACAGACCTGGTTATTCGAAGATATGGGTACTTTGCTGCTTTGGAAAATCTCCATGCTTTGTGATGAACGCAAAATTCAAAGAGAACTTGGTTTACGATGTGTTTTAAAAGCAAGAACAGAAACTAGAGGCGAAGCTAGGAAATTTTAAGTTCCAAAGGTAAACATCGATGCAAAGGAATACGTCGACATGATCTCATAGTCTGAAAATGACGTAACTGAACCCCCTTGTTTCCAGTGACTCTCTCAAAGACTTTATAGGAAAGGCATCTGAAGCTGAACCAGATAGTAAAGTGGACACGGTTATCGACTTTCCCTGCCTTCCTCGTCACACGCAAGCAGTGGAAAGAGCTGTGAAACTGGTGACCGAATCGGCTCAAAATGTCTACGGTGCAATCACAAGAAAAGGATACATAAGAGGAGTAACAATTGACTCACGTGTGAATATGCCAAAATTTAATCAAAAAATGAGGTGTGGCCACCACACGACTTTCTTATACGTATGAGCGTTTCAAATAATAGAATTTTAAGAATTTTTTTATACAAAAATTATTCAAAATCCTATTCTAAGTACTTCTATTCTCTTAATAAATCTCTATAGAATGCATACTTTGCAAGATATTATCAAAAAAGTGCTACTCGCTAAGAGTAAAAGTGCTACTTCCGGTCCGAATTTTTAAATTTCATATATACCAAAAATATAGCAAATTCAGTTCTAAATACTTTTGTACTCTTGATAAATATATATAGAATGCATAACTTACGACATATTTGCAAAAAATCGTTATCCAATAAGAGTAAAAGTGGTACTTCCGGTCTGAATTTTGAAATTTCTTTTATACAAAAAATTATGTTTTAAATACTTTTATACCCGTAACGTACTTGTCTAAAAAGCATGACTTGCGAAATATTCGCAAAAAACTGATTTTCGATAAGAGTAAAAGACCTACTTCCGGTAGGAATTTCGAAAAACTTTTTAAATAAAATTATTTTCAATTTCAATTTTAAGTATATATGAATTCTTTATAAATTTGTTTAAACTTAATACTTGACGAAATATTGTCAAAATTCGATTTTTTCGCTGAAGTAAACTGCTACTTCCGGTCTACCGATTTTACTGAAAAACTAATCAGATCTCAAGAGGGAGATTATACACGTAAATACAAAATTTGGAATTGATATCTACGGCGGTTTGACCGCTATCGTGGTCAGAGAGAGAGAGAGAGAGAGAGAGAGAGAGAGAGAGAGAGAGAGAGAGAGAGAGAGACATTTTTTAAAAATCACTTTTTTGGTATCAGGGGACCTCAAAGCGTGGACATCTGCAAAAATCTCGAGGTCGAAAATTTTCATCATCACAATACTTCCTTATACTACGTATAAGAAAGTAACAGTTTAATATGGTAATGAAGTAGAAACATTTTGCAACTGCTGTAACATTTGTAATCATTAAAGATACAAAAGTAAGAAATACAAAATTTGACATTACAAAATATTTCGTTATAATTATTATATTTTGTAATTAATAATTTTCACCAATTCTAATGTTTATTGCCCGTATGTATTTAAAACCATCTTTTGTAACATATATGTACGAAAAATTCATAAAAAATGTTTTATCAAAACTTATAATTTTTCAATTTTTTCAATTTTTTTACAAACTTAAGTTCTTTCTAACACCTCAAGATATTGTAATATTGCACTACAGCATTCCTACCTACTTTCGGTAGGAATTTGGAAAAACTTTTTCATTCAAATTTTTTTCAAATTCAGTTTCGAGTACTTTGGATTCTTTATAAATTTGTTTAAACTTAGTAATATTTATAAATGTTGATTTTTTCACTGAAATAAACTATTACTTCCGGTCTACCCAATTTACTGAAAATCTAAATCAGATCTCAAGAGGGAGATATCGTAAATACAAAATTTGGAAATGATAGCTTTAGCCGTTTGACGTCCCGAAAAAGAAGATAACCCAGAATTTACAACAACAAAATCTCGAGGTCGAAAATTTTCATCATCACAATACTTCCTTATATAACGTACAAGACAGTAATGAGCCAAAAACCACGGTAAAGCAATTCTGATGCAACTAATGGTTATGAAAAATATGCATATATAGGGTGCCCCACCGAAAACGAAACAGATTGAATATCTCGAAGGAGAAAACTTTTTTGAAAAAACGCAAAAACAGCTCGATTTTTGATCCAACCCTTCCATCATATCTTCAACTGTGATACGTCACTCCCCTCCCCTCCATCACTCCAACCATCACAATTTAAATAGGGAAAGTACTTAGTATGATACATCATTGAAAAGGTATTTTTATAGAGAATTCAGCAACATGATTGCTGGTTGCGTTACTGTTGATTTTGGCGCCCTCTAGCGGGATAGAAAACGGTTACATATTCCATAATGTGACACATCATTTCAAAGCTAATTTGATTAGCTACTAAATACTTAATATTTTTGACATTTAATTGTCATCACTGTCAAGTACACACTGTCATAATAATTAAATCATATTTTAATTAATAAAATCCGAATTGGTTTACACTAATCAGGAGAGAGTAGGAATAGTAGCACTGTATTTTAAAAATAATGAATGTGCCAACAGAACCACTGAAATATTCAATGAACAATACCACAAACATCTAAATCGTAAGTATGTTTCGGAACTAATTTCTAAATTTCGCGAAACGGGATCCGTACAGAATAAAAAACGCAACATAAAAAACCCAGTAAGAAACGAAGCGACTGAAGTAGCCGTTTTAGGACAAGTTGTTGCGGATCCAACTCTAAGTACCAGAAAGCTTGCGGAATCATCTGGAATAAGTCGAAGTAGCGTCGGCCGAATTATGAAAAAATACAAATTCCACCCTTTTAAAATTCATCTGGTTCAGGAAATTAATGAAGACGATTTTGACCGTCGTTTACAATTTTGTGAAATTATGATTGATCGTGTAAGAGATCCAAATTTTTTGTTTAATATTTGTTTTTCTGATAAATGCTCTTTTTCTATAAACGGCACTGTCAATAGTCATAATTGTCGGTACTGGTCAGATTCCAACCCAAAGATATTTCATGAAGTACACACTCAATAACCTCAAGAATTAAATGTTTGGGCTGGAATATTTGGTGATCTTATTGTTGGTCCATTTTTTCTACCCGGTAATTTAAATGGGAACATTTATCTGAAATTACTTGAAAACACTATTGATCCAATGTTAACAGATATATTAGAAAACGATAACCGATACTTAGAATATTCCAACAGGACGGAGCTCCTCCACATTTTGCTATAGCGGTTCGTTAGTACTTGGATGAAAGATTTCCTCAACATTGGATTGGGAGAGAGGATTTATAGAATGGCCGCCGCGATCTCCGGATTTATCCCCTTTACAATTCTTTTTGTGGGGGTATTTAAAAAGTAAAATATACGCCACTCCACCTGCTTCACTAGAAGAGTTACGTGAACGCATTGTTACCGAATGTCGTCAAATAACGCCAGAAATGCTCCAAAACGTCAGACAACGGTTCGAACAAAATTTATACTTATGTATGACAGTTAATGGTGAACAGTTTCAACATTATTGTAAACTAATTGAGTTTGTAATTAATATTTCTTTTGAATTGTGCTTTAAATTGCTAATAAAATTAGCTTTATATTGTAATCCATTTAAAATTGTAGTTAATATTTTTTTCAATTGTGCACTAAATTACTAATCAAATTAGCTTTGAAATGATGTGTCACATTATGGAATACGTAACCGTTTTTTATCCCGCTAGAGGGCGCCAAAATCAAAAGTAACGCAACCAGCAATTATGTTGCTGAATTCTCCATAAAAATACTTTTCAATGATGTATCATACTAAGTACTTTCCCTATTTAAATTGTGACGGTGGGAGTGATGGAGGGGAGGGCAATGACGTATCACAGTTGAAAATATGATGGAAGGATGTCCCCCTTGGATCCAAAATCGAGCTGTTTTTGCGTTTTTTCAAAAAAGTTTTCTCCTTCGAGATATTCAATCTGTTTCGTTTTCGGTGGGGCACCCTGTTTAAGAAAACTCAAGAAAACTTACGACATAGAAAACAAAAACCCATAAATATGCCACAATAAACGCCGTTTGATATTATTAACTGAAATCGAAATAATATTACTTTGGAATATGTCAATTTTACCTTCACAAGCATATGAACTATGATCTGTTATTACCCTAATAATATCGAAAAGACATTGATTAATTTATATATATATTTATATTGATAGGTATAAGGTAACAAATGTCTTAGGAAATAATCGAAAAGGACCTCCAAATGAAATTTATTGATCGCACACTAATGTGTTCATAGCACTTCATTATTAAAATGCTGAGAAAATTTATATCAGACTCGCTTATATTTCCTGTGTTATCTAAAACATCAACACGAGGTGAGTAATGTGCGCTTCATTATCTTTAAGATAGATGCAGTTCATTAATTCATTATTAATGCAGGAACGGGGATAGAGCATTTATGTTCTTTAATTAGATTAATATTATCTAAATCGAATATTTGCAGCACATGTCAAGTTCTTTTTAAGGACATGTACGAAGAATTATTTTTTACGTCACTATAATTGTTGATTGGAAATGTAATCGGATAAAGATAAAACCTGTAAATTGTCGAAAAATTAAAAATGTGTTTTTGCAAAAACATAAATAAGATTAGTTTAAGTTAGAATAAGGATGTCTGTATACATTTATAATAATAATTAGGGCGCGGACATGACCGGTTTAAACTACGACGAAGTTACAACGGAGCAAAGAAATAATGTAAACAACACACGCTTACTGAATAGCACTAATTCATATAGTGAACTGCAACATCTGTTTACGCCCGAGAA
This sequence comes from Amphimallon solstitiale, assembly GCA_963170755.1. Taxonomy (NCBI): domain Eukaryota; kingdom Metazoa; phylum Arthropoda; class Insecta; order Coleoptera; family Scarabaeidae; genus Amphimallon; species Amphimallon solstitiale. The sequence goes on from OY720676.1 coordinate 174,756,976, forward strand.
GTGCCCGAGAATGAGAGCAAAAAATGCCCATAAAATAAGGAATTTATGAGTAAAATCCTTTTTTCATCGGCGTAGATAGGAGCGTGAGGGATTTTTAAAATTTATTATATTTACCTTATATTTCGCAAGAGAAATAAAATTTCCATTCATACTTAGTTTTGCTTTTTCATTGTTTTGACTGTTAATTACGTACTTCGTAATTTTTGTAATAGTCTGTTTAATACCGGTTTATTGAATCGACTTCTACCAATTATCTAGACGTAAGTGTGCACTGGATTTCGTTTAGTTTCAGTAACATACGCGTACATTTTTAGTTATCATTTATTTAGATCTAGAAACGTTGTTTATGTTACTTTTTCTGATATGAAAATGAATTGTCAGTGATTCCGAAATTTATTACAAAGTCTGTAAAATATCGTTACAGAATGCCAAAATATCGCACGTTCGTCACTTAGCTTTGCTAAAACAAACACAGAAATAGTTTTTATGCAGAGAATTTCGATAGTTTAAAAAATTTCGTTACATGTTTAAATGACGATGCTCGAAGTATTTCTGAGTGCAAGGAACTAACACAAATCCCAAATTTAAAAAGCAGTTGTTATTCCTTCAGGAGCACTTTGGAAATTTGCCTAAACTAATCACATATTTTGAAAATCGAAATCTCAAATTAAAAGATGGATTAAACACATTAGATGTGGGCTATTAATAATTTCAAAAGTACTCCACGTGACTTCGGATGTGGCCTTCGGCAAAAGTTAGACGCAGTTTTTAATAGAAATCCAGGTTTAGTAACATTGCGGCAATTGTGTATGCTAAATACGCTGAAATAAAAAAATATTTCCAGTACGCACCTATAAACAGTTGCGATGTAGAAAGGACGTTTTCTATCTGCAAGGATGTACTTAATTCAAAGAGAGCAAGTCTTACAGAAGAGAAAATGAACAAATAATAAGCTATTTTGTATTTTTTAGATCACTTATTATCCAATTATATAAATAAAATTAAAACTTCTTTAAAAATACAACATCGCCCATGGGCGATGAGTCATCAACCGTTCGTGTCCACGCCCTAATAATAATTAATGTATTGTCAGATTAGTAATAATAATAATTAGTACCTAATACTTACATAGTGTTGAAATTGTCAAAAAGTATATTCACGCAAATAACGCAATAAAACAGATTCACATTCATATGAGTCAAAATCTATAATTAAAATTAACTCATCTATGCTATAGAAAGCTTCTTTGATGAGTATCTCAAATAATACAGTTCTTTGACTTTTTAAAGTAATTATTTTATGTGTGAAAGTAAATGATTATACACTCTTATTATTTAGGTGATACAACTATTTTCCACAATACTTTTTGTTGTAGCACCAAATGTAATATACCATACCTCTGGTCTCGTAATGATGTAATTCTTGCTCTTTGAAAACCTCATAGTTCTCCTGTACAAACTTCACACACTCAACAACATCTTAACGTAAGTATTTTTTGTCTCTCAAAAATTTCTTTGTCGAAATAAGTCTTTTTCACACCAAAGACACTACGCAGGCACGGCTTCTGGAGGATGAACACCCTGGGTTCATGTTCCCCACAACATGATGCCATAACTAAGTCTCGATTGCACATAAGCATAATATGCAGATAGACATGCCGACTCATTCACAGATCCTGCTATGATACATAATGCATCACTAAATGATGATATCTTTGCCGCCAAGTGATCAATATGCTTCTTCCAGTTTAACTGAGGATCCCAAAAACTTAACTGCCATCAGTTCCATATTTAGCTGTTGATCTCCTTAAATAATTTTTATTGGGGTTCTTCTTGAAATAGCCAAAGTTTAACACATTGTTTTTTTCAAGGATCATGAGCCTACAGTATCGTTTTATGTTTAGTCCTGCGCAATGAGGAAAAATACTATAGCGACGCTGTAAAGCATCTTTGCTGTACGCTCAAAACGGGGGATTGGGCGGGGCTAAGTGTGGGACCAATATGGCTACCTCACCTAATCCGGACTACTCAAAATTATAATCTGTCATCCCACACCTGTCAGGTCTACACTAACCTATCAAATGTTATTCCAGACGAATTCTTTTTATCAACGTCGTCTCTGCTGTTGCAGCTATGTAGAGCACAAGAAACCATAATGTCTTTTAATATTTAACTTATTATATAACTCTAATACACGATGCACAACACTCCATTTTTTACCAACACTACCTCTTTGACTTAAGTGTAGTATCAATATGGCGGACCTGTACCCGGTTTGATCACGTGACGTCGTCTCCCTACCTATTCTTTCTCAATGGTTTTATGAGAGAGATCATTTACATATAATTAATATAAAAAGGACCGAGCACAGAGCTCTGGGACACTCCCCTTTTTAGCGTCAGATTAGGTATATTTACTATTAATTTCTTGTAATAATGCACAACAATAGTTATTTGTTCACTATAGAATTCAACACAAGGTAGTATTGATAGAAACCTTGCCATTGTGTCAATCTCCATCAGGAGAAAACTTTATTCATGAATGACAGCATTTTGTGTGAATCAGTATTAAAATTTTGAAAAAAAAATAGAATATTTTATTATTAGATGAATTGACGCTGTACGTTTCAGGTTCTCTTGATGTGTAATCCAAGTTAAAATTTTATCAAAAACACATCAAAGAAGTCCTATTTAAAATTGAGTAATTGAGTAGAAATTATTAGATATTTTTTATGAACTTTCGGATTACTTAAAATTAAAAAGTAATCCATTAAATTAAAGTCATATCCGAGATAACGCAATTATTTACAGACAACATTTTATATTTAAAATTTAATAAAAATCCTAAAGTTATTTATGGCAGACGTTCTTTTGTCCTTAACCTACTGGACTCCGGGTTTTTCTAACACCAGTCATAATATTAATAAACAAGATCCATAAATAAGAGATATGTATATGTATATAGGATGATTGGAAAAAAATCTCAAATATTCGAAGAGGGTTTTTTGTAAGGCAAATGTAAAAAAAGCATAATAAACATTGGTCGAACTTCAAAGTTTACTGAGATAGAAATGAAACTGTTTTTACTCGAATTATTACATATTAATACCTAAACTGTTAGTAAAAAACGGACAATAACTCGGATTAAACAGTTTCAATGCTATCTCAGTAACCGATGATATTCTGGCATGTTAATTAGGCATTTTTATTCACAATTTTCCCACAATCACCAACTCCGCATATCGGAGTTTATTTCCAATCACCGTGTATATAATATAATTTTATATCTTTCCACTTGTAAAGTACAACTAGCAGTTAAATGGTAAGATATACGAATGTATAAAATTAATTACCTATGCTATAAAGATACTACATCTTTAATTCCCAAGAATGATTATTTTATTCATAATTGTAATGTCAATATAAAGTAGTAATTAAATGTTATACCACTTAAGATAGCAAAAACTAATAAAAAAAAAAACTGTTACTTCCTATACAACAATGCTATAATATTATAAATTGCTCAATCACATTAATACCCAAGAAAAAAAAGCTCTTGACTGTACAGAAGCAATTGAAGTCACTGACCACACTTGAAGTGACAATTACAACAGGTAATTGTTTAATAATCATCCCACCATTAAGTAATTAAAATAATCTCCCAATATTATTGACGTTTTGAAAAAGATTTTATTTTTTTATTGAACGCTCATTAACAGGCAAAAAATACAAGCTTTGGAAATATTATCTAATTCCAAGTATATTAAATGTTACAAATGTACGATTTGAATCATCACATTATTCATCACAGCACTTACAGGAGATTTTTTGTTAGTGTCCAAATTAAATAAATCCAACTTCTTTTTTTCCAATCACTTTTTGTTATTTCTTCGTTTAAAACGTATATACGTGCAGTGGAGTAATATGTATACATATACGCAACTGTATATTCATCATATAGATATACATCATGAGTTAAATCGAGAGTTGCCTCTAGAATTTACTGTTTATTCTGATGTATCTTCCATTTATACACTCCCTATCAATTAACTTTGGCTACGAGAAAAGAATAGAACAGGAGAGATAATAAACTGGTGGGGGAATAGGTATTATTTAGACGGAAGTTACCATTTTAAGGCAGATCAGTTATGGCAATATTGAAATGAATATGTTGAATAACTTTTCATATATTTGACATATTTGATTATGTGTTCAGTGGCGTAACATACATATTCTAGGCATGTTTTTTTTATGTTTTCTTTAATATAGTTAGAATAAATGTTGCTATATTAAAAAGAATATAAGGATTGGAAAAATATTGCACTCTAAGACTAACCTATTTTAAATGATTTTCGAGAACATACGCAGTGTACATATACCCTATACAAAATATTATGCACGCCTATGCATTGCGGCGGCCATATTGAGTTACCACTCTGGACAAATATTATTTTTAATGAGACTCTATCCTGTTCTATTCTTTCCTCGTAGAACTTTGGAGATTAATTACTTGTATAGTAAGAAATATGATATAGCTGATGTACGCTTAAGAAGAAGGGGCTTGTAGGCTATATTTGTACGACGCGACGTAACTACGCCATATTTGTTACCATAGATCCATGGCCCAAAAATTGAATATCATAAAGATAGGCAACTTATCTTACCACATGAATAATTTAGGAAATACATTAAATCATCTATGTCGGTAAAATTAATGAGAGAACCTTAGATACCGAGAGAGAAAAGATGATTATTATTGATTTTGAAAATAAAAACAAGTTAGTGTCAAAAAGGAAAAGATTTATTTTAAAAAAGAGGAATTTAATGGTGAAAACTGTATGTTAACATTATAAATACCTTACAATATAATTTCCCATCATTTTCTAAGTATTTACGAATTCATTAAAAGAAAATTCATATTTTTGGAACTAGTCCGAGTTGATATTGGCCTGGAATTTTACCTGAGTTTACCTGGAAATGCAAGAATTGGATTTTATAATTGAAAACCATTTAAGGAAACATTTTACCCGGAAAAGAAGAAACCCAGAACGTGTTTGCGGTTGTTACCAATCTTGATGGATGAATTAAACAGGATATTGTATTGCTGAAATTACATTGATGTGATCTGAAAATTAGAAATGGGATTTATAAGCTGATAAACCATACAAGAACATACTTACCCGGAAGAGAAGAAGCCAGTACAAGTTCACAAGTTTAACAAGTCTTGTTGGATGAATTATACTTCATATGCTGTAGGGAATGGATTTCTAATGAAATGTCATTGCTATAATTAACCGATGATTGTATGAAAAGGACCATACCTATTTACAACAAGAAGGAAAACGTTTGGTACAAATCATAAACATTTTATGTGAGAATTTCTTTCATAAAATTTTAAATCAGACATTGATTTGAATATAAGATAGAGACTGTATTAATAGAATTGAGGTTGTTCTGTTAAATTATTCTATTTTATATGCAATCATTTGAAATTTTTATTAACATTAAAATATAATTTACAATTCCAACAATAATTAAAATTTAACTTACTATATTTAAAATAGATCGATGATGTTATTTTACAAGCGCATTACAAGTATAAATTTGATGATTAATTGATTTTAACAAGTAGAATTATTTTACTTTCATTAATTTGAAAATTTGAGTTTATGTTGTATTTGAAGGTTTATATGATATAAACATTTAAAACATTACTTACCCATCTATTTCCAATAAACTGATATTGTTATTTTAACAATTCGACAATACATATATAACCTATAAAACTTGTGTTTATTTTAAATTTGGCATAACCTGGATGAATCGATACATATTTTTCTAAGTACGATTTACACTGCACATAAACATATCATGTAAAAGAACGTTTCACATGCATTAAATTTAATATTAACAGAAATATTAAATTAGTAATCCAAACTTGAGATTAATAAGTGTTTATGTTTTATTCATGCTCATTGTTAAAAATTTTAAACCTGACTGAGAATAATTAATTTTGATTGTTGAATTAAAAGCCTGTGTTTTAAAGAAGTTAATTGTTAATGTGTTTAAATAATCTATGTAAGAATAGCATTTTATAAGTGCTTAAGCAGAAAAATCATATTTGACATTTTCTACGCTGAGGAAAACGAATTTTAAAATTATTTAAAATTTACATATTTGTCCGTACTGCCGGCATATATATAATAACATCTGTGACTTGATGAGATTCAAGACGTGCAAGTAGACTCGCACTCACAACGCCCCCAGGTGGTTCATTTGGTAGAGCACCTAACATGAGATCGGGAAAAGTGAGTTCGAATCTCGCCCTGGGCGGTAAATTTTTCTAATTAAAAATTTACCTTAATTACTCAGTGCTTAAGCAGAAAAATCATATTTGACATTTTCTACGCTGAGGAAAACGAATTTTAAAATTATTTAAAATTTACATATTTGTCCGTACTGCCGGCATATATATAATAACATCTGTGACTTGATGAGATTCAAGACGTGCAAGTAGACTCGCACCCACAACGCCCCCAGGTGGTTCATTTGGTAGAGCACCTGACATGAGATCGGGAAAAGTGAGTTCGAATCTCGCCCTGGGCGGTAAATTTTTCTAATTAAAAATTTACCTTAATTACTCAGTGCTTAAGCAGAAAAATCATATTTGACATATATATATATATATATATATATATATATATATTGTAATGGTTTGCCGTTTACTATGACTAGGCAACAATATGGTTTATAAATAAATTAGAGGAATTTAATTTAAAGTGTTTCTTTTTATATAGCAGAATTTTTATATTAATAAAATATTTAAAGAATACCAAATGTATAAAGATGTAAATGTTATCAAATGTGTAGTTTATTCTGTTTTCTTCATGCATTTGCATAGATAGTTGTGGCAGGATACTTTGATGCTTAGTTTTCTTCAGTCTGAAAGTAAAGATTTAAATATTACTTGATTTGTTTGTATATGTAATATAATGTTTGTGAAAACTTGTTTAATTAACAAAGTATATGAGAATAGTAATAAGTAATGAAATTTAAAAATATAAATGCAATAAAATAATGAATAGCTAACGCGCCAAAATTCAAATTCTGGAAATGTCAGATTTTGACATGTATAAAAATACTACTAGAAATGGGTATTAATAGGTAGAAGTGTAGAAAACAAACTAAAATATTCAATTGAGAATTTATATAGTAAGATATTGAAATTCTAAATAGGTATTTAAAACATTCAAAAATAATGTAGAAACTTTGTTGGATAAATAAACTGTGTGGAACAATATAATTGGTAAAAGAAAATTAATTTATGATCGTCAAGGAAATGTGAAATGAAAAAAAAAAACGCGAACGTGTTTCTCGAGAAGAGAAAGAATTTCATCATTAAATACAGTTAATGTTCTTAATTTTCGCTTCAAAGAGTAATAGAAGTGTTTAATAATTAAAGGAGAAGATAGTGAGATTTTATTTCAGGAAAATATATAATAATTAGAAATTTTCCATTAATATTACTGGTGGATAACATAAAAGAAGGAAGAAAGGATAAATATTTAGAACATATAGTAAAGAGGAGAGAGATTTATTTCGAACTTACCTTATAATCGGATATTTAAGAAGTATAATCTAATACAGCTACAACCATCCCGTCAGAATCGTTTAGGAGTTCCTGCATATGTATCATTGAACCAGTTGAATTGAAGAATTAATATACGAGTGAGAATTTATGGTACACAAGTTTGTCAAATCAGGAGTGTAATAATCCGAGGAAAATAGTATTATAAACCGTCCCAGTTCGAGCATTCCAGGAACGTGGAAGTCCAGAGAACATCAAGATAGTGTGTGTTTATTACAGGTGTACGAGAGTGCCGAGTTTTCATCCAGGTACGACAGGAAATCGTATTATAAAACGTCCCAGTTCGAGCATTCCCAGAACGTGTACGAGAGTGCCGAGTTTTCATCCAGGTACGACAGGAAATCGTATTATAAACCGTCCCAGTTCGAGCATTCCAAGAACGTGTACGAGAGTGCAGAGATTTCATCCAGGTACGACAGGATAACAGTTCGAGGTCCGAGGGTTCCAGTTTGTTATACTAACATCATCACTAGAGTGAGAAGAAAGAACGCTAGAAGGAAAGACATTGAAGAATAAGAAAGAAATTCTATAATAATTATATCAGGTCGTATAAACATTGGAATTAATTTCGGAGTTAAAGTAATATTTATTGTATAATTTCTGTAGAGAAATTATAAATCGGTGTAATGATCGTGTGAATTATTGTATTTCATCTTTATTAACAGTAAATCTAAATCTTTACTTTACGATATTAAATCATAATATCAAATAGGAATTTGTTTGGAAAGCAAGAGGTTTTTTAAAATAAAACTACATAATTGAATGACAAAATTTAGTTTTACCCGAAATATTAAAGTTCTGCTTATAAATACTTTATTAAAACTCTGTAAAGAACAGAAATAAACAGGTTACAGATATTGAATTAAATAATAGTAAAGGTTAATACTTACGTTATTGCATTTATAACCATTGTAGTCAAGTGACAATCTCGTATTAAATTCTTCTCATATTGTTGATTAGACGTGTTGAGGAAAATTTCCATATGTGTACTTTTGATAATTGTTTATAAATTTCTATAATCACTTTTATATAATTTCAACGAATTAAACAAATCTATACTGATATTTTCTTTTATTTGGCATAGTAAAAAAATGATTATTTTGAGTGGAGTAGGAAAATAAACAGAGACGCTTATAACATTAACCTAAAAGGAGAAAATATATGTCAATAAATGTAAATGGTATAAATGGCTAATGAAATACATACCTTGTTATAGTTTTGCTAAAAATTGATGTAATTAATCCGAATAGGTACTTGAACAATTACACATAGTTTTGGTATTATTTAATTGATATAATTTATTAATTTTAAAAATCGGTAAAAAAGCTATCATATAAGTTTACTGAACATATTAGGATATAGGGAACTGCTTTAATTATACAAGCCACTGAAAGTCAGCAACCCATTTAGCACATTTAGTAGCTGCTTAAACATACAGATTACTGATAGTCAGCAACCCTATTAGTACAAGAATATTTGCTTATTAATTTGTAAATTTTTTGAAAGTTATAATATCTGAGCTAGTTTTTGGGATAAAATTATATAAAAGATTTTAAAGTTAATTTATTTATCTGAATGTCATAATACTCTATATTAATTAAGAGTATTGTCACAATATATATATATATATATATATATATATATATATATATATATATATATGTGTGTATATATATATATAGAGAGAGAGAGAGAGAGGAAATAGAAGGAATCTGGGTAAATTCCGCTGCAGAGCAACCTTAGACACGGGTTTCTAACTCATTGGTCATCATCACTACGGTGTAGCCAAGGAATGAGGTGGGATAATCCTAGAGATATAAGCATACACGGAAGACATCGGTGATAGACCACCATTTATAGCATCAGTTAGAAGATCCTCGGTATGGAGAAGAACAACCAACATCGGCACGAGAAAGACATTGTCAACCTGCGTGCCATCCGACCTCGAATTTTTTTTTAATTATATATATATACTATATATAAAGGAAAATAAATAATATATATATATATTATTTATTTTCTTGGCCGTACATTTAATTTTAATATTCAAAAAAGAAGAATGAAAACAGCCTTTCTGGTATTGCGGCCGAATTTTGTAATGGTACAAATTAAAATCAAACAAAATTTTTAAAAGTAAATGGCGTTTCGACATTATTACAATGTCTTTTTCAAAACTATAGATATTTTATTTTTATTTTATTTTTTAAACCAAATAGTATATATGTAGTCGAGTCGTTTTGGCAACCTACACAGCCAAAATACGAACTAAAGAAGACGATTCAATACCACCACAAATTTCGATCGGTTGGAACAATTTCGAAACAATAAAATTAAACTAATTAATTAATATTTCAGGATATATACCTTCCCATAGTAAAATACTATTACATAAAAGCCAGTTACAAATTAAATATTATAAATAAAGCTATTAAATATTATTTTTTCTACACCGCTTGCATATTGTCATTCTTTTGACAAATGTCAAAAGGTGTATGAATATTATTACTTATGGCAGTCCTAAAATGGCTTTTATATGTTATATTACTTGACAGGTAGAATTTTGCAACATCTGAAATTTGACGCCATTTTAATTTAGTGGCGCATGTCGGTTGCGAGAGCGACTCAACTATATATATTAATAGATAAGATTGTGTACTGCAATCGTGTGATGTACACTTACGGTAAAAGTAGTCGAGACGGCTAAGCGCGGCTGCAATATTAGCTTGCCTCCCGAATATCTCCGAAACATGAACCACACGATTCGATGTGTCCGCGTCGCAAGGAAGGGTATATTTGTATATTAGTTTAGTATATGCCTCCGGTAACACTATAATTCGAGGAGATTAAATATGAATTTCAATCATTGTTATGCCTCCTAGTCTCAGTTATCTTAAAATATATTTATTCCACTAAACAGAGGCTTGGTATTTATCGCAACATATTCCTACTAGTTAATTTTATTTTTTAAGAAAAAGATTATAAATAGAATATTAGGTTAAATTATATTTTCGCCCTCGACAGATTAATTTTAATGTAATGTTTTTAGAATATTTATAATAAGGTAATGTTGTTTTAGAACAATATTGACATACAGTACCATGACGCGAATATTTCTGAAGACGGAATCCTATTGATAAATTTACCTGCTTTTTTGTAACGTTGTCATTTGACTTGGAACTAGTTGCAATGAGCGTGTAAATATACAAATAAAGACGATAAATAGGATTTTAAACGATCTTAATCATTGATACTTAACTGGTAATATGCATCTGGGATGAATATACTCGACATCATATACCTGTTAAAGATTCGACTTTACTTGATCGTTTATGAAATACTAGTGCGCGTGAAATATTTAAGATCCATTAATTTATTTATCGCGTTAGGTCGATTACTGTATAACATAAAATTTTAAAATCGCACAGCCTTCTTTTTCATTGTGTCTAATAATGACGGTAGTCGGATCTCAGAGTGCAACAGAAAGTCCATATATTTTTGAGAGTTTAAGGTATACGTTTAATTTAAAAGAAAGTCTGGTGTGAAAAAGTCGTTTATTCTACTGTAGAAGCAATTACAACACAAATACAGATTACGGTTGAATGCTACTTAAAACCGGAAGTTGGCAAATAAGTATATAATTTTCAAAATACACAATACTACAAAATACATATACATACATCATAGAAATATCACAGAAATAAAAAAAAATTAGATAAAATTTATAAAATAAAAATTTTAAAATAAAAAAAAATTGTAAAATAACATAAAAATTCGAAAATAAACTAACAATTATAAAATAAAATAAAAACTCTAAAAGGAGATAAAAACTCTAAAATAAAATAAAAACTCTAAAATAAATAAAAATTATAAAATAAAATAAAAACTCTAAAATAAAATAAAAATTCTAAAATAAATAAAAATTCTAAAAGAAAATAAAAACTCTAAAAGGAGATAAAAATTCAAAAAAAAATACATATATAAAATATTAGTAGTGTGTCCAATAGCCATTTCTAGCGACAACTTCTTGTAGTCTTCTAGGCATGGACCCTACTATATTTGAACATATCTCCGTGCCCCTTAATGCTTCCCAAATCCGGATAACGTGGTGGTGAAGTGCTTCTCTGGTTCTTGGTATTGGTACTCCCTGCTGCTCCCACATCTGACACATAGTACCCCATACATTTTCAATGGGGTTCAGATCGGGAGACTTAGAGGGCCAACGAAGCACTTGTATGTCGGGATGGTCCTCTAACCAAGCTGTAACCAGTCTGGCGGTATGTACTGCGGAATTATCTTGCACTAACACAATTGGTGCAGGTGCAGGATAGATCGCCCGAACGCTAGGAATCAATACATCCTCTAAGACACGAATGTATTGTTCAGCGTTCATTTTGGTGTCTATCCGTGCAATTTCACCAGGTCCTGCGGCGGATATCCATCCCCAGTACGCCAGACTGACTCGACTGCTTCTTCGCACTGGAACGATATTGTTCGGCTCGAATCTGGTCCCGTTGGGCCGCCACACTAACTTCCGTGTTTGCTGGGATGTAGAGAACACTTTCTCGTCCGTAAAAATTACTGTACCCCAGTCACGTTGTAAATTATTTGTGGCGAAATGTAAACGTTCTTCGGCATGTCTGGGTAAAAACTCAGCTTTCTTTGCAGGTTGTCTGCAATGAATATTGTTTTTGTGCAAAAAATTGCGCACCGTTCTGGGTGAGCATTCCAGATGCAAGCGCTCCACAATCTCCGCAGACGTAATTAGAGGTGTTTCTGCCACTAACTGACGAATAAGCTCTCCATCCTGTGCACTTATTTTAGCATGGCGGCCCAGTCTTGGCTTGTTTCGAAGAGCAGTGTCCTGGTTTTCTGTCTCCCACCGCGTTACCCAGTCATGGACTCGAGCTCTCTGAGGAAACAATAAATTCATAACAACATTTATTTAATAAAGATATATTTTGTTAACATCTTGGCTGTATTTTAATATTTCGATCTGAAAATTTAGAACAGGGTCTAAAAATTGCAGGAATGCCATGTGTAGCACATTCTTTTTTTTCATGTTGGTTTGTTTAGATCTCATTGCTATTTGCTATATAATTTATCGTAGGAATATCTGTTAGTTCCGGGCTACACTGGTAAAAATATGAAAATGTGCATTCATGAAGCCTTTACATCAACAACAAAAAACATTTTCAAAGGTCTTTATTTATAACGGCGAATTCCTCCGCGCCGACTGAGGTGTATAACCGTTTTGTATTTTATTTCGTTTATGTGAAAATGAATGAACACAAAATTAACGGGCAACCCTAAAATAACAAAATTCAACCAGATTACTATACAATTAGTTTAAAAACATTGATTTCTTATACGTATATTTATTGATTTTCTACTAACTAAGAAATTTGAAGTGTTTTATCACAAATTTGTTCATTACATTATGCATTTCTGATAAGTATTGGCGTAGATTTGTGCAAACACGAAAGAACTTAGAGTAGGTAATACGAAAGGATAAAAGTATTTTTTGCCTTACCGATAGATCCACTTGCTCAGCAATCTGTCGGTAGGATAACCCTTGCTCCCTGAGAACGACAGCCTTCATTCTCGTTTCTATGCTCGACGGAGGCGTCATCTTAATACTTCCAACTCTCAAATGATGTGTATATCAGGAACACAAGACACATACTAACCTCGGGTGAATTTAAAAATCCAGGAACTTAAGAGTTTTTAGAGTTTTTATTTTGTTTTAGAATTTTTATTTATTTTAGAATTTTTATTTTATTTTAGAGTTTTTATTTTATTTTATAATTTTTATTTATTTTAGAGTTTTTATTTTATTTTAGAGTTTTTATCTCCTTTTAGAGTTTTTATTTTATTTTATAATTGTTAGTTTATTTTCGAATTTTTATCTTATTTTACTTTTTTTTTTATTTTAAAATTTTTATTTTATAAATTTTATCTAATTTTTTTTTATTTCTGTGATATTTCTATGTATGTATATGTATTTTGTAGTATTGTGTATTTTGAATATTATATACTTATTTGCCAACTTCCGGTTTTAAGTAGCATTCAACCGTAATCTGTATTTGTGTTGTAATTGCTTCTACAGTAGAATAAACGACTTTTTCACACCAGACTTTCTTTTAAATTAAACGTATACCTTAAACTCTCAAAAATATATGGACTTTCTGTTGCACTCTGAGATCCGACTACCGTCATTATTAGACACAATGAAAAAGAAGGCTGTGCGATTTTAAAATTTTATGTTATACAGTAATCGACCTAACGCGATAAATAAATTAATGGATCTTAAATATTTCACGCGCACTAGTATTTCATAAACGATCAAGTAAAGTCGAATCTTTAACAGGTATATGATGTCGAGTATATTCATCCCAGATGCATATTACCAGTTAAGTATCAATGATTAAGATCGTTTAAAATCCTATTTATCGTCTTTATTTGTATATTTACACGCTCATTGCAACTAGTTCCAAGTCAAATGACAACGTTACAAAAAAGCAGGTAAATTTATCAATAGGATTCCGTCTTCAGAAATATTCGCGTCATGGTACTGTATGTCAATATTGTTCTAAAACAACATTACCTTATTATAAATATTCTAAAAACATTACATTAAAATTAATCTGTCGAGGGCGAAAATATAATTTAACCTAATATTCTATTTATAATCTTTTTCTTAAAAAATAAAATTAACTAGTAGGAATATGTTGCGATAAATACCAAGCCTCTGTTTAGTGGAATAAATATATTTTAAGATAACTGAGACTAGGAGGCATAACAATGATTGAAATTCATATTTAATCTCCTCGAATTATAGTGTTACCGGAGGCATATACTAAACTAATATACAAATATACCCTTCCTTGCGACGCGGACACATCGAATCGTGTGGTTCATGTTTCGGAGATATTCGGGAGGCAAGCTAATATTGCAGCCGCGCTTAGCCGTCTCGACTACTTTTACCGTAAGTGTACGTATATATAATTAACTTTAAAATTAAAAGTGAAGTCGGTATCCATCATGTTAATAATTGTTATGTGTTTTAAGAAATAAATGTTGATTTTCGGGGTTTTTATTTTTGATTTTATATTTATTAACATGATGGATGTCGGCTTTACTTCTAATGTTGTATGCTGATTGCGACTATAGCACGAGTGATTCTTTCTGAAGAAAACAAAATGAATTAGGAAAAACATAAAATTTGTTGAAACAAATACATCAATACATGAAGAAATTGTAGGTGCTAAACTAGCTTTATTACTAAATTCGATCAGTTGTTGCGGAGTATATGTATATACATCACAAAACCGCAACAATCAATCACTCTGGAATTATTTGACCTTTATGTACGGCGTAAGTGATTTATGATCTTCTATTTTGCTAAGTTATTTGTAAGAGTATGGTTTTCAATCTTTGTATATATGGATGTACCGATTGGCCATTAGATCAATCTATAACCTGACCATAATTTTTATCTATTAGTGTATGTATATTGTATTCCATGCTGTTCCATGCACTTCTATTGAAATGTGTGGACTATACTCTAAACCATAGGTTCCCAAAGTGGGCGATAACGCCCCCTTGTGGGCGCTGCAGGTCTAAAGGGGGGCGGTAAGAGACCCAGAAAAAAAATGGGGGCGTTGTGTAAAGGCTTAGGGGGCGATTTGTAATTTCATCTAGAATCTAGGAGGACTCTTAGACACCGACTGAGCTCTCGACTCTCGACTAGGGATGGGCGATAAACATCGATGTTCATTGAACATCGATATTTTAGGATCGATGTTCGATGTTTTTGCATCGATGTTTGCAATTTAGATTTATCGATAAACTATCGATGTTAGAAGAAATATAGTGAACATCGAACTTTTAAGCTTGACAAAATGTATTTGCACTAATCACAAAATAAAACAGCGTCCTCTGTTGACAAATACAAAAATGTTTCCAAATTAACAGCTCACATACAGGCTACGAGGATGTAAAATTGTCTACGAATAAAAGAAGTATTTAAATTACACAGTGCTATATCATATAAATTCGAATATTTCATTTTAGGCTCTTTTAAATATTACTCAGTATAAATATTTAAATAATATATAATTAAATACATAAATTTATAGTACTTTTAATGTGCAGAATAAATGTTAAATTATGTATGCATGCAGAATAAGTGAAGGAGGTAAACGTATTTTCATAGAAAAAGAAGGGAGATAGACATTACCGATGTATACTTCTTCGGGAAATTCCCTAGTGCGTACAATCATACACGACGATACACGTATTAAATGCAAGATGACACATCAGAAATATAAAACCATATCCATATGTATCTCGGTATTTGCCAGCGTAGTCAAAAAAAAATGCAAGACTATAAAATCCCAAATAAAAATCGTTCTCTTAAAAAGCTTTGATACACGTAAATGTATATATTTTTTAAGTATCAGACGATTTAAGTCATGTGGTTGTTTCATGCGTAATTGCATAATATTGTTTTTTTATATAGTTTTTTTTGAGTAGTTTCTAAAGTTAACTACATATTATAAATGTATATATTTCTTTTATTATTTTTTTTGAATAGTGATATCTTTTATATCATTTTGTTAAGGACGTAAATTAATTAAGTTATAATAAAGTTTTTGTTAAACTGCCAAAAAATAAATCTATAAATATAATTATCGATGTTTAAAAACATCGATGTTTGGTAGTCGATATTTTGCAACCATCGATGTTGATCAACGATGTTAACATCGATGTTTGATATCGATGTTTACCCACCGATGTCCCATCCCTACTCTCGACTACAGCTTGTGAACATCAACTAATATTAATTAAGAGATTGCTCAAACCAACTCGGTTCGATATTTCTCTCCGAGTAGTTCATATATCTGTCCTGTTTTATTGAATAAATAAAATAAAAAACATATCAATCGGTCGCTCCGTTTCGAAACGAAAAGAGACACAAACAAACAAATAAAAAGGCAACTGTATCAATCGGCTGGTTCATAGAATACTTGTTCTTACTTGTTGAGTACGATTGAGCGTCGAATGAGATAAACGAGTTTATGCATGTTTGTCTTATTCCTGTCGGTGCGTGCTGCTTATGCAATCCTATATAAACAACGTAATATTTATTTTATTTTCATTTGCGGTTTCGCGCGTAATAGATAAGCAGTACTTAAGTTCAACACTTATACTTACGTATTTCTCAAAACAAAACAATGTCGGAAGTAAAAAAGAAGAGACGGCAATACTGTGCGGAATATATTAAATTCGGATTCATTGAAAATCCTACAAA
Source organism: Amphimallon solstitiale (assembly GCA_963170755.1). Lineage (NCBI taxonomy): Eukaryota > Metazoa > Arthropoda > Insecta > Coleoptera > Scarabaeidae > Amphimallon > Amphimallon solstitiale. The sequence continues at coordinate 174,773,935 of OY720676.1, forward strand.
CCCATCGTCGCCTTTGTGCCTTCTATGCCTAAAAACATTTTCGAATGAAGCAATGAAGCCTTCAAGACTTCAAGATCATTTGAATAAAATGCATCCAGATAAGAAAGACAAGAATGTAGCATATTTTCAAGACCTAGAGAAGAAGCATAATACTCGGCCAAGTGTAGCAAAACTCTTTTCGGCGGCTGCTAAGCAAGATGACGACGGACTTCGAGCTTCGTACAACATCTCTTTGTTAATTGCTCAAAAAGGCAAACCACACAACATCGGAGAAGTGTTAATTTTTCCAGCAATAAAGGAAGTAATAACTACTGTGCTTCATAAACCGGCCGCAGATATTATCGGAAAAATTCCTTTGAGTAATAATTCTGTGCAAAGACGAATTGATGAAATGACCGGAAACATAGAAGAATCATTGTGCAATCATCTGAGGACTAGTCAATTCTCAATTCAGCTCGATGAGTCCACTTTACCAACTAATGAAGCATTGTTGCTGTCTTACGTGAGGTTTATTAAAGATGAGAAAATATGTGAAGAACTATTGTTTGCTAGAAATTTAGAGACCGATACAAAAGGCGAAACCATATTCAATACATTGGAAAAGTTTTGTGATGAGAAAGAGATTCCCTTGAAAAATATTATATCAGTTGCTACGGATGGCGCTCCGGCTATGACAGGGTGCCATAAAGGCTTCATAGCGTACGTAAAAAATAAAATTCCAGATGTCCTTGCTGTACATTGCGTTATTCATAGACAACATTTGGTTGCTAGAAATTTAAGTGAACGACTATTTCAATCACTGCAATATGTCATCAAAGCAGTCAATAAAATCCGTAACTGCTCTTTGAATGATAGATTATTTCATCAGCTTTGTGTTACTAATGACGAAGATTTCAACCGTTTGTTGTTTCATACCGAAGTTCGTTGGCTATCAAGAGGCAATTGTCTGACTCGATTTTACAACCTGTTTGACTCTGTGATAGAGTTTTTGGAAACTAAAGATACAGAATTGCGCAACAAGCTCATTACATCAAAAAATGATATAGCTTACATGACAGACCTGTATAAATTGTTCAACAACATGAATCTCCAACTGCAAGGCGATGAACTAAATTTAATTAAAACAAAAAATGTCGTTGCTGCTTTCGCAGCCAAACTGCTTCTACACAAAAAGAATATGGGCAGACGTGAGTTTCATAATTTTCCGAATTTATCAGTATCCTGCAGTAACGACGACTTGTTTGCCTACTGCCAACATTTGGAAAAGCTCCACATTGACTTCACCGAACGATACCAGGATATTTTGAACTTGGAAATACCAGACTGGGTGTTGGATCCGTTTTCAAATGTCAACACAGCAATATCACCACATCTGGAAGAAGAACTTATAGAATTGACAACGAACGAGGAAATAAAAATCAAGTTCAAAAATGGCTACCAAGAATTTTGGCTACAAAAACCGATCCCGCAATTGTACCCTGGATTGTGGTCAATCATTCAACGATTCTTGATAGCATTGCCATCGTCATATTTGTGTGAACGTGGATTTAGTGCTGTAGCAACGCTGCTTACTAAAAAGAGAAATCGTTTGCATGTTACCGAACGTGGTGACTTGCGGCTGTTCTTGAGTAAATTGGAACCTGATATCAACAAACTTATTAAACAGCATCAGATTCATCCTTCTCATTAGTTTTTATATTAGAATCGATTATGTTTGTTTTATTTTGAATTTTGAATAAAAGATACTTTGTCTGAATACTATAAAGTTGCGTTTCAATAATCATTCTCATTGGCAGGTGTAGCCCGTAAAAGTTAACTTGAGACCTGAGCGCCGTTGTGTACTACCTACTACGCTCAGGTCTCAAGTTAACTCATTCATTCTAAACGAGACTTTTACTATAACCCATAGTAAAAGTCTCGTTTAGAATGAATGTTTAATCTCCGCTAATATAGCTCACAATAATTAATTTAATTTGAAGTTATAGAGGTTTTTGAGTAGGTGAAAAAATGGGGGCGCTAAAAAATAATTTATTCTCAAAGTGGGCAGTAGGCAAAATAAGTTTGGGAACCACTGCTCTAAACAGTGCACGCCTATAGTGTGGAATAAATTCAAAGGCAAAATAAAGTTTTGCCGGAAAAAGTCATTGTACAGGTCAATATTGGTAATATTGTAATAAATTGTCCAGTAACTAGTTGTAAGCTTATTATTAATATTATTATTATTATTATTATTATTGTTACATAGTATAACGAAGTATTGTATCTCTCTCTCTCCCCATCTCTCTCAGCCTCTCTCTCCCTCTCTCTCCCTCTCTCTCTCTCTCTGCGTGTGGTATACATCTTGTCAACTGCTAAGTTTAGACAGTTTTCTAGGGAATACAAAGGTACTCCAAAGTAAATTCGGAAATTTTTTTAATGAAAGAAGTTTGTCGAAATTCCTACCGGAAGTGACCTACTTCCGGTAGGTAGTTTCTTTTTTCATAAAAAAATTTCCTAATTTACTTTGGACTACATTTCTATTCCCTATTTCTTTCCTATTAAAAATTAGTCTTTTAGGAATATCTCCCACGTCGTGCTTTTTAGACAGAGATATTGAAAGTATAAACGTATTAAAAGTGAAATTTTGAATAATTTTTGTATATTGTAATTCAGACCGAAAGTATCACGTTTACTCTTACATAATAGCAGTCGTTTTGTATAATAAAAATTTCAAAAGTTCGATCCTAAGCAAACACTTTTACTCTTATCGAATAGCAGTTTTTTGCAATTATCTCGTAAACTATGCATTTAATAAAGATTTATCAAGAGTTAAAAATCTTGAGCTAATTTTAAATATTTTTTGGAGTAATTTAATTGTATTATTAGATATGCCGAACTTGTACTTTAATGATGTCCATTACGATACAGATTTTCATTATGATACAAGTTTATATCCAATAGGAATACAGATTTTTCATTACGATACAAGTTTATATCCAATAGGAATGCGACATTCCAATATTCAAACAATATTCAATATGGCGACTGCATATCTGACAGATATACAAATTAAATAAATGTAAATTAAAATTTGTGTTTTTTTGAAAATATAAACGGTAAAAATGAGGGATAGTGACAGTGAAATGTAAATTTTGAGTCCACCAGAAATTATGGAACAAGCCTTAGTAACCACGAACAATTTATTACCAGCTAAATTCGCAAAAGTGCATGAAAAATTTTAACCTCAATTTATGAAATGGAATGTTCAAAAAATAATGTTTTATTATGGGGTCGTAGAAAAAATAGTGTATGCAACTAGCATTTAATGGCTATTAAGACACTCGTATTCATTTCAATACTCGGCTTCGCCTCGTATTGTAATTTTCTTACTCGTGTCTTAATATCTATCATTAAATGCTCATTGCATAATATACTATAACAAATGTGTAGTATTTATTTGATATTTTTATAACTAAACATAAAATTTACAGCTCTGAGAAATTAATAATATAATATTATAAGTAATATTAATCTTGAAAGGGGGTGGGGGGTTACTTGAACGACGTATGCCACAAAATGATCAATTTCCACGCATAAAATTGCAAAAATTAAGACACTTGAAACAATTGCCACTACATAAACGAAATAACCAATATTTCTTCTAATAACTATAGTAGTTAAAATAGGCAATTATATTAAAAAGTAGTTAAAACACAGCACTTTTTTTTAAAGCAGTACCTACAGTATTTATTTATTTTATTATAATATACTTTAGCATTCTTTTTACTATTTTCATAGTGCTGTGTGAACACATGCAGAGTTAAAACGATTTTTAAAACTTACTAGATAAAAAGTACGCCGTGTTGTTCTTGTATAGACAACCGAATATACACAGCTGCCTTGCAAAACCAAATTAAAAGTCATGTAAACTATTTTAATTTATACAAAAAAATACGTAAAAAAATTATTTGGGTTTTATTAAATTTTCAATGTATTTATATTAATCCTGCTACACTCTTGATTTTTAGGAATAATTATCGAAAAACAAATTTAATGTTTTTTGGAAGTCAATATTGAGTAATTTTCTAGGATGAGATGGTTTATTGTTATTATTGCTAATTATTATAAGAGATCGGTAATCAAGGGTACATTAATTAGTGATTTTAAGTTGAGAGCTTTACTGATTATTATTCAGAAAAGCTTTCAGCTTAAAATCTTGAATAGTTCTTCAAATATTCTCAAATTCTGAAAGTAAATTTAGTTACTGAAGGCCGGTTTTTGATGATCACTGATTAGGCTTAATCAATGATTAGTTTACCGAGCATTTTAATCGGTGTTGGTAAAACCGACCCTGAACCTATGTCTGCCGATCACTAATTTATTATTCTAATATTTAAAATATAAATATGCAATTCTATTGACAGACGTACAAATATCGAAATTTTTTTAATTAGCTCTGAGTGTTTCTTCTCAAACGTACTCAAAAGTGAAATATTTTATTAAAAGAGTTTTCCGAAATTTTTACCGGAAGCAGGTCTTTCACCCTTATCGAAAATGTCTTATGTAAATTTAGAGCTCGATTTCCAACAATTTTTTTATAAAAAAATATCAAAATTCGGATGGGAAATAACACTTTTACTCCTATCGAATAGCAATTTTTGCAAATGTCTCTTAAATTAAGCATTCTATATAGATTTATCAAAGTACAACAGTATTTAGAGCTTGAGTTGAAACAAATTTTTTATAAAAAAAATTTTAAATTCGAGACGAGAATTAACACTTTTACTCCTATCGAATAGCACTTTTTGCAAATATCTCGCAAATTATGCATTCTCTACAGATTAGAAAATTATATAGTGTTGAATTTGGAGTAATTTTTGTATAAAAAATCAAAATTCTGACTGGAAGTATCACTTTTACTCACTTTTTCTACAACCTCGCTTATGACATTATAACAGACCGAAAAATAATATAAAATTCTTCGCCGGATTATAAACACTATACTTACTGCATGTACGACCTCGCCAATGACAATAAATCACTTAAAAAAATAATGTAAATAAATACTATATCTTGAATTAAAAATTACAAATTATGTAACACATTTATCATAAAAGTTTCTAGAAATATGAAACAAACGTGATACCTTTGTCTTTGGTACTTCAACGAAAAGTATGCATTCAGAATCCTTTATATCATTTACTGTCAAATCTTTTAATTCGTGGCAGCCTCAGACGCTAGAAATTCCAAAATTAAAGCACCTGAAAACATTTGTACCCCTAAGTATTTTTAAAACAAAATGTAATTATCTTACCTTACTCATTAAATATTTTGAGTAGGGTGCATTCGTTAAGAACATGTTTATTTCTTGGACGGAGAAAGTTTTTAGTCCTCTTACTTTTAAAACCATCATATTTTCATTTCAGGAAACAACGTAACTTGGAATATTTACTGAAATAGACATATTTTTTTATTGATCATGTTGTTCTTTACATAGAATATATTTGCCGTAAGGTCGATGCCTTCAAATTTTTCGACAATTTTGCAAAATATGCAAGCAGTAAGTACTTAGGAGTAGTGATTAACAGTGAGAATGACAGAAACATGGAGGTAGATAATAACGTACAGGGAGGACATAGAGCTTATTATAAATACAAAACACACTGAAAAGTAAGACGATAAGCATAAATACAAAAATTAAGGTATTCAGAGCAGCAATTGGACCAGTAGTGACTTATGGAGCAGAGACAATGATCATGACAAAGGTGGAACAGGAGAAATGAGAAGGTTTGGGAGGAAAATTGTAAGAAAAACATATGGCCCAAGGAAAGTGGCACATGGAGGATACAGAAGGCTACTGAACTTCGAAATAGAAAACATCTTGGAAGGAGAAGATGACGTAAAGTTCCTAAAGGAACTAAGACTTCGATGGTACGGTCACATAATAAGGATGGAGGATAATAGGGAAGTAAAGAAAATCACGACATGAATACCAAACACGAATAGAGGAAGAAGTAGACCGAGAAGCAGGAGAAAGGATCAGGCGATAGAGGACATTAAGAAAGTGAAGATACGGGACTGGAGAAGGAGAGTTCAGGACCAAGATGCGTGGAGGAGGATAATTGACGAAGCAAATATGAACAACAGCTTAGACTAAGACAGGAACGTAAGAGTAACTCGCAAGAAACGACTTGTTAAAGCTCAAACGAGAAATGAATGCAATCAACACAGTTTACGAAAATGAATTTACGCGATTAACTGCCCTCCTTTCCATGGATTTCTTCATACTTCTTTTTCGATTTTTCTGGTAATACGTCCGCAAAAGTTTTCTCGGCTTGATTTACTATGGTGGAGTATTGAGAAAATCAATATCACTTTCTAAATAGAAAATCATAATATAGCTACGATCAGCATAATATTGACATGATACAGCGACAGCAGGTAACTAGACGGGGGTAAAAATTGATAGGCAATTTTTATCTCTAGGGACGAAAGTTAACGTTATGGGATTTTCTTACACTAATAAAGGTAATCAAATTTTCCCAGGAATATTCGGTAACGAAAAATGTGTTTTTATAAAGAGTTGTAGAAAAAATATACCCTTTTGATCGATTTTTTTCTTTGTCAGATGGTGTACAGGCGACACAAATTTATATTCACGTTAGATCCTGCAGAACTGTTTTTTCTAGCTATTAATTTTACATTATTATAGGTATGGTCATCGATTACAAATGACCTGCTCACAAAAATCAACATTTCAACCGAACAACCCCTGTCGACTACCGTAATGTGTACAGTTCGTGACTATGATAAGGTTTACGAGTAGGTACATACATAGACGTTAACTAAACAGTTCTTTGATCGATACCGGGAATATTCGCCCACAGCTGACTAGAAAGGCCGCAAAAAGCCAAGCTATTATTAAATTTCGCGTACTAAATTTAAGATAAAAATGCATACGTAAAACAACGCTTTGAACTTTTTTCATTTGAAGTTGCATATTGTCATTCTTTTTAAAGCCATTTAATACAGAATTTTATAAATACCTTTACTAAAATACGTATTTGATTTCATTTATTTTTGGGGGAAATTATAGCATTGTTTAGTCTACTTTTCTTTTCAAGTAACTGTGTTTTTGCCTTTTTTCCTTTATTTCTGTTCTTTTTTCTTTTTTTTTTTTTTTTGTGATGTTGAAGAAATCTTATTCTGAAGGGTATTTGGACTGTTTGTACAAAATATCTTATGAAAAGGACAAGCTATCCACAGAGTTCGTCAATGCTTTATAGTTCATCAGCGAACGTGTTTATGCCAAATATCAGTCTGAGTCACGAATTGTGCACTCTAGATGCGTGACATAGTATTAACACTAATGCACGGAGCATACTGCGAATCACACATGCTGCGCTTAGGTTTAACAGTTGGACAGTGTCTCTACGAGAAAATTAATTTTAGATTCATATACGCAGCCTCAACACATGTATGCGTTTCAAATCTCATATAAGTATGCAATATAACGCCCAAACTCCTCGCCTCAAACTTACTAAGTATGACTACGTTATCAATACTGGAATTTGCTGTTCTTTGAAGTAACGAAACACTCTTTCTATTACCGAATAGTAATACTATTGACTTTGACGGATTCAGTACCTACGATTAATATCACGAATGTCTATTTTATACTCAGAGACAGGAAACGAACGATAAATCAGCATATATGTGGATCCCACAGTATCTAGGAGCCGTATGAAATAAAGACGTGTAAATTGTAAATAAAAGAGGTTCTAAAATAGAGCCCTGCCTAATATAGTCTATAATCAGAGAATAAGCAATTTAGTGACACACATTATATCCTTTGACTTAAGTTGAAGGAAATCATTTTCGTGGTGGATCGTGAAAAACCGGTATGATCCAGAATCGAAAGAAGTAAGTTATGATTTATGGTGTGAAAAGCTCGACTAAAATCTAATTGGGCCAAAGGCGAAGCTTCACTATTATCTGCAGCGTCCAACAAATCATCAGTAACATTAAGTAATGCCTTGTGGTTTGCTCGAAAACCTGGCTGAAACCTCTTGTGCATATCTAAAAAGCCTCTCTTATCCACTTCAAAGACAAATTAAAATATGTTGTGTTAATAAAAGTTTTTTTTTTGTAAGTTGTTTTTAATGAACCACCCTTCAATTTCTTTCATAGAAGAACTGGCTATAACCTCCAGATCGTTAAGACTATCGGCCTCTCCAAAAATAATTGTATCGTCTGCATAATTCATTACAAAAGAGCCTAGACTGTAGCTACAGTTTAGGGAGTAGATGTCATTAAAGTAAATTAAGAACAGCAAGGGTCCTAGGATGCTGCCATGTGGAACCCCTTGGTTTATAGTTTCATCGTCCCTAGTGAGAGTAACCCTTTGCTGCCTGTTTGATAAATAACTACTGAACCAAGCAAATGCAATACCTCTAATTCCGTCAAGTTATTCTTTTATTTTCAAGAGCAGCCAGGATACGATCTGTGAAATCAAATAGTGCGGTTTCAATACTTTTGCCTTTGAGAAAACCATGTTGAGATTTATTTATTAACTTATATGTTTCACAAAGAAGTTAAATAAGCGCTCAAACACTACTTTTTCAAACAATTAAGCAAAACTCGTCAATAGGCTTATAGGTCTGTAGTTATGTATGTCATCAGCACAGCCTTTTTTGTAAATAGGTACAATATTGGAAAGCTTTTGATGAACTTTATTGGAACAGCATCTACTTCCGACGAGTTAGAATTACTGCATATAGCTTTAGCAAATGATAAAAGTTCATCACTGTGGTATTCATTTCTTCTTTCATTCTACTGATACAGAATCCAATCTATGGATATAGGTTATTTTTATGTTACGTTACTATACATGGTCGCAAATTGCTTTCGGAAATGTTTTAAATAACCGGGTAAAATTTGTGAACCTGTCAGGTACGGTCTAACCGTGTTAGTTAAATGCTATACATTTTCCGAAAACGCCTTATGTGTCGTTTCCAGTTCAACTGGCTATCTAAATACAAATGATACAAACCCAGAAATTTTACTTTATTATTAGTTATACCGCGAGATCAAAAATTTTATTGATAAAGGTTTGCCATGGAATGTAAAACGTCTTAAGTTATATCATTAAGTGTCATACTGTCATTAATATTTGTCATTATATTTTCTCTTTAACAACTTGTACTTTTTCAATTACGGTTTACACCACAGCACACAAAACTTACATGATTGAAGCGTATTTGAGAACAGGTGTGCTAGTTAATGGTATTTGGGAATACCGTAAGTGTTTATGTTTGGATAATTTTCGTCAACACGCCTCGCACATAGTGTTGGTGTATTTCGCGAAACTGGATCTGTTACTCATAAAAAAGGTGCTGGTAGGCCAACTATTCGTACAGAAGAAGTGACTATTGACTTTCCTAATCGTATGGAACAGGACCCCATAAAATCTTTGAGACGCCTGTCCCAAGAAATTGAAGTTTCTTATAGAAAATGCCGAACCTTTGTAAAGAATTTGAGCATGCATCCATATGAGATGCAATAGTATCAAGCTCTTTTGCCAACATACCATCTCAGACGTCTTGCGTACTGCCAGTGGTTCGTTAACAATTTAGTGAATAACGACCTGTTAGGCATGGTTTCATCTTTCGGGATACGTAAATTCTCAAATTATGCCAATGTGGAGCACTAATAAGCAGCTTTTTTTTTGTTGAATCTCTACTACATTCTCAAAAATTGGGGTTTTGACGGCAGTCTCCCGTAGAAAGATAATTGGGCCGTTTTTTTTCAATTTCACCATCAATGCAGAGAGCTTTGCGTACTATCTTTGGTTGACACGACTTCAGTTTGCTTACTTTATCATCATAGTGTTCGTTCTGAAGTGTTGTTATGACAAAATTTGCAAACACATTGTAAGTAATCTTCACAAAATGTATAGGAACTGTGTTTTTAATAAATGTATTTTTAAATAGTATGATTACTAAAAAAAATATTAAGCGTATTATAGCACCAACATTTATAGTAAAATTCAAAACGCAACGTAAATATAAAGCATATTTAAAAAAAATAAACAAAAAAACCGTCATGTAGTGATAAACATGTAAAATACATTTACAAATATAAATGACAATAAAAAAAATTGAGTATACTCATCAACTAAAAACAAGAGGCGAGAAATACATCAACATAGTAAATGTTATTAAAATTGATTTATAAGTTATACTAAAATAGCTAGACGGCGAGATTGCAGAGCTAAGACATCAAGAACTTCATCTCCCAGAATAGAAATATCAGGATGTATATACATCAAAGCTAGGCCGTTTAATCTATCGTCCCCAGTAGAATTTCGCAAATAATTTTTTAGATATTTTAGGGATGAAAAAGATCTTTCACAAGAGCATGTGGTGACTGGTAAAGTTGCCATTATAACTAAAAGTTCATAAATTGTGGGAAACAAATTTTTATTACATCCTTCCAAAGCCTCAATCGCACTTTGTGGCTTTTCTGCTTTATTTATAATAAACTGGACCCAAAGTGTAACTTCTCCCATAGCACCAGAATCATCCAATTGATAAAATTCCAAAAGCTGTTGGGTGGAATTTAAAATATCTTTAATGTCTAAATTATTATTATTGCATACAAATTTTTGCAAAGGTTCAAGAGTACTTTTGTGCTTAATAAATTTTGTATTTATTTCCTGTATTGTTTGGTCGAGAAACGGAATATAAATAACCCTGCGGTAATAATCTTCTGGCGATGAACTAGGAACATTGTTTCTGTGAGTTTGCCGATTAGTGGTTCGAGGTTGTAACATTATAATGTCAAACGCGTCACAAATAGTTTTGGCCTCCTGATAAATATCTGAAAAAAATTTCTCGTCGTCTTGTCTCATTTTTTTTAAAGATTCATTGACGTTATCAGCTGACTCAAGAGCTAAACTCAGGTCCAAATTTTGAGTCTGTAGGTACTTGCTCAGTGGCAAAGTCAGTGAAAATACAGCTTTTATCACAAAAGTACATAAAAGAAAGCCACATTGACAAATTGCCGACGAAAGTAATTGAGCGTCAGTTGCCGTTTTTTTATCGGTCCATTTGGCAATCTCAAACAAGGCATTTATTATTGGTTTGAGAAGAGAAACGAATGCAGTCACGGCGTCATGTCTCTGAATCCATCTGGTGGGACATAATCTTTTAAGTTTTTCTATTTTTGGTTTTTCGAGTAATTTACTGATCTCATTTTCCAGTACGCGTTGTCGCTTTGGAAAATTAAAAAAATTATAAATTGTTTCGATAGTACCCAGACAGTTCCGTACTTCTGCCACTGAACATCCATCAGAAAGTGCTAAATTAAAGCAGTGTGACGAACAATGAACGTAAAGGGCTTTGGGATAGCTCTGCCGAACAATGGCTTGTGCTCCACTAAGGGCACCACTCATTGCACTAGCTCCATCGTATCCTTGGCCAACAAGATTTTTTACGTCTAGCCCTAAATCTATCATGGCATTGCAGATGCTATTTGCTAAACCAGCGCCTGTACCATCAGAAACAGGAATAAACTGTAGAAATTCCTCCCTTATCATGCCATCTTCTACAAATCTTACACATAATGACATTTGAGTAGTACCACTTATGTCGGTGGTCTCGTCGCATAAAACTGAGAAGTATTTTGCAGCATTTACTTTGTCAACAAGCTTTTTTAATAAAATCGAATTAAACGACGAGATTATTTCGCTCTGTATTTGCCAGCTGATATAAGTGGCATTAGCACCTGCTGTGCTTAAGTGTTTAGCCAAAATTTGATCTCCTGCCTCGATTCGAAATTTGAGCAAAGACCGAAAATTGCCCTCGCCTTTTACTGGAGGTTCATTTATATTAAGAGGTCCAGAGTCACGGTGACCTCGAAATGACTTTCCTAATCGAGCAAGATACATCGCAGTTTTAATTATGGGTTTTAGGCTTTCCCGATTACTAATTATTTGATCTTTTCGTTGTTTGTCAATTTTTAAAACATCATTTTCAGTTTTTCTCATCATAATATCTAAAAAATTAGCTGCTCGTTCGAGACAATTCTTATGATACAAATGATTTTCATGATTTCTGAATTCTTCTCTGGCGTCCTTCCATTTTTTAAACGGAGTTTTAACCAGTTTTCCGGCCTTACTGGCTTGTTGCCCGACAACAGTGGAAAATAACGAACAATACTTGCAGAACGCAGAATCTAAAGAAGGGGAGTAAACTAGCCACCTCCACTCATCAAGCCACTTTATCTGAAATTTTAAGTTTCTGGGTCCTGACGATGGAAATTTAAAAGACAGATCCGGTGACCAAGGTTTTTCTAAAAGTGTCTGCTTTGTAATATAGTCGATTGTTTTTCCTACATACGACCCAAAATCAAGTACCCAATTGTCTTCGTGTAACTGTCGCTCACCAATATTTTTAGATGTTGGAGGCTCTTTTTCATTCGTTTTATTACTTTTTGAGCTAGTTAAGTCTGGCGTAACCTGAAAGAGAAAAATACTTTTGATTTTTAAGTTTTATTTGACTTTTTATTTAGACTTTAGCCCGTATAATCCAAAAATATGTATTCAAAATATCGCAAAAGATTTTTTAAGGATTTTTAATCTAAAAGAAATTAATTATTTTAATTCAAAAACAGCATTAAAATCGGTAAATTTGTTTAAAAGATAACAGGCTGCGTTGAGAAAAAGAAAAATGTTTGTGTATATCCATGAAATAAGTCTATTTGAAACTAAAATGCGACATTGATGCAATGTTCGTCCCGCGGCACTTGCATTAGCGTCATATTCAAAAAATATACTTACACTAATATTGTTGCTCTGAGCAAAAGAATCCAGTCTGGGTTTCTTTATTAAAAATTTATCCATATTTCAGAAAATTCACCTCACAAGTCACACTAATGCTCACAATGTACTCCGCAAAGCAGTAAATCACAAAAAAAACGCTATCGACGATACCAGCAAGTGAAACTCAACTATACTAAAGCTCTAAAAGAAAATGTACAAGGCCCGTGTCCAAAATGTACTAATTTATTGGCTCTTGTACAGAATGCAATAAATTTAGAAGGCAGGACATGTAAATACGAAAAAAAGGGCAAACAATAAGTCTTTTATTTATAAACAATTTCTTTGGCTAGAAAAGTTTCAGCAGTTTTCCTAATATGATTCCTGGTCCACAGTCCATTGTTGATAAAAAAAAGCAATAAAATGCAATGTCTCTAGTCACCATACTTATATTATTATATACCTAAAATTTTAAAAAAGGGAAAGTCATATATAATTTATAACTCCAGGATCGACACGTTCTAACACTCAAGTAAAAAATATAGACCATTTTTTAACTACCAAGCAAATTTATGGATTTTTTACGATTCATTTATGTCCGAATGTCCACATCTCTTCCTGTTCTAATTGTAATGTTATTAAGGATGGATGCTAGATTTTCGTTTTCGTGGAATTCATAGGAATGTGTACATTTTTGTCCATCGATCGTTGTTTTGAAAGAAACCCCTTTTTTTACTGCGGTCCCCCACAGTAAAAAAATGACCGAGTATTTAGAAAATTAATGTACGCCATGAGAATGAAAAATATCCTTAAAATGTACAGAAAAGTAAACTTGTAGACTTGTATAGAATACAGAAGAGTGCAAAATGTACCTGATTCGTACAATCGGTACGTCGGTACAATTGCACAAACTATAGCAATGACCTGTAATAACCGTTTAGTGGTAATGGCATGCTGTGGGCGTGGCGTTTCGAAAACAATTAAGACTGTTTGCAGCTGTTGCCAAGATTTTTTTTAAATCAAAACACACATATATATTTTAAAAATCATCTGTATCTGTATCTGGCGGCCTGGGGGGGGGGGGGGTTAACCCCCAACCCCCCCCCCTCACTGCGCCACTGGTAACTGAACACCTAGCAACAAAAATTTTCGTTAAAAGCTGAAAATTTATCCGGAAAAAAAAGCTCTCGTGTAATTATAAGTGATAATTTAATCAGAATTATCTCAAAAGAATGATACCTAAGGCGGATGTTTTAAATCCCATGGCAAACCTTTATCGAAATAATTTTTGATCTCGCGGTATATTATCGGTGTATATTTTTCGATAATATGTACATTTGCAATGAATATTAAATTGTAATTGAATTGAGGCGATAAGAGAAAGCCTCCATCTCGACATTTTAATCTTGATCCGGATCCGATCGGAAATTTATAAGTCGTTGTGACTGTACACCAGATTAATGTGGACTATTACGCCGCCTTTTTTTTCCAGAGCAATATCAATGAATAAACATTATAAGCAGACGTAGTAGGTGTAGAGTAATCTTGCAAACGAACAGTAATTGATGCAAATAATTCCTTCTACTTGACAAATACAAGTGAGTATACACCTACTGTAATAAATAACATTCTCTAAGTATACCTACACAATTAATTCCTATTAACTTCAAAAAATTAAGTTTAAAAAGTATGTCCGGCGTTATGAAAGCAACATATTTTGTTAGAGATAAATCAAAAACTAATATATTATTGTACTAAGTATAAGTATAGATATTACAAAAACAACAGTTCTTTCAGAATGAGCCAGTAATGTCGTTTTATCTGATCTATTTTTGTTAAAATAATAATAACGTACAAAATAGTTTAAAACAATTTTTATTTTTCACTACAATATTGTTTCACCAAACTTTGGCTTCATCAGGCGATGACGGAGTAATGTTTACAAAATGATTAAAGCATTACACATATACCAAGGAGGATAGAAAAGAAGGAGAGAGCAATATCGACAAAAAGTGATGGCGAGACGGGTATGTTTACTTCTGCCATTGGTGGATCATTACCTGCTTATTTGTCTATTATATATTTTGCATTTTATTCTTTATTATCGTGAAATACAAACTTCTTATATGTTCATATTTAATTTATTTTTTATTTAATACCTTCAATACTATAATTTGTTGTTAACTAGTTTAAGGTTAAATATTTCCATTTATTTTCCATTTCATTTTTTACAAAGGATTTAGCTCTTTTGTCTTTCATTTAGTATTTAATATGGTTTGATGTACCGCTTTTCATTGCACAATTTGTAGTAGTAGTAGTATTTAGTTTAACATTGAAAAAGACCTCATTAGAAGGAATCTGTGGATAAAGAAAATACATAGGCTAAATTGAGTTTCAGACCAAAGTCCTTGTTTATAAATACTATAGTTATACAACCTAGAGAAAACTGTAAATATTTCATATGTAGTAAAGTGTCGTCCTCTGATATCTTTCAAATGGATTAATACGAATGAATGAAGGTGCTCAGCCAATGAAATATTCTCAACGCCACTCCCACAATTGAATCGGTGAGTTCGAAAACCGTACATGTCCAAAAACGTAGTTTTGAGAAAATCAAAAAAAACCTATTAACTTTAAAACTAATTATTTCAGAGCATTAGCATACACAAGGAAGTTTTAGATTAGGTCGTTTGGGGTTTATTTGTTGCAATAATTTTTCCAAAAAACAAAATGGCGTACCACTTACAACTAAAAAAAGCTAATGGACTTGTACGGTTTTCGAACTCAACTCAATAAAAAAGTAATTAGTGAACATTGAACAATTTATTATTTAATAATCATACAAAAATAGGAAAAACTAAACTGCTAGTTTGATTAACATAACATCTAATCGTCGTTTTCGGCATTTGTAGTTTTCCACGATGTTACATGGTAGTAAAATTCCAACTGTTCACCAGTGAAATATGACATAACCTTTTTAATATCGGCGATTTTTTTTTCATTGATAGGAACTGGTTCTGTGTATGCGACACTATTGGGCAGAGGGGGACTTTCCTTATGATCTTTTAATAATTTAAAAGTATTGAAAATGAAACCGTCTATATAGTCCCATGTTGTCACATATCCCGGAGTAGAACTTTCATAGAGGTATTGCCTGTAGTTTGACACAGCAAAAGTTTCTTTTCTAGGAGTAGCACCACGAATGAACTTGGAACAAGTTTTTTTGTAATGAGCAGGCCACCAGTTTTTAAAATCAATAATGTCATTATATCGGATTTGCTTCACAGTAAACGGTCGTTTTTTTCTTGCAGATATTATCATCTCTTCATATTCTTCTGGGAGGTAAATTCGATCGTGTTTTCTAATGACTCTTTTTACACAACCAAAATCCCTGTCACAGGGCAAAAATGAATGTCCTCTGATTGGGAAGTAGTGATATATCTTGTTAAATCGCTTGGTCGCCTGCAATGCTAATAAAAATCGGACCATGGTTTGGTTACGGTTCTGCCCCGCACATCCATCGCAAAACAAGTGCAGCTCAGTTATTTCAGGTGGAATGTGATTCACTATGTAGTCATAAAGGAATGAGCATACCTCATTAGGCCCTTTTCGAGCTTAGCCTTCGTGATAAGTATAAAAATGACCAGTATTTTCTGTAAGGTTATGTATTTGAAATGCGTATACCCAAAGCTGTCTAAGATAAAATATTTCCTGGACGGGAATATGTGGAAGGGGCATATTTTGTATATAGTCGAAAGATAGACCCATTACTTCTGGCCGTTCATTACACAGAGTTTGCACTTGTTTAATTTTATTATAAAACTTTTTCGCACGTCTTTTATGAATCATGAGTTCTGCTGCAGCTGCCCTCTTTGCATTATCGTTTAGGTTACCGTCTTTAAGCCGAGCCCCAAGTCTCTCACACTCCGAGCAGACATCAACCTGTGGTCTTCCAAACCTAAGATTGTAGTTTTCATTATAATATTTTAGATAGAATTCGTATTTCACCAACTTTTGTAATTCTGGATATTTCACTAGAAAAAGATCATGCATTTTCTTTACGTTTAAAGTTGCATCTAAATAATGAATAACTTTAGAGGAGTAACTTTAGAGGGGAAACTTTAACTGGAAATGACTCAATGTGCTCTTTAATTTTCCCAGTCCACTCATCGCAAATTGTACGGGGTCTATTATTATGCCTGCCCCTTAGATCCTTTGGAGATTTTCCTGCTAGAAGTAGGTTGTTTAATCGTTGAACTTGCCAATGTGATATGGCATGCAGACTCATAAATGCCTGCTTGCAAACAGAAATTCGATTTGATTGTATCAAAACATAGTAAGAAAAATTCGATTTTCTTTGTTCTTTACTTGCAGCACCTCTTACTCGATGTCTCTGAATGGGTTTTACTACCATAAGTCCCTGCAAATAAGTATCTTGTTCGTTTTTCGGCCTATCCTTGTATAAGTTAGATATTATAAGTTTCTTTTCTTCCTCAGTAAAGTGCTGCATGCATTTTTGTTTACATCTTAAAAATATATATGTTACTTTTATATTTAAACAAAAAAAGTAAGTTATTTACCTGCATGGAGGGCCAACAGTCTTTGCTTCAACATGGCTCCCCTTGCTAGAAACATATGCCTGACCTTGCATACGTGCTATTTTTATTTTGTTTCCTTGCCAACTATCTTCATTCTTTTTCCTCTTCCTGCTACCACCACTGTTATTCTGTGCTTCTTCACTATCACTGGATGGCATACTTTTTATTTAAAATGGTTGTAAAATTACGAAAATTAAGAATTCAAACACACACGAAACGAACGCTGTGCTTACAACAAACAACAGACTGCCGATGGCGTTTGGTGGTTGTACTGAGATGAAAAACCGTACAAGTCACGGACATGTACGGTTCTTTGACTCATTATTCGTAGAAATATGCCACACACCGGTAACGGTTAAGTTACGAGTACGGTTTTTAAGCTCAGTCGATGAGGCTTCATTTGTTACACAAAATGGCCATCTTACTTTAAAATGTCCAATTTTGGACTTGTACGGTTTTCGAACTCACCGATTCAATTTAATCCGGAAGTTTATAAAAAATGTAAATATATTTTGATATTTTCTATTAAATTTTACATAAGAGTATATTTTGTTTGATTTGCTTTTCACATCGTGTGCCCTTGAATTACATATCAACATAACCTATATAGCTTAACTGTGATAAAGTAGATTTAAGTAAATGTTTTATTGAAGAATCGTAGGATTACTATTTTTTTCCCTTATTATACTCACAATTACCCTTTTATAACATAATAAAAAAATGAGGTGTGGCCACCACACGACTTTCTTATACGTATGAGCGTTTCAAACTATACAATCTTAAGAATTTTTATATACAAAACTTATTCAAAATCCTATTCTAAGTACTTTTATTCTCTTAATAAATCGCTATAGAATGCATACTTTGCAAGATATTCGAAAAAAAGTGCTACTCGCTAAGAGTAAAAGTGCTACTTCCGGTCCGAATTTTGAAATTTCATGTATACAAAAAATATTGCAAATATAACTCTAAATACTTTTGTACTCTTAATAAATATATATAGAATGCATAATTTACGACATATTTGCCAAAAATCGCTATTCGGTAAGAGTAAAAGTATTACTTCCGGTCCGAATTTTTAAATCTTTTTTATACAAAAGATATTGAAAACTGTGTTTTAAATACTTTTATACACGTAACGTACCTGCCTAAAAAGCTTGACTTGCGAAATATTCCCAAAAAACCGATTTTCGATAAGAGTAAAAGACCTACTTCCGGTAGGAATTTCGAAAAACATTTTAAATAAAATTGTCCTCAATTTTATTTTTAAGTACATATGAATTCTTTATAAATTTGTATAAACTTAGTATTTGACGAAATATTGGCAAAATTCGATTTTTTCACTGAAGTAAACTGCTACTTCCGGTCTACCGATTTTACTGAAAAACTAATCAGATCTCAAGAGGGAGATTATACACGTAAATACAAAATTTGGAATTGATAGCTACAGCGGCTTGACCGCTATCGTGGTCACACACAGACACACAGACAGACAGACAGACAGACAGACAGACACACACACAGACATTTTTTAAAAACCACTTTTTTGGTATCAGGGGACCTCAAAACGTGGACATCTGCAAAAATCTCGAGGTCGAAAATTTTCATCATCACAATACTTCCTTATACTACGTATAAGAAAGTAAAAAAGACATATAAAAGGCTTTTTAAAAAACGTATTCATGTTTTTTAAAGAAATAAATCTAAACAAGAAAACGGTATTAAAAAGTCAGCATTTTTATTAAATACTCACCTACATGAAATGTCAGTCTGTTTCGGGTTCAGAGTTTGGGTTATTCTAATTTTTTTCTATGTGTTCAACAGGTATGTCTAAAACAGTCTTCTATATATTCGGCATGACTAGATATATTATGTAAAAGAAGAAAAAGTAATTAAAAGCTATCCGAACCACAACATTTATTAAGTTGCTTTGCATGGTTTCATCAACTTGACTGGTTTATGTGAGGCTTTCAAACCAGTAATGTAGTACGTTTTGCAAAGAAAATGCATTATAAACACCACATTATTTTAAGGTTTTGGTATCTTCAGAATTTAGAAATTTAAATGGTTCACAGCCAATCATTTATCACTTAACCAGGATAAATGTGAGACAATTTATTTTACTAGTAAACATAGATCGAACATATATTCTACGAATTGAAAATTTCTTGATATTAGACTAGACACAAGATTAATATAGAAGCCGCAGATAGTTGAATTAGTCAAACACTTATCTTCTGCTACTTATGCAATTAGACGTATCAGATTTATAACTGATAGTCTACTGGAATAACGACATACTATGGACTATCAAATCACATATCAACAATGTTTAACCAATATGGGGTAAGTAGGCCTATGTAGAAAAGGTGTTCATCCTGCAGAAGAAGGCTGTTCGAGCAATTGTCTGTGTTTCACAAACTATTCGCTGCAAACCTCTCTTCAGAGAACTTATGATAAGTCCATTAGCCTAGACACATATTCTTCAACAACTAAGGAGGGCTATGAAAAAGCTGTCACACCTCATGACTAGGGGTGAGGTTACAGAAGTCTCCACCCCTCATAACCATTTGCTGCACATCCCGCATTACATAGGACAAAAGCCACTTCAGTACAACACGTCACTGGTAATTATTTAACAAAATCAAAGTTATGTGTAGACATCTTTCTACTTTCGTATCTAAAGAGAAAATAAAGGACATTCTCCTTCAAGAAGCTTCTACAATGTCAATGACATAAATTAGCCCTGTGTTGACGTTATCATTACATTTTTACTTGATGTGCTATTGTGTAAACTGTATGTATATCTTATTATTGATATAATAAATTTATTATTATTATAGAAACACTATCCTTCTTACTGTAGAAGTGTTATAATTAATCCTGCTTTTACACCCACAATACTTCATCTCATCAGGGAAGTCGCAGCAACTTTCATTATACATTTACATTCTTGGTAATTATCAATATAATAAGTACTGCCTACACGTGGTCTGTATATGGACGTTTCTTCAATTTGTATATCGTCAGCGTAATTCGCATTGTGCGTATCTCCTTATGGATAGATTTTAGAGGAGAGCAAAAAAACGTAACCAAAAATTAGCCATTACAAATTAAGACACAAACTTTTGGAATACGTTACAATATTTTGTAGCGGAATGAATTATTTAACAATATTTACAAAATTATTGCTCCGATCAATAATAAATGGAGTTACGTAAAATGTCCCTTAATAAGTTAATAATTAGTTTTGGAGTTACGCACATTGCAGTAAGGCAGTTGTAAGTGGAAATTATATTTATTTAATAGTTATGAAAAATAATTCAAAACCAGTTTTATTAGAAGTTATATGAAAAAAAAAACGTTTAATTAACATAAGGAAGATTATCATAAAATTCGTGGTAATCTTGTGTTAAGCTGCGTTTTAGCTGCTGTAAGTTGTCATATTTTTCTTTTTTTATTTTCAACCTTTCGTTATACAGTCGCGGCAATGAACTGAAACTCACAGCCATTTTTGCTTTACTGATTCGTGTAGGAAGAGGAATCCACTCCACATCTGAATGTCTTAGTTTGAAAAACACACCCTCTGAAGTATACTTTATGGCTTTTAGGTCAGCAACTACGGGGTCCCCGGCTTTTTTTCCCGGCCTAATCGAAGAGAAGTTGGTGGTAGAGTCAAAATTTTTAAAAAATGGATGTAACAAGTATTCAACTGAGTAGGGCGATTTTTTACAAGCTTCTTTACAAACATGAATATAGTCAGCTGGGACGTTTATTTGTCTCTTCCTTATTTTTTTTTCAATGGTGGAATGCATACTGTCAGCCTCCATTTGAGTGTGGCCCTTTTGTAAAAATTTTTGAACGATTGTTATGTTCTTTTCCTTTGACAAATTAAATAATGCATTCGATAAAACCGTGTTCCTATTTTGGTATCCGCAGCCATCACTATACAGTATAATTTCAGTGTTGTCTTGAATGGTGTGGGTATCCAAAAATTTGAGAAGAAAATGGACAATAATCGACGCGAATACATTGGACGTTAGTCCGCCCTCAGATTCATTCCAAAGGAAACAGTAACCTTCACGACGTCTTATATCATAAACAGTGAAATTGTGTACTGTTAACTTGTGTTTCCAATATAAAGCAGAGGCATTTGATTTTGGAGATAACAGCACAGACTGTAAATCCATCGTGAATACTTCATTATCGGAAAGTTGATCTTTATCTTTTTCAGATCGTGCTTCATTTTTTAAGGTGACATGATGGTCATATTCGTCTTGTGCTAAATTACCGGTTTCAAATGCAATGCAAATGTCACATCTATCTTTTTTCGGATGATGTAACGATAAATTCTTATCGTCAAATATCTTTGAAAAAGTGGCTCGAGAAAGAGGTTTGGCATCCTTTTCTTTGCAAAATTCGCTTTTATAAACAGAATAAAGTTGAGCTTTAGACTCCCACAAAGGCTCCAGGTACAATTTAGATGAGGAAGCACGGCAGTAGTGGGACTCTAGTTTAGGCAGAGAATCAAAAAAGTTATTCACGTTCTTTATTTCATTAGAAATTATTATTTCTTTATTCTTTGGCCTTTCAATTACTTCAAAATCTCTTCTAATCCACTGCTTTACAGCTATTTCTCCAATACTCAAAGTGTTTAAAAACATTTTTTTGCAAACACGGATTTGTTGTCCACCACTTTTCAAGTAAAATTCGGTAGACGTGTTTCTTCTAGATGATCCTTCATTAACTCCTCGTCTTCTAACTGTATTTTTAACGGTAGTAAGTGACTTCACAAAAACTTTTTTTTCACGCCATGTCAATTTCCAGAAGCTCTCAAATATAAGTTTTCTTTCGTCTTGTGATATGAAATTACATTTTAATTTACAATTTTCTTTCCTACTAAGCTGACAATTGCATGGTGCACGTAATTGTTTTTTATTTTTTTGTAGATTATATTGCCATGTGCCATCAGGTGTTTTCTTTTTGCCGTAATAGCTCAGCCCTTGTTCCCTGTTTCCACGGTTTTTATTTTTTGACCACTGCTTCATATCCATGGCACTTCTCTTTAATCTTTTCCGTTTCCCATAGTGATTTTCATTTTCGTTATGTTCACTGTCCTCTGAGTTATCATGGGAATGGTCACCATCTTCTAAACTCGTTTGCTCTTCAATAGCACTTTCTGCATTACTTTCGCTGCTGCTCATACTTTCGTTATTCTGGTTACCATTTTTCTCTGCTTCATAGCTGCACTCATTGTTTTTTTCCTCAATCTCGTCTTTATATGTAAATACGTTTTGTTCCTCATCAGCACTTCTGTCTGTTGGGTTGCAATTAGAGTCGTTATCAATATTAATGTCATCTGTCGTAATTATTTGTTGATTGTCGTTATTCACATTGCGACATTTTTGTTCATTCAGGATGGAATGGAATTCGTCATTGTTTTCTATGACATGGCCATCATCAAAAACAAAATCTTCATTTTCTGCATTTGCAATGAACTTTTCAATGTCCAAAATCTCTTCTTCGTTTTGCTCTAAAATAGATTCTGTGGAATAATACACATAACAGCATAAACATGATGTTTTTACCTTTCTCATCAATGTTTCTTGAAAATAAAGAATCAGAGTCAGATGGTTTGGAAGACGACTTGTCGATGACCATACTTAGTATTTTCAAAGTTCTTGTAGACATTTTGATCCTGCATTAAAAAAAAAAGTAAAAATGCTGTATGGATTTATGTATAAAGAAAATTGCGTATGTGTGACCGAAGTTAGTTACAAATCTCTGGGAAAATTGCGTATCTCCTTCAAGATATTTATCACACTTTTCACAAAAGAATAAAAACCTTTAGATATTTCCGAGAGCGTGAATGTATTTATCTTACCTTGTTACAAATAATAATCACACTACACCTTCAGAGTAACACAAAAATAGTGTCGTTTAACCACACTTTTTCTCGCAGTCACATGGACACCATACAAATAACTATACTGAATGGGAGTTAGTCACTTTGCGCAGTACGAAAATGAAGCCGAGGAGTTACGAACTTTGCGAAATCGGCTTTAAAAAATTAAGGGATTTTTTGTGGAGTTCAGCACTTTGCCACAATGAATCTTAATTTTTTTCCTAACAGATGGCGCATAAATCTCATTTTGGGCCAAATATGGAGTTACGCATTTTGCGAATTACGCTGACGATATATTTACCTGAGATTTTAAAAATTGCTTTCAATAATAGTAATTCCTAATAATTGAAGTTACGTTGGGGTTATCAAACAAAACTAGTTTAAAATATATAACACTTTCGGCTGTTACTTTGTGAAGATTCATGATACTGGATATAAGTAAAATAAAACACTCAATTAAATTTGTATAACTTCACTTAATTTAATCACTATGTGACTGCAGTTTCAACATTACATGTCATTATTAAACTAGCTTACTTATATTTCTACTATTTAATTTTTCTTTCACCCACGTTTAATTGCAATTGTTTGAAATTTTCATGGATTTTATTGTGTTATATATGTAGAATTTTAGCCTTCATACTGGTTGAAGTGAGGTATATCACTTCATAAAAGTTATTTAGATACACACTTAAATGTACTCGGCTTTGACATTACTTATTTTATTATGGTTCTAGTTATTTTTATTTTATCTAGGCCTGAATCGTAACAACAACTGCCATGATACAAGTCTGAATGAATAATCATCAATTATTGTTGAGGATAGTACATACCCAACAAGTTATACAAACAAACTAATTCATAACCAAGCAAAGATTTTATTAAAGGTTAGTACTTTGAACCTTTTTCAGCTTGAACTGCAATATCATTGTCAATTATATGTGAAAATATATAGGAAAAATGACATTTCTTCGTTACATCGTCATGCAATATGTATTTTAGAATAACATTTAACATCCACAATCACATCATCACTTATTTTTGGACTTTGAAAAATTAGTGTCAGTAGACTTATCATATCCCTTAATTCGAAATATTTTAAGATATTTAAATCTAAAACAAAACGCCTACAAAATTGTAACAAACACGATTGGTGTAATTGGATAATTGCGTCACTTCCTTTAGGCTCCCATTGGCTTCTCTTTACTACTACGAGAAGACTGCTTTTACTATAACAAATTTAGCGGGAGAAATTTATGAATGGGCACATCCTACTGCCCAACCCCTCTGTTGGCTACCTACCCGAACTAACCTTCAGTTGTATAACTATAGTATTAATAAACAAGGCCAAAGTAGTATATTTTGGTCTAAGCATTTTCAGAATAATTATACTATAACTACTATATACCTTAGTGACGTGCTAATCAAACATAAATTGTGAAGCAAGTTCATCATTTTCTTTGATTGTAGTTGAATTGTTTATTAAATATGTGTATCAGTGAATCAAACCTTCCATCAAGAAATCCATAAGAACTTGACGAAAAGCTTTTAGATATTATTCTATTGTAAAAAAATAAAACCTTGTTTATGTAAATTCAAGCAATTAGTTAAATGTTGAAGTATGTAGATATAATAGTAATAAATATCTATGTATATACATTTATTGTTGTGTAAATTGTTTATACTATTGCTAACCTAAGTACGTACACACATTCTTAATTATTAAATTTCAGAATTGTTCAGAAAGGCATCTTTAGAAGCAATATTTTTATCTCAGTTGTGTATTGAAAGTTTACGAGCAATTCATGGGCACTAACAAATATTTGTTTTTAGAAAAATCTATAATTTTTCAAAGTATAATTATTAGAGAAGTAAATTTAATTAAAAACAGTTTAAAAAACTATATATGTATATACGAAATCAATAATTTAAAAAGTTTATTACATGTGAACACTTAACGGTATGCAACCCGCCAAGTTTGCTAAAACAAAGGCATCGCCGTTTCGCGTTTTTTGAATTTATTTTGTAATTTTAGAATCTCAAATTTGGGTTAGTGATGCAAGAGGCATCAATTTATAATGTCAAGGTCAGTTTTTGTACTAATTTATTTTCTTAAAAAAGTTATGTGTCTTAGAAAAACGACAAAAATGCATGAATTTAATTAATGTCTACTAACTAAGGCTGATACACAAAAGAAAAAAACAACCTCCACGCGCCAGCTGCACATTTGATGAACGATATAAAAAAAAAAACTTTCTGTAATTTTTTTTTGAAGATAAAAAACATTAAATAGTAAACATTGTCACACACATTCACACGAGGTTTTTCCAAGCTATTGCGTCGTCTATCCCCACTTTACGGTATCTCTACCGGTCCTAGCGAAGACAAAAATCTATCAGAATCGGTCGGCTATTCCAGACTTAAGTCAGAGTGACAGTTTGTAATTAAAAAGAAATGTCATATATACCTATAATATTCGAGTGTTTAATAATATAAATTATGGGCAAGCGAAAATTGGCTTATTATAAAACATCAACAACATCAACAGTTCCGTAAGTACTCATTCTTTATACATTATGTTTCCCATCTATAGTATTCCTTTATCTATGACAGAATCTGTGAATAAAACCGAAGCGCTGTGACAGAACCGAATATCGTCTACCTCCACCTACTCACACCCCCTTGCGTCTACCCATCCCACGAGTAATATTAGTTGCATAAGGTTCTATTTGTTAGTTTAAGACAGACGTTTTACAATTCATGGCAAACCTTTATCAAAATAATTTTTGATCTCGCGGTAGATACACCTTTATAATATACTGTAATAAAATTAAGGACATTTTTCAAAAACCACTTTTTCGGTATCAGAAGACTTCAAAACATAAACTTCTACAAAAATTTCGAGGTCTAGAATTTTCATCGTCACAATACTTTATTATAGTACGTATAAGAAAGTAAAAAAGTATAGGTGTGGACACCACTCGACTTTCAAAATTCCCACACAAACTAACACTTTTCCTCTTACGGAGATATGATCTCTTGGGAATATTCCTAAAATTATGCATTCTGGACAAATTTATTTAGAGTATAAAACTAGTTAACATTTAATTTGTAACAACGGCGTGATAGGAAAACATCGACAGAAATTTTTTGGTACAATAGGATTTCCCCAAATTTTCGAATGGAAGGAGCAAATATTTATTTTGTACTCGCTTATCAAAACCTGTCATTTCACAATTCGATTTGCGTGCGTAAAAAGTCACTTTAAACACGAGTGCGTAAAAGTAAAGTTGGTACTTCCTAGAACTTGATTAATTTAGTGACATTTTAAAATCATAAATTCCTAACCTTAATAATATGCTACCCAGTTCGTTGTTTTTCTATGAAAATAAAAGGAAATGAAATAGAATTTTTTGAATTTGATAATTTTAAATTAAATGTCACTTCAAATAATCAATACTGCCAATTCAATTTTTTTTAATTAATATCAAGAGATTAGTAGTGTGTCATAAACGATAACGTATTTAACAATATGTATTATTATTATAGTTCTCGTACAAAAAATATTGTACAAACTTCGTGCGTGAAACATTTTGCGAATTCGTGTCCATAAAGCGCTCGCCTTTCGGCTCGCGCTTTAAACTGGTCACTCATTCGCGAAATATGATTTCACGCACTTGGTTCGTAAATAACTATTATGAACTATAATTTTGAATGCCAGTTCAAAGTGAACATAACAAACATAATAAATATCTGAATACTTATATCAAAACATGTCATATCTTTTTTATCGTTGTATAATTACTGCAATATCTACTATTTTTTTATCATCACTACAGTGTCATTTATTATGAACTAATAATCAGATTAAGTTAATGATAGAGTTATGAAGGTGGGTGAACGTTCCAAATGCATGTGGGATGTCCGTATTCAAATAAGGATATTATTAAACAAAAGAGGTATTTGAACAAACATTCTGTATTAAAATACATATAAAATAACGAACAATGTTGGGGAATAAGTAATAATTTCAAAATTTAAACATGAAATGCAAGATTCACCAACCACAAAAATCGTATATTATTCTGCTATTACTACTACTAAAATTTAATATGTAATACCTATATAATAATATAGAATAGTGGATGAAAAATAATTAGATTAAATTAAGCGCAAAATAATTATATATACATATATAGATTATCTCGACGTTCTCCTTGTTGTAATTTATAAGCCATAAATCTATCCGACAATCGGTTATGTCTCAGCCGGCTTACGAAAGTAAGCGATACCATATCATCCCAATAACAACATTGAATTATACATTGTCGTACCAAATCTAATTGCTTTTCTTTTATTAAATGATACTGCATATCAAAGCCAATAAATTAAGAAAACATCGTTAGATTTTTTTTTTCAAAGAACTGAGACATTATTGATTTATACATATATAACGATTACAATATAGTCAGTCGAATTAGACCAAAAAAGGGGGCTGACCCGGAAAAAACTGAAAGTAACGATTTTCCTTCGCAAATCGTTGGGTGGAGTCACCGGCAGTCTATATTTTGGTTTTCAGGAATCGCACCCCATTGCTTCAGCCGTCATCTGCAATTTAAGGGTGAATTTTTATTTATTTAATAACTCGTTTATTTTCAATTTCACATGAAAAATGGTGATGGCTAAAGTTGTTTGAGCTTAAATTTCCTACAGTTTTGGGCGTTATCATTTTTTCGTAGGATTGATAATTTTCGATTAAGACCCGAAATAGGGGGTGAAATTTATTTTTTGTACTCACCGCCTGTAAAGTGACATTTCGCGCATGCATCGCTCGACCAGCAACGAGTGTTTCCCTGTCGACACGACTATAAAAATTGCAAAAAACACTGGTTCTTTGGGATATTTAAAAAAAAATCAAACTTGATAGTAATCAAATTTGCTCTATAAAATACTACTTCCCTCGACTATCTTCACTAAAAGTTGGGGAAATAGGAGTAATAATTAAAAATTCTTCCAATAAATTTGTTGGCGCCATCTATTCGACTATTACCCAAGTAACATTCATATTGAGAGTTAATTGTAATCAACCCAAAAAGCGATGAATTGACTATAAGTATAAGAATAAAAACGTCATAAGCAAAAATATAATAACTTAAACTAAATTTAGATGTAGTCACCGCCTGTAAAGTGACATTTCATGCATGCATCGCTCGACCAGCAACGATTATTTCCCGGTCGACTCGACTGTAAAAATTGCAAAAAGCGCTGGCCCTTTGGTACATTAAAAACACATTTATCTTTATAGTAATAAAATTTATTCTATAAAATACTACTTCGCTGGATTTTTCCTTATTAAAAGCTAGGGAAATAGAGTAATTTCTAAAAATTCTTCCATAAAATTTGTAAACGCCATCTATTGGACGATCTCTCAAGCAACATTAACATTGACAGTTTATTGTAATCAAACCCAAAAAGCCGAAAATCCACTATAAATATAAGTTTAAAAACGTCATATGCAAGAATATAATAACTTAAACTTAATGGAAATGTGAGTAATAGGTACGTACATTAAATGGTTAATTAAATTAGGTAATGTATTTTAGGTTAGGTGTGATACTAATCATGTTAATCAATAATATTTTTTTCAATTTAATGCTCGTACAAAAAATATTATACAAACCATTTACGTGAAGTAATCCTCTACGCATTCGCGCAATTAAAAGCACTCGCTTCCTTCGGTAGATCGTGCTTTCAAAATGCGCTCATGCGGGAACATAATTTTCCCGCACTTGGTTCGTAAATAACTATATTGAATAACTCGGTTATTTTCAATTTCACACGAGAAATGGTGATAACCAAATTTGTTTGAAATTGAATTTGCTACAACTTTGGTGCCAATTGTTTTTGCCCCAGAATCGCGTACGATTCTCTGGAGTTGTACCTTTACCTAATATAATCCCTGTTTCGAAAATAAGACATCGATGTTTACAAGGAAGAATCATACGACCCCAACTTGGCAGGACCATCTGATACACGTTCGAAACAGGCATAATTTGAATTTCGCAGCGCTTTCAAAAGTGTACTTCAGAAAAAAAATGGTTTTCACTGTAAAAGTTCGAGAATTGTTTTATTTACACCCCTCTTTCCCTTTATCATACAAAAAATAAAGGTCGGCATCGGAGATGCAGAAAATTTAGTTCCCAACAACTTTGTATATTATCGCTAATTGGTAAGTGAATAATAAACGAGATAACTTAATATTTATGTGCACCCCCACCTTTTTTCGGGTTTAAATTAAAAGAAATATCGATTCTAAAGAAAAAACAACAGGGACCAAAGTTGTAGCATATCCAATTTCAAACAACTTTGGCTATCGCCATTTTTCGTGTGAAATTGAAAATAAACCAGTTAGGTATTCAATAATTAAATTTCACCCACTATTTTGGGTCTTAATCGAAAAATATCGATCCTTCGGAAAAAAATGATAAGGACCAAAATTGTAGGAAAGTTAATTATAAACAACTTTTGTCATCAACCATTTTTCATGTGAAATTGAAAATAAACGAATTATACAAGAAATAAAAATTCACTCTCAAATTGAAGATGGCTGCTGAAGCAATGGAGTGCGATTCCGGAAAAACGTAATGTAGGCTGGTAGTGACTACTAGTAGTAGTATTATATTATGTATATAACAGAGTTGTATACAATACGTTCATGATGAAAGGGACAAATTCGTTTAAAATTCAGGTAATTATTTTGCAGAAAAACACTCTTTTTCTTTGTATTTTTAGTTGTGAATTTTTTGACATAAGAAAATTATATACAGATGTCTAAAAAAGAACATATTGCCGTGGTCTCTTGCATATTAATAAGATAATAGTAATAGCATTAAGATTTAATTTAAGTATATAAAATATAAAAGAGACAATAATAATCAGTTTTATTGTATTCCAAGATTTAACATGAGTATATTAAGTTGCATACATTTTAAAGTGAGAAAACATAGACATAAAAATGAATTTATATTTACAATTTAGATATGAAACAGGTATAAAATAAAAGACGAGATAAAATTTAAGATATATATATTTCTTTTATAGAAAAGAGAAACAAGATGTATGGTTTGTGTATAATGAAAAACAACCTGACTTTATAAAATGCGTGAGAATTGCACTGAACATTTTAAATAATGGACCGTTGTTTAAAAATAAAAAAGAAATGAAAGCGAATAACCAAGAAAGGGTTATGCTTAAGGATGGAAGTGTGATAAGAATTAGTCATCTAAATGCAATAAGATTGTATGAAGAAAACAAAATTCGATATGCACGGGAGAAAAATATAATTGAATAAATTATGTAAACTTGAGAACGTGCATAAGGTAATAAAACTTTATTAAATAAATCATGCAAAAAGAATAAAAATTTACCTTAACTTATGACTATATAAGTAAATAAATAAAAAAGGATATAAATAAAGATATTCTGAGACCATACAATCTGCAGTAGTGTTTTTATAAACGACAGCTGGCAATAATAAAATACATTCATGGATTCGTCTATGTAGTATTATGTTTCATAAGCTGTAGAAACGTTTTGTACGGTTTTGATGACCTACAAAAAGAAAATATAATGTAAACTTGGTTTGTAGTTTATTACAGATAAATATATCACCATTGGAAAAGTCCTGGATAGAGGGAAGCAATGAAGGGGCAAACCAAATGGATCATAGTAGTACAAGTAATCTTATTAAAAGAATACCTGTTATTTACAATGTATTTCCAATATTGCCGAGAGCTGGACATAAAAGAATTGTGTTAGCCAATGGAAAGAGGAAATATGTGGCAAATAGTAAAGAAGGTAATAAATTCATAAACAAATATAAAGAAGAATTATATTAATACAAATATACCTACGTTGGAGAAATGCTGGATAATTTATGAGAAACTTTTAAAGTGCAAACGGACAATTCTCGGGGTGTTGACATTTGGAAGTGAGGGAACTGTCAAAAGACAACAAGTGCGCGTGTGTGTGTGTGTGTGTGTGTTCGAATCACAACGGCAACCTGAAAAGCAAAGAGCTCACTGAAGACGCAGGGTGACAACGCAAATGGTAGTTTCTGAGGATGGCGTTGAGAGCGGTCACGTGTTTTCCCGGAGATATAAATTGAAAACAAGAATCGACAAGATTCATTCATTGATTGATTAACGGATTAGCTGGTTATCTGAAAAGAGAATAACAGTAACTTAAAATCGTAGGGTTAGATACACCACGATTCATATTTATTTCTTTTGTATTAGCGTATTAATTTTTATTTGCATTTAAGTTTCATTCATTTATTTTCTTTGGATAATTGTCTTTGTATTTTTAAAAATAATGGAGATGCAAATGGCAGAATTTGAGAAGTTTTTCAATGATTCAAAGTAAGTTTGATACAAAGAGTTATCAATGTGGCTATGCGTGTATTGAAATATAACGTGCAAATGTATATTCAATATAACGTTGTGCAACAGGGATAATAAATGTTTTCCTGCAGTAGTCATAAGTATTCATTAGTTCCAAGTTTACAAAAATGAAATTATTAATGGTGTTGGGTGTTAAGAGGATATAGCGTGCAAATGTATATTTTCTGGCACTCAATTAGGCATCATTAATGTTTACGATAATTTTTGATTATAAATTAATGACTTAAAATTAAATTTTTTAATAAGGAAAGTGTTTCTGGGTAGCGGACTCTGAGATGCTAGATATAACACGTGCGAATGGTTATAGATAGTAATCAGATTCAAGCTTTTTCTCCGAACATTGACCATTGCGACGTTCTAAGTTTGTCAGAGCATTACGTGCGAATATAATGTCTCTGATGGAATAGAACTAGCATAAAATGTAAATAGTATACAAAAGTTAATTGAATTTTATTTGTTTTGAAACAGGAAAATATTTTAGATTTCTATTTGATTAAATATAAGAAAAATATATTCGTATCATAAAACGTTACAACCTAGAACAAGGTACAAACGTTTTCTCTTAATTATGTTTCTTTTAAATAAAATGGTGAATATAGTATAGCGATGCTATCTATTATGTAATAAATGTTAAATAAATTATACAATTATGTTTTATATGGTTTCTGCTTTTCATTTAAATAAGCTATAACCTTATCCCAATCAAAAGTAAACCATTCAATAATGGGTGGAGACTGTGGCTAAAAATGTGAAATAAAATGCAAAAGGAAAATCCCTTACCACAAAAAATATATATCAAAAAATCTAAATACGTATTTCGGCAACTAAGTTGCCATCTTCAGTAGATATCTGTATAAAACAAAAAAGAGTGTTAAACGTGGTATTTTTGGCTAAGGTGTAACCTTAGAAGATATGCTCTTCACCAAATCACCAGTGGGATAACACTGAGTGAATTTTTTTTTTTGTTTTATACAGATATCTACTGAAGATGGCAACTTAGTTGCCGAAATACGTATTTAGATTTTTTGATATATATTTTTTGTGATAAGGGATTTTCCTTTTGCATTTTATTTCACAAAAGTAAACCAAGAGATTTGACGAGAGAGGAGAAATTTTGATACACTGATAGAATTCACGTATACTTAGAAAATACGTGATGTTAAGATAAATAAAATATACATTAAGGATAATAAAAATTATCATCATCTTTATTATTTATGTTGCTGGAACAGCACACAACATAATTTATTTGGCAAAGCCTAATGTATGGCAATACTACAATTATCATATTCCAAATAGTCATGTTGCCACAGCAATATGCAGCAATCATTGTTTTTTTTAAATAGAACACCCTGTATATCATGCCATTTTTGAATTGTATGGTAAATTCTCAACACTTTTTGTGTAACATACAATATCCCCAAAATCACCAGCTTTTGGAATAATGACATTTGAAATGTGATAAATTAAAATACACACAAGCAATGAAATAAAATGTTTAAATTGAACAAAGGCACCTTGAAATTTTTTTTAGAAGCCAACAAAAACAGCATGGTATTGCAAATTTTATCTTCAACAAAAAACTCTTCTTCAAATTAATCGATTTTTATTCCTGGACCACTAGACCGTTTCCTTTTTTTTTTGTGGCAATAAAAATCAAACCTTCACCGGCTTTTAGTTTATCAGCGTCATTAGGAAGATCAGCAAAAATATCAGAAAATTCTTCATTAGACGTTTTAGTAGAAACTGTAAATAATCCCCATGTACCTAACCGTTAGGACAATCACCGAAAATTGTAATATGTCAACGGGATCTGTGTCACAAATACTGTGAAAAAATAAATATCATTCTTATAAGGTTCAATTAATACATGAATTAGTAGAAGACGATTTCGATCGAAGAACGCAGTTTTGTGAGTAGATAATTGAAATTAATAATCTAAACTTATATTTCATGAAAAAGATTCCTTTTTCTGATGAGGCTACTTTTACTTTAAATGAACACGTGAACAGACTAAACTGCAGGTAGGTACTGGGCAACTGAAAATCCTCGTTGAACACAAGACTATCACACACAGGATCGTCAAAAAATAAATGTCTGGGCAGGTATTCTCGAAAATCAAATTCTTAGACCTTTTTTTTTGAAGAAACTTTAAATGGGGAACGCTACTTAAACTTTCTTCAGTTTGAACTCATCCACAAGATCCAGATATTCCTCACAACAACATATGGTTTCAACACGATGGAGCACCTGCTCATTTTGCAATTGTAGTTCGACAATTTCTTGACTTAACTTTCCCAAATAAATGGATTGGACGCAGAGGTCCTATTGAGTGGCCACCAAGGTCACCGCATTTAACCCTATTAGATTTTTTCTTATGGGGTTATTTGAAATCTAAAGTTTATGTGAATAGACCAAATAATCTTGATGACCTGAAAAATAGAATACGCCAGGAAATAAAACTTATTCCACGAGAGGTAATTGAAAACGTTCAAAACAATCCGTCGACTACAAAAATATATTGAAGTAAACGGACAACATATTGAAAATTTATAAAGCAAATGTTATTATTTCTTTTGTATGTTTTATTATTTAGGGTTCATGTATTTTTTTTTTAATTTATCACATTTCTAACGTCATTATTCCGAAAACCGCTGATTTCGGGGATATGATATGTTACACAAAAAGTTTTGAGAAAGTACCATTCAATTCAAAAAATGGCATAATATACAGCGTGTTCCATTTAAGAAAAACAATGATTGCTGCATATTGCTGTGGTATTTTCTTGTAAATAAATAAATAAAAAATAAAGAAACCAAACAAATAAAGAATCAACAGAAATAAAATATCACTATGTTTATTTTAAATAAATATAAATTTACATGTTAAATATAAATTATAATTCAATATTTTAACAAATAAATACAGTATAATCCACTAATCAGTACAAATGTATGTAGTCAAAATTGTATATATTTAGTATTTTAATCAAATTCATAACTAGGCAGTAGTATACACGTCAATGCAATATGGGTTGCATACCCGTAAAAATAATAGCACACAATTAAAAATAGAATGGAAAAAAATATGAAACAATGTTAAATAAATTAGAGCACAAAATTATGTTAAATATTCCATAAAACAATATTCAAATACTGACCTCCGTTTAATAAAAGGATATAATAGCCTAAAGCAGTATTACTAGCAGTCAATAGAAAAGTAGGTCAACCCGGCAATACATTCTTTAGCAGCAATAATAGTTCAAAAATAGGAATTAATCACCAAGAATATCAATATTATAACCACCAACATTGTCAAGAATAAATGTTATGTATCAGTATACACGTTTCACTTATATTTTCTGCATAAAATATTATTGAGTGTACGTAAAGAGGCACGATTTGTTTATTTTCTTCTCTACACGAATATATTCCAAGAAAGTCCAAGCTAAAACCAAAAATACAATATTAAACAAAGGTCTATATACATAAATAAATATATATATACCACTTATTTCACGGTCACAAGATCAATTGTATTTTCTTCTGTATGGGACATGGAAATGCACACAAAGGTATATGATTTATCTGTTTTCGATATACACTAACGCATCCAGAATGTAAATATTGTGGCATGGTTCACCATTAAAAATAAAACATTATGTTGGCTATGAAAATTCACTGATATTTACAGAATAAAAAGACATTGTAGAATGTACATCTAAATATGCGATAGTACATAATTTTATTCACGTACAAATGCTTCAAGATTTCAGGCTAAAATAAATAAATAAAGCATTAGTCAGTACATAATATAAGACAATAAAAGAATACTTACCAACAAATAAAATCATTCAAAATGTTCATGGAATAAAAGTATAGAATATGTAAATAATAACAATAACAAACATGGTGGAAAGAAGGTCACATGATCACGTAATTTCAATAGTTATCAAAATAAACACGGAGGGCGTAGCAGCGAAAATTCAAACTAAAGGAACGATTTAAAACATAATGAATCGTTCGTCAAATGTTAATCGCTATAAAAGGCGACACACCGGCGAAAATAAGGAGTCCATAGGAAGTCCATCGGAAGCTCTTCAAGACTTAAAGGGAAACCAGTGCTCCGAAGAAATAAAGAATCTAAAGGCATAAAACGCTTTAAGATTCAAACGCCGTAGTCGTAAGAAGCGGCAACGATAACTGCGCGCCAGATATAGAGGCGCGAAATACCGGGATTGGACCGCACAAAAGCTACAACAATAAATTTAATTAAAAATGGAGGGACTGGGCTACCAGGAAGAATTCGAGATGTTATACAACCAAGAAAAGTGAGTACAAGCACTATAAAATAAACCCCATCTTGCAATCCTAAAATAAATAAATGAAAGGACCTTCATGAGTGTTTCATAAACTATCGAGCAACAAAATTTTCGAATATTTAAATAATTAACAAATGTTTCTTTGAATATGCTTTGGGTTAACGTGCGAATCTTAATTCAAGGCGATTTAACGAAGCATTAGTAAATTTTCCGGATAGCAATAAAATTTAGAACATTATTTAAATAATTAAAATAAATTCTTCTTTGAATATGCTTTGGGTTGATGTGCGAATCTTAATTCAAGGCGATTTAACGAAGCATTAGTAAATTTTCCGGATAGCAATAAAATTTAGAACATTATTTAAATAATTAAAATAAATTCTTCTTTGAATATGCTTTGGGTTAACGTGCGAATCTTAATTCAAGGCGATTTAACGAAGCATTAGTAAATTTTCCGGATAGCAATAAAATTTAGAATATTGTTTAAATAATTAAAATAAATTCTTCTTTGAATATGCTTTGGGTTAACGTGCGAATCTTAATTCAAGGCGATTTAACGAAGTATTAATAAATTTTTCGGATAGCAATAAAATTTAGAATATTATCTAAATAATTAAAAATAAATTCTTCTTTGAGTAAGCTCTGGATTGACGTGCGAATCTTGGTTCAGGGCGACTCAACGAGGCATAACGCTTTAGTTGAATAACGGCAATTTCGAAATATGAGCATACATGAAGGATTAGAGCAGTGAATTTTATTTTATTTATTATTAACAATTTCTTAAAGAATCAAGGATTGCAAGGTGCTTGTACCGCAGATGAAAAGGGCTGGATATAATAATGAAATGAATAATGTATTGTATTGCATAATAATGATATTTATCAATGTTTTTGTAAAAAATTTATATTAAATAAAATAAGTTGTGCTGACACTCTATATCTACTTATTTATACCCATCCCAGGGAGAATCTAAGGAAAGTAAACGTCACAATCACAGCTAGAACTCACAATAAGTACAAGGCTGCGACACATCATCCGTTATAAAAAAATAAATAAATTCACACTTAGACCCTGAGATTACTAAAGTATATTAATTTATTAATTCAATTTTTGGTTATTAACCAATATAGAAGAAGTCACAGCAATATGTTCTTTTTTAGACACCACAAATTATATATTTTCTTATGTCAAAAAATTCACAATTAAAAATACTAATCGACCTGTCCGAGCGTTTTTCTGCAAAATAATTACCTGAATTTTAAACGAATTTGTTCCTTTCATCATGAACGCACTGTACATACATATATATAATCATTACATAATTGATATTAAACATATTTTATGTCCATTAAGCAATATTTATCTATTCATCATATGTATAAACGATTCGTGTATTTATGTTGTATTTAGATCGGGAAATGAGATAAGAATGTAATTTTTGTTGAATTACAACAACTATAATTTACCCATTATTACTTACAATTTCCCATTAATTCCATACAAGAAAGTATACGCACTGAAATGAATAAAAGTATTAAAGTGTGTAATAAAATAATTAACGACCGTGTAAGATTGAAACAAGCTAACGACGATCGTCCGTCGCTTGTTTACCTGCATGGTGGATGGCCATAATCATAATTCTAATATGACTACGATTATATAGTAGAAACTAACTTCGGACTTGTTTAAATTTGTTCATCGATCTTTTGAAGTAATTACTGATGAGATAAAAGTCGTAAAAAATTGAGTAAAGTCCGCTTAAATGTAAGCTGTTATTTACACATATTTATCATTATACGAGATCTAGTAAAGTTTTCGTATTGCATCTCATAAGCACCGGAGTATGAAAGATGTACGGGTTAGTACTTACCTACTTGGTGTTCAAATTGCTGGGTAAAAACTCATAAAGACGTAATAAATTATTAAAGAATGAGAAATTAAGCCACTGCAATCTCTACCTATTTGTATAAACTTTATTTAATGCAAGTTTAATAATAGATTTAAAACATTTAATGTACTAGTTATTTGTTATACACTTCAAGTTGCAACTAATATGTTGTGCTTCTTTGTCTTAATAACATGCCTTAGTAGACCCCAACACCTTTAACTCCAATAACAGGGTTCTTCAACTCCCGGGAGTCATTTATTAGTACACTTACGCCTGTGGTGCGACATAGGATGAAGTACCTCTCCGCATTCATCAATGAATGTTGAAAACCATAGAAAAAAGAGTTCGGACTGTAAAGCAAAAGCTCAAGTCACTGTGCCAGTAACCCGGCTATTATACATTATCT
Organism: Amphimallon solstitiale; assembly: GCA_963170755.1. Lineage (NCBI taxonomy): Eukaryota > Metazoa > Arthropoda > Insecta > Coleoptera > Scarabaeidae > Amphimallon > Amphimallon solstitiale. The sequence goes on from OY720676.1 coordinate 174,812,314, forward strand.
ATTTCGCAAGTTGCATATTTATTCCCTGTAATTTATTCATAAAATAGTGCGGGCTACAAAAACTCCAGATATAATCGCTTTATTTAAAACTAATGAATCTTTTTCTGATTTATTGTTATTTTTCTAACTACTTCGCTGCGCGCTGGAATATATAATATACCATTCTCTGCACTGTCGTAAATTGGTATGATAAACGTATGATTAACAATGAGCGATGCTGAACAAGAAAATTCTACAAGAGGATAAGAAGGATTGTCATGTCATAATTGCAAAAAATATTTAATTTATTCTGCTGGCATGGTAAAACATATATAATTTTTGGTTTAAAAATACTACTTGATAGGTATTGAACATTTGCATCACTTTTATTTTGTCCGCATGTATATGAAATTTATTGTTAAATGTAGCTTTTGAAAATATTACCTGAATGATTTCAGTAGACAAATTATAATGTTTTGACATATATTATTTATAAAATTAATAGAATCTACGGTTGGTTCTTGGTGAAACATTATGAATATTAAACGAATAAAACACTTGGTTATATTGTTTCACTTAAGGACAGATTTATTGTACTCTGACACGTGTTTCGACCTCTCGGTCATTAACGAAGAGTTTACAGACTTAAACTAAACTAAGAAAGTTACCAATACCTATTTATATGTGTGGGCTAGTGTCTTAAGTACAGTGTCAATAATGGGGGTGTTTATGAAGTCCAGTTGTGTGTTTGTGACATGTTTATTTGCTGTTGTAGCTTTTTTAATTTCTAGAATTTCTAATAAATCTAATTTCCTTCCTTTATAACTATTATGTAATAATGTATAATTATTGGTATCAAATACATGTACAAGATCTATGCAATGTTCAGCAAAGCCTGTATTTTTATTATTGTTTAAAAAATACATGTTATTCGAACAAAATAATGCCATCCACTGTGCCAAGAACTTCGCTACAAATTATTTTCTTAGAAAGTGTCATCTCAAATTAAAAAATACGTGTTATTTTTCCATAATTTTTGTAGTTCTATAATCCTAGCATTATCTAAAACATTCTTCATATTCCTCCTTATTATTTCCAGCTTTACCATTCTATTCCTTCTGAAATCATGTTCTGTTCCCAATTCTATGGACAACAAATCTCCCCGACACTCATTTCCTGATCGCTGTAAATATCCAGACTTATTTGTTAAACGGGTAAACATTTGCAGCAATAGAGATATATGACATTTGTTATATATATATATTGCAGAAATGTTAATTTAATGTATAGATACAACCACCAAGATTTCAGCCAAAGCTTTTTGTAGTTTATGTTTTTCCATATAGTTCTTAGTAACAGTTGAGAGTACATGAATGAAGCACTTTAGAAATGATATTACGACAAATCATACGGAGAATACTAGAAGTCCAACTAATGACGAACTAGAATGGAGTGGAGAAAATAGAAGTACAAAGAACAAAATGGTAACAGAAAAGTGCTTTGTGTATTTTATCTATATTTTTGTTTGTTTGAATAAAGACTATTAAATGTTTGTAAGTAATGTAGCTTTATGTTACTTTTCGATTACCTTTAAAACACATTGTTTGTTTATTGAGTATCGTTTAATTATTCTTCAGAATATATATGTGCATAATTGCCAAAAAAATATAATCTCCAATTCATCTGTCGAAAACTTTCAAGAGAAAACAATTCACTAGAAATATTTCAATTGGCTGCGTCACAAGAAATCATAAATTTAAATCAACACTGACAGATTTGTCAAATAAACTGACAATTAATTGAAAAAATGATCTAAAAATACAGGCAAATATCTGTTAAATAGAATTTTCATGTCTCGAGCCAGTAGAGCCAGTAATTTTTTCATATCTGGAAAAACAAGAAGCAAGGGTAATTAGAACTTTTGACTTACTAACATTACTAACATATTTTTTTAATATTATTTCGTGAAGTAAGACCCTGGGTACGTAGCATAGGTTTTCAAGGCTTTGTTATTACATAATGATTTCACAAATTATTTTGAGATAGATAATTAATACCTGCCAATTCCATTACACAAATTCAAATTCCATTACACAAATGTAAAATATGCATATTACTTTAGGCTAAGAAATAATAATTCTTATTTATGTAACTATTAAATTGTTGACTGATTTTGTGATTTTATTAATTACAACCTATGAACGAACAGTTACAATCTTAAATTACTAAAAAAAAGTCGCCCAACGTGGGGCTCGAACCCACGACCCTGAGATTAAGAGTCTCATGCTCTACCGACTGAGCTAGCCGGGCTTGAATACGTTGTTCTTATAACACCCTTAAATGTAACGAATAGATTCTCAATATAATTGTATTCTTTTAATAAGTAAATTTGATTTATTAAATATTAATATGCTAACTATCAACAACATCAAGAAATAAAGTGTCGTACGTATAAGAAATAGATATCTATTTCATGATATAAATTAGGTAGATAGGTACATACTGCCTACCTACTTACTGCAAAACAGAACCGATCATAACATCCAAAATTTTATTAATACAGCATTCAAATAATTATTAATGATTATACCTACCTATCGAAATCAAATTACAGTATTTGCAAGAAACACTATCAATTTTATACGTCAGAGGCACGTAGATATGATAATAATTTCTCATACTAAAAGAATTGAAAGTTGATTAGGCAAGTGTGCGTACAAGTTTCTACTTTAATAAACATTAACTACCTACCTACCTAGTCAAAATCCGAGAAGACGACACTCTAGTCGAAATGAGCATACAGTGCTTAACCAATTGCTTTTGTGTAGTGATACAATTTGTGTTTTAAAGTGCAAGCTGTGTCTAATGCTATAGATACACATATTAAATAAAAATTTAGCATAAGTTAAATATCTTTGCAAAAACAGATTTAGTTAAATGTTTGCAATTAATTACACTTATAAAATAAAGGGGGATGTAATAGAATACAACCCCTAGAGCTGTTAAAATACAGGTCCTGTGGCGCAACGGATAACGCGTCTGACTACGGATCAGAAGATTCCAGGTTCGAATCCTGGCAGGATCGTACTTTTTCCAAATTTTGATGGAAATAAAAATTCGAAAAAACCATATACCTATGACAATAAACAAGTAAACTTACATTTTACATGGTACGAATAAATAGCTTGAAATATATAACAAGAGTTAATTCTGACAGACTATCCGTCTGTAAATAATATATGTTAATACCAAATTCGTGTAGGTAGCGTGTTCTATTATTGTTCTAATTGAATGAAAATTTGTAACGCTAAAAATATGTTACCAACTCCAAAAGTAATCATTCATCTCAATTAGGTCAAAAAGTCTTTAACAATAAACGCATGCGCCAATTTTAAAGGGGCAACAGCAACAGCCAGTAAATTGGGGTTAGTGATGTTGATACAGCGCTAGAGATTGTGGTGTAAGAGGAGCTTTAGGAAAAGCAGGAATGAAGAAAATTTGATTTAAAATGTGCTTGCATGTTTCTTAAATATATACCAATCCCAACTACGTAGAATACCCTGGATGTAAATTTAATTAAAAGAAACCATTCAAAGGAACATGCGTGCTAACAAGTTCACTAATAAATATCAGTTATTCACAGAAAAATAATGTATTACACTTTCAAACAATAAGAAAGATAAAATGTCCATTGTGAAGTGTTGTTTTAATACCACGGATCTATCGAATGTAGTTGAAACAATGGTACAAAAATGTACAGATGCTGGATGTAAGTGCCCTTCTTCCCTAATTTTAAATTATATTAGATGGTAACCCATAAACTTTATATTAAAGGAAATAAATTAAATTAATATTAGATACATTCTGTATTCTGCAATAAAAAACTAAAATAAATGTCTTTATTGTATTTATGTATGATTTTTGTTTCTATATAATTATAGCCTTTATTTAAGACAACTGGTATTTTTAAATCATAATTAGATTCGAATTGGTTTTTAAATTTAAATGTAAATATAAAATTGAATGTAGAATGTAGATGCCGCTGTAGTCAAACGTCAAATATAAAATGACATCCATAAGAAAAACTATGGAAACACCTAATATATAAAATAGGAATTATTTATAGCTTCAAATGTTTTAATTGTTGAATTAAATTGTTAAAAGTTTCCCAACATGCTGGGTAATTATAGACAGCATTCAGTAGTTTATGTTTAAACTGATTATACTTCTTAAATCACTGTGTTTTAGGTTGCTGTGGCTGTTGCAGTGCTTTAAGGCCTAGATACAAACGGCTTGTCGATAATATATTTCCTGTCGCACCCCAAGATGGTCTTGTAAAGGCGAATTTAGAAAAGTTAACTTTTTATTCATTAAGTTCTCCAGAGAAGCTTGATCGTATTGGTGAATATCTCTATCAAAAAGCGGCGAGAGACATATATAGAAAACGATATGGGTAGTAGCTTTTGTTACATCTATATTATAGTAACTTAATTTTGTCTTCCATTCAGATTCGTTATTATCGCAATGGAAGCTATGGATCAGTTGTTATTGGCATGTCATGCGCAACAGTTAAATCTCTTTGTAGAGAGTTTCCTAAAGATGGTCCAGAAATTACTAGAATCTACAGAGCCTCAACTACAGATCTTAGCCACACAATCTGTTAGTTTTATTCTTAAACATTATATGTTAATGCAAAAGAAAATACAGTGACCAATATATTTTTGCAGTTTGTAAAGTTTGCCAATATTGAAGAAGATACTCCATCATATCATAGAAGATATGACTTCTTTGTTAGTAAATTTTCAGCAATGTGTCACAGTGGTGCTTCAAGTGATATTAGAAATAAAATTCGAATTGCCGGCATTCAAGGATTACAAGCAGTTGTAAGGAAAACTGTATCGGATGATCTAGTTGAAAATATATGGGAACCTGTGCATATGGATAAAATTGTACCCAGTTTATTATTTAATATGCAGGTATTGACAATATCGATATTAAAGCACTCTTGTACTTATCATATACAGTGTGTTTTATACCAATTTCATAAGTATACTCCAGTTTAGATTATTTAATTTTTATTTGGATGTTACAGGAGTCAACCTTCCATATAAAAGAACCTGGTGAAGCAGAATCTTTACCAGAAGAACAAGCAGACGATCCTCCTATGTTAGCAGAAACATGTATGAGAGAGCTTGTTAGTAGAGCATCATTTGGACATATAAGAGCTGTTTTAAAACCAGTATTAAGGTTATTCATTTTCTTTATTATATTCAGTATTGTATGTATTTATTTACTAGGACTTGTAGTTATTCTTTTGTGGGGTTTTCAGACATTTTGATTTACATAAGCTATGGGTACCAAATCTTTTTGCTATACATACATTTCGAATAATAATTTTTTCAATTCAAGTAAGTATGCAATCTTTCATTATAATAATAGGAATAAACTCCAAAAGAAGTTCAATATTTTCAGGCACAATATTCCTATACAGTTGTAGAAACATTAATGGCTCATTTGGATGAAAACTCAAAGTCTAGTCCAACTATTCGCACAAGTATTGTTGATGTTTTGTCTAAAATAATCGCAATTGCTGCCGGAGAAAGTGTTGGTAAGTAATACTACGTATTGTATTTCAGTTTTGAGTATCACAAAGTATTCTAAATGGTCACTTTAAGAAATTCAGATTTTTATTGAAGTACAATTTCAGAACATGTTCGTGAATGTCATAAACTTCTTGGACTTGTATTGTTATTATAGGTCCGAGTGTTTTGGAAATAATAAACTCTCTCCTAAGTCATCTAAGGGATTCAGTTAAACATGGAACAAGCCAGGTGGAAGAGAAAATGTACCAGGATGCCCTAATCAATGCTCTTGGGGAATTTGCAAATCACTTACCTGATTACCAGAAGATAGAGATAATGATGTTCATCATGAACAAAATACCTTTCCCACTGGTTGAGAATCGCTCACCTGCAGATAATTTATTACAAAGCATGTTACTGAAAAGTTTACTGAAAGTCGGCACTAAATATCAAACTATCCATTTGAATACAACTTTCCCAGTTTCGTTCTTGGAACCGTTGCTGAGGATGTCATTGGCGCCAGATCCTGATATGAGATTGCTGGTACAAAAAATCCTGCACACTTTGATAGATAGGCATAATAACTTGGAAAAATTATCAAAGCCTTAGTAAGTTACAACAACGCACATTAAAATTGAATTGTTAAATTTTTTCATATCTTTTATTTTAGTGTTGACGTAAATGAAGTGTCTTTAACATTGGAGAAATCATCCAGACCGGACTTGATTTTCATAAACAAACATGGCCCTATCATCTACGATGCTTTATATACTAGTTTGCAGATGGACTCGAATACCGTGAAAAATATAGAGGCTGTGTACACTACATTAGCATTACTTTGCGTTGAACTTTCTAGTACTGAAATTGCCATAGATCTGCTTCAGCTTGTCCTAGGGTAAGTGAATTCAAAGATATTAGAAAATTTTTATTTACACAAATTTCTATGAGTCCTGGCTTTTTCGGTAGTCGTTAGGCTATATTAGGGCCGCTTGGGTGACGAGAAAATGACTAACACCCGACTTTAGCTAGAAAGTAAGGAATATTTACTTGTTTATGATTTATTTTGAAAAATACTTTTTTTAAAATGAAGTATATAGATCCCTCAATGCACTTAAGACGTGAACGTCGGCTGATACTGTTTTCTTGTATGTAAATTAAACATTGACACTAATATATGGAGTTGGCATGATGAATTTGTAAACTGTGGTCATATTTACACACTTTTTTATTTCTGTCTACAAAAAAAAATCATAGTAGGACAATTTTACCTATGTTTAGCCACTGAAGTGCCTTGTATCCTTTTGGACTGTGTGCTATAGTTTTTTTGTTTTTTCGTAGTAATTTTAGGAAAATTCAAAAATTACTGAGAAAATTAACCTATTCTCATTTAATTTATATATTCATTGAAATTTCACGTAAAACAATGACAACTGATGTAAGGTGATAATTAGAGACCGGACACGAGCGGCCGATGACTCATCGCCCACGGGCGCACTATTAAAATTTTGTATTTTTTAAGGAGATTTAATCCTATTTGAATATCTATATTGAAATATAAAATGTATCACATTTCCACACTTAAAATGAATCTTTAATGTGCTTCTTAATATATACGAAGGATAGAGGAAGAATTGCGAACAATTTTTAAACTGGAAAAAAGTAGCTGTTTGTGCCAAAGCACTAAACATCAATTATGTATTTATATTAATTCAATAATCCAAGGATTAAATTTAAAATTTTAAAACTACAAGATGTAAGGAATTAATTAGGACATAAATGTTATGCTCAAAAGATATGGCAGAAATGTTGTTTTTCTAACTATCTGTTTACCTTTTTGCTTTCTTATACGTAGTATAAGGAAGTATTGTGATGATGAAAATTTTCTGTGTCTGTGTGTGACCACGATAGCGGTCAAACCGCTATAGGTATCAATTCCAAATTTTATATTTACAAGTATAATCTCCCTCTTGAGATCTGATTAGATTTTCAGTAAAATCGGCAGACCGGAAGTAGTAGTTTACTTCAGTGAAAAAATCGAGTTTTGCCAAAATTTTGTCAACTACTAAGTTTAAATAAATTTATAAAGAATTCACATGTACTCAAAATTGAATTTGAGAAGAATTTTATTATGAAAGTTTTTCGAAATTGATACCGGAAGTAGGTCTTTTAATATGTCGTAAATTATGCAATCTATAAATATTTGTCAACAGTACAAAAGTATTTAGAGTTGATTTTGAAATATTTTTTGTATAAATGAAATTTCAAAATTCGGACCGGAAGTAATACTTTTACTCTTCGCGAGTAGCACTTTCTTTCGAATATCTCGCAAAGTATGCATTCTATAGATTTATTAAGAGAATAGAAGTACTTATAATAGGATTTTAAATAATTTTTATATAAAAATTTTTAAACTCTGTAGTTTGAAACCGTCATACGTATAAGAAAGTCGTGTGGTGGCCACACCTCATTTGTCATTTGTCAATTACATATTTAGGATATTGTGTTTTTATAGAATTCGATGTCTTCACAACATCTGGTGACATGAATAGTGATAGTGCACCTAGCAAAACCTCTCTATTTAATGCTTTTGAGTTTATATATACAGGGTTATGATAAAGTAACGCACAAAATTCATAAAACGTACAATGTTCATTTTTGAAAAAAATGCAAAAACACGTCAAACAGTTTATTTTATTCCGCATCTTTTAACATAAGTCAAAAAAATAAAACGTCAAATTTGTCAAAGTTATGACGTCATCAATATTTTTTTTAAATATGAAGCTTGTTTTTTTTTACTTTATTTGATAAAGCTTGTTTTTCTGCATTATAAAGAAATAATTGAAGGAGGGGTCACATAAGAAAAAACCTGACAATTTAGAAGACTTAATGGAACGAATTAGACATGAAATGACTCGTATAACTCCGCAGATGATCGAAGATTCTGTAAATCAGATCTACCATCGTCTTGGCCTATGTCAGATAGTGAACGGGACACAGTTTGAACAATTCCTGTAAGAAATCGGTTTGGTTTAATGGTCTGTTTAGTTAATTTAAATGTTATTACTATAATAAAGTTTATTTTGTTTTTTATAAATTCTCTGAGTTTTTTCTTATGTGACCCCTACTTCAATTATTTCTTTATAATGCAGAAAAACAAACTTTATCAAATAAAGTAAAAAAAACCAAGCTTCATATTTAAAAAAAATATTGATGACGTCATAACTTTGACAAATTTGACGTTTTATTTTTTTGACTTATGTTAAAAGACGCGGAATAAAATAAACTGTTTGACGTGTTTTTTCATTTTTTTCAAAAATAAACATTGTAGGTTTTATGAATTTTGTGCGTTACTTTATCATAACCCTGTATTTTGTGTAAATATATCCTCACAAATTTCAATGCGCCCTCTTTCAAAAAAAAAAACATCAAATCGGAACTCGAAATCATTATCTACATCAAAATAGTTTACGAAATACAACATAATAGTGATTAATTCAAAGTAACTAACTAATAACAGTGCATCTAAGATATACTACTTACCGCTTCATCCCATATTAAAATAGTGCACGACAGTCGGGCAATGAAGAAAACGTTAATATCCCAGTTTTAAGATATACACGTTGGACAACCCAGGTTCTCGGCATGATCTAAATTTCGTATATGAAATGGTATAGGAAATAGTCGTGCGGTGTTGCCGTCGCAGTTCTTAATTCAGCCGTCCCGTGTTTAATATTTCTAATATTTCAGTACGGATCGAGACGCTGTGGAGTATGTTGTTGCCCATTAAGTAAATATTACGTAAATGCTAATCAATAATAATGCATGAAACGATATTTCTCATATTAATAAAATATTGGTGTAGATATTTAGAATGTGTAATACTGACAAAGTGTTTATGTACATTTTTCTGTCAATATGATTGACAGATAAATGTACATTAAAAATGATCGTGTCAGACGGGCTATTACACGTAACAATTTAAAATATTGAGTTACACATTTCTTTGTGATGCCTACTTATACAACAGAGGAGCGAATAAGTATCATTAAATGGTGTTATTCTTCTCAAACAGTTTTAAATATCGTCCATCGTTTCGAAAAGTCCGGTTGTATTACTGGCTGTTCTAAATGCAACAATAGCGATCGACAGGAACGTCCTTTTTCTGACGAACGAATGGAGCGGGAGGTGCAAGTATGTGCATTTATTGAAGCCGTCAAATATCCGAAAACGTGAACATTCCGAGAACTACAGTTAGGAATATTTTGAAGCGACATAAATATAAGTGCTTTAAGACCCAAAAGAGTTAGGAAATTTTTCAACATGATCAAGTTAATCGCCTTGACTTTTGTGAGGCTAAATGCGACGAGGATGATAATTTTGTCCGAAATATCTTGTTCACGGATGAATCCTCTTCGCTTTATGGTCGCCACAATCCGTCCATCGTCCGATATTGGTCTCGGGAAAATAAACATATCAATTTAACAGCAAAAACGCAGTACCCACAGAAGCTAAATGTCTGGGCAGGAATTCTGGGTAACCATACTATAGGACCATTTTTCATAAATCGCACTTTAAACGCCCAGACATACTTGCAATTACTGCATCATGATATTATACCTGCTGTACGCAATGTGACTGGTAATCTTGAGGAAATTTGGTTCCAACAAGATGGATGTCCGGCCCATAACGCCAGAATAGTATTGGAATTTCTTAATTTAAATTTTCCTCAACGCCTCATTTGCACCAGGGGCAATATATGCTGGCCACCTAGATCTCCTGACTTAACACCCAACGATTTTTTTCTGTGGGGATTTTTAAAACAAATAATCTACGGACATCAACACGAAAGGCCTAAAACATTACCAGAATTACGAATGTGAATTACACAAATATGCAACAGCATTCCACCCCAAACTCTAAATAGTGTACGTCGCGAATTTTAGGATAGGCTAGGTTACTGTGAAGCGTAAAATGGAGGGATTTTTGAGCGCTTCATTAAATAATATTAGAATTTTTTATTACTTTTTCACATTATTAAGAATCCATTTCTTTTGTTTACTGTTTAGAATTTAGCTTGTATTTATTTTCTTTAGAATACATTTTATTATATGACAAAGCCCTCTTTAAATTTTTAAAATATGAAAACACTTTGTCGGTATTAGGTACATATTGTAAATATCTACACCAATATCTTATTAATATGAGAAATATCGCTTCATGCATTATTATTGATTACCATTTACGTAATATTTACTTAATCGGCAACAACATAGTCCACAGCGTCTCGATCCGTACTGAAATATTAGAAATATTAAACACGGGACGGGTTGAATATAAAAACTGCGATGGCAACACCGCACAACTATTTCCTATACCATATTTAGATCATGCCGAGAATCTGGGTTGTCCAACGTGTATATCACCAGAAACTTTTTAATAATGATTACGATATTAGTAAATACCAAGCTTACTTTGATAATACATAATTCATTTCTGTTTCAGAATACAAAGTTTATCTCTGAACAGCACAGTCCTGTCGAATGCACAAAAATTCAACCTCCATGCGATAGTCATCAGCTTATTGACTTTGGTGCCGTTAGTGATCAATATTCAACCCTTGTATGATTATGCGGAAAAATTGGTTTCCGATCGAAAGCAAGAAGCGCCACATCTACTTCCCGATCTGTTGGAGCAATACCCTGCAAATTGTGAGCTGGCCAACAAGTTACCGCATCTATTGGTAGATCAGATGGCTGTTTGCGAATGCGTGAAAAGCGGTGGCCTAGATCCCGCGAGGCTGGCGCAAACTTCTCCTTATGGTGCCGGAGGTCCAGGTGCGGTTGTCGGGAATCCCCGGCGCAGTTGGGTGGACATGAGCGCAAGAGGAAGTGTCGTAGAGATAGGAAATGTTGCAGAAGTAGATAGTGTTTCGAGCTCGCCTGGTGTACAAAGGGTAAGAACCAGACTAATAAATAATATTAGTCGGCTATAATATCGTTAACTAATCACACTATAACGCTTATACGAAGATTTTGAGATTGTAGTTATTGACGTTACACTATTATTTAGATTTATATATTGTTTTGTCAGCTGTTATTTATAATATCTAAGGATTTGAAATCAGGTTTACATGACGTCAATTCCAGGGACGCATCGAGTAACACTGTGGCACATGTGGCAGTTTTTCACGAAATAAATGCTTGCGTACAGGTGCCCTCACAAAAACATTCTTGACAGACGATATCAATTTATCTGCATTTGGGTAGCATTTTCTGACTTGCTCTAATACTCGATCAAAAGAGCATGTGCGAAACATGTAATATGCGTCATAGTACTGTAGGTTTGTTCAACAGTATCTCACGACAGATGTGGTCGGGACATATTTACGTAATAGAGGACATAATAAAAGTAATATGTCCGCCCGGTACACACAGCACCCACGATTTAGCTAAAATATTTCCGGCGCAAAAGCCCATCCGCCCTACAACCTCGCCTACATTCGCAGCGATAGATGCAATTACTTTTATATATACATATCGTAAGTTGTAAACATCGTTATTGAATGCAAGGAGGGAAAACCCAGATGGGTCGCGTTGACGAACCCGAGCTGCAAAAATTCCTATAATATGTACATTAGAACATTACATACACAATGTACAGCTTGTTACATATTATTGTTATACTGCTATTACTGTGCCCAATTTGGAATTACGTTATTCATTTAAGTCCAGTCCTGGAATGTAAACCGGACTTCCGATCCTTAATAATAACACAGCCATTTGAAATATTAACAGAACTGATTGAAAAGACAGTAAGAATCAATTTTTAAAATGTTAATTGTGCATTTAAAATTTCATGCAGGGATCAGTTTTGGCACCATTAGTCTTCGTAATTTTTATTAATAACATTATCACAGAGAATTTACGACGTCTTTAAAAATGATTTTTAATAATTGTAGCACCCAACTTACCTCAGCATATTTTAACTCTACAATTCAAATTTTCTCATCACTACATTTATGCAGAATGCCTATATTGCAATTCCTTAAATAAATATAAATATTGGAGATTTTATAAATTTTAAGGTTTATTTTTTTTACTTGATGATGATAATGCTTTCGAATACCTCTTGCTTTGTTCAGTCAAAAACTGTTAAGTGTTTAATAAAACAACAAGCAATACTTATTGCCAATATATTTATCTATTTTATCTACTTTAAATTTAATAGAAACACTGCAGCATTGTATATTCTATAGCAATTACTTAAACCTTATTTGAATATCCTAGGTTGAACCATTAATGGCGGCACCTAAAAAAGTGTCAATATTTCCCGGTCCTGTCCAAAGTAGAAAAACAACATGTGCGGAATGTATGTTTTGCATATACGTCCCTCCTACTATGCCCTCGAATTGTTGCACCTCCTCTACCAGTTTTTCCGAAGTTCATTGTCCATGTGTAAGTCCTGCCATCCACATCATTCTACGTGTTATTGGCTCTTGCTAATATTTTGTAAGATTTACGAAGTATTTTTCCCTGAACACCTATAGAAATTACCTGAAGAAGAATTGACGTTTGAAAGTATGAAGAAAGTACTTACCGAATCTATAGAATCTAGGAAGGAACTGGAAGCTGAACGAAGGGAACAAATCAATCACACTTTCCGCACGGCCACATTTTCAGAACTTGTTCGCAAGACACAACCTAAGGTAATCTTAAATATGTATATTTTGTTTGTAAATTTAGTTTTTAAATATAGGCCTATTTAAAAGTATGGAGACGGTGACTTATAATTATTAATATAATAGTTATTTACAAACAAATGTTAAAAATACGATTTTTTTTATTTTGCAAGGTTTGCGACACGAGCGAGGCGAGTGGAGCAAATTACGAGCAAAATAAAATAGCTTTTTAATACATGTATCATACAGTTTTTTTTCTACAAACGCAATTTTTTGTTATTTCAAAATTTTATGAAAATTGGTTAATAAAAATCTGTCAGTTTATGACAGCTCATAGATAATAATTTGATGCAGTTTGACATAATACAAAATTGGTACGTTTGTCAGAGCATTCTCAATGATTATAAATTTTGATAGAATTGAGTTAGATCAAACTATTTCCCATTAGATATTGATGAAGCCGCAAGTAGAGCTGCCTAAACTTGCTGCCATCGAAATCTTAACAGTAATACGAAGTAGCATATAATCCATTTATTGAATGGTGTAAAATTATGAATGTGTTTGGTAAATATGGTGAAACTGTATTGTTAGCATATTAAAGTCCAAAATTTCGAAGTCTTCTATCCTTTGGGCAAATTTTCCCATGATAAAATTAATGTTCAGTATACAAGAAAATCATGATATAAGAAAATATTATAAATTAATAGCATTTCTGAAACGCAAAAGCGAGGGGTTAACCACTCAGGAAATCCGTGGAACATTCATGTTGAAATCATCTTGAAATCCTCCTGCAATCCAGTGAAATGATTTGAAATCTCATGACATCCCATCAAATCCCATGAAATCCTATGAAATCTCGTGAAATCTGAATAAAATCCCATGAAATCTCAAAAAAATCTCATGAAATCTCATAAAATCCAGTATGAAATCTCATGAAATCCGAATAAAATGCGAATTAATTAAAATGACAGTTTTTGTTGACACGTTGCATAAAATGTTCTTAAGTAAATTAAGCTTCTATCGATAAAGAGATTGATTTTTATAAAAAGGAAGCAGTACTTCCCCGACATCGCTCGAACTCACGCTCGAATTTCGAGTGGGATCACATGTTGGGCGGCATCCATCCGGCAATTTCAGGCGAGTTTCAATAACCCAGAATTTTCTGCGGCCGCGTTGATGTGCATGTGTAGTGAGGGTGTAAAGATCTTGTAACACTCGTTGCTAAGTGTATTGTTTAAGAGATTTGTTCGTTGAGTGCATATTTTATTGGTAAGTAGATACCTAACCTAGAAATTACTAATATTAAGTACCTTCGAGATTTTCGCTGACCGTATACAGAATTGGAATCTGCAAGAAAAATTGTTCTTGGCACAAAGACAACAACAACGTCTCATTATTATTCTTATTCCTGAACAAACAAACTAAGGGGCTGATTTCAAGTTAGATTTGCGGCGCTGCAACTTTGCGTCAGTGATTTTCATATTCGTATTACAAGGGACTATAGCAAAAGTTTGTGACGTTTTGTGGCAAACTTAACAAGATTGTGCTGTTCTTACGTGTCTGCAGTAAACTTGTTTATGAAAATGGATGAAAAATTACAAAAGAAGGAGTACAAAAATCAGTGGCGCAAAGTTGCACCGACGCAAATCCAACTTGGAAATACAAACATAATACCTAATTTGTGCAGAAAAAAACTACTGACATTAAAGTTAAAAACCAATAATAAATTCTGCTCAAAACAAAAACGAACAAATCTATATATCTATATCTCAAAAACCGGGCAGGATACCCTGCTCAAACCGGTATAGTCCCGGTCAAACCGGGACGTATGGTAAGCCTACCAATGGACAAATTCGTTCGTTGTTGACTGAAAAGCAAACCTGTTCGTAACATAGCCACTGCCATATTTAGTAAAACTGGCTGGCTTCAAACCCCTCTAACTACTTTACTCTTGAAGTCAGGACGTTTTTTCCTGCAGACTGCGATTCTGTATACGGTCAGGAATAACCTCTTCACTGGTGTGGCGGGAGTTCTGGGAATTTACGAATGTGTCTGCTTTAGCGCCGTTTTTTATGCAACACAAATTACTTTGTCACAGGTATTATATGGGAGAGTAATTTGTGTTGCTGGAATACAGACGTTAAATCAGACACTATTCGTGAATCACCCGGTATATAAATATGTAAAGTGTATGTATTTTCGTCCTTAGATATCCTGCCGATAGTCAGGGACTCATGGCATCAAGCATCTCCGAGAATCCAAATGAAACGCTCGCTGAAAAATCAAATAGAGAAGTAGAAGATGAAGACGGAATACCAAAAGTCAACCAAAACCCTAAAGAAAATATATTTTGGTGCGCAATTGAAAATTATTTAGGAATTAACGTTCCCTTATATTTAAAAAATATAATAAAATTATGTGGTTATGACTCCGCAATTGCTTTTAAAAATGTAAGGGAAGAAACTATTGAAGAATTCGAAAAGTTCGCAAAAGAAGAAATGCATTTGTTTATTGAAGAAAATGAAGATCTGAAAAACTATTATGATAAATACTACATTCACAAGGACAAATTTAAAATAGTTAACGGACACAAAGAAAGTATCAGAGAAATTCAAAAATATATAGCTTTAAAAATTTCCGAAAATGACATAACGCATTTTAGTCGTTAGTTTGATTACGCCACGAATGCCAAATGTGGAATAAAAAATGTTCATAAACCTTCAAGCAATCCCAAGCAAGTAATGAAAAATCCTGACTTGCAACAGTCTACAACCTCTTTACCACGAACTTCATCAACACTAGCAACAGATCCAGATTCTGGATTAGATCTAAACCATGAAACTAGTCAATTATACACATCAATAAAAACCTGGATGAAAAAGCAAATAGATTTAACTGAGGTAGGATATCTACTTTTTAATTAATCTGTTATTTTAATTCGGGTACTTAAATATTTGTATTTTAACATGTTATTCCAAATTTTACATCTTCTATGGTCCAAGTTAAAGTAGAAGAAAATGAAGATGATTCGTTTGTCTACTCTACAGTAGTTAACTGTCCGTTATGCACTGATAAAATCAAAGCCTTCAAAGTGGGATATGGCAATCCCAGTCAGGGGAAAAAAGGATGGATAAAATCAAATTTCGAAAGACACGTACGAGCACATAAAAAACGAAATTTACAAAAATTAAGTGACGAAACGAAGAACCAGTCACAAAAAAACATCCGTAATTTTTTTAATAAAGCATCTTCGAGCAAAGCTACTGCCACACCTTTTGAATCTGTTATTAATGAAACTCTAGAGGAGGAGATTTACGAAAAGGAAAAATTTCAAGAAGATGACGAGTATGACAAAAGCCAGGACGAAGGCCAAATAATTTCACTTAAAAAAAGAAAATGTTTGAAAAATGTTTCTCGAAGCCTCATATCCAGTAGCGAAGAAGAAGAAGAAGAAGAAGATTCAGAAAGGATCGAGCAAAGAACAGCTGAAGGTTTCTTGCAAACATTTGCAGAAGTGAGGTCAGATGTAAGTGTAGTATGAAACGAGGAAACAAGGGCTTCGGGGGAATTAGTCCCTGGGGCAGTACTAGGACCACCTGCCCCGGGGAAAGCAAAGGATTCCACATTTTCCACAAAGAAATAAAAACCTTGAATAAGACAATAAAAAAGAGATGTGACAAAAGAACTCGACAAGACAGAAAACTTAGAAGACTTCACAAGTCATCAAAACGTAGCTCTGGTAATAGGCAAACTAGAATACCACAATATTTTAGAATTTTAAAAGATATAGAACTGTTGAAAGAAAAGCACAAGGAATTACAAGATTGTTTTAAAAACTTTTCTAAAAACTTCCGGATTTCAACCCAAATGAGAGACTTATCTGACTCTGTAAATACTAACACAGACACTACTACCTTAAAGACCAAATCAAATGACAATGTAATATTAAGCGTACTAATAAATGCAGCACATCAACATTCACGAACTGCAAAACATGGTTTTAGGTATGACGAAACAATTAAACTTTTCTCTTTGTACATCTTTATGCTCGGAGGCCGACTTTTATACGAAACTGTCCATGCAAACTTACCGCTCCCCTCCCCCACAGCTATTAGCAGATACATGAAAGACAACGGACCATCAATTACTGAAGGCAAATTACGATGTGCTGAGTTAAAAGATTATATAGAAAAAAGGAATCTACCTTTAAAAGTTTGGTTGTCCGAAGATGCCACAAGAATAACAGGCAAAATTCAATACGATACGTCTACAAACCAATTGGTCGGCTTCGTTCTCCCTTTGACAGCCATGGTATGCCCATACCTTTTACGTACCAAGCTAGATCAGGCAAAGAGATCGAAACGCATTTTAAGAATAATAATTTTCAACATAATGCATCATTGGTCTATGCTGTTATGGCTCAGCCGCTAAAAGAAAATATTCCTCCATTTTGCCTTTTACTTTTTGGAACTGACAATAAATTTACTGCGTCTGACGTAACGAAAAGGTGGGACTATATAATTGCTGAGTTAGCCAAATGGAAGGTTGAAGTGTTAAGCATTTCCTCAGATGGGAATCCAAGGCTTTTAAAAAGTATGAAGCTAAAGGCAAAGTTGGGTGTGTCAAGAAGTGTATCCAGGACGTCACAAAAGTCAAACTTTAATTGGCCGTGGTACAATGCTTCGTTTAATGAAGATAATAATAGTGAAGTTTTGTTTGTACAAGATACTATACACATTGGTACAAAGTTAAGAAATAGATTGCTTAAACCGTCTGTCATTCTGCCAATTGGTTCTAAAATCATTTCTGTTTCTCATTTGAAAATTTTGATAGAAACTATACAAAAGGATAAACATTTATTAACCCCTTACGATATTGATCCAAAAGACAGAATGAACTATCCATCAGTGCACAAAATCAGTCAGCCTCATGTATTTTCTTTATTGCAAGAACATGTTCCAGATAGTCAAGGTACTGTTATTTACTTGAAAATCATTAATTATGTTACAAGCTCTTATCTTGATCCAGAATTGTCACCTCTCCAAAGAATTTATAAAATTTGGTACGCTGTCTTCTTATTACGAATATGGCGCAAATGGATTCAAGATAAAAAGAGTGTGTTTAATCTTTCAGATAATTATGTAACTCTCAACTGTTACACGTGTATTGAAATAAATGCACACTCTATTGTTAAGGTTCTGATTACACTACGGAATTTGGAATTACCTCACCTGTTTTTGCCAACATTATTTAGTAGTCAAGCATGTGAAATTTTTTTCTGGCAAATACGTTCAATGTCAACAACGTATTCCACAATTGTTAATTGCAGTATGCTTGATATAATTTATAAACTTAAGAGAGTTGAGCTCCAAAGTGACATATCAATGTGTCAGCTCCCAAATATTGTGTTTCCAAGAATTTCAAAGAAAATATCGGAAATTTCACCAACTATTTTGCCGACTAATGAAGAAATATATGCAGAAATAAACAAGTCTAAAGACGACGCTACTATTGATGCTATTTCTCTTGATCTTACTGTACCCGCAGATTATGATTACAAATGTTCTCTACCAGTAGCAAACGATTCTGAATTGACGATAGACTTAGAAGGTGAAGATGATTCTGTCATTGAATCAAGTGATGCCATGGATGAAAACGATACTACACAAAGTTTCGATAACGATAATTCAGAAGACAACCATAGTTCTCACACAAGTAACGAAGAAATACTGGAAGATTTGGCTGTATTATCTTGTGTAACGGACGAACTTGTCCTTAAAGATTATACGGAAAGCAGTATTAAACTAGACGAAACTAGTCCATTCACAACAGTAAGGGACGGCATGGGTAAGGAGATGGTAGTAAGAAAATCCCATATGCTGGTTATTGCAAAATAACAGTGGCCGTTTAAGTAGTGATCGCCTACAAAGAGTCAAGGAAGCCGAGTATAATTCTTCCCACTCAAAGAAGCAGTCTATAAGCAAAACACAAGCCTGTAGAGTATGTGAAGACATTTTTATTGGGGAATGGTGTTTGTTTGTAAACGATCGGCATGTAGCCTATCTAGGTTTTGTTCTTGGATTTTCTTATTTGAAAGGAAAGAGTGCAAAAGAAAGGGAATATTCGAAAGCTTGGGCTCCTGTGCAAACTGAAAGACTAACAAGTGACATAGGCGTCTTATCCACTTGGTATAAATGGACTGATGACCGACATATTTTCTCAGTACCTGTAAACACTCATGGCTATATAAGCATTCAAACCTATAAATTTACCATTACCAACCCGACTGCGACACACACTGGCTTACGAATAGACAAAAGGGTGTTAAATAGTCTGAATAGAATAGAATAATGCTGATAAATAATCCTCATGTTTATGACAAAATTTATGTTAGAATTTCTTATATGTTTATTTGATAACTTTTATTTTAGTCACATTTCCTCGATTAATTATTAATACATGTTTACAAATAAGTGTAATACAATATGTAGTTTTAACTTAAGTAAAAAAATTCACAACTTTCTATGAAATCTTATGAAATCAATGTGAATTGCCGTGAAATCCCTAAAATCAATGTGAAATGCCATGAAATCCCGGGAAATCTTTGTGAAATGCCGTGAAATCGCGTGAAATCTTTGTGAAATTTCCTAATACCTCGAAAAATCCCATGAAATCCCATAAAACGCCGTAAAATCCACTTGAAATGCAATGAAATCCCGTGTCACATGAAATCTGTGGAACACGTTTTCCTTTAGTGGTTAACCCCTCGCGCAAAAGGGAAGGCTTTCGATCAAAAAAATCAAAAAATTTTACACAAATAGAAATTGGCAGGTTTATAGCCGAAGCATCAGGTGAAAAATATTTGATGTATAAGGTAGCTAGCTGCCGTTATGAACATATTTGGCGCTTACCGTCGTGATGAACTCTGCCAAATGTCAGTGACTGATGTTAAAGATTAGGAAAATACAGTGGTAGTAACTATACCTGATAGCAAAAGCAAAATTCCTTAGAACTTTCACTTTTATTGGAAACTATATTGAATTATTTCGCAAGTACATTGCATTACGTCCGTCCTATGTAAAACATCAGCGCCTGTTCATTAAGTATTTTAATAATAAATGTACTATACTCTGTATCGCTAACAAATAGACAAACACAAGTGCGTGATCAACACTTGATCCTTCTCTAATTGGTTGAACAGATGTAAAAATTGCAAAGTCGAAGCCTTGTACACGCTGACGAAGATTAAACGCATTTGCAAATAACGTTCTAGTGAATGGGCTTTCTTTTATAACTTAATAATAATTATTTTTACATGTATTGATTTTGAAATAAAATATATTACAGTGATTTTTTGCTTTAAAATTATTAATCGAATGAAAACAGAAAAATTAATATACACGCCATGTGTTACGATGATAACGCATGATAGCGTAAAAATGTTTTAATTTGCAAAAATTTCTTTAATTACTCTTTTATAGTAGTACCACATGGGATCGAAAAATAACTTAAATTTAAGGAAGTATTATTAATAAGGTTAATATCATACATGGTTAATTTAGATTTAACATAACCTGCATTTGATTACATTTGTTATAAAATTAGAACAAACCAGCTTTGGTTATTATCGTTATTATAACAACCCGTTTTTTGCGGATGTCTCTTGATTATAGGTAAATAAACAATAAAATAATTATTATGGATGTGTAATTCGGACTTTTTCAGCTTTTACATTGTAACGTTACAAATGTTCACGTAATTTTCTCATGATTAGTCTATTTCTTCGTGATACAGAGTATAATCAAGTAATTGAAATAAATACATTTGGAAAAATGCCTACGATTGTCAAATGTTGAATTATACACCTGCTATTGTTTCCGACGATCATCACCTTTTTAATTTTTAACTCTTTAGAAGATAAAAAGAAAATTGCTTCATCAATATTGTCAAGCACTACAAGCATCGCTTCTCTAAAAACAGTAATCAAATTAATCTAACTTTTATTAACAGTAAGGCAAGGGCATTAATGCAAGGCATAAATATTACCAATTGTATCAGTTGCACATTTAATATTATTTCTAAATAATGTAAATGTAATTCAGTGTGTGTTTAATTAAAATAAAGTTACTTCGCAAACACGTATCTGAGACATTTGTATTAAGAAAAAAACATCATTTTGATAGCGCTTCCTCCATTTTACTTTTAAGACTCTGTGGTAAAAGTGATTACTTTATCGCACGCTACTCAATAATATCGCATTTTTAATTGGGGTTAGCCGTGTCCAAATGTCAGTTTTTAAGTGCTTGTAGAAAAAAATATTTTATAGTAATTTTAGCTTCATTTGAGAATACTTTACTTATTTTTTTCGTCTGAGTCACGTCATTAAATGATTTTTTTAAATTAGAAATTATGTTAATATTAAATTTCAATTCAAGTGAGCATCTTCTTTTTACAGCAGTTATATTTGTTCATATTTCTTTTTACAAAAAACGCTTTAGTATTCAATAAATATTCTTTTAATAGTATACCGTCTCACAACAAAAAGTATCCATGTTAATCCAGATTAATAAAAGTCAAAATTAATAAAACTTCAAAAACAGTAAAATAAAGATGCAGCCAGTGTGAAACTCTGCATTTAAAATATTAAAAAAAACTACTTTAATTCTGTTGGCTGCAAAATGTTTATGGAGCAGTTTTTTACTGGGTAAAATTGATAAAATTCAGTTTTAATTCCGTAGGCCCCAACGTTTTATTATTTTTATGACAAGTAGTATAGGTGGTTCTGGAATCGAAAGTTAATTTCACCGGTAACAGGGTTGCCTACACGATTTCAAATATCATGAAATTTCCATTTCTAAACTAGTATATTTTGTAAACAAAAATACTGAAATATACTCTTTTTGAGGGTTGACTAACTAATCTATAATAGCCCTACCCTAGCACTAAGTCTGCTACCGTTGATTGAAGGAATACATAAAGATGCGCAACTACATAGCACTGAGCGTAGCCAAAACTGGGTCCGAGATCTATAGCGATGCATCAGTCGTTTGGGTCCGAGATTCGAAACAGCCCGAGACAGCGATGATGTTTCTCGGCAAGGGGTTTGCGGGACGACTTACCGGAAAGACAGGCAATTTTACTATAGCGTTGCGCATCTTTATATATTCCTTCAATCAACGCTACTACTGATTTGAATAAAACTTCTTTCTAAAATCAAAGCCTCTCAAAGATAATTAAACATCAAAATGAAGTCCATTTAGCCACTGAATAATGGCAAACTTGCCAATTTTGTTTTTATTTTCACCTGTGATAAGATTAGAATCGATTCGAAATGATTTTCTAGAAAACCTAAATTCCTTTTTTTCTAGAACAACCTTCAAAACAAATTAGACGAAATATTCAAGACTCTCCCTAATAAAAATAAGAGGACCCCTGCTAAATAATACTCATCCAGATTCTTATGTTAGCATGTTGCATTGTAAAAGTATATATCTTGCATTAATTAGATATGGCATTAAGTGCTTCTTTTTTTTTCTTTAGCATGACGTCCTTCAAAATAAATTGAATGAAATCTTCAAGTCTCTTTCCTTTAATGAAGGCCGTCGGAGTCCTACAGATAAGAAGAGCAACAACGTTCCAGTCTACGAACAGAACTTTCCCGAATTATTTGTACATTAGCTAAATCTAGATATTATATCAAATATGTTGTGTTTGACAATATTTTAAAGATTAGGAGGAAAATAGTAGATATTTGAATCTTGTTGTGATGGTGTTTAAAAAAAAAGGTTTCTTTAGCCTATTTACATATCTATTAGATAAAAGTAATTATTGTTGTTGGTATATCATTGCTCTTCGACATTATAAATGATTCAAAATTGTGTGATGTATTTTTTGTATATATTTGCTTTTAAAATGTTTATTTTAAATATTTATATTGTTAAAAGTAAGTAAATGAAAAGTAATCTCTGTGTTGTCATAGAATTTTTTTATTTTTTATATAATGTTTGTCGAAGTAATTTACATGTAGACTAGTAAAATCATTACTTTTAATTGAATAGCAACATTTTAATTAATGATTTGTTACTACATGTTATTTTATCTTGTTTTAACTATTTTATTGTTTTTGTAGTCCGTTTTTATTATTATTGTCAAGCCAATAAATTGATCCGAATACAATTGCTCTTTTTATTTTTTTAATTATGGTAACAAACATTAAGGTCCGATTTTTCCAGCTTCGTTTAAAATGCCGGTTAGGGTAATCATTGATTAAAATACAGGTTGGTAGAAATTTGATCAAGACCGATGTTTAGAGTACCTGATAAAATATTAAACAGTAAGTACTTAAATACGATTTCCTTCACATGCACATAACCTAGTAAATTTGAATTTTTATTACTTTTTATCTTTTATAAATGAAATAAACTGCGATTAAAAGTGTTAATAACGCAAAATTATCTGTCATTAAAGAAATAAAAACTTTTAACTGACTACAGAAGTATAATTAATTGATAGCTATCAATACATTATCTTTTCTGATGAGGACAAATGAGTTATGGAATTTAACTACAATTCGTGAGGATCCTAATTATTCTATGGCAATTTATGCTTGCATTTAGTCTTTTTCGCTTTCTAATTGCATTCAGTACCACTCAGGTTTATGGCACTCGCCTTTTAATTCTTATTATAAATTTTATTTATACAGTTTATTATTAAAATGAAATTCCTAATTATACACGATATAAAATTAAAATATCAGCATAAATAAGAAACTAAACTTGGAGTCTGTGGCTTGAAACTACACAAAAACACAGTGTTGTTCTGCACGCTACGGTGTGCAGACAGCGCGATTTTTAATCAGTGCTACTGATGATGACAACTTAGTTGTTGAAATACGTATTTAGCCATTTTTGTGCTTTAGTGTGGTGAAGGTGTTTTAGTGTTTTTGTGATCAGCATAAATAACAAATTCAAATAAAGAAAATTGCACACATATTAATAGAACAAGATACAATCGCAATATGTAATTTTAAATTAAATGCACTAGCATACCATAAGACCGCGTGCGTCTGCATTATCGCGATACCTGTAGAGTAAGCGAAACAGATAGAGATGTCTGTGTATTAGAACGGTAAACAAGTAGACGCAGTGTTATACTGGATTACAACAGAGCTAGTATTTCGCATATGCCTATGATGCACTCGTATTTGTCCAAAAAATCCAGATTATACGGTGTAGTCGGGCAGTCGCATTTGCCGCGCTTCCACATATGGGCGTCAGTTCGAGTTTTATTATTGCTTAAGAATAACATTTTTTTAGATAATTACAGGTTAATTGCAATGTTGAATTACAATTCTGTTTTAAGAAGTAAATATTTTATGTTTCAGTATTTTATTATAGTTGAGTTTTTAGATTATAATATTTGTTGAAAAATATTATTTTAGTTAAGAAGTTTTTTTTATTTTAAAGTCTAGGAGTTATTTATTATTTATTTTTGCTGTTTTATGTTGTTTATGAAGCTGTGATGAGTTACTTCACTGACATATTATCAGTGATTATCTGATGCTTCAAACAACTACAAATAATTACTTACAACGGGAACGCAATACCTATTACACTGCTCTTCACTTGATTTGCCTACGAATACATTTATACGTATAACTTATACGCCCGCTGTCGGTGTGGCAATTCAAGTTGGCACGTGGCACGCCCATTTATAGTCGACCAGTAGTTACTAATACATGCATCGCGCTCTGAACGGCGGCCACACGGTATACGTTGTCACATTTATACAAAAATACCTTAAACGCTGGATAACCGGCGTATTTCTTCGTATTGAAAAATGCCGGTTAAAGATAATCAATGATTAGTTAACCGAACATTTTAATCAGAATTGGAAAAGCGGCCCTAAATAAGGGGTATACATGTTTGTTCTTATACAGATTCCATGCCATTTACAACAAATAAAAATCGTAATGCATTAAAAGTGATTTAATATTTGAAAGTTGCGCAATTATGACTGCATTTAAATATTTCTGTATTTAGTACCAACTAGATATTTAATTATTATACTTGTCAAATCAAAAGTTCAGTTATACATGTCAGAGTTAACCTAATTAATTGCTGTAAAGGATAAAAGCAGTTAGCAATATCATCAAGTAAGCTATAATACCTCTTTATTAGGTATCTGAAAGTCAAAAATATTCAATTTCACTAAACTCTGATGACTAACAACTATTTCAACAAAACTGTAAAAGCGCTATCGACCGGTTCTTGTTTTCATACCATAGAGGAATATTTCGCGGCTTATTTCCCGCGGAAACCAGTTATTAATTAAATTTATCAACATTCAAGTCTAACCATGTTTTCGCTCTGTTTCGTCCTTCAAATAGGTATATGATTTTAATACTGAGTTTGTATATAAAATGTATTTTGATGTTTATTTTGTAAAATTTGATATTATCTATGTTTACTCACTATTATATACACGCCCATCTGGCAAAAAATATGTATTATATGAATGAGTACGATTTAACGTTTTTTCCCCGTTTTATACAAATAAAAGCCCTATTTTTCTATGAATGCGTGTTCGTTTCTATTTACAAATGAGCATTCTTACGTGTGTTTATAAACATACATTCTGTGCCAGGTCCGTAATGTAATTTTTTATCTAAAAAACAACATAGAAAATTAAATTTTTAATTTCTTCGCTATTGCGGTATATTTGGGCCTGTTTCTGTTCGGACTTTACATACCTGCTACTCAGTCTTTTTATTTCTGGGACACCCTGTATACATTATCTATTTATATGTTATGTGTATTTATATTGTTTGTTATTAATGTAGACATTCTCACAAAAAAAATGTTCTTTACACTATTTCTACTTGACATGTCATGTAAGTTTTGATGGCGAATAAACTACTATTGCTACTCTCGAGTGCCATTTTCGATCGTCGTTCTAAAGAATATATTCGAACCACCCCTTCTCCGCATCCGGCAGAGCGGCGGCGAGCTGTCCTGTATTTTAGATGGACGAGAGTGTTTCGACTAGGGTCAGAATTGAGTAGGTTAATAAGGTAAGGTGTATTGAGATCGTGGCACAACTATTTTAGTAATATAAGACGATCGTTTCGCGGAGCCCCATTCTTGCCCTTGTTTACGCCGAGACAGTAGCAAGTGCTGTACGTTATGAGATAATGCTTAAAAGCAACATATTATTAAGCCTGCATTCGTAATTTAAGCTGAGAATGTGACTCTAAGGTATAAATGTTGAACTAGGCACCTGACGTCAGAGTCGGGATATATTCGTGTCCGGCGCATCTATTATTGTTCGAGAGTCGTAACAATTTGATTAGTTTTGGGTGATTTTAGTAAAGAAATTAACACATTTTTATTTGTTTGATAACAAACGGAAGGTTATATTTAAAAACTAACCTTCCAATCGAACGTACCAAGCTTTATTTTATTTGAGAGTGGTCATCAATAAAACGCTTAAAAATCACAGTTGTACCCGTCAAAATCTCCCAACACGAAGCTACTACAGTATTACAAATAAAAACAAATAATGAATTTTGAAAAAACACATTTTTTAATTGACAAGCGAATCCATAGATTGATATAAAAGTACAATACCAAATTAAATTATACCTTCTACATGTTATTTTATATATTTTATTTGGTACTTCTTTTCAAACATGTAAAACGATAGCTATTTTTTGAAACTGGATGGTTTTTAAAACCATTTATGAAATGTGCTTTACATCTAAAGAGGAAATACTACTTAAAAAGCCAAATGATTGAAATATTTTTAAAAAAATTATAATAATACCTGACTGTACTAAACTAGCGGTTCAAATGTTAATTTTATAGACGCATAATACCACTAAAATTATGAGAGGAGTATTCTAAAATTGCATAAAATGTCACTTCTCTTGAGTTAAATCAATAAAGGAGAGCGTGAATACTATAATTCTCAATATAAATACAATGGTAAGATCACGTGCAGTCTATCCCGTTGAATGTTACATTCAACGGTCTATCCTGACAGTGACGTCACAACTACATCGAAATCTGCTTTACCGACGCCCGCTAAAATTAATTTGAATTCCCAATAGTAACAACATCGTAAAACAATCTTATGAAATAAAATTAACTGAAAACATATTTTTAGCTATAGGTAAGCATAATAATCTCTATGTATCATATTCAATTTTTTGTGTATCTATCAATGTTTAAACTTATTTCATAAATATGTTTATATCGTGCATATATTTAAAGCTTACATTTACTGATTAGAAAATGCGCGAAAATAAATAAAAGAAAGCCATAACATTATCATTGTATTAAATTCATCACAAGGTATTTACGTGTGATAAGATTGTCTGATGTTTAGCCAGATAATCAGCGCACAGTAGGTAGAGAAGTACTCGTAATTTTACGTATAATCATTACACGGTTAAGTGATAAACACCGAAAACATTTAAAAAATGCCGGATACTGACCAATTTGAATCAGCAGGTGAATTTGCATATAGGTACATCATTGAACAGGGGACACCTCAAATATGTTTATTAATGTTTTAGAAATTTGCTCGCGGACCTCTTTTATTGAAAAGTTTAAATCTAAACATGGAGAGGCTAATATTTCATTTTACACGCAAAGTTTAGAGACAGCCATAGACGAAGTAAGAGAACTGGAATGCACTTCCCACCATGTAAGTTGCAAAGTCCATGAAAACAGTATGTATTTGTATAGACACTTAAAATGATGTAATGTAGAGACATATTCTATTTATTTTGATGGATTGAATTAAAGCGGACATTTGATGGATGACTAGGTATTTAATAATGCTTTAGGTGATTTATAATTACGAAAAAATGAGCAGACTTATATGTAGTGGAGAAAGTATTTTTAGATCAAGAACGTTCTTGGTTTTTCGTTAATTGCCAGGAAGATTATGGATACGGGATTTGCTATTATAGATCACTTATTTTCATTTATTTTTGTTTTTGCTAGGTACCAACGTATAGGTGAACAGCATTTCATTTATTTTTAAAAATAAAACCCTAAATTTTACTTGTATTGAATATCTGGTTGATTTGTTACTACTTTAATTTTAATCAATAAAATAGAAATAATAATAATAAACAAACAAAATACTGGAGCAGGTTATTATACATACTAGTGGGTATATTTTAATAATGTTGATACTTAACCACATAAATATCCAAGAATGCTTAAATTTTAAATGAATACTATATAAATAGTACCCTACACGATTCAAATGAAGTTGGTTAAATTTGCAAGTCGTTGTATTTGTTGTTTTAATTGAAATGGTGAAAACAGAGAAATAATTGAAAGATTCATTTCGAGACATTCACATAAAAACACATTGAAAATGAAACGTTCAATTATTTGTTCGTTTTTCACCATCTCAACTAATTTGCTTTTGCTTGGTACTGTTATTCTTGCTTTTTTTGCAAAATTCCTGTTACAATTCAAGAATATTAAAAAAAAAGGCGTGCTGGGATACGGTACAAGGGGCACATTGCAACATTAGCGCTTACCCCATCATGCCTATACATATCATATCAATGCAATATCCATATAAGCCAATTTTAAACCCTTTATATCATAACAAAATCTGATCATTACGATTCTGATAGATTACGTAAACCACTAGGTATAATAATTTTTAAGACATAGGTAGTAGTAATCAGTGATATTTATTTATTGTTTACATAGAAAATCTGAACTAAAAATATTTCACTATAATAATTAAAATATCAGACAACCTTATTTTTGCAAGAAATAACAATAGCAAGTTCCAATAAAGAAATTGTATTGGAGCGTATTTGTTTTGTCGATTTTCGCCAATCGGCGACGTTATTGTAACGGTCCTGATCGTATCCTAGTTTTATTTATTTATGTGCCTGAGAATCTGCTTATTTATTAAAATCGGCAAATACAGATCACTTAAATTGTACTATGTATTATTACGAGTAATTCACTCCTGTATGTCTTAATTGTATTATTATTGTTATGTTTTTAATTCATATAAAATAAGGTTGGTAATAATTAGGGAGCGGAATCGAGCGAGTCATGACTCATCGCCCATGGGCGCGCTATTGAAATGTTGTATTTTTAAAGAGGTTTTAATTTTATTTATATAATTGAATAACAAGTGGCTGGGGATTATAAAATACAAAATACCCTACTATTTGTTCATTTTCTCTTCTGTAAGACTTGTTCTCTTTGAATTAAGTACATCCTTGTAGATAGAAAACGTCCCTTCTACATCGCAACTGGTTATAGGTGCGTACTGGAAATATTCCTTTATTTCAGCGTATTTAGCATACACAATTGCCGCAATGTTATTAAACCTGGATTTCTATTAAAAACTGCGTCTAAGTCACTTAGAATTATTAATAGCCACATCTAATGTGGTTAATCCATTTTTACTTTCTTATACGTAGTATAAGGAAGTAATGTGAAATTTTCGACTTCGAGATTTTTGCAGATGTCCACGTTTTGAAGTCCCCTGATACCGAAAAAGATGTTTTTAAAAAATGTCTGTGTCTCTATGTGACCACGATAACCGCTGTAGATATCAATTCCAAATTTTGTATTTACGTGTCTAATCTCTCTCTTGAGATCTGAGTAGTTTTTCAGTAAACTCGGTAGACCGGAAGTAGCAGTTTACTTCAGTGAAAAAATTAAATTTTGCCAATATTTCGTCAACTACTAAATTTAAACAAATTTATAAAGAATTCATATGTACTTGAAATTAAAATTGAGAACAATTTTATTTAAAAAGTTTTTCGAAGCTGCTACCGGAAGTAGGTCTTTCACTATTTATTTAAAAACGTAAATTTAAAACGTAATTTTCAATATCAATTTCAAAATTCAGACCGGAATTACCACTTTTACTCTTATCGAATAGCGATTTTTTGCGAATATGTCGTAAATTATGCATTCTATATGTATTTATCAAGAATACAAAAGTATTTAGTGCTAGATTTGCAATATTTTTTGAATATATGAAATTTCAAAATTCGGACAGGAAGTAACACTTTTACTCTTAGGGAGTAGTCCTTTTTTCGAACATCTTGCTAAGTATGCATTCTATAGCGATTTATTAAGAGAACAGAAGTACTTAGAATAGGATTTTGAATAATTTTTGTGTAAAAAAAATATAGTATAGTTTGAAACGCTCATACGTATAAGAAAGTCGTGTGGTGGCCACACCTCATTTTTTAATTTGAGATTCGATTTTCAAAATATGTCATTAGTTTAGGCAAATTTCCAAAGTGTTCCTGAAGGGATAACAACTGATTTTTTAAATTTGGGATTTGTGTTAGTCCCTTGCACTCAGAAATACTTCGAGCATCGTTATTTAAACATGTAACGAAATTTTGTAAACTATCGAAATTCTCTGCATGAAAACTATTTCTGTGTATGTTTTAGCAAAGCTAAGTGACGATATTTTACAGACTTTGCAATAAATTTCGGAATCACTGACAATTAATTTTTATCTCAGAAAAAGTAACATAAACAACGTTCTAGATCTAAATAAATGATAACTAAAAATGTACGCGTATGTTATTGAAACATACATATTATATTGCGAAATATAAGGTAAATATAATAAATTTTAAAAACTCGTCACCCTTGTACCTACGCCGATGAAGAAAGGATTTTATTCATAAAATTCCTTATTTTATGGCAGTTTTTTCTCTGATTCTCTGGAGTAAACAGATGTTACAGTTCGCCCTATGAATTAGTGCTATTCAGATATAATGTAAACAACACGCAGTTGTTTACATTATTTCTTTTCACGGTTGTGGCTCCGTGGTAGTTTAGCTCGCTCGATTCCGCTCTCTAGTAATAATTAATAAGCAATGCATCTATTAATATACGCAAATAAACATTGAAAAATTCTATTTTAAATTATTTTGTGAGTAATTAACAATTGTGAAATATGTGTTCTTTGTATTATGTTACAAACTGTCAAAATAAAAGTTGTAATTAGTAGAAAATGGATTTATTAGGATATACTTACAAAAACCATAGTTTTTCTTATAATACTTAATTGACTTCTACTAAATTTGTTTATTTATATTTTAATTTTCATTATATTTTTTATTAACAAATTAAGTGTTGCTGTAATCAATAGCAAATATATTTATTAAAATCTATTTATATAACGATTTTTCTGTATTTGTAGAAAGAAAACAATCAACATTTAGTAAGTTATAAGTAGTGTTTATTATTTGTGAAGTAATAAAACAAGTATTTCATAGACAAGTACACTGATTTATGAAAGTTAGGGAAAAAGGAAACATTTTTTACTTTACTGGCTATATTATCCCTGTAACTTTTAAATTAATGCAATGTGATAATGAATAATAGTGATAGCTTATGGAGAGCCTATAGTAAGCTAAAGTATTGTAAAATTATCTCATAAATGAGAACAGAATTCACATTCCATGATAAAAATAAATTAAATATGCACATAGATGATATTGTCTCTATGTCTGTTTACAAGTAATATGCCCAAAGTAACTTAATATTCCATTTATATAATATATCAAAGTTAGATATTGCCAAAACGTCGTCTAATATGTAATTTCGCTTTGAATTTTTATCCCTGTTAATAAATTTCTTTATCTGCATGCAGTCTATGGTGCAGATTCACGCGCACATTAATAAATAAAACGAGGTTATGATCATGACCATTACAACAATGGCCGAATTTTCATTTAATATAGTAACATGCCGCCAACCGGCGAAAATCTAAGAAAAATACGCCCATTCCACCGTGCCTGTACAAAAAACACTGTGGGCGGACACGTTACTATAATCGTAAGAATTTCGCTCACCGGCGGAACTCTCAATTTAGGCCGCCGGCGGACGTTTAGCAAAAATAAGAATGATGTTTTAGAAACTATTCAATTTTGATATTACATATTTTATATCAGCTATCTTTCGAATTTTATGTAAATTTCAAATATCGAAAAAAATGGGAATTCCTGTGCAGTAAAAAATCACTGACGTCATACTTTTTCAGATTTTTAAAACCATTAAATATTGTTTTTAGTAAGAAATATAATGAATGAAAAATAAATCTCAACCTTTCCAAATACATAAAACTATTCATGAAGTTATTCATTTTCACCCTGTATATATAGAAATATAACTACTTAGTTCCATTTGTTAGAACAATAACAAATATGCAAATAAATAGAACTGAAAATTTGTTAAAATAAGTCTAGGTGTACTTTTCATCATATAAATTTTTGTGCACTACATATAAATATCGATACTTATCTATATAAATTTATGAATACGACAAAAATGTTTTCTTTCCAGAGAAATATTGTAATACTATATTTTCACAGCGACTATGACTCTTTTTCCAAAGAATTTTGTGAACAATTAACTAGCAAGGAATGGACAGACGTACTGATAAAGGATTATTATCTAGTTGCCTGGGATATTACCGAGGATAAACTGTGTAAAGCTCTAAAGCCCACGGTGAAAAAAATATTTGGTTATTGTATTATATATGAAAAATTGATTAAACAAGCATCGTCTATTTTCGTAATATCTTCATCCAGTGGAATCCTCGAGACTATAGATAACACGACTTGTCTAAAACACTTTCCGTTTAATTTAAAACATAGGCTAAATAATCTCAACCTGCAGGATCAGCGAAATCAACAAAAACAAATAGAAGATGTGGATGGTTGTCAGGAAATATGGTAGGTTTATGACTAGCATTACATTTTTGCGTACTTTTATTAAATCAACAAACGGATTGCCTTTTCAACATTGAACATGTAAAAAATTTATTAAATTTAGTTATGGCAACAATTTTTTAATAAATAATATTTAAGAATAAATAAAAACACAGTACATATAGGTACTTATATAATAGAATATATGCCGTATAAATATTTATAATTTATACAATACCCACTCATTTAATGACAATAAAAAAATATATACACAATTAAATTATATAAAAAAACATCAATTATAATTTACACGAGAGCTTTCTTTTTTCCGGATAAATTTTCAGTTTTTAACCCGACTTACATACTTCTTACACATGCTTTAATTTTGTTAGTAATAATTTACACTCTACGATTGATCTAAAAAATACATATACTGTCATTGATTTTGATTATAACCTCACTTTTAAATAAAGTCTTAGTAAATATGTTAATATTTTCGTTTCAATAATCGGTAAATCCATCTAAGACAGTATTTCCCTTTATACAACGAGTCAGTAATGACAGTTATTATTCCCGAGAGCCGAATTTACGAACCGAGCCGTGAAGAGGCGAGGGAGTAACTCGGCTCGAGGGAATAATAGTCATTATTGCGAGTTACGAGTTAGTATACACTACTTTATCTACGACTAACTGAAGATTACAAAAAAAATCAAAATAATTAAACGAAAATGTCAGATTACTATATCAATATGACGTTTGACGGTTAGACAGTTAGTAAAATAGCCGGACTTGTCTATATTTACTACGACAACGTTGGTAACGTTATGTTCTTATTGGCGGAATGCAGAGAATAATGGTAACGTTATGTCTCATTATTCTCCGGTCGCATTTCATTATTCCCTCCGGGTATTATGAGTGTTATTATTAACCAATAGTGATTAATATATTATAATACCTACTTTATTGTTTAGTCGTCGATAAACGATGTTTTTAAATTAAAATTACAATTGGAAACATAATTAACGACAAAATTAATATCAAGTTTGCAAAATTAACTTTATTGGCAGAATAGCATGTCCGTATATGTATGTATAACAAAAATGGCGAAATTATAGAAAAATCGGATCTTATCCTGATGATTCTAAGCAAATATATTCAAGTAAAGAAACGTTCCGTACGAAAAATTCAAAAATGTCAACTTCTTTCAATAAGGTGGGATTTAAAATAAATATTATTCTAATGTCTTAGTAAAAAAAATCAAATTTTGGACATAGAAAGGGACAAAATATATGAAATTACAATAATTCAGCAGTACCTAACCAAAATAAATTATAAAATGACGTAAGACTTACGTCAGAACGAGAATTAGAAAAGCGTAAATTTGCATCAACAAATACAAATCTTAAAGAACTGTCAATTTCTAGGGTAACCATTGTTTTAGTTCGCAAAGGTTTCAACAGATAATGTACGAATACATGGGTGATAGAGACTATGACTCTTTCGAATATGATGAACATGAATATCTGAAGAAAAAAATATTTTTTGCCATATTTGGGTTGCCAGATTCAGTCGAAGAAGACGAAGAAAGGAATAAAACGATAGATATAATATACGACCTAATTCGTTCAACGAATAGTAAGTACATTTTTTTACAATAATTATAACTTGTTTTCTCAGTTGAATCCGAAGTCAATTGCAATAATAATTTCCATTCAAATTTTTGAAGTACCCATACACCAGTGGCGGCTTTCTTGATAAATCAATGAATCATTCACTAAAAAATTAGTAAATACTTTATTCCATGTTTCTTAAATTTTTCACTCGAAAAATAAGTTAAAACTATTTTCTTTCGTATAAGAAAAATAGTATTACTTACATAACATAAGAATAAAAAACTATTATTTATTTATTTTCTAAGGAGGAAGGGGGAGATGGTTATTGCCGACATTGTTTCACTTGTTATTGAACTCACAAGCCACCACTGCTTAATACCATCGTCAGTTCATTCCTCTAATTCACACTTTTATTCCACTTTGCTGTACTAACCTACTATTTTTGCGTCTTCCTTGAAATACAGCATGTGTCAATTTTCATTTGCCATAGGCGATAAATTCATGCAATACGTGACAACATGGCCTCCTCTCCAATGCCAGCGCGACCGATACAAGCTCAAGTTAGCAGTAACTATTGGACCACTGACTTGGGTGTTTGTAATGCGTTCAGAAATAATATTTACGAGTTGCAAGGATTTTTTTTACTTTTTCCTTTCAGTAAATGCAGAGAATTATTAAGCTGCGTTCACGCTGCATGACACAAACAAAAGCGTAATTCTAATAAAATTAAAAATAAGGTAAATAAAAAAGGATTCTGAAAATAATAATAAACTACTAGATCAGGAGATCGCGGCGGCCATTTGATGTTTCCCGTTCCAGTAATAGGACGGCTTTTATTGCAGACTAGATCGCAACGTGTTCGCAACTAAACATTGAATGTAAAATCTGGTGGGGAGATCGGAGAAAATCGTTGTGATGTCGATTGTTGCCGGAATTGGCGACGGACAGTAGGGGTGACACGTTCCCACGTATTATTTGTATACGTATAAATCGCGCGTAAACATTGAATCCCTATACCTAATGAAAATTGACACATACGGTATATTGCATGAACTTCCATTTTCTTCTCTTGACGAACTTTACAATCGGTCCTGCTTTTATCCTTTTCAACAACTCACTATTAAATAACCAATTATTCCGATAGATTCTTGGTATCATTCTCAAACCTTTGTTTTTAAAGATTTAAAATGTTATATATTTTTTCTTACGTATTTTTCAGATAAATATTCTAAATGGGACGACAAAATAGTGGTTTCATTCATTTACAACTGCATAGAAATAGATAAACATGCAATGTGCATGAATCCTTTACCAATTTTCGTCATAAGGAAGTGCAGGAGTGAAAGCAATCCGTGCAGATTGTTCATAGACCTAGATCTGAGAGTTTACACGTCTTGGAAGAGATACTTGCATAGAAACAAACTACCAAGATGCAGGATGATAGTTCCCTGGGATGGAAGGTATAAAGGTGATCCAGTCGGAAATGTTCTTTTGGAAACTCACAAATCACCGCGCTGTGCACGAAAAGAAAGAGTTCTGCATTACATTGACATAGTCGCCACGGTTTTGGCATTGTTATCGGCATTTGCTATGGTAGCGAGTTTGTTGTACGGATTTTTAGCGTTACCGGCAGGTATTATCGGTTTGATCTGTGCTGTATATTCCATAGTGAGAAGTTCGATGCAAATTCATGATAGAAGAATTCATAAGCAGGTTAGTATTTTACACAAGATACATTTCAGATCTTCTTTCAAGTGAATAGCACTGCTGCTGTATAATATACCAGCTGGCCCGACAAACATAGTTCTGCCCTTGCCGGTAGGTGGCGCGATGAATTTGATGAGATTAAAGTCATAAAATTTATTAATAACTTGACCACAGCACCACCTATAGGATTCTAGCAAAGCTATGAATCATCGTTTAGACAAAATATATTGTTCGAATATGACGTCAATCGGTTAAGTTGTTCAGAAGTTACACGATCACTAACAGAAGCACCAACGATTATATGTATATGTAAGATTACTACAGGTCATATAAGCCCATGATTTTAATGTCCTAAGAACACAAATCTTCCACTTTTCTCTTCAAAAAATTCTTTCACTACAGCTCAACGCATATAAGTTGGGCGGTCATCGGCGCAGATCAAAAAGTGAGAGAATGCACGATAGAGATGGATACAGCTATGACAAATGCATGCGTGTACACCCCGCTACTACCACTCACCCCTTTGTTCATTGCGCGTATGACCTTCACCGCTCAACTTATATGCGTTTAATTGTACTTCTTCTTCACCTGTTGCTACCTTCTATCATCTCAGTGATTTTTTTTCTATCTCAGTGGAGTCGTAAATCCCAACTATCTTACAATTTGTGCTTTATATAGTGGATCGTATTCGGTTAATATGCTTACTTTTTGATTTCTTCTTCTTCTAGCTTTATTTCATCATTTTCCTTCTTCTTATAAAGCATTACTGGTCTAATTATTATTATGTAAATTTAAATTTAGCTGTCCCTAGACAACGTTTTTAATATTAAAATATTGTGTAATGCTCCCATTATTATTCTTCGTTTTTATCATACGTTTTTCTATTTACATAATAGTCACTTCTACTTCTTTTAAACCTGGAGATTGTTTTAGATGGATCTTGTTTTAACTCCATAATATTTTCTTTCCTTTCATTTATATTATTTGGCGCTCTCACAAATTTGTTAAAAACATTCCCTTTTCTCGATATTGTCACAACAGACCTATATAAATTGCGTACGTTATAATCTCATGCTTATAAATGTGTTTGTAAGCCCCGCCTGAATTGAAATTAATTGTCAAGTTGTCATTAGTATGAAGGATTTTTTAACAGTCATTTTAAAAATTATCCACATAAACTAATCAACTTTGACTGAATATGAATTCGACATTACAGGTTATAAGGCTATTTCATCATTGTGAATTATTTTGTAAACAGGCACGACTCTGGTAGTAGAAGAAAGTCCTTCATTGGACGTTTCCAAGTTTCTGATTTAATGTATAAGTCAATTAAGTAGAAACATCAGTAGTTATATATACTACTTACTTTTATCACGCTTAAAAAATAGAACCGTTCTGAAAAGAAGCATTTACTAGCAACTATAAATCGATGAAACGATGAACGATTACCATCATACCATATATATGTATTATGGTTGATAAAAATTGCAACACCGGAGCCGGATATAAAATTATTAAGAAATTAATAAAGATAGTAAGAGATGTAATATTGCTATATTAAACCTGTACTGCATAATATTATTGAGACTGCCGACAGCACTACATATTTCAATATTGTTTCTCTTCACAGTCGGAGGGTCCTGGATTCAAACCCCGGTACCTCATTTCTGAGTGGTTTTCCACATTATTCGATGAATGTGGAGACACCCCAACCTAAGTCGCGCCACATGCGCTGACCTAACAGTAATTCACGAGCTCAGAAGCCCCCTGTAATTGGCACGAAACTGCTGGGGAAAATAAAAGCATGTTATTATTATAGCTACGACAAAAGTAATGTTCAAAGTGTACAATTAAAAATTGTTGCCACTATACATAATTATATAATTAACTTTTCACAAATTTACTCTGTCGCGAGTAGGTTTAACAATTACCTAAGTTTAAAAAATGAATTTTTATATTAGTTTAATTTCAGGATATGAATGTGAAAAATTCCGACGCGAGAGGAGCTTATTTAAATATTATAGGAAACACGATCGGAATAGTAGGTGGAGCTTTAACAAGGACAGTGACAATTATAGCTACTAAAGGCATTCAAATAGGAAAGGTAAATAGGAAACATTGTTATTTACTTATTGAATTCCATTAAGTAAATTTGTGCGTAATAATATTTAACAATTCGAGATTTAAAAACAATTTTATACCAAAAGTTTTCTTTAAAGATGCAAATTACATTTCCATTTTATGAAGATACGCTAACAATATACTGAAACGCGTGATTAAAATAGCGTGACTGTCCATAGCGTACTGGATACACTCTGATATTACAGATTTAAAGCACTACTTCAATGCTATCACTTTAATTTAAATTTTGTTAGAAAATGTAAAATTGTCTTGAAATATCGCATTAGTCATAAATTTTACATTATTATTCTAATGTGACTTTAGTCGCTCGAATTGGGATGCAGTATCTTTTCTTCCTAATTGAAACATCTTAATTAATTAACCCTTGTTTTTCAATTTTAGGCTGTCGTAACAACAGTGAATGCTTTCAACTATGCCGGATTGACAACAGATTTTGTCGGAATATTAAATGCCATTCATGCAATGCAAGGAAGTAGACGGCCGGATGGTATTCAAATTCTCCAATTTGCCTTTTCGATTTTGTTCTTTAACAACAGTATAATAAACTTGGTAAACACGAAAGGTCAATTTATTCAATCAGAAATTTCGCAATCAATTAAACCAGGTATCACACAAAAGTAAGTATGTGCTACAACACTTTTTCTTTGAATTAATTTATAAAATTGCAGGAATTAAATCAATAATTTTTATTTTAATTATGTCCACGTCCAATTGGTACCATCAATTTAAAAAAGTAAATTTTGACAACTTCTTTCTGATTTTAAAGTACACTTCTTTTTTCTTCGTCACGGTTATCCCATTAGCTCCTAGAGCGTAGGACTTGTGCTTTCAATTAATGAACTCATCCAATTGATATATTCCGCACCATCACTCACTAGTCTCGTCATCTCTCTTAGAGTTTTCGCTCTCCTTTCTTGGTAATCCTCTTTCACCAAGTCTGTCTGGGCCTTCCCCGCTTTCTTTTCCTTTCTTTGCCGGTTTCTAGTTTTTTCTTGTAATTTTATTGGCGCCCATACTCATCACATGACCGAAAAAGTTCAATTGTGTCCTTTCTAGCTTCAATGACATTGCCTCCTGCTTTATTTTCCTTATCTCCTCATTTTTCAGGTTGGTCATACATTGTTTTTCCTGCAGTTCTTCTTAGATAATTCATTTCCGCTGCTTCGAGTTGCCTTTGAAGTTTTTCGGTGATACCCACAATTCGCATATTGTCTTATTTAAGACGTGGTAAATGTTTGTGCTTTTTGTCTTCTTTTGGCAATTTCTGTATCTAAGCTACCGTAGTTTAGTTATACTTACTCCTAAATACTCATAAATTATTACCAAATCTAATGCTGTTGTTCACATGATTTTCATTTTCTATATTATTCATTATCATCACCTTGCTTATCTTTATGTTTATTTCCATTTTCAGACTCTCAATTTCGTAAGTCCAGACCTCTACCATTTCTTGTATATTTCTTTGTCTTTGCAATTAGCACAATTTCGTCTGCATGTAAGAAACTTTTGACCTAAGTCGTGTTTTTTATTTATCCATCCGCCACTATAAAGAGTAAGGGGCTTAGGCTATCCCCATGTTTTATTCGTCTATTAAACTCAAATATCTATAATCTTAGTTCGCTTATTTGAACTCTTGCTTTTATATTTGTGTATATGGTTTTATAACATTTAGAAGTTTGTTATGGTCTTCTAGTGTTCCAGTGCTTTCCATATCACTTCTCTTTCTATCTTGCAGCATTTAACTGCTCTTAGGTCAATGTATACTATGTACTGTCATTTCCAATTCACTTATTAGTTAAGTTCTCAATAAGCTTCTATAATCCTAGTGCATGTTTTGAATCCTACAAAAGATAGACAAATTAACGCAATGTGTTCTCCTTTTTTTATATATTGAGAGAACATGACTATCTTCCTAATCCTTGGGTACTGATTCTGCATCCCATGCTTGTTGGCATATTTTAAGAACCCATCTTTTGTCTTCATCTACTATCTATTTTAGCATTTATGTCTCGACTTTGCCCGCACCTCCTGCTTTTCCTATTTTCATATTCGATAGTGCCTCTTTAAGTTCTTCCAAACTTATTTCCTCCATTTTAATTCCACTTTCTTCACTGTTTCTCATTACTTTTCCTTGCCTTCCATCATATTTTTCTGCAACGTGAGTTCTCCATATATCCAATATCTCGTTTTTGGCTACTGTTATTTCATCTTTCTCATGCCTTTTACTTCTTTCATCTCCTTTCGTCTCACGCGCTTTATTCTTCCCGAACATGAATCATCTCCATGATTTTCATAATTGTTTTTTAATTCATTTCCAAATTTTTCCTAGCGTTTCTTCTTTACCCTTTTCAATTTCCTTTTTTGTGTTCCGCACTTGTGGTGTTGTTATATTTCTTCCATATCTTTCTTTTGCCTTTTTGTTTTCAATTCTGTTGCCCACTCGGTGAGAATTCTGGTTTAGCCTCACATATTTTGTTCCACATATTTCTACTTCTAATGTGTATAGCGTCTGTTTCAAACTTTTCTATGTAGCATCCAGTCTTTATTCTACATTTATAATCTCTCTTTGAAGTTCTTATCCTTTTCTTTTAAATTATCTATTCTCATCTTTGCGTAAGTTTGAATTTCTTCTAGTTTTTTTCCATTTCTATAATAGTGTAGCAGTTACCATTTTATGATTCGATACTATCCCTCTATCTGAATTTACCAATACGTTTTTTTTATCTCGTGCTGCATATTTCTTGTGTACGCGATGTAATTTATTACACTGCCAGGCGTTTCGTTCGTCCGCTATAAATGTGTATCTGTCGTCAATTCTTTGTTCCCAAAAATAATTTCTTACACTTAATTTTGTATACAGAATAAAAGCATTGTCTCTCCATTCTTATTACTCGTCTTTTCTCTAAATTTTCCTTTATTCAAATTACTCAAACATCGTAATTGTACTAAGTTATGTATGCTGTACAAGAATAATTTGTGGGAGCTTCGCAATCCTCTCGAAAGTACAGGGCTGTATTAGGCTAATGCGCAATACAGACTAATCTAATTGAAAAGAGAACTATTTTAAATTGTATTGAATGGTATTTTCAATAACAGTAACAGTATGTAACTACGGAATAATATAGATTGCATAATAGCTGTTGCTACATTTGCATTTCCTCACCAAATTAGTAATAATTATATTATCATAATGTTCAAACAGAAACTAAGTTATTGTAACCCAAGTAACAAGACTTCATTTTAGATCATTGCAAGGTGAAATATAGGAGTATCATTAACACCTATCGATAAAACAGAATATGCGGAGCTGTACGACCAACCTAACTACAACACGATTTCAAACATAATAAAAAGTAGACAAAAACAGAGTATAGAAATCAACTCTCTTACTTGTTTTTGATAAATAAATACTTTTTAAAATTGATCACTGAACAATAATTCTTCTCTTACACCTATTTTTTGTTTGTTTTAGACACAATTACAAGAGCACAGGGCAAAGAGTAAACCACTTACGAAACATACATACAGAGGAAGTCATGAAAGCTTTAACTAACGTAACCACACAAGCAGGGATGTCCCGTATGATCAATTTCTCTAGTCAGAATGGTCGAGTT
This sequence comes from Amphimallon solstitiale, assembly GCA_963170755.1. Classification (NCBI taxonomy): domain Eukaryota; kingdom Metazoa; phylum Arthropoda; class Insecta; order Coleoptera; family Scarabaeidae; genus Amphimallon; species Amphimallon solstitiale. The sequence goes on from OY720676.1 coordinate 174,854,364, forward strand.
ACCCTCAACAACGTTTCTGTTAGCATTATGAAGCAAACCGTGGTAAAATTTCAAGGCATGTATCTACCTCCCAGTGCGTACGTTACAAAAGTAATAGAAGCAAGGTTTCTGACTGACGAAGAGAACGTTGACCTCTACGTTGACATCCTATACATATATCCGGATCGAATAAAAAGTATAATCATAGACGTGGCCAAAAAGCTTATCAAATTAATAAAAGAAGAGCATTTTCAATTTAGCGATACAATAAATAAGATGTTCCCTCATTCGACGTATGTTTGTAAAATACTGGAAGTTATAAATATGTATTTTGAAGACAAACAGTCCGAGAGCCCACCTGCTGAAACAGAAGAGGAAAATCGGGAAAATTTCTTCCGTTTAATAGAAAATTGTTACAATTCGAACAGCAGTCTTATTATGGACTTATTGCAGTATTATTTAAATTGGTTCACAACAGCCATTTACGAATACGAACGGGCAGAAATAAATAGAGAAAAAAGGAGAATGGCCCAAGAAAAACTTAACGTTAAAGTCGACTGCAAACGATGCGGTGGTCATTACTATAGACATTCCAAAAATCGAACACGTATTATAAGGTATAAAAGATAAAGTATTTACAAATTACCTCCTGTAAATTTAATGTGATGCTTGAATGAAAATATTTATAATTTATAGTTTATTCGTATTTTATATCCTCAATTTTTTCTACTAATTTTTAAACATGGAATACTCCAATAAAAATGTTACAATGTCGTTTTTTTATGACGATTAAAAAGAATACAAAAATATAATTAATCCGTACTTTTAAAATTAAAATAAAATTCAAAATAAATTCGGGGATTACATAATCACCTGTTTTTACAAGCAACCCAACTAAACCACGCCTATATGTTTAGTATCTGTCGTTTGTTGTATTTGTATTATCGTTTAGGTTAGAGACACTTTACGGTTTTTTTTTTAAATACCTGTCTTTGTTTTGAAATGAGTTTTAAAAAGCGCTTTGTCCCAAAATATTCAAATACAACATTATCAGCACCTACTAATTAAAACTAAGAAGTAAGCAATGATATCCGTTGAAGCCTATGACTTAAATGCTCTATATTTTTCTTCGGTTTGATGGACTTTTGTGTCCATCCAGTTTTTTAACAACTATGCAACGTTATCAAATTTTTCATTTTAGAACCCTTGGTTTGGCGGCAAGATTTAGATTAACATAAATTTAAAACAAGTTCACGTGTTATATTGTATACATTATGTTTAATTTTACAAATGCCATCTTTGACAGTAGTCAACCTTTTTTAGTTGTTTCTTCAATATTTTTTAAATATTTGGATTTTTTTATACACTGTGTTTGGTTAAGATCGATAGGATTTTGAGGTGACATACTTCACAATAATTACAAAGTAATCGACAAAAATTTTGTATATTAATGTTTGCAATTAAGGCCGGGAAAAAATATTGAAAAGTGGGGTCAATATTTTTGAGATTGTCTGTATTAAATGAACTTGATCCCGCTACGCGTATGTTTGTTTACATTTAGAGCGAGAGTTGCACTTCTCATATGCCATAATTTAGTCACAGCTACCTCCCTTGGTGCCACGAATCCTTTTAGTACCTATGTCTCCTATTTTTAGAACTGCATTTGAAGTACTTATCATCACAATTGTCGGTCAGTCGACCAAAGATACGACTGTGTTATTGTCGCTGGCGTTGTGTTTAGTTAAGTGAGTAATTTAGTTTTCTGTTGATTATCGTTGTTAATTATTGTTATGGCGTTTAATAATAATGAATTGTTGGACATACTACTTATTTACGGTTAGAGCCAACAAAATAGTGCACTTGCCCGAAGGAGGTACGCGGATGTGTACTGCGATGTACGTCCTACAAACATCGCGCATATAAAAAAAAAATCTATGGAATTCGCAGTAACTAACGTAAGTATACCTACATATTTTTCTTATAACTTCTATCAATGACAAAACACACTGTACATAGTATATCATTAAATACGACTACAAATTGACACCGGCGGGAACAATTTCGTAATTATCATCCAAACAATATAAATTTGTCAACAATGCTTGTCTACTAAACAGAATAGTCAAGCACTGAATAATAATAATATAGCTATAGAAAAGTAATATATAATAATTCTATTTAAATATTCAATTTGTAACTGACTATCATGTATGTAATATAATTTTACTATCGGAATCTATATATCGTGACATATTAATTAGTTTAATGTAAATGTTCTTGAATTTTCCCGATCGATAGGAATTTGTAATGGCATTCAATCATCGTCTTTAGTTCATACTTTGCCCGTGCCAAAACAATTCAACTATATGACTATTTCAACATTGTTAATTTTTATTCTGCAATTAGACTGGTATCTGTTGAATAAATAAAGATGCTGTAAGTATTGTTAAAATGCCGTAATTATTACCTATAAGGCACCTTGTTATCATCGTAAAGTTGAAAAGTGACTACAAGAAAGTGATTAGTGTTGAAATAAATTTTAGTCTATCTTGGAATGTGTGCAAGGCGCAAAAGATGCTACCGATGCCAGAGCAGCTGAATATGCTATGAAGCAAATATTGCGGTGTGGAATAGACAACAGTCATTTACAAAATCCAAACAAACACTTAATATAATAATAACATAATTGATCCTAATTAATTTTACCTTTTGAACTATTAGAAAAAATTAAAAATGTAAGTAAAATTGTTATTCCTGAAACTACCCCCAACTTAATTTTTGGCAACACTTTATTAATTTTATTTCGTTCTATTTCATTATTTTAAAAATTTTAATATTAATTATTGTAAAGTTAATGTTAAAAGTGTTATTTTATAGTTTATTTCAATAAAAATTGAGAATTCAATCTTTTGGGGTTTATTATTCTACCACTAGATGGCGTCCCATAAGGGACTAATATTTTGAGGTTAACAGCATCAATTTCAACAATGTAAATCTTCTTTATGTTACGGCTTGATATCGCGCAACGATAACGAAATCCAGCTGACCATGACCTGAATTACACCCAAAGATTTATATTTAAAATATGAAAGTATCGTTATAATGCCAAATATTATTTTTCTACTCCCATACTTTAATTGTATTATTAGATATGCCGAACCTGTACTATAATGATGTTCATTACGATACAGATTTTCATTATGTTACAAGTTTATATCCAATAGGAATACAGATTTTTCATTACGATACAAGTTTATATCCAATAGGAATGCGACATTTCAATATTCAAACAATATTCAATATGGCGACTGCATATCTGACAGATATACAAATTAAATAAATGTGACAGTTCTTTGCAATTTACAAGTAAGTACTTAAAATTTGTGCTTTTTTGAAAATATAAACGGTAAAAATGAGGGATAATGACAGTGAAATGTAATAATTGACTCCTCCAGAAAATATGTAACAAGCCTTAGTAGCCACGAACAATTTATTACCAGCCAAATTCACAAAAACGTACGGAAAATTTTAACCTCAATTTATGAAATGGATTGTTCAAAAAATATGTTTTATTATGGGGTCGTAGAAAAAATAGTGTATGCAACTCGCATTTAATGGCTATTAAGACACTCGTATTCATTACAATACTCGGCTTCGCCTTGTATTGTAATTCTCTTACTCGTGTCTTAATAGCTATCATTAAATGCTCATTGCATAATATACTATTTGCTATCTTTGATATAGATATAAGGTACATGAAATTAATAATATAATTCATAATTTTCATTTACCTCGATGACACACCAAATTTTTCTCATTTAACCAACTTTATTTCTTACCGTTTATTATATTCCAATAGTGAGCAGGATTGTTTCATTGGTTAATTTAATAACCCTCACCCAATTCATGACCTATTAAGAAGACTTAAGAAACTTATTTCAAAAGAGGTAGCACCTTCTAATCAGTACTTAATTATAACGTCTTACTATTTAAACAATAACAAAAAAATTACATTTAGGGATATTTCTTTTTCCATTTTAAACGAGTGAAACACATAAATCATTCTCACTTCCTTTTTATTTTTTTGGACATTCACAATTTTACAGAGAACTCTATCTGAATCTATTATGCAAAATAACAACCGAAATAGAAAACTAAAGGATTCTCACTAAAATTGAGCGGAATCATATCGAAATATTCGATTAATGATTACAACCGTGATGTAAAAATCTCTTGTTAAAAATCACAAAAAAATCCGAAAAAATGTGTACTTATATTAAAAATGCAGGCTATGTTACACTGAAGTTGAGATAATACTAAATGCATTTCTTTTGTGTTTGATTAGTAGTAGTAGTAGTAGTAAATACGCGACTCTATAAGAAATGTGGAAAGAAATATAAGTATGAAAATGCAATTAATAACTATTCGACTTTAATTAGCTCCACATCAAATATGAGAGTGGCGTGTGGTGGAATAATGCCCGGGTGTCCACGGGAACCATATGCGTAATCTGGCGAACAGATTAGTTTTGCTCTTTGGCCTACGCTTAACTGGAACAAAGAAAAATCAAAACTTGTAATGGTTTTTACATATATGCTTACACATAACTTAATTTTATACATCAGTTTAAATGGCTTAAGGATGTCATCATAACATCAGAGCGCAAGGATTGTATTTCATCATTGATTGATAGACACTAATGTAAATATGAAAAATTAGAATTAAATAGTGACAAAGGGAACAACTATAGAGGATGAAACGAAAGGAGAGCGAACGCAGTGTTGTGAATATGGGATATATTTTGATGCTTGACGTCGGTGGCGCTAGCATCGGAATTAGGCTAGAATTTAAGATATAAGAATAGTTGCTACATTAGAAATTAGGAATATTAAATAAATATATACTATGTAATTCAATAAAAATCTGCTCTATTGTGTGCTCCCGGCTTACCTAGCACCTTATGTAAAGTAATGGGTAGTGTAATGGTTGCAGCATTGTGATACTTAATGCAATAACTCCCTTAACCTATCCATACAACTTCAGTAATTACAGTTGTAATTACGGACACAATTCGTGATACTTTCAATGTTATTATCAGTAAAATAAATCAAATTCATGACAAAAAACTTGATAATCACATAAGGAAATTTGTAGGAATTGTATAATGAACAATTATTTCAATTATTTGAAAAAAATATAGATCTTATTGAACTTTCAACATCCAGTTAGTTTGTTGCTGTAGGCAAGAGAGAGGTTTTTGGGTTAAGAAGTTTGTAAATTATTAAATTATATGGTAAGAAAACGTGTAGCTGTTCATTATCTAAATTAACAATATACACTGATAATAAAGAATTAAAACATTGTTAATTAAACAATAAATATCTGCTGAGAATAATGTTGAAATATTTTCAGAATTAGAATCAGGACTAACATGCTTCACAATTTGTATTATTTTAGACTATTTTTGATTTCAGCATAATTGTCAGACAGTCCTAGTGTTTATTTAATTTTGTTACATAAGCAGTAACCAGTAGGATTGAAACTGGCAAATAATCATGATTTTACTAGTGTTCTTTTGAAATATGGTAGTTTTGTACTTTGCAAATACAGTGCATTCACTTAATTAAATAAAAACTAAGTCGTCTGTTAAGAAGAAAATGTTCGTAACAACCAACCATTGTTATTCGAAACAGTGTCCTTATTCACTTCTTGCAGTACATCTACCAATTGCGTAAGAAAAATAATGTGCCTGAAGGATGCATTAGGCTTTCTTTATTTCTGATATCAATTAAACTGTGCCTTTCTGGTATGCTTACATTTCTAGGGATTTCAAAAAAATCTAAACATGCCTGACATGCTTGGATTTTTTCATTACCTTTAAATACAACTAATTTGCTATTCTTGTCAGTTATAAATTACCTTGTACATCCTGATATAAAACAGTCTGTGAACATCTTACAATTTTATTGCAATAAAACAAGTACTCTGGTTAACACTCAACGCAAGATAATAATAAAATGTTTATAATATTTTGACTGAAGAGTGAACACCGACTCTAAAAATCACAACCGAAAATCTATTAAAAACCGGCAACTGATAAAGCCCGTTTTAGAGTATCACATTAAATTGGATCAACAAATTGGATAATATTTTATAGTACAAGTAAAACGTTATACAATTTTCTTGTACCGGGTTACTGGAACCATGTAACTTTATGGAAACATAGATAGAAAATATATAAAAAAAAAGTGTCTAACACGTACCACCGATCAACGTTTCTATGGCTCCTCGGAATCACTCGTATCAAGACACGTTTGGCATATTACCCTTACAATAAAAGCTAAAAACATCGGTTGATATCTATTTAAAATGTAATTTATTTGGTTTTAAATATTCAATACAGTTCGTCAATTGTTTAGGATGTATACAAAGTCAAACAGTAGTAATATGGATCCTATTTATGCATATTATATTAATCAAGAAGAACTACAGCATAAAGCAGAATTGAAATTAGAGAGACAATTATTAATATCCAAGCTTGATCCTCTACATTTAGCCAATAGAGAATTTAGACAATTATTTAGGCTAAACAAAGAAAGAATTTCCTTTTAAATATTTTGGGGAATGTTTCAAAGTAATTTATAATTACTGCCCAATGTTGGCCATTTGTTTTAAAATCTCTATAATTATCTTTAAAAGAATATTTAGTTTTATTAATTATTGCAATAATGTTTTATTGTGTAACTTACTCACTTTACGATTTTTTTTATTTAAACAGTACGCGGCGGGAAATAACAAGTACAAATACATCCAAAAAATGTCAACTATAACCTCACCTAAAATTGCAATAAAGATAGTCTAACGAAGTGGTATGTAACGAACAAAGACAAACAATAGGAAAGAACTGCGTTGGTCTTTCTATTTTCTTGTTTCCGAATTTGTATTGGGGCCGCCCGACTACGAACGACTGTGGTTACGGAGTAGCTGTTTGGAAATTAGAAAAAAATGGAAAGAAAACTTATTTCTATTGTCCTAGAGAGTTCCACTACTGGATGAAATTAGGGCCTATCCAATTTTCGTACTAATAACTTAGACTTGCGCAGGCGCAGCAAGGGATATCAATCTAACCTCAACATTGTTTGTTTATAGCATCGCGTCGCGTTTGAATCTTGCGTGTTTGCGGCAATATTCTCTGGGCATCACGTAAAATAAAGTGCAGTAAGTTTATATAACCATGCAAAAGACGTATATTCTTCAGATGTCTATTTTCTCAGAAAGGAGCAGCTGAAATGTGTACGGTTAATAATTAAGATTATAGCGACCATTATGCAAATATGAACTTAGAGCTACTTATACAATATTTTCCAAAGCGTATTATAACTGTTTTGATATAAATTACATATACATAATAGTATATTAATTATGTATCAAGTTTTATAAACGCCATTTTAGTCACGAGTTTCATACTATACTTTTTCTACGACCACAAATCGGTACATCAGAAGCATAAGGGTCCAAGTCCACTTTTTAACAAAAATGAACGAACTGCACTGCTGTCATCAGAAAATTATTTTTTATTAGTATTCTATAAAAAAAATCCAAAAAATGCGTTAGCTTCATTAATAGATTTTTTTTTACGGAACCATGTCCCATTGTTTTCCAAGGCATAAGGATCTAAGTCCATCTTGCATTTAAACATTTCGAGAATTGCAGCAGAACATTTTTTTAGTTGTGATTAAATTTTAATTTCACATTAAAATGGTATTTCGCCAATATAATATAAAAAACAAAGGTGCTTTAAAGCTGCATTCATATTTATTTAATTTAAATTTCATATTAAACAGGCATGATATAGGTATTATTTTAATAAAATGAGACAGGACCTCGATCTGGATCAATAAATTTTTAATACCTTAGTTTGTCTTTGTCATGTTTATACAATAATTTTATTCAAATTAAACTGAATAGTGTCATACAGCCTTAATTTCTCATTAACATGAACATTTCTTTGAAATTTGATTTTGAGGTTATACATAATATCCAAGTCGGCGTAGGTGTATTTATGATGACAGCTGAAATCTCTGTAAACGTCACATTCTTTCAAATTTACGTTAATGTTGTTTGTGTTATAAAATGTTGTCAAGATCTTCTAATATTGAAACAAATAGCGGAAACTCTGCAGCAGAATGGAAATTAGTAGACTATTCTGATTCTGATAGTGACAATTTTCAAATTAATAACCAACAAGAATTGGAATATTCAAATGGTTTAGAAGTCGAAAATGATGAAAATAATAGTAGCGAAAACATTACAAGTACCTCAAATAACAAAGGGAAAAAGCGAAAGAAAAATGTACATTTATGGAAAAGGTCAATTGCAAAATATGGAAGACTTAAGGGTGAAAGTTATGTATCTGCAGCTTCTAAAAAAACTGTAAGTGCGAGAAGTTTGAAGAAGCCTTGCAACTGCAAAATGAAATGCCGTGAAAAAATTACAAACAACGAAAGAAGTCGAATTCACAAATATTTTTGGGAAAAAACGTCATGGGACCAAAGGAGGCAATATGTGGCAATGCTGGTTGACGTGAAATCTACACAAAGAAAAAGACCCAGAACTGGTGTTCGTGAAGGAATAAGAAACAGCAGCAGAATTTTCCACCTGTGTGTGAACAATAAAAAAATAAAAGTTTGTAAGAAGATGTTTCTTAATACATTGTCAATAAGTGGAAAATTTTTACACGTCACACTGCACAAAGTCGCTAGTTCTGCAGGAAATATGGTTGCTCCTGACCAACGAGGGAGGCATACCCCGGCCAATAAAACGAAGCCCGAAATCGTCCAATCAATTAAGGATCATATCTTAAAATTTCCTACTTATGAAAATCATTATTCAAGGGAAAAATCTAAAAAGACCTATTTAGGCCCTGAGCTAAATATAAACAAAATGTACCAAATGTATCTAAAAGACTGTGAAGAGAATGGTATAGATAAAGCTGAGCGTGGAAAAGAATGGTTATATAGAAAAATATTCAACGAAGAATACAATATGAGTTTTCATCTTCCGTATAACGACACATGCGATGATTGTGACTATTTCACAATTAAAATTAAGGAAAATAATGATCCAGAAAAGCAAATTAAAATAAAAGAAGAAAAAGAAAAGCATTTAGAAGAGGCGACGCAACGATATAAGCAAAAAAGTGAAGACAAGATACGTGGAAAAGAAAATAAAGAAAAAGAGAATGTGATTACAATGGATATGCAGAAATGTCTTCCAGTTCCATCACTAACCAATGATAAATCTTTTTACCTCAGAAAATTGTGGGTTCTGAATGAAACCATTCATAATGATACTATTGGCAAATCATATGCCATGATGTGGGATGAGACTAAAGGTGGTAGAGGCAGCAATGAAGTTGGTTCTTGCATTTTAAAATGGGCTACAGAACACCTTCAACCAGAAACGGAAATTTTGACCATTTGGTCGGACAACTGCACTGGACAAAATAGAAACATGGGCATTGTGTTAACCTATTCGTGGATGTTAAAAAAATTTCCACATTTAAAGGAAATCAATCATAAATTTCTATTGAAAGGCCACACTCATATGGAGGTAGACGCTGTCCATTCGGTAATTGAAAGGACAAAAAAGCGTTTCAGTAACTTTGAAATTGTGATACCAAGAGACTGGGAGCATTTAGTACGGACATGTCGAATTAAAAATCCAATTCACGTTCATTCAATGCAAGTGCCGGATTTCAAGGATTTTAGTGTACTCTGTAAATCCACTTCTTCGCCTTTTGTGATAAGAAAAATTAATGTGAATGGTGAAAATTTTCAAATCTCCAAAGCAGTTTGGCTACAAGTCAGATCTGATTCTCTCGGAACTTTGTTTTATAAGACGTCTTTTAGTGATCTCGATTTTAAAGAACTGAACATCCGCAGAAAAAGAAGACAAGAGCTATCTTTTCCTGAAGATTTACCTCCTGCAAGAGATGCACTACGACCGATAAATTCATTAAAATATAACAATTTGCAAACCTTGCTTCAATGGATACCAGCTGAGTACCACCGTTATTATCAAACTCTTCCCCATAGTGCAGCAGTTACAATGGCTCCAGATGAAGAAATTATTTTCAACTAGCACCTCGACTAGCACTGAATTATTTCAAGTATTTCATATTATTTCAATATTTCAATATTAATATTATGTAATAAAGATATTGTTTGACTTATTTTCTTTATTATTTTGATTAGAAGCATAAGGAACCATGTCCATTTGTTTTAATTCTTTAAAAAGTAACAAAAAGATTGTGAGGTTTTAATTAAATGCCATCATTAATACAATAACTAGCTATTCTCATGTACGTTTTTTTACTCACCAATTGAAATTAAACATTTATAAGACATCTCATCGCTTTTATGACATTCTGCGTTTAGGTTTTTTCTGATATCTCAAAAGTGTCATTAATGGACTTGGACCCTTATGCTTCTGATGTACCGAAATAATCACTTATAATACCATGAGTAGTCAAAGTTATGTCGATTATTTTTGTGGTGGTTACACGAATGTCTTTCATGATTGCATTTAAATACTACGAGTGCGGAGCACGAGTAGTATTCGCAATTATGAAAGACATGAGTGTAAAGCACCACAAAAATAGTAGACTCAACTTTGACTACGAATCGTATTCGAGAGACTATTCAATGAACCAAATCAATTTTTCATATTAAAATGACTCAAAATTTAGTTACACATGATTACGTTTCCATGTCAACAAAAAAAACATTTATGTTTGTCATTAAAATTTTTGGAATCGTGTTCCTATTTAGTTCGTTTCGTTGAATAAAAACTGGTGTTTCTAAATAATGGGAACTGAGAAAAGATTTGGCACGAAATCTGAAGACGAAATCGATGCTGAAATTTGCGAAAATATCCCTTGGAACACGAAGAAATCCAAAGATTCAGTATGGAGACAATTTAGTACATTTTTAACAGCAAAAGGCTATAAACTGGATCAATCTACTTCTCCTGTGGACTTAAATGTCATCTTAAAGTCGTGGGCATGTAATATGAAGAAAAAAGATGGGTCCGATTATAAAGAAGGCGTCATCAAGCACATGTGGAACGTGACGGCGAAAATGGTTCAAGAAATGTTCTTCAATAAGTGGAAAATAAACGTAAACCCGTTTTCTGATGCAATATTTAAGTCAGCACGTGACGCCAGGGATGCTACAAGAAGAAAACTGCAAGCGTGTCCTGAAAAAAGAACCAGCAACGCGGCGGCACTTACAGAACCAGAATACTTAAATATGATACGCATATTAGATGAGAGTACCCCAGACGGTTTACAGAAAAAGTTTTTCTTAATAGCATCTTACGAACTAGCTTGGCGGGGAGGAGAAGGGAGCAACTGTTTCACCTATTACTTCAAGGAGGAACTCGATAACAAGGGAAGAAGAACTGGTAGAATTGAGTATAATCCAGTATTTTCGAAAACTGCGCAGGGGGGAACTAAATCATTGACAGGCAGCAAGTGGTTGATAGAGAATAAAAGCAATACCGATATGTGTCCAGTTAGGTAACCTATTTATATTTAATTTCAAGACGGTATAATTAATATTCTTCTGTTATTTAGATTGTATTATCTACTGAAATCGAAGAGAGGAAAAAATGTGAAAACAGAAAGGATGTTTTTGACACCGAATCCGTTTTGGGATAAAGTTGAGAATGCGGTGTGGTATAAGAACAGTCCAGTTGGTATATGTGAGATCAGTAAATGGGTGAAGTTATTAGCTGAAAAAACTGGATTAGATGTTAAAAGAAGGAAGATATCAAATCATTCGGTACGCTCTTCAACTGTATCATCTCTGACGAAAGCTGGAGTCGGAGAGCAACAACTGATGAAAATAACGGGACACCAAAATCTGAATTCCATAAAATCGTACTTGCAGCTTGATGATGAGCACCACGAGTCGATTATCACCAAAATGCGAAGAAATTTTACAACAACAAATGTGTCATGTACAACTTCGACATCTGTCAGTAATAGTGACGGTATTAAGCTACAAGAGAAAGGTACTCCCTCGGGTACTCCCAGTGATAGCTCTGTTCCAGAATGTCTGCTGCAGCACTGCAGTAATGTTAGTTTTTCTAATTGTACCTTCAATATTGTTAGTAAATGAGTTACATTAATAAAAACTTTCACTTGTTTAAAATATCCACTTGAATACCTTCTAGGAAGATATAATCGCTGAAATTTCCTGTTGCTATGATACGAAAGTAAATATTTGCTATTTTATTGGTTCATATTTGAACAATGACAGGTGAATTGAATAGTCAAAATAATACAAAATTACTTGTGTATTGTCGCACCATGTCGAATATTTTGACAGATTGATGACAAGTGTCAACCTTCTTGATTGAAAATTTCATTTGATTTTTGCATTTAAGAAACCTAGAGCTAACTTCAGTTCGTGACTAAAGTGCCTGTTGCTAGCTTCAGCCCGTGGCTAAAGTGCACGAAGCCACAGCTGTCAAGGTGTGTTTAAAACATTGAGGAAAAATACTATGGAGACGCTGTAAAGCATCTTTGCTGTACTCTCAAAACGGGAGCATTGGGAGGGGCTAAGTGTGGGACCAATATGGCTGCCTCCCTTAGTATGGACTACTCAAAATTATAATCTGTCATCCCACACCTGTCAGGCCTACACTAACCTATGAAATGTTATTCCAGACGAATTCTTCTTATCAATGCCGTCTCTGCTGTTGCATTTACGTAGAGGACAAGAAACCATAATGTGTTTTAATATTTAACTTATTATATAACTCTAATACACGATGCACTTAACAAACACTCCACTTTTTACCAACACTATCTGTTTGACGTAAGTGTAGTATCAATATGGCGGACCTGTACCCGGTTTGATCACGTGACGTCGTCTCCCTACCTATTCTTTCTTAATGGTTTAAAAGATCACTTAGCGCCATGGAAACCAATGCGATAAATGGCATTTTAAACTCGGGAGTAGAAAAAGTTTATTTAATTCATATTTGCTGTAAACACATAATAAAATTCACCTTTTCCCAATTCAACTATTTTAGTACTGAACCACTGTACGTTGTGCCAGCAGATAATTTTTTTAGTAAGTTTCATCAAAATTTGTTGTTATTTGCATAGTATAAAAACGATTCTTGTAAGTATAGATATATGAGTAATCCAAACATTTACTAATGTACGTTTAAATGTGGACATGGTTTTAACCACCTCAATCGCCTACTTTTCTGTTCTCCTTTTATTATAATACTTGTCAAGATGATCGTAGCCCATACACTACCACTCGCCAAAAGCCACCTACATCTATTACCAATTCTTTTTATTACCTTTTGCGTACCTAAATAATTTCCTATTTAGATTTGTTTGAGGTTATTAATGAACACAGATAAATATTTAGATTTTGTTTGAAACATGGATGACGCAGAATCACAACTTTTGTACAAATTTATAGTATACAGCATGTGTCAAATATCATTAGGCATAGGGAATCAGTGTATACGTACGATGTATACGTATTTATGTAATACGTGGCAGCGAGGGACCTATACATCATGTACATACATACATATAAATTGATTCCCTATGCCTAACGATATTTTACACATGCGGTGTATGTAAAAACCATGACAAAGAACCCTGCTCAAACTGATACAATAATTTTGTACAAGAAAATTGTATGACGTATTAAATGTGCTCTAAAATAGTACCTATCCAAATTTTTGGTACAATTATGTGTGATACTCTAAAACGGGCTTAAGCCTGATTGGTAATACCAGCGCCATCTTTTGAACTAAAATTGAGGCATCAAATTTTTGCTCATTTTAAGAGTTATAATACGTAAGCGATCGCTCTCATTTCCTATCACCCTTCGTAGGAATAACAATAGTTTAAATAACAATACTTTATTAGATTTAAAAATTAAATGTTGGTAAAGATAGAATATTTTTATACCTGTGATTGGCTGTAATTCGAGTCATGTTTCTCAAGAGTAACAAGCAAGCAATTTCATTTTCTGAATTATAGTATCTGTTACTGTTTTCGTTCGTTATATTGACGTTAGAAATACAGAATGAAAAATGAATACAAAATTCTAATATATTGCAAATTTGAAAACTAACTGTCAACTTCCGTTTATACGGGAAATACAATGTTCGTTATTTTCAATATAACATACTATGTATTACTCCAGTGGTTAATTTCTTCACCAAATTTAATTATCATTTTCAGTACAATTACCGTAAATACTGTTTTGAATTAATATAGAAAAATGGCATTCTCACTTAATTCTAGTAATCTAAATTATTCTTTTGTACATTTTAATAATTTTTATTATCAAAGTGTGGTTTACATGGTCCCAGAAACGTCCTAGTTTCATTTCAACCGGTTTTTCCTACCAAGTTTTTATCCTAGAAATGCACCTCAAGTTATCAACAAAATCAGTTGCCAACATAAACGTTTTTTTTGTAATTTTATGTAAGACTGAAAATAAGATGTTAACATTTGGTACATATTTTTTTAATATTTCATCTAGTGTCTTTTGCCAACTGATATGCAATTTGTATCTTCATTAAAAGCTTGGAGTTAAAAATGTACTTGTACAATGTATTTCATATAGCATTATCCCATCTTACATATTGTTTATAGATGGCAGGTTAATCATTTTCAAAATATTCTTTATATACTTCATCAAAAATATGACCTTCACTTGCATAAAGTTTCAAAAGAGAAACATTCATATTAGCGACTCATTGTGATAGCAACTTCACCAGCATTTCTAGGATTGTACTTGGTTGGCAAAAAAAACGAAACTGGAATGCTTCCAGGACTATGTAGAACACGCTTTAGACAATTCTAAAATTATAGCAACAGCGTGACATAATCTTTAACATAAAACAATATTTTCCATATATTCAATATATATGTATTAAACATAAATATTAAAATAAGCTAACAGTAAATTATTACCTGTGCAACTCCTTCGTCCCAGCCTTTGATAACCTCCCCTTTACCAATACGAAACTTGAACGGTACTCCTCTATCACGAGATGAATCAAATTTTGTACCATTTTCTAGGGTTCCCGTATAATGTACAACAACTGTTTGGCCAGTTTTGGGGTAGGTCTGACCTATAACATTAATTAAACATCAATCAACAGTTATTTCAAGGTCAAATTATTTACAATAAAAGCATCAATCAAACGTTCAAAAATCGATTACAGCATTCCGTATATAGATCAAAAATATAAATTTTATATAATGTAAAAGTATTCCAACCTACCGTCTCCTGGAGAAAGATTTTCTATTTTTACACCCATTATTAACTAAAATTAACCTAAAAATAATGAATATGAAATTATTTAGGGTTAAGGAGAACATATAAGTTATATTTTACCTTTACAAAATAAACTTAAAACACTTAAAACAGCTAAATACACAGGTACAAATAATAATAAACGTAAATAATGGAGAATTTATCTGCACACACGCCTTTTTGGGAAATCAGTGAAATAAATGGATGGACTGCTTGGATCAATTAGATTTTCAACATATAGAATTATACGTGTAGAAACATCTATTACTAGACTACGCTATAAATAGATTCGGGTAGAATTTGTAAATATAATGTTAGAACAAAAATCAATAATAAAAAGTGATTTTATTACAAAGAACTAAATACTAAAAGAAAAAGTAATGTAAAAACTAAAAGCTAGATGATTTACTTAAAATCATAGAGATGAACCACATAAATTTCAGTAACTACAATTTCTCAAACATGAAGAATAATCCTTAGAATTACTTATAGTAGAAAATGTTAGTTTGTACATAACGGCAGTCTAATTTTACGCATTACGATTGTAATTTTCATTATTAAATCGGCCACTGGGATATTATCATACATTGTTCGGCCATCATAGCCGTGCGTAAATATTTAATTAGTTTACAAAAAAATGAATATTTATGACCATGCTTACTGTTTGGTCTTTAGTATAAATTTAAATTTGCCGCCAACTCCTTGAAGAAAAGTTTATTTTGGTAGCACTGGAAAGGGAGAAAAAGAGACATTATTATTACCGCCAAGATACACAAAACAACGCAATAAAGTTTTGTATCGTTAAAATTGCATTTTTATTTTTGAATGGAATATTCTACCCCAGTAGAATCGCAAAGAGAAAATCTCGAGAATAACGTTCTACATATTGGTCCTTCGGCATCGGATTAAGAGAAAAAAGTGTTGACGGTAGAAGTTAACCACGTGCATCGCAAACGAACGTAACAGGGATATACTCAGTTTCTAAAGGAATACAAGTATATGGCATTTATTACTCATCGTACAACGAAACAGCGAAAACATCACTCCATTGGTATAGGAAAATCAAGAAGAATCGCACATCGAAAAGCAAAATAACGTAGAAGCAGTAGTTAACCTAAAAAACCAGTTAATCGATATTGGAAGCAAGGTAGCGGTAACAGCGGTTTTGGAGTGCAACACAGAAACGCAGACAACGCACGTGAATTCACAGTAAGTCCTATCCTTTTTTACCTATTTGAAAAACGAATTTTTAGTTGAGTAATCACGAAAAACAAAATCATTTTCATTGTCCTTGCATGTTTCAAGATATTAAAAAAAAATCTTTAGATACAAATTCATTATTATCCCGTCAATTGTTTACTTTGTGGCTGACTTACAATGACCTCCAAACAATTGAAACAACAGCGAGAACAAGTTTTGGGAAAAATTACACGGTTCTCAAAATTTTTAAACGCGTATAACGAAGACAAATATTTAGAATTAAGCGAACGTTATGAAACTCTTAATCAAATATCCCTAGAATTTAACGAAATACAATCAAATTTAGAGGCGTTATTAAAAGACAGGGAACGTGAGCAGCAAGAAACGGAGCGTGAATCGTTTGAAAACATGTTTTATCAAATCAAAGCAAAAGCGAAGGGATTTCTTGTACAATACGAAACGAAAACGAATATTGAAAACGGGAATCATAATGTAAAAAAAGATACTTTAAAGTTACCGTCTATGAGTTTACCGGAATTTAATGGTGAATATCATCAGTGGCTTCAATTTCACGATACCTTTGTAGCATTAATCGATAACAATACAAACTTAAGCAATATCGAAAAGTTTTATTATTTGAAGGGATGTCTCAAAGGCGAGGCTGGCGAGATATTGCAATCATTAGAAATATCTAACAATAACTATCAAATCGCATGGGAATTATTAAAGCAAAGATTCGAAAATAAGCGAGTTATAATTGAAAAACATGTTCAATCATTATTTGAATATCCATCTATGAATAAAGAATCCGCTAATTCATTACGAAAAGCGATAGATGATTTTAGTAAACATATTAGGGCTTTAAAGGCATTAGGCGAACCCACCGAACAATGGGATCGATTATTGATTCATTTACTTACTTCTAAATTGGACATAACAACCAAACGCGAATGGCAAGAGTTTACCATTTCTAAAGAAAAAAGTACATTACCAAAATTTTCGGATTTAATTACATTCTTAACAAATCGATATCAAGTGTTAGAAACGATCGTGGTGGCAAATAATCCAAATAAATCGTCAAACTTTAAACATGAAAAAAAGCGGTATTACGAGCACACTCATACGCATTTAGCAACGTCAAATATAACATGCGAATTTTGCAAAAACTCACATTATATATATCAGTGCGAAAAATTCAAAAAACTTCCCGTCAAAAAGCGATATGAGGAAGTAAAGCGAATCAAATTATGTATTAATTGTTTGCGCAATAATCATTTTTCTCAAAATTGTAAGGCATCGGGTTGCAAACATTGTCACAAGCGACATAATTCATTATTACACATGAATAACGCGGAGGAAATTGGTAATTTGGGAATTAGCCAGGCGTGTAGCAACAAAGGGGTTGACGAAGAGGCAAATCCTGTTTCGAATAGCGAGGGTTCAGCATCAGTAAACACACATGTTACCAGCATTAAACCTGAAGCGCGCGTATTGCTTTCAACGGCTTTAGTTTATGTGCAGGATAATATCGGAGCTTATCATAAGGCGAGAGCGCTTTTGGACTCAGGGAGTCAATCCAATTTCATTTCGGAGCGGTTATGTCAAAAATTAAAACTACCCATGAACGAAATATGCCTTCCGGTGACAGGTATTAACCAATCATCGATGGAAATCACAAATAGTACGCGAATCAAAATAAAATCTATATATAATAACTTCCAGACAGAACTTTTTTGTTTAATTATACCACGAATAACCAACGACTTACCGAATTTTACATTTAACACAAATTCAGTAAATATCCCGGATAATTTATCACTAGCAGATCCGTCATTTAGTATACCGAGCAAAATTGATATTCTATTAGGTGCAGGAATCTTTTGGGAATTGTTATGCGCTGGTCAAATCAAAACGGGACCTGGACAACCAATATTGCAAAAGTCAAAATTTGGGTGGATTCTTTCGGGACCGATAAATATAGTATGTCACAAATCGAATGAGATTGAAAATGGCGTCGTGTCAAATTTAAGTCTCCACGAACAAATAGAAAATTTTTGGAAATTAGAGGAAACCAGCGATACACCAAAAATGAGCAAAGAAGAATGGGAATGTGAAAAGGAATTTCTGGAAACGACCAAGCGAGAAGAATCTGGTAGGTTCGTCGTTAAACTGCCAGTGCGCGAAAATTTAAAAGAACTAGGAGAATCGGAAACAAATGCCAAACGGCGTTTTCTGAATCTAGAAAACAAATTAAGCAAAACCCCAACCATGAAAGAACAGTACAACAATTTCATGAGCGAGTACGAAAGCCTAGGGCACATGGAAAAAATAAGCGAAAAGGAGTTACAAAACGAATGCAAACTCACGTATTATATTCCACATCACGGAATATATAAAGAAAGTAGCCTAACAACGAAGTTAAGGGTTGTTTTTGATGCTTCGGCGAGAACAAGTTCCAACTTATCATTAAACGACGTGCTGAAAACTGGCCCAAAGTTACAGGATGATCTATTTGACATACTACTAAGATTTAGAAAACATAATTTAGTACTCACCGCAGATATCGAAAAAATGTATCGACAAATAAGAATAACACCAGAACAGCAAGATTTGCAAAGGATACTTTGGAGAAAAAATCCAGATGAAGACATTCAACATTTTCGTCTAACAACTGTTACTTATGGATCGGCAAGTGCATCGTACTTGGCAATACGGGCATTGCAGCAAGTAGCGCACGAAAAAAAACATTTACAGCCAGACGTTGCACAAGTCATTTTGAAAGATTTTTATGTGGACGATCTAATCACAGGCGCGGAAACCATCGAAAAGGCGATATATTTAAAGGACAAATTAACACAGTTACTGGAGAGTTACGGGTTCCATCTAAGGAAATGGATATCAAACGAAAAGAAAGTATTAGATTCAACAGTTGACAAAACAGAATTGTTAGAGTATTACATTAACGACAATGACCAAACAAAAACTCTGGGTATGAGATGGAATGCAGGAACGGATTTATTGTCATTTGAGATAAGTAGCAGTAATATATACACGAAACGATTAACCAAACGCGTCATTTTATCTATGATAGCTCAAATTTTTGACCCATTGGGACTAATTGGACCGATAACGATCAGAGCCAAGATAATAATGCAAAAACTCTGGCAGCTAAAGCTAGATTGGGATGAGTCAGTTCCATTAGACATATTCACGGCATGTTCAAGATTTTTCAATCGGCTTCTCGAACTAAACAATTTAAACATCGAAAGACAATGTGTAATAAGAGGTGCCAACAAAATTAGTTTACACGGTTTCTGTGATGCTTCGGTGCAAGCTTATGGGGCATGTATTTACGTAGTATCAATCGATGCCAATCATCAAACAAAGGCAAGTCTCTTATGCGCAAAATCTCGCGTCGCTCCTTTGAAATCTATCAGTCTTCCACGTTTGGAGCTTTGTGGCGCACTTTTGCTTGCACAATTAATTCACTGTGTTGTTAAGGCCTTGGATTTGAAAATCAGTGACATTTTTTATTGGACAGATTCGACTATTGTGTTATCGTGGTTGATGGCAGAGCCGTCTACATGGCAGACATTTGTTTCTAATAGAACATCGCAAATCCAGGAGTTGTCAAATGTTTCGCAGTGGAGACACGTTTTTTCAGCGGATAATCCAGCTGACATTATTTCTAGAGGTATTGAACCTCATTTACTGTTGAAATCTGACCTATGGTTTCACGGACCGTCTTGGTTGTGTTTACAGGAAAAGAAGTGGCCCGGGTGTCGTCCTATCGGAGTCATCGACAACGTTCCCGAGAAACGGAAAGCGAAATTAGTTAACTTAAACATTACCACCGATTTTGACATTTTTCATCGATACTCAACATTTTATAAACTAAAAAGAGTGGTTGCTTATTGTTTCAGATTCGTAAATAATTCAAAGGTGTCTTCTGAAAATCGTATAACGGGTTGCTTAACTAGCGAAGAAACAAATCACGCAACTGAAATATTAGTAAGAATTGTGCAACAGCGGGAGTTTTCGCAAGAGGTTAACAACTTAAAACAAGGGAAATCCATATCACGTAAGAGTAAACTTTCACAATTGAACGTCTTTTTGGATGATCACGATTTATTACGAGTAGGTGGTCGAATTAGTAAAGCCTCAGCTGTATATGATAAAAAACATCCAATCGTTTTACCTCAAAAACACAGTTTAACAAAACTTATTATAAAAGATGAACATCATCGTCATTTGCACGCGGGCGCACAAGCAATATTGGCCGCCGTTAGATTAAAATTCTGGCCATTAAATGGCAGGCACGCGGTTAGAAACGTCATAAGAAATTGCGTCACTTGTTTTAGAGCAAATCCATATTCTGCTGAACAAATAATGGGTGATTTGCCAAAAAATCGAGTTAGCATGACAAGACCATTTTTAGTAACGGGCGTTGATTACGCGGGTCCATTTGATTTGAAAGAGAAAAGATTCAAAAATCGTAGCCTCATTAAGGGATACATTTGTATGTTTGTTTGTTTTTCCACTAAAGCCGTCCATATGGAGGTGGTTGGTGATTTGACTGCTGAGTCTTTTCTTAACGCGCTCAAGCGATTCACGGCCCGACGCGGTATCTGTAAAATTTTATACTCAGACAACGCCACTAATTTTGTAGGTGCTAATAATAAGCTAGTGCAAAGTTGTAATCACTTAATGAAGACGGACGTCAACTTTCAATCATTTTTGAGTAAAAATCAAATTACGTGGCAATTTATTCCGGCGCGGTCACCACACCATGGGGGTCTTTGGGAGGCAGCAATTAAGTCCGCCAAATTTCACATAAAGCGGGTTATTGGCAAGGCCTTATTACATTATGAGGATTTTTGTACTGTGATTACTCAAATTGAGGCAGTTTTGAATTCCCGACCTTTAATTCCCTTGACAAACGACCCTAATGACCTAGTAGCCCTATCCCCTTCTCACTTCCTCATAGGAGACTACTTAATGGCGATACCGGAAGTAGAAGTGCAAATGCCCACAAATCGATTACGTCATTATCAAAAGTTGCAGCAAATGGTTCAACATTTTTGGCGACGCTGGTCGCACGAATATCTGACTTCCTTGCAGCAACGTACCCGGTGGCAGAAGTCCTCGTCAACACAGTTGGGTGTAGGAACCATGGTGCTATTGAAAGAAAACAACCTACCTCCTCTGTTGTGGAAAATTGGAAGAATAGAAGACGTTTATCCAGGAAGTGACGGTGTAGTGCGTGTTGTGAGCATACGTACTGCTAATGGAACAGTAAAACGTGCAATACAAAATATTTGTATTTTGCCAATCAACTATCACTAACAATTTTTAATATGAATATTCATTAATTACTGATATTTGCAAAATGTTTGAGTTATTTTATTATCTTGTTTTATCTGTTTTGAAAGTCGAGCCTTTCAAGGGCGGCGGTATGTTTGGTCTTTAGTATAAATTTAAATTTGCCGCCAACTCCTTGAAGAAAAGTTTATTTTGGTAGCACTGGAAAGGGAGAAAAAGAGACATTATTATTACCGCCAAGATACACAAAACAACGCAATAAAGTTTTGTATCGTTAAAATTGCATTTTTATTTTTGAATGGAATATTCTACCCCAGTAGAATCGCAAAGAGAAAATCTCGAGAATAACGTTCTACACTTACATTGCATTGATGAAATAGCATTTTAATCACCTAGCTATATTTTAAATGTATGTATTGTTTGTGTTAATAATGTTCAAAATCATTGCTAAAAGACCACCAGGTTTTTAATCTCTTGATTTGTTGTTCCCTTCAGTTGTAACTATTTTTTATTTCCTTGGTTGAGGCTTTCAATCGATTGATTGATATACAGCTTGTGTAATGAAACACTTGATATTACCACAGAATAGAGCTGTAGAGATACAGTAGTTTCAATCGCTTTCGGCACCTTTGATATTTGTGTCCCAAAATGGTACTGCGCACCTCACGCCCGCGCAACCAATTCTTCTATTCAGGAATAAACCAGTGGCGTCAGAACCAAATCGTTTATGAGAAAATTATGTTAATCTATTTTTAAAATTATGAAAAAGCTATATCAATAATACAAAAAAGAGGATAACACTGGCTTTTTATTAAGTACATATTACACACGCATTTAAAATGTAATACATTATACGTACAACACAAAATAATCCCTACACGACTCAACAGCTGATGGCTGACTACTGCGCACTCACGCACGCGTCGGTTTGACGGAGGACAAATATTTCCCTCTATTGAAACTACTGTTTGTATTACATATCTATATACTGTGATATTACCAAGTAAACATTGCAAGGTCGTATTCTGTGACCGTACTGGGCGCGCGACGAAAGACAGGAGAGGGTAGAGGTAATCAAATTCGCTAAAGGTAGCAAGAGCGGGGATACAGTACGCGACGTTGCAGTTTTGATGTATTTTGGACTTGTTATATCAAGTGTTCCATTACACAACCTGTATATGATTTTTACACATTTATTTGTATTCAAACTGGAATAATTTAAATTTACATATTATATAATAGTCAATCTATGTATAATGAGTCGAAAACTTAAGATTTTATGCCTATAATATCTTATTGCTTTTTGACTAGGAATTGTAGGGAAATGCAAAACTGTGATAATATACCGAATGTTCAAATTAAAAAATTCTAACTGTGATCACCCTCCAACTTATGGAACATTCTGTAAATAAATTTAAAATTTTAAGATTGAATTGTGCGCCATGTATTTAATAAATAAGATCTTGTATAACATAGATGACTTCTATAAAATAACTGAATGTATATGTAATATATTTGTATTTTATTTTAATTTAACTCATAAAAAGAGTTTATTTGAAGAAATAAATATTATTAATTGAAAATATATATATATATATGTTTGTAAACACAATTTTTTCGTTATGGGGAGACTTCAATATTACAGTATTTCCTTTTACTCCTATATTTTTCCTATTTCGGTAACGTGAGTTATAGAGATGAACATAGTTCTTTGTCTCCTCTTCTGCATGGTTTTCTTCGTGGTTTAGGCATTTGACAGTCCAGTACATACATGCAAATTCAACGGTTCCAACCTACTAGGAAAGAATAGAACAGGAGAGATAATAAACTGGTGGGGGAATAGGTATTATTTAGACGGAAGTTACCACTTTAAGGCAGGTCAGTTATATCAATACTGACGCAATATTCACCAATCATAATTTATAAAATGAGTATTTTGAATAACTTGTCATATATCCGGTATGTTTGATTATGTGTTCAGTGGCGTAACATACATATCCTAGGCATGTTTTCTTTAAGAGTTAGAATAAATGTTACTATATTAAAAATGATTGAAAAAATAATGCACTCACGATATTACTTTAATTATTATTGGACTAAGAACCTATTTTAAATGATTTTCGAGAACATACGAAGTGTACATATACCCTATATAAAATATTTATGCACGCCTATGCACTGCGGCGGCCATATTGAGTTACCACTTTGGACAAATATTCTTTTTAAGAAGACTCTCCTGTTCTATTCTTTCCTCGTAGGTTCCAACAGTCCGAATTTTAAAATTTCATGTATACAAAAATATTGCAAATCCGGCTCTAAATACTTTTGTACTCTTGATAAATATATATAAATGCATAATTTACGACATATTTGCAAAAAATCGCTATTCGATAAGAGTGTTACTTCTGGTCCGAATTTTGAAATTATTTTTCACAAAAGGTACTGAAAATTATGTTTTAAATACTTTTATACTCGTAGTGTACCTGTCTAGAAAGAGTAAATGACCTTCCGGTGGGAATTTCGAAAAACTTTTTTCCTAAATTTTTTCTCAAATTTAATTAAAAGTACATTTGAATTTGACAAAAATCGAATTTTTCACTGCTTCCGGTCTACCCATTTTACTGCAAATCTAATCAAATCTCAAGAGGGAGATTATACTCGTAAACACAAAATTGATAGTTAGCCGTTTGATCGACATCGTGGTCACAGACACACATGTGAGAGGGAGAGAGAGATTAATATATATTAAAAACCACTCAATGTCCCCTAAAAATCCCCCTAAGAAATAAAACCCCCCAAATTTCCCCCTTGGCTCAAGAAAACCCCTAAATCTAGGGGGAAAACCCCCAAGTTGGCAACGCTGTTATGTACAAATATTCTTCCCGTGAAAATTACGTCAAGCGACTTGACAACGTTCTATGTACCAAATAAGGATAGTTATATACGTATCATTATAAAATAGCAAAGGACGGCTATACTCCATAAAAGTCCGTACTTCGATTTCTAGGTGGAATAGACTATAGTTGCAAATTATTCGATCCCATTTATTCAGCAATCAGACAATAGTTCTTTCGAGAGAACAATCCCTTTAGAGATTACTTCAAAATAATAACAATAAACTCAGAGTTGATCATTAAAACTCAAGGCATTAAAAAAGAAAATATATTTATTATATTTTGTACAAAAATACATAAAACTGTATTACATAGTAAAATTAGATTTTACAGAAATCACAATATCAATTGCACATACATGCAAAAATTTCTGAATTTGAAATTATTCTCAACTATTATCATCAGTCTATAAATATATATCTCGAGGAACACTTATCGTACTAAAGGAAAGAAATATATCAGAAAACACAAACAAGAGCAAATTGCAAAATAAATAATTATCCTCTACAAAGCTGTATAATACATACATTGTAAACTTACATACGTGAGATTCTTCATATCGGTTTTCACAGTTCGACATATCAAACTGAAAAGGCATATACGGTAAATATTCTTACATAAACTAAACATAATTTCCAAATGTAATTAAGACAATAGTGACAAATTGAATTTATAAAGTACAAGACTTAACTTATTGGTATGAATACAATTTGAGGTATCTAAATCCGGAATGAAGAAAAAAACTTCTCATATTATTATTTATGATTGTAAGGAATGTTTATATAGCAAACTTTATTTTAAAAGATAACATATTAAATCTCACCGTATGCGTCGGTATACATTTTGATTTATTAGGGTTATGGTAGTCTTTGGGAAAATAAACTCATGCAATTTTAAACTAAAAAACGCGTATAACCTTTTTGTTAAGGAAGTAATATAACCAGAACAAAAAAGAAAAGAGTCGGCAGTGAAAAAGAGTTGTTTTTATAGTTCATTCACGTTAACAGACGAGGTGGGGTGTAATCTTAGACCATTTAAACATATAGACACGCCGTAACTATCAAGTAGTGAAGCAAACATAATTCAACGAGGGTGACGTCACTGGTGGGCATACAACTACTATATAAAGCATAGCTGACTCGTCCACCATTTTGGAGATAACTGCGTCAAAATGTAGCCCATATGAGAACTGTCAATCTGACTTGTTCCGCAATGACGTCATTGACAGCTAAAGTGAGCATACCGGTATAAGTGTATCGTGATATGACTGACATTTATCTCCAAAATGGCCGACGAGTCAGCTGTCCTAAATATAGTAGCTATAGGTGGGCACGATGCAACTAAGTACCTACAGTTACTAGCATTAAATTTTGGTCGTCAGTGTCATTAAAAACTTTTTCTCATCTGTCACGAATTAAAAATTTCATCTAATTTTCACAGTAATTGTCAAAATTAAATTTAGTTGTCATAATAATGGCACCAAAATCTGACGTTAGACATACAACAGAAACAAGCCCACCCGTGAATGTGACGTCTCTGGTGGGTTTATAGCTACTATATTTAGGACAGCTGACTCGTCGGCCATTTTGGAGATAAATGTCAGTCATATTACGTACTTATTTTTAGTTATTATTATATATTCTGGGTATTTCTTAAATATACGACTATTGTAAAAAAATATACCTACATTACTTCACGTCCTAGACCGGCTTAATAAAGTCAATTATTCGAAGTTCTATTCAACATTTGCTATTAGCATACATATTTACCGCCTTAAAATTATCTCCAAAATGGCGGACGAGTCAGCTATGCTTTATATAGTAGTTGTAGATGGGTTTGTTTATGCGTTGTTTGCTTCAGTTCATATTCAAGGCGGGACAGAATATATAAATGGTTTAAGAGTGTAATTAATCATGTTGCCAAATTTCACTTATTTTTGTATTTGTCAAACCGCTTTATTTATAGGTTAGGTGTCAAATGTCCATATTACTGATACGAAGGTTAATTTACCTTTACATGTATAGCAGATATAAACGTAAAATAACCAAACTTTAGTTATATTTTAACTTCAAAATTCAGATTGAAAATATTACACATATTAAAATTGTTTCTGGAGAAATAAATTTATGTTGTTCTCATATTCAAAAACATCTGGTTGCCAATGAGTATTTTCTATGTGAACATGTAATAATGGGTAAGGGTTTAGAATGGTGTCCGCACAACAATATTAAAATACAAAAAAAAACATCGAATAATATGGATGTATGTATATATAAATAGAAAGTTTACGTTTCACTGAATCCACAAATGTAAGTTTTATTTCCAGTGAGTAAAAAGTTTGAAATTTCCGTCTTAAAACACTATTTTCGCGTTACGTACGGATTTCATTAGTTTAGTGACAACTAGGAAAATCGTATGGCGCGCGGATCGCTTTCCATTTGTTTTGAACACGAAAATTTCATACTTTTTACTCACTTGGTGGCAATAAAATCTTGATTTCGCTACATATGAAGGGTTAAGGTCCGACTTGAAAACATTAGTCCGTATTTAATTTAATTGCACTTTGTCCGATACCGATGTTTTTAACGCAGATAATACGTATTTTAGCCACGCCTCGCGCATCCTGACTGCCATCAGATATTAACCGAGCTATACATACATATTATTCGATATTTTTCTTATATGTATTTTAATATTGTTGTGCGGGCACCATTCCAAACCTTAGCCCATGTATTGTTGCAGCCATATGTTATCGGACATAAAACACCACTATTGAATACGTTTCTTAAACGCACATATAGTACTAACCGCTACTTTTTTTTGTTTTGTTACTTCCCATAGCTACCTTATTAACGCATTCAGAATCTAAGGAACTTGGCAAAATATATAGACATATATATACAGGGTGCCCCAGAAATAAAAAGACGGAGTAGCAGAAATCGGAAGCTAGATTGTGTAAAAACGTACCCTCAAAATATCAAGTCTTTATTCGTACGCAGACGGCAGAAAAAAATAATAAAGAATTCAATTGGCCTTACGCCGACCCTGGACGACTTATTACTTGTGTTAAAAAAAAGGAAGAATAGATACTTCATAATAAATATCAAACCATTAATTACTTTAATTTTACACCTGCTAAAAAAAATAATTACATTCTTGATATTTACTGTAATAAAGGCTAGAAAAGCTACGTTTTATTGAATATTCTAAAATAATAATAATCAGCTGTTTCCGACTACAAACACATTAAAGAGCAACAACCGACTAAATAGCTGCGTTATCTAGACGCATCGCGCAAAAAATATGTTTTATATGAATGAGTACGATTTAACGTTTTTCTCCCGTTTTATACAAATAAAAGCGTATTTTTCTATGAATGCGTGTTCGTTTCTATTTACAAATGATCATTCTTACGTGTATTTATAAACATACATTCTGTGCCAGGTCCGTATTGTAATTTTTTTTATCTAAAAAACAACATAGAAAATTAAATTTTTAATTTCTTCGTTATTACGGTATATTTGGGCCTGTTTCTGTTCGGACTTTACATACCTGCTACTCCGTCTTTTTATTTCTGGGACAGCCTGTATACTGTGCCATCGTTTAAAGTAAATGTAATTTTAATATAATATTGACAACACTGATATTTTGCTAGTAACAGTTTGAGAGATGTCAAGTTAAATGTCATATCATTCAATGTAAACAAGTATTTAAAGACATGAAATATTTAAAGCATTATAATTCTTCAACGGTTATGAATGGGATTTTATTTACTTAACATTTTTTGCTTAAAATTTCGTTAGATTCCAGCTCCTAAAACTTGTCATAAAACTAATAAATCAACCTGTATAACATTTTTTACAAAATATTTGAAAAATTATACTTATATATTTATTTCCACTTCATTCTTTTCGAGAAAGAGAGAGAAACATGTTTTGTACACATTCATCTTCAACAACTTATATATTTAATATAAATATATAAGTACTCAACAACGATTAATTCAGTTGTACAGTCGACGTATATATACAACGTTAATGATTACTAAAATCATCTTATTTTTGAGTATTATTGTTCGAATTGTTCGTCATGGGTTTAGGTAAACTACGGATTGGACCCAACGTCAGTATGGATGAGACGCCCATGTTATTTAAGTTAGATGCCACATTTCTATTGGTCGCGGATATTATCGGTAAGGCAAATGTTCCCTCAGTTGATGCACCGGCTGGTAACGGTATGTAATTGTAGATGCCGAACGTGGTCAATCTGTGAACTAAACCGGGCTGTTTCAAGTCTATTAATGGTATTCCGAATTCCGATAGGCCGCCGGTTTTGTGAAAACTCTGTCGGTGTTTGCTTAAACTGATCGCGTTCGGGTATTTCGCGGGGCACAGGTCACACTGGAATGGTAGAACTTTGTGCGATTGGCCAGCTGGTTTCGGTGGAGAAATTTTTTGTGGTGTTGTGTCTACACTATCGTCCGTGAGATCAACAGTGGGTAGGTGTTTGCTATCTGGACTATTACTCTGTAACAAAAGAATTTCATATAAACATATATACATATTTATTAACATTATGCTATATTGAAAAAACAGGCTTGTGCCATAATAGTTATGCTACCTTTAAGTTACCTTTTTATGCAATACTTTGTCGAGATTACATTCAATTAATGCTTATAGACCATACATAACCTACATTTTTTACTTGAAATACATTACATAACGTCACAATCTTATAAATTCTTATAAGATTTTCCAGAATAATTGACTTCTCCTTGCAAATATGACTTTCTGTAGACATGTAGGCCACATGTGGACATACAAATTATTCATTTTACGGCGTTCACTGCAGTATTTCCGTATCCAGCAGCTTATTTGGTAATAAATTGCTTCTATGTTTTTAGAGGGAATTTTATCGAAAAAAAGTGGTATCAAGTCGTTTTAAGAGAAATTTGAATATATGTAAATCCCAGAACGTGAAGATAAGACACTATAACGCGATTTATAAGACAATATTAGAATTATTGAATTTGTTACTGCTTTAATTTTGGCCCCGAAAAGAAAAGCTTCTGTAAAATATTTTCCACTTCGACATATTAATATAACCTGTTGTAACTCATCTTTTCTATTTAATACAGCAAATACGAGTTTCAGAAAAGATTCAGAAGGTTCATTCAAATATTTTGTAAGGATTTGTGCATCATTGTCATTTTGTGTCCCTCTATGTAGTTGCAATTTTATGTGAATGTTCAATTCTAATTTCATTAAACATTATTAACATTTGAATCCGGCAATTCTACACCCAAAAAGTTTCATTGCCTTACAATAGCAGGTAATTATGAAGTTTAGTATGGTGTTATTTCGCCTGGCTGTTAACCAATAAGAAATAGCTCTCATTTGGGTCTGTTCAGAATTTCGTCTCTCTCTTTTTGGAATAAGGTATACAGATACATTACACATACATACACGTTTCTGACATTCTTGATATTGCAAGTTCACTTAAATTTACTGTATAGGAGAATGTAGCGCAGATGTTTTAAAAAATTATATTACATGAAGAGTACCAGGACTTCCAACAATTTACAACACATCTTTTCCAGAAAAACGCTTATAAAAGAAACAAAACAGCTAATAACACGTTCACTTACGACGTCCAAGTAATCCACAAACAATTGAATTTATATTTACGTCACTCTAAAATACAAATATCTTGATCATTTTAAAACATATCCACAGGCAGCCATATTGATTTCAATTTGAGAGCATCTTGGACGACCTCAAAGAGAATACATAACCAAGACTGACATTAAGACATTGCATACAATTTTATGTACTTATTTAAACCAGGAAGATCTGAACTTCTGGGTAATCTATTAATCATGGTAGTACTAACATGTAGAAAATTGTTTGTTACATTTTAAATAGTTCGTATTATCAAATTGCAATATAACAAATCTTAAGGTCCACTTGACAGTCAATTTTAATGTATATGTTAAAAGACATTATGTTTATTACTATTACTTGTGCATTTAATGTGGCTGCCAAACGTATAAAACCTTATTATTTTATATATACTAAAAGCCAATTGTCTCGCTCTTTTTAACACGAACGATTAAAACGGCAAAGCTATACCCCAAAATTGACGAATTGGGGAGACAGTTTTCTGAGAACCTGGCGCATCTACGGTGGGAACGAAAGTGTCACGCGACGGGGACCACGGTCCCACGTGCCTTAGGCCATTTTTCACGTCTCCGAAGAGAGAACGAGTGCCCGAAAGGAGTTTTTGAAAATTTTAGAACGTGCAGCAAAAGAGTATGAATCATAGTATTTTGCCATAAGGCCTACGTGTAAAATAAAAAATATGGACTAGGTTCGATTTTAAAATGGCGGTGGATCGATACAGATGACCGTGACACATCAAACTTCGGATAAGGTTAAGTTAAACGCACGAAAAATTCAATTTCAGGTTATAAATTATCAAAACCGTCAAATCAGTTTGAGTTCGCGATATGGCATTTGCCGGGAAACGTCAAAATTGGCGGAAAGCACCAGTCGTGCAATACACACATATAATGACTATCTATTCACGTTTATCGATCGGTTGTCAAGTTTAAAAGTCAGAAGGCCGACAAATAAAGGGATTATGAAGGAAATGTGGTACCTTTCAGATACGTATTCGTGTTATTATTATCAATTGTTACTATTTCTTTTCTATTTATGAATATATGAACAATGCCGACGGATATGATAAAATAAACTTAAAGTGTATTATCGCACGTAAGTACAGTGACAAATATAACGATCTTTCTATATTTTATTAAAATATATTAAATACAAATTATATATGTCATCGAATTGTCGTCACTTCTCGCGAAAGAAGTACCGATGCAAGCCTAAATAAAGAATCATCTGAGTTTTCTTTATTTGTCAGATGTGTCCGAAACACTTCGAAATAACATAAATACATCAAATATGTAAAATTCCCATAAGCATTTATGTAATTTCGTTTATCAATTCAGTTATAAAAGAAAGCATTTCAAGTACGCGACTATGCGGGTTGGCACAAACTAATCAGAAGTACATTTTCGGTTAAATGGTATTAGGAGCCAGCAAGATTTTTGATTGGGTTTTACAAAGTACATATACATACAACTATTAAAGCGTAATATGAAAATTAAATAATTCTCTCAATGACCTGTAAGTTTAAAACATGTTTCGTTAAAGTTCATCATGTTATGTTGTTAATTTCATTTGACAATTGGAAAGACAATGTTGTTAAGCACTCTCAGTCTGACATTTCGTTCTCACAAGTTTATGTGTGAACGAATACACAACAACGAAGTATTGTCACGATGACAGGTGGAACGACAATTTGGTTAAACATCAACTTTTTATTGTCGTATAAGTGTCACGATGACAGTCTGTCAAAAAATTTGAAGTATACACTATTTTTATCGTAAACTTGACACAAGGCACGGTACTACCAATTTTATAGAACGAATAACATGAAACAACATTTAAATGCCGAACCGTCTTGGTTTTTTTTTGTTTTATGTCTGTCGACGTTCACCTTGGCCTAGATGCACACAATTAGACAATTAGACTTAGCAATCAGTAAAAACATTAACAAAACCATAAAGATAGAAACTGAAAGTGTCATGAGCTCTGATCACAATCCAATTATAATAACTTGGAACGAAGACATAACCGAAAGAACATATCACACCTTCAAGACAGACTGGGCCGGCTACAAAACAGAACTAGAACAAACCATCACTGCAGTTCCTAAAATACAAAACACTGCAGAATTAGAACAGAACATAAAATCACTACAAGATAAAATAACAAACGCTATTAAAACTAATACCATCAAAATAGAAAGGATATATAAATCAGGTAGTCTACCACATCATATTAAAGAACTAATAAAGGAAAAGAACAGAGCTAGGAGAAGACAAAACTATACTAAACAACCTTCAACATCAAGTACATAAGGAATTACTGGAACTGAAAAATGTAGAATGGCAAAGAACACTCGAAGAAATAGGTACAGACCTCTCTAAGACATGGAAAATAATCAAGGCAATCAAAAGAGAACAAATACAAATCCCACCACTTCAATTCAATAACTCCACACAAGTCACAGCAGAAGAAAAAGCAGAAGCTCTAGCGGAATCACTAGAAGAGCAATTCACTCCGAACTTGGATGAAGTAGATATGCAACACGTAGTGCAGATTCACAAAGTAGTAAGCAGAGAAATACGTGAACCCCACTCCCCTAGCAACGACCCAGTCACAGCCGAGAACCTAAAAGCAATCCTTAAAGCATTAAATCCCAAAAAAGCTCCTGGTATAGACAACATCACCAACAGATCACTACAAAACCTCCCCCCAAAAGCAATAATGTCAATTCTAGCAATAGCAAACTCCGTTATCAGACTTCAAACATTCCCAAAGATATGGAAACATGCCAAAGTAATAGTTATACCTAAACCAGGAAAACCAAAAACAATACCAAGCAGCTACAGGCCCATAAGCCTGTTACCATCCATTAGCAAAGTGATAGAAAAAATAATCCTACAGAAGATAAAGTACCACTCTGACAATCAAGACATAATACCAGAAGATCAACATGGGTTTTTAGAGAAGAACATTCAACGATAACACAACTTTCAAGAGTCACTGAGATTATCCAAGACGGATTCAACAAAAATCAAGTGACAGCAGCTGTATTTCTCGACATAGCAAAGGCATTTGATAAAGTCTGGAGGCAGGGACTCATATATAAAATGATAATACACAATTACCCAACACACGTCATAAAAATCACGAACAGTTTTCTCTAAGGACGCTGCTTTCAAGTTAGCATCCAGAACACACTTTCCTCAATAAAACATCCAACAGCGGGAGTCCCTCAGGGCTCATGCCTGTCACCTCACCTATATACAATATTTACAGCAGACATACCAGTATCAAATCCTACAAGATACTTAAATACGGCCACCTTTGCAGATGATTCGGCACTGCTCTCAACATCAAGATGTCCGACGAACGCGGTACAGGAACTCCAAACGCACCTAGACAACACGATAAAATGGTTCAAACAATGGAGGACAACAATAAACGAAGACAAATCCCAAGCAATAATCTTTCAAAGGAATCTGAAAACAACAGGCAACGAAATAACCATCAACAACAACACTATACCATGGAGTAGAGAAATTAAATACCTGGGAATATACCTGGATATAAAGCTCAATTATAACACACACATAGCAAAAACGATAACCAAAACCAAACAAACAAGATGTCAACTATGGCCTCTTATAGGCAGAAAAAGCCAGCTGAACACGAACAACAAAATTCTACTTTACAAACAAGTATTAGGTCCAATATTCACATATGCATGGGTGCATATGTGCAAGACCAACATCAAAAAACACCAGTCTTAGAATGATACTAAATGCTCCATGGTATATGAGAAATAATCAAATAATGAATGAAACAAATACCCCAACCATTATTGACTACATCAAGGAAAGAGCGCTCAGTTTCTATAACCAGATGGAAAACCACTCAAATCAAAATCTTAAAAGAGCACTTGCTCATCAATTATCATCAATTATTATTATTATTACTATTGTATCGGTCATTTATCGTATCTTTAATGTCTTGGACACATCTCTGTCATCTTTCTACATACAAATATACATACAGCGTCTTTAATTTAAATTTAGAGTAGCTTATGATATCAATATTAATTTGGGAATACTGTGCTATAGTAATGTTTTTCATTTTGACTACCTACTGTCATAGTTAAGTCAATTTATTGAAAAGTTCCACAGTGTTTTCAAATTAATATTGAAATCGTAGGTTATTCCAAAAAAAATTAATTGAAGGCACGGTATGTCTACAGTGACATTCAATTTGACAATTCATTCTCGCAATAGATCGAACTGTCACCACCATGACATTTTGCAAGATAATTTAACGTATGGGCAACGTTTATCATAAAACTTGAGACAAATAAAGTTAGAGTACTACCAAATTTAAAAAAAAAAGAAATTTATATATGATACAACAAATCTTGATCATACAACCATCTTAGGTTTACCTGTTCGGCCTACTTACATTCAACTTAGACTAGGTGCACACGCATTATATCAAACTTGAATGTCAACGAAATGTTCCAAGTAATCAGCTTTCAGTAAATTCTATAGAAATGTTAAACATTTTATGGGAAATTTTTTAGTTAATAAATCCATTTGTCTATAATTATAGATGCCACAATAATGTATAATTAATTTCTAGATATTTCATTTAATTTGCATCTTCATTCATAAACTAATTAAAAGAAAATTTATAACCGTTAAAATTCAAGTGCCTCTGCGACTGGCAGTAGTCACGTTCCAAAGAAGCAATTCAAACTCGAAGAGTTTCATGGAATAACAAAAAGAGCAAGTATTCTATTAAATTAATGTGTCCTAAATAAAAAAAAGGTGGAAAGAGTAAATTGAATAATCAGCACTTGATGACTTATATCGACATTTTATGACAAACATTATGGAGCACTGATGAGCTTGATTATTTGCAACCAACGTCATATAAATTTATTTCTATTGACTATTGTCCCGGAAGCCCTACGTTAATTGTAATTCAAAGAAACGAATACATCATGCTGATCAAAATTGGTGAACATAGTATATTATTAAACTAAAATTAAGTAACAGTTAAAGGGTGTAGCCATCTTTACTCATCTATTATTATTTTAACACCGATATATTTAACTAGAGCATACGCGAAATGTTGGTCAGCTCAACATTCACGTTAGGTGGCTTAAATGTTACAGGAAACGTCAGAATTGTCAGAAAAAGTCCATCTGACTTTTGATTAATGTTGGCAATTTCACAAAAATTTAATTGCAGGTTATAAAACGTCAAAACGATCAATCGATTTCAGTTCGTGATGAAATCTGAACTGCTTTCATGATTTATTTGAATTATTTCAAAAAAAAAAGGTTAAACACCCTGACATCTGTCTGATATTTCATGGTTCATGTTTTTAAGCTTCATCGATATTTATTGTAGACCTTGACACAAAAAGATATGAAATTACAAATTTTATACAGCGAAATGACTAAAATATTAATGAGAAAAGTGCTATCAGATCCATTTTAGTTTTGCCTATATACCGTGCCTTCAAATACCTACTTTCCGCATTAGAGACGGCCATGCTTTTTTTAATGGTTGGTGACAGTGCATAATTTTAATAGTTTGGTTATGTCATATAAATAATAATAGGCGTCTATAATTTGAATTTAAGTATGACAACTGTCAGAATTTGAAGTTTTCAAAAAATTAGCATGTACACCAACATTGATTAAAAACTTCAAAAACAGCCTACTCTAATGCGAAAAGTATTTGACGGCACGGTATTAGACAATTACCTTAAAATATGATTTATATTATTATTACTAGGTGACAGACGTATCAAATTCCAATGTAATGACAATTGTTTTGTAACTATTCAATTTACTAAAGTAAATATTCCAGTCTAATTCAACAATTACTTCTACTAAATAGTTTGATTGTCAGTAGAAAGTTTGAAGTATGGGCAGCGTTGAATCATTTAATGCGATATGTTTGAAAATACACCATTAAAACAAATTGTTAATCAAACATTCTGATGATGGTTGATGATGATCGCGTCCCAGGCTGGTGGCTCTTATTTCGATGGATTGGTTGTAATCATGAACTACCTTTTTGTGTTATTTTTCCTTAAATACTTAATAAAAATCACAAAATGATCCAACAATTACAAATTATATTCTTTTTACAGTGTGTGTAAGCAAAATGTTTACACAGATATTCCAACGTCGGTCAGTATTATTTTTGGTTATTGTTTTTAGTTCAACTACCAGCGTCACTACTAAATATTTAAATTATAATAGGATCGTCTCAGCAACCGACATAGCCAGAGCACGATCTACAGGCGACGACTCAATGCCACTGCAAACTCACTTTGACAGGAACAATTTCAGAGCAGACAAATGAAACTAATTATTAATATGGAAGCCAGTTATAAATTCACTATTATAAATAAAAGTAATAAGTCATACTTATTCTATACCAACATTTTATTTAAAACTTGATTCTTCTGTGTAATGGGCATGCATTGTTCACAAATTTGCATTATAACAAAAGGTATGTCAAAAGTATGTTTGCGGGCCATGATAATTGGCAGGTTAAATTATGCAAAATTAAAATAAATCTGATATTACATTTTCAATAATGATTTAGTCCTTTCATTGTGTAAAACTAATAAAACTATGAATCTTTTAGTGTCAAGTCTTAGTATTACGCTAAATAGCATCTAAATTTCAAACTCCAACAACGAAAAGTCAGACTGACGTTAAGATGCTTTAAATTGTCGTTCCACCTGTCACCGTGACAGTACTTCGTGGACAAAAATATACGTCTATACAAGGTGTGCCAAAAGTTTAGAAAATCAAAAATGATTTTTTTTGCGTTTTACAGCGAACTATAATAAAACTGTAAGCGGACGCGAAAAGCGATTCAAGCTCGAAGAGATTGATGGACAGCTAGTATAATACCTAATTATAAGAGTGGTTGTATTTGGTTGAATTTTGATCAAATTTATCCAAATCTATTGACTAAGACTCCAAGTCTGTAGGTATTTCAGAAACTCAGTCATGCAAACATATACTCATACAGCTTTACCCTGAAATATAACTTTTACATTTTCGGGGAATCCCAAAACGTGGTAATCTGCAAAAATCTCGAGATCGAATATTTTTACGAATAAAATGCTTTCTCTATACGTAATATGTCACCTGAACAACATGGCTACAGAAAAGAACGCTCAACGTGTAGTGGAATCGCACATATGGTCAAGCACATATACCAAGCTTTTGATTCTGGTATGTGGGCGGAAATGAATATACTAGACTTAACAAAATCCTTCGACTCAGTGAATCATGACATACTACTGAGTAAACTAAACTACTACGGAATAAGAGGCGAACCGTTCAACTTATTAAAGTCCTACCTCAGTGACAGAATTCAGTTAACTGAATGGAACAAATCACAATCAAAATTTAGGAAAACAACATGTGGAGTTCCCCAGGGTTCAATTCTTCGCCCACTATTGTTTATATTATACATTAACGACCTACCATCAAACGTTGACAGAGCTGAAATTTGCCTATATGCAGATGATACATCTCTACTTACAAAAGCGAATGGTTGCAAGACTCTTAAGCAGACATCAGAAAATGTTATAAGAGAAGCCAATAACTGGTTCGCAGCAAACAAGCTAAAAGTCAACCTCAATAAGACGCAAATGTTGACATTCACAACAACTGGTATACCATCTGAAGCCAAATTCTTGGGGATCACTATGGACACTAATATCAAATGCAACATCATATTGATAGCTTAGCAACCAAGTTATCATCAGCACTATATGCTATAAAGAGGGTAAAACACGTGGCAACCTACGAAGCTGCCAAAACTGCATATTTCTCCGACTTTCACTCTCTTATGAGTTATGGAGTGCTCTTCTGGGGAATAGCGACGGAGGCAAGTAGAATATTTGTCCTGCAAAAACGTGCTATCAGGTTCCTTCTTGACCTAGAAATTAATCAAAGTTGCAGGACACATTTTACATCAGCAAAAATTCTTACACTGCCGTCAGTTTACATCTTGTCCGTCGTTACATACGTGCACAGCAAGAAAGATATTTTCCCAAATAATGGCCATCTCCACGAACATCAAACACGCAGCAGGGATGATATTCCAATAGTATACCACAGATTAACATGCACGCAAAAATCAATGGATTATTGGGGAGCTAAATTATATAACCGTATCCCGAGCGACATAAGAAAATTACCACCCAGAAGATTTAAAAAAAGAAGTAAAAAAAGTTACTGTTAGAGCGAGAGTGTTATACCATAGGGGACTTTTAAATAGACTTTTTTAATTTTATCTACCCTAAAGTAGACTAGTCTAATTCATATGTGTATATAGGTGTTGTTTGTCTAATATTAGTAGTAGTGTCTTATAGATTTTTATATACACACATATATTTTATCTATTATATTAACTATAGTCTTTGTGACTTGTAAAAGAGCACTGTAACAATTTCGGTAATGGTTAAATTACAAAAATAAAGTATACATACATACATACATACATATAAAAAAGTAAAGTTGTGATAACTTAAAACAGAAATACTGCAGCAATTTATATAGTACAGTAGCTGCTCGATTATGTGAACTAATTAAAACCTTAAATTGTTTATTTATATATTCAGTAATCAAAAGTATCAACAAGAACTTACAAATGAAGAATATACATGTACTACAT
Source organism: Amphimallon solstitiale (assembly GCA_963170755.1). Lineage (NCBI taxonomy): Eukaryota > Metazoa > Arthropoda > Insecta > Coleoptera > Scarabaeidae > Amphimallon > Amphimallon solstitiale. The sequence goes on from OY720676.1 coordinate 174,893,516, forward strand.
AGGTACATACATACATGAATACGTAATGATTTAAAGAAGTCAGTTTTGTTTGTTAAAAAAAACGGTTAATTTTGTTCACACCTTCTTTTGACTGAAACATCTTTGAACTGCGATTTCTTTTATTCTTCGCAAAGTTAGTAGATCTTCAGAATTTAGCATGTTCTGTTCTGCCCAAGAAATCACTATATTAAGTCCTTGTAAAGCTACGTTGGTGGGGATGTTAGTTGGCATTGGCTCATCATCCATTGTTTCTTCCACATTTTCAATTTCAATTACATCCTCTTCAAGTTCTTCTATGACTTCCTTATTCCAGTTTTCTATGTCTTCACGGGTGTATGTTATGTTTCCGTTCACTTCCTGTAGTAATGCTACAATTTCTTGAATTGTCACTGAATCGACGCTGTTCTTGTAATGGTCTTGTAGAATAGTCACTGGAACACCTTCTCCTGAATCAGAATCGCTATTGAAAGAATCTGATAAAATATTTTTCCAACACTTAGCAATTATTTCTTCTTTCACATTCTTCCATGCTAATGCAAGATGTGTAACAGCATCTTTTAGACTCAAATTTTAAATGACAGCTGAAATACCATTGCTATCAGAAGCAATTATTGTGGATAAAAGGCTTCTTCTATAAAACAATTTTGTTAACCTGATGACATTCTGGTCCACGGGCCGTATAAGAGCTTTTACATTCAGAGGCATGTAGACAGTAAGAATTTTTCCATCATCAGAAACCAAGTTTTCTGCTGGCGGATGACTTGGAGCGTTATCCAAAAGTAAAAGAGCTTTTTGTGGTAATCCCTTTTTGTTGAAAAATCTTCGAACATGCGGGACAAATGAATGATGAAACCAATTTTCAAATAACCCCGACGTCATCCAAGCATTTTTTGTACTTGCGTATTCCACTGGAAGTGAAAAGTTCTTAAAGCATCTTGGATTTTTGGCACGTCCAATCACTAACGGTTTGATTTTATGTTCACCGGTTGCATTGGTGCATGCAAGAAAAATAATTCTACTTTTATCTGTTTTTCGACCAGGGGCCGATCTTTTTTCAGACGTAACCAAGGTCCTTTCTGGGAGTAATTTCCAAAACAAGCCTGTTTCGTCGGCATTATATAGTTGATCATGTGTTATTTGTAGCTCCTGTATTTTCTTTCGAAGATAAATCTTGAATGAATCTACATGCTCCATAGCAGCTGATAATTTTTCTGCCGAAATTTTTAAATGTCTTATTCCAAATCTCCGTTTAAATCTTTGGCTCCATCCGTCACTAGCATTAAAATTAGTGTTTTCAGCGATAGTTTCATTGATAGCTTTTGCTTTTGTTTTTAAAAGTTCAATGGAAACCGGTACATTTTTAAGTCTTTGTGTACAAAACCAGGAATATAATAGTTTTTTCCATTCATGGCATCTTACAGGATTTTAAAGTTTTTCTTTTCAGCATCTCACTGGGCTTTGATGTGACTTTTAAAATGTCTCGCTTTTTATTATTGATTGCACATACTGTGGATTTGGCAATCCCGTACTTTTTAGACAAATATGTTACACTGCTTCCATTGTCCAGACTTTTTAAAAGTTCACATTTTTCGAGTAAACTTAGCACTTTCCGCTTCATTTTTATTGTAAATACAAAAATACTCAAGCACAGTACGCCTACAACATCAACAGAACTAAAAATGACTAAAATAAAATACATACATACATACGTACGCTGTGCTTGTAAATTGCGCAGGCGTGGCAGCAAAATAATTCGTAAGCGCCGGGAATTTATCCAGTTCACTGAATTGAATGTGTTATTGTTCACTCTTTGGAACTTTAATAATAAAATTTTAGATGTTCGTATAAACGAGCTGTTCACTGAATAGAGAATTCACTTTACCGAGCAGCTTCTGTAATTTCATTTTAAAGTATTGATTTTAGACATACCTGATATGTATGACGCCAAACCATCTAACAACATTCATGATTGCGACTTTCGTGACCTATCTAGTTTTTTTTTTTTTTTTTTAATAAAACAATGTAATTGCAATAAAGGTAGCATAACGACCTTTCAAAATGATCAATATATGACAAAAAGGTCTGTGAATTCAGTCATTCAAGGACCACTCTTGGAGCGTATTTTAAGTTAATATTATGAATTCAACAGGAGGGCGTTTTCAGGATTTATCGTGAGATTTTTTTTCTGAAAGCGACATTAGAAAAACGTTGGAATACATGTGTGACGTTAATAGATCATATGTTGAAAAACATTTACTTTAGGCTCGGTGCACACTTGCTTCAAAAGTTATCGGGACGCTGCGTCATTTCAATCTGCGTCTTATCACCATTCCAATGCACACTTTCACGGAGATAGACCTCAGCGATAGCCTCTCATTTGGCATCAACTAAAATGAATCGTATACGCGCCCAAAAATTGAAAAAGAAAGTTGTTTTTGCGTACTTAGTGTACAAGTACGTAAATCGTAAAAATGAAATTAGAAAAAGGAAGTACATGATTCATCCATACAATAGCAAGAAATACTTGAAGGGAGCTTTTAATGTTTGCTTGACGGATCTCAGGGAAGATGATGACAAGTTTCTTAATTATTTTCGAATGTCAATTCGATCCTTTGACGAATTGGCCGGTCGTATCAGCGACGCACTACAAGGAAAAGAAACCTATACGAGATCTCCTATATCACCCTTGGAGATGTTGGCAGTAACATTGAGGTACGTAAAAGACTTCCCTAATTACCGACCGGGTTTTTACTTCATCAATGAAAAGTTCGACATCCACATTTTCATCAGACATGGTGTAGACTTCACCAACTCGACAGGAGGTATGACGCTGCTGCTAATGTGCACTCAACCGCAAACAAATGTGTACTACCAGCTATCGCGGTATAGAAATGTGACGCGCGTCCCACAGGTCCCTGCGGCAACATCGATAGCTATCTCGGCGTCAGATAGCTATCAGCTTCACGTGTGAATTCCCACATGAGTTGCTATGCATTTCTTCTTATGCGATTGAAAATGACGCAGCGTCCCGATAACTTTTGCAGCAAGTGTGCACCGAGCCTAACTCTTGTTCTTTACAGCTAGATTGGTAATATAAAAATCTTACATCGTATCTAAATAAGCGTATGTTTTACTTCCTTATACGTAGTATAAGGAAGTATTGTGATGATGAAAATTTTCGACATCGAGAAAAAGTGGTTTTTAAAAAATGTCTGTGTGTCTGTCTGTCTGTGACCACGATAGCGGTCAAACCGCTGTAGATATCTATTCAAAATTTAGTATTTACGTGTATAATCTCCCTCTTGAGATCTGATTAGATTTTCAGTAAAATCAGTAGACCGGAAGTAGTAGTTTACTTCAGTGAAAAAATCGAATTTTGAAAATATTTCGTCAATTACCAAGTTTAAACAAATTTATAAAGAATTCAAATGTACTCAAAATTAAATTTGAGACAAATTGTCTTAAAAAAGTTTGTCGAAATTCCAACCGGAAGTAGGTCTTTTATCGAAAATCAGTTTTTTGCGAATATCTCGCAAGTCCTGCTTTCTAGGCAAGTACATTGCGAGTATAAAAGTATTTAAATTATAATTTTAAATATCTTTTGTATAGAAAAAAATTTCAAAATTCGGACCGGAAGTACCACTTTTACTCTTTCCGAATAGCGATTTTTTATGTCGTAAATTATGCATTCTATATATATTTATAAGAGTACAAAAGTATTTAGAGTTGGATTTGCAATATTTTTTGTATACATGAAATTTCAAAATTCGGACCGGAAGTAGCACTTTTACTCTTAGCGAGTAGCACTTTTTTTCGAATATCTTGCAAAGTATGCATTCTATAGCGATTTATTAAGAGAATGATGAAAGTACTTAGAATAGCATTTTGAATAAGTTTTGTATAAAAAAATTCTTAAAATTGTATCGTTTGAAACGCTCATACGTATAAGAAAGTCGTTTGGTGGCCACACCTCATTTTTTTTTATTTAAAAACAATATTACTGACAATCTCCAGACAAAAAAAATCCACACTGAAAACATAGTAAATTAAATAAAAACGCCAATATACTGATCATTTTGAATAAAGAAGAAAATCATAGGTTTTGCCAATTGTTAGTATTCTAACATACTGTGTTAAAATTAAATAATAAAGATGATAATATCTACTGTAAATAATGCAATCTCTAAGAACGATTTTATTGTTTTTTTTTATATACTTTTAGTTTTTCTCCTTTTCTACTTTCAACGTAATTATTCTTTTTTCAAAGCCTGCTAGCTAATACGTACCTTAGAGTTTGTATCATTATTTTTATGCGTAGGAATTATACTGACTGCACTATTGAGGTTAATGGCCACCGGTGGCGGTGACGCTTTCTTTGGTGGTGGGGTATCGTCCTTTTTGGGTTTAGGAGCTGCAGTAACGGTAATGCCCCTTGTCGCCAGAATATTGGCCACCGCTTTGGCGTCGGATTTCTTAGGACTGGGCGCCCTCGGCGGTGGATTGCGTACCGATAGCGTTATAGAGTCGGACAAATGCATCACGTTGTTATCACCCCCCGGTTCTGGAGCATTTCCCTGGAAAGATAGAATATATTTATATAGAGGGATATATAATGAATTAAAAAGACGTCTGTGTCATTTGTATAAAGAGTAAAGAAACACTGTTTGTATTACTTTTAGATAAAGTCACTATATCTATAAAGTACCGCAATTGGTAAGGACCATGAGTAAGAGAGAGAAAGATATATTTTGGAATCAAAATGGCCGTTTGACTGCTGTCATATTATTACTGTAAAAACACGAAATCACGAAATCGCTCGTTGGTCGCTTATTTATATGTAATGTGATTGGTGTTATACATAGTAAGAAACGTTTGTATTTGTTGTGACAATAACTGGCTGCTGTGTTGCATTACTATGAGATCCGTTGTCAAAAAATAAATATAAGCTTGCCATAATACATATTTCGTTTTATTTACAAAAAATGCATGTATAGTTACTAAAACAAATTTAACAATAAATAATATTGAAAATCGTCATAATATCTGTCAATTCCATAAAGTCACTAAAACTGGACATTTAAAAATCGCGCTACTCACTACATTTCAGTTGGTATTGGAATCAATATGGCGTCCTAATTGCGGTACTTTGTTAGATATAGTGACTTTACTTTTAGAAACAAATTGGCGCCATCTACTGTGGGGCAAATTATGTATGTATATAAAGTGGTAAATTTAAATATCTCTTTCAATTTTTATTCCATGATTAGGTGTTACTAGAAAATAATAAATAAAGAAAAATTAATTTCGTTCTTTTTCTTTCATATAGTAATTATTAACGTGTCTTTAATAAGGTTGCTTTCTAATTTTCCAATGATCTTAATAAATATACTCTTCTATGTGACTAATTATTTTTGTTCTATAATTTGTTTGATGCCTACAGAAAAGATATGATATTCAAAAATGATTGGTACATATTTATTACAAGGTATTTTGGAATATGGAATGAAATTAAAGAAAGGTTTATGACTATAATTATTTGTCATGGTAAGTAATACAATTGTACAGGTTGGACGGGAGACTAATTTTATGACTTTATTTGAAAAAAATTAATAGTCTATAAAAAATATCTTGGATATAAGAAAAGAAGAATTCGATTTTGCAATAAATAAGAAATTAGTAGTGATTATAAATTATCCATAGAAGAAATATTTGAAGAAATAGTATAAATTTAAAGAAAGGTTATATGAAATATATAACACTTTCGGCTGTTACTTTGTGAAGATTCATGATACTGGATATAAGTCCCCGAAGGACTATTGTGATAAAACATTAAATTTTATAACTAAAGAAAACATTAAAGAAATTCCGAAAGATCCTACAGAAAATTTCCAACAAAAAATTAAAGAGGCACTCAAAATTTCCAATAGCCTTTTTCCTTATTGAAAAAAAGAGTAAATCATTTGATATCATCAGAAATAGTAGGATTATTAAAATTAGTATTAAATCAAAATTATTTTAAGTTCAAAGATAAATTTTATATCCAAAATGAAGGTCTCGCTATGGGCTCTTCACTTAGCCCATTATTAGCAGACATATTTATGAATCATATTACACAAAAAATTTTAGCACACGAGTTATCCAAAAAACACTTACTTTTCTGTCATCGTTACGTAGATGATATAGTAGTCGGTTTTAACGGAACAACCAGACAAATTAATAATTTTTTAAATTTTATAAATTCTATTCATCCTAATATTGTTTTTACAGCAGAAATAGAAGAAAATAATAAGTTGTTTTCTAGATTTAACTATATCCAAAGAAAATAGTAAATTAACTTTCAATATTTTTAGAAAACCCACTTACACAGATGCGATTATCCCGTCAGATTCATTACACCCGTGGAAACACAAATTAGCCTTTTTTAATTCAATGATACATAGAGCATTGAGTCTCCCACTAACTAAAGAACATCTTAATACAGAAATTTCAACTTTGAAACAAATAGCTTGTAACAACGGATATAATTCCAATATAATAGGGTTTTAACAAGTAAATTAAAAAACAACCAATAACAGTAAATATGTCTCTCTAACCTGTTTTGGAAATATTAGCGAAAATATAAGAAAAATTATTGAAAAAAATAACAAAGATTTAGTAGTAGCATTTAAACCACATAAGAAATTACAAGGGGTGTTGTTTAATGGTAAAGATACACAAAATAAGTTAGCCAAATCAGGGGTCTATAAACTAGTTTGTAATGATTGTAAAGGAGTATACATAGGTCAGACTAGCAGAAGTTTTAACACAAGGATCAAAGAACACATAAGGTCTTATTGATTACAAAAAACAGATTCAACGTTTGCAAATCATTTAATAGAATATAACCACACATTCTCAGAAAATAATATCAAAATTTTACATTACAGTGATAAAGGATTAAAATTAAACCTTTTAGAAGCTTTAGAAATTTTTAAAACGAATAATAGATCAGATGAAATATTACTTAATGACCAAACAGATCTTTTGTATACTCCTCTCTTTAAGGTTGTCTAAATCCTATTATAACAGTATATTAATATAAAAGAGAGTTAGGAAATTTTGTAACCGTACATCAACAATTTAAAATAGATTAGAGTAATAGGTATTTAATTTACAAGTAAAAATTGAAATAAATTCAAATTGAGTTCAAAACAGTTTTATTTAATTCACAACAATTGTTTCACCCTACTAGGGCTTCATCAGGTGATGAATATTATAATACAAAATATTTGTAGACGTTCTTATTTATGTCTTTTCCTAAATGAAGAGGGGGGAGTTTGTGACATTAGGTTAAGAGCGGGAGCAACTTATATCTTTAAGGTATTTAATTTGTAGTGTGTCTCAGATGTTACCAAATAAGATATATATTTTACCATCAATTATTGTAACTCTAGTTTCATAATGACATGTAATGTCGAAACTGCAGTCACATAGTGATTAAAATAAAGTGAAGTTATTCAAAGTGTAATTGAGTGTTTTATTTTACTTATATCCAAAGGTTATATGTGTATAATTGTCTTATTATTAAATAAAACAATTATAGAACTTGTAAGCATAGAATTATATATTGGAAAAAGAAAGTAATATCTTAGTAAAGGGAATTTCAATTACCGTAAGAAAATAATTGACTAACAGAACTATTAAGTTTATTATTTTTTTATTTAAGTTTATAAAATATACAAGGAAAACTACAAGCAGCATACGCGAGGATCATTCAAGTTTATCTGTATGAAGCGCAGGTAGAATTATATTTTCTAGCCGTATTCTAGAGGAACTAAATATTGTTGGAGTATACGTGTTGTGGTACAAGATCAACCGGACGTTTTAAAGAGGAATTCTTTAATGAGGGATATCCATAATTAACATTCTTGTATATATAGAAAGGATTTGTCAAAAATATTTTCCAATATACTTTTGCTTAATGGACATATCTCAGTATTCCAAGATATAAATATTCTTTTTTTTACATTATTCAAATAATAAGGAAATAGCATCAATAACCTGTAATTTCGAACAAATATGATGTTAAAGTAGACTAGTTTATGTCGATAATTTTCAAAATTACTGCTAAAAACACTTTAAACTACGCTTAAAGGATTCTAATGTCGAATTTAACAATTAATTTGAATTCACGCAGTGGTGGAAACTGTAAAACAAAAAAAACGTTACAAAGCAATGCTTGCAAATTAGATTGCAACTATGCAAAGTTGTGGTAACATAATATATTTATTGAGAGTGTTACTGGATTATTAGTTAATTTTTAATTTGATGTTGCTTGAACCGACGTAAATGTTTAATTTATTCACCTGTTTAGTTAAATAGACCTTAGAATTATATCAAAAGCATTCATTTTCTACCAACAATAATAATAATAATTAAACTTACTTGTATACTTTGTATTTGTGGTAATCCTGTATTTTTAGGCTGAACTGCAATAACTTCACAATCTGCGTCGTCATGCTTGTCGGGAACCAGTACATCCATGCGTTTCCGTTTAGCTTGTAGCGCCTGAATTTGCTCCGGACTCCTCTTAATCATTCTCGGACCTTGCTGGTTTTGTGCCGAGGCTGTACCTGAGTTAGGAACGCTCATTCTTGGTCTGGGACCCCTGACACCCATGGGCGCCGCTCCCCTAGGTCTGACCATCGGAGCTCTCTGTCTAGGCAACATGGGTTGCCTAACGGGCATCGGTTGCCTAGGCGAAGGTTGTCGTTGCGCTTGAGGCTGCATGGGTTGCCTGGGACTCATTTGTTGCCTTGGTGCGCCAGGTTGTGTGTACGGTTGGGCCATCGACGTCATCGGTTGACCCATCTGTTGTGGGCGTGGCTGAGGCATTTGCGATTGTGACATTGGTGGTCTTGGTGGAGGTGGCATATGTGGTGCATAGGCGTGACTGGGAGGATAGTACATGGGATTGGGAGGTCTGTAAAAAGAAAAAAATGTTGTATATTATGTATGAATAAAACAAAATATTGGCTTAAAGGCGTCAAATATGTTTGCATTATATTTTATATTTCCCATTATTCTAACAATATCTAAAATATGTCATGCTGAAAATTATTTGTACCTAACGTCAGGTAGAAATTCCACATTTAAATGTCATTACCAGTATTACAGTTTGCATTAGGCGTTTTAATACTGCTTTAGAGAAGACAGACATTTGTTAACATTTCCGGGGTAACATGATTCGAAGATTCAATAATTTTGGCGCGTAATTGTTCTAAATTAGATGGACGAAACGCGATTTAAAAATGTGTTTGCTAGGTGCTAGACATCGACCCGACCGTTAACAAAATTCAAATGAAATGCGCAAGTACAGCTGTTATATCCTAAATGCGAGTTAGTCAGCTTCACTACACTCGACCAATAGAACAGTTTGTATATTGCTTTCTCGTACTAACTCATACAAACTCTCGGTGTCGTCGTTTTATCACACAGCAAAATGCATCCGCAGCTTGCCCGCAAGCACTTGGTATAAATCTAGAAGAGTCGTTTGGATTATTAAGAACACTTGTTGCAGCATATTACTTAAATAAATGTAATAATTTTTCTAATTAAATTATTACAAATTTTCTTGTTGTACTTTTTATTTTAGAATATTCTGTTTTTTCAAATTGGAATATAGTGGAATCGTTTTAGCAACCGACACGGCCAACACCATAGGCGAAACAACTTACGAGAGAGCGGTTTTAGGTTCGCGGAACTGGTGAATAAGAGAGGAAATAAAAACACAGAATTGCTTTTCTTTTTCAATATATTCATCTACAACTCTAATCCATTTTTAGATCTTTCAATTATCTTGCGTATACCTTCATAAGAAAATGTTTTATCTCTGTCTGAAAATTAAGTCGAAACTGCGTCCTTTATTTCTTCATTGCTAGTAAGTAAATTTCTTTCCACGCAGCTCTTTTTACTTTCTTATACGTAGTATAAGGAAGTATTGTGATGATGAAAATTTTCGAACTCGAGATTTTTGCAGATGTCCACGTTTTGAGGTCCCCTGATACCAAAAAAGTGGTTTTTAAAAAAATGTCTGTGTGTGTGTCTGTGTGTCTGTCTGTGACCACGATAGCGGCCAAACCGCTGTAGATATCAATTCCAAATTTTGTATTTACGTGTATAATCTCCCTCTTGAGATCTGATTAGTTTTTCAGTAAAATCGGTAGACCGGAAGTAGCAGTTTACTTCAGCGAAAAAATCGAATTTTGCGAATATTTCGTCAACTACTAAGTTTAAACAAATTTATAAAGAATTCATATATACTTAAAATTAAAATTGAGAATAATTTTATTTAGAAAGTTTTTCGAAATTCCTACCGGAAGTAGGTCTTTTACTCTTATCGAAAATCAGTTTTTTGCGAATATTTCGCAAGTCATGCTTTTTAGGCAAGTACGTTACGGGTATAAAAGTATTTAAAACATAATTTTCAATATCTTTTGTATAAAAAAAATTTCAAAATTCAGACCGGAAGTACCACTTTTACTCTTATCGAATAGCGATTTTTTGCAAATATGTCGTAAGTTATGCATTCTATATATATTTATCAAGAGTACAAAAGTATTTAGAACTGGATTTGCAATATTTTTTGTATATATCAAATTTCAAAATTCGGACCGGAAGTAGCACTTTTACTCTTAGCGAGGAGCACTTTTTTGATAATATCTTGCAAAGTATGCATTCTATAGCGATATATTAAGAGAATGAAAGTAATTTGAATAGGATTCTGAATAAGTTTTGTATTAAAAAAATTCTTAAAATTGTACAATTTGAAACGCTCATACGTATAAGAAAGACGTGTGGTGGCCACACCTCATTTTTTACTTTCTTATACGTAGTATAAGGAAGTATTGTGATGATGAAAATTTTCGACCTCGAGATTTTTGCAGATGTCCACGTTTTGAGGTCCCCTGATACCACAAAAGTGGTTTTAAAAAAATGTCTGTGTGTGTGTGTCTGTCTGTCTGTCTGTGTGTGACCACGATAGCGGTCAAACCGCTGGAGATATCAATTCCAAATTTTGTATTTACGTGTATAATCTCCCTCTTGAGATCTGATTAGTTTTTCAGTAAAATCGGTAGACCGGAAGTAGCAGTTTACTTCAGTGCAAAAATCGAATTTTGCCAATATTTCGTCAATTACTAAGTTTAAACAAATTTATAAAGAATTGAAATGTACTCAAAATTAAATTTGAAACAAATTATCTTAAAAAAGTTTTTCGAAATTCCAACCGGAAGTTGGTCTTTTACTCTTATCGAAAATCAGTTTTTTGCGAATATCTCGCAAGTCATGCTTTCTAGGCAGGTACATTACGAGTATAAAATTATTTAAATTATAATTTTAAATATGTTTTGTATAAAAAAAATTTCGAAATTCGGACCGGAAGTACCACTTTTACTCTTACCGAATATCGATTTTTTGTAGATATGTCGTAAATTATGCATTCTATATATATTTATTAAGAGTACAAAAGTATTTAGAGTTGAATTTGCAATATTTTTTGTGTACATGAAATTTCAAAATTCGGACCGGAAGTGGCACTTTTACTCTTAGCGAGTAGCACTTTTTTTCGAATGTCTTGCAAAGTATGCATTCTATAGCGATTTATTAAGAGAATGAAAGTACTTAGAATAGGATTTTGAATAAGTTTTGTATAAAAAAATTCTTAAAATTGTATAGTTTGAAACGCTCATACGTATAAGAAAGTCGTGTGGTGGCCACACCTCATTTTTTTACTTTCTTATACGTAGTATAAGGGAGTATTGTGATGATGAAAATTTTCGACCTCGAGATTTTTGCAGATGTCCACGTTTTGAGGTCCCCTGATACCACAAAAGTGGTTTTAAAAAAATGTCTGTGTGTGTGTGTCTGTCTGTCTGTGTGTGACCACGATAGCGGTCAAACCGCTGGAGATATCAATTCCAAATTTTGTATTTACGTGTATAATCTCCCTCTTGAGATCTGATTAGTTTTTCAGTAAAATCGGTAGACCGGAAGTAGCAGTTTACTTCAGTGCAAAAATCGAATTTTGCCAATATTTCGTCAATTACTAAGTTTAAACAAATTTATAAAGAATTGAAATGTACTCAAAATTAAATTTGAAACAAATTATCTTAAAAAAGTTTTTCGAAATTCCAACCGGAAGTTGGTCTTTTACTCTTATCGAAAATCAGTTTTTTGCGAATATCTCGCAAGTCATGCTTTCTAGGCAGGTACATTACGAGTATAAAATTATTTAAATTATAATTTTAAATATGTTTTGTATAAAAAAAATTTCGAAATTCGGACCGGAAGTACCACTTTTACTCTTACCGAATATCGATTTTTTGTAGATATGTCGTAAATTATGCATTCTATATATATTTATTAAGAGTACAAAAGTATTTATAGTTGAATTTGCAATATTTTATGTGTACATGAAATTTCAAAATTCGGACCGGAAGTGGCACTTTTACTCTTAGCGAGTAGCATTTTTTTCGAATATCTTGCAAAGTATGCATTCTATAGCGATTTATTAAGAGAATGAAAGTACTTAGAATAGGATTTTGAATAAGTTTTGTATAAAAAAATTCTTGAAATTGTATAGTTTGAAACGCTCATACGTATAAGTCGTGTGGTGGCCACACCTCATTTTTACTTTCTTATACGTAGTATAAGGAAGTATTGTGATGATGAAAATTTTCGACCTCGAGATTTTTGCAGATGTCCACGTTTCGAGGTCCCCTGATACCAAAAAAGTGGTTTTTAAAAAATGTCTGTGTGTCTGTGTGTCTGTGTGTGTGTCTGTGTGTGACCACGATAGCGGTCAAACCGCTGTAGATATCAATTCCAAATTTTGTATTTACGTATATAATCTGCCTCTTGAGAACTGATTAGATTTTGAGCAAAATCGGCAGACCGGAAGTAGTAGTTTACTTCAGTGAAAAAATCGAAATTTGCAAATATTTCGTCAATTACTAAGTTTAAACAAATTTATAAAGAATTCATATGTACTTAGAATTAAGTTTGAAACAAATTTTCTTAAAAAAGTTTTTTGAAATTCCAACCGGAAGTAGATCTTTTACTCTTATCGAAAATCAGTTTTTTGCGAATATCTCGCAAGTCATGCTTTTAAGACAAGTACGTTACGAGTATAAAAGTATTTAGAACATAATTTTCAATATCTTTTATATAAAAAAAATTTCAAAATTCAGACCGGAAGTACCACTTTTACTCTTATCGAATAGCGATTTTTTGCAAATATGTCGTAAGTTATGCATTCTATGTATATTTATGAAGAGTACAAAAGTATTTAGAGTTGGATTTGGAATATTTTTTGTATACATGAAATTTCAAAATTCGGACCGGAAGTAACACTTTCATACGTATAAGAAAGTCGTGTGGTGGCCACACCTCATTTTTTACTTTCTTATACGTAGTATAAGGAAGTATTGTGATGATGAAAATTTTCGACCTCGAGATTTTTGCAGATGTCCACGTTTTGAGGTCCCCTGATACCAAAAAAGTGGTTTTTAAAAGAATGTCTGTGTCTGTGTGTCTGTCTGTGACCACGATAGCGGCCAAACCGCTGTAGATATCAATTCCAAATTTTGTATTTACGTGTATAATCACCCTCTTGAGATCTGATTAGTTTTTCAGTAAAATCGGTAGACCGAAAGTAGCAGTTTACTTCAGCGAAAAAATCGAATTTTGCGAATATTTCGTCAACTACTAAGTTTAAACAAATTTATAAAGAATTCATATATACTTAAAATTAAAATTGAGAATAATTTTATTTAAAAAGTTTTTCGAAATTCCTACCGGAAGTAGGTCTTTTACTCTTATCGAAAATCAGTTTTTTGCGAATATTTCGCAAGTCATGCTTTTTAGACAAGTACGTTACGAGTATAAAAGTATTTAAAACATAATTTTCAATATCTTTTGTATAAAAAAAATTTCAAAATTCAGACCGGAAGTACCACTTTTACTCTTATCGAATAGCGATTTTTTGCAAATATGTCGTAAGTTATGCATTCTATATACATTTATCAAGAGTACAAAAGTATTTAAAACTGGATTTGCAATATTTTTTGTATATATGAAATTTCAAAATTCGGACCGGAAGTAGCACTTTTACTCTTAGCGAGGAGCGCTTTTTTGATAATATCTTGCAAAGTATGCATTATATAGCGATTTATTAAGCGAATGAAAGTACTTAGAATAGGATTTTGAATAAGTTTTGTATAAAAAAATTCTTAAAATTGTATAGTTTGAAACGCTCATACGTATAAGAAAGTCGTGTGGTCGCCACACCTCATTTTTCATTTTAGTGAACAGGGAAAAATCGCTAGGAGCCACAGGTCTGGACTATAGGGTGGGTAAAGCCGACCTTATGCAGGGCACCTTTCGTCGATTTTACCCTTCTTTTTTCTTTAATGACTTCTCTTTTAACATCTCCAGCATTGAAGCGTAGTATGTAGTAAAGAATTCCTTCAGAGTTCCAAAAAAACAGTAGCCATGAATCTTATTATAATTTTCTGCTTTTAGTACGGATAATTAAGTACAATTTTAATTTTTTAAAATTTACCACGCCTGAGGTTCAAATTTACAGGTTATAAATACTTTTTATCATACTGAAATGGTTATAGTTGTACGTAAGCATGATTATGAAGAGATCTTTATTTTCTAAACTAAATATTTAGGCACGACACCGGCGGTAAAAGAAATGAAGGAAAACGTTTCCAAGTTAACGATTTATTAGAAAAACGGTATTTATGCATTTCAGTTATTTTAAGCAACCAGTACAGATAGAATTTAATGCGATGAAATATTTACCACCCAAGACGATGGATGTAAAATTCTTAGTGAAACAGTTTGACGCACTGTTAAATGGGAAGGCTCATATTAATCAACCGGCGAAGAAAATATCTTCATATAACTACAGCCTCAGGATAAATAGCGGGAGGAGTTGCTGCATAGGCTGCTTTGTGTTCATACTACGCGTATGTGCATTCTAGACTTCGATGTGGTTTAATATTCTGGGAAAACACAGTGGATGTGTCACGAATATTAATTTGTGCTACAGCCGTCGTGTCCGCGAAGTGTGTTTGGACTGAGAAGAGGAGGGCTTTGGCTAGTCTACATTTGTGATTGCGAACTCGTGGAGTAATTAATGAAAATATTTTACTTCCTAGAACTACAAAATGTACAGGGTCCGCCAAGGGAACCTGATGTTTTTAACATGTATAGTACGAAGTCAGTGTATTACGTAGTATAGCGGTTAGTAGGGGGAAACCATCGTTAGTAGTTGCCATTTCAGTAATCATGGAAGAGTGGAGTAGTGAACATCGCGCATTCGTTATCGAAACGTATTTATTTCGCACGCATTTCAACATTGAACGCCATGGTAATGTTCCATGCCGTAACACAATTAAATTATGGGTTCAACATTTTCGTCGGCATGCATCTGCAATGAAGGTTAAACCACCAGGGATGCGTCGCAGTGTTCGAACACCAGAAAATGTTGAAAGGGTGAGAACAGCCATCCAACGAAGTCCATGTCGTTCAGTTAAACGACAAGCAATTTCTTTAAGACTTTCCGAAACAACAGTACGGCGTATTTTGCATAAGGACTTACATTTCCATCCATACAAGTTATCAATTGTTCAAGAACTGACTGCTGGAGACTTTTTAAGTCGTGTGAATTGTTGCAATAGACTTCTGGAACTTTTTGCTCACAATGTCTTGAATGGCTTAATTATGTCCGATGAAGCGCATTTTCAGTTATCTGGATGTGTAAACAAACAAAATTTTCGTTATTGGTGCTCAGAAAATCACAGGCAGCTCCATCAACGGCCTCTGCATAGCCGCAAGGTAACTTGTATGGTGCGGAGTGGCGCGATTCGGTATAATTGGTCCATATTTTTTTGAAGATGGTCTTGGAAATGCTGTCACGGTCAATTCGCAACGATATGTGGAAATGTTAAACAACTTTTTGGAACCAGAGCTTCGTCGACAAAACATTGATATGAATACTGTATGGTTTCAACAAGATGGAGCAACAGCTCACACAGCACGAGCGCCGATAGCTCGACTACAAGAAATGTTTACAGGAGCAGTAATTTCGCGAAATGGGAATGTTCCTTGGCCGGCACGGTCTCCCGACCTGACCGTTTGTGATTATTGGCTATGGGGTTATCTGAAGAGCAAGGTGTATTTAAATAAACCGCAAACAATTCAGGAATTAAAAGAAAACATTCGCGATGCAATTCGTGCAACTCCTATGAATATGATAGAGCGAGTAATGAACAATTTGCAAGACCGCTTGGAACAGTGTGCGCGCGGTGAAGGACATCATTTAAGCGACATTATTTTCCATAAATGAAATGACATGTAAAATACTATCGATTACTTGTATGTGAAAATAAATATCTTGTTACATAAATTTGTAGTTGAATACCAAAAATCGTCAGGTTCCTTTGGCGGACCCTGTATAATAGCTAAGAGTGTTTCGTTTTTAAAACAGTAAGAATTTATAATCACTTGGACACTTGCCTGCAAACATAAAATTACTACCAATAAATCATTTTAAGACTAACTAGCGTCATTTGTTAATAAATAGTAGGGTTTTCTATTACATTTATGTTTTTTTTTAAATAATTTTTGAATGAGTATATAATATATTTGTATTTTATTTAATTTAACACACAAAATTAGTTTGAATTGAATGCAGAATAAAACTTGCACATTTGTCAACAATGTTTAGTAGGCAAACATTGTTGAAAAATTTTTATTGTTGGCCTTTAGAACAAACGTCAAAAGGTAATTATGACAAATTACAAAAGGTATAAAGTTAAATCGTTTTGGCAACCGGCACGGTCAAAGTACGAACTAAAGACAACAATTCAATATGAATACAAAATCCCATACACCGGAACAATTTTAGAACAATAAAATTAACCAAATTAATTATCTAAGGTTATACAGCTGCCACTAGTAAAATACTATTAAATGAAAACCAGTTATAGTTACAGATTGAATATTATAAATAAAGATATTAAATATTAAATTTCTATACATATATTTTATTTAATACTTGGCTAGTCTGTTTAGTAAGAAAGCATTGTTGACAAATTTTTATTATTTTAAGGTAAATTATGACAAATGTCGAAAACTGTATGAATATTAATATTTATGACAGCACTGAAATGACTTTTGTAAGTTATATTACTCAACAGATAAAATTTTGCAACAACTTAAATTTGTTGCCATTTTCATTTATTGGCGCACGTCGATTGCCAAAGCGATTCAACCATATGAATATTATTATTATCATGCATTGCATGTAGTGGCTCCCGTAATGGCCACTTACTTTTCCAGCTGGCGCATATATTCGTCATATCCAATAAAATAAAATAAAAATAACAGTTCTTATTCATATTTAAAATTTATTCAAAGTACATAATATATAAATTTAACTAAAACAATTTCTAAGTAATTGAATTCATTCACTAAGAATATGGCAAAAAAATTGTTTCGTTATATAAAGTAAAAATTGTTGAAGTAAATATAAACTTACCTTATGAAAATATATTTCAAAACACTATTTTAATCACACGATAATTTACACTATTTCAATAATACCAAATTATCACGCATGGAAGAGCAAAAAGAGAATGAAATTCTCATTATGTTGTCTACATTGTAAATAACTCAATCTTACAATGCTAATATCATTTCTCTATCACTAGGAACGATTAGGCGTTTATATTCGACTTCACCATTCAGTATACCAACTAAATTGATGATGCGAATATATCCGTCATAAGCGCTACACTACAAAAGGCCATGACGAATATATACGACTTAACCACTTAAAAGGTTAATTGGCGCAATGTCGGTATATATATCTCGGAAGAATCCGGTTATATAACCAGTGCAATCCATTATCAAAATTTATTATCTATCCCAAAGCTTCTTTGAATTGATGCTGCCTTTTGCAAGTATCTCACTTATATCTGGCACACTCGACAATAAGTTTGTAAAATGTTTGTTTCATACAGTAATTCCAATTTATTCACATACATATATGTATTTTTGAAAAGTGAAACATTTCCTAGTATTTCACACAATCAACGGTCTTTTGATGAAACATTCCCAACAAGTTCTGCATTATTCAATCATAGATCATAGCCTTCAAAAGTAGTAACTAATATTGAAACTTAGAGAGGAATGGTTCAGAGGAATAAAAATCAAGTGCTTTAACAAGTGAAACAGAAACAGACGAAATTGCTAGATACTTGGAAGAGGTTCTGAATAATTACAAACGAATACACACACCATTATGTCATTTGCTCTGTATAACATTGACGAAAAAGGTACTCGTCGAGAGAATAAAAACTTCTGGTTAAAAAAGCTTTATAATTTAGTTTGAACGTTGAAAAAACCAATCTTGTTAATGCTATCTGGGGAGATTAAAGATCTAATTTCCCTTATCAACTGTTTTAATGTTGTTTCTATTGAAAAATTAACCAGACTCATTTTAACATGTTATGAACAACATGGGACCAAATATGGAGCCTTGTGGGGTGCACAACCTCATTTCCAAAGCACTTGATATTGAATAACTATTTTATGCAGTGTAACTTGCTTCTGTGTAATTGAATAAAGAAATGTTAATTGCCTGATAATCACTAGGACACACATGTTTATTTGCACTTGGAGAAGTCACTTGCCTAGGGTAATCACGACCACGCATTCACAAACGGTTATGCGTAAAATTCGATCTTGATACCGTGTAATCTAGACCTACTGCATAAATATTCCGTTCACACTTTGGAGCTTTGCACTTCTATTTCTTCCCGCCAGACTTCAAGTCCTCCCTGAAGATGAATTTAAAATTATTTACCAGTAATAAACCTCTTCATCGCGCAATAGTATCGTCCACTGCACTCGAGTCAATCACTAATACGATACAGAGGGCTATGTTAGAAGTGTTTTGCAATTTGTTAATCAAAATAATTAGCTTGCAAGTTCATATTTCCCTATCATTCCTTTTCTTATTTATAATTTCGAAAGAATGAGGGCCACCCAAAATATTTATTAGAAATACCTAATTGCAGTACAGAAGTTTCTATCCCACTAAGAATTCTTACCGGCCGTTTCCATCAAGGAGACATTTTTCCCTTCGAGTTCAACGATAATCCTCTCAAACGGTCGAATTTACGTTGGACCGCAATAAAAGCAAGACCCTTCTTTTGTCGGTCGAAATATTCGAGCTACCTACGATGCAACATTTCTGAGAATGCGTTTAGTTTTTAGATTTCTAAGTTTTACTTCGAAATATATTTCTTTATTTTTAAATATATGCATGTATAGCTTAATTTCACCATTATCACCACACTAATAAGCTATTTATTGAATACAAACTACGCTCAAAGTTCATCCCAGGCAAGGAATCGACACCCCAGGTAAATAGTAAATACTTACCTTTCTCAACCCCAAGATGTGTTCGCTTTACGTGCTGTAACATTGCATTTTCATGCCCAAGAGGTTAGCATTCTAATATCGCTTAATATCGCAATCTGTACATGATATTCCCTCTTTCTATTAGATGTTGCGTATTCGCTTATTATTTTGTATTGGTCAGAAACCTTAGTATCCACACATTATCCCTCAGCTATCTTGAACAAATTTAATTTCTTTACAGTTCCCGACGCACACTGTCTGGCCTCCTCGACGACCAAGATACACACACACTAATACCCTCTTGCACCAACGAAACATCCTAGTTTCAAGTTTAGAACAGCAGGTAGAAATATTGCACGAACCCAACCGAACGTCAAACCATGGTTTATATTATGTCGAACATTAACCATTCAAAATTGAAGGATTTTTCCTCTAACTTAGGTTCAGCAGTTGTGGTAAAAATCACGGATGTTGAAGCACCTATTTTTTGTGTCTAGCATGATGATTGTCGTTTTATTGTGTCGGCATAATCTTACTATGTATATATTTGCTCATATCTACTGCCTTAATCGGCGGAATTTATGGTTACAATTATTAGAATTACCGAGTGTGACTACAAGTGACACCTTCTAAGTTATTCTAATAATAACTGACATCGACTGGAATAATTTCAAAAGAAAGAAATCAAATTAATTAATTTATATTTAAGGATATTAGCTTCCTCGACTAAAATAGTAATAAATGAAAGTCAGTCACAAATTGAATGTTATAAATAAATTTATTAAATGTTACTTTTCTATTTTCTCTATCTATATTTTATTTAATACTTGGCTATTCTGGTTAGTAAGCAACCATTGTTGACAAATTCATATTGTTTGGATAACATAATAGTTATTTATGTAACAAGTCAGTAAAGTGATACTTTATCGAACGAGTCTGATTTACGAGCCAAGCGAGTGAAGCGAGCGCGGCGAGTAACAGACGAGTTCGGTAAAGGTACTTTACTGACGTGGTGCATATAAAATTTTATCGCCAACCGCGAAAATTGTTAATTCAAGAAATAAAGATACCACGCGATCATTTAAATTCTAAATTATAGCAGGCGGGATTTTTTTTATTAGGTTGTCCAGAATGTCAATTATTGATTAATTAACATTTTGAAACGTCACTTTGACAATTCAAATTGTAAATTAGTACTTATATACCAACTTAATTTAAATTTCACAGCCTGCTCTAATTTAGAATTTAAATGAACGCGCGGTATTATACCACGCGATCATTTAAATTCTAAATTATAGCAGGCGGGATTTTTTTTTATTAGGTTGTCCAGAATGTCAATTATTGATTAATTAACATTTTGAAACGTCACTTTGACAATTCTAATTGTAAATTAGTACTTATATACCAACTTAATTTAAATTTCACAGCCTGCTCTAATTTAGAATTTAAATGATCGCGCGGTATAATAACTTATGACAGTTTATGACAGTGACAAATGATTTATTTTTAAAGTCATCAGTCATGGCTACGCTGACAGATATTAGCTGCAGGTAAAGTACTTTATTGTACAGTACGATAAAGTGTTTCTTTACCTCCGTAAAACGCTATGGTAACGCATCACTTTACTGACGGTTGGCGATAATAGTTATTTATGTAACAAGTCAGTAAAGTGATACTTTACCGAACGAGTCTGATTTACGAGCCAAGCGAGTGAAGCGAGCGCGGCGAGTAACAGACGAGTTCGGTAAAGGTACTTTACTGACGTGGTGCATACAAAATTTTATCGCCAACCGTGAAAATTGTTAATTTAAGAAATAAAGATACCTATAATAACTTATGACAGTTTATGACAGTGACAAACGATTTATTTTTAAAGTCATCAGTCATGGCTACGCTGACAGATATTAGCGGCAGGTAAAGTACTTTATTGTACAGTACGATAAAGTGTTTCTTTACCTCCGTAAAACGCTATGGTAACGCATCACTTTACTGACGGTTGGCGATAATAGTTATTTATTATACAAGGGAAAAAAGTATTAGATTTTAGCTCGAGGTAAGGTTTATCTCACGACGCGAAGCGGAGTGAGATAAATTACCGAGAGCTAAAATCTAATTTTTTTCCCGTGTATAATACACTATTTTTTTCTGTGATGGGAAAAACGACGATTTAATATTGAAAAAATCACGTAAATACTATACAGGGTGATTCATAATATATGCGACAAACTTTAGGAGCTGATTCCTGGGATTATTTTGATCATAAAAGTTCATAAGAACATATGTCCAAAACCGCTTAGTTCAGAAGTTATACAATGTTTAATAGAAAGTTAAAATAATAAATGGTTTTATTATAAATTAACAAAATAATCAGTAAAACAAAATTAAGTTCAGAAGTTATACAATGTTTAATAGAAAGTTAAAATAATAAATGGTTTTATTATAAATTAATATAATAATTAGTAAAACAAAATTAACTTATAGTAACTGTTGAAAATGACCGCTCCCAACTGTAATACAAGCTCGCAAACAAGTCTGTGCCTGTTTCTCTAATATGCGTAGTGGTCGCGTTGTCGATGCTAATCAGTTGGTGTTTACCAGTTGCTCAAGAAGCACGTGTTGTTATTTTGTTAATTTATAATAAAACAATTTATTATTTTAACTTTCTTTTAAACATTGTATAACTTCTGAACTAAGCGGTTTTGGACATATGTTCTTATGAACTTTTATGACCAAAATAACCCCAGGAATCAGCTCTTAAAGTTTGTCGCATATATTAAGAATCACCCTGTATATTGAAGTCAAAAAATCAATCGATGTAACATTTCAAGTGACATTACACCTGGTTGCTAATGGAAACCTGTAAAATAATCAAATATCTGTCAATTTAAGCGGGCAAAAAGTGAGCACTTTTTTCCCCGGGAAAAAAGTACTCATAAAGTGACATTTTATTACCTGTCAAGAAGCATAAAATGTCAACTTTTTTTCCCGTCACAGAAAAAAGAAGATTATTATGACAAATGTCAAAATATATATCACATGTGAGTCTTAAAATGGCGATTGTAGGTTATATTACTTGACAAATTTTGCAATATCTCAAATTGGACGACATTTCAATTTATTGGCGCATCTGTTTGCTAAAACGATTCTGCTTCGCAAATATTTACGTGGATTCCTAGTTAATTACATTCATGTTTCATTATTTCTAAATAAAAAAAAAACATTTTCTAAATTAAATATTTCGATAGACGAGCAACACAAGAATACCTGTTCACTAATATCAAAAGAAAATACAAAACTAAACGTTGAATTTGTAAGAAAAAGACTTAATTTTTCGACAAAAATTGAAGTACCAGTAAATATTTTAAGCTACTCTTTAATTATGCCTCTCCTTTTTATGGTCAAGTAGGTTATGGACAAAGAAATGCTTGGTATTTGTCTTCAATTTTAAATGTTGTCGCCAATAATTATCCTATTTCAGATATGACTTCCCTGGATTGCTTTGATACTCGTAACATATTTATCGGGTGCCTGAATTAATTTCTGCATTACGATTTTCATGTTCTTAAATCGGTAACTTGCAACTGCAATTGTTCTAGTCGTGCTAAATATATTTAATTTAATCAACATCGCTTTATAATCATATAGTGATGCTTAAAAACAACTATATTAGATATAACATTGCCAACATGATCTAATATCATTAAGAACCTATAATTTTAAATTGATATATAACGCTGATTAATTTATGTCGATCATTGTCAAAATCAATGCTAAAAAACCGTTTAAATTTCGGTGACCTATTGGATTATATACTATCAAATTCGATAGTTACGTTGAATTGAAGCAGGAGCAGAAAATTAGTAAAACTTAATTAATGGAAGAACTAACTCAATTAAATATACCCATTAATTATATCATGAACAAATGTGGTCATAAAATATAAGTAGGTAGGTACCTCAAAATTGAATATCAACTATACACGTTTTTAGGTTATGTACATTATTTTTATGTTAATAGTTTTTAAATATCTATAAAAGTCTGGTTGGAAAATATAAGGGAATATATAAAAATATCTATTTCTAAAACATCTGTGATACCTATAATAAAAACACATTTTCAAAAGTAATGCACATAAAATATACCTCGTCTTTTTCCTATAAATAATTTAAAACAAAAATGAAAATATAGGGTAAAAAAAACTAGCATCTGCAAACGCTCAACACAAATATATAAATACGTTTACCAGGATTGCGATTCCTTGATTCACTAGTAATAACATTTCACTATATAGCAGTAACAGTATCCAAACACATTTAACTTAGTATCGCAGCTTTACCGATACTACCTATGTCAATTTAAATTAGTTTATTCTTAACGGTTATATAAAGTGTTTGTGGTTATGAATTATTATTACAGATTATTGAAATAACGGATATCCTTTTTGTGCATTAATTACGATAGAGAATCTATCACATGGAAATTAACAATGGACATTTTCGATTACTTACTGGTGATACTGATACGGCTGATGATACATCGGTTGTGGTGGTACTCCTGGATGTGGCGGATGGGGATACATCGGTGGCGGTTGGTAACCATGCGGTTGTGGTGGCGGAGGTGGTTGTTGAAACTGTTGTATGTTTATTAAGACATTCTGTTGATGCATAGCCCCGCCGCTACCAGATGGTTGCAGTCTTGATACCTGTTCCGCCAATTGTTGCATCGGTAAACCAGCCAAGCTATCCAGCGCATTGTGTGAACTTGATGAGCTTGCAGAAGAATTATACACTTGCTAAAAATATTTCAAAATATTATTATGCAAATTATGAGTGATATACAAAAATATGTCTGATTTTTTCTTCTATATTAAAAACATTACTGGCTGTAAGTATTACTAAGTATGTCATAAAAAATTATTAACTAAATTATAATGAAATAAAAAAAAAATGGAAATTCCTACGACAGTTTTTAACTACACTTGTAAGAAGTAGCGGCTAATTAAAAGCATCAGTTGGTAAATTAGTTATTGTGTTTATTAAGAAAGTTGAGTGGTTTAACAACCAAATTATTTTGATAATTATATATATAAAAACTCACTTTACAAAACATAATTTTTTGACTACCAACCCCACAAATAATTCAAAATTTCCAAAAAAGAATTTACATATTAACTTCTCAAAATTTAAATTGCATTAGTTTATGAAATTTTTTTTGTAATAGGCGCTTAATCCAAACATTTTAATTTGCCTGTACTATTAGAATAATCAACATTTCGTATCTTAAAATACATGTTAGCAAATTTAACGGTCTTTCCATGAACATATTTTATGCTAACACTTTTTAATATATTTTTCATCTGTATGTTACTGCCAATAATAAACTTTTGCGATTTGCAAAATCAAAATATACCTACATAAACTTGTCCCCGAGAAGAGTAGGTCCACAAAAGGAGCTTGAATTCGTCCCCAACTTTATCGCAGCATGAATACTTATTTAAAATCTATAGATAACATATTTATTTATGCAAGAAATGAAAAACTCAGTAATTGCCACAAAGTTATTTTATTAGTTAAGAATGGAATAGAAATGCCTGCTTGTGTTTTATACAAGCACTAATAAATATTGACATTTACATTTAACGTTTATAAAAATAAGCGATACATTTAACAAAATCCAATCTCGAAACAGATCCATTTTTATACTCATCGATTATTCTAGTAACGCACTGCTTACTTACCTTTCTTCTGTTATTATGTAGATTGTTGCGGATGTAATCAATGTCTTGAGCGGTGATTGTACTGAAATCACGAGTATTTTCTTTTAGAAACGAATGTATTATTTTTGAAGGCTTCTCACAAATGTCTTCGGTTGCCTTACGTTTAACACTAGCGCTTACTATCTGTCTGTTTAGTTTCTTCAGATTTTTTTCATGATTATGTTCTATTTCATTGCGCATAATTAAATTTTCTTCACCCACAGTATAAACTTTTGCCTTACACGAGCGATTCGAACATCGCCAACATATTTCACCACTTTTTAAGGAGTTGTGTTTTGTAAATTTTACAGAGTCTACAATTAGCACTTGATTTCCACGTTCACTCCAACTGACGAAGTTTTCCATGTTTTCGCACAAATAAAAAGCACTTCTTAGCCAGGAATGTTATTTCAGACTGACGAATTCATCAAAAGTATGTAGTATAAATGGTAGATTTGGGTAAATTTTAAATGTAAATTTGAATTTAATTTGTAGTTAATAGGCAGGACAACTTTGTATTTATATTTCTAAGAAAGTATAAATTTCTTAATCTCTTGTCCGGGGACCAATTAAGGTAAGGGATTAAAACACCGTTTAGCATGGGGGCGAATTAATGTAGCAGACATTAGATAGTACCTGCTCGGGGACGAGTTTAGGGTCGCCCATCTCTCCAATTTATTGTAAATGTATATTACTTTCAAGTTTCAAGTTCACTATATTAACACAACGACCAACATTGTTATTATTTTATTGAGGTTAGGTCAAACCTACTTTAATAAATTTAAAAGATGAATAAACATATACGCATATTTTATCCATTTTTAAGTGCATACCTACAATCCGAGCTTTTATAAAATGGAAAATAATTTCCTCATAAATCTGACATAAACATAATTTTGCGCGTGGAAGAAAAACTCAGACGATAAACCGATAACTAAAGTAAATACACTTACCAATGCGGTCCTATTTCTGTCATCGAATCTGTCCAGTGATATAAATTCGCTTTCGCTTGTAGTGAAACCAAGGTCTTTCGCCCTGTCATTGTTATTATTGAAGAGACTAGATATTAAGGAACCGTCTGATTCTCCGCCATCGGGTAGCCGAAGAGGATCCTCTAGAGACGGCGTTGCCCAGATACTGTTTTCATCAGTGCTGCCGTAAGCTGAATCACTATTTTCGCTGCCGCTATTCAAATCGATCATTTCTGTAAAGGAAGATACACACCTAATCTTCAAAACCGTCTCTCGGAATATCAACCACAATTGAATACAGAAAATTATATAATGAATAATAACAATAAATTACGTTTAATGATCATTCTAATGCAAGAATTCCGTCGACAGATTGCGACAGTTACCAAAATTAACTGTTTTCTGCTACTGTAGTAAGTTATACTTTGTATGACATGTTCTTAGAACATCCTACATTCGATATTTCTTCAATAACACAATGATATGGTTAGAATTTCCTAGTTGGCAATGCATGTCACGAATGGCGATAAACATTTTTAAATTGTTGTCATCTTTTAAAATTATGTCTTTGTATCCAAAACTATAAAACACTGTTGCATTAGTTGTGTTTATAATGATTCTTTTAATTATCAGTTAATAAACTGTAATGACATCTAAGACTTGTTAATTATACTATTTGTGCTCTAAATAAACACGAAGTAGTGATGACAACATTAGAAAAAGAATGTCCAGATTTTTATAGAAATATTTAAATAAAATAACGAAGTGATGTTTTTCATTCTCTGAATCATTTACAGATATATCATACCATCAGTAAATACCGTGCCTTCAAATACTTTCCAGGCACACGCATAGTTTTAATAGTTTGGTTATGTCAATAATAATATTATAATATGCGTCTATAATTTGAACTAAGTCTGACAACTGTCAGAATTTGAAGTTTTCAAAAACTTCGCATGTGCACCTACATTGACTGCTTAATTACTTAAAAAAAACAGCCTTCTCTAATGAGGAAGGTATTTGAAGGCACGGTACGTTTTTTAATCTGCTATGAATCTATTTCAAAATGAATTGCTTTCGTAAATGAGACATTATATTTATATACATAGTAAAAGTAGACCTAAAGGATAAGAAATAAAACACACAAAAAGGGAAAAAATTAGTATGAAACCTCACGATCAGCTAACTAAGTACAAGCTATCTCACTTTAATGTTGTCAATACTCTCTATGTAGATATAATACCGCGCGATCATTTAAATTCTAAATTAGAGCAGGCTGTGAAATTTAAATTAAGTTGGTATATAAGTGCTAATTTACAATTTGAATTGTCAAAGTGACGTTTCAAAATGTTAATTAATCAATTGACATTCTGGACAACCTAATAAAAAAAATCCCGCCTGCTATAATTTAGAATTTAAATGATCGCGTGGCACTTAAGAACACAAAGAAAGAGATTGTTCATTTTGGACAAGGCACGAATATTGGTCTCGCATGCAAATGGTTTTTTTTATTAGGTTGTCCAGAATGTCAATTATTGATTAATTCACATTTTGAAACGTCACTTTGACAATTCAAATTGTAAATTAGTACTTATATACCAACTTAATTTAAATTTCACAGCCTGCTCTAATTTAGAATTTAAATGATCGCGCGGTATTATATTCTACGCTATTTATAAACAAGAAGTTTTCACCTTTAGAAGTTTTAATTTTAGGACAATAGAGGGTTACAACTTCGTGTACTTCCTTTATATTTATAGGTAGACGCCTAGGAAATATTTCCCGACAGCAGTTATACATATTTCTTCGTTCATACGAGGTAGGCGCCATAAATTCTCGGCCTGACAGGCTTATACAGGTTCAAACGTGTTCAAACTCCGTCACGTCATGCATGCACATACCCGAAGTGTACACTATAAATATGACGGTTCGAAGGCTAGTAGTTTTTAGTAACCAGCCAACCAGCGTGACCAGCGCACGAAAATGTCTGAAGTAACGAAAATTATTATTAATTACAATTATTGTCAGAATATACAACACCTACTGAACTTGTTATAGACATTAATTAAAATTTCTATCCTTTAATTACCTGAACTATGTTAGTGGGGAAATGCGCTTGTCGGATTATGAGATTACCTTATCTATGCAGATAAAGGATCACATTTGGTGGTGAAATCAATGCCGCCCGCTGCGTTCACGTAACGTTCCTGATGCAGTTCGCGTAAATAACGACAATTATTATGACTTTTTTAATGATGAAACTGTGGGAAATAAGAGAAGAAAGTTGACGATACAAAATAAAAATATAGATCGTATTGAAAAAATACCCGAGTGGAAAAATGGAAAACGAAGTTTGGATTCACAGCCACTTTCCAAAGAGGAAGTTGCTATTGATAAAACTAAGAAGCCGGCTAGAAGGAAAATCAAAGTTGGATTATTTATGTATTTCGACAATGAAACGGTAAATATAATGTGAATACAGTAGAACCCCGATTAACCGAGTTGCGATTATCCGAGCTCTGGATTAACCGAGCCAATCTAAAGACCTGATTATCCCAGGTAGGCGCGTCTATGCTTCGTATTAACCGAGCTTCTAAAATATAAATTTACATATAAATTAAAATCGGGGAATCCCCTTGGCCCGTGAGGGGTTTCCCTATTTATATAGAAAAATCAAAAGCCATCAGAAGAATTGAGGCAGGAGAGACAATAAAAGTTGTTGCACGAGATTATGGAGTAAAATAGAAGACTGGTGTATAGAACAAGCCTCTTCGCCGTCAAAAAGAAAATCACTGAAAACAGGCGACTACGAAAAAGTTAACAAAGCTTTATTCATGTGGTTTAACCAGCAAAGATCAAAAGGAGTGCCTCTGACAGGTCCAATTTTACAAGAGAAAGCAATAATGATTAGTAGGCAATTCCCAGAGACAGATAAGTTTACAGACAGTTCTGGATAGCCTGACCGTTGGAAGAAACTGTATGGTGTACGACAACTGACTGTATGTGGAGAAAAACCTTCTGTTGATGTGTCATCAATTCAAAAATTTAAGCAGGACTTTAAAAAGCAAATCAAAGATTATGGGTACACATGCGATCAAATTTACAACTGTGACGAAACTGGTCTCAATTATAAAATGCATTGGCATCTCGACAGGAAAAATCAGCTCCTGGGCACAAATAAAGTAAGGAAAGAATAATCATAATGGAATGTTCCAATGCATCTGGCAAGCACAAACTCACACTGATGGTGATTGGCAAGTCTGCATATCAAAGAGCTTTAAAAGACATCTCACCCAAAGCCCTACCAGTTTATTACAAAAGTCAGAAAAGCGCATGGATGGATGCCATCTTATTTACTAACTGGTTTAAAGAAGAGTTCGTGCCATCTGTGACTAAATTTTTAAAGAGAAACGGTCTCCCTATTAAAGCAATTTTGTTAATGGACAATGCTCCCTCTCACTCTGGAGAAAGACTTCACGTGGGCGAAATTCTTGTATAATGCATTCCTCCAAATGTAACCAGCATAATGCAACCAATGGATCAAGGTGTCATCGAAAACATTAAAAAAAAGTATATCTTGAACATCTGTTAGAATACACAGAAAAAGGATAAGATACTATTGGTGGGATGACAAATACTACACAGAAAAATGTTATTTACTGGGTAAACCAAGCTTGGGATTCTGTACGTGGTTCCACTATTCAAAAATCTTGGACGAAAGATATTGATACTGAGAACTATAATGACAGTGAAGATGATGCTCCATTAAATGAATTAGCTTTGAGATGGAGAGGCTGTGGAGAAATATCCTGTTCAAATTTTGACAGCGAGACAGAAGAAGAACAAAGTTTATTTGAATTAATGCAAAACTTAAAAGGTTGCGAAAATGTGGCAAGACAAGACGTTGTTGAATAGGTTAGCAGATGATTTCGAAAAAGAAATAAGTGTTGAAGAAATAATAAATGCCTTTCAGGAAACGCAAGTATCAGATGACGATAAAGATGACGAAGCAGTGGATGAACAGCCTCCCACTAAGATCTCCCATCAATAAGGTTTTGCTTCTCTGGAAAAAGCTCTGAGGTATATCGAACAACAATCAGAGGCAACACCAGCGGATTTGCTTCTTTTTAACAGATGGAGGATCATGGCTGCGAGAAAAAGACGATGCAATATGAAACAGAAGCGCATAGATACCTATTTCACTGTTTTATAATGTATACAAGGTGTTCACACTTAAACCCGCACCATTGGTAACTCCGTTATTATTGGAGCTACAAATTCGTCCAAATTAGCAAACTAGTAGGATTTTTCCTGGCGGTTACGACGATAAAAACAAAAAACAATTGAACGTCGCGTTTTTCAGATATTTGACAAAATGTAATTTTTTAAATGGAATACCCTATATATTTTTATGCAGTTGAATAAAGAATTTAGTTCTGAACAACAATTTTTCAATACATTATCTCAAGAAAATTGAAAATAAAAAGTTATCACGTGATTTCTTTAAAGGGGCATATTCCCGAGATAATCAGAAAAGTACCCATTTTAAAATGGGACAGTATAATTTAAAATTCCACTCAGAAAAAAAGGAAAAGAGAAAATGAAATTAGCCTACATTACAATAGTTGTTACAATTTTGATCAAATAGGCACCAATAAAAAAAAATATTCAATAACAATCCGTCAAATTAATCTGTCAGTGTTTTAAAATTAGCATTGTTATTTTGCTGTTTTCTTCTTGTTTTCTTCTTGTTTTCTTCTAATAAAAATGGTTTTCACACATGAGGAAAAATGTGATATTATGGAAGCTTACATATTTCAGAGAAAAAACACTATTAGAGCTCGGGAACATTATAGTGCAATGTTTCCCGAGCGCGCGATTCCTCAAAGAAGATATTTCTTGGAATTATACAGACAATTTCGGCGAAACGAAGAGGTTTTCAAGAAGAATGGAAAGAAGAAGCAATTTGTGGTTAGTGAGGAAGTAGAGATAAATGTACTGGGATATTTTGAGGCGTATCCTAACAATTCAATTAGAGAATTGGCAAGAGAAATAGACCTTTCATTGGGAACGATTCATAAAATTTTGAAAAAATATAATTTTGAGCCATACAGATATCGGCCAGTACAAACTTTGCATCTTAATGATGATATAAGAAGAATGGAATTTTGTGAATGGTTCCTACATAAATGTGAAGAAGAGCCAAATTTTCCTCGATATGTTTTATGGTCGGATGAGAGTAACTTCTCTAATAAGGGAATGTTTAATCGAAAAAACTATCATTTTTGGAATCGGGAAAATCCTTTTTTGACTCATCCCACTAATCCACAACATCGGTTCAGCCTTAATGTTTGGTGTGGTATGATTGGATCTAAAATTGTGGGTCCTTTTTTTTTACCGCGGCTCATTAACGGGAGAGAGATATGAGGACTTTATGTCTCATGTATTGGAAGATTTAGTGGACAACGTGAACTTGATGGATAGGCCGCGGATATACTTTTAACAAGACGGTGCACCGGCTCATAATCACCATATCGTTAACGCATTACTGGAGAGACTGTTTGGACCCCGTTGGATTGGAACTCATGGACCAGTTCTGTGCCCCCCACGCTCACCAGATCTAACTCCGCTAGATTTTTTTTATGGGGCCGAGTGGAAAATGAAGTTTACAAACATCGTTACCAAAATGTGGAAGAACTTCAAAATAACATTACGGCCATTATTCGGAATATTGATGGAAGGACCCTTCTCAAAGCCACGCGCTGCACTCAGAAAAGAGCCCGCAAGTGTCTGGACCAAGAAGGTGGTACCTTCGAACAACTATTTTAGTTATGTATGTTGATTGATAGTGTTTATTATTCTTTTATTTGTTATTCTTAAGTTTCGTGGACGAAATCAAAATAAATTTCGTTAAAAACACAACGTTTCGTTTGAATTCATTTAGGAATATTATGAACAAACATTCTAGGACCTATACAAACATTTTTTTCATCGGTTCAACAAGAGAATAGTATACAATAATCGGTACATATTATTTAATTACAAATTTTGTTAGGCATCCCTAAAAACAAATCCTAAATCCCTAAAAATGCACGGTATCTCATTTGAAAACTTACGTTTTAGTGATAAAGTAAGCAAATTTTAAGGATGTTTATGATATTATTTTATTTAATATCTGAAGATGACTTCAATTGGATAAACATGTGAAACATGCTACGTCTTTCATAA
Organism: Amphimallon solstitiale; assembly: GCA_963170755.1. Lineage (NCBI taxonomy): Eukaryota > Metazoa > Arthropoda > Insecta > Coleoptera > Scarabaeidae > Amphimallon > Amphimallon solstitiale. The sequence continues at coordinate 174,925,952 of OY720676.1, forward strand.
ATTTTTTTAAACAAAATGCAATGTTTAAGAAATCACGTGATAACTTTTTTATTTTCAATTTTTTTAAGATAATGTATTTAAACACTTTTATTCAGAACTAAATTTTTTATTCAACCGCATAAAAATATATAGGGTGTTCCATTTAAAAAATTACATTTTGTCAAATATCTGAAAAACGCGACGTTCAATGGTTTTTTTGTTTTCATCGTCGTAACCGCCAGGAAAAATCCTACTAGTTTGCTAATTTGGACGAATTCGTAGCTCCAATAATAACGGAGTTACCAATGGTGCGGGTTTAAGTGTGAACATCCTGTATATGTACAGAGATATCAACAATTCCTGTAGACCACGTGACTACCAAATTAAGCAACCTAATTAACAGCAGTTGGTAGTATTGAATGTTTTATGTAAAATATTCTAGATTATTTCCTTCACCTGTCAAATTTAAATTTTGTCCAATCACAATCAAAACTGAAGTTGAAATTAACCAATGAAAGGTACCGGTTCTTGATATCAGCGACTATTACAAATCGACTATTTTAAATGTAGGTAACAAATCAAGTATGTATTTTTTCATTAAGTGGCATACGTGTCAAATAGATGAAAATGTCCGACAAAAAGAGATTTAGCGATGTTTCGGATGAAATTATTGATAATCACATCGATTTGACAACTCATTTTTTATTATGAAACTTGGTTTAGGAAATAATCTTAACAAATATAGCTCGAGCTTGATAAGTAGTCGACTATTACATTGTTTCAATTTTTCTCGTGTGCCTCCCAATTTGACTTAACCAAAATTGGCATTAATAATTAAAGACTAAAGCCCTCGAGCTAAAGCTCTCGTGCTCTAGTCAAATTATTAATGCCAATTTTGGTCTCGTCAAATTGACAGTAGCGCACACTCGAAAAATTGATGACAATGAAATAGTCGACTATTTGTCAAGCTCTCGTTATATTACCTTTGACAGTAGCATACCATACATACATATTCCTTTTTCCGTAATGCAGCTATATTTGACTTGTCAACAATGACAGCAGTATTTGTGAATAAAATGTACGCTACTGTCAAATACTAGCGATACGCGAATCTCATAAACGTATGAACACGATAATCACCAGATTTTAGAAAACTACTAATCACGTGGTCTACAATCTTTCTCGATAGCACAGTATTTATTTACATGTTAAAAACGTTAATAAATCGTTTAAAGTATTGGTGTTTATATTTTGAATGAATAAAAAATAAATCCGGAATACCCGAGTATTCAGTTGTCCGAGAAGGGTGTCCCCCCCCCCCCCCAACGTTACCTCGGATAACTGGGGTTCTACTGTAACTCTTTGAAATACGCTCGTCTATATAATAGATACGGTTTTGAATTAAGTGATACTGATTTACAAAAGGTTATAAGGATTTTGTTGTTATCAGGATATCATACTATACCACAAGCACAATTATGCTGGTCAAACAGACGAAGACAAAGGTCTAGATATAGTGAAGAAATGTATGAGTAGGACCAACTTTTCCAGCATATAAAGAAATGGATCTAGGAAAATTCCCCGAAAACAATTCACCGACGGAAAATTCCCCGACTACAATTCACCGACAAACAATTCCTCGACAGGAAAATTCCCCGACAGGAAAATCCCCCGACAAACAATTCAACGTATGGAAAATTCCCCGACAGTAACAAACTTCCCTTCACACTTTATCCCGGCTTAGGAAAATATAAGCAAGTAATAACAATTAAAACACTTGGTATTGTCTCACAAATATATATAATTAAACACTCGATGTACACGGTTAACTTTACTAAAGAATTAAAAACTATTAAAATAATCGCACAAAATAATGGTTATAACTCGTCTCTAATAGATAAATTAGTCAATAGAATAAATAAATCAATTACATTAAAATTAGCATTTCCCCTGTCTCAGGAGTTGAAATTAAAACAATGGGTTAAAAGTCCATATTTAGGTAGTATAAGTATGAAAATAAGCAATGTTTTAAAGAAGCTGGATTTTAATATAGCCTTCTATAATAATAACACTTTAAAAAGTCAATTAACGAATACTAAAACAGCGAATTCTAAGTTAAACAAATCAGGAATTTATAGAATTAATTGTAGTGATTGTAATAAATTTTATATAGGTCAAATGGGGCGAAATTTCAAATTAAGGTTCTCAGATCATATGCGAGCCGTTAAATTAAATTATGAAAATTCAAGTGTAGCTAACCATGTTTTAGACACGGGACATCATTTTTCAATAGACAATTTAGAAGTACTGTGTAGTTTAAATAAAAGTAAAAAAATGAATGTTCTAGAAGGTTATTTTATAAAAGAAAGTTTACTTTTACAACCAGGCAATGTTCTTAATGACCAAACCGAACTCATAAATTCACCGTTAATAAACCGTAGCATTGTAAAAACGGTCTTTCCAGATAAGTCATGACCTTTCATAATTTTCTATTTTTTGTATTTTTTCTATTTACATTTTTGTTTGAAGTAGGTAGTTACAGTATATTGAATTTTACTTTAGTTTATCTAGAACTCCTGACGATGCCGCAAGGCGAAATGTACATCGAGTGTTTAATTATATATATTTGTGAAACAATACCAAGTGTTATTACTTGCTTATACAATAAAAAGTAGTAGTCCTTGTACATAATTATGACGAGAAAAGCCTTTCCGATTATTATTGTTATTATTACTACTATCTATGTAAAAAACAAAAAAAGGACAAAAAACTTCTATTATAAAAAAAAAAACTTCTAAACTCGTCCTAAGCCGGGACAAACTGTGAAGGGAAGTTTGTTACTGTCGGGGAATTTTCCATTCGTTGAATTGTTTGTCGGGGAATTTTCCTGTCGCGGAATTTTCCTGTCGGGGAATTGTTTGTCGGTGAATTGTAGTCGGGAAATTTTCCGTCGGTGAATTGTTTTCGGGGAATTTTCCGGCTTCCAAAAGAAATATACATTTTGCTCACAATAGTTATTTAGATAAAACACACGAATTGCAAAGCTGCCGCTATTTCTACAATTTAGTGAACAAAAAAATTTTCATTTTGGGATATTTTCTTACACTGGTCAATTGACGAAGAAATGTTGCCGTATTTCGGAAGACACTCCTGTACAATGCATGTAAAAGGAAAACCAGAAAGGTATAGTTTTAATCTATGGTGCTTAAGTTCGTCTTGCTAAAAAAAAAAATCTGAAGTGGGCATGGCAGGACAAGTTGTTCGTGATTTATTGACTCACTTATGTGAAGAATTCTGAAAAACATCAAATTTTTTACATTGCAGTACTGGACTTGATGAATAATATAATTCTAAATTGGGCACAGTAATGATGCGATGATATCACAGTAATAATAATGATAAGAGTACTATTACTGTGCCCAATTTTGAATTACATTATTCATTTAAAACCAGTCCTGCAACATGCCCCTGACTGCCGATCTCTAATCATAACCTACTGTCACGGTATTGTTACGAATATCATACTTCAATCAATTGATTCAATGCAAGACAAATTATTATGATTGTAGGTAGGTATAAGCAGTATTAGTATACCAAAAGAAGATACACATGGCTTCTGGGTGGATGTAAATTGGGCACTAACCTACCTGGAATTTGAATCTTGCCTGTAGCTTGACCTCTAGCTAAAAAATTTCTCCTTGCGTTGCGCAAATTTCTTCGGATATTAGTGACATCTGCTGTCGTAATTTTTTCTGGCAGTTCCTTCGCCAACACATGGCTTATAATTTTTGCTGGTTCTTCGAAAATATCATCAATCGCCTTACGTTTGCACGCACTTGATATCACTTTTCGGTTTAATTTATTCTCATTCTGTTCATGATTATGTTCTAGCTGACTTCTGCTCACTACATTTTCTGCACCAAGCGTAAACACTTTTGCAGCACAATTTAATGATTTTTTTGTACAACGCCAAAAAACTTCGCCATTTTTCAGCACTTTCTGTTTTGAAAAAGTGTACTTGTTAACCACCAACAAACGTTTTCCATTGTCACTGTCCACGAAAGAGATGTCCATAATTGTTGTAAGTTATGAAATTAACTATATATACGAGTTAAGAAACTTCACTGTATACAACACAACTCAAGACTGAGAATACGACTTGAAAATTTGTATTTAATTACTTCAATACTCGAAGGGTACACGGTGCCTGGCTTACCTGTAGGATTAAGCAGTCCTTTTTGCAGGCCAGGTAAATCCATAGATTTGGTGCCCAGTTTACACCCGTCGAAAAATCAATATAATACTCTTGTTGAATAAGCACATACATACATAACGGAACTATGACTTTCTTTATTATAATCATTTCCAACAATTATAAAATACAGCTGGTTAGTCTTTGTAATTTTTATAGTTTTTATCGCGGTAGTATATATACATATAAGAAGGTAAAGTGGCTGTACGATATTCTCCGTGTATGCAATAAGAGGTAACAGAGTGAGATAGCGTCTGATGTCACGCGCTGGCTGAATGTACTAGCCAGAGATATAGAGGAGGGGAGAATCGTCTTGAACCAATGCGCATTCAATTTATGCACAACTCAACAATTGCCGCCATTTTGACCCCTTGTTTTTGACATCGAGAATTGTTTGTCTAGGTTATGTCCTTTTTTCCATGGTTTGTGCATATACCATTATTTTAATGAAGCATTAAATTACTGCGTTTTTTGTCTTTGTATAAGGTTAAAATGTTGACTTGTTCCTTGTGAATCGTGTAAATAAAACATGAGTATAAGAAGCAAGACAGATTAATTCCATGTGACCAAGCGTGCGGTTTTATTATTGTATAAGAGTTTTATACTAGACGTTAAATACATAAATATCCATATTAAAATGTGGTGTAGTCTTAAAAAGCTAACAAAGTGTAATTACGTTTACTCGGAAGACTCAGAACACTTCAGAAACGAAGATTATCTCCAAAGGGAGCAATCTTTTACCTTCTTTAAAAATAAAACTGAAGTCGCCTGCTCTTGATGAAATTTCAACTATTCTTCTGGCGCTATTACACAAAATCTCACAAATGAATTATTAATTTGGGAAGAAAATTTTCTGAAAAAATCCAACGCATGCTTGTAAAAGGAACTTTGTGTAAATTAATTTTATCTGCTCCCACTATTGTAAGTAGACTATTGTTAAATTGTTTTCATGCAAGTGATAGATTTAATTTAATTAATTACTATTTTATTTATTTTATAATGATTAAGTGTATATAAATATTTATTAAGTTAGTATTTTAGCAAATTTAAATTAATTTAAGTAAAATAATATAATAATGTTATCGTCATTTTATTCAAGAAGCTAATATTAAAATAAACCTGGTATATTCACAAGAAAGTGTTTCCCGTAATGCTTCAGCGCAAGAAAATATTATGACCGAATACGTTCAATGAATCAGCACGGGCAAAACAATATTCCCCGCGCGATACTATTTACAATCACAAACGTAAACAAGCCGACATCGAGATGGATGTTTGTTTACATTTTTAGATAAATAATACATCACTTTACCGATAGGTGCAGCACTATAGAAATGCAATTGAAGAGGTGGAATCGGTATCGTGCCGAGGATAACCGTACGTTTTTGTGAAGAAAAATATGTCGGGCCGTGATGAGAAAACGGGAGATGCCTGGTGAAAACCGCTCTGTAAAAAGAAAAGACTTTTCAAGCAGGTGTGAAACGCTTAAACTGAAATACCTACACGGGGTGCTTATACTTTCAAAATGTTATTTTAACTTAGAAGTTTATTCATGAATCGGAACTTAGAATATTTTTCCAAAAAGATTTATTATACTTAGAAAATTTTTCAATAAAATTAGGACTTACAATATTTTATAGATTAAACATTATTCTAACATAGAAACTTATTCATGTATCTTAAAGATTTTATTGTACTTAGAAAATTTTTCAATCGAAGCGGGACTTAGAATATTTTTATGAATTAGATATCATTTTTAATTCAGAAGATTCGTATACATTGGGACTTGTAATTATTTTTCAGAAATAATTATTTGTATTTAGAACAGTTTTATCTAATTAGAACTTTTTTTTATCTACTAGAATGTTTTATTTTTATATGCAGGGTTATTACACCGTGTGTTATGGTAGAGCATTTTAGTGTTTGTGATGATCTAATTTAACAACCTAACGACAAAAATTTATTATGAAACTGGAAAATAAGTATAAACACTCTGCGTTTTAAATTTTTTTTTAACAAGATTAAAAGGGGTTTATAGTTTAATATTTCTTTTGTTTTATATACATGTAGGATATTCATACTGTGAAGAAGATTATATCTGTTTAGGAGATTTAAAGTTTATTTTTGAGATGGATGAATTTGAAGTGTTGTATGAGGAATTAAGGTGATTTATTAATGTTCATTATTAATGTACCTATAGTGTTGTTCAAATTTCTTATGTGGTGTTTTATACTGGAATCCTAGAACGAGGTAATTTTCTTTATTTATATATATATATTTTCTTTATATTGATTATACTTTATTGTGTTTGTGTATTTGATTTTGACGTGTTGGGTAATAGGTCAGGGATGTGTGCAATGCATTAAGTAGGTGTTTAATTCATAGCATGGAGCCTTGATGAATCCTTAAAGCACGAATTGGTCTTGGTGGTACTGTCTTGGGAGCGAGCAAAGGCGCCAGGCAGAACTAATCAGGGCTGAGTCAATTAGTTGAATGCACAAAGACATTTTTGAATTAAACTTAAAAATACATATAGGCCTTAAGGGGTGAGCACATAGTGGTGTACGTTAGGGTTGTGTCCAGCGAGTTCAAAAGAATACTCGTGGGATGGAACTTTGGGGTACCTACCAGTGTGGATTTGCTTTTTGATGATACTGTTTGGGAGCGAGCAAAGGCGCTGAGCAGAATTAATCAGGGCAGAGCCATTACCTTAATGTTTATATATTTGCAAACGATAAGCTACATATTTTTTTTGTTATTTATTTATATTCCAGTACAATTCAAGACATACAATAAATATATTTTTTTTAAATGTTGATTGTTTACGTGTATCATTGATGAATAAAAGAAATAATGAGGGTTAAAAATAAAATTTGTATGCAGAAATTTATGTAATATTTAAGACATTTATTTTGTTGTAAATATACTTGTATAAATTTCAAAATTCTTTAATATTCTTAATAAATTATATTATAAGGTTTATTTTGCATTTTATTTTCTTTATCTGACCTGGAAATAACTGAAGAGCATTCATTTTGATTGGAGAGTTTATTAATATTTTCTGCCCTTGAGAGAAATTTTTTTTTTAGTAATTTTAAACTGAGCTAGTTAAATGTAAAATTGCCTAACCTACTATTTTGCAGAAAATTTATTGAATCTTAGTCTAGCATAAGGCCTAGCACTAAGATGTATGATTGATTCTGTTTTTACTTACTGATTGAACGGTTTAAAATTATTTTTATATAAACCTCAATTTGCAAGAATCACAGCAATATGTTTCACCACACTATGGCTTCATCAGGTGATGAAAGTACACAAATTCAATTACAGTTTTAAATTTAGTAGGGGTGAGCTATTTAGGTCCAAATGATCGTTTAATATTATACCTATTTTACTAAATTTATTTATTTCTAGACTTTCCAGTAAGTTAAGCTTTTTACTTTTTTCTTGAATATGTAAAATTTCAAATTGTTAAATTTATGATTCAATTCCAGGCAGTGGTTAGCAAAGGTCGAATCTGTTTTCTTATCATTATAGCTTCTTTCATGTTTTTTCATTCTGGCTTCAAAAGTCCTCTCCGTCTGTCCGATGTAAACTTTATCACAATCTTCACATGTTAACTTATAAACTCCTGAGTTCAATTTTTTGTTCGTTTTGTCTTTCTTATTGTTAAGAGTTCTTAGTGTTGAGTTATTCGTCTCTACTTTATTAGAAATGTTTCCCAAGTATGTGATGAGATTGTAATTAGAAGGTATGGTTTTTGTTTTTTACGGTAAGTTAAGGAGAGTGTTTTTGACTCTAGTTGTTTTGTTAAAATGCCTTTTATCGTGTCCATCGAATACCCATTATTGACCGCTATCATAAATATTCTATACTTTTCTAATTCAAAGTTTTCTCGACTCATGGGAATGTTAATTAATTTGTGAATCATATAGACTGATAAGCTGATAATTTGTGAGTCATAGGATGAAAAGATCTTGCATGAATTGTAGTATCTGTGTTATGCTTTTATTTACTTCTATTTCCATAGTAAATTTTATGTTACGGTGAATGGTATTAATGTGGTTGTGTAACGATTTTAGTTGTCTGTCGGTACCATTAAAGCAGACTAATACGTCGTCGACATACCTGTACCAATAAATGCAATGTCTGAATGACGGGTGTGTGCTAATGATGTTTTCTAATTCATCCATAAATATTTCTGATAATAACTGACTTAATGGATTTCCCATGGCTAAACCTTGAGTTTGTTTGTAGAATTCGTATCGAAATTGACAATAATTTTGTTCTAAGCACATTTCTAGGGAATTTAAAAATTCCGTTTTTATAATGGGATTAGTTCTATTCTTCTCGAGTTTTACAGTAATTAAGGTTAATATGTCTTTGTGTGGAATACTCCGGAACAGATTTGTGACGTCAAAAGATATTAATTTACTGTTGCTTGTATTTTTAATTTAGAAATTTTGTTAATTAATTCGAACGAGTTCTTTATAGCAAATTTAGGCTTGAATTTTGTATGTTTCCGTATTAAGGGGATTAGATATTTTGAAAGATTTGAACAAGGAGCTTTTACATAAGAAACGACCGGACGTATAGGTCTATTGTCTTTGTGTAATTTAATTAACCGGTATAGTTTGGGGGGCTGTGGATTCATATTACATAGTTTGAAACTTTCGAGATAGGGCTTCTGACTTATTTATTGTTTGTTTTACTTGTTTTTGTAATTTTGTGGTGGGATTTGATTTTAATTTTAGGAAAGAGTTGATATTAAGAAAATCCTTGATTTTGTGTACATATTCTGTCTCTGTGATTGCGATTATTGTGTTGCCTTTATCAGCTTTTGTGAAAATAATTCTGTTATCCTTTGCTTTTTAACTTACTGGAAAGTCTAGAAATAAATAAATTTAATAAAATAGGTATAATATTAAACGATCATTTGGACCTAAATAGCTCCCTCCTACAAAATTTAAAACTGTAATTGAATACTCCTACCTAACAATAATAATTGTGTCATCTATTATCTGTATTTATAAGTGCCATTGTAATAGAAATTGAATTTGTATACTTTCATCACCTGATGAAGCCACAGTGTGGTGAAATATGTAGTGTCTACTTTAAATATTATTGAAACTAAAATTTGTGTTTTTTACTTATTAATTATTAAAATAAAGTTTCAACAAGGAACTCTCCAATCAATCAGTTACTTTAATAAACAATTATGGAAGATCAAAGAAATAAATCAAGAGTTGGTGCAATACCAACAATTTTCCCAAACTGTTCTAAGGTCTCTCAAAGGAGAGTAAAACGACCAACAATTGTAAAACACAATTTAATTCCAAAAAAAAAAAAACAAAGACAATCATGAATAATAAAGTTGAGGATCTAGAGAGAAAGTGGCATTGAGGTAAAAAAAAATGTTCTGGTTATGAAGACATTTTTATTTTTTCATCAGAAGAGGAAAAGCAAATGAACTGCTTAGAATAAATTCAGCAAAAAGTGAAAAATAGTGTTGAGAGTGACAACTGGGATGAATTCTCCAAGAAGATCATAGACAGTCTTCAAAATTTCAAAATAGGCTTAAAGAAAAAACCTAGATGGTATTAGTATGCTTTTTATCAGGGTAAATTTGCAAAAAATAAACTTAGCAATTGCTAAGCATTTTACGACAGATGACTTGCATTGCCGATAAGAAATCCTAATCATTATAAAATAAAGCTATATTAAAAAATGTAAGAAGTGCTAATTAGTGTCAAATGTGGTAAAAGGTATTGAATAATCTGGAAATAGTATATTTAACATTTACAAAGTGATATTGTTGTAAATAAACAATGAGCATAATATATAATACTCAAATATTTTCAGACACATTTAACAAATATAGTTTATTTAACGAAACAGACGAGTTACGTCGTTATTACTTTCTTCGATCTGTGTAACATTAAATTACAAAAATAACAAATAATTCTAGTATTACTCTTGATTAAGTGAATATCTTATGTGCTCAGTTGCAATATAGTTTGCAAGCATTTTATTCTGTCAAATGTCATTTGTGAACGATTTTCATATTTACTAGTTTCAATTTTACTGTATTTATACATCGATATTATACATAAAAATCAGTTTTTACAAATAAATCATGCGTAAATTGTTAGGTAAACAATAAGCAAAAGAAAAATCACTCTTTGAAGTCGCTGATTAACACTGTATTTCAAAAGAGATCGCTATAATGACGGACGAATCTCCCGTTATAAGCAGTTCAAGTACCTAATATTTCCTATTATTTATATTATAAACTATATACTCCTTATATTTCTATTATAAGGAGTAACAAGTACTTTAAATGTTCATATTGCAACAGTAAATAAACTTTAAAAGCAACAAATGTGCTCGGTGAAAGGTTCAATCTATTTTTAACACTATTGATGCAATATCGATACGTTATGTATATTTATCTCGTTTTTAATGTATTGTATTACATATTTACATGCAGGCAATTCTAGCGGATTTATTTCTGGAGTATCCTTCATAAGAATCAACCTGATGGATATGTAACTGATAAAATGGCATCACTGCAAATAAAACTATGCTGAGGATAACAGCATATTGCGAGCTCAATCCAAATGAAATTCTTTGGGCGTCACTGGAACGTTATACGTAAAATAACGCTTATTATTGGTTCGTTTGTGGCCGTCCTTGCAAACGAACCAATAGTAAGCGTTATTTTACGTATGACGTTCATGTGACGCATTTCTCGTATGTTGTTGCTACTGCATCTATTCGGTAATTCTACTTCAAGTGGATATGACTAATTTATGCAGAAAATGCTCGCCCAATATTACAAGGGTGTATGTTACAAAATTGAAAATACTGACCTTTTACTGTTACAAAATTATATGAGGTCTGAACCACAACCACATAAACAACGAGTAAAAACAGCAAAATTACGAAGGTATATGTTACTGTATTCACATGTTTGCAATTACAAAGGTGTATGGTCTGTTTCAAGATATAGTGCGAATGCAAGCTCGCACAGGTTGCCTGAACACGGCAGGTGGTATGCAATAAAAGTAATGGATGTGAGAAGCACGTTATATCCCCATAGTGTCAATATTTGAATACAAATATAGTTTCTTCTTAGTGTTAGGTATATGTTGTATTGTCTGTTCCCAAGCTGTATGATACACGTTTTTAAAAAAATAAAGTTTATTGGCAGTAACAAGGTTCTATGTTTTTTTTAATAACAATTACGAGAATCCCTGGTAAATATTTGTTCTTTTTGTTGTGTATTAACATGCTATTGACATCTAATAGAATCAAAAGGCACAAATAATTCAAAGAGAAAAGTTTAGATTTTTAAAATCTTAAGGTCAATAGTTTCAAACTAGTTTTTCTCAATTTGAACATTATGTTAATTAGAACCTTGTAATATTAGGCGAGCGACTTATTATGACCTAGCACAAGTGGAACAGACTAATTTATGCAGCAAATGTTTATATATATGTATATATATATATATAGTTTATGTTGTTGTATTTTTAGACACTTTCATAATAAATTTAAAAAGCACTTTACATTTGACCTTAAATTTTACTATAAAGTTTGACGCAAATATCAATAATTTATAATATAAACACATTTTGCTTTTATTTTGTGGGAAAATATCGTGAAATATTTATAAACTCTTGTTTTCCAGAATAGGTTATGTCAAACATCACATTTAATCTTAATTTTGAATAGTTTTGACATTTTAATCCAAAAAGCCACATTTATTCAATCAGTATTTTACTAATATTATTTCCGTACACTTACCAGAACAGAAAATAAAATTTTAATTTGTTGGCAAATTACTACATTTTTAACTATTTACATATCCCAAATTGTTTAGTAAATAACATGTTTAGGTTGTCTTCCGGGTCCTGGCTGGATATTTAATTTAATCAAGGCCAACTCTATCAGTATCGCTGCGCGATATAAGGCCATTATATATCGACATTTTTCTGATTCTTATAACCTCAAAATATTGATCCTTATGTGGCGCCATCTATCTAAAGCACAATAAACTGCTTGGTAACCGCTGAGCATTTTTAAAATCACCTGATAATAATATGCAATATGATTGGATTATATCAACTCTACTGTTATTGACATTTGACTGATTTGACATTTATTTTGTCTATTAAAAAATATACTTTTCTACTTAAATTATTCTAATACTACACATATTCAGTTGTTTCATTTAATATGTGCTACATATTTACTATAATATATTTTGGAAGTTACGTCGAGTACCAATAGGAAACTATATAAGTATCCAGTTTATCCAAAGAGTGCATCACTGTAAGTAACTAAATTAGCAAATTGCAATTGTGCCAAAATGGGAAAAAGTACATCAAATATTAACCGAAATACACAGAAAAAGGAGTTTAGTGAATATTACCATTTTAACCAGTGTCATTTGCAAATATTCTATATTTCTTTTAATAAGTGTACATGCATCTATATGCTTATTTTAATATTTGAGTATACTGTGCGACAAAGTTATTTTGTCTTAACAAGATCATTTAGTTGCAATTTTGTAGACCACATGTTAGGCTTAAAGGAGGTGCAAATTATACTACCGATGCCAGAGTGGCTGAATATTTTATAATGTAAATATTGCGATGTGGAATTGTAAAGCTTCAAAACCTTCCAATACAGTTAAAAGCGGCGATTATGTAAAACAAACACTTTACAACGTAATTGAACCCTAATGAATGTTTCCCTTTCAATTGTTATAAAAAATTAGAAACGTAAGTAAAATTGTAACTCTTGACATTACCCAACAACTTTATTATCAGCAACTCATTTTTTATTACTTTAAAATTATTAATTTTAATTACCCATTGTAAAATTAATGTTTAAAGTGTTATTTTAAAGTTTATTTCAAAAAAAATTCAGAAATTATTTCTTTTGGGTACTACTAGATGGCGCCACATGTGGATCAATATTTTGAGGTTACAAGAATCAAAATCATCAATGTAAATTGAAGTTATGTGACGGCTTTATATCGCGCAGCGATATCAGATACAGTTGGCCTTGATTTAATGCACTCCTTATTCTGAGACAACGTATAATAAACTGAAACAGGTTAATACGATTTGTAGCAACCTAACCTAATAAATTATTTACAGCTTGCTCAAAGCAGTGTAATTTGTCAGCACTGTAATGACATTACAGTGACGCTGTTTATGAGGTGACTCGTCTATTTCGTTAATTGAACTTATAGCAAAAGAGAAATATAAATAAATTGCATACCTGGTTGTGGATCTCCATTAGGATTATCATCTGTAATTTCAGTAATGGTCAACGATTCCTTGAGTAATCCCGTTTTGATTCGTATCTTGGGAAATTCCGGCGATGGTTCGGGAGGTGGCGTTGGTTCTGCACCCGGTATATTCCCGTAATCGTTCGCATTACCGCCATCTTTAACATCTTCCGTATTTTCGGGTGCTGGCGAATTTGACTCGGAATTCGATTGGGTACCATTTTCGCCGACGAAATTTGGCGAGAAGTTGACGGTTGCCGGACCGTCATAGTCCGGCGTTTCACCGCCTACTTCCGTACCCTCCGCCAGTGTTTCGTCTTCAGTAACACCGTCTTCCTGATACAGATTCTCTACCTTCGCTTGGACCTCGGTCACAATTTCCTCCTGGTTCTCCAGCACGTCGGATTTTACGCTGTCGTTGGGTGAATTCAAACTGTAGCTGTTCGGGGACGAAATGATTTCGAAACTGTTATCGCGTTTACTTTTTAGGGTTATTTTTATGGGCGGTTCTTGGATTCGCGTCACCGATACCCAAGGTTGTTTTATGTGGAACAGCAGATGATTATTGAGGTAATATTCACTGGTGAAATTTACATTGCAGTCCCAACATGTCAAAGATACAGGTTCTTCTGTGGAAAAAGGAAATGACACCGTGAGAATATGATATTATAGAATCTAATTTAACTAAGAAACGTGATTTTAATATCATTAATATATAGTAAATAATAATAATAATTTATTCGTTGTAATTACTATGACAAAATCGGCAATAAATTAAAAATTCAAACTTAGATGTATATGAGAAACAAACCAAAAAGCAAATATCAACAAATAGTGCACCTTAGTATATATACAATGCATTTTATTGAACATTTAAATAGTCTCTAATGTTTTAATCGCATCTTTCTTATAGGTAGGGGAGAGTTACCCAAGATGGGACAGTCTCCTAAGAAAGGACATGTTAATAAATTGATAAGTTTAGCACTACAGCGCCATCTAAATATTTGTAAGTTAACTCCCCACGGTAGACACACTTATTTTAAAAGTTATCTCAGTTCCAATATCCACAGCCGGTAGTGATGGTAGTTTGGCGATTCTTGTAAAAATATTCAAATATTTCGTACGATACAAAAGAGAAAATAACATCGAAAACGTAAGTTACCTTTAATTTATCTAAGACCGTCAATCAGAGCAGACTTTATAGTGTAGTTTACCATAAATTCGCTTTACATTTATCGCGTTAATATTTTTAGGTTAAATCGCATTCATAATTGGCAACATTTCTCAAGATGGGACATAGTCGAGATTCCTAAGTTGGGACGTCCCATTTTGAGAAACTGTTCCTATGCAATACAACTGTTGATCCCCTCCTTTGTATGTCGTAATTGCAGATGCCTAAAATAGATCGCTACTACAAAAGAAAAACAGATCGTGGAAAATGGTCGGCTCAAGACATGTTAGAAGCTATTAAGAAAGTTCGCAACAAAGGGTTATCAGTTCGACAGGCCGCAGAACAGTACAATGTTCCGAAAAGTACATTGCAAAGAAGAGTCACAAACAAAAATAAAATTGTGACAGAAAATGAAAAATATCTAGGACGATTTAGGCAGGTCTTCTCTGAGGAACAAGAAAACGAGATTATGGAGTATATTCTCCAAATGGAAATGAGATTTTTTGGAATTACTTATTCAGAACTCCGTCGATTAGCATTTGATTTTGCCACTGTCAATAATATTCCTAATAATTTCAACAAAGATGCTAGAATGGCCTCTAAGAAATGGATTTACGGGTTTTTGCGTAGACACAAAAATATTTCTCTAAGAAAACCCGAAGCGACATCTTATGCTAGAGCCACGGGCTTTAACCAAAATGCAGTTCGAATTTTTTTCAAAAATCTTGAATGTATTTATGACAAATATAAACTCACGCCAGATCGAATATGGAATATCGACGAAACCGGTATAACAACCGTTCAGAAATTACCAAAAATTCTTGCTCAAAAGGGTAAAAAGCAGGTAGGTGGACTTACGAGTGCCGAAAGAGGAGTGAATGTTACTATTGTCAGTTCTATGAGTGCAACCGGAAATTTTCTGGCACCTGCGTTCATTTCCCCTCGTAAGCGAATAAAAGCTGAGCTGATGGACAATGCACCTATTGGAAGTCCAGCTTTTCCACAAGACAAAGGTTGGATGGATTGTGACGTCTTTTTGCAGTTTATGAAATATTTTGTTGAGCAAACTAGACCGTCGAAGCAGCAGCCAATTCTTATTATCTTGGACGGTCATAATTCGCATACAAAAAGTTTAAACGTCATAAACTTTTGCCGTGAGAATAATGTCATTTTATTGTGCTTACCGCCCCACTGCACACATAAAATGCAGCCGTTAGACGTTTCGTATTTTAAATCGTTTACGAGCTCTTACGATATCTATATTACTAGGTGGTTAAAAAATCATTGTGGTCGCACTTTCGGACTGTATCAAATCGCAGGAGCTGCTGCAGAAGCTTTTGGCAAAGCATCAAGCGTACAGACTGCCGCAAACGGTTTTCGCAGAGCCGGAATCTGGCCATTCAATGACCAGGTATTCCAGGACTGGGAATTTTCTGCGTCAGAAACAACAGAAAAAAATATTAATTCGACAGACCAAAATGGAGAACCAACACCACTGCCTACTTTAAATATAAATCCATACGAAGATCCTACTCCTTCTACCTCAAGGGTGCATAATATTTCACCTACACCTGGAAAACATCATAACAGTGACTCTGAAGAAGAGCTTCCATTGTCAACCTTTGTCAGTAAGCGTAAAATAAAAAGCATTGATAATATTAAGCTTTCCTCTTCTAAGATCAAAATAATTGATATCAGTCCCCTACCAACGACAAAAGAAAAACAGAAGAAGAAGGCATCTTCTAGAAGGTCCTAGAAATCTACGATTCTGACAGAATCACCTTACAAAAATGAATTAGCAGCTTTGCAGACCCAAAAATCCGCGAAAAACATCAAAACAATCAAGAAAGTAGTTGTTTTCAAAGGCAAAAATAATCAAGGCGTAAATAAATCAAATTGCAACCAGATGAAAGTGTTGATGATTCAAGTTGCATCGTGTGTGGAGAAAAGTACGTGGGTAGTGAGGAGGACTGGTATAACTGCCATGAATGTTTAGAGTGGGCTCATGGGTCTTGTGGAGTCATGGATGACCTGTATTTCACATGTGCCGGATGTGAAGTGTGATGTCTCTTCTTAGGTAACCCATTGACCCATCTTAAGAGGCTGGTCTCCCAAGACGGGCCCCTTGCTTTGTTTTTTTAACGTAGAAAATAAGACATTTTGTTTATTTGTGATTAAATTCCTTACCAACAATTGTTTGTGTTTGAAATAAATGTTTGTTTACTTATCACAATGTTTGTCTCTTATACTTAGTTTTTGAAATATTGATTTTCGGGAAAAAAATCGTCCCATCTTGGGTAACTCTCCCCTATATTCGTTCCGAAATATTTATATAGTTTAGTGAGTAGTTGGTCCAAAGTATGGTTTAAATTATGTATCTTCTTAACAAAATAAAGTTCTACTAGAGCAAAAGGATACTTCCGGTTCAAGTTTTGAATTTTTTTTAAACAAAAATTATTCCAAATGCAGCTCTAAATACTTTTGCATTCTCAATAAACCATATATTCGCAAAAAGCTGCTTTTCGACAAGAAGAGTACTTCCGTATTACTTCCGGTCTCAATTTTGACATTTTTTAAATATAATTGTTCCAACTCTAGCTCTAAATACTTTTGTATTCTAGATAAATCTGTACAGAATGCATAATTTGGGCGATATTTGCAAAAAAAACTGTTTTTCGATAAGACAAAACGACCTACTTACTTCCGGTAGGAATTTAGTACTTTTTTTTTATTATATAATAATTAATATATTTCTAAAATTAATTTTTTATGACTTTTGTATTCCCTATAAATTTGTCTTCAACTTAGTGTATTAGTACATTCTGATTTTTTTACTGAAGTAGACTACTACTTCCGGTCTACGGATTTTACTGAAAATCTAATCAGATCTCAAGAGGAAGATTATATAAAATTTTGTATTGATGACTTTAGCCATTTAGACGCTATCGTGGCCACACACACACAAAGACTGACACACCTACACCTACACACAGAGAGAGAAATAGACATTTTTTAAAAACCACTTTTTCGGTATTAGGGGACGTCAAATCTAACAAGGGCAACACTGTAATTTACAACAGATGCTCCCGATTTACATTTTATACCAGATATAAATTAGATGCCAACAGCAGCGTATTAGAGCTTACTACGCACAAGCGAAAAATAAAAAGTTCAACAGTGGTCGCACGCAGGCCAATACGTCTCCTCCAACACTATAATCGAAGTCAATCCGTTCCACCCTTCCAGAATATTTCATAATATGACGTTTATTGACATTTCAGTGCCAAATCATTATGCTGACAGCATACGCAAATTGTATCTAAATCACACTGTCAAATCGTCAGCATACGCTAGCACTTCACTAGAAAGCGATTCCAAGAAGTCCTTAATAAATAGTATAAAAAAACAGAGGTTCCAAATTAGACTCCTGTGGAACGCCTGACGTGGCAGCAAATTCATCGGACTTGAATTGCAGATAAAATTTAACTTCACTAGTAATATACTCGTTACTCGTTTGACGTTTCCTAGTACTACTGAGTACATAGTACGGTGGATTAAAATGACATTTCGAATTGTAAAAATGACGAATTATGTCTCAATCTGCTCTATGTGATGCAGTCACTGACCTAATATATAACGTGTCTGAAATTGGTTTACACTAATATGCATTTTAGCAATTTTTACGTTTTACAATTTCCACGTTTGCGTGAATTTAAATTAATTTTCAAGTTTTACATTAGAATCCTTTAAGCGCAATTTTAACATACAAGGTTATAGTTGCATGTAAGCATGAACATGTGATTATAAAATGATGTTTATATTGTATAAATTATAGATTTAGGCACGAAATTGGTGGTAGAGCAAATGAAGAAAGCCGTTTCCAAATTGCCGTTTTAATAACATGAAAATTTCTAAATCGCAATGCGTAAGTCAATTATAGACACCCATTAAGAGGAATCTCTACTGGGCGGGCCAGTCCATTTGACAATGTACAAAAATCATAAACATTATCACTGCCAGGGGTTTCGATTTCCCCTTAAAATTAAGATCAAATTTCAACCAATGCTATAAATAATTACATCAATTTGTAGAGAAAACTCAAATATACGTACGCTTAGTAGTAAAATTTTGAATTTATTTTTATTTATTTCAAAATAAATTCGACAAAATGTCTAATGTTGACCTACTTCTGCTACTAATTATGACAATTTCTAAAATATCTTTAGAAAATTGATTACTAGGCGTACATAGATATTCGAATTCTCTTTCATTTGGTATAAAAAAATTAAAAATTGATTAATATTTACGGTTAATTTTATGGAGAAATCAAACTGTTTACAGTGGCCTCAGCGGCTGGGAGTAGAGATCCCTCTTAATACTAATTAATGGAGCGTTGCACTCCAAATAAACGCGAAGTGGGGTTACATTAGAGTGAGATAGATAGATAAATTGTATAAGAAATTATTTTGTATTTTATTTACTCGAGAGTTAAAGGAGAATATGATTAAAAAACAAACAAAATCATAATTTATTTACGTTTTTTAAATTCTTATTACCTATTTCAACATATGTATTTCAATCAGTGGCGGCTCGTGACTGATGTACCTGGGAGGGCGGCAGGGGCGGCTCGCGGGCATTCAAGTAGGTAGGTCCAATAAACAAAAGCGCTCCAGGTGAACAATATTTGGGGTCTCTAACAAATCATTAAAAGATCCGCAAATATAAATTAATTGAGTACTCACTAATATTATTTTTTGAAGTGAAAATCCATTCTTCTGTTTTTATCGGAAATAAACCGTTCAATAACTTTTTCATTAAAATTTGGTATTTCTCGCACCATTGACTTTTCAATTGAAAGCATTGCAGGTGTTGTTAGTCTGTTTTCATTCATGGTATTTCTTAAATACGTTTTAATCAATTTTAGTGTCGAAAAACATCTCTCCGTTTCAGATGTCGTCATCGGAATAGTAATTAATATTTTTAAAACTTTAACAATTTCCCCGAAAGCAGTGTCTAACCCGAAAGATGTGAGAAAGTTTAATGTTTGCAAACACCCAGAAACACTTTGAATTTCACTAGAATTTTCGGAATCTTGTCCTGTTATTTCTTTCCTTGAGTAAAATATACTTAGTTCCATTTTCAAAATGTCCTTATTTATCATAGGGTATGCTTCACAAAATTGGTTAATGTCTTCCAAAGGCAGTGTTTTTTCATATTCTTTATAATTGCCCTTTAAAAATAATTTTGCACCACATAAATGATTCTTAAAAGAAAACCGAATTCTCACTTCTGAAGTAATTATATCACATACCTCTCTTGCAGTCACGTTAAGATTTTCTTGATTTAGTCTACGTCGCTTTTTTGGAACTTCTGTATTCACTGGTTCATTTGTTATGGGTGGTAAATTATTTCTAATTTGTGCAATTTCTTTTTCAAAATTATCTACGCATTTCTTGACTTTTATAACGTCTGCTTCAATTTTTTGTAGCTGGCTAAATAAAATATCTACATGTGGCATCACTTTTGAAAAAAAAATTAACCAAAACAAAAATGAGTCATCTTCTAGCCATTTAATAAATCCAGCTGCTTGAGTCACTGTTTCAGAGTTGTATTGTTTTGGAATTCCTGAAATTATATTTTCAAAGCATTCAAGAAGGTCGTCTTTATTGTTGTAAACACTTTGTACTATACGAGACTTAAAATTCCATCGTGTTTCAGAATTTCTTGGAATACGTTTGCCAGAAACATGTTGAAGAGCTGCCATTCTGTCTGGTGATTGAGAAAAAAAAGTTGATATGCCATTTAAATTTGTAAAAAATATTCGTACACTAGTGATGCTTGAGGCTGCCCCTTCAAGTATTTTATTAAGTTGATGAGCGTAGCAATATACAAAATGCGCATTTTTGTACTGTTCCCGAATTTTCACGTTCACACCACCTAAATGACCACGCATAACAGCAGCTCCGTCATATGTTTGACAAATCAGTTTGTCGGGGCAATCTGGTAAAATCGGTGAAATCTGTTCTAAAATGCATTGAGACAGTCCTTCTGCATCTTGGCTTTTCGGATTCGCAAACCCCCAAAACCTCTCAAATATTTTTCCATTTAGCTCATAACGTAATACAACTACAGTTTGAGTTTGAGTTGATACATCTGTGGTGTCGTCAGCCATAAGTGCAAGATACGCAGATTCTTGAATCTCTCCGAGAATATGTTCACGACAAACCTCCAACATACATTGTAAAATTTCATTCTGAATAGATTTTGATGTGCCTTTGAACACTGTCGCTTCTTGAATATGGCTATTAAAGGCACTATCAGCGTTTGCTAAAAAATCAACCAATTCTAAAAATACCCCTCTATTTGTACAGTCTTTTGTCTCGTCGTGACCGCGAAGGGCAAGATTACACGTTCCGCACAGTTTTAATATGTCTATTATTTTGGAAAGTACCTGTCGATTTTTGGTCACAGTCTCATTATGCTTACGGATTTGATCCGCATAAACCCTACTTAGGGATGTAGCAATATTAGTCCTTCCTAAAAATTGAAAACTGACTAGATTATTTCTATGTTTGGCACTATTTTCGTGTTTATTTATTTTTCTAGAAAGGTGCTTTAAGTCGTTTATCCCATTTTTTGTCCAGTTATCATCTCCCTCAAAAAGCAAACACACAAAACAGAAGAACGAATTTTTTTCCTCGCAACCACAAATCCAAACAATTTTGTTGTATATGTTTTTGTCGAACTTACGTACAAAAGCATTTTTATTTTTGCACTGTCGCTGCTCCTGCACTATATTTAATTCTGGCGTTGGACGACCAGTTTGTTTTATTTCAAGTTTTTTATTTAAGCTCAAACCGCTAAATATAAGGTTTTTAATTTCGCTCACTTTCATAATTGTCGTTTGCAGTCTAGTCTAAGGCTATGAGACGATGCTAAATTTTACAAAAAATTTTCATGTAAATCTTATTTTTGAAATTTAGGAACGTGTAAAACAGAAAAGTGCTTTCAATATTTCATGCGAAGTTTAGCGGCTAAATTATTTAGAGTTGGTTCTAATTCCTGTGTGAAATCTGCGTGAAAAACTGTGCAATAGAATAAAATGGGGATAAAATTGCAATTGACGACAAAGTTAACTAAACCAAACTAACTTAAAAATAAATTTGCGGTTTCAGAGTTTTTTAAGTTCTTATTGCATAAATTGAAAGATGTCCTGGTCACGTGAACAGGTGTCTGTGTTAATAGAGGACTATAAAATATCCTTGTTTTTATGCAGTTAAAGATGTAAACAAACATGCTCGTGCCACAGGAATGGAGGCAATTAAAAATATAGTGATAAAAATAAAACCAGGAGTGTCCATATCAGATATTAAAGCTAAATTTCATGGTCTAAGAACTAATTTCTTAAATAAACATAGAAAATATAGTCTCAAAAAAGTGGTGCAGGAGAAGATGATTATAAATGTTAACTGTGTATCCTAAGGAATCAAAGAATTTAAAACTAATTTCTCGAAGGGCAACCAATCTTTCAGTTACGATAACACTAAAATTACGTCTCTACATCATATATTAGGCATTTGCGTGTGCTAAATTTGATATGTAATAATGCATACGTGTCATACAGGAGTAATGCGATAATATTAAAATTGTTTGCTAAATTAAAGCAGAAAATTTTCGTAATAATTTACATAGAAATTTTCCTTAAAATTTAGCATCGTCTCATACAGGCCTAATATCTAATAAAAGTAATAAAAATCGCACAAAATGACACTATTTGTTGAAACGTTTTTTTGGAACAGCAAGCGTGCGACTTCAACAGACTAGGACGGACTGAGATGCTATGGGGCGCGTCTAAAAGAGCCGATCAGTGAATATATCACACGTGCATCACAAATTCTCCCACTACATGTCGCGCGGTGGTTACCATGACAACCATCGTATGAATCTGGGGCGGAATATATGAAGCCCCTCTCAGCGTTCCATGAAGTTACAAGTTGAATCAAAGTGATCGCAACGCAAGCAAGGGGTATAGCCGTTCGTTTTCTATTATTTTTTAAAAATATTTCGTAAAACTAGATTATCCGGATATATGTTTTTGTCATTACAATTTTTCTAATTTTTTTAAATTTGGCAGGGGGGGCGGCGCCCCAGAGTCCTCCCGCACGAGCCGCTACTGATTTCAATTACTGAAAATGAAAATGATATATTTCAAAATTTAACTTTTAAGTGATGGAATATTTAAAAGCTTTTGTAAAAATTTCTAACTCTCCTATCAATCTATAATTTAAAATAAATTGATATTTTCATGGAGTTCGTTTTACATTTGGCACCGGTAGGATTAAATGAAATAAAAGACACATACACACAAAATGTAAGGTTTATTGCTTTTTCTTTTCGCAAACAATTAAAAAGATATCATACATTTAACGAAATAATACATATCATAAATTAAACAATAAGTAGGTACTATTTCAAATTAATGAATCAGTTTAAATACTACTGAAAAAATCCAAAAAATATATCTGCAATTTCCAATGACCTTTTGAGACAATTGCATCTCCGTTTCAACAAATATGCAGATATTCCATCAAAAATTATTATTTTTGTTTGCTGATTTGGTGTTTCATTGGAGAACATATTAAAGAGAGGATATTAAAATCGGGACCTATATATAGATCACTTGCAAATAAATTATTTAATATTAAAAAATCAGCATGGATATCTAGAAAATAATATTTCTAAAACATGGCGACGTCAGTCTAAAATTGTTAATAATGCCTAATTGCTCGAGCAATTATGAATTAGTTCGATATAAAATCACGTTTGCTTGTATGGATATGAGACGTGTAATCTAACAAAATACGTACCAGAGTCAGAATTATAAGCTGCAGGAGTGGTGTTCATTGAGCCGATGATCATAGTCCTATAAAAAAATAAACAAAATACTAAAATATGAAATTGTATAAAAAATATTCATTAATTATTTTAATTAAATCGTGTTTACAATTATATACCAAGTTTATCTAACCTTTAAAATCATCGACAATGACAAAATGGCTTAGTTGATAGTTGCAAAGTTGCTATTAGTGTACATACATATATGGTTAGATTAAAGATATAATTACTGATAATTAGCTAATATAATATAATATGAAATAATTACTACTTTAATAAAAGTAAAATTTTGGGCTGGATAGTTGATTCAAAACACAATTGTTGGCTAAATAACGTTTCGGAAATATATTTATTCCTTCATCAGATCTACAAAAGTAATTAAATTAGGGACAACTCTTAAGTAAACTATAAATTATCTTACAATTGCCACACTAGGACATAAAATATATGGATTTGACGAACATCTGATGAAGGAATAAATATTTCCGAAACGTTATTTAGCCAACAATTGTGTTTTGAATCAACTATCCAGCCCAAAATTCTACTTTTATTAAAGTAGTAATTATTTCATATCATACATATATGTACATATGTAATTCATTAGATTTCATTAATCGTGCTTAACAAAAACTTATTTAATAAAGTTTACTTCGGCAAGTAGAGAAAAAGCAGGAAACCGTGACATTCCGTCAATTGTGACGTCTGTAGCTATGCCACCAATTTTATATAAATAGTTAGTCTTATTGGTTTGAGGTCCACTTATAATTATTGTAAAGTTGGGATATTAATTTTGGCAGGCTGGTTTGTTTATAATCGATTTCAAAATTATAAGATTTAACCACATTACTATTATTCCTAGACTTATTGTCAATATTATTTTGAATGCATGAATGTATTTAAAAAATATGCAAAGCTATAGCTATTATTTAAGTACATGACAGCTGACACGTCGGCCATTTTGGAGCCCGTGAGTTGATTGCGGTTAAACAGATTTTTTTTAAGGTTAAATTGTTTAAATGTATAGATGACAGGATGTTCAATGCCAACTTGTTCTAAAAAGAATCTGAATTGTAAATTATACATGAAAATCTGTACCTAGCCACTCATTAGGAGCACCCTTTAAATTTATTTTGTATTATACAGAGTGTTCCATAACTTGATGGCTGACCATAGTCCATTTTTTAAATGGAATACCTATATATTAGGTATTACATTTTTGTATTCCTAGTATAATTCTTAGTCAAAAAGTAATAATATAGTATAGGCCTAAAATTTAAGGTTTTCAACTTATCACCATTTTCCGAAAAATTCAATGTTCTTATACAATTATCTTTCTCGAAAACAACGTATTAGATAGGCACTATTTTTGGTTGTGTTAATAATAAAATATCCTAATACTATAGCGTATCTATTTTTTCTCAATATTGCTAATTGCATGTTTTCTGCACATGCAAAATTATATCAGAAAATGACAATAGCTCAGCAGTGGTCACTTTTAGAGAAATAATGTCTTATATATTTCTGATGTAAAATTTAACAAACAATTCAAAGATGAAGCGATATACAGGTTGTTCCATTTGAAAAAAATAAGTTTTAAATAAAAACGTGCTATTTTTATCCAGTTTTCTGCGCATGCAATTAGTAGTAGAGCTTCTTTATTATGAACAACAACACTACCAAAAATTGTGGCCATCTAATACGTCGTTTTTGGGATACACATATAATTTTTTTAAAACATTTTATTTTTTCAGGAAAATTGTAATAAAACAAAAGCTTTAAATTTTACGTCTATACTATTGTGTTACTTTTTCACTAAGAATTATACGGGGAATATTTTTTTATACAAAAATTATTCAGAATCCTATTCTAAGTACTTCGATTTTCTTAATAAGTGGCTATAGAATGCATACTTTGCAAGATATTCGGAAAAAAGTGCTGCTCCCTAAGAGTAAAAGTGTTACTTCCCGTCCGAATTTTGAAATTTCATGTATACAAAAAATATTGAAAATCCCGCTCTAAATACTTTTGTATTCTTGATAAATATATATAGAATGAATAATTTACGATATATTTGCAAAAAATCGCTATTCGGTAAGAGTAAAAGTGGTACTTCCGGTCCGAATTTTAAAAAAAAATTTATAGAAAGGGTGTTGAAAATTAAGTTCTAAATACTTTTATACCCGTAACGTACCTGTCTAAAAAGCATGACTTGCGAAATATTCGCAAAAAACTGATTTTTGATAGGAGTAAAAGACCTACTTCCGGAAAGAATTTCGAAAAACTTTTTAAATAAAATTGTTCTCAATTTTAATTTTATTTTAATTTTAAGTACATATGAATTCTTTATAATTTGTTTAAACTTAGTAGTTGACGAAATATTTGCAAAATTCGATTTTTTCACTGAAGTAAAGTACTACTTCCGGTCTACCGATTTTACTAAAAAACTAATCAGATCTCAAGAGGGAGATTATACACGTAAATACAAAATTTGGAATTGATATCTACAGCGGTTTGACCGCTATCGTGGTCACACAAATTTTCACACAGTAAAAGAGGGCGTGTGGCTGGCAATACCTGTGTGTATATTTATTGTACTACTAAATAAATTATCCTTCGAAATGACGTTGACATAATACAATGGTTGCTGCCAACCACACAATGGTCAATCACTGAGCAGGAGATAATCACAAATATTTGAGACAAATAAGCGATATTAAATTAATTAATAAAAACTGATGGTTCCAATAATGTCAAGATCTGGCCTCCATGAATGACAAATATTGCCCTTGCTGCTGAATAACAGCTTGCCATTTCTCCTCCACTTTCCGCATCCCCTGGAACACTCCCCTATCATTTCCAGTTTGAATTTCAACTTCCGGTATAGCACAAAAATAGCAGGTAGGAAATTGACAAGCACAAGAGTTCTTTTTAAGCCGTAGACTGGAGGACTAATATCAAGTGAATAAGGTGGTTGCTTTTCCAAGTCAAGATGTTCTTCTGTAGCAAAAATTCCGAAATAACACGTGCATTATAAAACCTGGCATTATCATGGAGAAGCAAGACGTAAGTGAAATTCTTCTCAATTTTGAAATCCAGCACCACATCAGTCAGAAAGAGCCAAGCTGTAATGTCATCAAAATCCATCGCATCGCGTTTTTATTGTCTACTTTTTGTGACGATTCCTTTCCGACTATAGGCATCAAACGGGTTTGATCTCGTTCAATTGGTCAATATAAAAACATCCACGTAGGTATTAATCTTTGTTGTAAATACAGTGGACGTTCTATTAATAGCGATAGATTTCGATAAACTGCAACAAATCTTTGCTGAACCACATCTTGCGTACCAATATACTCAACAGGTTGCGCATGCGTAAATGTTCGGTTAAAATTCTGTTGACAGTTGCTGTAGTAATGACAATTAACAGTATATTTCAGCAATAGTCTAATTCTTTTGTTGCTCTAAAAGATCTATCACTGGGGCAATACGTTTCTTTTGATCAGCCTCGACCCTCGCTGGTTCCCTTTTGAAACTTTTGTACTCAAACCTGTACAGTTCTTAAGAAATACGGAAATTTCCCTAACGCTTTTGCTACATAAGTCTTTGCGTATATCAATCGCACTCTGACTGGGTAAAACACCAATTTTTATAAAATTACGCTGATCCATGTCACTCACATCTTGATGATTCGATTTTGCAATACCAAAATATTAATATTTTATAAACACAACTGTAGACAAACCTAAATACACCATTATACACGCGCATGCTTGAATGAGGTGACTTAGTATTATTAAACAAATAATAAAATTTAAAAAAATCATATATTCTATAAACAAATTCCTATAAATTATACTAATTAATAAAACGAAATTTATAAGGAAAAATTAATGAAAAGCAGAAAATTTGAACACTTGTGTAAGTACATACTTATGCAACTATACAACCACGTGTGTGTTATGAGTTGCATACACGACAAGCGCAAAATACAACCTATTTGTGTACATAATGTTTACCCATTCAATACAATGTGGCTCTACGTGACGTTTATGAAATCACAATCCTACGGAAGCTAAAATTTGTAATTGTAAAATCTATATTTGCGTTGGTATCTATTCGTTATCACATGCTCGGAAATAAATGTCAACAAAACATAACCTCATAATTACACAGATCATTACTACAGGCAGCGTTAATATTATAAATAAATCATAACAAAAGTACTTACTAGCATCGTAAACATTCCAAATAGACAGAGATATCTGTCTACAATTGCTTTTCCAAGTGTTAAAAATAGTAATTCAAGTGCGAAAACGTTAAGTATTCAAATGCAAATGCACGAAATTTTTTTAGAGTTCAACAGTACATACAGCACTAGTACACGGTTTGGTTATTATTGTATACCAATCGAAACAATAATTCACGAAATTTATTACGCAATCACTTTTATACCGGCACGTAAACAAACCCGGGTTACTCGAATTGAAGATTTCCCGTACCGCGCGCTATATTATTCTAGTATGACGGTACAGCAGTGACAGGCAAAACTGGTGTATACACACACTGAATCTGCTCCAACACTGGACAACAGTATTGAGGCATATAAGTTCGACAGAATAAAAAGTATACGGGATACGGGCCGCTCATGGGTTAGAACGAACCAACCAGTGCACAGCAATCAGCTCATTTGGTTTGCGTGGTGGGGCAGGCGCAAGCGGAGAATATGCAAGAACCATTTGGAACCATCGCTAGGAGACTAGTAGCTACATATTTGGACGGTGGTGGGGATGTAAATGTAGTATAGACTGCGTTATCGACAAACAGAGAGACCCCGAGAAATTTGCTGCGTAAAACGAGAAAATCCAGCAGCAGCAAAATACTAAAACCGCATTCAACTCCGTTGCTCTGTACTCTCTTGTTGTTGCCAAGCACTCAAGTTTTATGACCCTATTTTCGTATTATACTCACCTCCCTCTCCGTCTCACTTCTCCCATCGTCACAGTGATGATAATAATTAGCCTTCACTAAGTCCTTTATGATTTTAAGTGTGAATACATTAACGTCAATTAATCAGCCTTTCGTGTTGGGTATATACATATATAGCTACCACTTGTGTTAATACTATTATTATATCCGTTGGATTAACGTTATATTGCTAGTTTATAACTCACGCGCGGTTGAATACATTTAAATATATATTTTACTGACACCGTTCTGCTGTAGTTTTTGAGCTGACGAGTAAATATATCAGTATTTAACAACATTACACACTTTGACCGTTTCCGTCCAATATCAATAGCCGCGTGGCGCACTATACAAAACTCTCTCTCGATCGCGTTCGTTCTATTCTCTCTCTCGCTATGCCATTTGTCATTATCTCTCTCTGAGTGTGTTGGTAGTAAATCCAAGCGGGTTTTTTTATGCGTAAACCGCTCGCTAAGTGCAATCAAGTGAGTTTTCGTTTCGTCATCAGTTATATTACTGATGCGTTGGCGTTGACGGTTCGTAATTTCCGAGTGGCCCAGGGTTCAGAAAATACACACATTATACACACAATGTTCTGTTCAAAATCAACCAACACATATTTTTATTTTCATTACAATTATGTGCGTCTTTAAAATTCGTACGGCACCGAACACAGACATGTACGTGTTTTATTTTTATATTTGGTTCCGTACACGGACATGTACTGTACTCGTATTGTTCGATTCGAACACACTTAAAGCGTACATGTCGACGTGTACCTATACTTTAAGTTCGTGTAAAAAATAGATACAAGAACGATAGACATGTTCGAGTGTGTTTCCATATTTATTAACAGCATTATTCAAAGTTCAGAAAAATACGCACACTGTATAAAATACTCGTACATAAATGTAAACAAACACAGCTCGAAGCAACCAACACATATTTTTATTTTCATTACAATTATGTGTGTCTTTAAAATTCGTACGGCACCGAACACAGCCATGTACGTGTTTTCTTTTAATATTGTACAATAGTACACGTATTGTTCGATTCGAACACACTTAAACCGCACATGTCGACGTGTACGCGTCGTGTACGCCAAGAAAAAAAAGTACATGTACACATCGCGCTGTGGTCTATGCATCAATCACAAATATATCTTTGACGAGTGAAAATATGGAGAGTAATAAGAG
Source organism: Amphimallon solstitiale (assembly GCA_963170755.1). Lineage (NCBI taxonomy): Eukaryota > Metazoa > Arthropoda > Insecta > Coleoptera > Scarabaeidae > Amphimallon > Amphimallon solstitiale. The sequence continues at coordinate 174,955,714 of OY720676.1, forward strand.
GAAGAAGTTTTGTTTTACAAAGTTTGCAACTTTTAATGACGAGACAAAAAGATTTACATGTCTCGTTGAAACGTGCAAAAGAGAACTGAGTGCATCAAATAATGCAAATCTTAAACGGCACTACAAACTGGTGCATAACATTGTTATCGATGGAGAGGATACACTTCCTAAGGGTGTTACCAAAAAAAAGAATACACTAACTCAATTTAACACCACTTTAAACAGGGAACAGTTCTTGAAATGCTGCATTGGACTAGTATCCCAAAAAAATTTGCCATTGCGCATTTTTGACGACAAAGATTTTTTCAAAAAAATTATTGAGCCGTACGAAGAAAAGTTTGAAATTACTTTAAACTCAAAAAACATTTCAAATATTCTTGGTGTCTCTAGCCAAGAAATAAAGACAGCCATAACCAAGATGGTAGAAAACAAAATGATTTGTTTAAAAATGGATGTCGTCAGCCGGCAGGATAAGCACATTTTGGGAGTAAACATACAGTATATACGCGATTTTAAAATTTGTATAAACACCATAGGTAAGTTTAAACTCATAAAATTTAATCTTTTTTTAACCATACATAAATTTTACACACAGGCATGATTCAACTAAATCAGAAACACACAGCTCAATATTTAAAAGAAGAAATAATGAAATGCCTTGACGAATATAGCATCAACATAAAACAAATTTATTCCAATACCACCGATAATGGCGCTAACGTAGTCAAAGTTTCAAAGCTGCTAGAAGAACTGCAGGATAATAATTTAGCGACGATGGAAGATTGCGAATATGACAACACGAAGGCATATGACGCAATTGAGACCCAGCTATCCTCAGTGTTTTCAGTGATTCGTTGTGCAGCACATACGATACAACTTGCCGCATATGATGTCATTAGGACTTTGGAGACAGAAATAAGTTATATACGAGATGTTTCAAAAAAGATCAGAATTATCTTGAAGAGTGGAAGTGAAGACATAAGCCTACCATGTCTAGATAATGTAACTAGATGGAATTCTACGTATGACATGGTTATTTCTATATTAGAACTGAAGGAATATATTAATGAACTCGATGACTCTACAAATATATCTGTTAATTGGGTATTTGTAGAAAGTTTTGCTACTGCATTTCAACCGTTGGCTGACTGCACAAAACATATGCAAAAAGAGCAATATATTATTGGAGATTTTTATCGCGACTGGTTGGAATGTGAGTTAGAATTACAAGACATGATGGAAACAAACTCAAATGCAGCGGCTTTACATAAAGCAATGATAACGAGGAAACGTAAACTTCTTGAAAACGACGCCTTCGTCGCAGCATTGTATTTAGATCCTCGCTTTAATTTTCAAGGAACTCCCCTACTTACGGAAGACCAAAAACAAACTGCATTGGTATATTTAAATTTTAATTTTTAAACTTCAAAAGAAATTTACGTATAATTTTTTTTTTCAGGATCACTTAATAAAGACATATGAAATTATTGATCATATATCGCGAGACAAACATGACAATATCTCATTTTCCGAAAATTCAAGCTCACTTGATATTACTCCAAGTACGTCTAATGCCGCACACTCGAAATTAACACAACATATCAACCTACTCCTAAGTACATCTCATTTAACAGCATCAAATCAAAATTATCATATAAAAGCAGAACTTCTTGCTATGTGTGAAAAACAAATGGAGCCGTTAGAAACTAATGCATTGGAGTATTGGAAAAAATTTTCTCAACAAAATTTACAATTAGGTCAGCTTGCCGAAGTAGTACTTGCCGTACCTGTCACACAAGTTTCTGTAGAACGTGCATTTAGTGCACTTGCTACAGTACTAACCAAGTTAAGATCCAAGCTCTCAAAGAAGTCTCTTTCTAATATTTTAATAACAAAATTAAACTTTGACTTGCTCGACTGTGCAGCTCTTAAAATAGAAAACACCTGAAAACAGTGAACAACAACAGATAAATTTTAGCCGCATAGAGAAATTCATATGTTTTTTTGTCAACTATTTTTGTTTTGTTTTGTTATTTTATTTTATTTTTTGGGTTATTTCTTATTTATTTAATTATGTATTTAAATTCTTTTAAATAAATTTGGTTGAAACAATTGCTGTAATTTTTTTTATGTATACATATCAAAAAATTCATTTCTTTTGCATTTTCACTAATACGTTGTCATATTGAAAAATTATTGCAATAATCTTGTTAATGTAAAGTGATGAATTGAAATTTCAAAGCCTCGCTAAGAATTAGTGATAGTTATTGATTTAGGTAGAACCACCTGGAATTCCCGCAATTAGTATTAGCGGCAATTTAATGAGGGGAATTTCTGCATTTCACCCGAAAAACTTGACCTTTTTGTAGCACGCAGGTATTTTTTGTATGGAAATATCCAATACAATTAAAGCAACAACAAAGGCATACACAGCAGCTACACGTTGCAAACCATAAATTTTGCTAACTTCATGCCTGGTTTTCATTCTGCAGAATATTTTGCGGTAAATCGACGAGAACTGAGTACCCGTTTTCGTTCTCGGTGCTTGGATGGGTTACAAAAATTAATTAATCTTGTTTGTTCGTCTATTGTTACTTTTAGTAAATTATATAAATAGAACCCTTTTAACTCCAATTAATTTTTATTAGAGATGATCATGGTTTTTATGTTATTTGTCACATAGGTATAATATGCAATAAAATTATTAGATAAAAAGAGATGTACATATATTAAATAATTGGGTTTTGAAAACACAAAATTTAATCAGTTAATTGTTAAATTTATATTTCTGACTTCGTAATTAAAATGATCCGATGACTAGTAAATACGTCAAAAGCAGGACTACAATTTTGATTGAAAAATAACAAAAATAAGTTCTCGAAGTTAATTTTATTAAAAACAAAAAAAATAATTAGATACTATTTTTAACTTCTTTAATGCTCTTAACACCTTCTGTTCAAGTAACACAAATAAACATGGCTTTATCTACCTTTTTGAAAAGAAATACGTTAACTTGATCAAAATCGTTGCCGCCTAGTTATCTTCATTGGCTTCATAAAATTATTTTGTATAAATTAGAGCTATCGGTGTACATGCGTTTCCCTTGTACTCCTATCTGCCTCATTGTCAAAAAATGTACAGTTGATTTCAATAAAATCGAGTACAACCAAATTCCTTAATTGCAAATCACTCTTGTCAACGTCACTTTTTTTATTATATTGCCACAAATAGAATGCCAAAGTTTCAAAAAGGCGAAAAAGTTCTAATCATCGAAGATGGTTGGTCAATAAGCGCTGTAGCTGAACATTATAACATTGCCAAAAGTACTGTGAAAAGGGTTAAAAAGAGGTGGGAAGGAGACGCCAGTATTAGTGGAAAGGATGGATCGGGCCGTCCAAAAATGTCTACATCTGAGCAGGATGCAGCCATGGTCAGTTATTTACGGCAAATTCCATTTCAGACGGTAAGGCAAACTGTCGCAGCTACTGACGGAAAAACAGAAAGTTTTGGAATAATGTCGATTTTTTAGACGAAGACATTTTTCAGTCTTGCAATACTGACTACATACGAGTCTATCAACAAAGAAGTTGTAGGGGCACCAAGAAAGATACTTAAGCTCTAGGAACAGAGCTGGACACTTTTCTGTAAATCTTTGGGGGTAGGTAAGCGGTCCAGGTGTTTTGTGGCATATTGGAGGAAGCATTAACTCAGAAAAATATATACATATTTTAGATAATATTATACTTTCGTCGATATATTATGTTAACTCTTCTTCTCTTTTCCAGAAATGAAACACACACGTTAGATTTAAGGATATAATAATAATAATAAAATAATTGCTCACAACACACTCTACGTAACTTCGCAATACTCTCTCTACTCTCTACTCTACTACCAACCCAAATACATTTCTAAAATACAGTTTCCTAACACTCGGCCTATCCTGCATGTATATTTATATAATATGTATTTATATGAACTTAACTAAACTTATCTAATACAACATTATAAAAGAACTTAAGACATAACATTCATTAAAAATAGTCTCTTAAATATGTCGGTTTAACAACAAGTCTCTTTTCTGTAACAGGGTTTGTCGAATCTAGACATTTTGAATTTTCTCGTCCATTTCTCTTCGTCCTTGTAGCTGCTTGTTCATTATCCATAACCTCCTCAGTTTCTTCCACACCTTCCACGTCACATTCTTCGTCTTCATCTAGGTTATAGTTTTTCCAGAGTTTCAACTGACTTACATGGGCTGTAGTTTGTGATTTACCATTTTCTTCCAACAGTTTTGATACTCGGTAGGTGTCGCTCGGGAGTACTTTGATAACGGTCAATGGTCCTTTATATCGCGGTTGTAATTTTGTAGATTCACCGGTTTGTATTGTAGGGGATTTCATATAGACAATATCTCCCACATTATACGTAACTACTTGGTATCTATGTTTATCATAATATTGTTTGTATCTTGCTTGCTCATGCACTATGACTTCACGTACTTCTTCACGCAGTTCGTTGGGTAATCTATATGTCTCACAGTATTTCGTTAATTCCCTCAATTTTCCTTCTTCGAATCTGGGTATATATCCATATAATAACTCAAATGGACTTTTACCGGTGCTTTTATTTTCAAAAATGTTGAGGTCACGTTCAATCTTACTTAGTAATTTATCCCAATCTCTTTCATCACGGTCCATGAAATCTCTTCCAATAATCACATCTATTGCTTGTGCATCATCCGCCACTACTTTCATTCTAATATCATTTGCCTCTACACCATCTATTCTAATTTGAACACACACTACACCTGCTGATTTTACTTTATACGTATTGGGTCCAAACGCTTGAAGTTCTGTGCTTTCTTTAATTATGTCAAAATATTCTATAGCTTTATTGTACAAACAGAACTACCACAGTCAATAAGTGCTTTGAATGGTCTATCATTTATATTAACATCTTTAATATATTTCTGAAATGATTTGGTACTAGGCCGATCTACAATTAGCTTTACTTGTGGACAATTTCGTGCAATATGTCCTTCAGTTGAGCATTTATAGCATTTAAATGTCATTTTTGCATCTGGGCAATCACGAGCTGTGTGACCCATTCTACTACAATTATAACATTTGAACTCACCTGCTCTACCATGTCTTACATCTGATCTTGTATTTCCTCTAGCTGCTATTTCTGTGAAATTAGGTTTATTTTCAGTTTTAATATGTACCTGCTCTCTTTGGTTATCAGTTCGTTTCCATTCATTTTTCACAACTGGTGCCTTATTATAATTAATTCTTTCTGATCTTTTATTTTCTATAGTAATGTACTCTGTCAAATCAAGAAATAATTGATCAGTGTTCGCATGCTGCCTAGCAAATATAATATCACACACACTCTTAGAATATAATCCTACAAGTACTTGTTCTTTCGTTTCTTTAAAGTTAAGAGATAAGTCATTACACAATTTTACGTTCTCATGATAGTAACTGTCAATACTTTCTCCCTTCTTCTGTTGTTTATTCACCATTCTTTCCCAACGGACACTTAAATTTTCCTTATGCACAAATGTATTACTGAAGACTATAACAAAGTCATTCCAAGTCTTTATTTCATCGCATATTGTGGTGTACCAGAAACTTGCACCATCTATCAGCCTTGTTCGCGCTGTTTCTAGCATATACTTATCAGGAATCTCATGCAGGGTCTGTGCACTATGAAGTTTACCTAACCACGATTTAGCTTTAGTAATATCTCCATTGAATACTTCAACATTTCTCAAGATATCAGGCATAATGCTCATGTTAGTATTGCTTGGTAAAGAATTCTTCTCCGTACTTGTACATTTTTCAATTAATTTCTCTATTAAAGTATCTTTCCGTCTTGACTCATCTAAAAAATTCTGTACTAAAATATTTAAATCTAAAGTTTCTCTTATAGTATTCCTCGTCGTATCTCCATTTTCGTCTATCTCGTTCTCTGTCTGAGGATTAATTCCATTATTCTGCTGAGTTCCAGTTAATTGTGATTGAAATTTCTCAAATTTATCCATTGTTTTCTTTTTGTTTTGACAACTCTCAACAACAAAACACTAAAAACGTACTGCCAACCGTTGCGCACTTAACTTCCTTTTGCTAGAACCAATTGAAACTTGTTTATAGGTTAAGGTAACTCTTTTCCCTCCAATTCTTGCTTATCAATTTCTGTTCTTCCAATTCTTTCTTACATATATTCGCGTTCCATCTACATCCGATTCTTATCTTATCTCACTTCTGATATGTTAACTCTCCTTCTCTTTTCCAGAAATGAAACACACACGTTAGATTTAAGGATATAATAATAATAATAAAATAATTGCTCACAACACACTCTACGTAACTTCGCAATACTCTCTCTACTCTCTACTCTACTACCAACCCAAATACATTTCTAAAATACAGTTTCCTAACAATTATATACATGCAAATTTTTTTTTCTGTCAGCAAGGTAATAGCCCTGTGCACACAAGAGGTATATTATTATTATTAAATCCTATAGAGAACGTTTGGGGTTTACTTATTAAGAAAATTTATCAAAGAAATTTCAGGCCTCAAAACGATCTCTAAGCATCAAATGAAGATTCCTGGGAAGATATAAATCATGACCAAAACCATTGGCAAAATTTCATTTCGTCTACGCCTAGAAGACTGGAGGCTCTAGCTAAATACTAGATAGTTGCAGAATTATTACAATTTGATGTTTATAAGAATATTATCTGTTTTTATTTCCAATCAAAATAAATGTGTTTGTGGTATTAGTCCGGTCAATTTAGACAAAAAAAATCCCACACAGCCAAATTTTGGTGGAAACCTTGAGTTTACCATTAAAAATAAAAATTTAAAAGTCCCCATCAATCCCATGTGTGCTAAGAAAGTTATTCGGGGTCAAAGGTCAAAATTTCAGGTTTTTTGGGTTTTTCTCGAAAACGGTAAGTTTTATCAAAAAAATACTTCAGACCAATGTTTGTTGATTCTTTTTGTAAGTATTACCGTTCCTGAGATATCGCAATGTGAGGGTAACGTTCTACATAATATGCACACGTTTCCACGCCACCTGTGAGGTAGTGTACTCGGCGCGTTCTTTTTTAACGTGGTTTCCCCGGTAGGCCTATTCCACGAACCGTTATGACGTACTTTTTGGAGACAATACTTATTTAACTGCATGAAGATTATTAATATTGATATTGGTTATTGAGTTTAATTGTTGATTTCTTTTGATATTTCAATCTGATTCATACTCTTCATAGTCAACTTCAACAATCATGTCTTCTTCGATTTCTTCTTCTTCTTCTTCCTCTTGCTGGATCTTCATAAATTGTTCAAATGAAGATTAATCAGTTGTCTCTTCATAAAAATCACATGAATCTTCCTCTGTTGTATTCAATTGGACATTTGAGCAAGACTGACCTTGGCAATTGGTACACGCTGGAGAACACTGTAACCCTACTTTTCTACAGCCGCATTTGGCACTACAACCTTTCTTGCAATTGCAAAAAATAGTGTTAAGAAGTTTTTCTGGAGCAGGGAGGAGTAAAGTTTGAATCGGTTCCAAAGTATTATTTATTAATATCCAACCCCAGTCTTCAGGGTTCAATTGATTACTTTGCCATATCTGAACTTGATAGTATACTCGATATACAAGTGTTGAATAGCAGATGCCGATGTTGGAGGAAGACAAGATAGTTGTACTTGCTTCTTGTTTCGTGTATTTTTGACAAAGGTTTAATATCTGTATTTATCAGTGCAATCTATTTTTTTTGGAGCTCCATAAACAGCAAGAAGAAAGCGAATTCCTTTCGTAATTATTGTTTGAGGTGAAGAATCAATTTCCGTAAATACTTTCGCGCGGTCAATTAAATCTTTTTTTTTCAAATAATTTTAATACTGAAGTTTTGCCCCTTCTGTACATTGCTGATGTAGTATCACAACCGGTTATCGCATGTAAAAATAAAATATAGTTTTGGCATTTTGAATAAGCCGATAAACTTTTTGAAGAATATATTTCTGTTCGCTGTTGAGCCTTTCCAGGTTTCAGAAAGTAAATAATTTTATCAATTGGAGTCCTTGCAGTAAGTAGTACCAACAAATCAACATCTTCACCCACTACAATTGTTGTGTTTGTTGAATTAAATTTTTCTATTGCTCTTTCAATTATGAGGACATCTGCGTCATTCTGAGCTTGTTTAACTTCAATATTTTCAACTGTCGATTTGTCACTTAACATGGAAATGAAACGAGATTTATTATTAATGTTAGCAAAAAATTGTTGTTGGTTTGGTGGAACTGACATAAATTCAACAAAGATCATGTCGGAACTAGAGGATGTTTTAGTAGTTCGACGACGTTGTTCTGCAGTTTTAATATTCTTTGTTGTGTCACTATTGCCATCAAATACTACCGTCACTGTATGGCCATAATGTCTACGTAAATACTGAACATATTTTTCAAAAATAACGTTGAAGGTTTCTTCTCGATCCCACACAACGTGATGTAGTAGATATCCTCCATCGATAATGTAAGCAGTATTAGTACAATCAACCTCAGCATTGACTGATTGAAAGCAATCGTAAATGGCTGACTTTGCTGTTTTACGCATGCCAGCCGCATTGAAGAGCCATAACGGGTAAGGAGCTAATTCATACGCGAAAAATTGTTCAAACTGACTCTTACAATTACGATATCTCAGGAATGGTGATACTTAGAGAAAACATCATAAGGACCATTTTTGTAGAGAATTTTGAGATCTACAACATTGGTCTGAAGTATTTCTTTGATCAAACTTACTGTTTTCGAGAAAAACCCAACAAACCTGAAATTTTGACCTTCGACCCCGAAACACTTTCTTAGCACACATGGGATTGATGGGGATTTTTAAATTTTTATTTCTAATGGTAAAGCCAAGGTCTCCACCAAAATTTGGCAGTGTGGGAATTTTTGTTATTTGATCACTATTTTTATGCCTAAATTGACCGGACTATATGTAGTAATATTTATTTTTTCCAAACCTAACCTATTGACAAAATAAACGTTGACAATACAAAAAAGTGCGATTTACACCTAAGGGTGCCCATCAGTCAAATAAAATATCTTTTCGTAACTATACAACCAACCATACAAAACGCACTCAGGTAAAATTAACAGCTGTCAATCAAGAAAATTAGTGCCCCAACCGCTGGGATGTTACTTGATCCATAAATCTACGGTTATTTCTAGACACTTTACAGAGGGTCTCTCTGAAGCCTGTGTTTAATATTTTAGTAAATGGTAAAATGTACTTAGATAAAATTTGTTTTTTAAATCTTGGATTGAGTTGGTCTTTACTTGATGTAAATCCATTTTCAATGTGAAATAAAACAAACAAATGTTTAAGATTTACACTGTATTTAATAACAACGACAGCTGTTTCGCTACACTGTAGCTTCGTCAGGTTGACATATACAATAATAACTATCTACATACACTTGACTCTTATATATAGTGTGTGGATATTAGGAATTCTAAGAACTGATATGTAAAGAACAATTTCTTGTCTAAAAGTGTCGGGTCTATACAAAAAGTACGTGGAACTAAATCTATTGCAAACAGATGTTATGTGTGAAATTAGGTAAACTGTATTACTAACTAAGTATATTTAACAATGGTGATGAGTTTAACTATCTACATACACTTGACTCTTATATATAGTGTGTGGCTATTAGGAATTCTAAGAACTAATATATAAAGAACAATTTCTTGTCTCAAAGTGTCAGGTCTATACATTTTGATAGGATACACAGGTACAAACAGACAATTGAATAATTTCTTTGAGTTTATTAATTCTATTAATTCCCATATTACATTTACATTAGAAAAAAAAGTGAATAACAGTATCAACTTCTTAGATCTTACGTTAAAAAAAGTCAATAACCAAGTACAATTTTCCATTTACCACAACGAATCACATACTGACATAACCATTCACAACAAATCCAACCATCCATATCAACATAAATTAGCGGCTTACCACAGCATGATCCATAGATTGATTAACACGCCAATGTCTACTTCAGACTATAGTAAAGAATATAACATTATTAAACAAATTGCCTATAACAATGGATACGACCCAAATTTAATAGATAAATTAATTTCTAAGAAATTATTCAACAAAACGTTGCAAGAAATTTATCCAGTTACAAAAGACACTACAATTAAAAAGTTTAAATCTTTCACTTACTTAGGGGAGAATCAAGGAAAACTAATAAAATTACTTAGAAAACAGAAAATTAATATTGCATACAAAACAAACAATAACCTTGCAAAATACATCAAGAACAATAAAGAAAAAACTAATCACAATAATAAACCGGGAGTCTATAGGTTAACTTGTGGTACATGTACTAAGAGATATATAGGTCAAACAGGAAGAGCATTTAAAACACGGATTGCTGATCATTACTCCGCTTACATAAACCAAAAAAATGATTCGACTTACGCGAATCATTTGACAGAGAATAATCACATTTTTAATAAAGATTTTGATATCCTTCATGTTGAAAATAAAAGTATTAAATTAGATTTACTAGAGACATTAGAAATCAATAAATATAAACATTCAGACAATTTATTAAACGATAAAGTAGACCTAAACTCATCACCATTGTTAAATATATTTAGTCAGTAATACAGTTTACCTAATTTCACACATAACATCTGTTTGCAATAGATTTAGTTCCACGTACTTTTTGTATAGACCTGACACTTTGAGACAAGAAATTGTTCTTTATATATTAGTTCTTAGAATTCCTGATAGCCACACACTATATATAAGAGTCAAGTGTATGTAGATAGTTAAACTCATCACCATTGTTAAATATATTTAGTTAGTAATACAGTTTACCTAATTTCACACATAACATCTGTTTGCAATAGATTTAGTTCCACGTACTTTTTGTATAGACCCGACACTTTTAGACAAGAAATTGTTCTTTACATATCAGTTCTTAGAATTCCTAATATCCACACACTATATATAAGAGTCAAGTGTATGTAGATAGTTATTATTGTATATGTCAACCTGACGAAGCTACAGTGTAGCGAAACAGCTGTCGTTGTTATTAAATACAGTGTAAATCTTAAACATTTGTTTGTTTTATTTCACATTTAAAATTTGTTTCATAGACAGGAAGAGCCAGAAAAAAGATACAAGAAATACGAACTTGTATTTTCTATATTCAATACAGTTTTAATAAAATACATAATAAAAAAAATTACATTAAAATTGAAGAAAGACACAATAGAATAATTATTATTAGATACAAGCAATTTCAATAAAACACATTATAAAAAAAATATAGCTAAAATACACACTATACATAGAATTTTAATAGTAAAAATATGCTTTTTATAAGGTACAAATAAAATAAACAAGGATGAGGTACATACATTATTCTGCATTTTATAAGGACACAATTTATCATTGACGATAAAATAAAATTGCATATTCACCTATAATTATTATAAACGACTATCAGTTATAAATCTTTACATTTAATGTCTCCTATTGGATCTTGAATCTAATAATTCAGATTAATATGCAGAAAAATAAAACTTTTTTACTGATAATTTGATCTTCCCAAAATTGCTTATTTCTTACAATAACTTCGCAATGGCAGGCCTTAAAAGTATAAATAAAAAAAAATAGCAACATTTTCGATTTGTTATTTCCAAGAGACCTTGAATTTGGTACATATAACTATGATTTTCTTTTAGTGTAACTTTACTACTTTCGATGTAACAGTAACCAATTATCTTTTTTATTACATTTTCTACGTCCATATTTCGGGCAGAATATGGACAATTATTTTATTTCCAAAATAGCATCTTGATCGATAAGACCATCTGGAGAGGCAGCCAAAAATTTATATTGTGGATGAATAAACATGCCACATTCCTTCACGTGTAAATTGTACATGTTTTCTAAAAGTCCTCGAGCTGTTGCTTCATGGACTATGCCATGTTGTAATGGTGCGCTGCGTTTAATATTTGCATTATAAATTAAATGTTTCACGGTCGATGCAGTCGAAGTGGTTGGTTGAAGCTTGCAAATTTTTCCAAAATTGCTGGAAGTTAATCGATACATACGTTCTTGCAGCCATTTTGGATTTAAAGATTGTCCCCGAGTATTTTCTTCAATTGTTTCATAATTGGCATTTTCAATATCAATCAAAAATGCTATGAAATTCATCTACTCTCACACTTAAATCGTCAACAGTAGGTGTGTCGTAATCGGTATCAGCTTGGTAAATGATTTTCTCTTTGCGTAAACTGCTTTTTTTAGTACGTTTACTTTTCAAACAAAAATTGTCCGTAAAGCTTCCAAGTCTACCAATTTTTTTTGAACTTCATAGAAAAATGGACGATTATCGTTAAATTTTGCGACACCTGCAAGTGTTCTATTTTGGTAAGATCCCCTTTAGAAAATTTTACTCTCCCCCCCCCCCCAATTATTTTATTAACAATACTGTTATAACATTCTGCCATATTCGTGTCAACATCGTATAATAAGCTGGATGCATTACTAGACACTCTTGCTAAACATTTATTAAAATCAGAGAAAACCTCACTATTTCTAAATTCTATCCATAAATTTTCTTCGTCGGTTTTTGGGCCATTACAGAAATATGCCGGACATTGATCATGGCAACCAAAAACATGTTTTGGTTCATTCAAAATATCATTTATCAAATCGCATATTTTCTCACCAGAAGACTTACCCGCTTTTTTCTGAATTTTATAGCACCAATTATTGCTGCAAGAAACCGCAAAACATGGCGAAACAGACACCGTATTTTAGGTCTGAATTTGGTACATTTAGCAAATTCTTTGAGTTTATTGCAATTGTTGCGTAAAATATGGTTTCTATGCATTCAATTTTTTCTACAGAAAAATTTAGTTCGTATGGCTTGGTATTTTTTATTTTACTATAACACTACTATCTCCATCTCCTATCATTTTCTTGTACTTTAAGTCGAGCAGAAGATAGAAAGCTTTCTAAAATAATCTGACACTCCATGCAGTTGATGTGCCATCTCAATTATTGTAAACTTCAGCAATAGTAAATTTTATTCGTCGATCACAATACTAATATTGACGTATTACAACTATTACATCATGGATTTTGATGACGAAGGTGAATTGTTTGGTGCTTTCTACCATTCATATCATTTTATACTAGTTACAAAAGTAAGGTAAATTTTGTCAGTCAAATAGAAAAAAATATTGTCATTATATTTACCTCCTATTACGCAATGTTTTCATTCTTCTTTTTATGCTTTTCTGGCGATTAATACCAGAAATCTTATTTTTGCCATGGATACCCATCTTTAGAATGTTACTTCAACCAACTTATAATCACTACGGACGCACACAAACTAGATTGAAATAAAAACAAATAAAGCATATTTCTGTTGTACCTCTAACTCTAATGAACAACTGTTATGTCTAATCATGAATAATCCTTTAGCTTAGCGGACAACCCAGGGAGCAGGTTATTATGGTTCGACCAATTAGGGAGAAATTCCAAGAACAATTTGGGAAATTGTGACAGTTACGGTTCATATTCCGAATAATATGCTATTTTTCTTTAACAGTGAACAATTACCATCTAATAATAAAATAATTTCTGTTTGACTGTACAACTAGTAAATTAATCACGTACATACTAGGCCCGGATTGAAGTTTTGTTTCACATTAAATAAATTTATAATAACAAATATTTATAAAGTACTTAATAATAATCTTAAATTGTACCCTATTTAAATATAGAAGTTGAAAATAATAAAAACAAATTACAAGCAACAAATGCCCTCAGATTCATTCGGATTCATTAAATATCATTTACTTAAATTGCCTAAGTAGGTACCTATTTCTAGGTAAAATCGACAGACGAATTGGCGTGTCGGTACCTGCTTGATGGATTAGCGAGTCCGATCTTTCTTCAGGTGGGGCAAGAGAAATTATGAGGGCTCATAAATCACGTCTCAAAGAAAACTTTTTCGATGCAAAAGTTATATTGGTTGCATATTATTATTTTTTTAAAACAGAGAATTAGACTTTTATTAAAACATTTACTAAAATAATAAATGTGGTTCGCCCCAGCTCGCAGCATGCTCTTCATTTTGGTGTAAGTCTGAAGAGTATCAAATGTATAGTCTTGGAGAAGAACGTGTTTACAGTTTTTCAATTATTCAGCCATAAAAAGTGTTGGGATCAAAATTTAGAAATAATTAATTTAGTCAGACCTAGAAAACAACTTTGTTATCCTATAGAAATATGGATCTCCCTGTAGAATTGAAAATTGAAGATGTTATTTACGTGAAAAGAATTGGTGCTTTCGCGTATACATTTTAGGTACTGAGACCCTTAAAATTGTATAAAACGCGCATGATTTCGAAGTGCACTCGATTTTCTGAAATCAACTAGGTATACCTATTCATATTGGTAACTTACAGTCTTGTTCTAGACCGGTTGAGGTTGGTTTCAAGTAATAAACTGGATATATTTTTATATATTGCGTATCAGGATTTGTTTTAACCTGGATGCACACTAGTTATAGAAAACAATTTGTTGGCCAAACTAGTGTTTGAAGTACTATCGCGGCATTTGAAAATCGGACACTTAATTTGTTTGATTTGAAGGTGGTTTTTAACAGTAGGAATGTATGTACTTATACTGGAGACGCGTTAAGTTCCGTTGCACGTCATCGATGACGTTTACATGTTGTCATAACTGTATTAGAGAAACTAAAAAAGTTACTTTGTTAAATTATACTTGAGGGCATTTATTTCATTAGCTTAAATAGAAGATTTATAAATTGATCGTAATATACGCATTCATGGCAAGTAAACACATAATATCCGTTTCAATATTAAATTTCTTTATTACATATTTTTAATAGACTAATAGTTCAATTCGGTGTTGGCAGATAAATCATATCTTTCAAAAAGACGTGCGTTGTGTATATTCTTCCTGTCAAATTTTTCATGTTTATTTTGCTTTGATATAAATTGCTTAAAAACAGTGCTTCTTAGAAGTGTATTTACTATTTATTTGCGTCCATTGAATATAATGCCGAAAGGTTTCTGTAAACAGTTGAGGCGTAATGAAACATTTAAGGTTTTTCGATAATCTAAATCGATACGATAAATAAATTGAGAAAGACTGAAGTCTTAGAGCATTTCAATTACTAAATATATTACGTTATAGTTATTGTATTGTGAATAATTTTTTTCTTTGGTTATATCAAATGTCACTGACAGAAATAAAAATAGATCCGGCAGCATATACAAGGTGAGTTGTCATGGATCTAGTATGACGTGCAACGGAATATAACGCGTTTCCACCATACCTCTATTTGTTTCTGTCTACAGATGTGTCACTATGCTGCCATCTACACAACTCAATTACACAAAAGCCGAATTACAATGCTTAATTATAGTGAAAATAAATATATTATTGTCCGAATTTCAAATGCCACGATAGTACGTCAATGTTCATTAAATTGCATGGAAATGTTGGAAGACGATGCATGAGAAAGTTGACTCAGTGCAACGAGGACATTTTTAAGATCTGTTTGCAATAGACGCAATGCATTGATTCGACTTTCCCAATGACTATCCCTTAACGGCTTTAAGGAAAAGTTTTTAATTGTTTTGTGTAAAATATACCATGTGTATGTTCAATCAAAAAAAAAATGAGGTGTGGCCACCACACGACTTTCTTATACCTATGAGCGTTTCAAACTATACAATTTTAGGAATCTTTTTACACAAAATTTATTCAAAATCCTATTCTAAGTACTTTCATTCTCTTAATAAATCGCTATAGAATGCATACTTTGCAAGATATTCGAAAAAAAGTGCTACTCGCTAAGAGTAAAAGTGCTACTTCCCGTCCGAATTTTGAAATTTCATGTATAGGTACAAAAAATATTGCAAATCCAACTCTAAATACTTTTGTACTCTTAATAAATATATATAAAATGCATAATTTACGACATATTTGCAAAAAATCGCTATTCGGTAAGAGTAAAAGTGGTACTTCCGGTCCGAATTTTGAAATTTTTTTTATACAAAAGATATTTAGAATTATCATTTAAACACTTTTATACTCATAATGTACCTGCCTAGAAAGCATGACTTGCGAGATATTCGCAAAAAATGATTTTCGATAAGACTAAAAGACCTACTTCCAGTAGGAATTTCAAAAAACTTTTTTAAGATAGTTTGTCTCAAATTCAATTCTGAGTACATTTGAATTCTTTATAAATTTGTTTAAACTTAGTAATTGACGAAATATTTGCAAAATTCGATTTTTTCACTGAAGTAAACTACTACTTCCGGTCTGCCGATTTTGCTCAAAATCTAATCAGTTCTCAAGAGGGAGATTATACACGTAAATACAAAATTTGGAATTGATATCTACAGCGGTTTGACCGCTATCGTGGTCACACACAGACACACAGACAGACAGACAGACAGACAGACAGACACACACACAGACATTTTTTAAAAACCACTTTTTCGGTATCAGGGGACTTCAAAACGTGGAAATCTGCAAAAATCTGGAGGTCGAAAATTTTCATCATCACAATACTTCCTTATACTACGTATAAGAAAGTAAAAAATTGTATAATTCTTGAATAATAAAATTTTTTGCAATATCTCGACTTGATTTAGCAGCATCATTTACAACTAAATTTAAAGAATGTGCCGCGCAGGGTACAAAAAATGCCCGAGGATCAACATCATAGTCTTTTTTGCAGACCTATATATTTTCCGAGCATGTTGGCGTAATTATCGTATCCTTATCCACGAATATTTTGAACACCTAAATTTAAACTAAAAAGTATATCGTCTGATAAAAAATTGAATAAACCTTCGCTTTAGTATCCTTAATCGGGCAAATCCTACAAAATATTCGGAAATAGCTGATTTGCCATGTCAGATGGCAAATCACACATCGTATTATAAAGGTAATTTGCCCACTGTGGCTATTCTTCGGTGTAACAGAAAAATATTTGGAATTCTGTATTATTTTCTAATCTGTTTTTTAGTAGAAACAGCTAAACGTGCAATAATTTCATTTTGTAAATGTTGACCTAAATCATGAATCATATAATAATTGATCATGAAGTATTTTTGTCTTTAAATTTTCTGAAGTTATTTATATGTTCAAATAAAACAGAATCGAATTTCGCTGTCTTTTCCATCACTTTTAAAAAGTGTCCATTGTTTTTTTCGTATAGGTTTGAAATACTGCCTCTAACAGCTAAGTTTTGGCTAGCCAAATCACAACAGCAATCTTTTCCAACGAAAAGAACAAAAAAGTTTTGTTGTTTTCTATTTATTGTGCTGTTGTTGTTTAGCCGTGTTTTAAGCTCCCAATTTTTTTTAACAAATTCCACATGCTTTGCACTAAAATTCCTATAACCAAGATTAATAAACTGAATATTTCCTTCTCCAGACCCTCCAAATAATTAAATGGGAAGCAAAAGGCGGCATCTAATAAAACAAAATATAAAAGCCCAGGGTGTTTAATTTATTCACCATTTTTCAACACCTTGTAAAAATACCAATAACTGAATCGTCTACCAGTTTCACTATAATATTAAGAAATTTAAAATTTTCACTTACAGACATAAGTTCCGTCTCAATTAAAAGTTTAATAAGTCTAGAAGTTAAATTAGAAGGCTAATTACCCGCATCACTGACGATAAAACCGTAGGTTGTGTTTTCTCTGGATGTTCCAGAATGAGCCTGCGCAAGATCAGATTCTGCCACGTCTACATTCTCAAAACTCACGGTCTCAACAAAGAAGAAATTAAGTTATCGGGGCTTGAATTCAAACTGTCTTCCGACTCTTCTGGTGCTTCAATTTCTGCACTGCAGTCGTGGTGACAATGTTTGACCCCCCATTTTGAATAGAACGCATTTGCAGCCTTGACAGAAAGGACCTATTTACGTGTTGCAACTTATCAATGGAAATTGTTTCAAAAGCACGTATTATACGCTGCCTCATATCGTCTGCTGTAGTTGGAAGTATCTGCTATACAATATTTCTTATGTACCCCCATAGAAAAAAATCAAGTTTGGTCAAATCTGGCGATCTAGGTAGCCAACTAATGGAATCACCGCGGCCGATTCATCTACCTTCGAATTCTTGATTCAAATAATGTCGGACATTTAGTGCAAAATGTGCTGAAACACCGTTGTGCTGAAACCATATATTTTCTCTTAGAACTGGTGGAACGTTTTGCAGAAGCTGAGGCAAAACATATTGCAAGAAATTCAAATATTGCGCACCATTAAAATGTCCGTGAAAAAAATGTGGTCCAATTATAAAGTTGCCCATAATACCAGCCCAAATATTTATAGTCCATTGCCTCTGCTTATCAATCACTCTTAATATTCTTGGGTTGTCTATTGCATAATGATGAATATTATGACGGTTTGGGCTACCACTCTGAGTAAAGGTCGATTCGTCAATAATACCTTTTGGAAGAAGTTAGGTGTTATCCTTTCAATTTCTAATCCCCATTCGCAAAACGTCCTTCTAGTCTCTAAATCAGACCCCAACAGTTCTTGATGAAAGCAAATACTGTAGTGTTGAATTTTTTTTATAGAATATTGCTAACAGTAGATCGTGGTATATTAGTTTCTGTTGATATTTTGGTCGAACTAGTAGAGGGCTCCTCAATTACTGATACTAAGATTTTCAGTTTATCTTCGTCACTTGTCCTCTTTGTCCTTTCAAGCTATTCATAACTCACTTTCCTGTTCTAATGAATCTTTCCTTAAGTCTTTCCAAACTTGAAACTGAAGGTTGTCTTCTGTCAGGATATCTTTGCGCATAAATTCGCTTGGTTAATAGACAATTCTTTTGGGCAGATCCCATAATGAAAATCATGTCAACGAGTTCGTTGCCTTCAAACGGCATATTGACTTAACTAAAAACCGTAATAATAATATGTGGCAATCAACAAATATACAAGAAAAGTACGTACCTACCCACTAATCCAATCAATAAATAAAACAATGACAATATTAAACGCAGAAACTTATGAAATCACTAATATTACACCTAATTAACAGCAACAATAAGATTTTAATTTTTGACGTTTGTTGACGTTTATTTGTATGTGTTTGTCAAATCGTTTACCCAGTACACTAAATCGAACCGAAAACATATAATTAAAGGGCGGAATATATGCAAAGTGCATATACATGCATATTTTGCATATTTTAACAAATTTCACAAAAAATTGCATATTTCGGCAAAAATAAAATTTGTGTGCATATTTTTATGTTTTTCGTTTTATGAAAAGATTAAGTGCGACCCTGTTTAGGAATTTCCAAGTAATCAGCTTGCCTAATGGAGAGCAGATGTGGTCTATTCTTTTATATTTATATTGTATAGTTTTTATTATTATATGGTTTATTGCCGGCATTTATTGGGTGTTTAGGAATTTCCAAGTAATCAGATTGCCTAATGGAGAGCAGATGTGGTCTATTCTTTTATATTTATATTGTATAGTTTTTATTATTATATGGTTTATTGCCGGCATTTATTGGGTGTTTAGGAATTTCCAATTAATCAGCTTGCCTAATGGAGAGCAGATGTGGTCTATTCTTTTATATTTATATTGTATAGTTTAGTTTGTCGATAGATTCCAGTGTGAAAAGAGTGATTTCGAAAATATTTTATTTCAAACGCCTAAAATGCCGAAAGCCGCTTCGTGGATTAAAAATTTTCCTGAGTTGGAGTTTAGTGGGGATAAAGTGTTTTGCAAAGTTTGTGCCAAAATCATTGTTTGTGAAAAGAAGTTCCAAATTGATCAACACTTGAAAACAGCTATGCATAAAGCTAAGTTGCAGAAAAATAAATCAGTGCCTGTTCAGCAGTGTGTGCAAACCGCATTTCAAAATGTCAAACCAAAGAGTGAAAAGGAGGTGTTTCATCAAGACTTATGCAAAGCTTTAGTCGCAGCAAATATACCTTTGAAGAAACTGCAAAATACACAATTCAGAGATTTTTTGCAAAAATATTGTAATCAAAACATCCCTGACGAATCCACACTTAGAAAGAAGAATGTGCAAACAGTATACGAAACCGTAATGGGAGAAATTAGAGTTACACTGGGCGATGAACATTTTTCTATTATTGTTGATGAAAGCACAGACTCATGTGGTCGATATATCGCACATCTTATGATTGGAGGGCTTCAAGAAAATGAGCCAGGGAAACCATATTTAATATCTTCTAAACAGTTAGACAAAACAAATAATGAGACCGTAACTTGATTTATTCAGCAGTCTCTATCAAATTTTTTTTTTACCAAATCCAGTTCCAGTAGAGAAGTTTTTAGTGTTTTTGTCTGACGCAGCGCCGTATATGGTTAAAGTAGGCCAAAACTTAAAAATATTTTATCCCAATATGGTACATGTCACTTGTCTTTTACACGGGATAAACAGAGTTGCAGAAATTAGTAGAACAGCATATCCCTTGGTGAACAAATTAATTTCAAATGTAAAGAAAGTGTTTTTGAAAGCACCTCTAAGAGTGCAGATCTATAGAGAGAAATTGCCAGGAGTTTGTTTACCTCCAGAGCCCGTAATTACTCGATGGGGAACATGGATTAAGGCCGCGATATTCTACGCAGACCATTTTGAAGCCATTAAAGACATAGTTTTAGATTTAGAAGACAATTCGCAGTGTGTAGTGCAAAGTCAAGCATTATTCAAAAATGTAAATTTAGCTAAGGAACTTGTTTTTATTAAGGTTAATTTTAGTTTTGTACCAGATATAATAACTTCGTTAGAAAGTAGGAATATAAGTTTAAGAGAATCAATTAATATTGTTGAAACTTTTTCCGACAAATGCAAAAAAGTTCCCGGTGATGTAGGAAATCAAGTAAGAAGGAAACTCGACGTTATTGTGGGAAAGAATGAAGGCTTTAAGTATTTAATGGAAGTCAAAAATATTTTTGATAGTAAACCATCCAACGAAGTAATACCTTGGCCTTATAACTTACTACCCAAATTAAAATATTGCCAGATCACATCGGTAGATGTTGAAAGAACTTTTTCTTTGTACAAACATATTTTTACAGACAGAAGGCAAACATTTTTATTGGAAAATTTTGAAAAATATATCGTTATAAATGCATTTTATACTATTTCAGGTTGAATATTGTACCTATTATGTTTTTCTTTTAATTTTACTTAAAATAAATAATTTTTGTAAGAGTCGGCGTTTCTTTATTTCCATTTTTCCATGTTATATTCAAGGCATATAATTGCATATTTTGACAAATAAATGCATATTGTTGCATATTTCAGAGAAAAACGATGCATATATATGCGCATATTTTAACTGAATTGACGTGCATATATTCCGCCCTTTACATATAATTTAGCGGTTTGTAATGAAAAATTAAAAATAACTCCGAAATTATTGGGTTTGGGTATAGGACATTATTAACATAAATTAAGCGCAATTAACCCATCATTCCAAAAATGTAATAATATACGAAGTGTTCCATTTTTGAAAAAAATCAGTAAACGCTCTTTGACGATAGCCAAATTGATTGCATCGTAAAAAACACACTGTATAATAAAATGAATGTTTGATTATTTTGTAGGTTCAACACATCCCTTGGCTGCATACTTACTAAATAATTTTGTCTTAGATAATCGTAATACTACCGCATAGAATTATTATGGTAAACATTGTCGCGACCATTTTTTTTTTATAATTTTCGTTAATAACTCCACTATGCGTCATCGAAAACCAAAACCCCAGATATCGATGAAAACACAAATTAAAGTAGATAAGAAAAAACAAAAGATATACAGGGTGTTTCATTTTAAAAAAAAATTCGAATGTGTGCCATTTTAACGCATCACCCTGTATAATTCAAATTATTTTCAAAATTTCAAAATTATATTTTTGTTACTGTGCCACTGTGCTCAGGTGTTTATTTTTCCTAGGTTGGTTAATAATCATTTCGCCACCTTTAAATTTGGCTGCCCACGTGCTGTACAGCATCTTGCTCCCTTCTGGGATCGGCCCTGCTCTCATAATTACGTTAAAAAATGTCAATAAAGCGAACAGATGATAAAGATTTAGACTGAAATTAACAAAACTCTGTTAGAAAATTATAATATTCTCACTGGACACTGATAAAATAAATAGGTACTTGAAATTTAACTATGAAAACTCGGAATTGAATTTTATCAGAGCCAGAGTTTTTATTATTAGATTTCGCTACTTAATACTATCAATGGGAAGATAATAATTTTTGCGTATTGAGAAAAATATTTGATTTTTGCTTTTTATTTTTCATATGTTGTAAGCCTGATAGATAATAATTTTGTTATTCAAAAATATTGTTTGTCCATTAAAATATGCAAAATGTGTCTGAATGAGAACCACATGTTTTGCCAATTTGTTTATATTAGTTTTAAAAATAAAGCGTTTAGTAAATCACCTTTTTTTATCAAAACAATATATAATAACACAATGGTGCCATATAAATAAAATGGCCGAACGTTTTATTGTCTTTCATTTTCAATGTAATCGCAAGCTACTTTAAGTGATCTTTTAACACATTGTGTTGTTTTTAGAATTTCGTGAATATTCATAAATACCTATTACATACTTAAATTATATGTAGGTTTTATTTTGTACTAACTTGCCTCTATTAAATATATATTTAATGTAATTCACCATATTAGCAACGTAATCACTACATTGTAATATCCGATAACGGTTTTTACTAGAACACGTAGCTCTACTAGAAGACCTGATACAGTATCTAAAGTCAGCAAAATATCATTTCCTGCTTGAATATACACCTGCGGAGTTATTATATGGTTATTCATGAATTTTGAAGTTTCTGTGGAATTTCATAAATCCAGAGACATGAAAATCTAATATACATTTATGTCCACAATGAAGTTTGTTATTGTATTAGATACTTATCATAGTTCTGATAACTTTAATATATATATATGCATGTAGTTGGTCTATTCATATATAATTTTCTGGACTATTCAACTCATGTGTCATTTGTAAAAATATGACCAATAAGAATCAAAGAATCACATTTTTGTGTCCTAGCAACAAAAATACTGCTGCGTATTTACACTAGTGGGTATTTCATTGAAATCACCACTAGTGGTATCGGTGGATATTTTTGACAGATATATGTCGCAATTTTTTTATTTTTTGAAACAATAACGTACAAATACCTTATATAATAAAAATTACATGATGGATTATAATTTTATAAATGAAAATTGCAATTAGAAAAATTAATATGACTACAGTTGTGTAAAAAGGCTTCTCTGAAAGTGCCTTTCATCTCACTTTCTTCGGACAGTGCAACGGAACTGGTGATATTAGAAGTAGAGGCTACAGCAGTGGATCCAGTATTTGTTATATTTTTTCTCAAATGACCAATAATACTCTCATGGTGTTCATCATCTAACTGCAGGTAAGTTTTAATAGAATTTATATTGCCGTGGCCAGTAATTTTCATCAATTGATGCTCCCCGACTCCAGCTTTTGCTAAAGTTGTCACTGTAGACGATCTTATTGAGTGATTGGATATTTTTCTTTTTTTAACATCCAATCCGGCTTTTTCAGCAGAATTTTTCACCCATTTATTCATCTCATTAATCCCAACCGGAGAGTTTTTGAACCAACTAGACGATTTCGAATTGTTCCAAAAAGGATTGGGAGTTAGAAACAAACGGTTCGTCTTAATGTTTTCTCCTCTTTTGGATATAAGCTTGTGATACAACCTAAATAAAAATAAACATAAACATACCTATAGGAATTTATCAAAAACTGACACCTACCTCACAGGACATAAATCAGAATTGTCTTTATTTTTAATTAGCCATTTGCTGGTGGAAAGTGGCTTAGATCCTCCCTGCGCAGTCTTTGAAAATATGCTATTATTCTATCCTGCCAGTAGGGGAGCCATCATTGTTAATTTCTTCTTTAAAGAAGTGCGCGAGACAGTTATTTCCCTCTCCACCTCGCCAAGCAAGTTCCAAAGAAGCTATAAAAAAGAATTTTTTTTGGAGGCCTTTCGGGGTATCTTCATCAAAACTGCCGACAATATTTGCAAACTCTTCTTGGGTAATAGCTGCTGCACTTGTACTTCTTTTTTCGGAACACGACTGTAATTTTCGTCGCATGGCGTCTCTGGCATTCCTACTTGACTTAAAGACAATATCGTTGAACGGGTTTATTACTATTTTCCACTTCTCAAAATATAATTCCTGCACCAACTTCGCGGTAACATTCCACATGTGCTTTACCACTCCTTCCTTATAGTCATCGCCATTTTGCTTCTTCATGTTACATGCCCAAGATTTTAATACGAAATTAATTTCAATAGGGGGTGTGGATTCGTCCAATTTGTACCTCTTCTCGGACAAGAAATCTGAGAATTGCCTCCAGATATAATCTCCTGTTTTCTTTGTGTTTTCCGGAATAGTTTTATGAATTTCAGCATCAATTTCACTTTCACCTTTTTCACCAAACCTTTTTGAATTGCTTTCCATATCAGAAATCTATTTATTCTTGCAATAACTTATTAAATTCGAATCGTAGAAAATTTTCTACATTGACAGTAGTTTGTTGAAAACATACTACTATGGAAACCAACGCAATAGCTACTTAATTTTAGAAAATTAAAAAACTCAGTTCGTCATTTATGAATGAATCATTCGATGAATAGTCCTTCGATTACAATTCGTAATCAAAGTATGGTAGATCATTTTTGCGGTGTTATCACTCTTGTTTCCTTGCGCTTGTAAATAGGACTCGTGCTGACGCACTCGTCCTATTAATATTCAAGCGCAAGGAAACATTCGTGAACCACCACAAAAATAATCGAGCATACTTTGACTACTCGTTGTATTATATATGAAAATGGTTTTGAGTTTACATGTGATACTGAATTTATCTTGCGCAATAAATATTATTATGAATCAGCAAAGATTACTTTTAAGACATATTTTTATTTGTTCCTGTAAGCTGACCGTTGAAGAAAATATTTATATTTCTTAAAAATCTGATTTACTTAATTTACTTGTCCAATGAATACGACAAAATACGTCCAATTTTACATGAAAAATCGGTAAGTATCGAGGAAGATGAAAGAAATGGCACGATACATGAAATTTAAAAATTTGCTGCGAGAAATTATTATCAATAGATATGGTTGCTGTAGACTCCTTCAAAGAGTCTTCCAGAGGAATAGTTGAAGAAAATAATCTTTTTTTTTGAAGAGTTTGTACCCAAAACCGAAACTTTTCTGAAGAAAAGCGAATCTCTCTTTCTGATAGACAAAGCATCTTCTCACTCAGGCGTTGACTAGTTGAGAAGTGGTAATATAAAAATCATGTTCCTACCACCAAATGTTACTTCGCTTCCTTCAGTCGATGGACCAAGGAGTTCTGGAAAATTTTAAAAGCAATTATCGTTGAGGTCTTCTGGAAGAAATATTACAGCAAACAGACGATAAAAACGATCTTGCATGCTGCATAAAAAAATAATTTGAAGAATGTAGCCTATTGGAGTGCAACTGCATGGAATTGTGTTAAGGATACTACGCTTCAAAAATCTTGGTCGAAAATTATGATGCAATACTACTTGCTGAAGTTAACACTGCGGAAGAAACTGAAGAAACTTTATATGCAATTTTTACAAAACATGGAAGAATATGAAACTGGTGAAAATTTGGAAGAAGGATTAACAAATAAGGAGCGCATTCAAATTTTGGAGGAAGAAAATATACCAGAACTGGTGGAAGATTTGCAAGAGCTGGAAGATGAATCATTTAAAATCTCCTACACTCAAGGAATGATTACTCATGAAAAATCTCTTGCTTATCCTGAAGAACCTAATGCAACTGAAACTAATGTCTTACTGATCAAAAGGTGAAGAGATATTACGGACCAAAATAGGAGTAATTTGTTGAAACAAACAAATCATGACTTTATCTTGCCTTCTTATACAAAAACTAACAGACACTGTAATATAATAATAAACATAGTTAAAATGTTAATTAAGTTATCTTTACATTTTAATACCAGATTGGTGATGATTTTGCAATATCTAGATAAAACTTATTAGCTCTCTCGCTTTAAATATATGTATAGTAAATTACTTTCAAATATAAAACATCTAGTATTAGTACCAATTGATTTTAGTTGTAAATGCACTCTTTGTACAAGCTTTTAGATTCTAGTTTTCGCTTAAGGATTGTAGTTTCAAGAAATATGTATGAGTATACTAAAGTTTAGCAGAAACTTTATATGTGTTAATGCACTTCTAATGATCGAGCACCATGAGACTGACATAAAATTTACTAAGGTGATGTCAAATAAACGTAATGTTATATTGAGAATTATCCAGTTATAGTTGTAACAAATAAAAATGTTTAAAACAGGTATAGTCTGTCCATAAATATAACGATGTCACTTCTTAAATAGCACTTGATATTCACAAAGATTATTATACTAAAAGTCTATTATAAGAACACTGGTATTCTATTATGTAATATATTTATTTTTTATTTAATTTTTAGGGTACATAAATAAATATTTAATGTGAAATAAAACAAACAAATGTTTAAGATTTACACTGTATTTAATAACAACGACAGCTGTTTCGCTACACTGTAGCTTCGTCAGGTTAACATATACAATAATAACTATCTACATACACTTGACTCTTATATATAGTGTGTGGATATTAGGAATTCTAAGAACTGATATGTAAAGAACAATTTCTTGTCTAAAAGTGTCGGGTCTATACAAAAAGTACGTGGAACTAAATCTATTGCAAACAGATGTTATGTGTGAAAGTAGGTAAACTGTATTACTGACTAAATATATTTAACAATGGTGATGAGTTTAGGTCTACTTTATCGTTCAATAAATTGTCTGAATATTTATATTTATTGATTTCTAATGTCTCTAGTAAATCTAATTTAATACTTTTATTTTCAACATGAAGGATATCAAAATCTTTATTAAAAATGTGATTATTCTCTGTCAAATGATTCGCGTAAGTCGAATCATTTTTTTGGTTTATGTAAGCGGAGTAATGATCAGGAATCCGTGTTTTAAATGCTCTTCCTGTTTGACCTATATATCCCTTAGTACATGCACCACAAGTTAACCTATAGACTCCCGATTTATTATTGTGATTAGTTTTTTCTTTATTGTTCTTGATGTATTTTACAAGGTTATTATTTGTTTTGTATGCAATATTAATTTTCTGTTTTCTAAGTAATTTTATTAGTTAGAAAACAGAAAATTAATATTGCATACAAAACAAATAATAACCTTGCAAAATACATACTACAACCAATATGTTTAAAAAAATACTTAAAAGGAATAATAATGAGAAACTAATTTAATATATTCCAGTGTTGTCAGTTCTTTATTATCATATTGTTCGATTTTCTCTTTGAGAAAATTAACACGTTTGTTTGTGTAGGTGTTAACTTTTCTATGTTTATTTACACTTTGTATTTGTACGTAAATTTCAGCTTGATACTGGCGCAAAACCTCAAGAAAAATGAAGATATTTGGATGATAGAAATTAAAACTCTTATTTAGGTGTGAATGAAAGGATTCGCATGCGTTGGTTGTTCTGGAGCTACTAGCACATTTAGCCGCCCAAATTTCGGGAGGAAATATTGAATCCTCTTCTATATAAGTTTCGATTAGGTACTCTATAAATGCTTGTAGGTTGTCATGTTCTGGTGCTATAGGAAGTAGATCAAATACTAAACAGTCGCCAACGTCCTCTGGTTCTAAGAAAAGCAGGCCAAAAAAATATCCAATCCATTTGCCAATATCTGTTTTCTCTTTATAATGTTTTGTGAGCCCTAGCTGTTGTATTTTTCGCCACCAAGCTTGGGATATATGAAATCGGCAGCCAACAATTTTAATATTGTCCCACATGGAACTGACAGCTTTATGTATCGACATTTCAAAATCGATAACAACTTCTGCAGGACAAAATTGCAAGGAAAGTTCTTCACATTTTTGACTTACAAATTTTAACACTGTTTATAAGTTTCTGAACTTTTATCTTTGAGTAAGCAAAACACTAGAGGTATATATTATAGTGCCCGTTATATTGTCCATGGATGGTAAATAACTGTACGAAATGTTTTGAACAATATTTAAATGTTCCATCCATAAATATTTTTTCGCACTTACACAAATGTTCGAAGTTTGTGTATTTAAGGATTAAAATCAAACTTTCCACAATCCTAAGCTTAATCCCCCACTTTACCTGCCGGACGAAAGTGTATATGCTCAATTTGACTCTCAGATAATGGTCAGACGAAACTGTATATTATAATTTATGCAAATCTGCTAATCGGACGAAACTGTAATCGCCGAGCGGATAGTCACCGATAATCCTCTTAAATCATAAAAGGTCTAATCGTTGTATCTATGGACAGACTATAACTAAGATAGAACATTCTATGGGAATTCAAAATTTTAAATTCCCATCTAGGATATTATCTAAATGTGCAGTTGATTACAATAGATATTTAATACCATCGTTTTTCTACGTAAATTGAGAGATAATTCCCGAATAATTCCTACAGGTCATTACACTAATCTACTTTTGAAGTATCCCAGGCATAATCTCAAGCACTTCTGAGTGATAAACTATATCAATTTTCTTTCTAATAACAATACAATGCGCTGCCACAGTTTAATAAAAAAAAATATTTCCTAAATTTTATCAAGCTGCAAATTACTGTTTTACGTTTCAACAATTTTTTGACCTCCTTCAAATTCGTATTAGGTTTGTTAATTCATTGAGCTTTCAAATATTAATTTTAATAATATAATAGTTAATAATTCCAATATTTACAAAAAGAAATGTAATTACTCTGTCTTTCCCAAACAATACATAACTATAGAGACCTACCGATATAATCTTTTTTTTTATCTATTAATACATTTACTCCTTATCTAAGGTAGGTGTTAATACTTACATAGATTGTGGCAAGACATTCTACATTTGAGTTTAGATATAGATAAGATTAAGCCAAGGTGTGGCAATACGTATTGGGTATACTTAGAAAATACAATATTTTTCATATTTTCGCCTGATATTATAATCATTAAAAAACAATTAGTTACAGAAAAGTATGTATTTCTACATCGGAAATTTACAGGAGTTTAATTTTATTTATTGTGGTCGTCAAAATTATAATGTCCTATTTCTAAATGTTTTACACACAATAATTTAGTTTTAACGTTAAAAATGTCAGATCTCATTATATTATGGTCAGATATTTATTGAAGCTCTATGTGCAAATAATCTAGAAATTGTGGTAGCTGAGTAAATAGGTAAATTAACATAAATATTATTATGGATATAGAATTCAACAACTGAGCTATCATCATCAGAGTTTAAGAACAATGTTGTATATGTATTACTCTAAACATTTCACAAATACGAGCTGAATAAATACGACTAATCGCACTAGGGAAGAGTTGCCTAATTTGTACTGATTTAACAATACACGGTACGTGTTGTTAAATCAGTACAATTGTAATGCTACTAAATACATATGTGCGACTTGTACAAGGCAAATATATAGATTTTATGCGCAATTGGTATGTAGAAAGAAATGGTAGTGCAACGTGATTGTTCATACGAGCTGTATCTGCTAAATATCACGTCGTTTGATGTAAATATTGACCAATTTCTTCACGCTGTTTGTAATCGAACAGTATTATTTATCTTTATGCTACGAGGGGAGTTTGTATATTATCTACCTAGCTATTAATGAAACGAGTTAGAACGAAATAAAAAAATTCTAACATAAGAACCATTAATGCTAACACCCTTATTCCAACGTTTCTTTAATAACACTATGCCTTCGAAAAAGAATTGTTTTGGTAATTCCGCAAAATACGATTGTACAGCGATTTCCACGTCTTCATTTGATAAAAATCTCAAGTGTTTTTTGAGTTTTCAGTCACAAAGGCGAGACCGGGTCTATAGGGTGGATGTTGTAATTCCTTAAAGCCGCATTCATTGATTACTGCTTGAAAAATTCGTGTCTTATGCACCCTGCATTTGTGGAGCAAAGCAGAGTTTTCTGAGCAAAATTCGATATAACCACTAGCTACAGTCAATGATTTCCACCCAACCTGATGTTTGAGCTCATCCACACTTATCCCTATTCGCCATGATCGTAGCAGACGTCTAATGCCCGATCTTACCGACGTATCTTAAATTTTAAGCAACACTTAGGCCCAGATTTATAAATCATGGTCAAGGCGCTGCAGATGCTCAAGTACGTATGTACGACACATCTTCGTTTTATAAAACAACCTCAAGCACCGGCCAGTGCTCAAGGCGACGAAAACACGACCTCAGACGTAAGGTTATGTTCGACCAGGCTTGAGCACACGATTGACAGATTTATTAAAACATAACCTTTCTATAAATTTGAAATGGAATATTTGTTCCATATGAATTTCCATTTTCTTATCGCTTCCATGATATTTGAATGCAGTACTTTTAAAAATAATGGTAGAAATATGTATATCCTATGCTTATTAATAATGGACAGGGGATATGCATGTTGAAATTAAATTATATGTCCAATATTATTACAAGGAGGTGTATAATTGTTATCACATTACAACTTATAATTGACTAAACATGTATGTATTATAGTTTACAAACAAGAAATATGATTTAATGTTGTTAAAATATTATACCGTATGTGTCAATTTTCATTAGGTAGGTATATGGATTCGATGTTTACATGCGATTTATACGTATACAAATAATATGTGGCAACGTGTGTCACCCCTACTATCCGTCACCAATCCCGACAACAATCGACATCACAACGACTTTCTCCGATCTTCCCACTTCTACATTAAATGTTTAGCTGCGAACACGTTGCGATCTAGTCTGCAATAAAAGCCGTCATCATCAAATGGCCGCCGCGATCTAGTAGTTTATTATTATTTTCAGAATCCTTTTTTATTTACCTTATTTTTAATTTTATTAGAATTACGCTTTTGTTTGTGACATGCAGCGTGAACGCAGCTTAATAATTCTCTGCATTTACTGTATGTAACCTGGAAAAGAGAATATTCTATAGTGTTTAAGAACACCATTGAAAACTATATGATGGTGAACTAGACATTTTTGAAAGCATTTAATTAAATGATATTTTGCATAATATGTAATGGTTATTCACTATGATTTTTTAATATAAACAATTACATTATATTTATCCACAGTAAATGAGGCTTTTAAACTTTAGAAAGACAATGTTATTATTAATAATGACTACTATACAATTTTATTTGAGTCATCCTTTAGAACAGTTTGTTGATCAATTATAAATAATTGAAAGTTACTTTCTAATGAATGATATATTAATAATATGTTATGAATCAATATAACAATTAGCACAGTGGGCATAATCTTAGCAAATATATCTCTTAAAAGCAGCAAGCTTACAAATCTATTACTACAATAATTACATACATTAAAAAATAGTACTCTTATTTTACAATTACAAATTATGATAGAGTAGCTCAGATATTGGTAAATAATGAAAGTATATGAATAGTATTATTGCTAAACCATATAAATAATTTAACGATGAGAGCCAGCATATATACTTGAAACACAATTGAACTAAAATATCTACACCCATTGTTGCTGATTTGTTTAATAAATCTTCTTTGAATACATTTATTAAATAAATAAATAAACATTTCGTTACATATAAATTAATTATTTTCTTGGGTTTCTGTATTTCCAATTAAACTCATATGCCTGAGAATAATCATCAACTTGTCTAGCTTTGTCAACAAAATTTTAGGTGAAACACAATAAACTGTTTTGGTAAGCCACAGAAATGTACAATGCATTCATTTTTATTTCAAAAGCAACTGTTTAATATTCAACTGGCAAATATGCTGCAGATATTGTATTTTTCTTAATTTGGAAATACTTTCACATAATAACTTATCGACATAACTTTCTTTCAAAAAAAGTCTTATTAGACTATTGTTATTAACTCGTATATTATCGGAGTTATTATTTCCATTGCATTTATCTGAAAAACAAATTATTTGATTACTTACATGTAGATGTATAGATTTAAATATTTAAACAATAAATTACTAGTAAAAAATATGGCTATAATTCAATATTGCATTTAAGGTATTTCATTTTCAACTTACTTTAAAGAAATAAATACTATTACTACTACTAATTATTTCTTGCTTTTACTCCCATTTTTCTTTTTAAAAGTGTTGATTACAACAGCTAATCGATGTTTGCAACCAAAAGTCACTAAAATTCCAGCGCAACGCTCAAGGTCTGTTACCTTTCAGCTTATAGGAATTACTCAAGATAAGGTTATTCGAATTACCTGAGCTCTTATAGCTGTAGTACTCTAATACGGGGAGACGTGGCGTCCTTCCTTCAGGATGGCACTACACTTATTCACTGGGTGTTCCAGGATAGGGCTTATATTAGTGTCGGGGTTAATGAAAGAGTTGTTTCAAACCACATGAATTTATTACCACAACTCGGTCACTAAACAATAGCCACGCAGGACTATAAAGAAATGGCTTAAGGCAACACTAAATATTAAGAGATTTATACATAGATTGAAATTATATACACTGTCTACTGAGACACCTTGACCAAAGGGCTAATGATCCCACACACAGGGGGATAAGAAAAAGGGGGTGGTCGCTAGATACTGGCAGTTTAATAATAGAGAGAGATATTTGAGACACTCAGTTGGGGTTCTAGGGGATAAGGCTCCCTTCGGGGTACCTAGTCAATTAACGCCTAGAATGGGTAAGGCTGCCTTCGGGTACCAAACCAACTAACTACTTCTGAGTGACGTGACGGGGCTATCTTGAGATTGCCAACCGTGCAAGCTTAGGAATCAGTTCAGTACTCGGGTTTGCTTCGAGTCGTTTCGGCTTGCTCGTAGAAGTCTTCCTACGTCGTCCGTTATCCTCGGGTATGTTCGGCTTTGCCTCGGAAACGCTCGGGTTTGCTTCGAGTCGTTTCGGCTTGCTCGTAGAAGTCTTCCTACGTCGTCCGTTATCCTCGGGTATGTTCGGCTTTGCCTCGGAAACGCTCGGGTTTGCTTCGAGTCGTTTCGGCTTGCTCGTAGAAGTCTTCCTACGTCGTCCGTTATCCTCGGGTATGTTCGGCTTTGCCTCGGAAACGCTCGGGTTTGCTTCGAGTCGTTTCGGCTTGCTCGTAGAAGTCTTCCTACGTCGTCCGTTATCCTCGGGTATGTTCGGCTTCGCCTCGGAAACGCTCGGGTTTGCTTCGAGTCGTTTCGGATTGCTCGTAGAAGTCTTCCTACGTCGTCCGTTATCCTCGGGTATGTTCGGCTTTGCCTCGGAAGCGTTCGGTTTTGCTTCGACTCGCTCGTGGAGGCCTTTCTGCGCCTTCGGGTATCTTCTGAAACGATTGAGCACGTTTCAGAGATCTTCGGGAAACTTTTTCCCGGCTTCGGCTTTTCGTCGGATGCGTTGCTGTTGTCGCTCTAAGTCTTTAGAGTCGACTAGATTCAGCAGCTAAAGCTGACTGACTGACTCAATATAAAATTTCTTAGTTTATATAACATTTTTAACGACGTAAACAAATGACGCGCTTGCAGGTGTTCTTTCGAAAGACGCATTCTATTCGTCAGAATAACGACTCTTTTGATTGGCAGGAGCCCTTACTTCTTGTGTAAAATATTTTTCACTTGATAAATTTTCGAACAAAATTAGTGGGTGGAGCTTGTGAGTCGCATTCAATTAATTTCCACTTAGTGCATTGGTGAAAAATTGGTAGGTGGAGCCTGTGAGCGGTAAGTTCATCATTAGTCACAATAACGACTGTTTGGGTTGGTTAAAGATTTTCAGTATTATTATATTTATTAATACTGTTAGAAATATATGGGAATTTTATGGGAAATGTGCATCGTTTGTTAGGTTTGTTTATAACAATTTCATTCACGGATCGAAATGATTTTTTTAAGTCCGCACAATCTTAGTAAATATTAATAACAACAATATGTAATGTTTATTAGCTCAAATTTATCGCAAGCACGTCGTTTAATTCGTATCCAGGAGACGGCAGAGGTAACAGGTCCCCCGTTCAGAATTCCTGAAGTATGTTTTATAAAATCAAACACATGCTTGAGGCGACGATACAGAAATCCTGTGCTTAGGTGAGTTTGTGAATTACGTCAGCTGTGCTCCATCTATAAATACGGGCATTAAAGTACTAAGATCTACTTATTCTGTTGCACGGTACGTTTAACACTTACTTAGGGGAGAATCAGTGAACACTTACTTAGGGGAGAATCAAGGAAAACTAATAAAATTACTTAGAAAATAGAAAATTAATATTGCATACAAAACAAACAATAACCTTGCAAAATACATCAAGAACAATAAAGAAAAAACTAATCACAATAATAAATCGGGAGTCTATAGGTTAACTTGTGGTACATGTACCAAGGGATATATAGGTCAAACAGGAAGAGCATTTAAAACAAGGATTGCTGATCATTACTCCGCTTACATAAACCAAAAAAATGATTCGACTTACGCGAATCATTTGACAGAGAATAATCACATTTTTAATAAAGATTTTGATATCCTTCATGTTGAAAATAAAAGTATTAAATTAGATTTACTAGAGACATTAGAAATCAATAAATATAATTCAGACAATTTATTAAACGATAAAGTAGACCTAAACTCATCACCATTGTTAAATATATTTAGTCAGTAATACAGTTTACCTAATTTCACACATAACATCTGTTTGCAATAGATTTAGTTCCACGTACCTTTTGTATAGACCTGACACTTTGAGACAAGAAATTGTTCTTTATATATTAGTTCTTAGAATTCCTAATAGCCACACACTATATATGAGTCAAGTGTATGTAGATAGTTAAACTCATCACCATTGTTAAATATACTTAGTTAGTAATACAGTTTACCTAATTTCACACATAATATCTGTTTGCAATAGATTTAGTTCCACGTACTTTTTGTATAGACCCATCACTTTTAGACAAGAAATTGTTCTTTACATATCAGTTCTTAGAATTCCTAATATCCACACACTATATATAAGAGTCAAGTGTATGTAGATAGTTATTATTGTATATGTCAACCTGACGACGCTACAGTGTAGCGAAACAGCTGTCGTTGTTATTAAATACAGTGTAAATCTTAAACATTTGTTTGTTTTATTTCACATTACAATTTTTTAATCATTTTCGTCTGCGAAAAGAAACCGTACTAGATTCACA
This sequence comes from Amphimallon solstitiale, assembly GCA_963170755.1. NCBI lineage: Eukaryota > Metazoa > Arthropoda > Insecta > Coleoptera > Scarabaeidae > Amphimallon > Amphimallon solstitiale. Next base: position 174,991,177 of record OY720676.1, read on the forward strand.
GACTAAACAATCCAGACCGGGAACTTAATCCTAGATTTTACCCAGAGTAGGTACTCATCCTTGTTTAGCAAACGTACTATCGCTAACACAAAAAAACTAGGACAACTTTGTTTTGGCTGTGTAAAACCGACGGATATCAATAGCTGTCAGTTAAAACGAAATTGTTTGAAGCTGTCATTAGTCATGCCGCAAGTCAATTTGATTGATAAGGCAAAAATAATTATATCTAGAAAAACAACGACAGCGACAACTGTCCTATACACTTTGCACGAAATGTAACCACGTGGTTCCAAGATAAGAATATTGAACTGCCATGGTCTGCACATAGTCCTGTTCGAAACCCCTTCGAAAATGTTTGGGGTTGTATGATAAAAAATCAGAAAGAAATCGTCAGCCGGTAACCGCAGAAGAACAAATTGAGGGCACATGGAATACACCTTTTATTATCTTCCATGCCTCGTCGTTTATAGAGTGTTACCGACAAAAACGAAGGAATGACTAATTGTTATTTTATTATTCTTTGCTTTTGTTAATTGTATTTTATGACATTAAAAATTAAATTACATAACCTCATCGACCTCATATTATTTTGTGTGAAAGAAGTGCCAAAAACCTGAATGACATTAGCACAATTAGCAAAATTCATGGCTATCTGAAATAATATTTGTCTATGTTTTTTATGTTACCGATAGTACATTTCAATACTCTACCATCTTTGTCAGATTCAGTGGACTTGGAGGTGAGATGGCGCTAGCGTCAATTGAAATGTTTGTTATGCTGTGGTTATGTCATTCAAAACTACATTTCAAATTTGACACGTTTGACATATTTTTGCAATCCTTTGTCGTACATCGTATTAATTGTATGTTGATACAAATATGGTGTCCAAGTGTTTAGTGTGCGGTTTTGGGTAGGATGAAGTTAACAAAATGCACAGGTTTCCTGCAAATCTCGGCAAGTGAGTATAAATATTGTACAGTTGTGCTTTAAATATGTATATTACAAAATTTCGTAGTCATCATATTAGTCCTTTTTGCATATTATTTTTCTTAAAAAATCCAGGTCAAGAATATAGGCTATGGCGATGGTTTTTACAGGAGAAAACCTCCAGAATTATAGGATTTGTAGTCGTCATTCTACACCTGAGTCATATAAAAACAAAATGTTTGTTTTGAAAGGAGATGCTGTTCCTACATTATTTCCATCAGTTCGATATACGCCACAGATAGCAATGAACTTAACAGAAGCATAGCCACAGCTTAGAAAATCACCAACTCTTATTACCACAGGAGAAGTTTCAAAGCCCTCCATTTCAGCAACTTTGATGGACAAACAAACAAATCTGTCAATCACTTTATTAATGCTGTTCAGTTTACTTTCCTTTGTGAAGTACATCACGGTTTTGTGAAGGAATTTATTGTTAAAGGAGTGTGAAATGTAGGTATTCCTTAGTATTGCAACTTTCTGTTACATAAATAACGTATTTAATAAGCGTATTCTAAAAACAAGCTCATTTCAAATTTCGCACCAATATGCTGCTAGCGCCATCTTCGTACCAAGTTCACTGATGTGTGACAAGGATAGAAGATCTTGGATATTTTTTTTTCAAGTAGTTGCCGGTCTGGGTTGTTTAGTCTGTGCTAGATTTATTATCCCGATTAGAACCTAGATTAGAATACATTCACAATTTGTAAGTAAACTGTAAATGTCTCTGGTTGTTATATATTGATTTATTTATTATAGAAATAATAGTGTTTCACCAATAAATCAACTGCTAATTAAATAAAAGTTTTAAAAGAACGCACAAAAACGAGAAATACTTTTAGTATGAAAATTTACAAAATTTATCTGATATTGTAACGTACAGGGTAACACTTGACAAAGTCGTGTACATTTCTAGAAAACAGGTAGACCATACCCTATCATAAATATGCAAAAAGCATTAAAAACCAACTTAAATTTGTACATTTGACAAACATGTGCAGCAAACGTGTGTGTGTTGAGGATATTGGTTGCTATAGTAACCCAACTTTTACTACTATACGTTTTCTATAGAGCGGAGAATTACACTATAGTCATTGCTACCTTCTATGGTAAAAATCTTTTGTCGTTCGATATGCATGTTTTCAGTCCGTATAAGTTTAAGTCGTGACTTAAATCAAACCGTGCAAACAAGACATCTACCAAAAGTATTAATCCCGACCGCTTGTTTAATGCATTTTCCATTATTATATTTCAAAAAAAAATATGTGTGGCCACCACACTACTTTCTTATGCGTATCAGCGTTTCAATTTATAAAATTTTCAAATTTTTTTTGTACAAAAATTATTCAAAATTCTGTTCTCAGTACTTCTTTTCTCTTAATAAATTTCTATAGAATACATACTTTGCAAGATATTCGAAAAAAAGTGCTACTCGTTAAAAGTAAAAGTATTACTTCCGGTTGTTAAATAAATATCTTTATGCTCCAATATCTTAGTAATAAATTAATTTGAGGCATATGTTTATATGGACTTTTTTGTTTATTTTATCCTGGAGCACAAGTACCTACAATAATGCCGTGCAATACCGAAACACCCGGTATTGATCAATCAACTTCGCATAAAATATATCAGAATCAACAACAGCAAATTTTCGACCTTTTTCTGTTTTAAATGGTCGAATATTAGCAATGAAACCGGATCACTCTCTTTTAATGTCTAACATACGTAAATTACACATTTCATGTCTTCTGCATGAGCCAAATATGCCACAAATAACAACAGCTCTTAGGCCGGGCGCAAGTTGAGACGCAGCTTGGTTAGGTGAGGTGAGGTAAGGTAACTCACCGTCAGATTCTGTGAAACGAATAAGAGAATAACTACACCGCATGTTCGCACGCAGGGTGAGGTGACGCAGTTTCAGAGCGCCCGTGAACTGCGAAGGTTTGTGCTCGTGACGCAGTTTGTCACTAGTGATTACCACCTGCGAATGAAATATTGCGCTGAAAGTGAAGTTCACGATGGAGAAAAAATTAATAGAGGCAGTTCGAGGGAGAACAGTACTGTACGATACGTCACACGCTGACTATTTAAAAACCAAATTAAAATTGTTGATGTGGGAGGGCATAGCCCAAGAAATTGGAATGAAATCTGGTAAGTTTTTATAAATTTGCACTCACTAAAAATTAATATATTTGAAGAGTACATGGGAAAATGGTTGTTTTTTTGTTCAATCAAAAGTGTTTGTTGAATTAGTTTACTTACAATGTATTCAAGTAGCTGGTGATCTATAAAATACAAAATACCTTATTATTTGTTCATTTTTTCTTCTGTAAAACTTGTTCTCTTTGAATTAAGTACATCTTTGTAGATAGAAAACGTCCTTTCTACATCACAACTGGTTATAGGTGCGTACTGGAAATATTCTTTTATTTCAGCGTATTTAGCATACACAATTGCCGCAATGTTATTAAATCTGGATTTCCATTAAAAACTGCGTCTAACTTTTGCCGAAGGCCACATATGAAGTCACTTGGAATACTTTTGAAATTATTAATAGTCCACGTCTAATGTGGTTAATCCATCTTTTAATTTGAAATTTCGATTTTCAAAATATGTAATTAGTTTAGGCAAATTTCCAAAGTGTTCCTGAAGGAATAACAACTGATTTTTTAAATTTGGGATTTGTGTTTGTTTCTTGCACTCAGAAATACTTCAAGTATCGTCATTTAAACATGTAACGAAATTTTGTAAACTATCGAAATTCGCTACATAAAATCTATTTCTGTGTATGTTTTAGCAAAGCTAAGTGGCAACCTTGCGATATTTTGGCATTCTGTAACGATATTTTACAGACTTTGTAATAAATTTCTGAATCACTGACAATTCATTTTCATATCAGAAAAAGTAACATAAACAACGTTCTAGATCTAAATAAATGATAACTAAAAATGTAGGCGTATGTGATTGAAACTAAACGAAATCCAGTGCACACCTACGTCTAGATAATTGGGAGAAGTCGATTCAATAAACCGGTATTAAACAGACCATTACAAAAATTACGAAGTACGTAATTAACAGTCAAAATAATGAAAAAACGAAACTAACGTAAGTATGAATGAAAATTTTATTTCTCTTGCGAAATATAAGGTAAATATAATAAATTTTAAAAACCCCTCACGCTCCTATCTACGCCGATAAAAAAAGGATTTTACTCATAAATTCGTTATTTTATGGGCATTTTTTGCTCTCATTCTCGGGCACTTCTCGGGCGTAAACAGATGTTACAGTTCACCATATGAATTAGTGCTATTCAGTAAGCGTGTGTTGTTTACATTATTTCTTTGCTCTGTTATAACTTTGTCGTAGTTTAAACCGGTCATGTCCGCGCCCAAGTTATAACATTGCTTGTTCCGTACAGACGATTCGAAATGACGCATTTTCTCGGAATGATTTTGTTTACTAGGAACTACCAATTAGTTTCAGTCCTCTTTAACATGGTTTTCTGTTAAAATGTTTTGAAAGAAACCTAGCCGGAATTTGAAAAGTAAATTTAACTTTAAATGATTGTTACAACAATAAATAAAAAACGTATTATATTTATTAAAAATTATAAAAATATTACGTTTTAAAGATTAATTTTTATATTTTCATTCTTATACGTTCTTAGTACTTTCCATTCAACGCGCAATCTCTCTGCCAAGGAACGGAACCTCCGGGTGAATTAAAATATTCAGTGAATTTTTGACGAATCCAAAAAGCTTGAGATACACCTCGCACATTGGTTTGATGCAGTGGACGTAATTGGTACTGTGGCAAATCCCGTTCGGTGATATCACCTCCAGTTCGCAATACTATAGAATTTCTCAAATAGTTGTGCTGTACGCAAGATGCCTTTACAATTTTTACTACAGTGCTTACTTTACATTCAAAAGGTGAACGAAAAACGCGAAGCAAGAATGCCAAAAGAGCACTCCACGGTTTGCCTAGCCCGCGAAAGTCTGTAATTAAACACTTTGTTTTCATAGTTATCGGGTGACACTTCGCTTAGGGTATGACCGCATCAAATTTTCAGATAAAGGAAACGCCTCATCTCCTACAAAACATATGGATTCGGATCATCGATTGTAGGAATCAGAGAAGGAGGTGGAAGATTCAAGGTCTGTCTCTTCATTTTTTTGCCAGAACGTTATTAGCAAATATGTTTCGGTCGCTGAATCTTCCCATTGAGCCAAAATCAATAATGATCAATTGGTAGTCTGAATCAACCAGGGCCATCAATACAAGTGAAAATGTATGCTTTTAATTAAAATATGAAGATCCGCTATTCCTTGGCTTTTTTTATTGTTATGTGTTTTCCGTCAAGCGCCCCGACACAATGTGGAAATTGCCATTTTTCTTCAAAGCCATGAGCAATTGACGCCCACTGTTCTATTGTCGGTTCTGGCATATAAATTGGTTGCATATGTTCTTCTTCTGCTACTTATTTTACAATGTTTGATACTGTTCGGTCACTCATTCTATAGCTGTATCCAATACTTTTAAAGTTGTTTCCTGAGTCTAAGTACCTGCAACATACACCAATACAACACACGTGTAAGATATAGGTATACATATTGCTGTGATCTTCACATTATCAAAAATAATAGTATTAAGAATTAGTTTCGTTATTGAAAAAGAGCACTAATTGTATTCTAAAAATCGTTTATTAAAAATTTAGGATATAAGTTCAAAACCAGTAAATATAAGTATAATGGGTTGCCTATATTTAAAGACAAATTTCTTTATTAAAATAAACATGAATTGTTAGTATATTTTAGTTAAAATAAGTATAAACATTAAGTACAACACAAACACAAAATAAATCAATAGGCTTTATTCTGTCCAATAGACACATAAATGTCACATGAATGTAAACAAAAACAAGACGTGCTCGAGAAAAATGATGCAGTCTTGAAAGAAATAAATTGAACAATTAAAATATGAATTTGAACATGAAGAATGCTGCCAATTCATATGAAAAAATAGTAATAATAAAACTAAATATATTAGATACGTAAACGTTATATAAAAAAAGATATAAATCAAAAACATTTCCAATGTGAAATGTCAGATCCTAAGTAAGAATATTTTGTGTAAATAATAACAGTATGAATTAGAAATACACTTGTTCTTGTATGTATAACTCAAGGGTTTCAAAAGACAATGGAAATGGTCCTGTGTGGTTTAAAAACCTGCAAAAAGAAAAATACTATGTTAATGTTGTTATAGCACTTTACTAATTGATATGTTAACAGAAGAAAGAGCATTGGTTCGAGATTAAGGAAGATGTGACGAAGACCACCGTTATTAGCAGTGTAAGCTCGGCACAGGAAATTCCTGTGGTATGTACTGGGTTTTCGTTACTGCCGGGCAGAAGATTTCTAGAAGAAAAATAAGGATAAATTTAAAACATCGTTAACGGAAATATGTAACAAATGATGAAAAGGGTAATTTAATGCACACATATACAAATACAATGAAGTATTATACTGAACAAGAAAAGAATAAAATATAGTTACCCGGGAAGGTGTGCAAGAAACTTATAGAATTTTAATAACAAACAATTTGGGACGTCGCCATTTGTGTGTGTAGCTGTCAAGATGATAGAGGTGTATTGGTTCGAGCGTGACAACTTAAGGAAAACAAACGAGTAAAATTTCATCACAGGCGTTTTGAAAATAGATGCCAACCTAAAATTTAATTGGATGAAAGAGGCGCTAAAAATTGTCGATAGGCATTTGTTTTTTTTTATATAAGGCAAGAAACAAGAATGAACAGGAAGATTTTAAGTATGTAATTCGAGGAGTAACGACGATAGCTAAAGTGAGTGTAGGGTATATTAGACACTACATATCGACTCACGATTCAATCATTTGTATAAAAGAGTTTAATTTTTAATTTAGTTTTCTTTTAAATAATTTCATTCAATTAATTTTTCTTTTTTTATCACTAATTTTAAAGATGGAGGATATCAGTAAGTTAGAATTTGACAAAATATACTATGAAATGATGTAAGTTATGAGATGAATAATTCAATTTAGGGAATATCAGATAAATATTATCTTCTTTTATAACAATATTTCGTTTTCACAAAAATAATAAAAGTATAGTTAATGGTGTTAGACATGCTGAAGGTACTATGTGAAAATATTTGCCTTTAGTATATCGTTGGGCATCATTAATTATTATATAGCCATTTAATTTAGTAATTCAAATAAAATAAATACGAATAAGCGGGGATGTTTTTGATGGGCAGGTGCTAAGCTGCTAGAAGTACAATGTGAGAATGTTTACAGCTAGCGATTAGTATAGGCCAGTGACAGAGGATTCACGTTGCAAGGTTCTAGATTGCCAAAGCACTATGTGAAAATGTATGTTTTGGTGAGTTGACTTCGTATTAATAAACAAACTATCAAGAATCAATAATTTCTTTTTATTTAAAGGAACAAGATAATTATTCTTTCAGTTATCATTATAGATGTATAAGTATTTCACAAGCATTATAACTCTAAAGTGAGTACAAATGCTTTCCTTTTTCTTTTTCTTTGTAAAACAAATATATAGATATAGTGTGGAAATGTTATTAATGATCGTCAAATCTTTACAAAAATATAAATATAATTTTTATATGATATTTAGATACTTTGTTTAATTTTGACCTTATCCCAAACAAAACTAAATAAGAGGCGTACCAGAATATAAGAAGCAAATCACTGCAAGAACTCATAAGAACATAAATAAAAATGCTGTTAGGAATAAGTTTATAAATAGACTATTTTAATTTTTATTATTCATCAGCATTGTTGCATCCACAGCAATATGTACACAATCCTTTCAAAACAAAATCTGACAACACAGCATTATTTTAGTGATATTTTTTTTTTAGTTGGTCAACCTTGCATTTTAAATAATCAATTTCTACATAAGAAATTAACAAACACTTCTTATTTAGAAATTTATTATTTCAGGGAACTTACTCTAAACTGCAATGAAATTTTGTTGCAGGTTCTGAGGCGAAAATACTATGGGAGAAATTAAGGCATTCCTTGAGGGATGCACTCAGGAGGCAAAAACTGAATGTGAGAAGTGGTGCTGCAGGAACTACGTCTAAGCAGTGGAAATTTCAAAAAGACATGGAATTTCTTCAGCCTTACATGGCTAATCGGAAAAGAGAGACGAATTTGGTTCACGAGAGCGATGAGGATTCAAACACACAGAACCAAGAATTTAAATGTGAAAACGACAGTGTGGTGGAACCTGCAATCGAGGAACGTGAAGATGAAGATAATTCGAAAACACAAACACAAGAGACTTCTGTTGACCTTCCTGGTTCTTCAAGGGCAAACACGCCAACACCACCTAAGAAAATTAAAAAAACATACAACAGTGTTACAATGCGGCCCATATTGCTCGAGTCCATTGAAAACCAGGAAAAACGAGCGGCCGAGAGAGCAGCAGAGAGAGCAAGGCTATTGGAAAATGTTCAATCTCAAAGCGATGCTTTATACCATTTTTTTTTGTCAATGTACGAATCAACAAAAAGAATGCCGCCGTCGTCACAACACGTGGTGAAAAATCAAATATACAAAGCTGTAGCAGATATGGAAGCTTATCTACTCGACATCCCACAATCAAACACATTTCATCTGTCCCAATATAATCCACACTTTGATCAACACCAGTATGATCGCTACTGTGACTCACAACGCTCTACATCTACGTCACCTGGTTCTTATTCGGAGAGTCAATCTCATCAAACCGAAGCAATCAGTCAGAATGACCCTGAAGGCAAAGCAGAAAAGGAATACATTACTTAATTTTATTACTAACTTTTGATGTATTGTTTCGATCAACCTTTCATTCTTGTACAAGAAAACACTTTTTTATGTTATTTTTATGAACTGAATAAATTTCTTACCTTAAAAATACGACAAGTTTTTCTTCAGTTCTGATCGATCTTGACGCATTTCACCTTTCAGCATCGATTGACCACTTGATGATTCCATGTAATTCAGAAAACTGTTCGCGGGTTACACGGTAATAATTTCTATATTTCTCATCAGAAAATTCGTTATTAAGAATGAATTTTCCGTGAGTCTTTCTTTTTTTGAGATAACTGCTTTTTTGAATCTTTTCACCAAGTAATGTTGATTTTACTCGTTCCTCGAGTCCATTGGAATCAGATTCCGAACTTAGTAATAGAAATTTTGTGGAAAATGTACATTAGGGTTAAAGATACAATTTACAACTAATTTCCAGTATAATCACACTTTATTTAAAAAATACGACATGTTTCGACACGATGTAGCTTCTTCAGGTATTGCGTTGCTACTAAATACATTCTACAAATTTATGATTTTTCCAACACATTTTCTACACACTGTGTAGAAAATGTGTTGGAGTTTGAATGTATTTGTACTTAATACATTCTTCAAATTTGTAGAATGTATTTAGTAGTAACGCAATACCTGAAGAAGCTACATCGTAGCGAAACATGTCGTATTTTTTAAATAAAGTGTGATTATATTGGAAATTAGTTATAAATTGTATCTTACTTTAACCCTAATTATTATGGAGTTCCGGCAAGTAACGGCCGATTCAATCAATAAAAATGTACATAACAACCGCATAACAACTAAACAACAATAATTACTAACCGTTTCTATGTTAATCATTAAAAATTAGATCCACACGCTACCTTGTAAAATGAGCTAATTTTTCTGATTTTAGAATTGTAGTGCGGATATAATAAGAAATAGCGTATAATATGCGTGTATAGGAGTCTCTAAAGCACTTGCTCCATTAAAAGAAATGAGCTGTGGCCACCACACGACTTTCTTATACGTATGGGCGTTTCAAATTATAAAATTTTAGGAATTACCTATACAAAAATTATTCAAAATCCTATTTTAAGTATGCACTTCTATTCTCTTAATAAATCTCTATAGAATGCATACTTTGTAAGATATTATAAAAAAAACTGCTACTCGCTAAGAGTTAAAGAGCTACTTCCGGTCCGAATTTTGAAATTTCATTTATACAAAAAACATTGCAAATCTAACTCTAAATACTCTTGTACGACATATTTGCAAAAAGTCGCTATTCCCTAAGAGTAAAAGTGTTACATCTGGTGCGAATTTTGAAATTTTTTTTATACAAAATATATTTAAAATTATGTTTTAGATACTTTTATACTCGTAATGTACCTGCATAGAAAGCATGACTTGCAAGACATTCGCAAAAAACTGATTTTCAATAAGAGTAAAAGACCTACTTCCGGTAGAAATTTCGAAAAACTTTTTTAACTCTTTGCTGCATATGGGATTGCAATTTGAACCACCAACGTCCAGCAAGTTGTGACACATCGGTCCACAAAATGGACCACTTGCAAAATCGGGTGTAAGTCGCTGCATATCGACGCAAATTATGTACCACCTATCCCCACTTCTTTTTAATAGCTTTGGCGCCAATTGTGCCAAATATTACGCTTTAGTTTTGATTCATCGAGACGTGCATGTGCATAAATATTTCCGAGTTTGAGGTTATTGTTTCAATCCCAAGGAAAACTAAGGTAAGTTGTGTTTTTATATTATTGTTGCATTAAACCGTTTATTTACATCTCTTGTTAGGGTCTGTTATGTATATAATCAAAAGAAATTTATAGTTAATGACTATTACACATTTTTTATGAGTCCAAATTTTGGACCACTATGCAGCTAGGTACAATTTAATCTTTGGATTAAATAAAATTTATTGTTACAGTTTGGCTGTAATATGGATTCTAAACAAGTTATTAATGTGACCAGTTTCAGTTCTGATGAAGCATATGCTTTGATAGATAGCATTGATGATGCTGATTTTATACCAAGTGGTTTAGAGTCGGACATTGACGACATAGATGGAGAAGAAGATAATTCTGATCCAGAAAATGGTACTGATAACCTTCTTCTAGTTGATTCAGAAGACTCCGAAGATGACCTGCCGTTATCTGTTTTTGTAAGTGCCAACCAAGCGCAAAATAGTAATGTCACTTGGGCAATGAGGAATATTCAGTTGATAAAGCCACCATCGGAGTTTGAGTCCGAATACGGTGTTGCAGAAGAAGTTCAAGAACTCGGCGAAAACTGCACACCGTATAAGTTATTTAATTTGCTCATTACGGACGATATTTTGGAAAATATTACATTCCAAACCAATATATATGCTGAGCAAGCTCATCAAGTTACTAGCAAACGCTACAGTCCAACAAATCTTAGTGAAATTAAAACTTTCATCGGACTTAACCTGCTTATGGGCATTAAAAAATCACCAAGCTACCGCGATTATTGGTCGGTAAGTGAAGATTTACGAGATCCTTATATCTCCCAATTTATGGCTGTGAATCGGTTTAGTTGGCTGCTGAGCCACCTACATTTAAATGATAACTCCGTAATGCCTGGTAGAAACGACGCCAATTACGATAAGTTATACAAATTGCGCCCGTTCATAGATGAATTGAAAAAAAAAATTCAGAAATGTTACAATCCTCATTGCTGCATTTCCATAGACGAGTTCTATGATTAAATTTAAAGGGCGAAGTTCCCTTAAACAATACATGCCTACAAAACCGATTAAGCGAGGCTATAAAGTTTGGGCCTTAGCTGACTCCGCAGGCTATCTATACAATTTCGACATTTATACGGGAAAAACTAAAGACTATGTAGAACACGGATTAGGAGAAAAAGTAGTTTTAAGATTAATGGAGGGGTTGGAATACAAGCAGCATTTGTTGTTTTTTGATAACTATTTCACAACCTACAATTTAATGAAGACATTGAAAGAAAAAGGGATAAATGCTTGTGGCACCGTAATGGCCAACCGAAAAAATCTACCTAAACTAAAAGAAGACAAGTACCTAAAACAAGGAGAATATGACTATAACATCAGCAGTGATGGGATAAGTATAGTTAAATGGAAAGACAAACGAACAGTTCATCTGCTTTCAAATTTTCACGATCCAAAGGCTATAAACGCAGTGGAAAGAAGAAATAAAGACGGATCATCTAATCAAGTTCCATGTCCAAATGCTCTAACAGAGTATAATAAAAATATGAATTGCGTAGATAGGTTCGATCAACTTAAATCTACTTACGAAATTGACAGGAAAAGCAAGAAATGGTGGATGAGGATTTTTTGGTATTTCATGGACTGCGCTGTTGTAAATAGTTATGTATTATACAAACTGAAAAAACTGCCACATATAACTTTAAAAGAATTTCGACGAAAAGTCATAGATGGTTTACTTGCGGAGAAACTAGTAGAGATTAAATCAAAGCGAGAAATTCATGGGGAACCTATCCAGAAGAAGAGTCGTAAGGTGCCTTTAGAAGTTAGATTGACTTCCTCATCTCATCAACCCATTCGATCTACCCGCAGGCGATGTGCTCTTTGTAGTACTAAGGCAAATCCAATGCGATCTGACTGGGCATGTGCGGTCTGTGAAATCGCATTGTGCCTTGGAAAAAACAAAGATTGTTTCCAGAGATATCACAGCAGTAGTACTTAAGTTTGCCATCAATTATTATTTGCCTGATTGTGGAAAACAGTTTTAGTTAGTATTGTTGGTAGCTGCACAATGCTACAAAATATGGACCACCCTGAAAAGGCCGTTTTTGCAATATTTTTTATGGATTTTTTTTGTTAAGAAACTTTATTTTGTTATTATGTCTTGGATTAAACTTTGAAAAATTAAATTTTTTGAACATTATTTTTCCGTGCATCAAGGGTCTAGAAAGTGTGTAAAATCCCGTGCAGCAAAGAGTTAACACAATTTTTCTCAAATTTAATTTTGAGTACATCTGAATTCTTTATAGATTTGTTTAAACTTAGTAATAGACAAAATATTTGCAAATTCCATTTTTTCACTGAAGTAAACTACTACTTCCGGTCTACCGATTTTACTGAAAAACTAACCAGATCTCAAGAGGGAGATTATACACATAAATACAAAATTTGGAATTGATATCTACAGCGGTTTGATCACTATCGTGGTCACACACAGAGAGAGACACACAAAAAATCTCGAGGTCGAAAATGTTCGTCATCACAATACTTCCTTATACTACGTATAGGAAAGTAAAAGCACTCCGCTATCGGGTCGTGATCTTAAACATGTCGCGCGTCCTTTAAAGGGTTACTTAAACACTTATATTATAATACACTATAACATTATTGTCTACTTACATCTTGGTTATGCAATTTAAGTACAGTCTTTATTTATATTAATATAATAAGCGTCGTTAATTTCATGAAATGGTACCACTGATCTCGTTCTGGTGCGATTTAGGAAATTCCTCTGATCGGATTTAGGAAAACGCATTAGTATTTTAGCGGATACTAAAAAATGAATTAGAAAAATCTTTCAATTTTCTCTCAAAATGGAAAAAGAAAAATACGGACCATCAGACGCAGAAACAAATAATGTTACTTATTTAATTCCTTCTTTACTGTATAGCTTTCATTTTTGAAATAAATTGATGGTCTTGTATCACCACACCAGTATGTAAGAATTTGAAAACCAGTAATATAATTTAGTAACAGAGCAAAACAATTTAGGAAAGTATTATCTTAAATACTAGTCCATTTTACATACTTTTCTATTAATAAGTTACTTAAACTGTAAGTGTTTTTCTTCTTTGCAGGGCAAATACTTAAATGTAAATTATTCTGAAAAATTAAAGCACAGGTCTAAAACTAATTTTTCTAATAAATTTTTAAATAGACTCAAAAATCTTGTGGTGCGATTTTGACAACTCTTATTAAAGGCCGCGTCTGTCAAAGAACTAATGTAATGTAAATAACTCTAAGACGACTGGATAAATTAGAATATTATATTATAAAGATTTAGTTGAGACATTTAAAAATCCAGTCATGTACGCAGTTTTCCACATGAAAACAATAAATTCAGTAATGATGTTCGTTCGCCCAACAAAAGTTACTGGTGTTTATTCTACTACTCGCTACAGCAATAAGTTATTCTTGGGTTTTCCTTTAACGTTAATTGGTTTCATTCGCAGTTGATTTGGTAAAAGAAATTTTAAATTTTGTTGCAACTTTCTAGTCATTGGGGATTATTTAATCCACTGGGAAAATGTTATATACAAGAATAAGAGAGTTGGTTGTGAAGTCAGCCTGTATCGGTAATAACCCAGTATAAAATAACTGCTAGGTGCTTATAGCTAGCAGTATTTTTGGTGATTCTGGAATATGGATTTATTTTTACTGATATGAATTTTCAGACATCCGATATACGGAGTGTTGAAGAATTAGAAGAAACAGAAATTTTGACTGAAACTCAAAAAACTGGAATTCTCTAAATTGAAACTCAAGGGACTGAATACCGAGATTCTGATAGAGAAAAAAATTGAATGCAATATATTCTAGACATCAATGATATTATAAACGAAGAACTCCATAATCAGCCCAACTACGTATCATGTATGTTACAGTAACATAACATATGTAATGTTTCGCTAACGATGAAAATAAACGTACTAGGTAACAGGCGATGTTAAATTTCATACTATGTATCTGTGAGTAACAGTTTACGTTGCCGTTCACGTTAGGAATTTGAGTTAACAGAATACATTCGGATGTCATCGGGAAAACTGAAATAGTAGTATACATATTGCATGCAGTTAAAAAAGGATAAATCACCAACTCTTTATAGTAAACATAACCCTATTAAACAACAATAGTGCTAGCTTATAGAGAGTTTTTCTATCCTTTATTTTCTTAGTTTTAAAATGAATTCTAACCTTCTAAAACGTTTGAAACGAACCACAAATGCCCAATATGAGGAGCTATTGCAATTTTTAGAGCAGAACAAAGTTTTAATTTACGGAAAAACTAAACCGCAAGAAGCAGGAAATGTTAAGAAATTATGGGACAACTTCGCAAAATATATAAATCCTATGGGTTTAGGAAATATAAAGACAGGCGAACAATGGAAAAAAGTAAGTACATTATTATAATTTTATTAAAAAGCGAATAATGAGCCGTACAAAATAAACAAATTGAAATTTTATCATATTTGATTAAACGTTGCTTAGTTATTTCGAATTAGAAACCTACTTTTTAAAACCCCAAAAAGCATTTACCCATATATAAATTATCGCTACAAACACAGGATACTCAACAACTGAATTTTCATTTAATTTGAATAATCATACCATTACTTAACTACAAAATTTATTGTTTAACTATTGACATATCAAAACTATAAACATTTTGTTTAATAGATTTTTGTGGAATGGAAAAGTAATGTCAAAAGAAAAAGCAGAGAATCAAAAATCGAAAGAGATCGCACTGGTGGCGGTGGAAATCCAACCAAGAAATTAACCGATCTGGAAGAGAGGCTTCTCAATTTAATTTCGGATATACATTTAGGACTAGAAGAATTACCAGATCGTCTAGTCTCTGCTAACCAACAAGTGGTAGTAGAAGAAAATAGCAATATAGGTTGTGATAGTAACATTTCAAATGAAAGCCCTACAGAAGAAGTGGAAGAAATTCCAAAGTTGATTGACAATATTAGCGAAGGGGAAGAAATTCCAGAGTTGATTTACAATATTAGCGCAGACGAAATAATGATTGAGCCAACTGATGAATTGCTTGCTTCCGAAGACACGATTTCTAAAGAAATAAAAACAAATCCACGAACTACTAACAACAGAAAGAGCAAACAGTGCTCAGAAAAAAGATACACAAGTAGCTTTTTAGAATCGGCTGCGAATTCATACAACGCAGCACAAGATATGCGATACAACGCCGCAGTAAAAAATGCAGAATCAGTAACTTATCTTGCCGAAGCCATCAACAATTACGTCGAGGTTTACAGGGAGCATTTGGAAATAGAAAAACTGAGAGTAGAAACTGAAGCTATAAAGGCAAGAGCACAATTAATGAAAGCCAAGTCAGAAATGATGAAGATGGAAGAGAGTTTATTCGAAAAGCACTAGACTACCTACTTTATAAACACATAAGAATTTGTCCCTTATTTTTTTTGTTATATATGTATCTTAAGCAATATTTTTTTTAGTTACATACCTTTTATACATGTTATATAAATACATTACAAATATTAAAGTTAATTGACTGCGCTAAAAAAAAATAAAAAAAAATATGCCACAATAATTTTTGTAATGTTGAAGATGAAAAAAAAATATTTCGAAACGTCACGTCTCACAAATGAAATTATCTTGAAATTGTAATATGTATACCGACGTCTATTATTTATTCAACCGTATCCCCCATTCTTCGTTGTATTTTTAGGTTATACCTGAAAAATTCGATAGAAATATTACATAAAATAATTTGCGAATAAAATTTCGCACCTTTGGTCTAAATTCTGAATATCACGCATTAGAAATAAATTAATTAAACCATCAAGCGCCATGGTTAACTTCTTAACGACACCCTCATACCACTTGTTACAAATCGACCGTTAAGGAAAGATAAACGGAGGATGATAACCATTTACGTTAAACAACATTTAACTGTTACACGATACATGGTACGAATTTAGGACGTTAGCCTAACAGCCATGATAAAATCTCATTAACGTGTATGTTATCTTAACATACATGATACATAGTTGGCCTGAATCTCTCCGAACTTTTACAGGACATTTTACCACTCCCGGCTGTTTAGAAGGCAAAAAAGGCGCAATTCCCAAAGAGCAACCAATAAACTAGCAACAACTCCTTATAAAAATGCAAATGAATCTAGGCGCAAGAAAAAAATTAAAATATCTGTTTTAAAAAATAAAATCAAAGAATTTAACAATGATTTAAACGAAGCATTGGCATCGAAAGGCATTAGAGGTAGTCAAAGGAAGAAACCAGTATTTAAGGGAGACAACAGCAAATAGTTTTTTTTTTATTTGCAAAGAAACTATAATATCAAAGAAACGAAAATATGACACAAAGTTCTGTTTGTAAAGCTTGGATACATGAAAGTTACTCTGAGATAGAAGAAAATGCTCAAACGTAAAATGTGAAAAATGTGATTAATTTTTGAAATAAATTACTACATGCTTCTTATAATTTTTTGTTAATTTTCTCATAAAAGTAAATTTTTTGCTTTGTCTGCAGAATTTATATTTTGTTTTTCTCCTAGGATTTAGCTAAAATCCATGTTTCTTTAAATTATTTATATTTTTGCGATAAAAACCGTCTCACAAACTATGAAAGATACTATTGGTTATAGAACTAAGGGAGACCTTATCCTAAATTGCACAGTTTGTAGACATATTTTTATTGAACAATTTTAAATAGTTAGTAACTTCTTCAAATTAAAACAAAATATTATCAACCAGGAATCTAATAATGTTTTTTTTTTCATAAAATTCGGAGAGAATAGTGTTTCGTTTGTGAACCCCAAAAAGTTGAAACCGCTACATTTCGGGCAACCAAACGAAAGGTTACCTGAAATGTAAGGTTTTCGTAAGTTTTCTTCAAGGAAATAACATGTGCTATTGAGAATGGAAGGGTAAAGGGTTCCATAATGTAACAATACAAAATGATCTATGACGAATGTGTGAATAATTTCCAAGAACACTGCGCAGTAGGACGAATTGCCGAAAATCTCATTTTGCATTTTGACCGCAATTTGTATTTTGTATACGCTGTATGTTTAATTTTGTCAGTTACAAAACTTAGTACAACTTTGAACCAGTGCAATTCAGTGACTATTTTCCGGATGGTTTTCTGTTTGTTTTACGTGTTCTCACTTTTGTTTTTTTATCTGTTTTTAATGTCGTTGTCGAATGTAGTGTTACATTACATTATTCCTTAAAATAACAATTCAGTTTCTTATTATCATTAGTAAAATTCTTATTATTAGGAAATCTTTACATGCAACACAACCATTTTACTGATCTTTAAACGTTTAAAGCATCATTCGACTTTACTTTTGCTACGCCAAAGTTAGAATATGACTACCTGACATTAACATCTTTCTAGGAAATTTACAAACAAAGAATTGAGCCTAAATACTTAAAGTATTTATGACTTGGAAATTCCCTGTAATTTACTACCTGCCATTAACATCTTTCTACGAAATTTACAAACAAACAATTGAGCCTAAATATTGTATTTATGACTTGCATGTAAATTACATGGGAATTTAATGTACTTCAAATTGTTGGGGAATGTTGCCGCATAAATTATTATTATTATCCCAAATTCCATGAAGCATTTATGGCAGCAATTAAGAGACAAATTGAGACATAACAATTTCATAAATAAACAACGTATATCACCACGAGCAAACTGAATGGTATGTAGTAAACATATTGCATATGTAAATAATGAGAAACTTGTAGAGCTAGTAAAAGAATCGAGTAAAAGGCAAGACCACCTGAGGAGACAGACGAATGGTTATTAGAAAGTTGGCAGTTTTATATACAACAATACGAACAATGAAACCGTGGGGCATTTTTTTTTTCGGGAGAAAAATCTAAGGGCCCCGGTTTTTCCAACACTCATTAAAACTCCGGTTAGTAATAATTTGCGTTTTTCCAATACCGGTTGGCGCTAATCATGGATTAAAAACGTCATTAATCGAATAAATTTTAAGTTGTGTTTTGAGTACCTGATAAAATATTAAACACTGATTATGAAATTTTAATTTTTGTTATTATTAACAGCGGTTGTGTTTTCATATGCATTTGTTTGCTGTATGAAAATATTTTCTTCGAATTAATTAATAATTATTTTAAACGTAAATAAAACAAAACAAACTTGTTGAACTTACACTTTAATTACTAAAAATTGGACAATCGTTTCACCACACAGTGGCTTCTTCAGCAATGACTAAAATTACAAGTTACAAAGTATATATCTTCCAAGTATTCCCCCATTAGAAGCAGTATAACTAGTAGAAAAACTACTAATAAAAAATAATACAAATCCTCACATCATTAACGAAATTATAAATTTACTGAAAGTATGTGTATAACAAAACTATTTTCAATTAAATGGATACATTTACAGAGGTAGTGGGGGTTTAACGATGGGTAATCCCCTCAGGCCTTTACTAGCAGATATTTTTATGGATAATTTAGAATCAATCATAAGTAATAACACTACATTTAATAATGTCCTCTTCTGGTATAGATATGTAGACGATATTTTAATAGGCTTTAGAGGTAGGTATGTACCAAAAGACAACTAAGTTCATTACATTATTTTATCAATACAGTTCACAAGAATATAAAGTTCACTATTGAAGAAGAGACTAATAATAGTATCAACTTTTTAGATTTAAAACTCTTAAATTCCAATAATAAAATTAGTTATAGCATACATAACGATTCATAACTCGTCATACCATCCTATATAACAAAAAATGGCGGCTTACAATAACTTAGTACACAGATTCGAGAATGTCCCCTTATCCCTGAATAACTTTACCAAAGAATTAAATTTAATAGAACAAATTGCACTTAACAATGGTTATGACCCGGCCATAATTGATAAGTTAGTCTCGAAAAAATTATTATTAAAATCAGTTTGTTTAACACACCCTATGACAGAACAAAAACATGATAAAGTCTATAGATCATTAACATATATGGTAGAGTGAATTTATCCAAACTACTAAAAACACATAATATTAACACGGCGTACAAAACCAGTAACAATGTATACAAATGCATAAAAAACAATAAAGATAGTACAGAAAAAAGACATAAATCAGGGGTCTATAAATTAACTTGTTGGTCTTGCCGGAAGTTCTATATAGAACAAACAGGAAGATCTTTTGAAACTAGCATCAAAGAACATCTGTCATGTTACAAGAACCAAAAAACAGATTCGACATATGCGAACCATTTAATGGACGAAGGACATAATTTTAACGAAGATTTTTTAATGTTAGGCGTACAACATAAGAATATAAAATTGAATTTCTTAGAAGCTCTAAATATTAATAAACACAAAAACTCTAATTTTCTTTGAAATGATCAACTGGATGTAAATAAATCTCCTTTACTTAATTTATTTGTTTAGTAGTACAATACACATAGTTTTATGAGGGTTTTAACCCACTTCCCCCTTTGTTTACTTTTTTCTTACCTCCTATAGTCCGTCTCAACCTTAGTATTCAGTATGTGTCTTATGGAGATAGACAACATAGTTGTCAGATCGACAATGACAAGTTTGGTTGGTAGCTCATTATAATGACACGACATTTTAAATACTTGTTGGTTAGGATATTCTTCTATATTATTATATTATAATATTAATTTGACACTTGACAGGAAGGTTATGTTGTGATACTTACACCAACCTACAATACCAACCGTAAACATAATAAATCGAACTGACAACATTGCCTTGAAATAAAAAAGGACAGTTTATTACAAATTGCTTACGGTAGTAAAAGAGGTATATATCCCATTAGAGACTGTACTGAATACTAAGGGTGAGACGGTCTATACAACCGATACACATGAGATATACCGGGTGTTTCGGAATTGCACGGCTCTATTGTAGGTAGTTGTTCTCCAGCATAAAATAAACAAAAAAGCCCATATAAACATATGTCTCAAATTAATTTATTACTAATATATTGGAGCATAAAAATATTTATTAAATAGTACAACATCCAAAAGAACTGTTTAAAGTGGCCGCCGTTTTGTTGAATGCAGCATTCAGCACGACAAATTCATGCTGCTTTAGCACATTGTATAGCATCAGGACGATTGTTGTTATTTACTGCGGCTTCCATGATGCGATTACTAAACTCTGATGAATCCCGATTTCCCGATCTAACGCCGTTAGATCGGTAGTTTAGTAATCGCATCGTGACAGCCTCAGCAACTATCAAGAATCGTCCTGATGCTATACGAAGTGACAAAGAAGAATTAATTTGTCGTGCTTAATGTTGCATTCAACAAAACAGTGGCCACTTTACACAGTTTTTTTGGATGTTGTCTTGTTAAATAAATATCTTTATGCTCCAATATCTTAGTAGTAAATTAATTTGAGACATATGTTTATATGGACTTTTTTGTTTATTTTATGCTGGAGAACAAGTACCTACAATAGTGCCGTGCAATTCCGAAACACCCGGTAAACTTTGTAATTTGTATCTTTAGTCATTGCTGAAGAAGCCACTGTGTGGTGAAACAATTGTCCAATTTTAGTAATTAAAGTGTAGTTCAACAAGTTTGTTTTGTTTTATTTACGTGTGTAATATGGAACTACATCAAGTAAAAGCCGAATCTATTTCATTTTTTAATAATTAATTTCATCCGTGAGTTAGTAATTGTATTACGTCTTCTATAAATGAAAACGGTATAATTAAAAATAAAAATAACATAATGTTGAATATATGTAACTTTTAGCTTACCACAGAAAAATAATTAATTGACAGCCACAAATACATTTTTTTTTGATGAGGAGTATTCAGTTTTGGAAGTTTTTTAATTCTACTACAATTCTCTGGCAATTTATGCTTGCCTTTGCATTTTTTCTCTGTATAATTGCATTTAACAGCACCTAATTAAAACGTCATTTTAATTGTATATATTTTGGACTCACTTTAGATATGTTATTAACATGTTAAACAATAATGAAAAATTACAAATGAAAATGAAGACATGGAAGAAACTCTACAAAATCTGGCATGTAAAGTGCATTCAATGTCTTCCACCATTATAATTTGATTGATAATCCTGCTAAAGACCCTAGATGCATGCAGATTTTTCTTTTTCAACAAACTTTCGACTTTTATGATTTTGTTACATGCCATATATTTTACATATATTTGTGCTTGTTATTACCAGTAAGTAAACAATATATTTGTTTCAATATTACTCAAGTTTGTTGCACTTTGTTATTTATTTCATAATATAAATTTTAAATATGTGCTATGTAGATAGAAATTCTCCTAGGCAATATTCCCAAAATAAATGCCTAGAGTACTAAAATAAAATTTCTAATGATTATAGAATATAACTGTCAAAAAAAAAAAAAATAAGAACAAAAAGCACAAAGAACAAATTTAAATGTATGAAATGGCGCCAATATTATTAGGACAAAATATAATAATTTAGATCAAATGCACTTACAAATATCTTGCCAACTTTGCACAATAAATTCCTAAATACTGTTTAGTTCACCCGGCGTATTTATACGCACTAAAAAACGCCGGTTATTAACCAATGATTGGGTTAAATCATAGGTTCCCAAAGTGGGCGATAACGCCCCCTTGTGGGCGCTGCAGGTCTAAAGGGGGGCGGTAAGAGACCCAGAAAAAAAATGGGGGCGTTGTGTAAAGGCTTAGGGGGCGATTTGTAATTTCATCTAGAATCTAGGAGGACTCTTAGACACCGACTGAGCTCTCGACTCTCGACTAGGGATGGGCGATAAACATCGATGTTCGCAATTTAGATTTATCGATAAACTATCGATGTTAGAAGAAATATAGTGAACATCGAACTTTTAAGCTTGACAAAATGTATTTGCACTAATCACAAAATAAAACAGCGTCCTCTGTTGACAAATACAAAAATGTTTCCAAATTAACAGCTCACATACAGGCTACGAGGATGTAAAATTGTCTACGAATAAAAGAAGTATTTAAATTTCACAGTGCTATATCATATAAATTCGAATATTTCATTTTAGGCTCTTTTAAATATTACTCAGTATAAATATTTAAATAATATATAATTAAATACATAAATTTATAGTACTTTTAATGTGCAGAATAAAAGTTAAATTATGTATGCATGCAGAATAAGTGAAGGAGGTAAACGTATTTTCATAGAAAAAGAAGAGAGATAGACATTACCGATGTATACTTCTTCGGGAAATTCCCTAGTGCGTACAATCATACACGACGATACACGTATTAAATGCAAGATGACACATCAGAAATATAAAACCATATCCATATGTATCTCGGTATTTGCCAGCGTAGTCAAAAAAAAATGCAAGACTATAAAATCCCAAATAAAAATCGTTCTCTTAAAAAGCTTTGATACACGTAAATGTATATATTTTTTAAGTATCAGACGATTTAAGTCATGTGGTTGTTTCATGCGTAATTGCATAATATTGTTTTTTTATATAGTTTTTTTTGAGTAGTTTCTAAAGTTAACTACATATTATAAATGTATATATTTCTTTTATTATTTTTTTTGAATAGTGATATCTTTTATATCATTTTGTTAAGGACGTAAATTAATTAAGTTATAATAAAGTTTTTGTTAAACTGCCAAAAAATAAATCTATAAATATAATTATCGATGTTTAAAAACATCGATGTTTGGTAGTCGATATTTTGCAACCATCGATGTTGATCAACGATGTTAACATCGATGTTTGATATCGATGTTTACCCACCGATGTCCCATCCCTACTCTCGACTACAGCTTGTGAACATCAACTAATATTAATTAAGAGATTGCTCAAACCAACTCGGTTCGATATTTCTCTCCGAGTAGTTCATATATCTGTCCTGTTTTATTGAATAAATAAAATAAAAAACATATCAATCGGTCGCTCCGTTTCGAAACGAAAAGAGACACAAACAAACAAATAAAAAGGCAACTGTATCAATCGGCTGGTTCATAGAATACTTGTTCTTACTTGTTGAGTACGATTGAGCGTCGAATGAGATAAACGAGTTTATGCATGTTTGTCTTATTCCTGTCGGTGCGTGCTGCTTATGCAATCCTATATAAACAACGTAATATTTATTTTATTTTCATTTGCGGTTTCGCGCGTAATAGATAAGCAGTACTTAAGTTCAACACTTATACTTACGTATTTCTCAAAACAAAACAATGTCGGAAGTAAAAAAGAAGAGACGGCAATACTGTGCGGAATATATTAAATTCGGATTCATTGAAAATCCTACAAACCCATCGTCGCCTTTGTGCCTTCTATGCCTAAAAACATTTTCGAATGAAGCAATGAAGCCTTCAAGACTTCAAGATCATTTGAATAAAATGCATCCAGATAAGAAAGACAAGAATGTAGCATATTTTCAAGACCTAGAGAAGAAGCATAATACTCGGCCAAGTGTAGCAAAACTCTTTTCGGCGGCTGCTAAGCAAGATGACGACGGACTTCGAGCTTCGTACAACATCTCTTTGTTAATTGCTCAAAAAGGCAAACCACACAACATCGGAGAAGTGTTAATTTTGCCAGCAATAAAGGAAGTAATAACTACTGTGCTTCATAAACCGGCCGCAGATATTATCGGAAAAATTCCTTTGAGTAATAATTCTGTGCAAAGACGAATTGATGAAATGGCCGGAAACATAGAAGAATCATTGTGCAATCATCTGAGGACTAGTCAATTCTCAATTCAGCTCGATGAGTCCACTTTACCAACTAATGAAGCATTGTTGCTGTCTTACGTGAGGTTTATTAAAGATGAGAAAATATGTGAAGAACTATTGTTTGCTAGAAATTTAGAGACCGATACAAAAGGCGAAACCATATTCAATACATTGGAAAAGTTTTGTGATGAGAAAGAGATTCCCTTGAAAAATATTATATCAGTTGCTACGGATGGCGCTCCGGCTATGACAGGGTGCCATAAAGGCTTCATAGCGTACGTAAAAAATAAAATTCCAGATGTCCTTGCTGTACATTGCGTTATTCATAGACAACATTTGGTTGCTAGAAATTTAAGTGAACGACTATTTCAATCACTGCAATATGTCATCAAAGCAGTCAATAAAATCCGTAACTGCTCTTTGAATGATAGATTATTTCATCAGCTTTGTGTTACTAATGACGAAGATTTCAACCGTTTGTTGTTTCATACCGAAGTTCGTTGGCTATCAAGAGGCAATTGTCTGACTCGATTTTACAACCTGTTTGACTCTGTGATAGAGTTTTTGGAAACTAAAGATACAGAATTGCGCAACAAGCTCATTACATCAAAAAATGATATAGCTTACATGACAGACCTGTATAAATTGTTCAACAACATGAATCTCCAACTGCAAGGCGATGAACTAAATTTAATTAAAACAAAAAATGTCGTTGCTGCTTTCGCAGCCAAACTGCTTCTACACAAAAAGAATATGGGCAGACGTGAGTTTCATAATTTTCCGAATTTATCAGTATCCTGCAGTAACGACGACTTGTTTGCCTACTGCCAACATTTGGAAAAGCTCCACATTGACTTCACCGAACGATACCAGGATATTTTGAACTTGGAAATACCAGACTGGGTGTTGGATCCGTTTTCAAATGTCAACACAGCAATATCACCACATCTGGAAGAAGAACTTATAGAATTGACAACGAACGAGGAAATAAAAATCAAGTTCAAAAATGGCTACCAAGAATTTTGGCTACAAAAACCGATCCCGCAATTGTACCCTGGATTGTGGTCAATCATTCAACGATTCTTGATAGCATTCCCATCGTCATATTTGTGTGAACGTGGATTTAGTGCTGTAGCAACGCTGCTTACTAAAAAGAGAAATCGTTTGCATGTTACCGAACGTGGTGACTTGCGGCTGTTCTTGAGTAAATTGGAACCTGATATCAACAAACTTATTAAACAGCATCAGATTCATCCTTCACATTAGTTTTTATATTAGAATCGATTATGTTTGTTTTATTTTGAATTTTGAATAAAAGATACTTTGTCTGAATACTATAAAGTTGCGTTTCAATAATCATTCTCATTGGCAGGTGTAGCCCGTAAAAGTTAACTTGAGACCTGAGCGCCGTTGTGTACTACCTACTACGCTCAGGCTCAAGTTAACTCATTCATTCTAAACGAGACTTTTACTATAACCCATAGTAAAAGTCTCGTTTAGAATGAATGTTTAATCTCCGCTAATATAGCTCACAATAATTAATTTAATTTGAAGTTATAGTGGTTTTTGAGTAGGTGAAAAAATGGGGGCGCTAAAAAATAATTTATTCTCAAAGTGGGCAGTAGGCAAAATAAGTTTGGGAACCACTGGGCTAAATCAATAAACAACAACACTAAAACACCTTTACCACACTAAAGCACAAAAAACTAAATACGTATTTCAACAATTATATTGTCATCTTCAGTAGCACTGATTAAGAACTATACAGTATTGTTCTGTATACGCTACGGTGTATAGAACAACACAGTGTTGTTCTGTATACGCTACGGTTTATAGACAACTCGGTTTTTAATCAGTGCCACTGAAGATGACAACATGCTTGCCGAAATACGTATTTAGTTTTTTTTTGTGTTTTAGTGTCGTAAAGGTGTTTCAGTGTTTTTGTTTAATATCAATTCGCAGACTCTGACTTAGTTTCAGACTTAATCGATGATTAGTTAACCGAGTATTTTGATCGATGTTGACAAAAACGGCTCTAAGCCTTGTAGAATAGAATGTGAAAACAGTATATCATTCTTTTGCTTCTATAAGGTATTACATGAATACATAAATAAACGAAATCAATATGAATCATAAGCTATAACGATATATGTATGTCTGCTAAAACTGCTTCTTATCTTAAGTTTATATTTGTTGTAAATCCAGGCTTACATATCAACCTAATCTAAGTAATCTTGAAAGTGCATTTAAATATTTTGCATAGAAAAACATTTATTTTTCATATACCTACTAACTGCTTATTTAACTAATTTATTCCAGGAAGTTCAACCGCTGAACGGAATTTCTCAATGTTATTTCAAACCTCAATGTAAACACATCAAACTCTTACGCTTAGTAAGCACAGTAAATGTCACAAGTAATGACAAAACCCGTTTGCGAAATAATAATGGTACACCTACCATTTATTTATTCTTTCATATCAAATAACCAAACAATGGATAATAAAAAGAATAATTTATGTATTTTTTCATTGTTCTGTTAGAAACACAATGAAACTTGCACCTTTCAAATTATTTAAATTACATCTACGCCTTAATGATCATGATAAAGAAAGGAAAATAACCATCAGATTAATAATCTTCAAAACGAACGTGATATTGTGATATGATTCAAACTTCATTTCGTGCCTCAGCAGCGAGCACAACGTTGGTGAGCGGATAAGGCTAAAAATAGCTTCCATCTATCTCGCTCTATTTCGTCTTGCCTGCGAGAGCTCCCCCGTCGTTGATATAGCCTTCTCTGTTTAATGTTGAGTTGAATTCACCGGATGTTTGAAATATCAGACTGCAATGCGACCCTCGTCACTCGACAAAAAAGGACGGATGCAAAGAGTAGGGCCTCCGTTGCCTTAATTTCGAGACTTATGTGCTGCGTCAGTAGTTCGATTCTTTTTTGTTGTCAGTTTCTTGTCGTCCTTTCTGCTTTTAAAATTGATTTTATGTCCAAGTCCACCACACAGTGTTTTCTTATATACCTACGTGGTTTTACGACGGTAAAGTTGAACTTTTTGAATCTTTTCTTGCCTATGTTGGACGTATACCTGCATACAAAATAAAACCGGTTTAAGTTAGGTGTTTTCTAACCATTTATTACCTTATTCTTTACCGGAATTTCTACCTCTATTCATTGTACGACCAGTGAATATTCTTATAATATAAAAAAAAAACCTATATTGACTATATACAGCCTGTTAATTCAAACACATTAAAATCAGTTACGCGCAAAATTACTACACATTTTCTGAATTGTAGGCAAGTATAGACTGTTATTGCTAGATAGATTAATGGAAATAACTCTAATGCCATTTTAATAATATAATAATGTCAAAAATAGAGAGAATTATTAGTGCCATAACATTTTAAAAAAGGCCAAATTCCTTTTGTCCCATTCAATCTATGAAAATTGTCTGGCAGTATTGACGGTGGTCAGTTCAGTTGAAATTTCCCTGTACTTTCAAATGAAAGAAGAAAAAGATGAACTGTAAAACAGGGTGAATAGGGACACTTTTGAACAATTACTCAACCGCTTGTTCAAAAGTATCAAGAATTTTGATTGTCCTGCCATGGGATTTTTCTTATGGTGTTTTTTGGGGGATAGGCAACACACTTTTATTGATTCATAAAGTACATATGGGGTTATGTATGGAATAGAATATGGGGTAAATGGCCTCCACGAATTTGCCGACATATACGCATTCCTCTGGTGATATTTTCCATGACCGTTTGGCTTGAATGTGGCTGAATTTCGCTGTTACAGTGTTCAATTTTGTCCTTCCAGGAGCGAGTGGCTGGAGGCTTGTTGGCATAAACCTTGACTTCAAAAAAACCCAAAGAAAAACGGCGTTAAATAGAATGATCTGGTTGCCTCACCAAAACGTACTCACCAGCCGCCACTGGGGTAACACCATTCCAATATATTGATGTATCGCACCATAAGTTCTTCTTCAGCAGGTATAGAAACGGCGTGCTCGCCTTGTTTTTTTCAGATTCATCTTGTAGTTATATAGACCAGTTTTTGGACTTCTAAATTCAGTTGATGCTTTCCTATATATAAGACAAGCCATGTCTTACGGGATTTGCAGCAGTTTCTATCAATTTTTGATCATATGTTCCTTAAGCCCACGTGCTTATAAATTCACGGCATGTTATTGTTTCTAATCACCCCAAACTAAATAAAAATTTTAGCTCCGTAAGAAAAAAATCGAAGATTGGTCATGTCAAGTAAATTTATCAAATTACTACCATCTAGCGCTACACAAAACTATTGTTTAATAAATAATTGGTTCATAATAGATCAATTTAAATAGCATTTTTTATGGGTGAGAATGCCACCTTTTAGAGTTATGGAAATGACAGCTGCCCAATGTAACATTATTGAGTTTGACAGCATATATTGTAAGTGTTGCAAATATTTAATAGTTTACATATTAAGGGAGTAAAGTAATATTTTTCTGCCGAGACATCGATATAACCATGTAATATTACTTTGCTCTGGTGTTGCGTACAACATTATTTCGCTCGCGCCATTTTTATTTAAAAAATACAAAAGTACTGATATTAAATAATTACAAAATGTATTATTAAGCAGAACAGGATGCAGTTACTCATTGTGAAGATTAAGAAGAAACGAATTCACAACTTTTTAATTTTTTGACAGCCACTGATGTTTTGCAACTGTCAAATTGGATGAAAGCAGCCGTGACGAATGTAATCGTAATTGTGTTGAATATGCAACGCAATACACACCACAGCGGTTGTTATTGCTTTTCTTTCTCTATGTAATGAAATTTTGTATCTATCTTTCATTTTTCAGCGCGGGAATGTAATGTATTTGATTCCCTTGGGTCGTTATAACTAAGGTTACGTCTTCGATATTAACTCAGCGATGTTCTCTTTACATAGTGAAGGGGGGGGGGGGGGGGAATTACATTTTAGAATACAAAGTGACGTTTGACTCCTGAAGGTCGCTAAAAACTTACTCGTAATATGAATTTTTGAAACATTTTCCCAATTTCTTTACCTATCCACTTGGTAGTTCCAATTCGCTCCATTTACGGTGTTTACGAGGTTATGTTTTGCTTGTTCATATTTATCCATTTATATAAATATTAATTTTGATTTTCTTTTTTGAATATAGGTATATTTTTATTTGTTAAAAAGTGTTTATTGAGTCCATTGCGTTGTTATTGTAAGCATGTGGTTTCAATTGGGTCATCATTGAAATTTAAAATGCGCCGATTCCTGTACCTTGATGAAGAAGTAAGTAAATACAATATGTGGTTAAAACCACGATACACTTATAATATAAGATATAAGCGTATCGTGGTTAAAACAACTTCCTCCTGACAGTTTATTCACGAATAAATTCATGCAATCGCATCGTGAATAAATGTAGCATCTTTAACTTCAATAACTTCATGAATTTCTTTGTGATTTATATCGTGAATTTATTTGATGTATTAGAACATGTCCTTTTTTTCGCCAATTTTATTATAAATTTCACTGATATCAACATATGAAATTTAAGGTTATGTTTGTTGATGACTAAGTTCTGTTTAATTATAGGATATATTTTCATTAAAAAAAACAATTTATTAAACATTGTGAAATATGTAGGTATACTGTTAATTCAATATGAGCACAGTTAGTAAACAATTTTGTATAGAATATAGATTAATAGTATCATGCGTTGTTCATTTTTGTAGATTTGATAATATTAATCATTAGTTACTATCAGATCAAATTTAAGTATATATTTATATTTACTATGTGAATGTATATCTACTATTTTAGTTCAATATTTCTTTATTCAGTGATAATATAGATACTCTACACATTAATCGATCCATAATAATATTATCGTGATGACCTATGGACTCGCTCAATACATGAGCTTACGCAATATCACGTACAGATTATATACGTATGAAAAACATTATATTACTTAAATAGATTCAAGCACAATCAAAAAATGCTGTGATTAGAATTACAAAATCAATTTTACTTTTCGTTATCTAGTGTTAGGAGGATTTAATTAAAGAAAAAAAGTTACCATCATAATTACTGAGATACAGTGTGAAAACAATATCAAATACGATATTGATAATAATTATTTTTATTTTCGTACACAATCTCTCATCTGATCAATATACTTAGTAGATATTTAAATACTCTTACAATAATGAATATATCCATCTGGAATAGTAGAATTCAACGTGCTCTAAATTTGACATATGGTTTTTGATAGTTAACCTCAATATTATTTACTACTGAAACGTATTTCAACACCGACCACTGCACCCAGGCTGAACAAGAGTTTGTAATTAGAGTACTTTGCTCCTTCAAACAATAGATGGCGCCAGTCGAGGATTGTATTGTCTACGAGGAAAGAATAGAACAGGAGAGACAATAAAGTGGTGGGGGAATAGGTATTATTTAGACGGAAGTTACCACGTTAAGGCAGGTTAGTTATATCAATACTGACGGCTTTAGTGGTTTTATAATGGTGAATTGTGTGGCTTGTGGCCGTTCTAAAACGACAAGAACGAAGAATTTCACTTTTTCTCTTCATCATTTTTACATTATTTCTCTTGCGAAATATAAGGTAAATATAATAAATTTTAAAGACCCCTCACGCTCCTATCTACGCCGATATAGAAAGGATTTTACTCATAAATTCCTTATTTTATGGGCATTTTTTGTTCTCATTCTCGGGCACTTCTCGGGCGTAAACAGATGATGCAGTTTACCCCATGAGTTTACCATATGAATTAGTGCTATTCAGTAAATGGGTGTTGTTTACATTATATTCTACCTAAAGTTTGCTATCTTCTGGTCTTAAGCTGTTCACCATTTTGATAAATATGTTACTCATATTTATCTACTTCAATTTGTAAAGTATTATGAAATAGGTATTTAGAACAAAGTGTGTACCTAACAACTGCAAAAATTTAATTTGGGTTATGCAGAAGAAATTGAAAATGTTACTCCGGATCAAAATTATTAAATGTGTAAAAGGTTCACACAATATGGCAAATGAAGTGCTTATTAGATATTTGCTGCAAAAAGTAGGCGGCTCTGAAAATACATAGCCAAATTATGTTCCAAAGCTACTTGTCAAAAATGTAGAAAATCAATAATTTTGGGGATATAACGTGCCAAGCTCATTTTATGGAATTGAATTATTTAAAGTCAAGTTTAAAAGGGAGATAGGTATAACCTCAAGTTAGGTGTTAGGTGTACACGCATAGAGTGGCAATGCTCATAAAGTCTGTGTTAGTGAAAGGCAATTCATTTAATTTTTCTTTTTCTGAAAGTGATTATTTTTCGGCTTATTGAGAATTTATGGAAGGGATTTGAAATCCAATAATCAATTGGATATCAAAACCTCTTTCAACATCTTGTTGATGCTAGTGAGAAGAAATCATTCTAAACAACCATCTTTGTATGAAGTTAAGTTATTCCTCTTCGAATTTTTGTTTATTTAAATGTTGCAATTAAACAATTACACATTTTGTAATAAGATTCCCCAACTTGAAATATTATTTTAGACAACTGTATATTTACGAGTATAGTATTTCTTTATGATACAACATAAATATTTTCTATCTAGAATATAACTCCACAGTAGGACTGTATATTTGGAGAACAAAATATGCGCTAGCGCGTACCAGCTGGTATCTGAAAAGAGAAAGACTTCCTAACCAATAACAAGGCGGCTGGGAATAGTCTGTTCAAATTAACTGATAGCATGCAGCTGCGATCTGGGATATAGCAAGAGCGAGAGGACAGAGAAACCCATCGAGAGATAAAACGCTTCAAGGTCTGTATCTCTAATGGGATCCCACGACTCAAAGACGGTGGAAAATAACGCTTTACATTAACAATGTATGGGATAAATAAATGGAAGTATACGATGAGTCATTTACTTGATAAATGTATTTATATACAACGTTCACTCTTATAGATTATGTATGTGACTATACATATACAGTATAAAATTAAAGTATAAAAATAATTATATATTTTTAGAGCTTGAGTAAATATCCTTTCTTTATTCAATTTTGGAAGTAGGGAGATATACATATGTAATGTACTATAAAAATATAACATTTGAGCTTAAAATATATTGGGGATTGCAGAGGTTATGAATTTTATCTTGTTGTGTGCTGAGCTTTCGAAATAGTTTATTTCATCATCATAACTTCACACAATAAATAATATAAATTGTGGTTGTTAATGTGGTTCACGTTTGAAAAGAAAAACCTCTATTTTAGTAAAGCCAAAACTTTACTTTAAAATAGTGTATAGTAAACAACATAATACGGTTTTATATTTGCAACTGAATCGGGTCATTTGTATATATTTTTGTAATATGTATGTAAGATATAAAAAATATTTATTTTGATGGGAGCTGGATCTTGGTCTTACTCAGTCCAGTTCGCTGACTACAGATAGTTTAAACAATTCTATATCGAAATCAACTTATACCTTATACCAAATAGTCAGTTGTTCTCAATAATTCTTTAAATTTTGTAAATCAAAAACTAAAGACACATCATTATAAAACAATGTAAAAAAATTACAACATCTGAATATCGTTTTAATGAATTTACATATAGCATATACAAGCTTTGTCAAGTTGCCCCCCCCCCCCTCCGAGTTACAATTTATATAGTATAAAATGGGTGTCAATTGTGCTCCATTGTGCCGTTTAAAGTTTCATTTTCTTATTTTCATTTCTCTTCGATTTTCAAGGATTTTTAAAAAAATCGAAAGGAGGGATAACTTGAGGATTGGTCCTCCCAAAAATTTGAAATCCTTTTTAAAACTTGGTGCCTTCGCAAAGCACCCAATTGTGCTCAATTGTACCGTATACCTAAAAAAATACCGAAATTGACGAAAGTCTACTGTCCTGCCCTAACTTTGTTATGATTTATATAGTATAAAATGTTTATCAAATGTGCTCCATTTGTACTCAATTGTTGTTAGTTTCATTTGGACACTACTGTTTAAGGAAATTAGAAAAAAGATCGAAATAATTTTATGTAGCACATAGCTCTTGAGAATAATTACTTATCAAAAAAGTTCTTGGGTTATTACAACTTTAATAAAAGATTATTTTGTTAAGGTTTATTTATGTTCCATATAATATTGCATGAGAATACACCAACTCATTACTACTGCAGTCTACTTTGTGTTGCAGTAAATCATCCTAGACCTCGCATTTTTCGTTAATTCTGAAACAGTATGCCTTAAAATGGCCAATGACGATCTGGTCGACAACTCCAAGGGTTCCGGAGTAAGCGATGAGGCCACCTAAATCATTTTCAATGTCATAATAGTAATTTTATTTTTCCTAATTTATAATACTAATACTATTTAACTTTTATCAAAGGACTTTGTTAATGCGGCCTGCAATTCTAGATGTGACGCACTGTTTCTTTTTTTAGGTAAAATGCTATACGGCACAATTGAGCACAATTAGAGTGCTTTACGAAGGCCCCGAGTTTAAAAACGAATTTCAAATTTTTGGGTGGAGCAATCGTCAAGTTAGACCCCTTCGATTTTTTTTTAAAAGTCTCTGAATACAAAAGAGCACAAATGAAACTAATAACGGCGCAATTGAGCACAAGTGGAGCACAATTGACACACATTTTATACTATGTAAATTATAACAAACGTGGGGCGACTGTAGACTTTCGTCAATTTCGGAATTTTTTTTGGTTTAACTTCGAAAGTGAGTGGTTGGGGGTGAAATGCCATACGGCACAATTGAGCACAAT
Organism: Amphimallon solstitiale; assembly: GCA_963170755.1. NCBI lineage: Eukaryota > Metazoa > Arthropoda > Insecta > Coleoptera > Scarabaeidae > Amphimallon > Amphimallon solstitiale. The sequence goes on from OY720676.1 coordinate 175,025,385, forward strand.
TGGCCTGCTATGCGAAGGCACCGAGTTTTGGAAAGAATTAAACTTTTTGGGGAGGCAGTACACCATCGTCAATTTCGATTTTTTTTTAGGAATAACTTCGAAAGTGAGTGGTTGGCGGAAAAACGCTATACCGCACAATTGAGAGTTGGAGTGTTTTGCGACGACATCGAGTTTAAAAAGGAATTTCAAATTTTTGGGGGCTAATCATCAAGTTAGCCCCCCTTCGATATTTTTAAAAATCTTTGAAAACAGAAGAGCACAAATTAAACTAATAACGGCGCAATTGAGCACAAATGGAGCAAAATTGACACCCATTTTATACTATATAAATTGTAACTCGGTGGGGGTGGGGGGGGGGGCAATTTAACAGAGCTGCATATACAGTAAATATAAAATACTAGTTGAGTCGCAGACGTTATTCTGACCTTTCCGGTAGGTGGCGTGATGAATTTGATTTCGTTAAAGTTCCTGGATAAGAAAGTCTGGACAGGAGAGATTGTTAATGCGATTGTAGAGTAGCCATCATTTTTATTTATAAATATAAAATTTATTGATAACTCGACCACCTATCGTATCCATATTTTATAATCTTCTTTTTTGTCACTAAACCAACATATAATGTGAATATGAGTCATGTTAGTCCATAAATATAGAATTTGTTAATAACTTGACCTTAGCGCCACCTATCGAATATTTTGATAGCATATTTTACACTGACGATCTAATACTGTCTGAGAATATCTAGAGGATTGGTTGAGCCGTTAAAAAGTTATTGAATAACGTAATAACTCGACCACAGCGCCACCTATCGTGTCCAGATTTTGTGATTTTCTTTTTTGTCACTAAACCAACATATATTGTGAATATGAGTCATGTTGGTCCATAAATATAGAATTTGTTAATAACTTGACTTCAGCGCCCCCTATCGAATGTTTTGTTAGCCTATTTTACGAGCATTGACAGTGACCTTACTCTTGTTTCAAGTGAACATATTTTCTTTGTTTCTTATGAATACATCAATATATGTAGAAAAGCTGTTCAAAATGGATGTAGCAATCGTGAAACTAGTCTGATAATAGTATATTGTCAAAAGACGAGGAAGAAGACATGATAAAGTGGTTAAAAATGTAACAAAGCACGCTTACCGAAAAAAATAGGGAAAGCCTAGAAAGTATTACAAAAAATATGATGACTCAATGAACTCCTCTTAAAAATTGGGGGGGGGGGGGCTTGTGAATAGTGGCATGAACTTTTACGCGGAACACATCCTAGTATTTCGCTTAGAGAAACTGAAGAACTAACTAAAGAAAGGAACTGCATTAGAGAAGAACACGGTTCATAGACTTAAGTAATTTTTATATGGGAACGAAGTTAAGGGAGAGGAAAACGAAATACCAACTGTATTACTTGTATTCTCTTCACATGGAAGAAAATGACTTCAATTGTTGTTTTTCTATATACAAGTTGACCGCCTAAGGCTATTGTTGATTCCTTACCAAGTGAATGGTATCTAGAGTATTCTCAAAATGGTTAGATGAAGCGGGATGTTTTTTTCAAAAATATTGCAAATGGAGTTAACAAATTTAGAAACCAGAAAGTTATATCACGATTCGTGATTTTGTTTATTGATGAACAAAAGTCTTGTCTAATAAAATGTACTGTACAAAATGCTAAAAAAACTGCCACGAAAAGATCACTTATGATGACGCAGAAAATGATTTATGCGATATTCATAAACAGTTTTTGTTTATAGACATTCTCAAACTCTATTCACTAACTAACGTATGATCAAAAAGTCTTTGGATGGCTATAGCCATGAAACGTAAAGCTATCATAGAATTATTTACTTCTGTGGTTCTTGACTTTGAAGTATATATAAGTCACAAATAAAATAGATTTTAGGTTATAATTATTTAGGTTATTTAGGTTGAATTATAACCTGCTGACTTGAAAGTTATCAAGTAAATGTCAAAATTAATAAAAGTAAATAATTTCATAGATTGACATAAATTCCACGGCAATAGCGATCCAAAGACTTTTTGATCATACGTTATATCTCTGCGCTGTAGATATAAAGACCAGTGCGTAATTGTGCATTTATTAGGGAATATGCAAGCCTCAGTAGACCGTCAATAAATGATAATGTACGAAACTTACATGATGGTGCCTCAAATTAATAACACTATTCAAACACTATGTTAATTAAAACTTCAAACATATTTTACTCAAGATAATTTCACTTGTGTATTCATTTGCTTGGTATCCAAAGAATTTCTCAAACAATTAGGTGACTACAAGATCTAAAATTTAAAAGTATTTAGACCAACAAGTTATGCAACTGTTTAGAAGTAAATGGTGTCAAAAGAATAAAAAGTAGACATATCCAATGTTTTCTTCTTACACTCCATATCCTCTGTACGTTTTTTCCAATTCAAATATACAGGGTTTCCGCTAAATAGGTACATACCAGGCTATGCGAATCTGAAGAGTCCGTATAAATGTCTAATTAAAAATCAAAAAAGAAATTTATTTGTAACTCATCAAAAATGTTTAAATTTTTAGGACCAAAGTGTAGTTAAAGTCGGTGCATAACTTTGTTTATGGACCGACAATGAATGGCAATTGAAAATATTTTCTATGGCGATGTTTTTGTTGTGTGAATTGCACACCTTTATGTGGAAAAAGTCGACAACCTTGGTGCATTACCGTATTTTTCTTTCGTTAAATAGAAGTATATTATTTTGAAACTTAAATTCCTCTATATAAAAAATATTATGTTTGTATATTAACTGTGAGAGGCTCGGACGCGAGAAAAAAAATCAATTTCTTGTCACTGCGTGCACATTGGACCACGATTTTTTTTTGGTACGGGCATTACTCATATTTTTCTTTCATCCCCCTTTTTTTTTAATGACGCTATTTAGAATTAAGCCTGTATGTTAAATACGTCTTATAAAATTGAAAAACGTGGATATGACTACTTGTACTTCCACTCTTAACCAAAAAAAAGTTTTCACTGTTGTTTACATTACACTATTTACATAGGCCAATCTTAGTTTGCTGACAATTATGAGTAGGGGGCGGACACGAGCGGTTGATGACTCATCGCCCATGGGCGCACTATTGAAATGTTGTATTTTTAAAGAGGTTTTAATTTTATTTATATAATTGGATAACAAGTGGCTGGTGATCTATAAAATACAAAATACCTTATTATTTGTTCATTTTCTCTTCTGTAAGACTTGTTCTCTTTGAATTAAGTACATCCTTGTAGATAGAAAACGTTCTTTCTAGATCGCAACTGGTTATAGGTGCGTACTGGAAATATTCTTTTATTTCAGCGTATTTAGCATACACAATTGCCGCAATGTTATTAAATCTGGATTTCTATTAAAAACTGCGTCTAACTTTTGCCGAAGGCCACGTCCGAAGTCACTTGGAATACTTTTGAAATTATTAATAGCCCACGTCTAATGTGGTTAATTCATTTTTTAATTTGAGATTCGATTTTCAAAATAAGTGATTAGTTTAGGCAAATTTCCAAAGTGTTCCTGAGGGAATAACAACTGATTTTTTAAATTTGGGATTTGTGTTAGTTCCTTGCAGTCAGAAATACTTCGACCATCGTCATTTAAACATGTAACGAAATTTTGTAAACTATCCAAATTCTCTGCATAAAAACTATTTCTGTGTATGTTTTAGCAAAGCTAAGTGAGGAACTTGCGATATTTTGGCATTCTGTAACGATATTTTACAGACTTTGTAATAAATAAAGGGCGGAATATATGCACGTCAATTCAGTTAAAATATGCGCATATATATGCATCGTTTTTCTCTGAAATATGCAACAATATGCATTTATTTGTCAAAATATGCAATTATATGCCTTGAATATAACATGGAAAAATGGAAATAAAGAAACGCCGACTCTTACAAAAATTATTTATTTTAAGTAAAATTAAAAGAAAAACATAATAGGTACAATTTTCAACCTGAAATAGTATAAAATGCATTTATAACGATATATTTTTCAAAATTTTCCAATAAAAATATTTGCCTTCTGTCTGTAAAAATATGTTTGTACAAAGAAAAAGTTCTTTCAACATCTACCGATGTGATCTGGCAATATTTTAATTTGGGTAGTAAGTTATAAGGCCAAGGTATTACTTCGTTGGATGGTTTACTATCAAAAATATTTTTGACTTCCATTAAATACTTAAAGCCTTCATTCTTTCCCACAATAACTTCGAGTTTCCTTCTTACTTGATTTCCTACATCACCGGGAACTTTTTTGCATTTGTCCGAAAAAGTTTCAACAATATTAATTGATTCTCTTAAACTTATATTCCTACTTTCTAACGAAGTTATTATATCTGGTATAAAACTAAAATTAACCTTAATAAAAACAAGTTCCTTAGCTAAATTTACATTTTTGAATAATGCTTGACTTTGCACTACACACTGCGAATTGTCTTCTAAATCTAAAACTATGTCTTTAATGGCTTCAAAATGGTCTGCGTAGAATATCGCGGCCTTAAGCCATGTTCCCCATCGAGTAATTACGGGCTCTGGAGGTAAACAAACTCCTGGCAATTTCTCTCTATAGATCTGCACTCTTAGAGGTGCTTTCAAAAACACTTTCTTTACATTTGAAATTAATTTGTTCACCAAGGGATATGCTGTTCTAATAATTTCTGCAACTCTGTTTATCCCGTGTAAAAGACAAGTGACATGTACCATATTGGGATAAAATATTTTTAAGTTTTGGCCTACTTTAACCATATACGGCGCTGCGTCAGACAAAAACACTAAAAACTTCTCTACTGGAACTGGATTTGGTAAAAAAAAATTTGATAGAGACTGCTGAATAAATCGAGTTACAGTCTCATTATTTGTTTTGTCTAACTGTTTAGAAGATATTAAATATGGTTTCCCTGGCTCATTTTCTTGAAGCCCTCCAATCATAAGATGTGCGATATATCGACCACATGAGTCTGTGCTTTCATCAACAATAATATAAAAATGTTCATCGCCCAGTGTAACTTTAATTTCTCCCATTACGGTTTCGTATACTGTTTGCACATTCTTCTTTCTAAGTGTGGATTCGTCAGGGATGTTTTGATTACAATATTTTTGCAAAAAATCTCTGAATTGTGTATTTTGCAGTTTCTTCAAAGGTATATTTGCTGCGACTAAAGCTTTGCATAAGTCTTGATGAAACACCTCCTTTTCACTCTTTGGTTTGACATTTTGAAATGCGGTTTGCACACACTGCTGAACAGGAACTGATTTATTTTTCTGCAACTTAGCTTTATGCATAGCTGTTTTCAAGTGTTGATCAATTTGGAACTTCTTTTCACAAACAATGATTTTGGCACAAACTTTGCAAAACACTTTATCCCCACTAAACTCCAACTCAGGAAAATTTTTAATCCACGAAGCGGCTTTCGGCATTTTAGGCGTTTGAAGTAAATATTTTCGAAATCACTCTTTTCACACTGGAATCTATCGACAAACTCAACTATACAATATAAATATAAAAGAATAGACCACATCTGCTCTCCATTAGGCAAGCTGATTACTTGAAAATTCCTAAACACCCAATAAATGCCGGCAATAAACCATATAATAATAAAAACTATACAATATAAATATAAAAGAATAGACCACATCTGCTCTCCATTAGGCAAGCTGATTACTTGGAAATTCCTAAACACCCAATAAATGCCGGCAATAAACCATATAATAATAAAAACTATACAATATAAATATAAAAGAATAGACCACATCTGCTCTCCATTAGGCAAGCTGATTTCTTGGAAATTCCTAAACAGGGTCGCACTTAATCTTTTCATAAAACGAAAAACATAAAAATATGCACACAAATTTTATTTTTGCCGAAATATGCAATTTTTTGTGAAATTTGTTAAAATATGCAAATATATGCACTTTGCATATATTCCGCCCTTTAGTAATAAATTTCGGAATCACTGACAATTCATTTTCATATCAAAAGAACTAACATAAACAACGTTCTAAATCTAAATAAATGATAACTAAAAATGTACGCATATGTTATTGAAACTAAATAACAGTAAGTATACACATATTTACATTATTTTTCTTGCGAAATATAAGGTAAATATAATAAATTTTAAAAACCCCTCACGCTCCCATCTACGCCGATGTAGAAATGATTTTACTCATAAATTCCTTATTTTATGGGCATTTTTTGCTCTCATTCTCGGGCACTTCTCGGGCGTAAACAGATGTTGCAGTTCACCATATGAATTAGTGCTATTCAGTAAGTGGGTGTTGTTTACATTATTTCTTTGTTTCGTTGTAACTTCGTCGTAGTTTAAACCGGTCATGGCCGCCCCCTAATTATGAGTCGCGCTAAACGACAAAATTCTACATATTTGTTGAAAAAAACTTCTTTGATTTTGTGAGTCTACAGCCAACTTCTGTATATTTGCTTCTTGTTAATGCATAATTTATAGGGGATTAATGTAAAAAGGAATAAAAAAAAATCACATTATTTTCGTAATAAAATATCAATTGAACTGTAAACAAAAATTATTCATCTACGTAACTTTGCGCCTGTGCAAACATATGCATATCTGTTTACATTGAATCGTAAAATGGCCCTACCCATTACGTTTTGGATGTAGAATCAAAACATTAGCCAGTGCCGAATTAACTCGGAATCCGTTATATAAACGCGGTTACAATTTCATTAACCGCGTCAATTTATCAACTGCATCGCTCTGATATTTCTCTCCTTATCTCAGCAGATATAAACATACAAACATTCAAGATAATTAATTGTTGACGCTATGAACTAGAATGTCAATTGCCAAACTGAGGAAAAGGCGAGATTTATCCCAAAAGTTTAACGAATTGGTACCGTGAACGTACGTTGATATTTGGATGCAAAAACGACAATCGTTTGTTTTCAAAATTCTAGCGAATCAAAAGATTTCCTGGCCGGGTCGTATCATCTTCGGAAAATTCGAAAATAACAGCCCCCTGTTGGCGGGGGAAAATGTCAGTCGGGTTTTTGCAGCACTTCCAACGCTACTCCCATTGGTCAAAAGGAAAAATCAATAATTTTGCCACGAAATCCCCACCGTGCGCTGTCACACTTTTACCACTTTTTAACCTCCCCTATTTCCCCAAATGTTCATTTCCCACTTCCGTTTGGTTATATTTTCTTCTCATTTTTTCCATATTCGTCACATTTTTTTCCATTCCTATTGTTTAGTTTTATTGATATGCATATTATGGGGTTATAACCTTCAACGGTTACTAAGGTTAACAGCGTCAACAATAGAATTGATTACTGGAGTGTTAATACACAACATAGAAAACAAAGCGCTAGCAAGCGTGTGTAGTGTAGATAATGTAACTGACGCATGAATCATTCCATTGTATATAAACTCGTGTGTGTGTGTGTGTGTGTGTGTAGAATACAGTACATTATGTATATTGTGTTTGTCAAATCAAGGACATTTAGGTCATAGAATAGAGTGAATAAGACAAAGACAAACAATAGGCAATACAGAAACTCTATAGACTTTAATTTTGAGTGAACTGTACTTTCTAGCCCCCCCCCCCTTTCCTAACATGTTGCCGCTCCCTTCTTCATACCACAGCACTGTAGTAGTAGATGTTGAAACGCTGATGGTTTCAAATTCCTAGCTACTGACTGAATCGATTGCAGAGACTGTTTTCTTTCCGCCTGCTGTTGTGTCACTACTTAGTCAATTAGCCCCCCCCCCCCAGCGCGTTGCGTTATTGTTATTATTACATTTGCTCTTTCGCAATTACATTCTGGCTAGCGTTTTCCTTTTTAATGAAGAACGATGTTGGACTTGCACGAGTTGCTTTCATGTTTTAATTATTAATGGACTTCGAATATGTTATTGTTTTAATTGGATTAATTAATTCCTAATCTGGCAGTAATGAATCGGATATGTTTATATACTTGATTAAAATGTAAGTAAACCAAATTAAATACAGGAAGCTACGATAATATTCGTTTTATTAACATTCAAAATGGAAGAGATACCGAGTTATAAACAAACAAGTCTAGATATACAGGTATCCCAAAAATATACTGACAAATGTCGAGGGGTTTATAATAAGGCCCGAAATTTTCCTAATTTTAGTATTCAAATATTCGAATTATTTAAATATTCATTCGAATATTCAAGTATTTGATTATTCGAAAATTTGAATATTTCAACAAGTTCGTTTGTATTAGAATATTCCAACTCAAGAATTTGAATATTTATTACCTGTTCCATTATTCGGTGTTACTAGAGAAAGCCCTTTTATTTTGATAGCCTTGTATATTTTTCTTTCATTGTTTTCCGCCTTTGTAACGGGCACATGTTTTTTGGTGTGCAATATTCCGAAGAATATACAGGGTGTGTTTGAAATAAGGGGACAGAGTATGATAAATGGAAAGATCCAATTCTGTAGAATATAAATCCCAAAAATTGTGAGTCAATTACGACACGAACGTCAAAATTAAAAACCCCCGAAAAGTGTTTAACGTGCCGCCTATGGATTTAGCAGGTATCGCGCCAGTTAGGCCAGACAGCCGACGTCATGAGTCGTAATAAATAATATATTTATGGTACTAAATAAACACACATAGATACGCATACATACACGTACCGCAATAACAGTTGTAAACGTTATAAAAAACCCAATGATAGCATTGTTTACTATTTCTAAACAGGTGTTCATGCTAAGAGTTCAACAACCTTAATATGAAATATCAGCTGATTTGGGATAAAATTGATGCGTGTACTTTATTCGATTTCTTTTGTTCTCTTTTAATATGCCTTAGTTTTCAACAACGAGAATTTGTTTTATTGAGATGCCGACTGTATGAATTTTGTAATTATTTTAATATTTGTCAGGAATATTTAGATATTACATTTTCTTCCGCAATAAATGTATAGTAAGTACTATTACTGTTATTATGATTAAATTCAACGACTTTTTACTTTTTATTTCTCACAAAAACAAATTCGTGTTGTAAAATTTGCCCAACTCTACTTATGAGAAACTTTTATTTTAATTGGACGCAAATGAATTTAAAAAAAAACATAATTTATTTCAGTTCGTGCGTTGTGTAAGCCATAGTCGAAACATCCACACGTAACAATCGAACGAGACTGACCTCGCATGCCTTCACACTCCTACTTAGTACCCCACTCTTGCATACCCTACAGTCGTATTAAAGTGCAGTGGCGCGACGAATATTTTAAAAATATCTTTGCAATTTTTAAAATTTGCATTTGCGCAAAATATTTTGGATTTGAGTCTAATAAAATTAAATTTTTCCATTAATCATACTCTGTCCCCTTATTTCAAATACACCCTGTATATCAACTTCATTGGCACAATAATCTACTTGTTCATTGGGAACAAAATATCCAAGGCGTTTTCTTTTTGCTGGATTCATATCACTTTCATCAAATTCAACTGATGACTCGTCTTCGTTTTCCAAGATATCTTTTAGGTGGCTTTTTGTTATAAGTAGAGATCCAAAAAATCTTTCCATCTTTTTAAACCTTGGATCTAGAAATGTACTAATGTCAAATATTCCAATTGGTGAAGCAGCGGTTAGCAAAACATCACTAGGACACGCGTTTGTGTACCTTGATTGAAATTCCCGTTGCAAAACGTTTCTTTTATCTCTTCTGGTTCAACCTTATGAATCCTTGAAATGAAATTGTCCATCAAAGGTTGCAATATGGTCATCCCCATTGAAATCGTCGGTTGAGATTATGATGACAATAAAATTGCAGCCAACTCAGGGTTCCAATATTTGAACAATATTTTCAGTAATCGTTCATTCATCTTCAGTCAGCATTAAATGTCCAGCCTGAGCTCTTGTGGTTATTGCCCTGTTAGATAATTCCCTGATCAATGCTTTACATGTTCCAGTATCCGTTTCAACATAAAAAGGTTGAATTCCAACGGATCTTAACTGACTGAATGAGTTTGTGTTTTTCTAAACCCAATTGAATTTGTTTGTGAGTTAAAATAGTTGTCGCGATATTAGAATGCTTAAAATGACCAACAATATTGTTGCATTTCCCAATAACGGGCTTTTCCTCGAATACTTTGTTTAAAACCAATTCTTATGATATCAATTTTCTGACGTAGACCTGCCGGATGGTGTTTGTGATAATATTCATGATAATATTCGAAAAAAATCAAATACAGTAAATACTTTTGTGTTCTTGATAAATCTGTATAGAATCCTTAGTTTGCAATATATTTGCAAAAAAAGTTAATATTAGCTAAATTGAAAGTGCTACTTCCGGTCCGAAATTTGGAAATCTTCAGATTCTCGAGGTCGAAAATTTTTCTAATCACACTTTCTTATATGTAGTATAAGAAAGTAATAAGTATTTGTTACATTTAGAAAGTGGATACGAATTAATTTTAACTATTCGAATATTTGAATAGGTATTTAAATATTCAAATATTTGAATTATTCGTATTCGATTGCCGACCTTAGTTTATAAGGTTTATTGGTATCAGCAGTTCTTTGTAGTGTTTGGTTCATTCTAGAATTAACAAATTCCGGTTCTGAAATATGTCGTTCAAATTCTAATGTACAAACAACATTAAAATTGGAATTTTAGGCAAATTGTAGTACCAACATTAGCAATAATAATATTTAAAGAACCAACACAATTAAATTGTCGAAAACAAAATATAATTTGATAAAACAAAATATAATATGTAGATATAAGTGCTAGTATTCATTAAATGCATTTTTGTTCAAATGTGATTACGATCAATATGTTTTACGAATGTTGGTTTTATTATAACAAAATTAATTTAAGCTTTGGAATCTATAATAATGGATATTTTTCCGAAGGTTGATTATGCAAGGGCGATTTCAATATTAACTTGTTTAACGTGACTGGAACCAATGTTGAAAATGTTAACTCATTATGTGATCATTCGGCTTCGCTCTGGTTGTCGATTAACGCACTAGAGCAGCGGTTTGCTGTAGTCCGCAAAGATCTTTGCGGACAAGAAATATTTATTTTAAGAATATGCTAAGCTAAATTATAATGGTTTGCAAAATACAAATGTCATGTGATAACTAAAATAATTGACAACTATTTTGAAATATATTATTTATTATAGGATTAACTTTGCTTAGTAGTACGTTTTATAATTTAGTCTTAGTAAATTTAATTTTCATTACTTTTTTATAGAAATAATGTCTTTTTCTATTTCCAAATAGGAAATTACATTATATTGTTTACACATTTTCAGCCATTTACTAATTTCTACAAATGTTTTATTTACAATTAGTTTTATAATCTAATCAATCTAGAATTCTAGTAATCTAGTGAAATTTTTATATTCTTAGATAACCAACTAATAAAACAATTAGTAAAGTTGAATACCGATAATAAAAACTATGTAAACAGGAAGGGTGATGTAAAACCATTGATTTATATTTTGCCTACCAATCGTCGTCGTCATTTGCCGCTACACATGTCTCGACAAGTCGCCACGAGTCGCAACATGAAGATGTGCGCACAGTGTTGTCCCAGCGACATGAGAGTTTGTAATAATTTTCTGCCCAAAGCGAAATAGATTTATCTTGTTTCGTAAGAAGATCGCTCAGCTATTTGCAAGACTCAAGGCCCACTGTATCGGATATCGCTGCCCGATATAAGGCCGTCACATAACGCGATTTTTCTGGTTCTAATAACCTCAAAATATTGATCCTTATGTAGCGCCATCTATCCAAAGCATAATAAAGTCCCAGCGACATGACAGTTTGTAATAGTTTTCTGCGCAAAAGCGTAATAGATTTATCTTGTTTCGTAATAGATGGCTCAGCTATTTTCAAGACTCAAGGCCCACTGTATCGGATATCGCTGCCCGATATAAGGCAGTCACATAACGCGATTTTTCTGGTTCTAATAACCTCAAAATATTGATCCTTATGTGGCGCCATCTATCCAAAGCATACTAAACTGCTTGGTAACCCCTGAGCATTTTCAAAATCACGTGCTAAAATTATGGAATATGATTGGAATAGTAAAGCTTTATAATCTTCCAACACAGTTGAAAGCGTTAATTATGTTATTAACGCAACATTTTTAAAATCCAAAAATTCATATACAAACACTTTACAATGTAATTGAACCCTAATTAGTGTTTTGTTTTGTACTTTTATAAATTTTAATTTGTTGTATTACTTTATTTTAAAATTATTAATATTAATTATTGTAAAGTTAATGTTTAAAGTGTTATTTTAAAGTTTATTTCCATACAAATTCAGAAATTATTTATTTTGGTTACTACTAGATGGCGTCACATTAGGATCAATATTTTGAGGTTATTATAATCAAAATCGTGACGGCCTTATATCGCGCAGCGATATCAGATACAGTTGGCCATGCAAGGTTATATAAAGTCCCTGAATAGTAAAAAAAACCGGAATACGGCAACCATCTTCTGTCCAAAATCTGACTGCCATTACATATTTTTCTTGATGTAGGTAATAAAATTAGTTGGATGTATCCCAAGCCGCAAAATCACAATTTTAGAGAAAGATGAAAATATATATTTGCTAATGTAGGACAAGTGTACATATAGTGATTTTGCAACTATAATAAGGATACTGTTCCAAAAATATAGGCACAACAGTAGTAGCAAAATCACTATATGCATACTTTCCTACATTAGCAAATATATATTTTCATCCTTCTCTAAAATTGTGATTTTGCTGCTTGGGAAGATTTGAATTAAAGAAAAAAAAATCGTTGAAAAATCCACGAAAACGTAATAGATTTATATGCTTTCGTAAGGACGTAATAAAACATAGTGAAACGTAACAGACACCCACCACCATAATCTTCTGAAAGAGCTCATCTCCTCCGAGTCACATCCAGATAACATACATTAGACTAAAAGTTGAAGGCCCAAGGCCTGACTTGTCCATCACCATAAGAAGAAGACGTAACAGATCTGTTACAATTGTAACAGCAATCGCAACACTGTGTGCGCATGTTATAAATTCAGATTACATCTGTACTGTTCATTTGAGTTTTATATCTCACAAATAATGGATCGTTGGCTTAATATCAAACGCAAAAGTAGTGATAGTGAGGGAGTTCCTTCTTGTTCTACAATTAATAATCCGAAAATAGAAATGTCACAAATATAATAGTGACTATTTATTAATGGGTTTCACATATATACAAGCTCATGCACAACAGGCGCAATGCATTTTATGTTACGAGGTTTTGTCTAGTGAGGCTATGAAACCCTCAAAAATACGAAGACATTTTGAAATCAAGCACGTGAAGCATGTTTCTAAAATCATAGATTTTAAAATATATAATGTATTATATTCGGTTGCACAGCAATCTAGTGCCTTCTAGTAGGCTTGCATAAAATAAGAAAAACTACAAGCGTTCTTTATATTCTTTAAGGTCGTGTCAATACACAATACAACTTTCTAGTTACATGGTTGCACATGTATATGTGTGCGTCGCTATTGCTACCAACTTAACAACTATATCAAACATCTCCCTTTCCTCTAATTAATGTTTATAAGTCAAGTTTATTTGGTTTGTTAACAATACGACCAGACCGTGTTCTCAAACAACCTTCAGGCACAAACGATGATTCCTTACTTTCATTAGCTATCAAAGTGTCTGAAAATTGCCCTGAACAGGTTACTACATTTTCATCATGTGATTCGACATCATTGCTAGGATTAAAGGATGGGGCATAGTTATTGAGGGAAGGTTTCAGATCAAGCCTATTATGCCTGACAATTGTTCCAACATTATCCCTGACTAGATATGATCTCGGTGTTGAATCTTTACTTGCTATTTGTCCTTGCTCCCATGCTCCATTGACGTGATTATATATTATTACGTTTTCGTTAGGCTCCATTGGTTTCAAGTCTTTAGCTCTGTTATCAAAATATGTTTTGTTAATGCTTTGCTTCCTTTGGAGTTTCTCATATACATTTTCACATAGAACTGGTTCCAATAAGTTTGCGGATGTTGGTATTTTGGTTTTACAAATCCTGTTCATTAGTAGTTGTGATGGTGAGTATCCTACATGCTTGAGCGGAGTGTTTCGGTATTGCAGCAACGCTATCTGGATATCACTATCTTCTTCCTTTGTTTTTTTAACAAGATTTATACTTACTCCTACGGCTTTCTCTGCAAGTCCATTAGAATGAGGGTAATTCGGACTTCTAAACGTCACTTCAAAATTCCAATCTTTAGCAAACGCTCTAAATTCTGTACTATTGAATGGTACGTTATCACACGTAACTGTATCTGGCGAACCAAATCTAGCAAAAATAGTTTTCATTGCCAATATTGTCGTTCTTGCTGATTTATCCTTTATTGGTAACAACTCGAGCCAATTCGAATAAGAGTCATATATTACTAAATAGGAAATATTTGCATAGGTGAAGATGTCAATACCCACTCTTTCCCATGGTCTTCTTGGAACGGGATGTGGTAGTAAAGTTTCCTTCTGATTTCTCCTAGATAACTTTTCACAAGTTCTGCATTTCTTAATATAGTGCTCTATATCAGCACTTATACCTGGCCAATAAAATACTTGACGTGCTCTCATTTTAGTTTTTTCTATACCAAGATGTCCTTCATGTAGAAGCTTTATCATTTCCGACTTTAATGTCACTGGAACTATGAGTTTATTTCCACAAAATAATAAGCTGTCTACAATATTAAGATGTTCTTTAATTTTTAATTACAGTAACCTGCACTTTGATCATCTATTTTAATTTGGAAATATCCGTCTTTCATGTCAAGAACCGTAAAATATTCTTTATTGCATAATTTTTGTGAAATTTCGTCAGCAGTAGGTATCAAAAAGTACTCACGTTGTATCGCTTGATTCAGAAATTTCGGGTCCAAGCATACTCTCAGGTCACCATTTTTCTTTTCCACTATCACTAGCGGATTTAGCCATTCTGTAGGTTTGTCAACTTTTTTTATGACTCCTTGGCCAATCAATTCATCCAATTTAATCTTCAATCTGCCATGTAACGTCTGAGGAATTCTTCTTAGTGGTTGAATGTGAGGGACTGCATCATCCTTCAATGTTATGTGATGTTCTGTTGGAAATTCACCTAAACCTTCAAAGATATTGGGATAGGAATTAACAATATCATCCATTGATTGGAAATTAACAATCATGCTATCTAATCGCTTAATTAAACTTACTGCAATGCAGCTCTGTAGACCAAGCAAAGGTAAATGATTATCTAAATCTACTACAATAAATACAATTCTGGCTGATCTATTGTTTACATTACAATCAAGTGAGATTTGACCTACTGGTTTAATCTTAAAACTAGAATTACCATATGAAACTAACATTACTTTAGTTTTTTGAATCTGTCGAGCTAGGTTAAGTTTGTTTACAATATTTAAAGATAAGACACTTACTTCTGCACCTGTATCTAATTTAAATATTACCTCATGACCATTTATATTAACTTTTTCTGTCCAACTCATCTCTGAATGTTTCACACTGTTTACACTATTTATAGAGTCAACTAATTTCACCGAAGCTACATAAAATTCATCAGTATCACTTCTTTGGTTTTCTTCTGTTGTAACATCATGCACTATCTTCTTTTTCTCCTTTTTGTTGATTACTTCTTTATGCTTTGTTATTGTTTTCATACACACACTAGCAAAATGATTTCTTCCTTGGCATTTTGCACACGTCTTGCCAAAAGCTGGGCATTTATCTCTTATATATGTTTATAACCACAATAATTACAAGTTTTCTGCTTTGTCTCTGGCTTATATTTGTTCTGTTTTACTGTATTTACCACTGCTACATTTTGTAAAACTCTTGACTGTAACTTACTGATTTCAGATGCTCTGCAGTAATCGTTTAATGTTAAACTTGGTTCTCTTAGTAATCGTTCTTGGATCACTTTATCATTTACTCCCATGACAATTCTATCTCTTATCATTTCTTCTTGTTGGGTGTACTCTGTTGTTTGTATTGCCTTGCGTAACTCAGTTAAGAAATTATCAAACGTTTGACCTTCGTGTTGTGTAATGCTGTTAAATCTGTATCTCTCAAATATTACGTTTTTCTTGGGTGCGCAATAATCTTCAAACTTCTTTTTAATTGTCGTCAGAGTCTTTTCTTCATCTTCTGTGAAGGTAAATGAATTGTAGAGCTCTAAACCATCATCACCAACAAAACTCAAAAACACTGCTACCTGTTTGGCTTCCGGCTTTGTTGATAGTTCTGTTGCTGTGCTGAATATATCAAATTTTTGGCTAAATCTCCTCCAGTTCTCAGAAATATTCGCATCTAGCGACAAGGGCTCGGGGGGTCTAAATAAAGTTTCCATACTTATGCTTCAACTAATCAACTAATCGGATCTGTCTAACCTAATCGTACCCGTCTAATCTATTCGTACCCGTCTAACCTGACACCATGTATTATATTCGGTTGCACAGCAATCTAGTGCCTTCTAGTAGGCTTGCATAAAATAAGAAAAACTACAAGCATTCTTTATATTCTTTAAGGTCGTGTCAATACACAATACAACTTTCTAGTTACATGGTTGCACATGTATATGTGTGCGTCGCTATTTAATAATATATAAGAAAGGTTGCAACTGGTAACAATAATGAAAATGCAGTGAAAGCATTATTTGAAGATTCTACCGTCAGAGCTATGTTTATGTATTTACCTTTATTTTTATAGTTTAGGCGCCTGTCTCATAGTATCGTATAACTCATATCAAGGTTAAGTTGTAAAACAGCCACTTACTGCTGAACGTCACCTTGAGGTTGGCATTTTCCAAACAGTTGGTCTGCTAGAGCTACGCGCATACAGCACCGACCGGTACGGTAAAACTAGCAATTTTGGGGAGGTGCGCATACTGGAACGACCGGTACGAACGACCGGCACGACCAACGGGAACGGAAAGGACAAATTCTACAAGGTCTTTCCTTGTGACTCGGGGAGCTATTTTTAT
Organism: Amphimallon solstitiale; assembly: GCA_963170755.1. Taxonomy (NCBI): domain Eukaryota; kingdom Metazoa; phylum Arthropoda; class Insecta; order Coleoptera; family Scarabaeidae; genus Amphimallon; species Amphimallon solstitiale. Next base: position 175,042,447 of record OY720676.1, read on the forward strand.
ACTCAGCCTCGTTTAGTGCGGTGGTGTTGTCGTCTTTTAAAGTGGGATGGAAGTTGATGAAGAGGTAGCTGTAGCATTGGCACTTCTTTTGGAGGAAGAGGAGTACCAAAAAAAAAACGTCGATTTTGGTCTCATAATATTAACAGGAAGAGACTTACCTTTAGCGAGTACCACACCCTTTTTCCAAACCTAGTTGAGGATGATGAAGTTTTTTGAATACTTTAGGATGACTCATGAGAAATTTGAATCCCTTCTGAACATTTTGGAATCTGAACTTCACAGAGTAGACACAAACTTCAGAGCTTCAATTCGGCCTAAGGAGAGACTAGCAATTTGTTTGAGGTAAGTACTGATAACATTAATTCATGCTACATTTATTTTATTCGAAATATGCACAAAAACGCAATTTATAAGAGTTTAGTTAACTAAAATAAACTTAATTATAAATATAAACCAAACATTATATATATGTATGTGTATACAGGGTGAGTTTTTTTTCATTATTTGTATGGGGATCTCGAAAACCATAAGAGATACGCATTAGGTTAAATGGAGAAAGATTTTCATCTTTATAAGCCTCATCCAGATACGTTTTTGTCCATTTAAGAAAATGCATGGTTTACTAGATATTTGCAAAAAATAGATATTCGCCAAAATCTTTTCAGTGCTGTAACTCTTCTATACTAAAGGTAGAAAAAAAAATTTTGAACATTGTTTTTAAGAAATTCAATTTCAAACAACGACATCATCTTAAATTTTTAATTTTGCTTAGCATTTTTGAGTTAGCAAGCAAAGTATTTTTTTTTATTATTATTATTTTTTATTCTAATTGTGCATTTTTTTCTGCTTGCAGTGATGTAAGGGTCGTAGCACTTATTTTAATAAATAACAGCACAATACACTATTATTATCTTTAACAAAAATCATGTCTTGCCATGGAAAACGCGATATTAATAATTGAAGCATTATGTTTACTTCATCATTGACAGTTCGTTCATTAGGGTGACTATAGTTGGTTTTGATAGTGATTTAGTTGCTTTACAAAGTTAGTTATGGTGTACACAAATCTTGAGAAACTTGATATGATCGAATGTTACATTGTTTGTAACAAAAATAGTAAACAAGCCGCCGAACGCTATCTTTTATTGTATTTTGATCGCCTTCAACACCTTCAAGAATTTATACAATAATTTAAAATAGTATGGAAGTTTTGTTAAACCTAGAAATAAGGGTAATATTGATGAAGACACTCAGATAAATGTTTAGCTGCTGTTAATCAGAATCCATCCACAACAACGCGGCAAATTGCACAAGACTCTGCTACCTCACAACGCACAGTAGTGAGAATTTTATCAAAACATAAGTGCCATCCTTATAAAAAATTAGTTGATCAAACTCTACACCCTGAAGACGATGAAAGACGATTAAATTTTTGTGCTTGGTTCGTAAATATGTGCCATAAAAATAACAACTTTCCGAAGCAGATCTTATGGACCGACGAAACAGGTTTTACAAACTACGGCATGTTCAATCGCCATAATGAACACCTGTGGGCGCAAATAAATCCTCACCGTTTAGAAGAAAGGCGACGCCAGATTAGGTTTGGCTTCAATTTATGGTGTGGTGTTATTGGTTCGCAACTTGTTGGGGCATTTATTTTTAATGAAATTTTAACCGGTAATCGATATTTGCAATTTCTTAGGGAAGATTTCCATGACAATATCCTAGATGAATTAAATTTACAAACCCGTACAAACTTACGGTGGCTTCAACACGCCTCACTATCACGCGCAGGTCAAAGGATATTTAGATGAATTATTTCCAAACTCGTGGATCGGCAGAAATGGTCCTGTTTTATAGCCTGCACGTTCCCCAGATCTTTCACCAAGATTTCTTCGTCTTTGGAGCAATAAAAGATCTCGTATATGTGCGATCATATGCAATCCAAGAGGAGCTATTGGATCCTGTTATTAATGTATTTGATAGGTTAATGGGAGCAAAATTAGGAGAGCTATTAATTCAGTATTGAAAAGGTGCCGTATGTGCGTCGACAATAATGGTGGGCATTTCGAACACTTAATGTAAATTTAGGGTGTTACGTGTTGTTAATAATTAATTCGTTTAGCGTTTTTATTGTTTCTTGTATTACATTGTATATTATAAGTTTCTTTTCTTTTCCAGAGCAAGACATGATTTTTGTTAAACATAATAATAGTGTATTGTGCTGTTATTTATTAAAATAAGTGCTACGACCCTTACATCACTGCAAGCAGAAAAAAATGCACTATTAGGATATGTCATAGTCAACTATGGTTTCCATTAAAAAAAAATTAGACATTGCTTGCTAACTCAAAAATGCTAAGCAAAATTAAAAATGTAAGATGATGTCGTTGTTTGAAATTGAATTTCTTAAATACAATATTTAAAAAAAATTTGTTTACCTTTAAGAATAGAAGAGTTATAGCACTGAAAAGGTTTTGGAGAATTTCTATTTCTTGCAAATATCTAGTTAACCATGCATTTTCTTAAATGGACAAAAACGTGTCTGGATGAGGCTTATAAAGATGCAAATCTTTCTCCATTTAACCTAATGCGTATCTCTTATGGTTTTCGAGATCCCCATACAAAAAATGAAAAAAAAACTCACCTGTATATTAAAATAAGAACAAGCACATGTGGTACAATCTACAAATGAAAAACAGTTTGCCAGTGTTGTGTTGCTTCTATCGGTACGATAGTTACTCATGTTTGATTATGGATATGCTAACGCGTTATAGTTACGTTCTTCTTGAGGACTTATAATATCAGATTGGATAAGTCTTGCATTTAGTGTAGTAGCCTGGCTTGTAGGGTAGAGGGTAGAAGAGCTCAATGTTTTTCAGATTCAGATTTCAAGGCGATGTCCATCTCTTTATCACTGATTATTTGATACAGTTTCTTCTTTACCTGAATTTGGTCACGGATTGGAAAACTGGAAACTGTTTTTGCCATACTTATAAAAAATGTGGTTATAGCATCTTCAGAATTTCCCTCTTTACACTTTTCGCTTTTCTTTACTCTCAGGAAGTTCTCCAAAACTGAAGCAACTGATTTTACAGGTGGATATCTCGATCTTTTTCTTGGTTTGAGACCAGATGCAACCCTGTGATTATTGACAGATGAAGAAGCAGAGTGTGAAGAAAGATTAGTAGGTGACACTGGAGTGAACGCATTTTTGTCAGCTGCGGTTACTAATGGAGACCCACAATCCGAAGCTATTTGTAATGAGACTGTTGGGGATAATACTGAAACCTCGTCAGGCTCTCCATTAAATTCTTGTTCCTCATCACAGTCTGATGGTAGGTTTTGATGATTATCAGAGGGCGCGAAATTGGACTGTAGAATGTCTCCATTGGATAGATAAGGTGTTAAAAATGACAGTTCTTGCTCGTACTTGGCAGGCTTTATTTTTTTCGCTGCTTGACCACTTTTAGTTCGGCGCCTTTGTAGCGCTTTTCGGTGATTATCCCGCAATCTACCCCATCGGTCCTTGCAATCAGCCCCTACAACAGATACAACGTCTATTGTACAACAATACACATCCACGGATGCACGTTTTTACAAGTACAGCATATTTTTAAAATCTATGAAAAATGTACTAAAAGAGAATTTTAAATCTGAACGCGGTAGTGACTTATCCCAATATTTACCCTATTCTTGTTAGTCGCGCATGGGTCTGATAATCCCATCATTTATAGAAAAGCGAACTACTTCCTAATAGATGGAGCCACGTGTATATCGTGTTGTGACATCTAACAGTACGTTATAACCTATCTGAATCTGCACGAATATTTCGATTTCATCAATCGATGGTAGTGTTTTTGATAGCTAATTGTGTATAGATCATCAATTGGGTCCAATAGACCCACTGCGACAAGGTATGTTGTTTCTTTTGCCATTCAATAAGCGTGCCTCATTTGCTAATTGAAGGGTTATGTTTATGCTTGCGCATTTACTAACGTTATTTATTAACTCTATAATCATAACCATTTGTTAATTTTATAATAATTAGAATGAACAAGAACTATTTGATCTCGAAAATCCGAACGATATAGAAGAAATACATCGGCTACTTTACGATGATGACGACTTTGGTGAAGAGGATTTCAACGAAAGTGACGATTCAGAAACAGAGGATTGTGTTGAAATGCGAGATGTCATGTCAGATACCGATCATGAGGTAGAGGACAGTGAAAATGAAGAGAATCTGGAACTAGATAATACACATTTCTTTTATGGTGAGCAGCTACACGCTAGAGAAGAAGCGTTATTATTAGACCTATTTTTGTTTTCAGGGAAAAATGGAACACAATGGAGAAAGCAGCCTTGGAAAAAGACACATAGTCGTCCTCAGAATATTATGAGAGTGTTACCGGGTGTGACACAGGCGGCAAGAGAAGCTAAAACCGAAATTGAATGCTGGAAACTCTTCTTTAGTGACGATATTTTAGATTTGATAGTTACAAATACTAACAATTATATACAAATTGTGAAAGATAAATTTCACCGAGAAAGAGATAGCCGACTCACAGATATTACAGAAATGAAAGCATGCTTTGGTTTGCTATATCTGGCAGGTGTTTTTCGTGGTGGGCGCCAAAACCTTCATGATATGTGGGCAACTGATGACCTTGGTATCAACATGTTTAGAATGGCGATGTCTGAAAAACGGTTTAGATTTTTAATCAGATGTATACGTTTTGACGAGAGGGCTTCAAGAGAAGATCGCAGAAAGTGTGACAAACTGGCAGCTGTTAGGCAGATGTTCACAATGTTTATCCGTAATTGTCAGCTACAATTATCTCTTGGTCAAAATGTAACAGTTGATGAACAGTTACCAGCTTTTCGAAGCCGCTGCGGCTTTCGGCAGTATATACCTTCCAAGCCTACCAAATATGGCTTGAAGATTTTTTGCCTATCTGATGCGAAGTTGTTTTATACTTCAAACATGGAATTATACTGCGGACAGCAGCCCGAGGGTCCATACCGTCAAAACAATTCTGCTGAGGCTGTTGTTCTTAGGTTGGCTGAACCAATTTATGGATCTGGACGAAACATTACGGGCGACAATTGGTTCACTAGCTTGAGTCTAGTGCAAGAGTTAGAAAAGAAGAAACTATCATACGTAGGAACAATAAGAAAGAACAGACGGGAAATTCCATCGAACTTTGTAACAGCGAAAGGTCGTGAGCAATATGATAGCGTTTTTGGTTTTTCAAAAAATGAAACAATTGTATCATATGTTCCAAAAGCAGGAAAGACAGTTGTTCTATTTTCAAGTCTTCATGAATCATCCAATGAAGTGTCTAATAACATACATAAAAAGCCGGAAATAATACTTCATTATAATGATACCAAGTCTGGGGTAGATGTGGTGGATAAGCTATGCGCTAGTTATAATGTGGCTAGAGCGACGAGAAGATGACCTATGGTAATCTTTTACCATCTTTTGAATACAGCTGGAATAAACTCAAGAGTCATTTTTCTCGCGAATGGTAATCAATACTCAGATAGGCGGGCATATTTGAAAAAATTGGCTCTGACTTTATTATCCGGGCAGCTACAAAGGAGGTCGCTAATAACAAGTCTACCGGATGATCTGAAAAGTATGTTGAAGAAGTATAAACCGCAAGTAGTTACTAATAACGTTAAAACTGCTTTTGTTCCTACCAGCTCAAAAAGGAAACGATGTCAGCCTTGCTACCAAGCCTCTAAAAAAGACTGTCGTACCAAGTTTACATGTGAAAAATGTCACGTGTACCTATGTTTGAATCAACATGTGAAAACAGTTTGTGAAAATTGCTTAATTTGTAATACCGCAGAAAATATAATAATGGATTCTGTATAATGTTCTCTTATATTGTATATTGTAATAAAATATTATTTTCTTTCTAATAAAAGTTAAGTAGTATGTTCACTTAATGTTAAAATGTTATATATAATGGATCTCCTATACATAAGGTAAACAGATAAGTGAAAAAATACAAAACCAACACCATGGGTTTATCAGTCCCATCGCGACTACTAACGTTGCAAACATCAGCGCGCCTAACGGAAGGTTAAGCGTCAAACATCATTATTTTATTTAGTGCATATTCGTTCTTGTTTCAGATATCTTGCGGCTGGCATGTCTTTTCGAGCCATGGCGTTTACTTTTAGAATGGGAAACTCCACAATACGCGAAGTGGTTTATTCCACCTGCAATTCAATGTGGAAATGCCTGCAACCTTTAGTTCTATCCGAGCCTAATGAAGAATTGTGGAAATCAATAGAAAGAAGATTCTATGAAAAATGGAATTTCTCGAATGTAGTCGGTGCTTTAGACGGGAAACATGTAGTGGTAGAAGCTCCAGATAACAGTGGAGCTAATTTTTTTTTGCTATAAAAAATGCTTCAGTATTGTGTTGATGGCATTGGTTGATGCAGACAAAAAGCTTATTTTTGTGGACGTTAGTGCATACGGAAAAAACTCTGATGGAAGTATTTTTGAAAATTGAGCTTTGAGACTTTGCAGCTGCCTTCATCGAAACCTCTTCCAGGCACAAATGTACACGTTCCACATGTTATTGTCGGTGATGAAGCTTTCGCTCTTCGTACAAATATCATGAGACCGTATTCACATGATGATGTACTTACTGCCTTCTTTTGAAATGGCCGGTCTAAATTGAACATCCATCAGCAAGTACTACATGGTCACATTCTAATGTTCAATTTGTTTACTCCAAAGTCAAGAACAGGACAAGCAAAAAAACAGGCGTCATAAATCATATACAGTACGTGTCAATTTTCATTAGCCATAGGCGATTAATCCATACAGTATGTGGCAACATAGTATACCCCTTCTTTCCTTTCCAATGTCAGCGCGACCGATGCATGCTCGTAAGTAAATACAAGTTAGCGTGGTTAGCAGTAACTCTTCGACCAGCGGGTTGGATGTTTGTAATGCGTTCGGAAATATTTACGAGTTACAAGGATTTGTTTTTCTTTTTCCTTTTAGTAAATGCAGAGAATTATTAAGCTACGTTCACGCTGCATGACACAAACAAAAGCTTAATTCTAATAAAATTGAAAATAAGGTAAATAAAAAAGGATTCTGAAAATAATAATAAATTACTAGATCAGGAGATCGCGGCGGCCATTTGATGTTTCCCGTTCCAGTAATAAGACGGCATTGCAGATTAGATCGCAACGTATTCGCAGCTAACATTGAATGTAAAATCTGGTCGGGAGAAGTGGGAAGATCGGAGAAAGTCGTTTTGATGTCGATTGTTCCCGGGATTGGTGACGGACGCTGTGGGGTGGCACGTTGCCACATATTACTTGTATACAGGGTGTCATTTTGAAAACGTACCACCCTCTATATTTCGGCCCCTATAGAAATTCCAAAAATATGCAAAAACACGTCAAACTTATTTTTAAGGGGGACATTTTGTAGGCTGGTTTTCAATTAAATTACATCAACCCTCTAGCGGGGGTGGACATAACCTCTAAAAATTTAAATGGAAATGGGGGTTGAGTGATACCTCATTTTAAAGGTCGTTTAACCCGCTTTTCAAAAATGCTAATTTCTTGTCCTTTATTTTTAATACTTTTGAAGAAATCAAGTCAAACCATGAACATACAAGTATCAAGTGTTTTGCACTAAAACATTAAAAAACTAATAAAAAGTAACTTATTTTATAAAATTTTCGAAATGTTGTCCATTATTTTCTAAACAGTGATAAAGTCTACTCTCAAACTCAATTAGCATTTAAAATTTTATAAAATAAGTTACTTTTTATTAGTTTTTTAATGTTTTATTGCAAAACACTTGATACTTGTATGTTCATGGTTTGACTTGATTTCTTCAAAAGTATTAAAAATAAAGGACAAGAAATTAGCATTTTTGAAAAGCGGGTTAAACGACCTTTAAAATGAGGTATCACTCAACCCCCATTTCCATTTAAATTTTTAGAGGTTATGTCCACCCCCGCTAGAGGCTTGATGTAATTTAATTGAAAACCAGCCTACAAAATGTCCCCCTTAAAAATAAGTTTGACGTGTTTTTGCATATTTTTGGAATTTCTATAGGGGCCGAAATATAGAGGGTGGTACGTTTTCAAAATGACACCCTGTATGTATAAATCGCATGTAAAATTGAATCCCTATACCTAATGAAAATTGACACATACGGTATAGCATGAATAAGCCACTGTATTTAATATCAAAGTGGTTTATATTTTGAGAAGTTTTATAAATACTCTCCACCACAATCTCACGAATATCATATTTTGAATGCCTTGCTTTTTATATATACTTAAATGTTACATACAATTAAAAGAAAAAGATTGTATTAAATTATGTATTAAGTTGCTTTGTAAAAGAAACTACATATTGCATATATTATAGCCAATATATTTGAAATATTTGAGTTCATTTATAATTTATTGCCTCACTTTCTTAGAAAAAATAATTTTTATTTTCCTGAATGTCTTTCTGGCTTTTACTTAATCTTTAGGGCTTAATTTTAATTTCAGCAGGGAGAGCCACTGTTTTATTCAAATCTTAGTTTTCTGGAATTTTAGTACTTGTTACTAATATTTCTGGTATTGATTTGTATTTATTTTAGATGTTGAAGCTTTTTAATTGTAATAACAACGTTTAACAGAAAACTAAAATAAGACTGAAACAATTTGTTGTTATAACAATCCCTGTTTTCTTATAAAAAGTAAACATATTTTTATTATCTTAATAAATCTGTATAGAATGCATAATTTTAGAAACATTTACAAAACACTGCTATTCGATAAAAGTAAAAGTGTTACTTCCGGTCCGAATTTTGAAAAAATTTTTATATAAAAATTATTCCAAATGCGGCTTTAAACAATTTTGTGTTCTTAATAAATCTGAATAGAATGCAGAATTTGTGAGATTTTCCAAGACACTGCTATTTGGTGAGTAGAAGCATTACTTCCGGTCCAAATTTTAAAAATTTTTTTTTTTCAAATTTTTTTTCAAATGTAGCTCTAAATACTTTTGCATTTATAATACATTTATATAGAATGTATAAAAAAAGACACTGTTATTCGATAAGAGTAAGTCTTACTTCCGGTCCGAATTTTGAAATTTCTTTTATACAAAAATTGTTCCAATTCGGGCTCTAAATATTTTTGTAGTCTAGATAAATCCGTATAGAATGAGTAATTTGTAAGATATTTGCTAGAAACTGTTTTAGCTAAGATAGAAAGACCTACTTCCGGCATAAATTTCGACAAAAGTCTCTCTAAAATTCACATTTTAGTACTTTTGTATTCTTTAGAAATACGCCTAAACTTAGTAGTTGACGACGTATTAATATATTTTGATTTTTTTACTGAAGTAAATTACTACTTCCGGTCTACCGATTTTACTGAAAATCTAATCAGATCTCAAGAGGCAGATTATACTCGTATATACAAACTTTAGTATTGATAGCTATAGGGGCACACAGACATTTTTTAAAAACTACTTTTTCGGTACCAGAACACTTCAAAACGTGGACATCTGCAAAAATCTCGAGGTCGAAAATTTTCATCACAATACTTCCTTATACTACGTATAAGAAAATAAAATGCAAATATTGTTTTAATTAATAACCGCAGGACAGGGTGTTAAACTCAATAGTTTTTTTTATTTGAAATAATTTAAAAATAAGGTATGTATTGTAATAATAATAGTTATTTATTATACAAGGGAAAAAAGTATTTGATTTTAGCTCGCGGTATTTTATTCCCTCCGCTTCGCGTCGGGAGATAAACCTTACCTCGAGCTAAAATCTATTTTTTTTCCCGTGTATAATACACAATTTTTTTCTGTGATTGGAAAAACAACGATTTAATATTGAAAAAAAAACACGTCAATACTATATATTAAAGTCAGAAAATCAATCGATGTGACATTTCAAGTGACATTACACCTACGTTGCTATGGAAACCTGTAAAGTATTCAAATATCTGTCAATTTAACCGGGCAGAATGTGAGCACTTTCTTCCCCTGCCCGGGTTGAAAAAAGTGACATTTTGTTACCTGTCAAGAAAGATAAAATGTCAAACATCCATACAATTAGAATGTGACTATCGTCAGATATGCACAGCGTTTTTAAATGCAGACCGGTCATTTCTAAAGAAGGCAATTGTACATGGAAAGGAAGAAGAAAAAATTTTTAACTATCGACTGAACCGGGCTCGTAATGTTGTGGAGAACGCATTTGGCATTCTAGTGAGAATATTACGGATTTTCGAAAGAGGAATGACGCTCTCACATGAACATTTAGTTTCGGTAGTTCTTGCTGGGTGCTTGTTACATAACTATCTCAGTGTTTTATCCTCGTTTTTTTGTATTATTGATATAGCTTCTTCATAATTTTAAAAATAGATTAACATGATTATCTCATTGGTTCTGCGCCACTGGTTTATTCCTGAATAGAAAAATTGACTACGCCTCTGGTTGCGCGTGTGTGAATGCGCAGTGCCATTTTGGGACACAAATATCAAAGGTGCCGACGGCGAGAGAAACTACTGTGTCTATACAGCTCTATACTGTGGTTATATGGTGTAAGGGGTCTGGGAAAGCAACATTTCTAACGGCAAAAACAACTCTACACGAAAAAGAACTAGCCTATGTACTCAGAACAACAATACTTAACAAAAAGTGTGTAGGCCTAACCCATGGTGAATAATCTTCGGGTGATACAAATTACAGATATTGTACATTAGTAAAAGGTTATAAAATGCTACTAGAAATTAAGAATGATAACAAAATTAGTGCAGAAGAAAACCTACCTGCCTCTTTCATGATGCCCCCGATTTCCTCCCAGCAGTTGTCTCTTCTTGTATTATTAAAATAGTCCGGATGCTTCACGTTATAAAGCTCTGGATAATTCTGCACTAAAGAAATAAGCACATCTACATCCATCTTCTCATTTACCAGAATAATAAAAATTCAAATGGCGTTCCGGTCGTAGGTACTGACAACGCACGCTAGCACCGACTGGTACGACCGGCACGGCACGCCGTGGATTGTCCAAAAGTTCTCTCACTCCCACTTTTTTTAAAACTGCGAAAGTGGCCAATCGTCCGTTGCCTGTCGGTCGTACCGGTCGGTGTGTAGTGTGCGCACCTCTATAGAGAAATATGCATTTGATTTTTAGAAAAACCCCGATCGCCTGTCTCGGTCGGTGCAGTGTGCGCGTAGCTTAGATCAGCAGACATAAATCCCGCGTCAAAAGGTTTGTATCAGGAATTCATATTTTAGTGAGATAATCTGCGTTGCTACTGGTACACTGCCGGGTTCAGTTCTGTTTGCGCTTCGTTTCATTTTGTATATCGCGATTTCGCCAACCTAAACTACTGCGTGCTGCATCCCACATACATTTGCGAATGATTTGCAAATTTATTGTCGCTTTACTGTTGATCAGCTGCCTATGTATACTAACGCCCGGTTTCATAATAATCATAATAGATATGCCAAAGTCTACTTTGATTTAAAGCTGACTTCAAGATAGACTTAAAGTAAAAACGTTTCATAATGGTATGGGGATGTCACTTTAACTAAAGTTAATTTCATTGTAATGTTTCTGTGTTGGTTGCATTGCATTATAGTTTCTTTTTCAATTTTACGAGTTTATGTTGGTTTTCCTGACAGTTTTGCGCGCCTTTTATGTTTGACAGTCTAACTATAGCTTGAATTCGCTTTCGATATTGATAGTGACAGTTTATTGTTAAATATATTGTGCACAATGTACATTGTTGCTCGTGTAGGAATTGGAAAAAGAAAAACTTTATTAGAGTGCAAATGTTTTTATTTTACAAATTAAAAATTCAGTTTTTGAATTGATTCGGTCTTTACTTGATGAAGATCCATCGTATTAATTACTAAATAAACAACAAATGTTGGATTTTCACTATTTAATATTCGAAGTAATATTTGACAATTGTTTCGCCAACACTGTGGCTTCTTCAGAAATAAATAAAAATGAATTTTTTTTATTTATTTCTGAAGAAGCCACTGTGTTGGCGAAACAATTGTCAAATATTACTTCGAATATTAAATAGTGAAAATCCAACACAGTGGCTTCTTCAGAAATAAATAAAAATGAATTTTTTTTATTTATTTCTGAAGAAGCCACTGTGTTGGCGAAACAATTGTCAAATATTACTTCGAATATTAAATAGTGAAAATCCAACATTTGTTGTTTATTTAGTAATTAATTCAGTTTTTACATCGCAGATAAATGTGTAACAAGAGAACAGTTAATTAACTCTGCACATTTTTTGTCAGTTGTTTAAAAAAAATTGTTTTGTATGATACGACTATTAGATGTACAAAAATAAAGCAATGAAAACATTTATATTTACTTTTATTAAATAAATATAAGTACTAGAAAGCAGAAATAAATAATTTACAATATTAATATAGGTATATGTATTTCTTTCTTTACTACTATTTTATATAAACTTATTTTCTTTCTTGGGTTTGTGGTATTCCTTTTAATTAAAACTAATATATTTTACTAACGTTTCGATGTATTTAACATCTTTTTCAAAGTTTATAAAACATATAACTGTAAAAGATTACAAAACATCAGTCTACGGTACAATATGATTTATACTAACAATAATTATAATTCTTTTTATGTATGGCAACGGGCAACCTACCTTAAAATTCATTTCGTCAATCATTAATATTTTCTAGGCTACTTTTTCATATATTCATTGCTAATTTTGTATTATTAAAAAGTATAAATTTGATAGATTTGCAATGTCAGATCTGTCATTTATTGAGTATTTTTGTTTTTTAATATGAATCATTCCTAATAATTTTTGGTTATGTTCTTTGTCCAGAATTTTTACCCGATTGAAATCAAATTCATGCCCAGTATTAATAGTATGTTTTTTTCAAGGCCGTGTTGTTTTTACAGTATTTATGGCCATTCGTTCTGCTTTTACACATAAAAAAAGTGTTATTATAAATTTAGTAGATCGCGCAATAAAATTAACATCCCCCATATACAGAACCGAAATATTAAATAAAGTTAGACGAACTCTAACTAACAATAATTATCCCATAGATTTAATTAATAAAATTATTAAAAGAAGGACATACATATCATATAATCAACACAAACAACATAATAATAATAACAATAATGATAACAAAAATTACATAGCCATTCCATATGTGCAAAATTTATCGGAAAATATACAAAATATTCTTAAACCATACAATATTATAATTGCAAATAAAAACAATTACAACTTACAAAATCTTTGGTCTTACTTAAAGGCTAAAATACCGAAAGATCAACAAACACACCTAATATATCAAATACCATGTAAGGGATGCGAAAGTGTTTATATTGGACAAACCAAACAACACCTAAAAAGCAGAATGAATGGCCATAAATACTGTAAAAACAACACCGCATTGAAAAAACATACTATTAATACTGGGCATGAATTTTATTTCAATCGGATAAAAATTCTGGACAAAAAACATAACCAAAAAGCAAGAGATATATTAGAAATGATTCATATTTAAAACAAAAATACTCAATAAATGACAGATCTGACATTGCAAATCTATCAAATTTATACTTTTCAATAATACAAAATTAGCAATGAATATATGAAAAAGTAGTCTAGAAAATATTAATGATTGACGAAATGAATTTTAAGGTAGCTTGTCTGTTGCCATACATAAAAATAAAAATAATTATGATTATTGTTAGTATAAATCATATTGTACCGTAGACTGATATTTTGTAATCTTTTACAGTTATATTTTTTATAAACTTTGAAAAAGATGTTAAATACATCGAAAAGTTAGTAAAATATATTAGTTTTAATTAAAAGGAATACCACAAACCCAAGCAAGAAAATAAGTTAATATTAATATATTTCTATACTTGCACTCATAAATAATAGTCATACATGAACATTATATGAAATACATTTACAAAAAAATGGATTTTGACTTGTCATTGTGCTACTTATACATACTTTCAATATAAAGTTTCATGCTGTGGGTTTAGCAAACAACCTTTTGAAATATTCCAGTGAGACAGAAATGTTAATTTCATATAACTTACGAGTAGTATGAAGAAGAAAAAATTATATGTACATACATATAACAAGTTATTAAAATGTTCATTGATTAACAAACGCCTCATTCCTAGTCCACCATTATTGTCTACCAATTTCAACATTGTTACGAGGCGTGTAGATATAATCTGGCAGTAATGAGCATATAGCATTGGATACCTGTTTGATTATCATACAAGATGAGGCTTTGGTACTCCAACAAAACCTGTTGAGCGGCTGTATGTCTCCTCCACTACAATGTATCGTTTATTAGTAGTGATACAATAACTTCATGATACTACCTACCGATTTGTAGGAAGTGAAATTAAATGTTCGGTCTTTCTAACAGAAGTCTTTTTTGTTAGTCTGAATCTATCAAAAAAATTCATTGTCATTGAATTTATACCGTTCTCCCTATTTCGTCGTCTTACGACTACATCAACCTCATCTTCTGATGAGGAACTAGAACTCGTTTCCAATATTGATTTGTTGTGTAAGGGTTTTTATTATTTAAGATTGGTAGCGATTGGTAGTTTTAGACTAGAATAGGGTTTTTGTCAACGAACCAGATACAGAGATAATGGCTTCTAGTAGCGCCATACATATGTATAAGATTTAATATCTGTTACTGTAGCATTGTTAATAAAGTGTTTTAAAATGAAAAGTGTGTTAACGTTTAATTAAAACGAACCCACATAAGAAACAACAAAACATGGTGTCAGAAGTATTAATTAAAACGTGATAACAATCCTGATAACATACTAGTTCCCGCCAATAGATAGGTAACGAAAACAAAATGGAGTGCAAACCACCAGAACAATTTTCCATGGAAGATTCAATTAGTAAATGGCCGAAATGGAAACAAAGGTTCGAGATTTTTATGCTAGCATCAGGAAAAAGTAAAGAACAGGAAGATGTAAAAATTGCCTTACTGTTACATACAATAGGAGAAACAGGTCTGGATATATACAATACCTTTCCTAAGGATAATATAAAAACACTAGAAAATGTCCTACACTGTTTTGACCAGTATTTTCTACCCAAGAAAAATATAACAATGGAAACATTTAAATTCAATAATATTATTCAAAAGGAAGATCAAACCATTGATTCGTTTATAACTGAATTAAAAAAGCAAGCTGCTAACTGCGAATTCATGTGCTCAAAGGACAACTGTAAACAGTCATATATTGACAGAATGTTAAAAGACAGAGTAATTCTAGGAATTAATGACAAACAAATACAACAAAGATTAATTAGAGAACCTGACATGAGCCTTGAAAAAATACAAGAATACTGTAAATCTGTAGAATTATCCGAGCAGCATATAAAATTATTAACTCCAGAAGAGCGAGTCAATGCAGTTTCACTAGCACTAATTAAATGCAAAAGATGTGGCTTTGAACACACCAGAGGGAAATGCCCTGCATACAACAAAACTTGTGCTGTATGTCAGAAGAAAGGACATTTTGCAAAAATGTGTCGCTCGAAAGATAAAAATCAACTATCCACATCAAATTTCAAAAATTCTAGAAAGGATGCAAAAGATAAAAAAGAGAAAAATGAAAACCCAAGATACGAAGAAAAAATAGAAGAAATCCAGACATCGAATGAAGACAATTCAAATATTCTACAAAGAAAAACCGAACTAAATCAAGACAACTATGTTGAAATTTATGAACATAAAGAAAATTCTTTGAATGTATCATGTTGGTATGAATATGTTTTAATTAATAATTATAATATTAGATTTAAATTAGATTCAGGTGCAGAATCAAGTGTATTACCACTAAAAATTCTCAGCAAATTAAATATTCAGAAATCCTCTATTATTCCAACTAAAAGTATTATTCTTTCTTATGGAAATTTCAAAACTAATGTACTAGGTGAATTAATTTTAAAATGTAGCTATAAAGATAAATCTTGCAATTTGAAATTTCTAATTGTAGATCTTGATTCTGAACCGATATTAGGATTAACAGACTGTATAAAATTCAAATTAATATGTCGCTTAAACGCAATTGAGAATAATTTACTTGATAAGTTTACGTTATTACCAAATAACAAAAATGACCTTTATGAACAATTTATGGAAATATTTAATGGTCTTGGCTGTATACCAGGATTCGTAGATATAAAATTAAAAGAAAATGCAATTCCAGTCATTCAGACTCAGAGAAAAGTACCATTATCACTACATAAAAAACTTAAAGAAACTCTAGATGAATTAGAAGAAAAAAGTATAATTTCAAAAGTAAATTATCCTACTGAATGGGTAAATTCTTTAATGATAGTAGAAAAACCCAATGGTTCCCTTCGCTTATGTCTTGATCCCAAACCACTAAATAAATTTATTTGCAGAGAACATTTTATAATACCCAAATGTGATGATATTTTAAACAATTTGGTAGGTAAGACCATGTTTTCGGTCATAGATATGAAAGATGGGTTTTGGCAGATCCAACTTAATGAAAGCAGTTCTAACTTATGTACTTTTAATTCCCCCTTTGGTAGATATAAATTTAATCGAGTACCCTTTGGCCTAAATTCAATACCTGAAATATTCCAAAGAAAAAATATGGAAATATTTGGTGATATACCTGGTGTAAGTATATATTTTGACGATTTAATCGTTACAGGTTCTAATGAAATAGAACATGATAAAGCATTCAAAACTGTCCTAGAAAGAGCTTTAAAATACGGAATTAAATTTAACTTTAGTAAATTACAATATAAACTAGAAGAAGTAAATTTTTTGGGCCAAGATATCTCAAAAAAAGGTGTTCAACCCTCAAATAAAAATATTAATGCTGTCTTAGCTCTAGAAATACCAGAAAATAAGAAAGATTTACTTAGAATTTTAGGACTATTTAAATTTTTTTCTAAGTTTATACCGAACTTAACGCAATTAACTTTTCATATGAGAAATTTAAGTAGAAATGATATCAAATTTATTTGGACAGATGCTCATCAATCCGAACTAGATACTTTAAAAACTTTGATCACAAACAAACCAATATTAAAGTTATTTGATGAAAATAAAAAAATTACTATTCAAACTGATGCTTCTAGTAAGGGCATGGGTTGTGTTCTGTTACAAGACGGATATCCCGTATCATTTGCATCTCGATCTTTGAATCACGCAGAAGTCAAATACGCTCAAATTGAAAAAGAACTCCTCAGCATAACGTTTGCTTGTGAAAAATTTAAATTTCTAATTTATGGCAGAGAGATAACTATACAGACTGACCATAAACCATTAATCCCGATATTTAATAAGAGTTTGGATAATGTTAGTGCTCGTTTACAACGAATGTTGTTAAAGTTATTAAAATATAAGTTAAATGTTGAATATCTCCCCGGATCGAAAATGTACGTAGCTGATACTTTAAGTAGATCCTACATTAAGACAAATACACCAGTAGATGAAGAATTGGAGTATATGGTGCATTCACTTTCCTTAAATGTCCCTATGACTCCAGAAAAGAGAGTAACTTTTCAAAATGCTATTGATAAGGACATAATTCTGTCAAGAGTTAAACATTTTTGTTCTACAGGCTGGCCTAAGTCCAATAGAGCTCTAGATGGAGAATTAAAATATTATTTTGCTTTAAGGGATGATATATTTCTCTCAGATAATCTATTGTTTTATAATACTAAAATTATTGTACCTTCACAATTAAGAAAGGAAATGTTAAAATTAATTCATGAGGCCCACTTTGGAATACAAAAATCTAAATTACGCGCT
This sequence comes from Amphimallon solstitiale, assembly GCA_963170755.1. Classification (NCBI taxonomy): domain Eukaryota; kingdom Metazoa; phylum Arthropoda; class Insecta; order Coleoptera; family Scarabaeidae; genus Amphimallon; species Amphimallon solstitiale. The sequence goes on from OY720676.1 coordinate 175,060,333, forward strand.
AGACTAGTAATGTTTTGGCCAAAAATGTCAGCTGATATTGAAAATTTTATAAATGAATGTGAAATATGTCAAGTAAATAAACCAGCTAATAAAAGAGAGAATCTTGTAACACACGAAATTCCAAATCGACCCTGGCAATACTTGTATTCTGATTTTTTTGAGTATAAAAATCAAAACTATTTATTAATCGTAGATTCTTATTCACATTGGATGGAAGTGGTTCCTACTTCTGGCAAAGCGGCAGAAACTGTTGTTAAAGTTTGTAAAGAAATATTTTCAAAATTTGGTGTACCGGATAAATTCTTTGGAGATAACAATCCGTACAATAGCATATGTTTCCGGGATTTTGCGAGAAACTGGAACTTTGAAGTTGAATTTTCTAGTCCGCATCACCACCAATCGAATGGTTTAGCCGAAAAATACGTGGACATAGCAAAAAGAATGTTAAAGAAAATGAAAAATTATGATGATTTGCCTAACTTTTTATTAGAGTATAGAAATACCCCATTACCAAGCATAGGTTATTCTCCTTCTCAACTACTTTTAAATAAATTGGTAAAAACAAAAATTCCTACAGCTATAGAAAATTTAATGCCTAAAATTATAGAAAGCCCTACTGTTACAGATAAATTAAGGAGTAATTCTAAAAAACAAAAAAAACACTATGACAAATCAGCAAAAGATTTACCTCCTTTGAATATAAACGAAAATATTTTATTTCAAAAAAATAAAAGATGGGAAAAAGGTAAAGTGGTGGAAAAGTATAATGATCGTTCCTATATTGTTAAAGATTTGAATAATAATAAATTTAGGCGTAATCGGAAGCTAATTAACAAAACAAAAATAAGCTTCAATAAAAGTAATTTTTGCCCTAACTTGCATTATGTTTACGAAGACCTTCTGGTTAGTGAAACAGATATTAACGATGTTAACCCTGATAATGTTGTAGTGCCTGTTGAAACTATTATTAATCTTGATGATACTATAATAAATAGTGTAATTGATAATGATGTAAATCCTAATCGTAGTGACAATGATGTATCTGTAGATAATGGTATTATGAATGTAAATGATAATGACTTATCTATAAGAAATCAAAATAGACCTGTAAATGCAAGAAGTATGAGAACTTCTCGGCCGCCTCAAACCTTAAGTGACTATGTCTTATATTAATGTATTAACTTAAAAAAAAGGAAAAAAAAAAGAAAAAAAAAGAAAAAGCGTGTTGTGTAAGGGTTTTTATTATTTAAGATTGGTAGCGATTGGTAGTTTTAGACTAGAATAGGGTTTTTGTCAACGAACCAGATACAGAGATAATGGCTTCTAGTAGCGCCATACATATGTATAAGATTTAATATCTGTTACTGTAGCATTGTTAATAAAGTGTTTTAAAATGAAAAGTGTGTTAACGTTTAATTAAAACGAACCCACATAAGAAACAACAAAACAGATTGGTTCATTTTATTAGATAGTATTCGAAATAAATACCAGAGTATATCTGTTTCCAAATTTAATAAGATAATCGTCAACAACACAAGTACCTATATTATGTGAGGTTATACCGTACTTGTCGTTAAAGTAAATATTAAAGTTGCTTAAAGCTAGAAAATCCTGACTTTGGCTTAAAGTGATTTTGTAGTTGATTTTAAAGTTAAAGTGACATTATGAAACCAAAATTCAGGGTTAAAGTCAACTTTGAAATTAAAAGAAACCGGTCGTAAGAGAGTAAATTCAGACTTAGATACATTGTTCGGGCATGAACTACTTACTACAAGTCCCAAATATTAATATTTTCGAAACGACAACACCAGTGCACGATTTGGGAGTAGAGATGAATTGCCAAGCAATGTAATCGTAATGAGCTTGAGCTTGATAAATGATAAAAAACGAAGGGTTAAAATGCATATTCATAAACTCAAAATGCCTTTACTGGAACAGAGGAATTTTGAGTACTAGACTTAAAGCAATGAGAGAAGGGTACGGTCGACCATGTTAATAATAACATGAAAAAATAATGATCCAATGGCTACCACTGAGGTACTCCACTAGTTTATCCATCGAGCTGAATCTTCAATATTGAACATAATTACCCATTGGCCATTGGCTATACCAAAATTGTTGGCATTTGTATAAAAAAATTAATGGAAATGCTCAAACTGGGCACCGTCTAACGTAGCATTCATTAAAACTTCTCGAGACATTTCCTGACATGCGTCAATTATTCGATTTCGCAAAACTTTGACTGTATCAGGAGGTGTGGTATAAATAATATCTTGAAAATAGCCCAAGAAGAAAAGATCCATCGGGGTCAGATCACAAGAACGCGCTGGCCACAAAATAGGTGCGTATGTTCCCATCCAACGATCTCCAAATTCTCTATTCAAAAACTCTCTACTGATCATGAGGTTGTGTGGAGTAGCCCTCTTGTTGAAAAACTAAATTATTTCTTTCATTTAAGGGTAAATTGTGAAGTACTTCTAGTAAGTCTTCACTTAAATTTTGGTAATTCTTTTGCTGGGTAAGATTTCCATCGATGAAGATTGAACCTATTATTCGTTCATCTAATATACCACACCAAACATTAAGTAAAAATCTTCTTTGTGGAGCTTGTTCTACGGAAACATGTGGATTTTCCACATTCCAATAGCGATGATTGTAGCGATTAAATTTTTTTATTCGTAAATTGACATTCGTTGGACCATAGTATTTTTTTATATTTTTTATACGGCGTGGTGGATCACCTTCTTCTAATGTGTGGATCTTGCGCGGCACAAATGCTTTGTACTTATGTTTTTTCAAAACTGGATACGCATTTACTCTGGAAACTTGTAGATTTGAAGCAATTTCTTATACAGAAGTCCAATGATTCTCCTCAACACACAGTAAAACATTCATCTCAAAATTTCCGATTTTGTGTTCTAGGTTTTTTAAAGCATCCATACCGTCTCTAATTGATTTCCAATCGACTAAACTGACGGCGATTCGGTACTCGCCTGTCCGGGAAGCGTTCTCCATAGATTCTCCAATTTTGCGCACTGTTTTTTTGAGACTAAAAGTAAATTTCAAGCATATCCACGAACTCGTTATTCATTATGAAATTATGACAACTGAAACAACTGAAATTGATGAACGACACTGACATAAAATTCACATGGTGACAATAATGTCTAAACACCATATTACTAATAGAGTACAAGAATTTTTGCAATGTTTTTTATTTTTTAACAACTTGAAATAAAACAAGAAACGGTATTGTGCTACATCATTGAATTCAGAAAAAAAGTCTTTATCAAATTCTGCGAAAAAAGTGGCAGGCGGACATTTAACATAAAAAAGTTGATTATCGATCCTTGATGAACCGAATAGCTAAAAATAAAATTTGATATTCCTCTGATAGTACTTTTTAAGCCTTTAATTTGACATGTCGATCGTTACAATCAGGTTTCAAATAAAGGTGCTACGAGCTGGGGCGTTATTTTGTGGACACCCGGTATATATCATTGCAAAGATAATTTGGGTGACTATCATTATAATATCTAGGAAGTATAGCAATTTATTTCAAATAAAAAAGTTGAAGGTAGTTGCGGAAATTTGGAACAGCCTGTATATTTGTAAATAAAAATAGAAAATGCACAGTAGCACACTACATACGTACGTAAAGTCTCATTGCTACAAAGTTATTAGTTTTCATGCTAAGCTCTGCCGACACTAATGCCGCACCCCGTACACCGGGTGTCCCCTAAAAAACGCCAACAATAATAACTCTGTTATTTATTGTCCGATTTTATTCAAACAAAAAGAAAGTTAATTTGCATCAAAAATGCTACAAAAAAGCAGTGTTCTGTTTGTTTTCAGTTGTTTTTATTAATGTCAAACGATAGTCAACTTTTTTATTTTAAATGGAAACAGATATATTTTTGGCTATATTCGGATTGGATTTTTTTTTTCAATATTCAACAATGTATTATTGATAAACAATTATTGAAAAAAAATATAAAACACTTAATAAATTTCATCTTTGTATTCCATTATTTATAAATTTTGGAATGTGCCATGAAAAAACAAAAATGCGATAAACGTCAATAAACGTCAGTGTGAGTGTCTATTAAGTCTTATTTATTGTTCTGCTTGAACGTTTTGCCACAAAAAAAGTATATTCGTAAAAATGAATAACAATGAGTTAACAGACATGTTGCAAGTGTTTTTTGAATGTAATAAAAATCGTTTTCAAGGAGTTCGGCGTTACAGCGTTCGTTTTCCGGGCAGAGAAGTTCCAGATACGAAATTATTTCAGAGAATTGAAACGAATTTGAGGAATTATGGATCGTTTAAAAAACCTAAAACACAGCGACGTAGATTCGCCGAAGATACGGAATATGATGTTCTGCTTGCACTACAAGAAAATTCACGAACTTCGACTCGCGAAATTGCACATAATATTGGGGTATCAAACACTACAATCCATAGTATTTTAAGAAAACACAAATTTAAACCGTACATAGCTCGAAAAGTTAATGCATTAGAACAAAATGATCAACGCCGAAGAATACAGTTTTGTCGACTTTTACTTTCTTATACGTAGTATAAGGAAGTATTGTGATGATGAAAATTTTCGACCTCGAGATTTTTGCAGATGTCCACGTTTTGAGGTCCCCTGATACAAAAAAAGTGGTTTTTAAAAAATGTCTGTGTGTGTGTGTGTGTGTCTGTCTGTGTGTCTGTCTGTGACCACGATAGCGGTGAAACCGCTGTAGATATCAATTCCAAATTTTGTATTTACGTGTATAATCTCCCTCTTGAGATCTGATTAGTTTTTCAGTAAAATCGGTAGACCGGAAGTAGCAGTTTACTTCAGTATAAAAATCGAATTTTGCCAATATTTCGTCAAATACTAAGTTTATACAAATTTATAAAGAATTCATATGCACTTAAAATTAAAATTGAGAACAATTTTATTTAAAAAGTTTTTCGAAATTCCTACCGGAAGTAGGTCTTTTACTCTTATCGAAAATCGGTTTTTTGCGAATATCTCGCAAGTCATGCTTTCTAGGCAGGTACATTACGAGTATAAAAGTATTTACATGAAAATTTTAAATATCTTTTGTATAAAAAAAATTTCAAAATTCGGACCGGAAGTACCACTTTTACTCTTACCGAATAGCGGTTTTTTGCAAATATGTCGTAAATTATGCATTCTATATATATTTATTAAGAGTACAAAAGTATTTAGAGTTGAATTTGCAATAGTTTTTGTATACATGAAATTTCAAAATTCGGACCGGAAGTAGCACTTTTACTCTTAGCGAGTAGCACTTTTTTTCGAATATCTTGCAAAGGATGCATTCTATAGCAATTTATTAAGAGAATGAAAGTACTTAGAATAGGATTTTGAATAATTTTTGTATAAAAAAATTCTAAAAATTGTATAGTTTGAAATGCTCATACGTATAAGAAAGTCGTGTGGTGGCCACACCTCATTTTTTTTAAATGCATTAGAACAAGACCGGAGTTTTTACAGAATGATAATTTGGTCTGATGAATGCACTTTTAGCAACAATGGTATTTTTAATAAAAACATACATCGACAATGGAGCCAAGACAATCCGAGAATTGTCATTGAAAATAATTTTCAAAAACGTTTCAGCGTAAATGTTTGGTGTGGTATTTTAGGCGATCAATTAATTGGGCCGTTTTTCATAGATGGTTGCTTAAATCAAGAAAAGTATCCCACTTTATTAAACAAAAATCTCCAAAACTTTTTAGATGAATTACCTTTGGCAAATTTAAATAGAATATTTTATCAACAAGATGGGGCCCCCGCTCACAACGCCAGAGTAAATACTGATTGGTTGAACACCCAATTTGGAAATAGGTGGATAGGAACATCCGGTCCTATCGAGTGGCCTGCGCGTTCACCCGATCTTTCGCCCCTAGATTTTTGGTTGTGAGCTTATCTACAAGATCGAGTTTATTTGACACCTCCAGAAATTGTTGACATTTTAACACAAAGAATTATTAACACTTGTCAAGAAATACCTGCCGTTTGTCTTTTAAATGCGACTCGTGGAGTAATTAGGAGATGTGCGTTATGTATTGAACAAGGTGGCGGGCAATTTGAACAATTATTGTGAAGTGTTTTTTAGAATAATACTTATAATACTTACGTTTTCAATGTTTCATAGCACATTCGAAATGTTATACATAATTTATTAAAAACATGGTCAATTTTAATAAATGGTTTTCTTTCAATAATCGTTTATAAAAAAAATAGACATGTTATACATCGATGAATTCAGAAAAGAAAATCCAATCCGAATATTGCCAAAAATATATCTGTTTACATTTAAAATAAAAAAGTTGACTATCGTTTGACATTAATGAAAACAACTGAAAACAACTAAAACACTACTTTCTTGTACTAGTATTTTTGATGCTAATTAACTGACTTTTTGTTTCAATAAAATCGGACAATAAATAACGGAGTTATTATTGTTGGCGTTTTTTACGGGACACCCGGTATATTCGGTTTGCTTCTAGATTGGATATTTACAAACTTATAGTATATAACTTCCTTAGGTAATGGCCCTATAATGTGGCGCATTTTAACGCGTAGGAGATGCAAAGCGGAGGTCTGCTATTTTTACTGGCGTGCCGTGGTATGCTTCGAGTACAATTCCTTTAGTTTTTGTTATATGTCTTCTTCAAGATTCCCGATCCAATTATAAGACACATACACACTTCAAGACCGAAAAAAATTAATAATGCGAGGGTCAAATTCGTATTATTAATTTTGACGTTCTGTAGCGACCCGCACTTTTCTTATTCATTCATATTTCCAGAGAGATAGTGAGAGGGGGGGGGGAGAATAAAAAGATATTGGGTGTTGAACAATTCGTTCCAAAGCTCAATATTGCATTATTTATTTATAACATCCTCAGGCGCTATTATTAAACATAATAACACAAATAAAGGAATGTTATCACAGAAACTATTCTGTAATTTACAATTATAAAAATCAAACAGAAAAGTTACGTGAAACATAATGAAATGGTTAGTAAACCAATGTCAGAAACATCTTGCAGGTATAAAATATAGTTATGACCACATTTCATTAATAGAATTAAGACTTTCGAAACCCGTATAACAAACATAGGAGACAACCGCGATACTAGCGCTGTCCTATGGTGCGTGGTTTCAGTGGCGCCAGTCGCTATTGGCACGCCAGTTCCCAAATCATTGCAAGTGTAAACCTTTACTAGTGCGCCAGTATATCCATGCGTGCATATATGCCAAAAGTTAGTTGCCTTCTAACTTTTCCATGCGCCAGTGATGAGTGGCGAGCATTAAAAAATATTCATTGCAACGTGTAATCATAAATTTGCAGACGTTTCGCTAATTTTCAGCAACAGGTGTTATTTGTGTACGTTGTTTATCTTTAAAATTAATAACAATGAACAAAAAGTGGAGCCCTGCAACAACTATCAAATTTCTCGAGATTTATGAAAAATACCCCTGCTTATGGAATGTGCATTTTAGTTTATACAAGGACAGAGAGGCACGCGAGAATGCCTACGTTCGCTTGTCAAAAGCCATGGAGATTCCAGAATTTGGTATTGCAGAAGTAAAGGCTAAAATACGTTCTTTACGAAATGCATACACATTGGAATTAAACAAGATTGCCAAGAGTAAAAAGTCTGGAAGAGGAGCAGATGAATTATACAAACCGAAGGTTGGATGGTTCTCCGTAGCACATAGAATTTTACACCAAGTAGTACAAACAAGAGAATCACAATCAACAGGATTAATTGTAAGGGTACTTATTAATAGTTTATTATTTATATACAGGCTGTTTCTCAATAACACGCTAATATTTAAGGGGGTTATTCTTGGGCCCATTTTATGAAAAAAACTTCATATGAACATATGTTCTAAATGTCTTAACTTTTGAACTGTAGAGTGCTAAAGTTTAAAAAAAAATCAATCATGTGCATCTCGCGAGACCACTTATGAGAAAAAACTATTTATGACTTAAATACGTGACAAGTATACTAGGTAGATAAATGTCAAAACTGTTTATTATTGCAAAATAAAATCTGCTTCACACCTACTAGACCATTTTTAATCCTTGTTAATACCTAATTTCATAACATCGTGCACATGAATGAATTTTATGTTTTTTAAGCGAAAAACCGTACGTCAAACAAAAAAAAAATAAGACATCACATTTGCTCAGAAACGAATGGGGATTTAAAGAAAAAAGTGCTTTAAGAAAAAGCAATGGCGTAACATATTGCTGTGATCTTCTTATCATTGAAATAATAATATTAAAAATTAGTTTAGTTATTGAAAAAGAACACTAATTTTATTTTTAAAATCGTATATTTAAGATTTAAGCATTCGTTGAAACATGTAATAGTAAGTAAAGTAAGTTGCCTACATTTAAGGAGGCACTGATGTACCAAAAATAAACATGAATTGTAGATACACTTTAAATGAAAAAATATAAATTCAAACATACATTCATTAGAAAGATTTTGATAATAATACTTAAGATATAGTAAATACCTGTAACTTAATATCTATGTACAGAAAAAGGATATAAATCAAAACATTTCTAGTGCGAAGTGACAGATCGTAAATAAGAATGTTTTATGTAAACAGTAACTGTATAAATTAAAAATACACTTATTAGTTCTTGTATGCATAACACAAAGGCTTCAAAGAAAATGGAAATGGTCATGTGTGGTTTAAAAACCTGCAAAAGAAAAATACAATGTTAATGTTGGTGATAGCACTCTACAAATTAACGTATTACCTGAAGAGATAGCATGGATATAAATTGGCGACAGTATGGCAAAAGCAACAAATCTTCGTGGTGCGAGCTCTGTAAGAAAAATCTCCGTCGTATACAACGTCTTTCCCGTACTACCAAACCAAAGGATTCCTAAAAGGAGAATTAGAATAAACATTAGTAAATGGAGAAAGGAAATATATAACAAACGATGAAAAAGGCAATGTATTCATATATAAGTACAATGAGGGACTATACTAAAGAGGAAGGAAAGAAAAAAATACTTACCGAAGATGAAACGTAGTAAGTCTGTGAAAAACAATAATAACAAACAGTTCAAGTCATCGCCATTAGTGTGTAGCTGTCAAAGACGATGTGCGTGTATTAGTTCAAGTATGACAACCTGAAAAAAACAAACAAGAAAGATTTTTATCATGAGCGTTTTAAAAAACCAATGCCAACCAAAAATTTAGTTTTATTAGAGAGGCGCTACAGATTGCCGATAGTCAATTGTTTTGAATATATAAGGCAAGAAACAAGAATAAACATGCAGATTCCAAGTTTGTAATTCAAGCAGTAAAGACGCGAATTTTTGTAAAGAATTAATAAATCTAATATAGCGAAAGTGAGAGTAGGGTCGATATAGACTACTTATCAACTCCCAATTAGATAATTTGTATTAAGATCGAGAGTTCAATTTTAATTTAGTTTCTTTTAAATAATTTTCATTCAATTAAATTTTTCTTTTCTTATTACTAATTTTTAAGATGGAGTATATCAACAAGATAGAATTTGATAAAATATATGATGAAATAAAGTAAGTTAGGAGACAAATAATTCAATTTAGGCATAGTTAATGGTGCTAGACGTGCTGAGGGTACTATGTGAAAATATTTGCCCGAAATAAATCGTTGGTATCATTAATTAGATGAATATTATTTTGTTTATAATAATAATAATTCTTTTTCAAATAGTAAAAGGGATAGTTAATGGTGTTAGACGTGCTGAAGGTACTATGTGAAAATATTTGCCTTTAGTAAATCGTTGTGCATTATTAATTAAATGAATTATTGTTTTATAACAATATTTCTTTTTCACAAAAATAATAAAAGGATAGTTAATTGTGTTAGACATGCTGAGGGTACTATGTTAGAATATTTGCCTTTATTGGGAATCATTAATTATTATATAGTCATTTAATCTAGCAATTCAAATAAAAATAAGTACGAATAAGCGGGGATGTTTTTGGTGGGCTGGTGCTAAGCTGCTAGAGGTACCATGTGAGAATGTTTACAGCTAGCGAATAGAATCGGTCAGTTCCAGAGCATTCACGTTGCGAGGTTCGTATTAATAAACAAATTATCAAGAATCAATAATTTTTTTTATTTAAAGGAAAAAGATAATTCTTTCCGTTATCGTTATAAATGTATAGGTATTTCACAAGCATTATAACTCTAAACTGAGTACAAATGCTTTCCTTTTCTTTTTCTTTGTAAAGCAAATGGAAATGTTATTAATGATCGTCAAATCTTTACAAAAATATAAATATAATTTTTTATATGAGATGTAGATACTTTGTTTAATTTTAACCGTATCCCAAACAAAACTAAATAAGAGGTGTAGCAGAATATAAGAAGCAAATCACTGCAAGAACTCATAAGAACATAAATAAAAATTTTATGCTGTTAGGAAAAAGTTTATAAATAGACTATTCTAATTTTTATTATTCATCAGCATTGTTGCATCCACAGCATATATTTATATGGCTGTACCCAACGTGTGGCAATGTTACATTTTCATCTTAAATAAGAAATTTACCATTTTGTAACAATGCTGCAGCTACAGCAATATGTTTCTTCAACAAATTTTAGAACAAAAACCGGACAGACACCACAGGTAAAAATTATAAAATTGATTGTACATCAGAAAATGCATCTTGATACGTAAAAGGTATGTACCAAATATCTAGAGTAATACCAAAGTTTAAAAAAAAAATTAACTTTAGCACCCGACAGTTTAAAAGTTAAGACATTTAGGACATATGTTCATAAGAAGTTTTTTTCACAAAATGGACCCAAGAATAACCGCCTTAAATATTAGCATGTTATTAAGAAACATATGATATAAAGACATAAATTAATTACAACTGTTATTTTTCTATCATTTTCATTTGCCAAGGTACACCCCATCAGTCATGAACCAATCAGCTAACTTAATTCTAATTTCAGCTGCCTTTTTAGAGTAATTATGTGCCTCCTTAGTCGTTTCCCAATCGCATAAACCTTCAGCTCGAATTTCTTGCCTCCAAGTTTCTGGTATAACTGTCCCATTTTCAAAATCTTCTTCATCCATAGTTCCTCGAGTAATATAAGAAGTACTTGATATTTTCAATCAGTTATGTAAAGCACAAGTGACTTGAACAATAGCTTCTGCTTTGTTGGGACACAAGGCAATTGGTTTCTCAAATACACGAAATCGTGATACAAGTAAACCAAAAGCATTTACTACAATACGTCTTGCACGTGAGAGTCTATAGTTAATTTTTTTTTCTTTAATAGTAAGAGGGCCATGATGAGAGTAAGGTTTCAATAAATATTCTTTCAATGGAAAATCATCATCAGCCACAAAAACTGTGTTATGCGGCAGATTCAACACATCATTTTCAATTGCACCCTTGAAAGAGGTTTTTGAAAATACTCCACCATCAGACGCCCTTCCGTTGGCACCTACATCAGTATATTCAAAACAGTACTGATCGTCTACTAATGCAAAAAGTATAATGCTGTATGATCCCTTGTAATTATAAAACTCAGATCCAGAATAAAAAGGACATCTTAACACGACATGTTTGCCATCTATTGCACCGAAGCAATGTGGAAAATTCCACCTTGTTGAAAAGCCCTTAATAAACGCATTCCACTTTTCTTTTGTGTTTGGCACCTGCGATATAAATAAATAAACTTACTATTTGCATAAAGAAATAAAAATTTATTTAACAACAGAAAGTATTAATGTGTAATACAGTATTTTATTTAGGAAAGCGCGAGCTCCGACGAAAAATCTACAGCTGATCATTCTGCACCAAAAAAGCAATCAACTTTGGATCGCGAAAAAAATACTCAATCATCTAGTAATTCTGTGGGTAATGTTGACAAAAGGCTATTGAGTACTCGAGTGAACACAACACCAGGAAGAGCCACCACTAAGAAAACAAGACAAAGTAGTACAGAGAAGGCTTTGGCAGAACTACAAGAAATTAGCCAAAGATTAAACGAACCACAACAGGAACAAAATGAATTTGATTATTTCGGACAATCTATTACTTGCCAACTAAAGAAAATGCCAGAAGAGTTAGCGCTTCAATCAATGGCACATATTCAATCATATTTAGTACAACAACGTCTAAAAGGTACTAAAGGTACTAACAATAGCGTTGTCTTGCAAGAAGAAAGCATATCTTTGTCGCCCTTCGGATATTCAGACTCTCGCTATTCATCTGACTCGACAAGTGTTCAAGAATACGAAAACATTTCTTCTCATTTATAGCCACGTACATCAGATATTTTATCAGAAGCATTTCTTTCTGTTAATGATTAATTCAAAAATAAAATGTAGTTAATCGTATGTTCACTTTTATATTTTTTATACTTAACAACTACCGGAAATAAAATATGGTTTTGTACTTACTTGTATGTAGACTTTCAGTGCATTAAAAATGGCATTGCACACTTCTGGTAAGAACTTCGATATTGAACTTTTTGAACTCAGTATAAGTATTGCAATGATGATAACGAATCTTCTGTTGCTACGTATCCAGTGTAATTTCTAACTTAAGTTTTGCTGGTTAAGCATCTCTCATGACTGTGTCCAATTTTTCAATGGCTGGTGTAACGCATTCTAAAAGAACTTCAAAGTTTTCTTTTGACATCCGTAAATGGTTTCTGTAAGAGGCAGGATCTTTTTTCGAAGGCTCTATTAGCAGCCCATCGGATGCACCCAAACTCTGCCTCCGAGCAATCCATTTCCTAACACACATGCGGCCTTTCCTTCTATCTCTTCTTTTTCTTTGCAAATTTCAATCATTTCCTCAACCACAACTGTTGTTGCTATTTTAAAGGCTCTACGAATAAGTTCACGAGACATACTTATTAGACCACTAAAATGAAACTGAAACTGGCGAGGAAAAATACTATAATTACATTGTTGTTTATTAGCTTTAAGTTCCTATGTCAAAGTTAAACTAAACTTGGAACTTTGTATGATGTGTACTTATACGTAATATGGAGGGCGGGGGCGAATAACGTCTTTAAACTAAAATAATATAATATTTGTAGGACCAACAACATATTTCCCCTCAAAACCGATAATCCTTAAATCCTTAAATTTCTATGTACCTAATTACCTGTTCCAAGAACCAACCCTTCACGTTCGAACTGCAATTCATGCTTCGGATTAACGGTCCTCATTATGGCCTAGGTGCTAAAAGTGACCGCGACTGCAGCTCATGTTCGCCGTATTTGATATAAATCGTCCTTATGCCAAGCTTATACCACCTACCTTGCTTTATTAGAAGCTGTCGTATATAAATTTTGCATGATTTCACCTTCAAACACGGGAAAACTTTTACAATTAAAACTGTAAAAAAAAACATTGTCCAGTGGACATTATAGAAAAATATGTATGTAAAAAATGTTATATCCTGCATTTCTACACTACTGGAATGGGTCCAATGAGGGATACTCCATAAATTTCCGGAAAAAGAATGAAAATAGATATTTAACAAAAGTATTTTATTTCATTTGTCAAACTATTTGCCTTTAAGTTTTAAGTACTTTTGCATTCATGCTGAAGTGGGTGTCTCCAAAACATGCCTTTTAAATGTATCAACGGCCTCTTCCGGTGTTACATGTTTGGACCTCGCCACCAGCGATGCCAGACGTACTACCATAATTATGGATTTGTACCATAAATTTTACCTTAAATCATTAGCGGTTGGTGAACGTACCATAATAAATAATTGTACCATAATTTCGATTGATTCAATATTTTGCTCAAAGACTATTCCTAAATGTGTCGCAGTTTATTAGTGATAATAATAAAATATATCTTAAGGTCAGAATGTCTAGAAATATAAATAGATTAAATCGTGAAGAAAACGATGATTTTTATATTTTATGTCGGCAAATTTTGATAGTTTCATATAATGAAATTAGAGAAAGATTTTTTTCAAAGAAAACATTTTATCCAAAATAGCAATATTTGACAACAAATGTACTAAGCAGAAACCTCAATCGATTTTAAATATTATGAATTGTTTGCCTAGAATTATAAAACCAAAAAATTTAGATAAGAACAAAAGGTGGATGATCAATGAGGGCTGCATTGTCAGTTAATTAATAATTTCAATGATGACATAAAAAATGAAAGTCTTATAGAGAAATACGGGTATAACATTATGTTATTTATTGACCTGTCAGGTCAAAATTTATTTGGGGATTTGGGCGAATTCGTTTTGGACATTTTGGTAACACCACACTCGAATGCATCAATCGAAAGGGTTTTTTCGAAAGTAAATTTGAGAAAAAATAATGTTCGAAATCGGATTTATACAAAATCGATTAATGGATTGCTCTTAGCATTACAAAGTACTAATGGGGAAAGCTACAATTTCGAAGTGTCTAATTGTTTGCTACATGCAACGGAAGCCAAAAATTTGTACAAATCCGATAACGAGGAAGATGTGGCGGTTTATTTTGAAACAAAGTTGTTAGGCTAATTTTTTAAATATAAATTTATTTAGCGAAGTGCTGTGTCGCTAAATGTAATATGTCGTTAATTTTTTATATATAATGTTGTTTTAAGTTTTCAATTCCAAATACATCATTATGACATAAATTCGATTAGTGTTTTATTTCAGCCGGCGAATACTTACTACAATTTGTACCATAATTTTCCCTAAAATTCGATAATTCTGGCATCGCTGCGCTATAATTTCATATTTGACATCTGGCATCGTTGCTCGCCACATAAGAGCGATGACACACGGTTTGTGCCGAGTCGACGGCCGAGTCAGCGCATATGCTTTTGTTTTCAAATGATAGAAAACACGGCGAATGCCGTCTGGCGGCTCGAGAACAGTCTCGGCACGTCGCGTCGTTTTCTAGATGAAACGCGAGCTCTTTTACACTGCTAGAGCGGCGACTGATTACATGATTTTATGTCGGTACTGATATATGTATATATCGGTTTTTCAGGCATTGTTTTATAAACGCAGTTACTCAATTTTCGATAATCAAAATGACTTCGAAAGAAGCATTGCATTTCATGGAGTCCAGTCTCCATGTAAACAAATTAATAAGCGAAATACAGAAACGTCCAGCATTATGGGACATGACGCAAAAAGATTATAGAGACAGGGTGAAAAGAAAACAGTGTTGGGACGAAATTACAGAGCTTTTTGTTGGTAGTGATACAACTGTTGATGAAAAAAAGAAAATAGGTAAGTTTTTTTTTTAATATATATAAGAATAGTAACATTGAAATCGAACCGTTGATTGAAGGAATACATAAATATGCGCCACCGCGTAGCATTGAGCGTACCCAAACTGGATCCGACATCTAGAGCGGCAGCACTAGTCATTTGGATCCGAGATTTTTAGTGTTGCGTTGACCGTTGAGAGATACACGTTGCGTTTACAATATCGAGCTCTAGCATCTACGCACAGGTCTAGCGTCTAACAGGCATACGTTTAAGTTCATTGTGGTTAGATTGTCGACTTGTTACGTAATTAAGTCAAAATGAATAACACGACTAATCATAACTGTGTTTATAAAAACTGTTTAAAAAATAACAGAAAAGATAAAATAAGTTTTTTTAAGTTTCCTGTGAAAGACATTAAAAGAGTAGAGGAATGGAAACAAAATTGTGGCAATATTGATATCGTACATATGGATATCGATAATTTACACAATAAATTAATTTGTGAGGAACATTTTTTGCCGACACATGTTATTGCAAATAATCAACGAAAGTTGTTGACGAAAAATGCAATTCCTGTGAAGTATAACGAAATAGGTAAACATTTTTTACTCATGTAGGCACACTAATTTGTTTTTAGTATTAGAACCAGCGACACTTTATCCGTTAGGACAATTAGGTCATGTCCTACGGGCCATTTAAAATGGGAGGCCAATCGACAGATCACCTTTTACTTTTTCTACTGTTGGTATAATTTTAAAATATAAATATAAATAGAAGACTACTTCTCCATCTACCCTTGTATCCTGAAGCTGAGCTACTGAGTTGGCGCGCCACCAGTGTTCGCCGCGAAATTGCCGCGAACGTAGCTACGCCGACCCGACGGTGGGTGGAGCTAGGTTATATGCCTGTGACGATGGCTCGCGGCACTCGGCACGGTAGTCTCGGGTGGTCCCGGCAAATGATTAAATGATAGAGAGTACAGTAAGTTTATTGTGGGAAGTGTCATTTACGGCGTTACGAATTCCTGTATAATCGTCTCCATATTACTCAGTTCTTAAAATTGAATGTTATATTTTGGGTGATTGGTGGAAGCAGAAAGGTAAGACTAGAAAAAGCCATAATATTTAATTTCGGATAGTTTGTTTTTTCCGTTAAAGATAGTTTTTGGTGTATTTACTTTTTAGGTGTTCAAAAACAGAAAGATGAAGAAAAGACCCTGTGGTTATGAAAGAAAAAAAATTCAGGAAGAATTAGACGCTAAGAGGAAGAAGTTTTTAGAGAGAGTTCCGAAAATAAGTCAGTTCTTTAGCGATAATAATACGGAGACTACGTCGGCACAAGCACAACGTAGGTATAATTTGTGATGTGGAAGTATTTAAGCTTCTCAGAATATTGCATTTAATATTAATTTTGTTTACAGACAATAATGATGCGATAATGGAAGTAGAATCTACCACAAACTGCACTAGCCCAAAAATTAGTTCTGACACTCAAAAGAAAGGAGGTACCATAGGTATGAAATATTCATTTATTTGTAACATGCATATTTTAGCTTCTACGTGTTATTTATTTATAGAGAAGCTATAAGTTAAAATTATTGCAACGGTTTCTGGAATATTCTGAATAAACTGAAAACTGTTTTTTTAAACTTCTGCAATACAAAGACATTCTTAATTAGTCATATTGAGCTAAAATGGGTGGACGGACATTTTTGCAAATTGTTATGTAGGTATAAGTAAGATTCAAAAATATGGTCAAAAGTCACTTTGCTCGTTTGGTTTTTGTTCTATTAAAAATATATATAATTTGATAACGCAAAAATACAGTAGGTATGTTACGTGTTCATAAGAAAAATTAAGGTTGATTATAGTAAAGCAATATGAAAAGTAAGTATAAAGGCGCATTCTGGCCACACTTTGGAATTCCGCGTATGCAAAAATTCGCTTCTTTTCTTCCACTTAAATGACTATGGTTACCTACATATATGTCTAATACGTACAGTTGTGTGCATAAAAAGTCGTACAAGGTTTTTATGGTGTAAGCCTGCCTATGATGTTCCAGATTTCATTAATAAGTAGTACACGTATACATTCCGAACTTTTGTGAAAATCGTACTGGAGACTGGTATCACCATATACCATGCACATTAGAATAATGATCTTTCAAATAATAAAAATAATTTTAATTTTGACACAACTTGTCAACGTCAGAAAGAAGTTTAATTAAGATTGACAAGCCTGACTTAAACAGCCTTATAGCTGCTGTACGACTTTTTTATGCACACAACTGTACTTTGTTTCTCTCTTTGTAGAACCTAGCAAAAATTGCAATGACGATGATAATACTCCAAGCTGTGACAGCTTCCCTTCGAGTGTTGAGGTAGAACCAAGGACAAATGATAATCCAGAATCAAATTTTATGCTCATGGATTATTCAGATCCAGCCACATGGACAATAATTAATGAAACTACTATGCCATTAATTTTAGAACATTTGAAAGTTCAGGATATAAATAACTTGAACTTTTCTTCTTCAAGAAAATTCTACGATGGGCGAAATTGGTATGCTTCCAAAAGTATGTTTTTTACAAAGCATATCAATGGAGAAATCAAACGTCGTGATTGGCTATTCTACTCCCAGACTAAAAATGAGGTATTTTGTGTTCACTGTCTCTTATTTTGTGACCGTGGCCAAACATATCCCAATAACGCATTTACGACAGGACTTTCTGATTGGAAAAATATATCACTTCGGACTGCTAGACATGAGCGTTCTTTGCTTCATCGTAAGAATAGTGGATATTTTGTTAATAGACGTAATCATATTGGAAGAATAGATACTCATTTAGAATCGGTATATTTACAAGAGAAAGTACTCTGGAGGAATATTCTTCTTCGTATAACCTCTGTTATAAGACACTTGGCTGTTAGAGGATTGCCGTTTCGTGGTAGAAATCAAAGGTTAGGATCTCCACAAAATGGCAACTATCTAGGATGTCTAGAGCTAATATCGGAATTTGATCCAGTCCTAAAAAATCACTTAGAAACTCGGGGAAATAAAGGTAAAGGAACCACTTCCTATCTTTCAAGTGACATTTGTGACGAGTTCATTTCCATTATGGGACAGAAAATTATCGATAAAATAATTAGTGATCTTAAAGAAGCAAAATATTTCTCAATGATTGTGGATTCAACCCCAGACGTTTCCCATTCTGATCAGCTAGCTATAATTTATCGATATATTTTGCCTAACTCCCACATTGTCGAAAGGTTCATAACATTTGTAGAGAACGCTGGTCATAAATCCGAAGAAATGGAAGAGTCCATTTTACAAATTCTGAATGTTCATAATATTAACATACTAGATTGTAGGGGACAATCGTATGATAATGCGAGTAATATGGCAGGAATCTATTCAGGTTTGCAAGCTAGAATAAAATCAAGAAATGATAAAGCAGTATATATACCATGTTCTGCGCACTCCCTAAATCTAGTAGGTGTGGCAGCGGCCGAATGCTGTTTATGCGCTACGTCTTTTTTTATGTTTGTACAAGAACTTTTCGTATTTCTATCTTCGTCAACTCACAGATGGCAGTGCTTACAAAAAAACATAAAGCAGTTCAATATCAGCGCTTTATTACCAAAGTCGCTATCAACTACCCGATGGTCCGCTAGAGCGGATGCTTGTAAAGCTCTTAAGTTGAATTTCATGAGTTTTAAGGCAACACTGGAGGAAATATCCGAAGATCAATGTCAAAAGGCCACTACCAGAGCCGAAGCTGATGGTATAGCGTCTAAATTTTCCGACTTGGAGACGGGAATTTTACTGTCATTATGGTCTGATATATTGACAAGATTTGACCGAACAAACAAGTCGTTACAAAAAGTTGATGTTAACCTAGTTGAAGTTGTACAGCTTTACGACTCGTTGCTTTCCTACATACATGATCTTCGAAATTCTTTTGAACAATTTGAAACACTTGGAAAAGAACTTTCTCGTTGTGATGATTATAAAATAGTTCGCATTCGAGTTCGGAAGCACCAATTCGATGAAGGTGCTGATGATTGCAACCCTAGTGCGCGAGAGAGATTTAGAATCAATACTTACCTTGTCATAATAGATACTATCCTGCAACAATTAGAACGTAGAAAAAGTTCATATACGGAATTGCGAGAAAAGTTCCAGTTTTTGTTCTTATTACCAAAACCCGATGCAAATATAGGAGAAATTAAAGAACGTGCTCAAGGTCTCCAGAAATTTTATCCTGATGACCTGGATGATGATTTTCCTGAGGAGTCTGTACATTTCTGTGATTTTCTTAAAACAGCTCAATGTCATCCAGAAGCAACCCCCAGACAGTTATTGGAAATGATTAGAGATAAAAAAATAGAATCAACATTCCCCAATATCGAAATTGGTCTGAGAATATATCTTACTATACCGGCATCCAATGCCAGCGCAGAGCGTTCTTTCAGCGTTTTGAAAAGAATTAAAAATTACTCGAGAAATAGGTTAATCGAGGAGAAGCTCTCATATTTGTCTGTATTATGTATTAATTCTGATTTAACGTTACAACTCGACTTTGAAGATGTCATTGACAAGTTCTCAAGCTTAAAAGCTAGAAAAGTAGTGCTTTAGTTATAGGCCTTCATACTTGTTTTCGGTTTTTTATATATTTAAAAAAAATGCGTATATTAATATATGGGTATTTTATTGCACTAGACAATTTTATTTAACCCCTTAAAGTGATATGTATAACAGGCCATACAAATAATTGTCCTACGGGCCAGAGAAAGTTTAAAGCGTCACTGATTAGAACTTAATAGTTATTTATTGTATAAGGGTTTTAGATAGCATATTATTCACGCAAGAATGTTTAAACGCGAGAGCTTGCTCGAGCGTTTAATTTTCTTAAGTTTCTAAAACCCGTATGCAATACAACGTTTTATCCACAATCACACTTATTTATAATCAGAATCGCCGAAATTTATGAAACAATGATCTGACATTTCGGTCTGACAGCGGCTGTCACCTCAAAAATCATTGAAATTTCGCATTAACTAAAAAAATATCGGGAGGTCTTGGATCGGTTACTATGTATTTTCGATTGTTTATCGACTCCATTTGTAAGCATTCATTGTTGAAAAGTGGAAAAGATGGAAGAGATTTGTGAGAGCGAGTTTATTCCGGAACAAATACTTGAAGAAGCTCAGAAAGCAACTTTAGATTTATTGCCGTGGAAGTCAAAGGACGCCTACGAAAAAGTATTTGCCGTCTTCAATAATTGGAAAGAAAAAAGTGGTGTAAAAGGAGCGATAAACGAAGAGGTACTCCTAGCATATTTCTACAATGTTAATAAGAAGTTTGCGGCATCATCATTATGGACAAAGTATTCTATGTTGAAGACAACATTAAAAGTGCACAGAAATATAGATATCTCAAAATACAGCAAGTTGATCGCCTTTTTGAAAAGCAAGTGTCGTACCTACAAACCTAAGAAGGCCAAAATTCTTGAAAACAAACACATCACACAATTTTTGAAGGAGGCTCCAGATGAAAAATATTTGATGATGAAGGTAACACTTAGTTGTGATTTTTGTTTGTTTGCATTCAAACTTAGAGTTTCTTCCTTAGGTGGGACTTCTAATGGGTGTAGCTGGCGCTTGTAGATGTAATGAGTTGACGTACTTGAAAATTGAAAATGTCGAAGATAAAGGAAAATATTTGTTTATTACGATTGCTGATACAAAAACCTACGTTTCTCGAAGTTTTACAGTATTGGAAGAGGGTTTTTCTGTTAACGCTCTGGACATGTGTAGGAAGTATATGCAATTACGCCCAGCTTCTATCGCTTCCCAGGGCAGATTTTTTCTACGATATACAGATGGAAAATGTACAAGTCAATCTGTGGGTATCAACACTATGTCAAGAATACCTGCTGCAGTGGCTTCTTTTTTGCAATTACGGGATGCTAGTTCCTATACTGGTCATAGCATGAGACGCTCTTCAGCTACATTATTGGTCAATGCTGGTGGCGATCTTATGGCCATCAAACGTCACGGTGGATGGAAGTCGTCTAATGTCGCAGAAAGCTACGTGGAGAATTGTTTATCAAATAAATTGAAAACAGGGGAAATGATTCAGAAAGAGACTGCGAAACAAGTTGCAATGAATCATACCGGTGAAACTTCTTGTGAAAGTTCAATTCCATCTACGGTTGAAGTTAATTTGTCTTCGCCAATAAAACAAAAGAAGAATAATAACCTTTTCTCTATTAGCTTGAATATCAATGTAAATCTTAATAAATAAATTCATTTTGACGGTTTTATGGCGTGTTTTATAGCGTGTTTTATGATTTATAAAACACTAGTGTTTTATAGACCCCATAAAAGGTTGCTAAGCAGTTGAATTATGACCGTATAATATAGTGATTGTGGATAAATCTATTTACTGGGTGGGTGATCAGAGAGGGGATTCGCATAAGAGAGAATTTGTTAGTAAAAGTAAAAAAGCAATAGGTTTTAACAATGTCAATAGTTAATTTTTAAGTTTAAATTATCCAGAAAACTATCAAGAAATGTTTGGGCATTTTCTATGTATTTCATATTCTCAGATGTAATTATGCACATATGGGTAACGGTTTATGATCGGATTATTTTCCTAGAACTATTTTTACAGGTACGCACTCATTAGGCAAACAAGATATTTATTACCGCCAGGTAAAATTGCGAAATATAGGTAGTAGGGAAAACCGACTGTTAGGAAACTGTATTTTATAAATGTATTTAGGTTGGTAGTAGAGTAGAGAGTAGAGAGAGTATTGCGAAGTTACGTAGAGTGTGTTGTGAGCAATTATATTATTATTATTATTATTATATCCTTAAATCTAACGTGTGTGTTTCATTTCTGGAAAAGAGAAGGAGAGTTAACATATCAGAAGTGAGATAAGATAAGAATCGGATGTAGATGGAACGCGAAGATATGTAAGAAAGAATTGGAAGAACAGAAATTGATAAGCAAGAATTGGAGGGAAAAGAGTTACCTTAACCTATAAACAAGTTTGATGGTTGTAGCAAAAGGAAGTTAAGTGCGCAACGGTTGGCAGTACGTTTTTAGTGTTTTGTTGAGAGTTGTCAAAACAAAAAGAAAACATTAGATAAATTTGAGAAATTTCAATCACAATTAACTGGAACTCAGCAGAATAATGGAATTAATCCTCAGACAGAGAACGAGATAGACGAAAATGGAGATACGACGAGGAATACTATAAGAGAAACTTTAGATTTAAATATTTTAGTACAGAATTTTCTAGATGAGTCAAGACGGAAAGATACTTTAATAGAGAAATTAATTGAAAAATGTACAAGTACGGAGAAGAATTCTTTACCAAACAATACTAACATGAGCATTATGCCTGATATCTTGAGAAATGTTGAAGTATTCAATGGAGATATTACTAAAGCTAAATCGTGGTTGAATAAACTTCATAGTGCACAGACCCTGCATGAGATTCCTGATAAGTATATGCTAGAAACAGCGCGAACAAGGCTGATAGATGATGCAAGTTTCTGGTATACCACAAAATGCGATGAAATAAAGACTTGGAATGACTTTGTTGTAGTCTTCAGTAATACATTTGTGCATAAGGAAAATTTAAGTGTCCGTTGGGAAAGAATGGTGAATAAACAACAGAAGAAGGAGAAAGTATTGACAGTTACTATCATGAGAAGGTAAAATTGTGTAATGACTTATATCTTGACTTTAAAGAAACGAAAGAACAAGTACTTGTAGGACTATATTCTAAGAGTGTGTGTGATATTATGTTTGCTAGGCAGCATGCGAACACTGATCAATTATTTCTTGATTTGACAGAGTACATTACTATAGAAAATAAAAGATTAGAAAGAATTAATTATAATAAGGTACCAGTTGTGAAAAATGAATGGAAACGAACTGATAACCAAAGAGAGCAGGTACATATTAAAACTGAAAATAAACCTAATTTCACAGAAATAGCAGCTAGAGGAAATACAAGATCAGATGTAAGACATGGTAGAGCAGGTGAGTTCAAATGTTATAATTGTAGTAGAATGGGTCACACAGCTCGTGATTGCCAGGTGCAAAAATGACATTTAAATGCTTTAAATGCTCGACTGAAGGACATATTGCACGAAATTGTCCACAAGTAAAGCTAATTGTTGATAGGCCTAGTACCAAATCATTTCAGAAATATATTAAAGATGTTAATATAAATGATAGACCATTCAAAGCACTTATTGACTGTGGTAGTTCTGTTTGTACAATAAAGGCTTCATTAGCTATAGAATACTTTGACATAATTAAAGAAAGCACAGAACTTCAAGCGTTTGGACCCAATATGTATAAAGTAAAATCACCAGATGTAGTGTGTGTTCAAATTAGAATAGATGGTGTAGAGGCAAATGATATTAGAATGAAAGTAGTGCCGGATGATGCACAAGCAATAGATGTGATTATCGGAAGAGATTTCATGGACCTGGATTATATTGTTTATTATAAAATAGATACTTTTGAATTTAAATACAAAAATGAATTTTTGATGCCATTATGTGAAAGAGATGATCCATTTAAAACAGAATCAGTAAAAATATTGGATGAATGCTCCATGTCGCCGAATAGTATACATTTTCTAGATGTTGTAGTTGCCAATGAAAATATGTGTTTACCTATTGCAAATTTAAGTCTGACTGGACAAACCATGGACAAGAACGAGATTTTGGATGGAGAGATATGTATCACTAATGTAGAGTCGCAGGAATTGTCATTGTTGAGTGATCCATCAGAACTGATTACATTACAGGAATTAAATACCGTCGAGGATGTAACCGAAGAACAAAAGGAAAAAAATGATACAGAAGAAGAAGAAAAAGAGATGGAGGAGGAAGAAAATCATACTGAAGAAGCAGAAGAGGCGGAGGTGGAAGCAGAAGAAGAAATTGCTTTATTTCAATATTCAGATGACACCATGAAAAGTAAAATACAAATTTTAAAGAAACCCTTAAACTGTAGAACAGTAAGTGAAAAGAATGAAGTGCGAGATTACAAACTAAAGAATGGATTGCTATACAAAATTGATACGATCAACGACAGTGACGAAAAGGAATTGTATGCTGTACCTAAAAGCATGAGGAAGGCGTTAGTTATAAAATACCACGACCTGAAGAGCCATCCCGGGACAGGAAGAACATTTAAAATCATGAACAAATATTACTATTTTCCAGGAATGAGAAAATACATAGACAGACATATCAAGATGTGTGTTGAATGTATATATTCCAAAAGAGTACCCGGAAAACAACCAGGATATTTACACCCGATTCCACCCGGCAAGAGACCATTCGAAGTAATCCATGTCGACCATATGGGACCGTTTCCGACATCCAAGAAAGGAAACAAATATGTTTTGGTAATCGTGGACAATTTAACGAAGTTTGTCCATTTGGAAGCTGTAAAGACTACACGAGCGGAAGCCACGATCCGAAAATTAAAAATATTTATTAATCGATTCGGAGCACCCGGTAGAATAATAAGTGACCGAGGTACTTGCTTTACTGCCCATAGTTTTCAAGATTTTTGTAGTGAACATGGGATGAAACATACTTTGAATTCAAGTCGTCATCCTCAAGCAAATGGATTGGTTGAACGATTTAATGCCACAATTATACCCATGATGCAAAGTAATGTGATGGACCGTGATGAAAGAGATTGGGATAAATTACTAAGTAAGATTGAACGTGACCTCAACATTTTTGAAAATAAAAGCACCGGTAAAAGTCCATTTGAGTTATTATATGGATATATACCCAGATTTGAAGAAGGAAAATTGAGGGAATTAACGAAAGACTGTGAGACATATAGATTACCCGACGAACTGCGTGAAGAAGTACGTGAAGTCATAGTGCATGAGCAAGCAAGATACAAACAATATTATGATAAACATAGATACCAAGGAGTTACGTATAATGTGGGAGATATTGTCTATATGAAATCCCCTACAATACAAACCGGTGAATCTACAAAATTACAACCGCGATATAAAGGACCATTGACCGTTATCGAAGTACTCCCGAGCGACACCTACCGAGTATCAAAACTGTTAGAAGAAAATGGTAAATCACAAACTACAGCCCATGTAAGTCAGTTGAAACTCTGGAAAAACTATAACCTAGATGAACACGATGAATGTGACGTGGAAGGTGTGGAAGAAACTGAGGAGGTTATGGAAAATGAACAAGCAGCAACAAGGACGAAGAGAAATGGACGAGAAAATTCAAAATGTGTAGATTCGACAAACCCTGTTAAAGAAAAGAGACTTGTTGTAAAACCGACATATTTAAGAGACTATGTTTAATGAATGTTATGTCTTAAGTTCTTTTATAATGTTGTATTAGATAAGTTTAGTTAAGTTCATATAAATACATATTATATAAATATACATGCAGGATAGGCCGAGTGTTAGGAAACTGTATTTTATAAATGTATTTAGGTTGGTAGTAGAGTAGAGAGTAGAGAGAGTATTGCGAAGTTACGTAGAGTGTGTTGTGAGCAATTATTTTATTATTATTATTATATCCTTAAATCTAACGTGTGTGTTTCATTTCTGGAAAAGAGAAGGAGAGTTAACACGACTTTTATTAAACATTAAGAAATAAAACCAAGACACAAAATCGGTAAGAGACGCTATTTTGCTATAGCGTTGCGCATCTTTATGTATTCCTTCAATCAACGATCGAACATAAGTAAGCATTCTCTTAAAAAATAGTTTTCTTATTTATCTCTGGCTGACAGTGCCCTGAAATTGCTTCTATTGTGCCTATAAGATTTAAAATCTCATACGCACAATAGAAAGTTTACAACTATGCATAATATGACCTTGTGTCACGAAATGATTCTCTCGTTCATACTTTGACAATACCATCAGCAAAAACGATGGCAACATCAATAGGTTCTGTGATATATCCGCCATTTGTTAGATAAAATGTCAAAATCTACATTCAGTGTATTGTGGAGCAATGGATAATCGGTTATTGAAAATTTACTTATCTTCCAACTTGTTTTCCAACCTACGGTCTCGGCAAATTTTTAGACAATATGGAAAAGCTTCGTCACCCAAAATTACATATGAAAAATTTTCAGAAAAAGATGGTAAAAAAGGTGGTGACCAAATTCCTAACGAATTACCACATAACTTATCAAAAAGTATGGAATTTCTTAAAATTCCAGCATCACTCGATTTGCCGAAGGATCCCTCTTACGTACGTAAAGCAGTAATTGGCGTCGCAGATGAGCAATAACACTTTAGAAAAATACCTTTGTAATTAAAATACATGGAATCTTAGGTGGGGCTGTTTATCTCGAATATGCTTTCCATCGATAGCGCCAATGACGTTAGGAAAGTTTGCACACTTGTCGAACCCTGCTGCTACGTCTAAGAACTTTTGAGTTGTTAATGGAGGTATAATAGCTGCAGCAAGAAAAAGTCAAATTGCTTCACAACTTCTTTAATAATACAACTGGTATAGTCCGTACCAACTTTCATGAGCTAAAATTCGTGGAAGACCGCTACGTCACTTTCTTGGAATCGACCCGACCCTCGAGTAGAATAAGGCACGCATAGGCGGCGGTCTTTCACCGTACAATTATTATAGCAAATATATAACACTTTCGGCTGTTACTTTGTGAAGAATCATGATACTGGATATAAGTAAAATAAGACACTGAATTAAGCTTTAAATACCTTCGCTTTATTTTTAATCACTATGTGCGGTTTCAACATTTTACATGTCATTATCAAACTAGAGTTACATCAATTGATGGCAATATAATATCTTATTTGGTAACATCTGAGACACATTACAAATTAAATACCTATTACTCTAATCTATTTTAAATTGTTTATGTTCGGTTACAAAATTTCCCAACTCACTTTTATATTAATATACTGTTATAATAATGTTATAATGTTTTGCAAATCATTTAATAGAATATAACCACACATTCTCAGAAAATAACATCAAAATTTAACATTACAGTGATAAAGGATTAAAATTAAACCTTTTAGAAGCGTTAGAAATTTTTAAAACAAATAATAAATCAGATGAAATATTACTTAATGACCAAACAGATCTTTTGTATACTCCTCTATTTAAAGTTGTCTAAATCCTATTATATATAAAAGTGAGCTGGGACATTTTGTAACTGAACATCAACAATTTAAAATAGATCAGAGTAATAGGTATTTAATTTGTAGTGTGTCTCAGATGTTACCAAATAAGATATATATTGTAACGTTTTCGGGTTCCAATAAACAACTCGTGCAATTATTTATTTAAAACAGTCTGTATATTTATATACTTAAAATTATATAACAATATAAAAACATAAAACTAACATATCACACTTAAACTACTATTAATAAATTAAAATTAACACATGTATTTATTTAGTTCTATTTCTAATATCTCTGTCCGTATTTATGTAACACTTCTATTTATATAACACGCACCACTATATTTATTTCTACCGTACGACTTATATTTATTTATTTCTAGGCGCGTCGGCTACTTCTTAAGGACTTTCTTTCCCAAAACTACTCCGCAATTACTTATCCCGCAATGAATGAATCCATCGGTGACCCAGTCGCCTCATATACACATGCGAAGATTACTAGAACATTCGCGTAAACTCTATCTCCCACTCGATGTATGGAGAACATTCCATAGATATTCTGTGTCCGACTCAGTACCATGCGTAAATGGATGACTCACCGCTTTACGAGGTTTACCAGTCGCGCCGAGATGATTTACAACCCTTTTTTTTAAGGTCGCCTGGTCTGCCTCATACATATTTCGTTACAATATATTGCCATCAATTCATATAACTCTAGTTTGATGTCGTTGTTTGCAGTCGATTTTCGTTGAAAGCCTGTGCATCGTTGCGACTTGCGAGTGTGCGCCTATAATTAAAATAAATCAATGGAGGCGAAAAATAAAAGACAGGAGTGTAATAGCCCGTGTAAGGGTATTGTGTCCAACGTATATAATTATGTAAAGACAATTTTTCCAAATAAAAATAAAACGGAACTAAAAAATTGTGTTGTGGCTGCTACGGGAGTTTCTCGAGCAACCGTAAAGAGAATCATCAGTGAAGGTGTCACTTTGCAAGATACAAAGAACGGTGATGGTAAAATAAAATTCAGTTCTCCCAAGAAACGCAAGAGAAAATGTACAATAACTGACATACCACCATGGGAACAAACGGACATTAGAAATATGATTTACAATTTTCATAAAACCGAACATTGTCGAGTTACTTTGGCTCAACTGCAAGAAAAGTTAAGTGCGGAATACGACTTCTCCGGCAAACGTACCTCCCTGCATAGAATTATTAGAAAACTGGGATTCAAGTGGAGGAAAAGTAAGAACAATCGGGGATTGCTAATAGAGAAGAGCGATATTCGTGCTTTGAGACTGAATTATCTGGACAAAATTAAATATTATAGAAGTCAAGGTAAGCCAATTGTATTTTTAGATGAAACTTACATTCAAGCTGGCCGTACTAGTCCTAGCAGTTGGACAGACAATAGCACTAATGGTTTGTTATCAACCATATCTAAAGGCAATCGACTAGTTATTCTTCACGCCGGTGGTGAAATGGGTTTCATACCTAACTGTTTATTGATTTTTAAATCTGGAACCAAATCCGGAGATTACCACGACGATATGAACTCACAAAATTATGAGAAATGGCTTACGGAAAAGCTAATTCCAAATCTTCCCCCGAATTCTGTTATTGTTTCTGATAATGCATCATATCACAATATACAAGTACAAAAACCACCTACCAGCAACTCAAGGAAAGCAGATATGATAGAATGGCTGACAAGCAAAAATATACCTTTTTCGACGAATTTACATAAGCCAGAGGTATATGAAATAATAAAGTATCACAAACGACAACATATTGTTTACAAATTCGATAAACTGTTAGAAGAACATGGGCATGTGGCTTTAAGACTTCCACCCTACCATCCCGATTTAAATCCGATCGAAATGATATGGGCTGAAGTAAAAAATAACGTAGCAAAGAAAAATGTCTCGTTTAAACTAGACACTGTGAAGACTCTGACAGAAGAAGAATTTGTTTCGGTTAATGACTGGATAAAGTGTTGCCGACATGTTGTTCAAGCTGAAGACAATTACTTACAACATGAGATTCGAGTTGATGTGCTGACAGAAAATTTAATTACATATAACAGATTCTGATAGTGAAACATCTAATGACACTGACTTCGAAAATTTATCAGATTAAAGGGCTGTGGAGGTTATCCAAATAAGTATGTATTTGTTTATCCCTTCTTTTTTATGCTAACGTGTATATTATTAAATTGTGTCATCACATTTATTTTTTATTATTATTATTATTATTATTATATTTATCTTTCTGTCAAATAAATAAAAATATATAATTTGAAATTAGTTTTATTACAAACAGTCGACGCTGGCCTACCCGCTTTATTTATCGTGATTTAATTTCTTACAACAAACAAAACTTGCTGAAGATCCATTCTATACTTTCTGAATATTCGCCAAAAACAAAATACCAAGAAAAAACAAGGCACGCCACTGCTTGCAAATATCTAGTCGAGGTAGAGCCTTCCGTCGGCTTTATTCCAAGAAATGACGCAGCGGTCTCCCACGAATTTTAGCTCATGAAAGTTGGTACGGACTATAGTCGACCTTCCAACTCGAAATGTATAGTGTAACTCAGTTAGCGAACACCCGGTAGCAAGATATCTGAAATAAATAAATGTTTGGAGTAAGCATTCGCAGCAGTAGCTGCGAATCCTTACTTACTTATTTTTAGTACGCGAAAATTGTTAAATATCCAAATAACCCCATATGAAATAACTTTTTTTTTACAGGAGACCTACTGCATAAAAAATGGAAAAACATAAGAGATAGATTTGCAAGAGACATTCAAGAGCGGAAAGACAAGGGTGGAAAGGGAGCTCGCAAGAAAGTTCCCTACATGTACTCACAGCAACTACAATTTCTAAAGGATACTGTAACACCAAAAAGAACAGTCAATTCCTCAGACCGCACAAGCGCAGAATCCTCTTCTCTTCAAGAAGAATGTGAAGAAGACGAACATGAAGACGAAGAAGAGGCAGATGAACTCGAGGAAGCTATATCTGCGTTTTCCACCCATTCTTCTGCACCGAACGTTTTACGTACACGGGGAACAAAGTTGGGCAAAAAAAGACTTCACCCTGTTGAAGAAAGGATTTTACGTTCATTGGACAGTTACGACAAAAGAGCAAACATGGACATGGCGAAAAAAAAGGTTGACGACGATGATAATCGACACTTTTTGTTGTCTTTGGTTCCAAGTCTTGCAGCATTACCACGTCATTTAAATACAAGTTGCAGAATTGAAATTATGCAGTGTATTAATAAATACGAAACTATGAGCCAGCAGCAACAGCAACCATCGACAATATATCTACCAACAACTCACTCATATCCTACTCATCAGCACGAAACTCAATCGCAACAACCACATCTCTTTCAACCGATAGACGACACAAAAATGTGCATTCCAAATCAACTGCAATCATCATCATCATCATCATGTATAACTGTACTACCATTTGAATTTAAACAGTCTCCGCCTAGAACATGTGTGACTCCGAGGCGAACACCATCTCCGGCCGATTCCGCTGCATCTTACATTTCTAATGCTAACTACGAAAGTGATTCGTAACTAATAGTCAATTGTTATAAAATTATTTTCGATAATTTATTTGTGGCGTGTCGTTCATTATATTTTATTTGTTTGAAATTATTACTGCAGTACTAAGTACTACAATATTATAAATAAAAAGTAATTTATAAGTAATTTTGTTTTACTTACCTGAGAGTTACAACCAAATATTTCTACAACTTCTCATACGAGTGCTTTTCTTAGTTACTTTCTCTTTTATATAACCAACTAGTTCGTTAAAAGAAGCCATTGACATACAAGTAAAGTAAAAAAAATACTTTATCATCTTGTACATTCATCGGTTCTTCTTTCTTCTGTTTCCACCACAAATATAGCAAGCCCACACGGAAAGAAAGACATTGTTGGGTCAATTGCATATTTGTCAAATGAAACATATATACAAACAAGTATTAGCTAACCACGACCAAGAAGAATGTCAGAGTTTCATGTTTATTTTGTTGTTTCAAGCATGTAAAACGTTAAAATCAAATATGATTTTCTTGATTGAAAGACAAACCTCTTAAATAAGCATATTGTTTGTGTTAATAAAGCTTTTCTTCTCGGAAAGAAAGGGTTTGTTGGCACAAACAAATATACAAATGTCTTTGTCTTTGAATCAAGCAAAATCTTAAAATCCCATTTGATTTTAAAGTTTTACATGCCTGAAGCAAGAAAATAAACATGAAGCTTTGGCATTTTTATTGGTTGTGGCTAGCAAATACTTGTTTGTACATATACAGGTGCTTCTGAATAACATGCCATATTTAAGGGAGTTATTCTTGGGTTCATTTTATGAAAAAAATTCATATTGCTGTGGATGCAGCATTGTTACAAAATGGTAAATTTCTTGGGTCCAGCCATATAAATTATATGCTGTAGCTGAAACAATGCTGATGAATGATAAAATTTATAATAGTCTATTTATAAGCTTGTTCCTTAACAGCACAAATTTCTTATTTATGTTCTTATGAGTTCTTGCAGTGATTTACTTCTCATGTTCTAGTACACCTCTTATTTAGTTTTGTTTGGGATATGGTCAAAAATTAAACGAAATGTCTGAATCTCATATAAAAATTATATTAATTTTTTTTTTAAATGCCAATCGTAAATAACATTGCCACACTGTATCTATTTATTTTTGTTTTACAAAATAAAGAGAAAAGGAAAAAAACCATTCATACTCATTTTTAGAGTTATAATGCTTGTATAATACTTATTTATCTATAATAATAGTTGAAAGAATAATTATCTTGCTGTAAATTAAATGACTATATAATAATTAATGATGCCCAACGATTTTCTAAAGGCAAATATTTTCACATAGTACCTTCAGCACGTCTAACACTATTAACTATACCTAAATTAAATTATTTATCTTACAACTTACTTCATATCATTGTACATTTTATCAAATTCATTCTTATTGATGTCCTCCATCTCAAAATTTAAAATAATAAAAATGAAAATTAATTGAATGAATTTGTTTTAAAGGAAACTAAATAAAATAAATCTAATTCTTAATACAGATTCTCAAATTGTGAGATGATAAGTAGTGCATATAAACCCCTACTTTCACTTTCGCTATCTCAACAATTTTATTCTTTTCCTAAAATTAACATCTTTACTGCTCGAATTATAAACTTCGTCTTCGACAAGTCTATTCTTGTTTTCGCCTTATATACTGAAACAAAAGCCTATCGACAATTTGTAGCGCCTCTGTTATCTAATTAAATTTTAGGTTGGCATTGATTTTAAAACGTTCGTGATAAAATCTTTCTTTTTCGTTTTCTTCAAGTTGTCATATTGTCATCGTTTGTTATATATTTCCTTTTTCCATTAACTATAAATGTTATTCTTATTTTTCCTTTAGAAATTCTTCGATTTGGTAGTATGGGAAAGACGTTATAAACAACCGGAATTTTTCTTGCGGATCACGCATTGCGAAGATTGGTTGCTTTCGTCACACTGTCGCCAATTTCTATCAATGCTCTCTCTTCAGGTAATACGTCGATTTGCAGAATGCTGTGAACAACATTAACACTGTATTTTTCTTTTGCAGGTTTTTAAGCCACACATGACCATTTCCATTGTCTTTGAAGCCCTTGTGTTATACATACAAGAACCAACAAGTGTATTTTTAATTCATGCTGTTACTATTTACATAAAACATTCTTATTTACGATCTGTCACTTCGCATCAGAAATATTTTGATTTATATCCTTTTTACACATTTATTTTTATATTTACTATATTTTAAGTTTTATTATTAAAAACTTTCTTATGAATTGGTAACATTATTTATCTTTAAATTCACATTTATTTGTCTAATGTGTATCAAGAATTCATGTTTATTTTTAGTACAGCAATTCCTCCTTAAATGTAGGCAACTTATTCTACTTACTATTACATGTTTTGACTAATGCTTAAATCTTAAATATACGATTTTAAAAATAAAATTAGTGTTTTTTTTTCAATAACTAAACTAGTTCTTAATATTATTATTTCAATAATGTGGAGCTCACAGCAATATGAACATATGTAACTTTAAAAAAAAATTCTTAAATGTTTATGGATACAAAATAAAATCTGCTTCTTACCAACCAGATCGTTTTTAATCCTTGTTAATATCTAATTTCATAACATCTTGCACATGAATGATTTTTTTTAAGCGAAAACCGTACGTCAAACAAAAAAAAACAAGAGACCACATTTGCTCAGAAACGAATGGGGATTAAAAAAAAGTACTTTAAGAAAAAGCTATGACGTTTCTTCAAAAAAATTTAAAAAAAAGCCGTACAGATACCACAGGTAAAAATTATAAAATTGATTGTTCATCAGAAAATGCATCTTGATGCATAAAAGGTGTGTACAAATTGATCCAACAAAGTTTTTCTTTCCATACAGAAGAAGTGTTAGATATTTTAAATCGTTGTCAAGATTAAAAAATCTTAACTTCATTAATAATGTTGGTTTTGTCTTTCGCAGTAAAACTTTTTATTAAAAACTGTTGTGTTGGTAACAATGAAAAATCAATGTAAGCGTGAAGTTGTCGTGCTAACATCACAGACAAACAACCCAGACCGGCAACTACTTGAAAAAAAATATCCAAGATCTTCTATCCTTGTCACACATCAGTCAATATATATAATATATATAATATATTTAAAAACCCCTCACGCTCCTATCTACGCCGATGAAAAAAGGATTTTACTCGTAAATTCCTTATTTTATGGGCATTTTTTGCTCTCATTCTCGGACGTAAACAGATGTTGCACTTCACCATATGAATTAGTGCTATTCAGTAAGCGTGTGTTGTTTACATTATTTCTTTGCTCCGTTGGAACTTCGTCGTAGTTTAAACCGGTCATGTCCGCGCCCTAGTCATGATCAACACAGTCAAAGGCACGGCTTAGATCGCAAAAAATTCTATCTGAATGTTTTGCAGTATCCAAAGTCTTTTGAATGTATTCACACATAGCATGAATCCTTGTTAAAATCCCACGAAGCATATTCAAAAACGTCAGAAAAACTGAGAGAAATCGAAAGAGGACGATAATTGGCCACATCCAATCTACAGTCTCTTTTGTATAATGGCAGAACATAAGCAGTTTTTAATTTCTTAGAAAATTCTCCCCTCTCAGATGATAAATTTACCAAAAACATCAGATGCTTAACTAGTAATTCTGAAATATTTTTAATTGAGCTTCTCGGTACTTCATCCACACCTACAGATGGTGTGTTTTTTAATTTGTTGAATAATTTCTTCATCTCAAACTCATTGAGAGGTAAAGCACACATACTACGGGCAACGTGAACACCACCATCATTAAACTGATCATTATTAACACCAATACTTGAAACAACTCAACAAAATACCCATTGATGTTTTATAAACCCTGCAATATTACTTCTGGAGATCTATTTACTGTTTCTTGGTAAGTACTTGTTTATCTATACCAAAGCTCGCCAAAGTGGTCTATATAGACCCCCAGGGGTCTATTTAACACAAGTCGGGGTCGATCTGAGCCAGGAGGTCGATTGAGGGGCGAAGGAAAAACAATTTTTAATACACAAATCACAGAAACCTAACTGCGTATGTAAAATTTGCGAATATTTTTTTAATTGACTTAGTATCAGTTTCTTTATTGAAAATAAATTAATAAAGGTATATTATATTTAAATAAATATGATATTCCGCTTGAAAATATAATAGCAGTAGCCACAAATGGCGCACCTGCTATGGTAGGGCGTTTCCGAGGTTTTGCTACATTTCTCAAAGAAAAAGTGCCCGGTATACGTACTGTTCATTGTGTGTTGGATAGAAACAACATAGTAGCAAAATATTTGAGTCCAGAGTTACATAAAGCTTTACAGTTTTGTATTAAGTGTATCAATCAAATCAAAGCCTAACCTCTTAAATCAAGATAATTTTCCAGACTTTGTGAGGAAAACGACGAGGTATTTAACCTACTTCTACACACCGAAGTTAGATGGCTGTCTAGAGGTGTATGATTGCAACGGCTCGTTGAGTTATTGACTCAACGACAGAACTCTCAGGGAAATAAATCCTGTTCTGAGTGGTGAATTCCGAAACAATAAGAACCATATTTTGTGTTTAGCAGACTTGGAAAATTTAATGACGTCCAAACAAAGCTGCAAGGAAAAGTTGTAACAATTATCCAAGCTCGGACAATACTGTTGGGCTTCCAAGTAAAATTAAATTTATTTAGATCTTTATTGCTAAGTAAGGATTATCAGTATTTTTCAAATCTGCGACAATTAGAAATAAAAGAGGAAGACTTGAAAATATATACAAGTCATCTTCAAAAATTAAGCTGCGATTTTAAACTGCGCTTTGTTGATTTGGAAAACATTGTCATCCCTGAATGGATTATTGCGCCATTTTCCGCTCAAATTGAAAACGTGGACGTCAACCTGCAAGATGAGATGGCTGAATTATTATCGGATTTTAAAACAAAGGCGTTTCTTAAAAATTTAACAACAAGCAAATTTTGAACAAATATAAATATAATGCAAAAATATGTAATACTTTCCGAAATAGCTCAGCCATTTATGCTGGCGTCTCCAAGTTCCAATATAGTTGAAGCCGGTTTCAGTCACGTAAATACAATCTGAACTAAGTACAGAAATAAATTAAATGTGGAGTGTCGGGGGATTTAAGATTAAAATTGATCAATTTCGAACGCAATATAGCGAACCTTGCAAAGAAACACCAGGCACACCCATCTCATTGATTAAGAAGCAATAAATCTGTAGTAACTTTACTTATTATTTAATAAATATTAAGGTATTTAAATTTTAACAATAAGATATTTTTCATAAAACTATTGTTACACAATGTAAAATTGCTACAATGTTTAAAATCATAAAATAACTGTGCAAACACAGTACCTAATAGATAGTTTTATTTTAATTAACTGAAAATTACTTTTAAGGGGTCGATGGAGATTTCGAAAAATTATATAGGGGTCGATGATCAAAAAAGTTTGGCGACCCCTGATCTATACCTACGTATTTTGAAAAATGGCATTTCGGGATACATGATGTCCTCAATGCGTCCCTGGACTTGACGTCATGTAAACCTGATTTCCGATCCCTACCGATCACACACACACACAGAAAGGCAGATATAATTGCAAAAGCATTTTTTCGTTATCATGAGACTTCAGAACATATATCTGTAAAAATGTTAAGATCTAAAATGTATATCATCGCACAACTTAAGAAGAAGAAAAATCTTTATTTAATTTTGAACATTGAAAAGAATAAATTTAGTGTTACATTACTTATTTAGAACAAAATACCCATATTTTTTTATAAAGCTAAACATTGACAAATCTAGAATACCTACCTACTACACAAACAATTGCTGAAAATTAAAAATCAAAGCAAACCTGTTTGCAATGGTAGTTTTTGTTCATGAAGTTACTTGTACTACATATTTTAATAAATAGCTACAGTCAATTACTAGCTATTCATCTTTTTTTTTTTTTTTTGTTAATCAATCAATAATTTTCTATATTTAATTTAATTTCTACCACAAATTAATTAAAAAACATATTCCATTCCCATTGCCCAACCAAGAAATATAATTTACATAATAATAACTCTATAACTCTCTTCAAATAGCACGATAATTTATGCTACAGGGCAAAACCAAGCCGGTTCTCGCATTGAATACAATAGAGGCTTCAACTTGGACCCCGACATACATACATATACCGACTATACCTATGTGAAGGCGAAATGGAACCTTCCGAATAGATTACATTCCATGTTTTGCCAAGTGGTTCTTACCTCCCCGGATCAGTCCCCGCTATGCGGCATCCTAGCCCACGTATAATGACCCTGCCTGCATGTCTGTACCGTCCCGCAACCCCCCGGGCCCCTTCTGCTAACGTTCGCCTCAGTGGAGCGACAACATCGCAACCAAATGGAAGTAAATTTTGATGTTCTACACGCGCAGATGGCATAGTCAATATACAATACAAAAACAGCCAGGCTGGCAGCACAGAGAGCTAAAGTTGTTGCTGTGTTGTTAATGTTACTGCTTGCGACACAATCTCTATTTCGTTTCCATGGTGACAGGACGGATATTAAATATAACTGGCAATTTTTTTCTATTCCTATCTCCGTCGCTCTCTTTATTTTGTTTTATTATTGCGACCGCTCACTCTAGTCAGAGAGAGTTGTTTTTCTATAGTTTCTCTCTTGCTACAACAGAGCAATTAATTACCATTTCGGAATACTTTTTTTTTATTACAATGCTTACTTGATTTTCCGAGATAATTGAACCTTGCTTTTTTATTATTCTTTTTTTTTTGTAATAATCCAAGAAAACGTAGAGATAGGTAAATAAATATTTAAATTCTTAAAAATAACATACAAAAACAAAACATAAATAACCTACTACCCACATAAAATATATAGGAATATGTGAATGGAATGTCAGTGTCACAATAATAGCTTTTCAGGAATTTATTGCTGGGACGTGGAATGGAGTTTAATTATTTATCGATTTTGCTTCGCTTTCCATGTTTCGTAGAAATATGTGTGCACAGTGACTTTATGACAGTCATGTTTTATCAAATGTAGATATGATATCTATGTTTGCTTTTGAAATGAGTAAAATGAATCAACAGTACTGTCAAGATAAGGATGTTATGAATAATTTGGTATATACACATAATTTAATCTTTGTTGTGCTAAATTTGAATATTAAATAGAGAAAATAAGCGGTTTGAATATAAAAGTTTGGTACTGCTGCTACAATTACTTAGTGGACTTTCTAGGTGGTGTATGGTTAACTTTGGTTATCTAAACTTAGTAAAGGATATTTCTGACAGGCCAGGTAAATAAAAAGGTGTGTGAAGTTGACCCCCCTTTTTCGGGAAATCGAAAATCTGACGGTTGTTCCAGTTTGTTCTAAATTGTTGCAAAATATTTAAAAAAAAAAAGTCAAAATTAGCCGAGATAATTGAAAAAAAACGACTTTTTCATCCAGCTCCCCTTTTTTCGAAAATTAAAATTCGGAAGGTTGTTCTAGTTGTTCTAAACATTGTTCTAAATAATCTTGAAAAAAATCAAAATTGATAGAGATAATCGAAAAAAACGAGTTTCTGCCAGCCCCTTTTTTTCTTGAAAATTGTAATTCTGACGATTGTTCCAGGTTCCTCTAGGTTTGTTCTAAATTGTTCCAAAGCATTTCAAAGAAAAAATCAAAATCAGACGAGAAAATTGGGAAAAACAAAAGCCCCGGTTTTTGCATAAAATCAAATTTTTACGGTTGTCTAGACTGCTCTAGTTGTTCTACACATTGTTCCAAAGAATCTTGAAAAAAATCAAAATGACAGATATTCGATAAAAACGAGTTTTTGCCAGCCCCTTTTTTTCTTGAAAATTGTAATTCTACCGATTGTTTCGGATTGCTCTAGGTTTGTTCTAAATTTTTCCAAAATATTTCAAAGAAAAAATCAAAATCAGACGAGAAAATCGGGAAAAACGAAAGCCCCAGTTTTTGCAAAAAATCAAAATTTTACGGTTGTTCTGGACTGTTCTAGTTGTTCTAAACATTGTTCCAAAGAATCTTGAATAAAATCAAAACTGATAGAGATAATCGAAAAAACGAGTTTTTGCCAGCCCCTTTTTTTCTTGAAAATTGTAATACTGTCGATTGTTCCGGGTTGCTCTAGGTTTGTTCTAAGTTTTTCCAAAGTATTTCAAAGAAAAAATCAAAATCAGACGAGAAAATCGGGAAAAACGAAAGCCCCAGTTTTTGCATAAAATCAAATTTTTACGGTTGTCTAGACTGCTCTAGTTGTTCTACACATTGTTCCAAAGAATCTTGAAAAAAATCAAAATGACAGATAATCGAAAAAGCGGGTTTTTGCCAGGCCCTTTTTCTTGAAAATTATAATTCTGTCGATTGTTCCAGGTTGCTCTAGGTTTGTTCTAAATCGTTCCAAAGTATTTCAAAGAAAGAATCAAAATCAGACGAGAAAATGGGGAAAAACGAAAGCCCCGGTTTTTGCAAAAAATCAAATTTTTACGGTTGTTCTAGACTGCTCTAGTTGTTCTAAACATTGTTCCAAAGAATCTTGAAAAAAATCAAAATTGACAGAGATAATCGAAAAAACGAGTTTTTGCCAGGCCCTTTTTTCTTGAAAATTGTAATTCTGTCAATTGTTCCAGGTTGCTCTAGGTTTGTTCTAAATCATTCCAAAGTATTTTAAAGAAAAAATCAAAATAAGACGAGAAAATGATGAAATGAAGTCAGACCCGGTTTTTACAAAAAATAAAATTGTGACGGTCGTTCTAGGAATGAAAGTGGCAATTAATATATATTATTCAAAAAATTACGACGTGTTAGTGTTCATAAATTGTACTGGTTTTTCGGTCAAAAATACTCCTTCGGGATTGTGAACTGTCTGAAAAGCACGCAGCATTATTCTAATGAATTTAAAATTGTTCCATTCGTTTTAAGGAGTAATTCCAAACCTATTAATTTGAAGTTGGAGCACTTTTTCAGCTCTCTTATTAAATTCGTTCCACATCAATTCGATGGAATTCAAATAAGGATCTTATCGTGGCGAAGTCATTTTAACCGATGCTATATGGTATTCGCAAATTTTGCTTTTTATTCTCACGTGTGTCATATTTGTGACTGCCTTCGTATTGAGACAAAATGTCTTTATAAAGTTTTTTAGCAAAACACACATTCAAAAATGTAGATCGCAGGCAAGGTAAGTAGTTTATACTTCTTAAAAACATCCCAGGCGTTTCTCTTCTTGTTAGGTTAAATTATATGCTTCGCGAGCAATACTATGAACTATAGACTTGAGATGATATAGTTCGCAATGCAAAGACCATTCCAGAGGTTCTTTTTTGGTAAGCACATTAATATGCTCTTTCCAATGTAATAGGCTATCCAGTTCTAGTCCTGTAAATTTGGTAAGTTGAGTTGATTTTAAGTTAGTGTTGTTATTTCTATAGTTTGGGTGTTACTTTCTGCAAACCAGTTATTTACTGTATTCACTAAATTATCTTTTAGTTACACACAATTTTCATCCGCTATAATAATTGAGGTATCATCATCTGCACACATGTTAATGAAATTCTTACTTCTGGTAGATCGTTAGTATATAATTGAAATAGGAATAACCCCAGAATGCATCCTTGAGATATTCCATGTTTTACTTGTAACCAGTCAGATCGTAGTTCTATGCATTTATCTTTTTCTACTACGCATTGGAATCGATTTGTCAAATACGATTTAATTATTTCTGACCTACTTTCCTGTAACCTAACAGCTCCAACTTTTTTAGAAGGATGTCGTGATTCACATTATTAAAGGCCAAGAATACTTGCTACCACTTCTTTTTGATCAATTAATTATACATGGGCGAGATAGGGAAATACGGTACAGTTTCACTCAGACTAGACCGACTCGTGTTTTGTCGGCTCTCGGGCACCGTATTACCCACCGGTTTCCCCGAGAGCCGACAAAATACGAGTTGGTCTAGTCTGAGTGAAACTGAACCGTATTCCCCTATCTCGCCCATGTATACAATTAATGTTTCAGTTATCTTACTAATAGTCATAAATGTATATAGCTTTGATTTTTGACCGTCCTTGAATGTACGCATTTTCCATGTTTGTTAATATGTTGCTTAATTCTGCAAATGTGATCAGTGATCATTCATTTTAATACTATTTTTTTCCCATATCTTCGTTATTACAGAAATTAATGCAATCGGTCTGTAATTTTCTATACTGCACTTATCGCCTTTCTTAAATATAGGCTTTAAATTTATTTCATTGCAAACTTTGCTGGGTTTTGTTTCAAACCATGCCATTGACTTTTGATTGCGTATGGAAGTTTCCAATTTAATGAAACCCTTATCATCATTTTTCCCTAGGTTTCCAAAGAAGTTTTTCATTTTGTTTAGTGTTTGTATGGTTATTTCGTTGTAGTGCTAGGATAATTGTTTAACCCTCATCTGCATAACAGTGGGTCCGTTGGACCCATTGCAGTTTTAATATAGTTGTATAAAAGTTACTGAGTATACAAGAAATCTAAAAAAAAAAATGTAATTTTCCTTTATATGTAGGCATTCAATCCATGATATATTTTTTCTCGAAAGCTGCTTGAAGTTTAGAAATAATTGACAATTAATTTCAAAATGGGTCCAACGGACTCCATTTATGTAGAATCGTTCCGCAACTGCGGATAAAGTAGTAACTTTTGCGACTGCGCGTATCATAAAGCGCAGCATTTGACAGATATATTCTAACCTAGGTCGATGCAAGTCGCATATTGCCTGTCAGCACTCGAGATACTTTTGATTAATAGACACCTCTCGCAATGGATTACGAGTTTGGTGATATCCGACTTACCTCGCCACTAACAAAAGAGGAAGTTTTGCGGATTCTTGAAGAAGATAATAGCTTTGATTACAAGGCTAATGCTTCGGACAATGAAAGCGTGCCTAGCGAGCAACATGGTTAGTATTTTTTATTCGTAAAAACCATGTAGTTGTAATTAAAATTACTCTTCAGACAACCCTTTGGTCTGCTTAGAAGAAACTCCTACGCATTTAGCTGGTAATATAGAGGACACTAACATTTATTCAGATAGCGATCCAGAAGATGACATTCCCCTTCTTAGAGATATCATGGTTTCCAAAGATGGAAAAATACATTGGAAAACAAAACCACTCAGGCAAAAGAGAAAAACTGCGGCTCACAACTTATC
Organism: Amphimallon solstitiale; assembly: GCA_963170755.1. Lineage (NCBI taxonomy): Eukaryota > Metazoa > Arthropoda > Insecta > Coleoptera > Scarabaeidae > Amphimallon > Amphimallon solstitiale. The sequence goes on from OY720676.1 coordinate 175,102,684, forward strand.
TCGAGTGCTAAATCCTGGTTCTCCTACACGACATGTGAATGTGAACACAATAAAAGATTCATTTGACTTGTTTGTGACTACTCATCAAAAAGACCTGATTGTGTTGCATTCAAATAAGAAAGGCAGAACACTGTACCCAGATTCCTGGAAAGATATTACCGTACCTGAACTAGATGCAGTGATTGGATTGTGTTTACTATCAGGAGTTTTTCATTCACGAGCTCAAGACGTCAGGGAATTATGGGATGAGCAAATCGGTACACCCCGATTTAGAGCTACAATGAGCATGAACAGATTCGACCTTATTCTAAGATGTCTGAGATTTGATGACATAGAAACAAGGGAAGAGAGAAACAAAACTGATAAATTGGCACTTATTTCGGAGTATCTTGATATGTTTGCAAATAACTGCAAAACAAATTATGAGCCAAATTTATTTATCACCGTAGACGAACAGCTTTATCCTTGGAGGGGTAGAGCGAGGAACGTAAAAACCTACATACCATCTAAACCAAATAAATACGGCATGAAGTTTTGGATTGCTACAGATATTCAGTTGTATTGTGGCAAACAAACAGAAGAATCTGAAAAGGGACAAGGTCCGCGAGTTGTACACGATTTGTGCTCACATCTTTACGATGCAGGGTGGAATATTACTTTTGACAATTTGTTTACAGACTATGACTTAGCAGAAACTTTGCTAAAGAGGAATACTACGATAATCGGCACAGTAAGAAAAAGCAAACGATTTGTTCCAAAGGAGATGTTGCCCGACAGGAAACGAGAAGAATTATCCTCTATATTCGGATATCACAATGGCATCACACTTTGTTCTTACGTTCCAAAAAAGCACCTGGCAGTGATTCTCATGTTAACTATGCATAACACTGGAATAGTATCAGAAACCGAAAAAAAGAAACCCGAAATAATTTTGGATTACAATGCCAATAAGTGGGGAGTTGACAATCTCGAAAAACTGATTAGGACATATTCCTCAAAACGAAAGACGAGGAGGTGGCCCATGGTGGTATTTTATAACACTCTGGATATTGGCGCCTACAATGCTCTGATTATATGGATGAGTTTGAACCCTAATTGGAAAAACGGTGTGAACTACCGCCGTAGAATATTCCTAAGACAGTTGGCTTTCGAGCTTACGGAAGAACATATTCAACGAAGGAAACAACAGCTCGGTCTTCACCAAGGAGTTCTGAGAGCGATCGAGTCTTGTGGTTATGCAGTAAAAAGAAGTGTCATACCAGCAGACCAAAATAAGGAAGATGTGACAAAAAGAATATGCTACATGTGCCCTTCTGTAATCCATAGAAAGACTAAAACAGTTTGTTTTAAATGCTCGAAGCATATTTGTGGCGAACACAGCGAAAAAGCTGTAACATGCGTCTAATGTAAGGAAAATGCAGTATAAGTTATTCATAGATGTTTTTGTAAAGTTTTCTTAAATAAAAAGTTTTGCACATACATTAGAGTTATTTGTTATATAGAATCAAGTCCTCATATGTGATTAGATTGAAAAAAATCACTAGAATCCTCACTTAGCAAGTGGTCAGTAGGTCATGCAGATGACGGTTAATTTCGAATTGCTCTCTTTTTTTCTTTCCAGTTATGTCCTTTAATAATTTCCACGTTACTTTTCTTTTGATTTTAGTATGCAGTTGGTATTGGTATCTGTTTTACTTTTTTCTACTATTATCTAGGTGCTTACAAAATATTCTGTAGGATTCTCTGGAAATGGTCTTATTTACTACTCATTCGTATAAGTGTCGACATTTCTTCCTAATTTCATTGGTCAACCAGCTATGATAAAGGCAGTCAGTTTCTTAAACTTATTAATAGAACAAAAATATCTTTTAAGAGGGGAGTTTACTAACAAATAGAACCTTATGCAACTCATACTACTCGCGGGACGGGTAGACGCAAGGGGGTGTGAGTAGGTGGAGGTAGACGATATTCGGTTTTGTCACAGCGCTTCGGTTTTATTCACAGATTCTGTCATAGATAAAGGAATACTATAGATGGGAAACATAATGTATAAAGAATGAGTACTTACGGAACTGTTGATGTTGTTGATATTTTATAATAAGCCAATTTTCGCTTGCCCATAACTTATATTATTAAACACTCGAATATTATAGGTATATATGACATTTCTTTTCAATTACAAACTGTCACTCTGACTTAAGTCTGGAATAGCCGACCGATTCCGATAGATTTTCGTCTTCGCTAGGACCGGTAGAGATACCGTAATGTGGGGATAGACGACGCAATAGCTTGGAAAAACCTCGTGTGAAATGTGTGTGACAATGTTTACTATTTAATGTTTTTTATCTTCAAAAATAATTACAGAAAGTTTTTTTTTTATATCGTTCATCAAATGTGCAGCTGGCGCGTGGAGGTTATTTTTTTCTTTTGTGTACCAGCTTTAGTTAGTAGACATTAATTAAATTCATGCATTTTTGTTGTTATTTCTAAGACACATAACTTTTTTAAGAAAATAAATTAGTACAAAAACTGACCTTGACATTATAAATTGATGGATTTTGCATCACTAACCCAAATTTGAGATTCTACAATTACAATATAAATTCAAAAAACGCGAAATGGCGATGCCTTAGTTTTCGATAGGTAAACGCTCCTCTTAACATCAATAAATGTTACTATTCGCTATGGAATGGAATACGATGAAAAAAAACCTGAAAGTACTATTTTTTCTCCCTCTTGGATATGCAATCACGGCAGTTACGTAAAAATAAACCTATTAATTAAGACTGGAAACACCTGTATAGCATGTTCATTTCAAGTTTCCTTGTCATTTATAGCACACGTTCTAATTGATACTTATTTAGCTGAATAACTAATTTAACAGTCTTCATTATTTCATTCCTTACTCAGATTAGTAAAAATGCATACTGAACTCTCATTACTTGTAATTATTAGTAATTACTTTTCCAGTAATTATTGAGTCATTTTCATGTAATTAGTTATAATGAATTTTTAATTTATCAGAGAAAGTTTCTACTACTGTTTAGCCTACAGCGAACACAATATGTAATTTATGTATGTATATAGGTACACCCCAACTAATTAAGCACTGTCTCACATCAACGACGAATTATATCATCTTTTGCCCGCTTTACCAAAGTAAGTAGGCAGGTATAGGTACACATCTTATACATATTAGGTACTCCTATCCTCAAACCGTCAGCATTAGGTACTCTATTATCCCATAAAATACCAGATTTGTTTTGTCAAACGTGACATGAAATATATTTCAAAATTGTAGTGAAGTAAATGGATACTTCGTTAAAAAAATAATACATACATTGTTTTAAGCTTGTTTAACATAATTACTGTGACTTACATATATAGGTACCTTTATACGTAAAACGTATATGTATATATGCATGTGTTTGACATACACACATACATTAAGTGCCATTGCCGATAATCGAACGCACAGACACCGGTGTTTCGACCTATGAGGTCTCATCAGTGTACGTGGAGATTCTCGACAATAGCTTCAAGACTTAAATCGCTGCCTATGTCATTTTCGCATGTAAAATGTAGTGAGAGTATCACAGCGACATCTAACACCCAAAAGATGTCGCTGTGATACTCTCACTACATTTAACATGCGAAAATGACATAGGCAGCGATTTAAGTCTTGAAGCTATTGTCGAGAATCTCCACGTACACTGATGAGACCTCATAGGTCGAAACACCGGTGTCTGTGCGTTCTATTATCGGCAATGGCTCTTAATGTATGTGTGTATCTCAAACATATGCATATATACATATACGTTTTACGTATAAAGGTATATATGTAAGTCACAGTAATTATTTACTGCTTGATGTTAGTTTTAACATCCATGTGTTCACACTTTTCATTTTCGTTTTGATTGGTGACGCCACCTAAGGCTCTATTACACGAGATACACTATTAACATACAGGCCTCTGTATAGCAGAACATGCTGTCAGAAGCCATCGCCTTTTTCCGTGTCATCTTTTGGGTGTTAGATATCGCTGTGATACTCTCACTACATTTAACATGCGAAAATGACATAGGCAGCGATTTAAGTCTTAAAGCTATTGTCGAGAATCTCCACGTACACTGATGAGACCTCATAAGTCGAAACACCGGTGTCTGTGCGTTCGATTATCGGCAATGGCACTTAATGTATGTGTGTATCTCAAACAGATGCATATATACATATACGTTTTACGTATAAAGGTATATATGTAAGTCACAGTAATTATTTACTGCTTGATGTTAGTTTTAACATCCATGTGTTCACACTTTTCATTTTCGTTTTGATTGTTTAACATATTTCCAAGAGTTTAACAAATGTAAAACATTGAGAAATTCAAAGTAACATGTATAAACATAAATTTTATTAATATTTAGATACATGAATTTAAATTTAGAAATAAGAAAAACTGAATGAACTAAATATATACCTACAGTATGAAGTACCATGCCTTGAATTAAATTTTCATTCAGAGTAGCCTATGATTTCAATACTGATTTGGGAACACTGTGGAACAGTAATGTTTGTCATTTTGACAAATGTCATAGTTAAGTAGTAGTAATTTACTGAAAAGCAAGGCCAACTGTATCTGCTATCGCTGTGCGATATAAGGCCATCACATAACTTCGATTTACATTGATGAATTTGATTCTGGTAACCTCAAAATATTGATCCTTATGTGACGCCATCTTGTAGTACCCAAAAGAAATTATTTCTGAATTTTTATTGAAATAAAATTTAAAATAACACTATAAGCATTAACTTTACAATAGGTAATTGATATTAATAATTTTAAAATAATTAAAAAAAGTGTTGCTGATAATAAAGTTGTTGGGTAGTGTCAATAATTAAAATTGTACTTATGTTTCTAATTTTTTATAACAATTCAGAGGGAAACACTAATTAGGGTTCAATTACGTTGTAAAGTGTTTGTTTAACGTAATCGCCGCTTTCAACTGTATTAGAAGATTTTGAATCTTTACTATACCACATCGCAATATTTACATTATAAAATATTCAGCCACTCTTGCATTGATAGTATCATCTTGTTAAGACAAAATAACTTTGTTGTACAGTATCTACAAGTATTAAGATATAAATTTAACCTAAAAATACAAAAAATTATAGCTACTTACCAAGAATTTTCCTTATACTACATTTCGAATAATCAATGCTCATTTTCCGAAGTACCTTGCGAATTACTTGCCATTTAGCGCAGACTATTTTGGTTGGTAAGAACTAAATGACCCAGAACAGTCACGTGTTTTTCCGTGAGAAAACTGGATATATAGTTTTCTATTGGAACTTGACGTAACTTCCAAAATATATTATAGTAAATATGTAGCACACATTAAATGAAACGACTGAATATATGTGTAGTATTAGAATAATTTAAGTAGAAAAGAATATGGAATAGACAAAATAAATGTCAAATCAGTCAAATGTCAATAACAGTAGATTTGATATAATCCAGTCATGTTGCATATTTTTATCACGTGATTTTAAAAATGCTCAGCGATTACCAAGCAGTTCATTGTGCTTTAGACAGATGGCGCCACATAAGAATCAATATTTTGAGGTTTCACCAGAATCAGAAAAATCTCGTTATGTGACGGCCTTTTCGACAACAGTTCCCTAATCTTGCAATGGCGTATGATCAACCAGTTAGACAAATTCATGGTTGTCTTTACAGAATTCGTGAAACGGGGACAGTATTTCGTAAATCCGGGAGGGAAGCACCTAAAAAAAGAACTGCAATTTGCATCCAAGATGCTCGACTTCAAATGGAACACTCACCAACGAAATCCATTGCGAAACTGGCGCAAGAAGTTTATTTGTCAATTGGAACATATCACATGATTCTTTAAAAAAGATTTAAAATTATATCCATATAAAATTCAAGCTGTTCAAGAACTGGGACCCGTTGATTACAATAGAAGAATCGAGTACTACCAATGGTTCTTGACTAACTTGAATAATAATAATGTTCTTAACAAATGTTTCTTTACTGATGAGGCCTGGTTTCATCTTTCGGGATATTTGAACAAGCAAAATATGAGTCGGTAGAAAATGCTCAAGAATTCGTGGAAACACCATCATATACGCAAAAAATTGGTGTTTGGTTTGGCAGTGTCAAGAAAGCGAATCATTGGACCCATACCCATATTTTTTAATGGAACAATAAATGCTGAAAGATACCGAAATGACTTATTAGAACTCTTTATTAATCAGCTATAATACATGATGATGAAATTACAGAAGGATATTTCCAGAACATACTGCTTTACAAACACATGTTCGTCTGGAAAAGTTCTTTGATAATTGAATAGTGAATCAAGAATCAAGAAATAAGAAAGAAATATTACTCCAAATGTGTTAAACATTAAAATAATGAAAATAATACATACCTACTTCATTATTAACATAATTTAAGAATCATAGGTTGTATGTAACCAGACACATTACATGATTTTGAGCGAGGGAATAAGCAAGAAAATATAAGTAATAGAAGACGCCGCAGTACCATCCATGGAAGGAAAAACAAGGAAGAAATACTCCAGTAGTATTAAAAACACATATATTGCTTACTGTATGCAAATTAAAAAGAAAAATAGGAGTTAATTTACACAATAGGAAAAAAGGTACATGATCAATCACAAACACTATAATGCTACAAAAAAAAACGAACGTAAATAAATTATTTACAATAAATACGTACCTCAAAGACTGTAAAATGTTATATTACATATTCTAAAGACAACATCGATTTTTGTAAATGTAAACATGTTTATTTACATTTAAATGGGCACAGTGAAGACAACATGATTATGGAACAGGTATACCAAGAGGAGTAAATAGCAAGACAGATGGTGTATTAAGAGCGCGATATTCAATTGAAAATTGGTATAAAAGAGGCTTGCAGAACACTAAAAGTGTACTCTCTCGTTTTGTGCGCTCTCTAGATATTAACTAATCTTGGGAGTCCTATGCTGGCAAGCGCCATGTTAATTCGAATTTGTTTATTTGTTTAAGATTTTGTTTGTTATTATTTGTATACAGTTAAATTTATGTTAAAAGTCATTATAATTTAAATATTAAAAACTCCGCAAATACTTATTAAAAAATTATTGTAATTATTTTTAGAAAGTAATTTGAAAGGAGGGATAATGATTATGAAAAAGAATGTAATACTATAGGTGTATGTAAATATTTCAATTAGTCTAATAAATTGTATAAAATAACGATTATTTTACTGTTTGTGGGCTGAATTAATTTTAATTAATATAATTATAACTCGTAATTGGTTTACCTACTAGAGTGAATTTGAAGTCTAAGTAAATAATTATTTATTCCTACAAATATTTTCATAATAAATATTTATTTTTTTAAAATGTTGTGTTTTCATAAACCATCTTAGCACTTTTACTGACTTTGTGCATAAAATTCGGAACGTAAATACGTATACAGGGTATTCCACGAGAGCCGTTCTTTAGAAGTTTTCGTGGTTAGAAAAAACTTAGAATTCTGAAATTTTGGGTTCCAGAGTTTTTCAAGATTCTCTTTCATTTTAAAATATTTTCAAGATCATACTACTTCCGGTTATACCGGAAGTCGCCATTAACTTTCTTATTATAATAGAACACCCGGTATATTATTTCATTTTTGGATTCCTGAGAAAATTTCATAGTGGGTTTTCATCAGGTTTCCCTATACCTATTTTCAATTTTTTCTTAGATATCTTGATTTTTTTGAAAATTTTGACAGATGTAGCCCTGTTTTGAGCATTGCGCCCTTTAACCAATTTCGATTGGTGGAAAGCGCTTCTGGGGTAGACGGAAGCACAGGAATGATACTTTCGAATGCCATATTGACAACTGATTTATCGCATACAGGGTATCCAAGATTTAATGACCAATTACATCATTTTAAAAGTTGAAAAAGCTCGTTTTTTCAAATGGGATTTGATATAACATTCCCTATACCTATTTCCAGTGGTTTTCTTGTTAATCCAATTTTTTTATTTTAATGTGGTTTTTTGGCAGAAACCGAAACATCGCTTGCCTTTCGAAGCCAAATAATCATCAATGAAACGGTAAAAAAATTACTTTAATTAGAACATGACAATAGTACATAACATTTAGAACAAAATATAAAATAAAAACAAAAAATTGGAACATAATGACAAAAAATAATAAGAGAATGTAAAATTACAATAATTGTTCTATATGACCTCCATTTTGGTTCAAACACTGAATAACTCTGTCATATACTCCTCACGAAACAAATCTCCGAAGTTCGTCTGGACTTATATTAAACGCATGGTGAACACGGTTCAATAATTCCTCTCTAGTTTGTACCGGCCTAAAGTACACTAGTTCTTTTATACGACCCCAGAGGTAAAAATTCAAGGGGATCAAATCGGGTGATCTGGGTGGCCAGTTCCAAGGTCCCCGCGGGCCAATCCACCGATCCTCGAACATCATTGACAATTGCCGGTGTACAGCTATAGTTGAATGTGCTGGAGCACCATCAAGCTGAAACCAACTGTTTGGTCTATCACGTGGAGGTAGGACATTTAGAAAATTTAGAAAATCTGGAGATACTGAGAGGGTTTCCTCTCAGTATCTCCAGATATCTTGCCGCATTTAAATTTTCATCGTACACTTGATAAGCCACTCTGTTGTCCATAATTAAACAAAAAACATTGAAACTAAAGCGGTTTTGGTGATTATGTTCCCTAAAAACATGTGGATTATCTTGTACCCAGTAGTGAGTATTTCGGCGATTTGTAATTCCTTGCCTGCTGAATTTCGATTCATCAGTCCACATAATCTGATGAAGAAATCTCGGATCTTCGGTCATTTTCAAAATCATAAATTCGCAAAAGTTGACACGTCTTGCCTCATCACCAAGACGTAATCCGTGAACAGTTATCTCACAAAAAGGATGCATTCCATGTTTTTTTATTTTAATATTCTGTGGATTGATGTTTTTGAAATACCCAAATCCAGTGCTGCTGTCGAAATTGAACTCCGCGGATAAGTTTGAAAAAACGCCAACACATTCACCACGTTATCTTCATTATCAGTTACGGGCTTTAGGTTATTTTGAGTTGCCCTTACGTTTCCAGTTGCTATAAAGCGAGTTTCGATTCTTGCGAATTTTCCGAGAGTCATTGTTGGTAGGTCCGGATATCGTTCATTAAATAGTCTGCATGTTCGTCGAACAATTCGTCCACATTCACCGTGCGTGTAAAACCAATTTAATAAATCATTATTGGAATATTCTTCAACATTCTCCATTATAAACTGTACTTAAGCAAGTTAACAAAATCCCTAGAACTGCAAGTAGATACCTCACGAATCTGTACGATGATACTGCTTTGACATTAAACCAACATTGTTTCAATTCCTGTCAAAATCAAGGCTTACTAGGTAGAACTTTTGGAGTTTGATCACCTTTTGATAAAAATATGGATTAACAAGAAAACCACTGGAAATAGGTATAGGGAATGTTATAGCAAATCGATGCAAAATCAAATTCTGCATCCGACCATCCAATAAAATACAGGTTGTCCCATTTGAAAAAACGAGCTTTTTCAACTTTTAAAATGATGTAATTGGTCATTAAATTTTGGATACCCTGTATGCGATAAATCAGTTGTCAATATGGCATTCGAAAGTATCATTCCTGTGCTTCCGTCTACCCCAGAAGCGCTTTCCACCAATCGAAATTGGTTAAAGGGAGCAATGCTCAAAACAGGGCTACATCTGTCAACATTTTCAAAAAAATCAAGATATCTAAGAAAAAATTGAAAATAGGTATAGGGAAACCTGATGAAAACCCACTATGAAATTTTCTCAGGAATCCAAAAATGAAATAATATACTGGGTGTTCCATTTAAAATAAGGAAGTTAATGGCGACTTCCGGTATTACATACTAAATTTATATAGATTTCAAAAGAATACAAAAGTACTCAAATTTGAATTTAAAATTAATATAAATAATTAATAATAATTCATTAATTAAAGGTTTTTCGAAATTCCATGTGGACGTAAGTATTAGTGATCTTGGTTTCGGTTAATTTTCAGTACTTCTATTCGTTACTTTCGAATATAATATCTGTTACTTTTTATTCGTTGCCGTACTCGTTCAAATGTGCGGTGCTGAAATATGTATAGTTAATATATGGTACAAACAAAATGTTCACTTGTATAGTAATTTTAATATACAGTGTGTTCATTTCAAAACTTCCCACCCTAAATTTCTGGAAATCTATGAGAAATTCCCTGAAACACGTAAGAAGTATTGTCGCAAAAACATGGAAAATAAATAATCTTATAGTTCTTTAGCTTTTTGAGGGGTTCATTTTATAAGCCACATCCCTTTATGAAGTGAACAAACAAAAGTTATGGCCCTAAGAAAAAATCTTTGGTATTTCTAGAAGAGGACATATGAAAAAAAAAATTTCAAGCCCCTGATCGTACTTTTCTGTTTTTGCAAGGGGCAATACTTCGTGTTTCAGGTTCTCGTTATTTGTGGCATATTTGGCTCATGCAGAAGACATGAAATGTGTGATTTACGTATGTCGGACATTAAGAGAGAGGGCTCTGTTTTCGTTATTAATATTCGACCATCTAGAACAGAAACGGGCCGAAAATTTGCTGCTGTTGTTTATGATATATTTTATCCGAAGTTGTTACTTCGCAAATAAGCAATGATAAGGATTTTGAATAGGGCTCTTACTTTTGCGCGGATATCCGGATATCCGAATCGTCAATAATATCCGATTCGGATGCCCAGATATCCGGATACTTGTTTTTAAATTAGGAATACTGAAATCGTAATTTAAGTTTACGATTTTAATAATTATCCGAATAAGAGAATAAGAAAAAACAAAAACAAACAAGTTTTTAAAATACACCAGAAATTAAAAAAATAATGAGGTGTGGCTACCACATGACTTTTTTATACGTATGAGCGTATACAAAAATTATTCAAAATCCTATTTTAAGTACTTTTATTCTCATAATAAATCATTATATTCATTATAGAATACATACTTTGCAAGATATTCGAAAAAAAGTGCTACTCACAGACCGGCTTTTGCACGTATTGGGAAAGATATCTCGCGGTCGAAATTATTTGTATTACATACATATTTAGCATCTGCCAAAAATAATTTATGGAATTTTTTAAAATTTATAAAATATTTGTTTGACTTGTGTAATAGACATTTTATATATGTGATTTAATGATAAAATAATTGTCATGTATATATATTTATTTTTCAATGTGTAATATCGCCTGGCTTTCCTACGAACTGGATGTTTATGCCGAAGAAATTTCCCAGTTCACAATATCAGTGCCCGATGAATGAAGCTCCGCATCAGTATTCGTTCCTCCGCATCAGTATTCCTTCAACGTATTATTCAATGCGTGAAACAAGCCGGCTTTTGCACGTTGTGGACCCTCATGACGAGGATATCTCGCGGTCGACAATATTAGTGCTCGTTGAATGAAATTTTTAAAAAAATATCCGTTGTTACTTCGCAAATAAGCAATGATAAGGATTTTGAATAGAGCTCTTACTTTTGCGCGGATATCCGGATATCCGAGTCGTCAATAATATCCGATCCGGATGCCCAGATATCCGGATACTTGTTTTTAAATTAGGAATACTGAAATCGTAATCTAAGTTCGTTCGATTAACGATTACAGTAATCGTAATTTCAAAAATTTTTGAATTACGATTTTCTAAATAATCGTAATCGAAGTTGTTAAAAAATGTCGGAGAGCTAAACGCGGCTCAATTAAACTGGTACGCGTTATATATGAAGGCAATAATTATCCGAATAAGAATAAGAAAAAACAAAAACAAACAAGTTTTTAAAATACACCAGAAATTAAAAAAATAATGTGGTGTGGCTACCACACGACTTTTTTATACGTATGAGCGTATAGAAAAATTATTCAAAATCCTATTTTAAGTACTTTTATTCTCATAATAAATCATTATAGAATACATACTTTGCAAGATATTCGAAAAAAAGTGCTACTCGCAGACCGGCTTTTGCACGTACTGGCGAAGATATCTCGCGGTCGAAATTATTAGTGCTGGTTCAATGAAGCTCCGCATCAGTATTCGTTTTTTTACAATTTCGTGGCGCGTAAAAGGACACAATTAAATTGACTTTTCGTGATTGACTTATTGCGATGTTGGTTAGTTCTTTAATTTGTATGCAGAAATAGCGTTGCAGTTGCATTGGAACATGTTGCTGCATACATTAATACATATTTAGCATCTGCCAAAAATAATTTATGGAATTTTTTAAAATTTGTAAAATATTTGTTTGAGTTGTGTAATAGACATTTTATATATGTGATTTAATGATAAAATAATTGTCATGTACATACATTTATTTAAGAGATGAAATTGAAACAAGGTCCAAGGTCCAAGGTCCCACAGAATCTTTATTTTGATTACGGCGACCGGTTTCGTGAGTTTAAATACTACACTCACATCCTCAGGCCAAGAATCCCAAAAAAGACTACCTTCCTTGCACCAGCAACCACATCCGTGTAAAAATCATATGCCTCAACAGACAGTACTGATAATAAAATTTTTATTCAAAAATAAAAAGGAATAAATCAAAATTATTCCCATGTGTCAATGATATAATAATCTATAATTTACATACAAGTCTGTTATATTTAAAATAAGAAAATACAACACATTACCAATTTATATATTTATTTTTCAATGTGTAATATCGCATGGCTTTTATACCAACTGGATATTTATGCTGAAGAAATTTCTCAGTTGACAATATCAGTGCTCGATGAATGAAGCTCCGCATCAGTATTCGTTCCTCCGCATCAGTATTCCTTTAACGTATTATTCAATGCGTGAAACACGCCGGCTTTTGCACATTGTGGACCCTCATGACGAGAATATCTCGCGGTCGACAATATTAGTGCTCGTTGAATGAAATTTTTAAAAAATACCCGTTGCTGAAAAAAGCTTCCTTGAAGTGCACTATTTTGATGAGGCTGTCGATGCCATAAACGTGCATCCTCAAAAGAAGAGCTTTAGATAAAATCTGAAAAAACCTAACGAAAAATACCCGGGTACCTCGATCATAGACACAAGGGTTAATCAGAATACAAATAAGGACAGCTTTATATTTGAGACGTCATATTAAAAGATCCGAAACCGGATATCCGGATACTCGAATCTAATTTAAACAAGTATCCGGATATCCGGATATCCGGTTAGTAAGAGCTCTAATTTTGAATGTTCTGGTCTTCGAATCGTCAACAATAATAATTGTACCATTAATGTTTATTTGAATCTGTTTCTTACTGTTGTAGTTAAATTTGTTGTTACCTAGGCAGCTTTAAAACACCACGGTGTTATAAAGGGCCGATTTCGCACGCAAATGTGTTCGAGATACCTACCCGGATTATAATTCAGGTATAATAAAAAGCTTGTTTTCAAACACTTTCTGTTTAAATAATTTGAAAATTTTAATGGAAAGTAACACTTTTACCCTTATCGAAAAACAAACAAAAGTATTTAAAACTTAATTTGGAACAATTTTTGTATCTATACCTGATTGGTACATCCATACCAGTGGCGGCTGCTGCAGGGAGGGCAACGGGGCACTGCCCCCCGTGATAAACTTCTTTTAACAGATAAATTTAAATACCTAATTTGTATGTAATTTTTCTAATTTGTTTGATAACAAATAATATCCCTAGCAGCAAAATCAGTGGACCTTGCACTTGTCCTACATTAGTAAATATATATTTTTATCCTTCTCTAAAATTGTGATTTTGCTGCTTGGGTATTTTTTCGGAAGTAACAGTCCGTCTCTTCAGCGCGTTTAAAAATCACAGTCTGACGTAGGCTCCGCGGCATCTTGCGCCACTGCCCAGTTTGTACTAGAAATCGCGCGTATAAAAAGTGGTGCGGGGCGAGAGCGGTATATGTCACGATAGGGCACTAGACTGTGATGCCGGATGACATCCAGTATGTAATATCACAAAATAACAGAAGTGACAAAAGTGTCACTTGCATAATTCCGATATTTGTGCGCAAAATCAAACAAAATGGCGTGTTTTGTTTTTGTTGTGTATGCACTTGTATAAATATAACCTGTCTTAATTTTATAACTTATAATTTACGAAAAAATAAAGGTGCCATTTAAATTGTTGTTGATATAAATAATAGAAACTGTACGAAAGAAGAAATCCCGAGCACATAGATGTTGCATTTTTGCTTGTAAAAATGTTTAGCAACAAAGTATATTCTACAATTTCTTTTCGTTTCCTAAAGAAGAAAATCCGTAAGTTTTATAACAGATAGTTTGTAATAATTCATCTTTGTAGTAAACACTTTGAATGAAACTTTTTATATAATGAAGCAACTTCCTTCGAAAATAAGAATTTTAGAGAACATCGTTATCTCTCACAGCCATAACCGTAATGAAAAGAAACCAATTCAAACCTCACTGGTTAAGAAACTATCTAAAGGTAAATGTTTATTATAAAATGTTATTTTATAAGAACTAAGTATTATTTGAAATTTTAAAAGCATACTAATTTCAAAATGTATTTTAGTATGTGTGGAAACTATGAATGTTCATAGCACAAGTGAACGTGAACCCACCTATAGGTATGACAATTAATATTTACAATACAAAATTATTTTATGAGCAAAACATAAAATACGTTTACTTGTTAACTGAAGAATTCGAAGTCATTTTTGAACAAAAATTCAACACATATGTATTTAATCTAGTATAAAGTAGAATAATTTAGAACTTTTCAATTACAAACATACAATTAATTTGTTTTAACGAAATGTATAATTTTTTAATTTTATTTTACCAGTTATGGAAAGTCCTACCCTATGTTGGGGTTCAAACAGAAAAAAAATCTCTGCCCAAACACCCACAAAGGAAAGACAGAAAATCTCTAAAACAGCATCGAGTTATAGCTACTAAATCTAAAATGAAATCCTATCCTAAACAGGAGAATTTACAATATTTTCTAGGGCTTTGTGACAGATATTTATCAAATGAACTGGCAACTGTTGTTAAATTTAATGCAGTTAATAAAAATAAGAATATTGCAAGATACAGCATACAGTACAAACAATTTGCTTTAAATATCTATTTTTTTGAGATCAAGAGTTTATAAATACTTAAGTAAAATACTTCAATTGGAAAGCGTAAGAACATTACAAAGATTAACACAGAATTGGAATATAACTCCACGAGTGTTGATTTTGTGTATTCTGCAAGTGAAATAAAAACTGCTCATTTTACACCATAAGCACGTGAATGCATTCCACGCATTGATGAAATGTGACTAAAAGCTAATTTATTTTATAATATAACTAAAGACGAAATTGTAGGATTTCATAAAATAAATGGTCAAACAACATATAAACCAGCAAAATTTGCTATGGTTCTCTTTGCTAAGGGCATTCATATGAATTGGAAACAGCCAGTTGGTTATGTATTAGTCAGCAGCACATGTAGTGGTAAAGCTTTAGAGGAGACTGTAGATAATACAATACTAAAGTTATTTGCAGTTGGGCTTTCTGTCCGAGCACTAGTATCTGATGTCGGCTCAAATTTTTGTAAGTATTCAAAAGAAAAAGGAGTTACTCCAGAATCACCATACTTTTACTTAGAACATAAAATATTTTATTCTTTTGATGTATCACATCTTGTTAAAGCAACTAGGAACACATGTTTTAAATATACAATACAATTTGACAATTTTACAGCAAACCAAAAATATCTAGATGAATTTTATAATAAAGATAAACTCATGAACACCAAACTTCAATGAATTAGTTATTAATCATTTTGCTAATCGTAAGGAACGGCGAATGGATTTTATTTTCAAACAAATTAATTATATAACATATTGAGTTTATTTTTTTGTCTGTACTTAATTTTTGAAATTAAACACTCAGACCCCCCCCCCCACCCGGTGCCCTCCCGTCCCAAAAAATCACGGGCCGCCACTGATCCATACGGATAAGAAACTTTTGTGGTGCCCACATCTCATTGTTTATTTCGCTTAAATATAAAGATACATATGAACAAAAGAAAATTATGACATAAACGGTTTGACTAGAGATATTATTTTCGTTCAAAAATATTCGTTGGAACGTTTCTACTCAACCGTCTCACTCAAGGTGGTTGTGATTAAGAGTTTAAGAAATACAATGGGAAAAGAACTCTTCACAGATTCATCGTATTATGAAGGTTAAACAATGCGCGCATAATGAGTAGGCTTTGTCTGTTTTATTCTGTATAAAAAAAACTGTAATCTATGGCCTGCTAGAATTTTCTTATTATTTTGAATATGAGAAGCTATTTCTTAAAATTATCGGAAAACAACAATCAATCACTCAAAATTATATTATGTATTGTATGTAAATGTAGATACACAAAACATATTATGTTGCAATGCATATAAACAGGTTGAGTAAACGAAAAAGATGTTCGATTGTCTCGAATAGTAATAAATGATTATCGTTGGAGCATTGGAGTCACGTAATCAAACAAACAAAAGACATTTTCTGACATATTCCATTAAATTTAATGACTGGCATTAAATAAAGATAATAACGAAGCGAACGAGCCAGCGTCATTTATTTATCTTCTCTGCGCGTCATTTTTTTTCGTTATTATCATTATATCGCGCATTCTATCTCGCTCTCGCTACTTATCCAAGTAAAACGCTATATATCGTTAATAATGGGGAACTGTAAATTACGTGCAGCTGAGCAGGTCATAAAAATAGAAATAATTTATTATTGAAGAGAGATAGGGCGAACGAAGCCAAGTGCTGTTATTACATCGCCTGTAGTGAGCCAAAACTAACTTCCATCATGACCTCCTTTCGACCGTTGCTTTCTAAAATTATAGCATCGTCAGGAGGGAGCGGTTGGAACATGTTAAGCTGCTTTCTCACTGTCTCTATCTTTCTCTAGACGAGTGGCGACTTCGCATTAGAGGCTCAAGGGCTCGAGAGCCTCTTAACCATCGCCTTAGAAAAAAAGGAATTTTATTTATTACATTCTATTGAATATTTTTATGTAAGTTTAAATATGATGTATATGCAATGTAATCATGAAAATAGCGCGAAGTTTAAAAAAATTTCTGTGGAATATTTAGAAAATATTACAGCAGGCACTCGATAGTGTTTAGTGTTTAGTGGTTGTTCACATTATCGATTTATCACGTTAAAGAATTAACATATAAAATGTAGTAAGAATTATTAAAAAATACCAATAAATGAAAAAAATAGTAATCATTTTTTGACCGAAAAGTCAGAAATTTGTTTCTGGGGATTTTTATTTATTTTTTATTTTTATTATAACTATGAAGTCTGTAATATCTATATTTCAGACATTTATAACGTTTATAGCTCTATATACAGAGTTCAACAGTTCAGAAATGTTTTCGATCGTTTTTTCGAATTCAGTTGTTTCATTCATTTCAGTGACGCGCTGATTTCTCTCCAAATCATCAGATTTTTCCAGTACTTCCAATCCAACTTATTTTATTGTATGTACATACACAGATGTGTGTATGTATTATGGAGATGGAACTAATCTGAGATTTGGACATTAAATTCTCAAATGTCTCACTGGAGTTTCAAAATAACGAGTGACATAGTCTTACGTGAAACTCCATCTAAATTACTACTGTTTTCTTTTTATAATTTCGGTATGAAGATGATTCCAACCTGCCAGTAAGTTGATTACTACATAGATCTCTAATACTCAACTTTTTCAAGGTCTCGGAAATATTTACGTAGTTAAGTTTAGGATCTAGGAAGTAGAAAATTAAAACTTACCTGAGAAACAAACAAATAATCAAACCAGTGTTTGAAAATGCTAGAAGTCATCCAAGCTGATTTTGAATTTTCATAGTTCACAGAACATTTCGCATTTTTAAAAGATCTTGGATTCCCAAGTTTACCATTAACCAATAGCTTTACCTTATGAGACCCAATAGTATTGAGAGATCGTAAATGCTTGACCGTGCCGCTTCATAGTCATGGTGTAATTGCCGCACATATCATATTCTGAATTGTATGTATTTCGTTCGTGCGACATCTATTATTTTACGTATGAACTATTTTCAAGAATTTTTGTTAAATTTACTCGTTTTAATAATTCAAGAAATACATTTAATAATTGAAAATATATTTATTAAAAATAATTCGATCTTGCATAAGGTAACATTACATATTTAGAAATATTATAACATATGTTCAAAATGAGATCCTTCATTTTGTAGACACACATTTATGCGTGTTTTGAGAGAATTGAAAACATTTTGAATCATTTCTTCTGTTACACTGTTAACAGCATTTGTAATAGCATCTTGTAGTTCTGGTAATGTATGTAGTGCAGTCTTAAAGACCGTGTTCTTTAAATACCCAAATAGGAAAAAATCCAAGGAGTCAAATCTGGTGATCTAGGAGGCCATCTATTTCTGCTAATCAGTCGGTTATTACTAAAATATCTTTGGAGGAATTCAATTGTAGCATGTGCAGTGTGAGCGGCAGCACCATCCTGCTGAAAATCGTCAAATTGTCTTTCATTGTCGTCAAGCTGTCTAATAAATGGTTCTAAAAGAAGTGTTCCATATTGCTCTGCATTTATTGTATCATGGAAGAAAATTGGCCCTAATATTCTTCTTCGTGATATTGCACACCAAACACCTATTTTAATAGGATGAACGTCAGTTTCAATAAAAA
The DNA here is from genome assembly GCA_963170755.1 of Amphimallon solstitiale. NCBI lineage: Eukaryota > Metazoa > Arthropoda > Insecta > Coleoptera > Scarabaeidae > Amphimallon > Amphimallon solstitiale. Next base: position 175,121,531 of record OY720676.1, read on the forward strand.
CATGTGGGTTTACGGATGACCAGTGTCGATAATTTTGGGAATTGACATATCCACTTAGATGAAACCAGGCCTGGTCTGAGAAAAATGTGATGTCCAACAAATTATGATCCGCAAGATTATTATTAAACCACGTACAAAATTGTATGCGTTTCTCAAAGTCTGTTGGCAACAATTTCTGTACAACAGATACTTTATATGGATGTAAGTGTAGTTTTTTAGTGGCTTTATGGCATGTTCCATAAGATAGTCCTATACGAACATAAAATCAGAATTAATAAAGTTTCTGTATATCAATCAAAGTAATATTTTACCTGTCTGCGCTGATAGTCGCCTTAATGATTTCTTAGGACTCCAGCCATTCTTGAATATCTTCTAGCACTTCTCCTGTTAGTAAAGTAGGTCTACCAGAAGAGTGTTTCTTAGATATACTGCCAGTTTCTCGAAAACGACTAATAAGACGGTTGACATATCTTGCAAAAATATCATGTTGGAATTCCATTTCTGGGAATCAAGTGTGAAACTGTTTTCTACATGAATCAGTAGAATATTTCCACTCTGCATTCGGTAACAGTTCTCCGCTACGAAAATAAGCCTCCATAATAAACTTATCTTGTTCTTCCGTAAATGGCTTTGTTGATTTGAACGCAACTTTAAAATTAAACAAAAATGATAATGACACTCGTATAAACAAAAAAAAAGATAACTTACAGTAACAACGAAATGTGCCTTTCATTACCTTGAGGAAGACAGTTTCTAATAATCAATTAAACGCAGTAAACCAAGGGAAAAAGAAACGACGAGAAGCTTATATGACCGACAAATATTAGTATTAATGACAGAATATTGGAGTCATTGGAGTGACAGCCACTTTAGCGAAGTTAGATATAAACTAAAAATTCATACTACAGCAATGAACATGTGGCAAACTCGTGCTAAAGTTGATATATTGATGAAGCGGCACGGTCAAGCATTTACGATCTCTCTGTAGTGTATAGCAGCAGTTTTTTCTTCCGCCGAGGTAAATGTATTATGTGGTAACAATTTTCAATAGAAACTTGTCTTAACAACATTGTCCATTTGCTTCAATAATGTGCCAATTTTATTTGTTAACTGAATTTTAAAGGCATCCACGATTTCTGGTTGAGAAAATTCTCAAAAAGCGAATTCGTACGCGTTTTTTTAAAGCGTCATAGCTGTCCATCATTGACTATTAATTCTTTATAATTTTCTCTGTTTTGTGAATGAATTAATTTCGCTTTTTGCTTAATTATTTCACCAGTTACAATAAAAATTGTATGTCTCTGATCAAGAAATCTACAAATTGTAGATTTTGCAACATCATATTTCTTGGCTAAATGCGTTATATTTAGTGTATTCAATTCTTGAATCACAAACGACATTTCATGAAGAATTGAAAAAGTAATTAAGTAAGTGGAATTAATTGATTTTCCCTCAGAATTAGATACTATATTGAAAGAATATTCACGACATGCAACAATTTCTAAGCAAATAGCTAAGACTATAAAAAATGATCTTCTGGATGTATTCTGGTTGTATGTCTTCAAGAAATTATACAGCAAGTTAATGAAAGTGAATTCTTGGCAATTCAGTGCGTGTCTATCAAACTAATTTCAAATGGTTTATTTATATTATATGCAGGCTGTGCCATAAATAAAAAGACGGCGTAGCAGGAATGTAAAGTCCGAATAGAAACAGGCCCAAATATACCGCAATAACGAAGAAATTAAATATTTAATTTTCTATGTTGTTTTTTAGATAAAAAAATTACATTACGGACCTGGAACAGAATGTATGTTTATAAATACACGTAAGAATGTTGATTTGTAAGTAGAAACGAACACGCATTCATAGAAAAATACGCTTTTATTTGTATAAAAAGGGAAAAAACGTTAAATCGTACTCATTCATATAAAACATATTTTTTGCCCGATGCGTCTAGATAACGCAGCTATGTAGTCGGTTGTTGACCCAGATGGGCGGCCTACTTTATTGTAGACAATAAAAGATTGTTTTTATTTTTAAAATAGGAAGGTTGTTGCTTTTTAATGTGTTTGTAGTCGGAAACAGCTGATTATTATTATTTTAGAATATTCAATAAATCGTAGTTTTTCTAGCCTTTATTACAGTAAATATTAAGAATGTAATTATTTTTTTCTAGCAGGTGTAAAATTAAAGTAATTATTGGTTTGATATTTATTATGAAGTATCTATTCCTCCTCCTTTTTTTTAACACAAGTAATATGGTGGTCCTGAAAAGGACCGATTGTGAAAGTGAAGCAGGTGGATATTTATCGTCCAGGGTCGGCGTAAGGCCAATTGAATTCTTTATTATTTTTTTTCTGCTGTCTGCGCACGAATAAAGACTTGATATTTTGAGGGTACGTTTTTACACAATCTAGCTTCAGATTTCTGCTACTCCGTCTTTTTATTTCTGGGACACCTGTATATTTCATATATTAATTTCAAATTCCCCGGCTAAACTGATTGCACAAGCATAAATGACGCAAAGAATTGGAGGAAAACTGTACGAAAATGTTACTTGCAGATAGGTCTATCATTTGCGAAGAACTCTAAAAGATTCCGATTTTATATTCCGGCTTAATTTATTCAACAAGATATTTCCGCACGTTGACGTATGATTTAATCAATTTCAAGACATTGGGCTCTTGAAGGATCTGGAGGAATTTCAAAAAATAATTTTTATCAATTGGATATTCAAATGATGAAATTGAACAGGAATTAGGCAGTGGCGAAAATAAACGAAGAAAAGCAGCGCTGCAAATTAAAATTCGATCGTTATAAAGGAAGAATGTGATACAGTTGTTTCATGTAATATAAAGACTGTCCGAAAGATGTTATTTAGAGGCATCTTTAGTTAATATGTAGAATTTTCTGTGATATTCGCAAAATTATCAAACGATGACACCTAGTTCAACCGTTAGTTTTTATCCAACGTTAAAACACGAATGATTAAGGACCGAACTGAAGGATTTTAAAATGGAAATGGTTTGTGTAATACATTCAACGAAAGCATTAAATTATTAAAAATTACCGTTTAATCAGAATGTATTTCCACATTAAACATTATTTTAACTACTCCAATGGTTACCTTTTAATCAGAATGTTTTGTCCATCCTCGGGCGCATAAAAATTTATTTAAGAAAGATCACCAACCAACAACGCCTTGATGGTTTAGCGATGATGTCAATCAACTAAAAGTAATCAACAACATCTCTAACTTTAACTTCAGTTTAACTTAAGTCTTGACTTTGTGTATAAACAGTATTTCTTATTTTACTATTGAAATTGAACTCTGTTTTCGCTTTCGAATTTTGTTATTGTTCTGTATTAGAATAATTTAGCCTTTGAGTTTTTTTGATCTTCTTACATTATCTTTTAATAATAGCTACATATAATACTAAATTAATAACTACTAGGGATATATTGCAATTATATTCATGTTTTTTTTTAAAGATATTCCATATATTGTAGACATTCCATAATTTTTAGCAAGCAAGCCCCACCCCTCCTTTAGCGAATGAAAGAGCTATATGGAAGAACATAATTTGAATGATGGGAAACATTAATTTATTATTCAAGAAATATAAAAATTAGTTTATTTTTATATATAAAACGTATAATTTCATAATATTGTAGATTTAAAAACCATATTCATATATATCTACTCTATTGGGGACATTGCTATAATATATTACAAAAGCTATCGACAGCGTTATCTAATTTTATAAATCCTTCCAAGAAACACCAATGAGTATGTAATAAATTGGAATTTTCTAAACACGAATAGCCAACCATAGATAAAATCACGAGGCGCCACTGAATAGAGACGCATATTAACGTTATGTTATACAGGCGGACAGGATCCGGGCTAAGTGGAAATTCAATACCCCGCCGCTCGTCTCCTACCTCTGTAGTTTGGGAGGTTTTGAAGCATTAGTCAGTCACACCCTGCCGTACTACATACTCCTCTCCCTTCACCCCTCGCGCTACTCAACACACCAGCGCCAACATCGATCCAAGCCGTACTGTAGGAGAACCTTGAAGTCCCCCTCATCGTCATGTTGACGAAGAAAGCAACTTCAAAGCGCAGATGTGATCCTTTTTTTTTACCTTGAACGAATCGTGCTCTGATGTTGAGAGCTAAAATAAAACTTGGATCATTTTCTCTCACGTGGAGTGATCCTTTTTTTTTTGTACAAGAATCTGAGTCAGTTCCAAATTTATTAACTTCATCACTAAATTAAATTTGTTTTTGTGTTTTGCTTAAATTCATATTTGATGCTCCGTATTTATTTTAGATATTAGCATAGTTAAAATTAACTGGGTATATACGTGATATGGGTGTGTTCATTGTGTTGTATTTGCATATTGTATAACTGTATAATTCGACTGTTCTCTCTATCGATTTATTTTTGTTTTGAATGGTTATAGCATTGTGTAACTGTAATTCGCACTTTAGTGGGTATGTACTTGATTCGCAGAGATTTGGGGTTCATAGCCTCAGAGTGCTCAGTAGTTCTAACCTTAATTGCATTGGTAGTGTAAATTACCGCAATAATTAATTACTCGCATTCGTAATTTGTACCTTTTGGGAATATAGTATTTTGTTACGAATGAAGTAAAGTGAGTGTAAAACTTGTCGTATTTATTTATGTGTTTTTAATACTAATATATACAGCCGTTTGTTTTACTACTTACTCAAAACACTACATTATTAATATGTTAATAGAAACTCTAATTCGAACAAATCAGCACCATGCTTATACAGAATTGTGTCATATGAGCAGATGAGTTTTACATAATAATAATAATATATTTACTGTTATACAATTCCAAAAAAGAATATCGACACTGTCATAATAAAATCCTCCACAATAAGCATAAAAAACAACAACAACAAAACCTACAACTAAGATAACAACTTAAAAATTATTAAGTCATACATTCTCATTCATTATAATTTGAAATCTCTGAAGCAAAGCATTAAAATCCCATAAACCCAAAACTTGAGGAGAATTTCCAGACAAATTCAATGAGTATTTAGGTATATGAAAGTTTTGACATGAACGACATGAATAACATTTGGGAAAACGTAATTTTTAGTGATGAAAAGACCTTCCAGTCATTCGCCTTTGGACAAGTTAGAGTATATAGACCCAGGAATCGGCGGTATGATGCAAGTATACACAAAAGATTGAAACCAGCCGCCGATTTTCGGTAAATATATGAACATGGATTTGAAGAATAAAACGCTTTGCACAGGTTTTTATGTAAGATATTTTATTCAAACAAAGCCATTACGCAGTTGACACTTTTTCCACAACGACCATCATCTTATCTTCTCTCTTATATCTAGTTATACCAACTTAAAGTTACCAAAAAACAACTAACGATTCTTAGCGCATATTCTAACACCCCCCTTCGCTAAAATCGCTTAGACCAAAAAGATTTCTATGATATTCTAAACCTAAGTAAACTGTGGACTTTAAATATCTCAAAACCCTCTTAAGACTGTTCCAAGCCTCATCAGTGCCTCTGTCCTGAAATCGACTAAAAAAGTTCACAGAAAAGCATATGTCTGGACGTGATCCCAACATTAGGTACATGAGACAACCCACTAATTCCCTGAAAGGTTTATTTGTTACATGTTGATCATTACTTAAATTAATTTTTAATTTAGGATCTATTGGAATAATTGAGCCATTGCAATCGTTCATACAAAAACGTTTTAAAATGCTCTGAATATATTTTGATTGACTAATTCTTATAATGCCATCTTCCCTGTTATAATTTATTTCCAGTCCTAGAAAGTGTTTTAAAACACCCTTATCTTTCATTTTAAATTTTGCCCCCAATTTATCTTTTATCTCATTTATTTGTGTCTCATCTGATCCACATAAGATTATGTCATCAACATAGATTAAAAGAAAAACTTTGTAACACTTATCAGAGTTAAAAACATATAAACAGAAATCGTTTTCAGATCTAACAAAACCAATTTCCAATAAAAATTTATTTATTTCATCATTCCAACATCTGGAAGATTGTTTCAATCCATATAAACTCCTTTTAAGTTTGAAAACCATGTTTGGTTCAGAACTGATACCTTTTGGTGGATAAACATAAATTTCTTCAGTTAAAATTCCATTTAGGAATGCAGTTTTTACATCCAGTTGCCGAAAGTGATATTTAAACTGATTACCCACTATTAATAAAGCTCTTATTGTTGTCATTTTGGCTACAGGCGAATAAACATTGTCATAATCTTTATTTCTTTCTTGAGCAAATCCCCTTACTACTAATCTAGCTTTAAATTTGTCATTTTCATTTTCTTCTAATGCTTTGAATGTAAAAACCCATTTAGTATCTAAAACATTAATATTATTCGGTCTTTGAATTTTTTCCCATGTTTCATTCTCATCTATAGACTTTAATTCTCTATCTACTGCCCTTAACCACTTTTCCTTATCAGGTCTATTCTCTAACTCCTCAAAACTAGCCGGTATATTTTCTACAAAACTATTAGCATCAAATGCCATATAAAGTTCATAGTCATCAAATCTACTAGGTACTTTTACACTTCTTTGAGTATGTTCCCTAGAACTCCCAACCTCATTTAAACCCCTATTTGAAACATCACTAGCATCACCCTCATCTGTGACTTTACCAGTTTCATGCATTATGTCTGATAATTCATTTTCTATATCATTATTTAATTTTATCTCTCCCCTTTTGAACCAAAAATCATTTTCATTACACTCTACATCCCTAGCATTAATAATTTTTTGTTTTCCTATATTCCAAAGTCTGTACCCTGTTTGAGAATAACCAACCATAACACATTTCTCAACTTTTGCATCAAACTTATTTCTAAACTCTTTTGGAATATGATTATAAGTAACACATCCAAAAATCCTAAAATTACTCACGTCAGGATGTATTCCATACCAAATTTCCGCTGGTGTAACATTGTCTAGGCTTGCTGATGTTCCCCTGTTCATGATGTAATTTACTGTTCTTATTGCTTCACCCCAAAATTCCTTCGGTATTCCCGATTCTTCCATAATTGTCCTGCTTCTTTCTACCAAACTTCTGTTTTTTCTTTCAGCTTTGCCATTCTGCTGTGGACTGTAAGGTACATTGTAATCCAAAATGATCCCTTTCTCTACACAAAACGTTTTAATATCTTTTGAAATATATTCACCCCCATTATCACACCTCAATTTTGATATCCTCTCATTGAATTTTGACTCAGTCATATTTACATATTCTTTAAATTTATCAAATACCTCACTTTTCTCTTTAATTAAATATACTGCACAAAAATTTGAAAAATCATCAATAAGGGTAACAAAATATTTTTCATTCTCAAATGTAGCAGGTGTAATAGGCCCACAAACATCGGAATGAACTATCTCTAAAATCCTTTTACTTCTAGTTCTAGAACCAAATGGAAATCTAGTTGTTTTTCCTTTTATACAAGGTTCACAAAAATCATTGTCTTGTACTGTTACTTTTTCTAATCCATTGACCATCTGTTTATTTATTAATTCTCTAAGCCCTGAAAACCCAATATGCCCATATCTTTTATGCCACTTTGTAAAATCACTGTCAATATTTCCCACATTCATTGATTCAATTTTTGATAGTACAAATGATATCTCATACAAATTTTCTCTAGTTCCCATACCTATCAGGCTATTATATTTGTTTATCAATTTAACCCTTCCACCTTCAAAAATAACCTTAATATTTGATATTTCCAATTTCTTTACACTCAAAAGATTCCTTCTTAAATTAGGTACATACAAAACATTTCTAATAGTACAATCTACCTTTTTACATCCTACATTACTCATTACATTTGTTACCAACTCCCATAGCCAACAAAAATTCATTATTCTTTGCTACTGCTATTTTAATTGGCTCTTTGAGCATTATGAATTCAGCAAAGCAATCCCTTCTATTGACCATGTGATCGGTACACCCCGAGTCAACAAAGAAATGTATACAATCCCTATCATCCTGGGAATTTTCACTTTTTGTTTCTAACATGAAACACGCACTTTTGTCACTTTCTGGTTCTTCTTCTTTCTCTTCGTTTGATGTATAGTTGCTCCTCCTGTCACCTTCTCTATATCTACTAAATCTATTTCGGGAACCACTTGAACCTCGATTTGAACTAAAACCACTGAAATTGCTTCTAGAGCTTGATGTCGAAAGTCTATTTTCACTGTTTGTTTTGTCCTTCTTTCTCCATGAGCCATGTATATTCACTCTGCAGTCTCTTTTAAAATGTCCCTTTTCACCGCATCTGTAACATTCCCACTTTTGTGCTTGAAATGCATAACCTGTACTTTGTGAGTTTTCTTCCTTTTGCCTATTCAAGTTTCGTTTTTCATATTCACTTACTAGCTTCTTTTTAACTTCAGAGTAAGTTAAGTCCTTGGAATTTTCAATCACTGTTACAATTGTGTCATAGGACTTGGGTAAACTTAATAAAATATTACAAATATGATCTTCATCTTTCATATCTGCTCCTGATATTTTTAATTGTCTCACTACTTCATCGAATTCATGCAAAAATTCTTCCATTGGTTGTTTTTCTGTTAATTTCATAGAAAGCAATTTTTTCTTTAAATAAAGCTGTCCAGGCAAGCCTGTTTTCTCATATTTCTCCTCTAATGTACTCCACATTTTGAATGCTGTATCTTTGTCACGCAAATATTCTAACTGTGAGTCCTGCACACCCTGAATTATTAATGATTTAGCCTTCGCATCTTTTTTAATCCAGTCTTCCTTTTGTTGTTCAGTAATTTCTGCGCTTATAACCTTTTCTTTTGTTGCAAATTCCAGTACTCCGTTCTCACCTAATATCATTTCCATACGAAATTTCCAATTGTAATAATTTTTACCATCCAACGGTTCTATTGTATAACTCCTGGTTTGCGACATTTTTCACTGTTAATTTCCTCTTTCCTTTGTTTAACAAAACCACCTGTGCATACGCCCTGTCGCACAAAAACTACCGCCAAAACTTTAACCTTACTTTTTCCTTTTTGTTTGTGCTGGCTACTACCGCCGTTTTTTCGTTGTTTTCTCTATACTTAATACTTCTTCGTGTCCTTCAGCCTGTCTGGGCACATAACCTGAAGAATAAAACGCTTTGCACAGGTTTTTATGTAAGATATTTTATTCAAACAAAGCCATTACGCAGTTGACACTTTTTCCACAACGACCACAGACTAAACAACCCAGACCGGCAACTACTTGAAAAAAAAATATCCAAGATCTTCTATCCTTGTCACACACCAGTGAACTTAGTACGAAGATGGCGCTAGCAGCATATTGGCGCGGAATTTGAAATGAACTTGTTTTTAGAATACGCTTATTAAATACGTTATTTATATAACAGAAACATACACAAAAGTTACTAAAACTATGGTAATAAATATTACTTACTGTAACAATTATAGCCATAGTTTGAGCATCTTATGTGTAATTTTGTGGTGTTACATATTAAATATGTGATACGAAATATAAATATTAATCTTTTACTTACATGTATTATAACATCGCTCTTACGGTGACCTATTAGACACAATAAAGTACTAAGATTAAAAGAAATATAATAATCAAGTGAAAACTGTCAAGGAAAACATAGGGATATAATAATAATAGTTTTTATTGATACATATACTTATACAATACATAGTAAAATTAAATTACACAACCAGTAACGAGAAGACAAAAATAATACAAATCTTGTAATATAATATAATATGATGACTAAGAAATTTTGTAATATGCATATTTAAAGCACAACTTTACAATATTTATACTCACTAGTCGATATTTGCAGGAAACCTGTGCATTTTGTTAACTTCGTCGTGCCCAAACCCGCACACTAAACACTTGGACACCATATTTGTATCAACATATAATTAATATGATGTACGACAAAGGATTGCAAAAATATGTCAAACGTGTCAAACTTCAAATGTTGTTTTGAATGACATATAACCACAGCATAACAAAAATGTCAATTGACGCTAGCGCCATCTCATCTCCAAGTTCAGTGAATCTGACAAAGATGGTAGAGTATTGAAATTTACGCTTGCTAAACAAGGATGAGTACTCTGGATAAAATCTAGGATTAAGTTGCCGGTCTGGATTGTTTAGTCTGTGACAACGACCATCATCTTATCTTCTCTCTTATATCTAGTTATACCAACTTAAAGTTACCAAAAAACAACTAACGATTCTTAGCGCATATTCTAACAGGATTTCTACAAAAAGTCTTGGGGTATTATTGCATTTAGAAGAACGATTCATAAGTGACGTTTATATTAGGGTTGGAAGATGTGATGTTGCCCTCACCGATGCAAGTATTTCCAGAAGGCGTCTTTATATTTCGACAAGATAATTGTCCAGTCCATACTGCTCATAGGGTAACAGAATAGTTCCAAAACCATAATATAAATGTGCTTAAGTGGCCGAATTTAAGTCGTGATGTGAACCCTATAGAAAAGAAAGTTGATCAAAAGTATACCAACGTTTACAATTTTAAAACAGAAAGGAACTTTTGGCAGCTATACGTACAGCTTGAAATACATGCGTCATTAAATTAAAATGGTGTCAAATTTGAAATGTTGCAAAATTTTACCTGTCAAATAATATAACCTATAAAAGCCATTTCATGACTGTCATAAATAAATATAATAATATTCATACACCTTTTGACATTACGTGATCATTTTGAACTGTCCTGAGTTTACCATTCTGATTTTAATATGGAAACACAGTGTAATTGGCAAGCCTTTCTTATTTATTTTTGCGGTTAGGTTTACTATTTAAAATTTTCCTGTGATAAATGTCAATGAAATAGGGTGAGTTTTAAGTTGAATTAACTGAAAGAATGTTTGTAGAAATATAGTATTTGCACTTTATTTTTTATCATAAACAATAATAAATACGTTACAATTTTATTATTGTAAAACCTAATCCCATAATTATTTCACAAAATGAATACATTTTACAAAATTTGTTCAAAATGTCCACCGTTATTCTCAATGCATAGATTGACACGTCTTCTTATATTATTGAACACATTCTGGAACGTTTCTGGTGTGATATTTTGTAATTCTATTCTAATTGCCTCTTCAAGTTCATCGAGATTATGCAATCTGTTCCGAGACACTTTATTTTTTACCATAAATGATAATAAATACGTTACAATTTTATTACTGTAAAACATAATTAAATAATTCCATAATTATTTCACAAAATGAATACATTTTACAAAATTTGTTCAAAATGTCCACCGTTATTCTCAATGCATAGATTGACACGTCTTCTTATATTATTGAACACATTCTGGAACGTTTCTGGTGTGATATTTTGTAATTCTATTCTAATTGCCTCTTCAAGTTCATCGAGATTATGCAATCTTTTCCGAGACACTTTATTTTTTACATGGCCAAAGAGGAAAAAGTCCAGTGGAGTTAAATCAGGAGAATTGGCTCGCCATCGATTTCGACTAATCAATCGGTCACCATAGTATCCTTGCGAATAATTAATAGTTTGTTGTGCAGTATGTGCAGTTGCCCCGTCTTGTTGGAAGTACCTCAGGGTCAATTCATCTTCATGAAGACTGTTAATGAAGAGTTCCAATATTTGTTCTTGGTATCGAACTGCGTTAATTGTATCATGGAAAAAAATTGGTCCAATAATCCGTCTCTTCGACATTGCAACCCAAATACCAACTTTGATAAGATGGAGAGCATTTTCAACAACTCTGTAGACCAGGTACGATAATTTTGAGAGTTGATATACCCCGACAAATGGATCCAAGCTTCGACCGAAAAGAAAGTGCGATTCAAGTCTTCTTCATGTAGTATTTTATTAAACCAGTTGCAATAATTCAATCTTTGCTCAAAATGATTCGGCCGTAAATGTTGTAGTACAGAAACCTATATGGGTACATATACCGCATGTGTAAAATCATATTGGGCATTGGATATATGTATTCTAGGCACACCGGCAACAACGCTCAATCGTGGCCGTAGTCATGGTACAAGAAGGGCTTGCCAGTTAGAGATTAAAATGAACTAGGTCAAAATGACCGAGATTAAAATGAACCTACGATCGCCGGAACAAATAATGGTAAGTCTTCGGAATGGGTCTCCCACAACAACATTGAACATCACTTCCAATTTAGACGCTACACGCTAGTGCTGACTATAGGTATGACACGCGGATCGAATTCAGTTGTCAAATGACAGCAATTTGAACTAAATAAACGCGTGTACAGTGTACAACCTTGGTTTTTGTATATAAATGTTATAATCCGTGTTAATATAGTAATAAATAGACGTATAGTTTTTTCTAATGTTAATATTTCTGCTCAAAATAATTTAATTAACCTGCAAGTGTGAAACATTCACAGACAATTTGAATGTGCATTTGCCTCGTACATCGAGAATACCGTATAACAAACAAATGCTCTAGCTGTGACAGGTATAATATTATCTTAGTACTACATAAGTAACTGTATATAAAATCTATTAATTACCTAATATAACATTGAAAAAAACACACATCATATTTATTACTATATTAAACGGATTATAAACATTTATATAAAAAAAGCAAGGATGTAGCAAGTGTATTTATTTCAAATTGCCGCCATTCGGCGATTAAATACGCGCGATGAGTCAGTAGTTGCGTCAAAACTGCGGTTGTTGCCGTATTTTAATTAATTATTAAGAAGTCGAGTAGTTATTATTTTTAGCTTTTTACTTATTATCGCAAATAAGAGAGATTATGACATAAGACGCATTACAAAACAGACAATAACCAAATTACATTTGATATAAAATATAACGGAGCATACGTGGATCGTTCTGAACCACTTTTAATGCTGGTCCTTGAGGGGGCGCGGGTAAGTAACACCGGTGCCAGGAAGATCAAAATGACACTAACAAAAGGAACATGCGGGGGTAGTAGAAGTTGCGATTGAGGTAACTGTACTTATTCTGATCCTAACCGGAAAGCGCCTAAGGAAACAAGGTATGCTTTGCGCATCTCTGGATGACGCGCATTTATCGAAAAAATGTCACTTGACAACTCTGACTGAACTCACTGACAGAGAGCATTTTCCAAGACTCCCTTTAACAACTAAAATTGTATCTGGAGATCGTGTCGAACAGCGTCGTTCTGTGTTTGTGAGAGAAGGGGTCAATGGTAACAATGCCTCGCTACACACCAGAGGAAAAACTGCAAATTATTAAATGGTACTATAGTGGTTATTCTGCAAAAGGAGGAATTGGGTGTGAGTAATAAAACCGTCGCGAACATATAGAAGCGAAATAAATTAAAATGTTTCAAATACTCGAAAACGCAAGAAATATTTCTCGATGACAATTTTAGAAGAATGGAGTTTTGTGAAACCGTAACGGAAAAGACAAATGAAAATATTATTTGGTTCCAACAGGACGGTTGTCCTGCACATAATGCGGTCAGAATAAAGCATTTTTTAATGGATACTTTTCCTGATCGTCTCATTAGTGGAACAGGAAACATTCGTTGGCCTCCGCGATCTCCTGATCGCCAAATGATTCCTTTTGGGGGGATACATCAAAAATAAAATATACAGTGCACAAGTTGGCAGGCTAGAAAACTTAGATATTTTGTGAAGGCTAATCATAGAGGCTTTTGAATCCGTAACAGTCGATGTGACTCGTAATGTGCGAGAAAATTTTTATGATAGGCTCGGACAATGCCTTGCTGCTGAAGGAGGCATTTTTGAACCTATGCAATAACATTTTATTTTTTAGTATTGTTTAGAGTATATTTTTTATTTTCATTAGAATTCCGTTCTTAATAAATTTATATAATAATTTACTTATTAAGAATTAATGTTTAATTAGAATTGTGCTTACTTTATTGAACTGGTAGTACTAGAGGTCGAATGCGCGTCATCCAGAGATGCGCAAAAGCATACCTTGTTTCCTTGTACCATGACTACGCCCACGATTGGGCGTTGTTGCCGGTGTGCCTAGTATACATATATCCTAACCCCAATATGATTTTACACATGCGGTATAAGTTTGTTTTCAGTGCTTTATGAGCACTTCCATAGGAAATACCTACAATTTAAATACATAATGCTGCATAACAAATTACATTTAAGTTAATTAGATCTTTTTACCAGTTTGAGCAGACAACTTTCGTACAGATTTTGTGGGACTAACTTCCATTTGCTGCCTAATGTCTGCGACAACATCTTCAGTTAAAACTGTTTGTGCTTTTTCGGGTTTACGTTTACAAACACTTCCCGTCTCCTCAAACCTTTCAATCACTCTATTGCGATGACGAGTGAATGTGTCCAAGTTTATTTCCAGATTTCCATATTCTGTTACAAATTGCTGAAAACACGATTCCAATGAATATTTCCATAATCCATCTCGCAATGTTCCACTGCAAAAGTGCGACATTACAATAAAAATATCCTGTTGTATCGTAAAAGGCATGATATGCCAGGTATTGTCTTGAAAAAGACAGAAAAGCGAAAATAAAACAATGTAAATACCAAAAACACAGCTAAAAAGTACTAGACACTTCAATAGGTTATGATTTTCACATTTGACATGTAAATTTAGTATGGGCAATTCACGGAAGTAAATATTTCCTAGTTTTTGATAATACTGGGACTTTCTTGTCGCCAACTCAGGACAGTTCAAAATGATCTCTTTGCATCTGAACATTTTAAATTAATCAACAGAGCTTGCCTCCTGAACAGTATAGCCAAATGTTTTATAAAATATAGGTGTAGAAAAAATAATAGTTAAAACTTTATTTATAATATTTAATTTGCAACAGGCTTTCATGTAATAGTATTTGACTATGGGAACGTATATATCCTGAAATATTAATTAATAGTTTAATTTTATTGTTTTGAAATTGTTCCAGCCGACCGAAATTTGTAGTGGTATTGAATCGTCGTCTTTATTTCGTACTTTGGCCGTGTCCGTTGCGACTCGTCTATAAACGGCGAAGTACTAAGATCTTGTTTATGTATTTTTTAGTCTAATAAACTGTGCTGCATTTATTGTTTTATTAACGTTCTAAAAAATTAATACCAAAACCAGATCGATGTACACTAGAGTGCATTAAGAATAACATTAACGACCAGATGTTATTGCTCGCCACTGTGGTATCTACTAACATAAAACAAAAATTATTTTGAACTGAACTGATTTTCCACAAAATAATTCCATTAAAAAATTGTCACTAGAAAATAGGTAGAGGTGCATTTAAACATTTTATGTGTTCTATATTCAGACTGACATGATTTGTTGTTAAATATTTTGAGATATTATTCCACTATTATGTTTTTTTTAATAAATACATACTAAGGAATTGTACATAACCAATTTGTTGCAAGGTGAATGAATGACAGACCGATAAATTTTGTTGATAACCATAACCAAATTTTATTATTGTTTTATAAAATTTCATTATGATAGATATAGCTAATTTTAAGCAATGAATAAAACATGGTATAAAATATAAAAAATATTAGATATAAGCATCATAAGTTCTTTATTTTTAAATGTTTAATTCTATTTTGTAAGTAATGAATTTGAGCCAGAAGTGTTGATTTAATTCATACGGATCAAAATTAATCACGTGACTCAAAAGATCCGATGGACGGATAGTATATGCATCTAACTTGTGAATATGTATAGTCTGTTTCAAATTATAAGAACATAACTTTCAACGGCTCTAATGCTTTTATTGCACCACCTACGGCAATAACTCATTCATACGTTGCAAATAGGTAAACCGTCCGTACCCGTTCAACAAGGGGACCAGGTATAATAATTATCGTCATAGAAGGTGGTGCAATAAAAGCATTAGAGCCGTTGAAAGTTATGTTCTTATAACTTGAAACAGACTATACTGCTTGTAACCATTCATGAAACTAAACCAATATTGCAGGTAAAATCGTTAAGCAATAAAGTTTAACATAAATATTCATTTAAAAAATAGATAAAAAATGAGTGAAAGCAGTGTATTACGGGATACTAAAAAAAAAATTTTTAATTATCTTTAATAACAATATAAAATCCGTTCAGTTAACAAGGATCTATAATTAATTGTTTTGGATATTATTCATTACTCTGTCAGTCACATGCGTTAGTATTAATTAATAAAAGTATCTTATCTATTAACACAGTATGATAACTCGGATAACAATGTTAGTGAATACATGCATATTAACATATCTACATATCGCATGTGGTAAAGTTGGTTGCTCAAGCTAACAATTGTAAACGTGTTTAATCTAATATATTGTCATGATTATGAAATGCTATATTTATATAGGTACCGTAATACTTTAAAATTGCAATATTTATTATGTAATTTCAGTTTGAATGTTATTTTAAAATACCCAAGATGAGTCGGTTTTAATTTTTGTTAACTGATATTTATTGAAACTATTCGAAAACAAAGAATGTCCTCAAATGTTGAACTTTAACATTTGAGGACATTTTTAATAAATCAATTGTTTTCAAATAATTTCACTCATACACATCAAATTCGTTCAGTGAAAGTAAAAATAGTTAATTTGAAAATGAAAATCGTTCTTTTACAAATCAAATTTGTCATTTATTATCCATTTGATTTATCGTTTTGCTAATCCAATTTGTCCTCGAATTTGTCCATTATTTAAAAATCAAGTTCGTCCATTTGAAAATACAAAGTCTATTTGAAAATCAAAATCGTTCTTTTACAAACCAAATTTTTCCTTTTCAAATCAAATTCGCCTTTTTAAAATCAAAATTGTCCATTTAAACATCGTCTTTTTGAAAACTGAAAGCTAAAAACTCCGTTTTTACTTTCTTATACGTAGTATAAGGAAGTATTGTGATGATGAAAATTTTCGACCTCGAGATTTTTGCAGATGTCCACGTTTTGAGGTCCCCTGATACCAAAAAAGTGGTTTTTAAAAAATGTCTGTGTGTCTGTGTGTCCGTGTGTGTGTGTGTGTGTGTGTGTGTCTGTGTGTCTGTGTGTGTGTGACCACGATAGCGGTCAAACCGCTGTAGATATCAATTCCAAATTTTGTAGTTACGAATATAATCTCCCTCTTGAGAACTGATTAGATTTTGAGCAAAATCGGCAGACCGGAAGTAGTAGTTTACTTCAGTGAAAAAATCGAATTTTGCAAATATTTCGTCAATTACTAAGTTTAAACAAATTTATAAAGAATTCAAATGTACTCAAAATTAAATTTTAGAAAAATTGTTTTAATAAAGTTTTTCGAAATTCCTACCGGAAGTAGGTCTTTTACTCTTATCGAAAATCAGTTTTTTGCGAATATCTCGCAAGTCATGCTTTCTAGGCAGGAACATTTCGAGTATAAAAGTATTTAGAACATACTTTTAAATATCTTTTGTATAAAAAAAATTTCAAAATTTAGACCGGAAGTACCACTTTTACTCTTATCGAATAGCGATTTTTTGCAAATATGTCGTAAATTATGCATTCTATATATATTTATGAAGAGTACAAAAGTATTTAGAGTTGGATTTGGAATATTTTTTGTATAAATGAAATTTCAAAATTCGGACCGGAAGTAACACTTTCATACGTATAAGAAAGTCGTGTGGTGGCCACACCTCATTTTTTTTATTGCAATGATTTATTGTGACAGTTAAATATTTCAAGAAGCAAAATTTATTTTTGGTCTTTAGAGGCCCTCAAAAGACACCTCCAATGACGACGAAATTTGTAATTTTTCAATTATGCTACACATTTCACATATCTTTTCAAATGATGATTCCGGTAGTAGAGATAGTTGATTGAATCTTCTACCTTTTCTCATAGTACAGCAAGAGCGCGCGAGGTATGATCACCCGATGGTATACGTAAACTCGCATCTAAACGTGGTCCGATAATACATATTAGAGTAACGGCACAACATACTAGCATTGCCTGCTCATATTCGAACTCATAGTGATCTGATTATTTTTTTGCAGATTGACAAAAAGAACAAATTAAATTTTCTCTTTAAGTGATGACGATTGCTTAGATAACTAAGTCGATAATAACGCGAAGATTGTAATACTTATAACGTAATTATGATTATCCTAATGAAATTAAATAATAATGTAGTTGTGTACAAAGTTATAGCAGTACAACTGGGTTTTAGAATGAAATAAAAACAACCCGCCTGAAACATCTGCAGAATAAACTAAGATGTCTAGAGAAAAATAAATAAATAGAAATTTCATGGTAAAAAAAAAACTATAAATAAGTATAACAGGAATACCATAAAATAACATAAAAACGACCCTTGAAATAGAAATTAAAATTAGAGATTCTCTCCAGTAAATATAACGAAATAACAACTCTGGAAAAATAAATCTATATATCTATATCTGGCGAACACAGCTAGCGGAGATCATTTGCCGAATATACGTCCGAAGAATATCGACTAGCATCGGGTGATCATACCCCGCGCGCTCAAGCTGTATATCAAAACAAATTCCGCCGTGAATCTACTTATTTCGTTTCCAATGCAAATTCATTAATAGTATATACAATGTGTCCCCGGATGGACTGAACAATAGGAAAAAATTTTTATTTGGGCTTTTACGCAAAAACGTCATTCTTTAAAAAAATGTTTGCCTGTCTCAAAACCACCAATTCTGAAACAATAATTTAAATATTATTTTCAGCAGCTGAGAAAATTACAAGTCACAAAAATTTAAGCAATAAAGTTTCATGTTTGTGGTTTAATCATATTATCTTGTTATCTTCCATGACAATGAATAAGTCAAGTTACTTGGCATCTGTCATTTTTATTACGTATTTGTGAATCTTTAAGGGTCCTATATAGTGGATCGGAAATGTAATATTGGTTGCATAGCACATAATTTAATAAGCCAAGGATGTCCGAGTACTTATTACACATAGGGAATATATAATAAATATTTGAAATAAAAACTCAATATCTAAGCGAATAAAAATTCATTTATGACCAAATATTTACACATTTGTAACCGCGGGAAAGATTTTTACTAGAATAACAATTCATTGTAATGTGGGTTGCCTAATTTTAATTTATTTTATATTCATTTAAAACAAAGTAAAGAATAGTTGAACGAAAAATAAGTGCAGAGCGGGGTAGCTTTTTATTCAATTTATAACGTGAACCCAAGCAAACAAATCTCCTCCGAAGGATTTTTGAGAAAACTTGCTTTTAATAGTTTGACATATTAATTAATTTTCTTTAATCCGATAATTTTTTATCTAAATTTGATTCTTCAGCGGGGTAGATTACTAAATTCTTCATAAGTTGACGTTGAAAGGTTTTCACCAAATTTAAAATCAACAAAAATATCTTGCATCTAAAATCTGCTATTTTTCCATTGTTGACAGATCCACTATATAGGACCCTTAATGAGACTTACTTAATAGTAATGCTAACTTTAGAACAAAGAGTTTACCTCCTTCATTGTTATGGAATTGGTGACGTTTCTTATAACTTTGCAATTCAAAAATTTCAAAAAAAAAATTATTATTGTTCACGTGTGCGTTAATGCTTTACGAAAGTTGGTAGAAAAATTTGAAAGTACATGACATCAAGAAAAGAAAAAGGATACACGATGAAGAAGAAGCTGCTACAATACTGGCTCTAGATTTTGTAGAAACATATCTGAAATAATCTTAAGAAAAAAGTCTGCACAGTTAAATCATTTAATTGGCAAAACACATTTACAAAGAATTTTTAAAGAAAGCAAAATTAAACATTATATACCGATTTTTGTACATGAATTGAGAAATGGTGATGATGCATTGCGTTTAGACTTTTGCTTATGGGTAGGAAAAAATCATTTTGTAAATTGTAATTTCTGCAAAAACATTATTTTTTCGGACGAATCGACATTTACAACCAATGGGATAATTGCAAAGCAAAACTGTAGATTTTCGTCGACAGAAAATCCTAATTTCAAAATTACAACTAGAAGTCAGTATTACAAAAAGGTTAATCTATGGTGTTATGTATGGAAAAATCATCGGTCCGTATTTTTTTAATGAAAATGTGAATCAACATACGTATTTGGAGTTGCTTCAAAATTTTTAATGCTTGCAATAAGAGATGAACCTAACATGGAAAGTGTATTTTTTCAACAAGATTGGGGCCCTGCTCACTCAACAGTGCTGGTTAGAAATTATCTGCAAGAACATTTTGGAAACAGATGGATAGGTCGTTACGGACCTGTTAATTGGCCGACTCTTTCGTAGAGGTTGGAGGATACCAGGTCGAATATAATGGAAAAAAATTCCTTTAATTCAAGTGTGTTTTTGTAATTTTCTCAGCTGCTAAAAATAATATATAGATTATTGTTTCAGAATTGGTGGTTTTGAGACAGGCAAAAATGTTATAAAGAATGACATTTTTGCGTAAAGGCCCAATTAAATTTTTTTTCCCCTATTGTTCAGTCCATCCGGAAACACACTCTATATGTATACATATCAGTGTTCAGCTGCACAAAATACATTAGTTTCCACAAGGGTTAAACTTTCAACAGCTTCAGTTTTGTTAATTATGCATTGAATGCTGAAGTTACTTTCGTCTCTTTAATTTGAAACTCAGCCAGCGAGACAGGTTTATCAATCATGTGATGCCCTTTCCCCGCGTGACCTGATTTATTTATTGGCTGTTCCTGTTGAACATTTGATTCTGTAGACTTAATGGTGTTCTTATAAAAAATGAATTTGCGCATGGGTCCGTTTTCAGATTTTATAACAATGTCATAATCCTTTTCTGCAACACCAACCTGGAAGCAATTAATACCATGTCTTGTATTGCCTCTACCGAATTTTGTTCATCAATGTTACCGACATTTTTCTTTCTTCTGTCTGTTTAGAATTTGTATTTGTAGTAGTACCAACTAATATTTTTTCTTTTTCTTTTTAATTACCTCAGACCATTTTGTGGTGTCATTGGCCAAATTTTCGATTTCGTTTTATTTGTTTCTGAACCTGTAGTATTCCATTGGATAATTCTTGTTTGGATATTATCCCACCTACATACTGTTTACCATATGGAACCTGTGGATTATTTTCTATTGGAACTGCTGTGGTCGCTACCGACTTGTCACTGTTGAAGTAGTATCACGATGACTTCTTCTATCAACGTTTTTATTTGGCTACTTATCTTTTGACATCAGCAGTTGATTTATTTTTCAACTCTGAACACAGTATTTTTGGTGTTTCGTTTATTCTTCTAGCTGACCACCTATTTGGTTAAACATTTCAGTGATAGCCTTTATGACATCCTGTGTCATGGTTTTCTACAGTTCTTCTTACTAACCATTTGTTGAAATAAATTTTCGGATTGTTTCCCCAATGTTTCCTCAATGTTCGGTTCTTCAGAACTCGTAATTCAGAACGGTTCTTGAATTACGCGTTCTGAAAGACTGAACATTGAACCACAGTATATGTAGAGCTGTATAGACACAGTAGTTTCTCTTGCCGTCGGCACCTTTGATGTTTGTGTCCCAAAATAGTACTGCGCATTCACGCACGCGCAACCAGAGGCGTAGTAAATTTTTCTATTCAGGATTAAGCCAGTGACGCAGAACCAAATCGTTTATGAGATAATTATGTTAATCTATTTTTAAAATTATGAAAAAGCTATATCAATAATACAAAAAACGATGATAAAACACTGCTTTTTATTAAGTACATATTACACACGCATTTAAAATGTAATACATTATACGTACAACACAAAAAAAGGCTCCTCTAACCTAAAGATTACTTAAATTTCTTGACACAATTCATCAATGGTGTTGTAAGATTGTTATTTTATTTGAATTGCCACTAACTTTGAAATTTCTATTGCAAAATTTCAAAGTATAAAAAATTCTTACACGAATAAATAGCTTTATCAAAAATTCAGTAGGAAAATTTTCGCAGGGATGTTTATATGATATCTCCTCCAACTTCTGTTTTAATTTAAAGCTAACATTTGGTTCGAAGGAAAATGAAGAAAAAAATTCACAGAATGCTTTTTCCTAATGCGGTATTTATATATAGGTATACCAGCGACACTTTATCCGTTAGGACAATTAGGTCATGTCCTACGGGCCATTTAAAATGGGAGGCCAATCGACAGATCACCTTTTACTTTTTCTACTGTTGGTATAATTTTAAAATATAAATATAAATAGAAGACTACTTCTCCATCTACCCTTGTATCCTGAAGCTGAGCTACTGAGTTGGCGCGCCACCAGTGTTCGCCGCGAAATTGCCGCGAACGTAGCTACGCCGACCCGACGCACACAGGGACAAATAACCGAATTACGACGACAAAAATGGAATTTTTTACTTTATTAAATGTGACCATTATTGCACTTATTATGTTCTATGTAGCAGTAGGCAATCAACTTATAAGTATTAATTTTTTTAATACATTACATTAGCCTGTACGTGCATGCGTAGTATTATAACCTGTTACACTCACTTATACCTGTCAGCTGCATCTGTAACGTTGATTGTTGCTCTACTTGACAATTTTTTGTAAACTTACAGGTTAAATTTTTTTAAGTATATTTTTATACATCAGGCATCTAATTTTATTTACAGTTATTATTAAAATAGTAATTATATGTAGTGCACATATAGCGTAATGTTTTTATTATGAAATATGTTGAAAAATTTACTTTAGCAAGAGCTATAAAAAAAGTTCCAAACAGTTCCACGACTTTTCCTTAGAAATTAAAAAATACAACTACTAATAAGTGTAAAAAAGTCGAGTTGTGATCCCCCCGTTTCCCCCTTCCATAAATAGAGCATATTTTCCTTAGGTAGTACGGCCAATTCTGAAAATCCCGCATGCAAACGAAATTTTTTTTAATTCGTAAAATATTTCATTCTATGAAGTCTCCTTACAATATGCTTGTTGTCTACACTGATGTATACTTAAAGTGCTATAAAAAGGGGAATTCCCGTATTAAACTTTAACTAACAGAACCACAATAGCTAAATTTTTTATTCAGTGCAGTCTTCTCACAAAACGATCGTGTGCATGAAAAGATATTAGAAAGGGGAATATAAATAAAATAAAAATTTTCGTATTGATAATTAAAAAAAAATGTGAAACAATTAATTATAATTCTTACTATTTTAAGTAGTATCATACAAGATGATATATTTAAATAAAAACTTTTAAAAAATATAATTATTATTTCCGCTTTTATAAGTATTCTCGGTTTATGTTTTTCATTAGGCCTAATGTTTTGAATTTGGATTTTTAGTTTATAAAAAATTGACATACAAATTCCCATGGAATAAGTTTTAATTGAATTCGATCAATTCTTTAAAAATTGTCCGCCATATTGGATCCGCTATTTAAAATTTTTAAAAACTGACCTCAGATTCGTGATCAACAAACTTAAAAACCTTAAGGTACCTAGTTTTATTAACATTTATTGAATCCATATGGAGTAAATAATTTTGTCGCACTAAATATTCAATTCGTCCCTGTGTGCGACGGTGGGTGGAGCTAGGTTATATGCCTGTGACGATGGCTCGCGGCACTCGGCACGGTAGTCTCGGGTGGTCCCGGCAAATGATTAAATGATAGAGAGTACAGTAAGTTTATTGTGGGAAGTGTCATTTACGGCGTTACGAATTCCTGTATAATCGTCTCCATATTACTCAGTTCTTAAAATTGAATGTTATATTTTGGGTGATTGGTGGAAGCAGAAAGGTAAGACTAGAAAAAGCCATAATATTTAATTTCGGATAGTTTGTTTTTTCCGTTAAAGATAGTTTTTGGTGTATTTACTTTTTAGGTGTTCAAAAACAGAAAGATGAAGAAAAGACCCTGTGGTTATGAAAGAAAAAAAATTCAGGAAGAATTAGACGCTAAGAGGAAGAAGTTTTTAGAGAGAGTTCCGAAAATAAGTCAGTTCTTTAGCGATAATAATACGGAGACTACGTCGGCACAAGCACAACGTAGGTATAATTTGTGATGTGGAAGTATTTAAGCTTCTCAGAATATTGCATTTAATATTAATTTTGTTTACAGACAATAATGATGCGATAATGGAAGTAGAATCTACCACAAACTGCACTAGCCCAAAAATTAGTTCTGACACTCAAAAGAAAGGAGGTACCATAGGTATGAAATATTCATTTATTTGTAACATGCATATTTTAGCTTCTACGTGTTATTTATTTATAGAGAAGCTATAAGTTAAAATTATTGCAACGGTTTCTGGAATATTCTGAATAAACTGAAAACTGTTTTTTTAAACTTCTGCAATACAAAGACATTCTTAATTAGTCATATTGAGCTAAAATGGGTGGACGGACATTTTTGCAAATTGTTATGTAGGTATAAGTAAGATTCAAAAATATGGTCAAAAGTCACTTTGCTCGTTTGGTTTTTGTTCTATTAAAAATATATATAATTTGATAACGCAAAAATACAGTAGGTATGTTACGTGTTCATAAGAAAAATTAAGGTTGATTATAGTAAAGCAATATGAAAAGTAAGTATAAAGGCGCATTCTGGCCACACTTTGGAATTCCGCGTATGCAAAAATTCGCTTCTTTTCTTCCACTTAAATGACTATGGTTACCTACATATATGTCTAATACGTACAGTTGTGTGCATAAAAAGTCGTACAAGGTTTTTATGGTGTAAGCCTGCCTATGATGTTCCAGATTTCATTAATAAGTAGTACACGTATACATTCCGAACTTTTGTGAAAATCGTACTGGAGACTGGTATCACCATATACCATGCACATTAGAATAATGATCTTTCAAATAATAAAAATAATTTTAATTTTGACACAACTTGTCAACGTCAGAAAGAAGTTTAATTAAGATTGACAAGCCTGACTTAAACAGCCTTATAGCTGCTGTACGACTTTTTTATGCACACAACTGTACTTTGTTTCTCTCTTTGTAGAACCTAGCAAAAATTGCAATGACGATGATAATACTCCAAGCTGTGACAGCTTCCCTTCGAGTGTTGAGGTAGAACCAAGGACAAATGATAATCCAGAATCAAATTTTATGCTCATGGATTATTCAGATCCAGCCACATGGACAATAATTAATGAAACTACTATGCCATTAATTTTAGAACATTTGAAAGTTCAGGATATAAATAACTTGAACTTTTCTTCTTCAAGAAAATTCTACGATGGGCGAAATTGGTATGCTTCCAAAAGTATGTTTTTTACAAAGCATATCAATGGAGAAATCAAACGTCGTGATTGGCTATTCTACTCCCAGACTAAAAATGAGGTATTTTGTGTTCACTGTCTCTTATTTTGTGACCGTGGCCAAACATATCCCAATAACGCATATACGACAGGACTTTCTGATTGGAAAAATATATCACTTCGGACTGCTAGACATGAGCGTTCTTTGCTTCATCGTAAGAATAGTGGATATTTTGTTAATAGACGTAATCATATTGGAAGAATAGATACTCATTTAGAATCGGTATATTTACAAGAGAAAGTACTCTGGAGGAATATTCTTCTTCGTATAACCTCTGTTATAAGACACTTGGCTGTTAGAGGATTGCCGTTTCGTGGTAGAAATCAAAGGTTAGGATCTCCACAAAATGGCAACTATCTAGGATGTCTAGAGCTAATATCGGAATTTGATCCAGTCCTAAAAAATCACTTAGAAACTCGGGGAAATAAAGGTAAAGGAACCACTTCCTATCTTTCAAGTGACATTTGTGACGAGTTCATTTCCATTATGGGACAGAAAATTATCGATAAAATAATTAGTGATCTTAAAGAAGCAAAATATTTCTCAATGATTGTGGATTCAACCCCAGACGTTTCCCATTCTGATCAGCTAGCTATAATTTATCGATATATTTTGCCTAACTCCCACATTGTCGAAAGGTTCATAACATTTGTAGAGAACGCTGGTCATAAATCCGAAGAAATGGAAGAGTCCATTTTACAAATTCTGAATGTTCATAATATTAACATACTAGATTGTAGGGGACAATCGTATGATAATGCGAGTAATATGGCAGGAATGTATTCAGGTTTGCAAGCTAGAATAAAATCAAGAAATGATAAAGCAGTATATATACCATGTTCTGCGCACTCCCTAAATCTAGTAGGTGTGGCAGCGGCCGAATGCTGTTTATGCGCTACGTCTTTTTTTATGTTTGTACAAGAACTTTTCGTATTTCTATCTTCGTCAACTCACAGATGGCAGTGCTTACAAAAAAACATAAAGCAGTTCAATATCAGCGCTTTATTACCAAAGTCGCTATCAACTACCCGATGGTCCGCTAGAGCGGATGCTTGTAAAGCTCTTAAGTTGAATTTCATGAGTTTTAAGGCAACACTGGAGGAAATATCCGAAGATCAATGTCAAAAGGCCACTACCAGAGCCGAAGCTGATGGTATAGCGTCTAAATTTTCCGACTTGGAGACGGGAATTTTACTGTCATTATGGTCTGATATATTGACAAGATTTGACCGAACAAACAAGTCGTTACAAAAAGTTGATGTTAACCTAGTTGAAGTTGTACAGCTTTACGACTCGTTGCTTTCCTACATACATGATCTTCGAAATTCTTTTGAACAATTTGAAACACTTGGAAAAGAACTTTCTCGTTGTGATGATTATAAAATAGTTCGCATTCGAGTTCGGAAGCACCAATTCGATGAAGGTGCTGATGATTGCAACCCTAGTGCGCGAGAGAGATTTAGAATCAATACTTACCTTGTCATAATAGATACTATCCTGCAACAATTAGAACGTAGAAAAAGTTCATATACGGAATTGCGAGAAAAGTTCCAGTTTTTGTTCTTATTACCAAAACCCGATGCAAATATAGGAGAAATTAAAGAACGTGCTCAAGGTCTCCAGAAATTTTATCCTGATGACCTGGATGATGATTTTCCTGAGGAGTCTGTACATTTCTGTGATTTTCTTAAAACAGCTCAATGTCATCCAGAAGCAACCCCCAGACAGTTATTGGAAATGATTAGAGATAAAAAAATAGAATCAACATTCCCCAATATCGAAATTGGTCTGAGAATATATCTTACTATACCGGCATCCAATGCCAGCGCAGAGCGTTCTTTCAGCGTTTTGAAAAGAATTAAAAATTACTCGAGAAATAGGTTAAACGAGGAGAAGCTCTCATATTTGTCTGTATTATGTATTAATTCTGATTTAACGTTACAACTCGACTTTGAAGATGTCATTGACAAGTTCTCAAGCTTAAAAGCTAGAAAAGTAGTGCTTTAGTTATAGGCCTTCATACTTGTTTTCGGTTTTTTATATATTTAAAAAAAATGCGTATATTAATATATGGGTATTTTATTGCACTAGACAATTTTATTTAACCCCTTAAAGTGATATGTATAACAGGCCATACAAATAATTGTCCTACGGGCCAGAGAAAGTTTAAAGCGTCACTGAGGTATACTGAAATTATGGTCGGGCGTTGCCAAATTAGTAAAGCTGTTTGACAAAGTTAGGACATGCCTTAAAATAAGTGTAAAATTTGAATTCATTCATTTCTTGTGTTTTAAACGTATAATTGTTGGAAAACTATGCTTTTCAAAACATTTGTGTCCCAAATAACCTATAAAATAAGTGAAGGCATTTTGTTCAGTTATATTTTCCCATTGTCGGTAATCAATCTTCGAAAATTAAATTTTGTGTTGGTGGTGGTGAATTTGTCATGAAGTTTGAGTAATTATTCACAACTACAATACACAATATGCCAGTGGCGGCTGGCGCATAAGCGCTGCAGTGCTGCAGAGCTCCCAAAAAATTGGGCGGGCGAACCTGTATTAGTTATAACTAGTTTTCTTTTACATAATTTTTCCGACATTTCTGATGTTTATAAAAGCGTAACATATTGTTGTGAAAATTCTCCCCCTGTATATCAAAAAATTTGCATATTTTTCTACATCATCCTGTAGAGGACATCAAACCCTACAATTTGACATCTGAATCATCAAAATCCGATCAGTAGAAGCCGAGATATTCGCTTCGAAAATTCCAACATAAAATGTAAGCAAAAACTGATATACTAATAATATTCAATAGGCGACCAGTGGAATAACCAATCTAATTCGCGCGATCGCTCACTTGTTCCTTATCTGGTCCACACGAACGTGCGCTCAGAGCCCTTACAAACACCCGCGCGCCACCCCGCTACCACCGCGGCTGTCTAAAACTAATGCCTGATTTTACCAGGCAAATTCGCTGCATTGAGTGCAGCGAGAACGGCCATATGATTCGGTTTATTTAATTTTTTCGCGACTTTTGTTACGGTGCGGCGTGTTTAACATAAAAACAAATATTAGAGTGCGCGTGCTTCTGTTTTTGTGTATTGTTGACAATTTATATAAACTCTGTGTATTATGGAGGTGGTCTTTAATTTAATTAATGTGAAGAGATTCTTTAAATATTCATACGAAGAAAAGTTAGAATTAAAAGCAAGAGGCAGGCCATTAGTAGATATCACTATTGAAAAAACTGGTGTAAGTAGAGGGAAAAATTATACACGTAAATTTAGTAGCGATATTTATTCAAAAAACGAATGGATTTGTGGATGCAACAAAAAAAATGCTTTATATTGTTTTCCCTGTTTACTTTTTGGTGGTGATAAAGCTTGGACTGAAATAGGGGTCACGGATCTAGAGCACTTGAGTTTGAAAATAAAAAGACATGAGAATTCTAAAAGCCATCTTCATAATTCTATGGAATTTGCGTTACTAGGGTCAACTAATATTATGGCTCAACTAGATTCTGCTTATTGGGTAAATATACAGAGACATAATGAAAATGTGTCAAAGAATCGGTATATTTTATCAAAAATTATTAATTGTATAAAATTTTGTGGAGCTTTTGAATTGGCCCTTCGGGGACATGATGAGAGCGATACTTCCGAGAATCCGGGGATATTTCGTGGACTTATTAATTTTTCGGCTGAATTAGATGCAACTCTAAGTGAGCACCTAAAAAATTGTTCGGTATTTAAAGGCACTTCCAAAGAAATACAGAATGATCTGTTACAGTGCATACTTGAAGTCTGTCAAGAACAAATAATTGAGGAAATTAATAATTCTCCGTTTTTGGCGATCATGGCGGACGAAACAACGGATGTTGCTACGAAAACTCAAATGGTAGTTATTTTTAGATATGTTCGTGATGGTGAGCCAATTGAACGTTTTTGGAACTACGTCATTCCTGAAAAATGTGATGCAGAAACACTTAGCAAAACAATTTTAAGTGTTATAGATCCTTTAATTCAAAATTCACCTAACAAACTGATTGCACAGAGTTACGATGGAGCAGCGGTGATGAGCGGACAACACGCAGGCGTTCAAGCATTGATTAAAAAAAAGTACCCTTTTGCGCACTATGTACATTGCTATGCCCATCAATTAAATTTAATTATGTCTAAAGCTGCTTCTGCAAATTCGCAAGTACGTGTATTTTTTGGAAATCTACAAGACATTCCCGGCTTTTTTAATAATTCACCCCAACGAGTAGAAGTGTTAAACAAGATTGTAAACAGAAGGATCCCCCACGGCGCTACAACCCGTTGGAATTTTAATATCAGGACCATTAATGTTGTGTACGAAAATAGGGCCTCTCTCATTGAGTGTATGGAAGAAATAGAAGAACAATTCTCCAACAACACAGTCTGTAGTGCAGCCGCCTCTATTCGCCGTACATTAAATGATCCGATCTTCAATTTTTGGCTGACTTTTTACCATCATGTAATGCCCCATGTAGATATCCTGTTTAATCAATTGCAGCAAAGAAAAATTGAACCCACTCTAGTAAAAGACGCTATCGAAAATTTTGAACGCGGTATAGGCCAAGTTCGAAATAATATTGACAACATCATAAGTGAAGCATCAGATTTAATAAGCGATGAGCCACCACCAGAAAAACGCAAACGTCCAAATAACAGCAGATTTAATCATCGAATTTCGGCTTTAGAGGTGTGTGATGTTATTCTAAATTGTGCAAAAGATCGATTTCATTTTAAAGAGCATCTAGTAGTGGCATCACTTTTTTTTTCGGAATGCTTTGGAGAGTATTGCAGTAAATTTCCTGAGGACAAACTCACTTCCGCATGCTCCTATTATCCCACCCTTGATAAAGAAAGATTACGAACTGAATTGTCTGTTATTTACTCAAGAACTGATTGTAGATCTTTAAAAGGCGCACTACCTCTTCTAAAATTTTTAATAAAAAACAATCTGGGAGATACGTTGAAAGAGACTAGAAAATTATTAGAAATTGTAATAACAACTCCCATGACAACATCAGAGGCCGAACGATGCTTTTCAACACTAAATCGAATTAAGACGTTTCTCAGAAATTCAATGACCGAAGATCGTTTAACATCTCTTTCCATGCTATCTATCGAAAAAAAGTTTATCTCCGAAATAGACAATTTTAATGACAAAGTGATAACAAAATTTGCAAATCGAAAAGAACGTAGAATAGATTTAATTTATAAGAAATAATTTGTTAGTAAAGTAGTGCTTAGTGACTCTTATTTTTTTCTGTGACAATTGACAATCGTTCCAGAAATCCATTACTTCAGTGCGGAAGGCGAAGAAAGCACGATAAGATCGATGGGAGACAACCTCTTACTGCCCGTGCAAGGTAATTTTTTTTGTAAAACTTGCAGAACACCTTAAAATTTTTAGCACGAGCCGCCACTGCAATATGCACATTTTAACAGTTGAGGAAATTTTAATGCGCCTGGGGATCTTACCGCATTGGTTCTTTCGGAAACCTGAGAAAGCTTAATTTAGAATTGTTCGAACTATTCTTGCACCGAGGTGCACAACAATAATGGGGCATTTTTGTTCCACGTATTCGCGAAACGAAACACTACAATTATTGATAAAACGTTATGCTGCGTGCACACTAATTATAAAAAACAATTTGTTTGTCAAAAATGTTGGAAGTAGGTCAGCATCCATTAATTATATGGAAATGTTTCAAGGAAATGCACAATAATCAAACAAAAATTTTTGACACACATTTTAAACACAAATTCTAAATTAATAATGTGTTAATAAATTTATTTGACGTTAATTATAAATGCCAAAAGAATGCATAATTTAGATTTACAAATGCCTTGTTTAATCTGTGTACAACTACCCATTAATTTGAAAAATTAGTGTTCATAATAAATTGTTTGTCAAACATTTTGTATAATTGGTGGACAGCATAACTTATATTAACGGCCATTCACAAATCGCATGCCCAGGGCTGCGTTCGAGAACTGTATCCGACATATCCAGATCATACGAAAACCGTTCGAGAACTGGAAAATGATAAACTTGGCAACATTGTAAGGGCGTTCGAAAACCTCGGATAACGTTATTCGGAGAGCCTTTTTATCCTCTAGGTTAACAACTATGAGAATTATTATCCTGACATGCGCATCGCATTAAAACAAATAATATTACCATAAACATAACCACAAACCATAATAACGATTACAATTTACATTACACTAATAATACTCGAGGGACGAGAATAGAGGTAGTAATTATGGAAGTGACCAAAGTCTATGACAAAGTAGAATTAACCGCAACTGCCCACAGTTTAATTAAAGATCATGAAGGAACCCCCATTTATGACGAAGCAGGCAACTGCATGATATGGGATTCCCAAGGTAAGTAATTTATTAATCTAAACCAAATTGTCATAATATTGATAATGTAACCTATTATAGAGAACAAAGTGATTTGTGTGGCGCCAAGTCACGAATTATTCCAATTTTTTGGCATTTTAGAACCTGAGGAAGAGATAACTCAAGCCCCTGACAGTAACAATCAGACTCGAACAGATGCACAACCTGAAGCTACAGAAGATTCTAGTAACGATACTGACAACTCTGTAAGCTGTGAGAACCATAAGTGGGATAGGGAGGATACTTTACATCTATTCGAGTCATATAAAAAGCACGAAAAATTATTTAAATCTAAAATGAAGAATGAGGCGGTGTGGAAAGTTATTAAAGAAGATATACCCAAATTTCCATATTCTGCATCACAATGCGAAACCAGATTTAAATACTTAAAAAGCAGATACATGAAAAAAAAGGATAACATGGGCACACGAGGTACAGGACAGAGTCCAATTATGTTTACATATTTGAAGGAAATGGATGAACTGTTCGGTAATAAGCCAAACGTTACACCAATTGCAGTAGCCTCTTCATCACGGAAAGCTACAGAAAACAATGAAGAGGAAAAAAATCAGGAGGTTGCAGCGGCAAAACCAACTCGGCTGCAGAAACAAATTACCAGTTTGGTTGAAACTGTAGCAACTCAAGAACAAAAGGCTGAAGAGAATCGTGAAAGAAGGCATCAAGAGAGGCAAGAAATGAACAAGAGCGCAATTGATGCTTATAAAACTTTAATGCAAAAATTAATTGACAAACTGTAATTTAGAATTGGTTACTTAATGTTTTTTTTTTTAATAGTTCCGGATTATTTTAGTTCCTGTTATAATAATTATTGTAAGAATATTTTTTTTATTTTTGGAGTTTTGTCTGAGATTAATAATTAAGTTTTTGGTAATAAGAGTTCTTTATTATAAAATATCTAATTACATCGCCGGTAATTTCGTCTATTATATAAAGCAACTGCCAGATTATCTCTGTGTTGAATAGCTCCATTTTCATTCTGAAAAACCTGCTCCTCTATGTCATCATTATTCTGCATTTGCACAAACTCTAATCCCTCTTGAATGTAGTCATCTAATAATAAATCATCATGATCAAGACATATATTATGTAAAACACACGCTGCCATAACAGTCTGTGGGATGAGATCAGTTCGATTCATATCCAAATATTTCATTCTACGAAATCTACCAAAAAATAATGCAAACGTCCGTTCCACTACCTGGCGAGTGCTGGCATGAGCAGTATTAAAGTAAGTTTGTACAGGTGTTAACCGACGTCGTGCAATGTATGGTGGTACACACCATGGTAACAGAGGGTAAGCCTTGTCTCCTAGTATGAAATTATTGTTAAAAAAACCATGCATATTGCGAGTTACACTTTTATAAATGTCTGAGTTTCTAAATACTCGAGCATCACTCACAGATCCAGGGTATGCAATAAAAGCATCAGTAAATTTTAATTTGGGTTCTGCAATGGCCTGAAGGGTCATTGCAT
This sequence comes from Amphimallon solstitiale, assembly GCA_963170755.1. Lineage (NCBI taxonomy): Eukaryota > Metazoa > Arthropoda > Insecta > Coleoptera > Scarabaeidae > Amphimallon > Amphimallon solstitiale. The sequence goes on from OY720676.1 coordinate 175,154,838, forward strand.
AGTTGCATTTACGTGTCACATACACTGCTGGGTCTTCCTTTGGAGCTTTTATTGGTATAAAGGTCCCATCTATTGCACCAATTACTCCATCTATTTTCGCAAATGAATAGAATTTTCGTGAAATTATGGGCCTTTCCTCCAGTGCTGGCCATTTAATTATTTCTGGAGCTATTTTGTTTATAGCGTTGACTGTTCGTATAAAAGCATTTGATAAGGAAGACTTTCCCAAGTTAAATGTTTCTCCTACAGATCTGAAACTAATGTTCTATAATATGTGGCTTTTCCAAAATAAGAGCATGTGTTTACCTATAAGAATCTGGTGTGGCTAATAGCCAAATAACTCCCAACAGCTGTTTTTCTGCCTGTTTTAAAGGACGTCCTGTACCGTTGTCATTGGTTTTTAATATAGGGATAATTCTTCTGCACAATGCCTCAAAAGCTTCCACTGTCAGCCGAAAATGAGATTGGAATTGTGATGGTGTGTATCGAGGAATGGTTACTTCATAATATCCCTCATTCCTTACAATTTCATTTCTTCGTGGGTGTAGTTCATATCCGACCAATTCCACAATTCCTCTTGCTACAGTTGTTTGTACAGAATCTTCCTCATCTTCACTATTCTCAGTATCAAATATTGTTGAAAACAACATTCGAGTGGCATGTATTACACTAGCTATTATGCACTTCTTTTTATTGTCATTCATCATTAACACCGTAAAATTGTAAATACTGGTATTTACACTGACTATCAACATTAATTTTGTTAGTCAAAGATCCGTTACCTTTTGTAAGGTTATGTTATATTCAGAGTTATATTTTATTTTAAACCATTGTGTCAAAGTTAAGTTGTCATCCTGATTTTCCGTTCGAAAACTCTTTAAATGAGAAGGAATTCTGGCATAACCCCATCCCCACTATTTTCTTTGGTTATCATACATAGAATGATGTTCTCGAACGCAGCCCAGCAGTCGCATCAAATAATCCCGCCAACTCTACAGCTGATGGCTGACTACTGCGCATTCAGAAATTTTCACGCACGCGTCGGTTCAAGGTCGTCGGTAGGAGGACAATTATTTCCCTCGAGAGAAACTACTGTTTCTATTACAGCTATATACTGTGATTGAACTACTAGTTCTCAAAATTTGTAGTTCCAGAACTGCATGGTCTTTTTCTTAAATGACATGCGCACTATTAGTTCTAGAATCGTTCAGAACTGTATGTTGGAACAAACCTTATGATATGAGGCTAGACAAACCATTAATGTTACCACTTTCTTCTTACGGTGCTTACATTTCTTTTCACTATCATCGACAGTATCGTCCGCCATTATTGAATCGATTTATATAATTTGGTATTGAATGCGAATGGCAAAAGAATAAACTTCTGTCTACTAACTATCAAATAAAATGATAACTAAACAAGCCTGTCAAACTTTATTTCAAAATGTGTCATTTTTTATGTTACTGTTGTTCATTCTATGTTTCTGTTGTTCGTGAACTTGCGGGATATTTTCGAAAATTCAATTGAAGACTAGCGCTCGGCATGAATTCAGACGTCCTAAATCAGATTTGCGTTTTAAAATATCCGTTATATCCGTCATTGCATTCTGCCATCTATCAACGGAAAGGTGCAGTAGGTCTTGGGGTGTCGCGAAAACAATGTTGCCTATTAGATATAGACACTCATGACCGGACATCCCGTGCCAATGCGGTGGTTATGAGTAACATCAAAAAGAGGTTAAAGGATGCATATGACAATGTTACATTTTACGCTAATAAGACTTGGACGAACGATTGCTACCTCTACCAGAAGACCAACCAGGTATAGTTGTACTAATTTTATAGCAGGTCTTTATTAACTGTCACCATGACAGGAACTGTACGCTAGGCAAATTAAAATTCAGGAGGCATTTAATGAAGAAGTGACCAGACCTAGGACCGTGCAAGATAGCATACCGGACAGTAAACTGGCTGAATATGCTAATTACGAATATGACGAAGCTAGGGAATTATCGTACACACCGAACAGCAATGATGCGACGTTTCATTACACATGTCGATATAAGGACGCGACTATTAAAGAACCGTGGATGCTGCCTGAAGTAGAACAACTCTTTATTTGGCTAACCTATTCTAAGGATTTTAATCTGTTGAGGTATAGAGATCTTGTCGATTTTGAACAGGTGGAAACGACTAAGATAAAACAAACGTGTACTTTAGAAGACTTCCACAAGGTCGATCCGAGATTTTTCGAGACATTCGAAAGGACGCCGGGCAAAGCACGCTTCACGAGACCCGAACCGATGAAGGACATTGATCTGAAAGCTGCCGTACCGCCTGTACTAAATTTTACGAATTTCGACGAGATGACGGTTAAGATGAAGTTTAATTTAGGTGAGAAGTGATGATTACATGATTTTTTTAAATTATTCCCCTTTAAAATTTTCTTTATTCTCTAATTAGAGAAGACTTGTGCTTCCATGTAATATTTATAGAAGTATTAGTTCATTCTGTAAGTATGCGAAATATTTTTGAGAATGTGTATTTAAAAATACAGGACGTTAAATTAATCGGCAGTTTTTTTATTTCAATTGGAAAACATCTAATGAGATTTTTCAGAAAAAGTGACTTCTGCTTTCAAATATGGCCGTCTGTAGGTAAACTTACAAATTAATCAGTTTATCGCGTTAATTCACTAATACTATTAGCAGTATTTTCCGTAATCAACAGCTTATATTTAGCAAAGAAATATTATCTGCTTTTTTAAAGTGAATTTTACAGATGAAAAGTGGTATCAAGTCGTTTTAAAAATATGTAAATATCTGTTATGCCCAGAATGTGAAAATAAAGACATTGCAGCCTAATATGAAAACAATATTAAAGTTATTGAATCACTTGTGCCTTTTGACTTGAGAAGAAATAGAAGCTGTTTCTTAAAAATCTTCGACTGATATGGATATTCGACATGATAACATTTGTAACATATTTAATGTTGGCTTAGAAAAGTTTCAGAAAATATCTACAAATATTTTGAAAGAATTTATCTATCATTATGAGATAAGGAAAAATTGTGGACCTGTTGGAAATGGCATGGTAAAAGAAGGACAGTGCAGTACATTCAATTTATTGCATCTGAATAGCAGATATTTTTAGTTTTTATGGTACATGTAAGTAAGTATGTGATGAAGGTACAGTCTTAGAGATTATATTATATTGTGTAATGTGTTATTTAGTAATACATTGTCATGTGATAATGGAGTGTGCAGTAAATAAAGGCTGAATCGTTTCAGTTATTGCTTGTATCTATGTCTGCATTACATACTTTAAATAATTTAATAACATTGAGGTTATTACACAGCATGCCTCTTGCATCTTCCACTGAGAACAGTTACAAAAGAAACAATTAGCCGAAAAAATATTTCTTACGCCATTACAGTATACCAAAATCAATTTAATTAATATTTATGTTATGGTAGAATAAAAAAAATACACTTGCACATAAGAACAATTAAAACATGTCTACAGGCGGCCATATTTATTTTAATTTAACAGCATCTTGGACAACTTCATATACCTATATTTGTCAAGCAGAAGGCACAACATGTGATAAAGCTTTTAAAGTGTGACTTAGTATTTAATAAAATGTAGAATTATCGTCAAAAAAGTTACATTTTCATCTTTTTTTTTCCGAGAAACTCGATTGAGATAAAAACCTAACCCTAATTTATATTCGTAAAGTAATGTCAATATATTATTTGTTTGATCTATTCAAACAGACTCGGCAATAATATGCTCTCTGTGGCTAAATTAGAGGTTTAGTTCATCCAGCTATTTATTTTTGGTATTTCACAGATCTCAGACTTTTGATCTACCTTGAGTTTCATCTTAAGTGTTACCTAAAACAGATTTTAGTGATCTAGATTGTATGAAAGTAACACGGAAAAATCTATATTTCTGAATGCTAAATGGCACCGAGGGGGTACTACATGTGTCATCGTGACTTTTATATAGAATTGTATTGATACCAAAACCGAGCCTTTAGATACTCCAATACTTGCGATCACAGAAGATCAGAATCCTCTTAAATACTCTTTTAGCTTTCACACAAACTTTACTGTTTCATCAGAAGAACACGTATGGCAATATATGAAGAGCACCTGATTGTTTTACTGCCAACTTAGGAGAAGCCAGTGCCCATAGCAAGAGTGATTTGATGAAAAGGATAAACGCGAGAAGTGGTACAGCTATTTACTTCACCTTTAATCATTGATAGATCATTACAAATCATTGGTAATATTACTGGCAACATTTCACTTTACTAACAAGTGCTTTAGAAATATGTTCCTATTTAAGATAGCAATTGGTGCTTGAAGGAGTTGATTTTAATTTATTTTATAAGATTTAAAACGTTCAACTTCGAGATATTTGCAGATTTCCACTTTTTAAGATCTCCTAATATCGAAAAAGAATTTTCTGAAATCATGTTTGTGTCTCTATCTGTGACCACGATAGCGACTAAATGGTTAAAGGCATCAACACCAAACTTTTTGTTTAAGAGTCTTCCTCCCAAGATCTGATTAGATTTGAAATCAATAGACAGGAAGTAGTAGTTCAATCAATCACGATAGTGTTCAGGAGCGGATAGAAAGTTTAGAGTTGGAAATTGGAGAAAGCAGTAGAATAATCCAAGGGTTTGGAACCGTTTGGAAGAATTCCTTTAAATCTTAGATGAACCACTTAGACGAGCGTGTGTTATTGAATATAATTATGTATTTTCCGAAAAATTTTAACAAGTTAATAATAAATAATTAATAATTAGTAATTTATTTGTGTAGGTCATACAAGTAAGCACATTACACACGTCCATATAAACATAGCAGAATCCACGAATAATAAATAGACAAATGTACAAGGTGTCTCTAAAAGGTCTTTAAACAACTCTACCACGTATTTTTCGGACCAAAATAAACCGATTTAGCAAAACTTGGCTTAGTCAAAGTTGCTTAGTTTGTGCGCAATACGGTCCTGAAGTTGCAGTTGGAAAATTGTTTTTTTGTTATAAATTTGAAACGGCTGGAGCGATTGCGCTAAATTTTGTCACGTTTACATAGTTGTATGAGTCAAGAAATTCTGTATCAAAATTGTGATAGTAATCAATCCATAGGCGGAGAACCTGCGTTTATAAATATTAAAACATTACCATTTTCTACGCCAATGGATAAAAAAGAGTTTGTCTATAAAATTTAGATTAAGTGTCTTAAGTATAAGAAAAAAGGTACTCTTGGTAAGACTCGAAAAATTGCATCGTTTTCTCAAAAATCGCATTTTAAGATTTGAGAACATTAACTAGAGGACGGCAGCGCATACTGTGTGCTCCATGTACATGTATCTTTAAGCCGTGTACACGTGTCTTAGGCCGTTTAGACGTCTCTTTAAACTATATACACGTCTTTTGACGTGACAAAATTTAGCGCAATCGCTCCAGCCGTTTCAAATTTATAACAAAAAAACAATTTTCCAACTGCAACTTCAGGACCGTATTGCGCACAAACTAAGCAACTTTCACTAAGCCAAGTTTTGCTAAATTGGTTTATTTTGGTCCGAAAAATACGTGGTAGAGTTGTTTAAAGACCTTTTAGAGACACCCTGTATTATGTAAAACAATTAAATGAAAGACAACATTTTAAAATGTAATAGTCTTCGCGATTTAAAATTTCTTGTACAGAGTAGAAAGAATTCCTATTCTGTGAACGTAATCCATTCTGCTGATGTTCCGCATATTATCACCCCAGTACTCAGTAGTCCACATATTTCTATGTTGTAGCCAGTCGATGATATGATATTTTTAGGACATCCTTATTTCGCGTTGTATAGAAGTGTGTGTCGCCATTTCTTGGGAATTTATCGATTTGTAAACGTATTTTGATGTAGCTAATATATACACACACGCGATCTTAAGTATTCTTTGTTTTATAAATGACAAATTTCATTCGTCTGTAGAACACACAACGCCCTTATTGCCCCCTTCTGCAGAAGGAAAATTCGTGCACTATCACAGGACATACCCAAAACCTGTATCACGTACCTGGCCACACTATGAAAATTAGAAAAGTATGTCATTCGCTCAACTTCGTGATTAGCGATGGATTTTTTTCTTCTTATGATATATATTGCAGCAGTCAGCTTTTCCGCAGTGAACTGACACATGCACAGACCAGCTGAGGCTATTTATCCACGGTAAGACCTAAAAACCTTATCCCGTCTTTGCTTGCTGTGAATTGGATTTGTTGTGTTTTTATTTTGTTCATATGTAAATCATTCCCAGAGAATCATTTCTCTGTTTCGCCCAGTACCAGATTTATCTTCTTTCGCGTATTTTATAGGTCCTTTCACCAGTATCGACGTATCATCCGCACACAAGCAAACGCCGTCTACCGGAATAGATGTCTAAATGGTTCATATACACAATGGGCAGCAACGGTCCAAGAATCGATTCTTGTGGTACGGTACGTCTTCTCTGACATGCACCAAACCGGACTTCTATCCTGCAAATTCCACGTGTTGACTCCTGTTCCTTAAATATGGAGCTAAAAGTCTTACATGAATTCCTCTAACACCATAATGGCTCAGCTTCCTTAACAATATGTTGTGGTTTACTCTGTCGAAGGCACGTGTCAAGTCGCGAGATATCAGTTCTGAATGTTCTTGATTGTCTAATGCGTCCAGCAGATATTTAAATATGTCAATAACACCAACGCTTGTTGATTTTTTTTTATCTGTGCTGAGCATAGGACAGAAGTTTATTTCCTTCAAAATAATTGGCTAGTCTGGTCGAAATGACATGCTTGAAAATTTTAGAAGTTGAGGACAAAAACGATATTGGTTGGTAGTTATTTCCATCATTCACATCACCCTTCTTATATACAAGAATGATCCTAGCAATTTCTAATTCATTCGAAAAATTTTTTTCTAATAAGCTGATGTTGATTAGATATGTTGCCGCAGGAACTATACTGTCAAATACCCCCTTCAGCAGTGTCGTCGATACTCCATAACAATCTACCGTTGCTTTAGCTTTAATCCTGTTAACTATTAATTTAACCTCGTTTTCTGGTGTATGTGTTAAAAAAGCAAGATTCATTACTTCTGATGTTTACTTTTTTTAGATATGTTTCAAACATTGCGCAACTTCTTCCATTTGTTGTAGACGTCGTTCTGTTTGTAAAAGCATCGTTAAGTACTTCTAGCATCTAGTGCAGAAGGGTGTATTTCCTTTTTCCTTTGCGTCTATTCCAAGGTGACCAGATTTTAATAATGGTAAAGCGGGACACCATTGGCCGGGGAAGGGGGGCTTGATTAAAAATTTGGTCTATATAACAAAAATGTTCATAGAACGCAAAAATAGTATTGTAGTATACTTTTTTTAAATTGCAACATAAGTAAAATTTAGAAATATAATACATTAAAAAAGTTAGGTTAAGTATTATTTTATTCTTTGGCATATTTCTCAGTTGAGTGAACTTTTCTTTCAGTAGCTTGCTGTCGTTGTTTAAAAGGTCGTGAAATTTTTCGCAAGACGATTAATTATAAAATTAACAAAAATAATATAAAACTCATATCCTGGCGAAATAGCCACATGGCCGCCGAAAACCGTAGAGGAAGTACGGCTATGATGGCATCCTTTTCTATAAATATGCTTCCTTGAGTTTTAGTAGTTCAATAGTGGGTGTTCTATTCAAAACACCTTGCGCATCTGATCTTTTGCGTTTTCTCTGTTTTAGTATTGAATCCATTTGAGGGACTGGTAATAATTCTTGCATAAAATCAGTCGCATTTGAAGAAGTCACTGGAATCTTTATTGATGACACGCTACTTACTTCAACTACAGAAGTTCTGATAAGTTTTTCTGACCTAAGCAGAAATTTCCTATGGCATTCATACAACAAACTACTGTGAAATGCTGACCTCTTTCAGCAGCAGTTAATGATCCTACATGATTCTTTCCTTTGCAGGCAAAATTTTTTTCAGAACGAGATTAGACAGTGGACAATCCAGATTAGTCCATGTTAAAAATTTGTTCAGGCGTAAATTTGTATTCTTCAATTACTTTTGTCAAATTTTCAAAATATGCTTTGATATTTGGTCTACTGAATGCTTGAGCTCGTGCAAGAGAGGTTGCTTCAGGAATTCCGAGACTTATGGAAGGATTTCTCTTTAGAAAGCTACGAAGCCAGTCCCACCCAGCTAATTCTTTTGTGCTATTAAAATTATGTTTTAGACTTAGCTTTTCAGCAAGTTGAAAAGCTAATTTTCTCACATCAGTACACGTTAATCCAAAGAATCTTAGTTCTAACATTTTTATATGGTCAACTATTTATTGTTCTCTTTCCTTATTAAAGATAGGTAATCTACCTCCCAAAAATCCTACATCATTACCTTTTAGCACCTTATTACTATCCGAAACCCTTCGCCGAAGTATTCTGGTTGGAACATTAAATGTCTTCGAAGCGAGTTTCCATCTCATATGTTTCGAATTTATAGCTTCTATAGCTTCTCCCATATTATCAGCTGAACATTACTGGCTTTTGGAAGATTTTTCTTGCTTGTTATTCATGTCGTTTATGCTATAACAAATAGAAAATTAAAATTTCTATCAACATTAAAACATTAATGTACTTATAAACAACATCTGCACATTGGTATGATGCCATCATAGACATAGTAAACGTATGCTATCATGCCCGAAGTGTAAGACACGTCTTTGTGGAAATGTGTGGCACGTGTATTGTAACGTACGAACTAACTACCGGCCTTAATTTGATGTTATAATGTACATTTATATTTCAATCAATATAATTTGTATGTTTCTAATAATTGAATCAAAAAAAAAACGTACTTTAGTAAAACCATAATAAAATTTTTACATACCTGCTAAGTTAAATTTAGGATATTGTACCAGAAATACCCAAGTAATTTAGCTGTAAATACACAGATAAGACGCTACCACACTAATGTGGCTACCTACTTTGCAATAGCAGTACTTCCTCTATATTCTCTTCTCGTTCTCCCGCCGTTCCTTAGCTTGTCGTGCATTCTTTCCAAAAATCGGGACATTTTTAAAACGCGGCGAGACGCGAGACAAATTGTTCAAAATCGGGACGTCGCGTCGGGTCACTTTAGTCTATTCTTTGTTGATAATTTTCCATATAGTTCTTTGTTTGTTGTCCGAGTTACTTATTTGTTAAGACTAACTGAAAGCATCAAATCATAATAATAATACGTATACTTTTTATTGATGTAAAGATTGTGTATTATACAAAATTAATTGTTTAATTAACAAATAAATACTTTATACTGCACTAAGGAAATTATATCTAAAATTTTACACGTAACAACCGATAATTAAGGTTAGAATTTCCAAATTTGTGGATTTAATGTCTGTTATCGTAAAATGACATGGATTCTAATTGAGAATGTGGATGCTGCTATAATTATGAAATCGGGTTCCTCTACTATGCAAGTTTTTGAGTTTTGTAGTATTTTGTAGATTGAAGCTCTATAAGCATAATATTCAATTTGATTTTAGATACTATCAAGAATATATGGAAAACAAGCCGATGCGATGACATAGTACCACCAAAGAAAGTCGACATATTCAGGTCGTCTTTCGACAATATGTTTGTCGACGAAGACCCCAAAACTTGCAGCAAATACTACATCAGTCCCGACAAATCCCCTTTCCATTTTAACGAGTTACAAGAAAAAGCAAACGATTTTAGAAATCTGCAGGTGACCTTTTAACTCTACCAAGATAGTCGTAATCATTTCCCACTTGTTACAGAGTCTCACTGAAATATTGAAAAGAGTAAAAGAGGCTGAACAAGGCGATTTAAAATTGCTCACGGCGGCACGTCGATCAGTTTCCGACGCGTTCATAAAATCCGCCCCTGCCAAAAGACTTTATTCGGACGTGGTACAAGGTCAGGCGAACAAGAGCCCCTCCAAATCGCAATTTAGAAGTGATTCGATGCTCATAAGGAGCGAATCTTTTAAGGATATCCGTTTCCCTATGGTCAAGTTAAATTCCGTGGACGATGTTCAGTTTAAAACTGGCTCCTCGTTGAAATCGAAACCTGCAGCCGGCTCGACGAGTTGCTGGTTGGAGCAATCTTGGGGCAAGCACGAAATCAAGCTGCTGCAAAAACACGAGGAGAAGAAGAACGAGGTGCCTCATGTAAAACCGACGACGACCTGTCAAAGCTTGTACGCCAAGCAGTTCGCGAGTTCTTTGACGAATACGGACGCGTTCTCGAATAATTCAGTGAACTGTTACGGAAATAATTACGTCACCTATCAGAATTATTGCCCTGCTAATTCCGCGCTTAGTGATTACCAGCCCGTGGAGATATATGGCTCATACAATCCGAACAATATATACGCGGGATATTACGCCAATAATTCGTTTACATGTGCGCCGAATAATGTTTATTGCAACAATTATTCGGGCGCCAATCTGCAACCTAACCTCTACTCTTATTCTCCGATCTCTTACGCGAACCAGTTGCCTTCTACGTCTAGGAGTTTCGTGCAACAGAAACAGAATACAGTGCATTACACTACGGGACAGCAACAATGGATTATGAACCAATACAGGACTCCCTCTCTATACAATGTAAATCACATTCCGCCGCAGCCATACTTTTTATTGCCACCTCAGTTGCCAAAGCAGCAAAGATGGTTGCCCACTGGACACTACATTCGACCACCGACGCCTCAGACCTACCACGTTAACGCTACGCCACAACACACTACACCACAGAATTGGAATGTCCAAGGTCAAGTCTACAGGACCAGTTCTACGCAGCATTTATGTCCACAACAGAATCAGGTAATCATATATTTTATGTCCTAGTAGTGTTGTATATTGAACATTTGTCTCATACCTATAGACCGGACATACCAGGTTTAAATTACGACGGAGCAAATAACTAATGTAACATCTGTTGTTGTCCCGAAAACGACAGCAAAAAAAGTGGATTTAACTTGTAAATTCCTTTCTTCATCGGCGTAGGTAGAAGCGTGAGGGGTTTTAAAATTTATTATATTTACCTTATATTTCGTAAGATAAATAAAGTACGGGGAGTTAGTTTCGTTTTCTCATTGTTTTGACTGTTACATAGGTACTTCGTAATTTCTGTAATAGTCTGTTTAATACTGTTTCATTGAATCTACTTCTCCCAATTATCTTGACGTAAGTGTGCATTGGATTTCTTTAAGTTTCAATAACATACGCATACGAGGTGTGATCAATATATAACCGTTATATTTAATTTTTTCAAAAAGTATTTATTTATTCATCAATAACAATCTTGTCCCCTTCAAAGTAATCCCCCTCAGATATAATACACTTATGCCAGCGTTTTTTCAAATCCTCGAAACACTTCTGAAACGCGCTTTTTGGTATCGCCAACAGCTCCTTTTTCGATTTTTCTTTTATCTCCTCAATCGTAGCAAAACGCTCTCCTTTCATCGGTGTCTTCAGTTTTGGGAAGAGGAAAAAGTCAGCGGGGGCCAAGTCCGGTGAATACGGTGGTTGAGGCATGATAACGGTTTTGTTTTTGGCCAAAAACTCACGCACAAGCATCGATGTGTGAGCTGGTGCGTTATCATGGTGCAAAATCCATGATTGTTTTTTCCACAATTCTGTGCGTTTCTGACGAATTGCTTCTCGCAAACGGCGCATAACTTCAAGGTAGTATTCCTTATTGACCGTACGACCTTGTGGCAAGAATTCATGATGCACCACGCCATTGCAGTCGAAGAAAACAGTGAGCAAAACCTTAACATTTGACCGAACTTGACGTGCTTTTTTCGGTCTTGGTTCTTCTGGACGCTTCCATTGGGATGATTGGGCTTTGGTTTCAATGTCATAGCCATACACCCATGATTCGTCACCAGTTATGACCTTTTTGAGGAAATCTGGATCGTCGTTGACGGTGTTCAACAGCTCCTGAGCGATGTCCATGCGACGTTGTTTTTGCTCAAAATTTAGCAATTTTGGAACAATCTTCGCTGCCGCACGTTTCATGCCTCAAACATCCGTAAAAATTGTTTGACATGAGCCGAACGATATGCCAACATCATCAGCAACCTCTCTGATAGTGATTCGACGATTATTCAAAATCATTTTCTTCACTGCTTCAATGTTTTCATCGGTTGTTGACGTGCTCGGGCGACCCGGACGAGCATCGTCATTGACATCTTCTCGGCCTTCCTTAAACCGGTTATACCACAATTGAACTTGTGTTCTGCTCATAGTAGACTCGCCAAACGCCACAGTCAACATTTCAAATGTCCTTGCGCATTTAATTTCATTTTTTACACAAAACTTAATACAATTTCTTTGATCCATTTTTTCGAATAGTAAAAAATCGAAGAGCACACCAAAACACGGCTAACCTTTTTATCTGTCAAAAACAAACTGACAATCCAAAATGGCTGATATTGCCAACATATATAACAGACATGTGTACCAACATAACAGAAACAAAAATGCGAAAATCGAACATACGTAACTCACGAAATTTGAAAATAACGGTTATATATTGATCACACCTCGTATATTATGACATTCTCCGTATAATTCTGAGTCAAAAAGCGATAAGATAGTATAGGCCTAAGATTTAAGGTTTTTGACTTACCATTTCTCTGAAAAATTCAATTTTTTTATAAAATTATATTTCTCGAAAACGACATATTAGATGGACACACTTTCTGGTAGCGTTGTTCGTAAGAAAAGGTTCTAATACAACCATATTTCATTTTTTGTAATTACTAATTGAATTTGAAAAAAACTCGAGTAAAGTTAAATGACACATTTTTGTCTAAAAATGATTTTTGTCTAATGGAACACCCTGTATATCGGGTCATTTTTGAATTGTTACTAAATTTCGCACAAAAAACATGACGTTATTATTTTAAAACGACCATTACTGAGCTATTGTCGTTTTTTGATATAATTTCGCCAACTGTGTTTTTTATTTTAATACCATATTTTTGTACCGAATGAATGTTAAAGAAATTAATTATTAGCCAAAAGAGTATACAGGCAGCGTTACCCTGACAAAAGATGTCCCAGAACAGATGCCTTTAGAAGAGTAATGGATACTTTCATTACTATTGGCAGTACCTACTGCTAATTCAAAACTGAGAAAACATAAATATGTAAATGATGAAAATCAATTAAGAATTCTTATGGCAACAACAGAAAATCTACACGTCAGTACCCATGAAATTAGTAGTTTGCTGGATATTAGCCAAACCATCGTTGCAAGGACCTTCAAATGAAATAAATATTATCCGTAGTGTAATAATATGCACGCTGCTCCATTTATAAAAACTATAATTATGGTCAGCCAACAAGTTATGGAACACTCTGTATAATACAAAATAATTTGACAAGCTGCTCCTAATAAGTGGCTATTATTGTAAGAAAACCGCTACGAAATATCTTTTCTCATCAAATCATAATCTGCCTTCCCCGTAGAGATGACTCACCCTGTAGACGTAGAGGTCATACACAGCAATTAAAAAATCAGTTTAAGTGTTTATTTAATATTTAACGAATTTTAATAAATAAACTTGGACCACTATGCTCGGGGGAGCATATTGGTCCGTATAAAATGAAATGCATTTCCCTTATCTGTGGTATAAAGCAATAGTCATCCCAAGTCTATTAAATGGAAACGAATGGTGGGTGCCACGGAAAAAACATCAAGGCCAACTCGAAGCAGCGGAAGAAGTACCTGAGAAGAATTGCAGAAATGACAAAAAATAACAATGGCAAAATCATTGAAACTACAAAGAAGATCAATGAAATAGTTCGGTCATGTGATGAGCACATTGCAAGAAAAATACTAAAAACCAGCAAAGAAGTATAGAGAAAGAGGGAAAGAAAGAAGAAGACTTGGCGAAAGAGAATTGCGGAGACATAACAAAGGAGAGAAAAAATACTGAGGGAATGAGAAATAAATAAATGAAAGTACAAATCCGACGCCCTAGGGGATAATGAGATATGCATGGAGAAGAACAACACAAGAAAAACTCAAAAACTCAAAACTAAGAATTCAGATATTCTTACGAACTATAAAATGGCGCATGGGTCAATTGATCGCAATGGCCAAAATATTCAAATGCAAAGTTAATATCATCGGTTAATTGCACGCGGTGTAATTTTTGTCAAAGGACAAACTATTAAGAGGCTTCTGTAGGATCATAAATTACTTTTCGAAATTGCGTCTAACAGCCTCGTATAGGTTCTGATGAAGTTCTAAAGAGGGGAAGGACTTGCCATTTATCCATATCTCATTTCTTTACATATTACTCAACTGTCCGGCAGAAGGCGCCACTGTACAGTTGAAAAATGCACTGTATTGTTTGAAGTAAAACGACCTGAAGTACAATAAACATATTTTATTTCATTGCATATTTATAACAAACACTTTTAATAAAATCGAATCTACAAATACATTTACATTTAGACAAACTGACTGAACGGCATATTAATAAATTGTAAGCGAGTGGTTTTAATTGCGCGAACTACGCTCGTTTATAATCTTACGTAGTGAAACCAATTTATAAACATATACTCGTATTTATCATAAATAAGGTTATATGTGAGAGAGAATTTTTAGTTTCCTCTCTGCCTTTTTATCACCTGTTGTTAATTTTAATTCCCTGTTTGTAAATTTGAGAGAATAAAAAATTTTCATTCTTACAAACAACTTTTTGATATAATTTAGGGGAAACTCGGAACATGGATGAGAGAAAGTAATGTTGCTCATTATATTGAATAATATGTTGGAAACTGCTTCACGAGTTGAGATTTTTTCAAAGGTATCATTAAACTGATGCTCCATTTTATATACAAAATTGATAAAATCTTTCGCGGCAGATTGAGGGTTTCCATAAAGACTTTTATCAGTACTGTTAGTACTAAAATATGCTAATAAACTACTTATATCTAGTGCCTCACAATCTTTACCAAAAGAAATACAAATTTCACAGCTGTGAATTTCCAATGCCTTTTTTATAATGTACCCGCAAACATAATTGAACGCATTTTTAGTGGGTATATTCTCTGTTGTGTATGAATTGTCAGGCAGATCGATGGCTTTAACCGAGTTATTTTTACGAATAAATATTTTCTTTACGTCCGAGATATCAAAATTTACTAGTAGCTCGTTCAAATCTTCCCGACAAGTCATATGACTTGAATGAATATAGTTCTGACAGAATAATTTTCGGAAAGCCCTCTGAAACTGGATGGGAGTTGGATTATTTCCAGACTGCTGCCTTATACTTCCAAAAAAATGTTCGATACAATCGGTGTTGAGCCGTCTAGTTTTCAAATATATATAATCAAATTGCCGAAGCTTCTCCCACAACTTAACAACACTATTTGCTGTGACAATACAACATTTATGGAATTTAACCTTTTTTGAAATATCCCGACCTTCGCCATTGAATATTTTTAATTCTTTTAAATATTGAACTGCTTCTGCAAAAAAATCGGTTTGAAATTTTGATCCGTCAAAAACGTTTTTAAATTCGTGAGGAGGATTCCTTAAAGAAATTGAATTTAGAATATCAAAAAGATTGTTAAATAATCCGATTGCCTCAATTGTGCCAATACAATCGGCGGGAAGCGCATTTAAGCTTAAATAAGTACTCATTCCACACGCTACCGAATGACTTAGTACTTGTGCAGCCAAACTAACGTTCAATTTTTCAAACTTCGATGGGCTTATGTGAGAATTTGTCAGTTTGGGTGCACAACGATAAATTTGCTTTTTATCTTGCTCATAAAATTGTTTGATGTAAGACCAAGATGTCTTTTTTCCCCTAAAATGAAAGGAATATTCTAAGAAATTATTTCTTGTAGCTTTTATCAAATGACACGGGTCAAAAATATATACAAGTTTTTTACCAGCTAAAACAAATTCCGAATCTTCTGGCGTAACGCCCAGTAATTTGGCCAATTCCAAAAAATTTGAACTCATGTCACTTAATATGCCTTCGACATGTAAATCAATTTTAGTCAATTTTAAAATACATTTTTCTATGATGGAAATGAGATTTTTTGCTTCAAGCTGTGAAGTTACGAAGAAAAAAGCAATCGGTTGCTTCCATGACGAATAAATCCCCCTAGCCATTATTACCAATGCATTTTTACTTATAGAACTTCCCTTTCTTTCATCTCCGATATCTTCAAAACCAATAATTTCGTCCTGTCCGAGATCGAAATACAGTCTCGACTTTAGTGGCATCTCGGCGATGCAGAGCATACAGTGCTTGTCTTGTTCAAACATTGTTTTTATTTTTATTTCGAGGGCTTTATATATAACATCATTTTCTAAACCTGGTTTGCAAGTTATTTTTTGAGTTATTTTTTGCAAATTACTTTTTGTTGGCAAAGTTAACAGTCTACTGATGTAACCATACGCCTGAGGACTTAAAAAATAAAGTCTCAGCGCAAATTGAGTTAACTCATGAGAATACCTTCTAGACAATGGTTGCTTGTTTTTTGAATTCACATGGTTTTTAACTATTTCCGATAACGATTTGCTCAAGAATATGTCACATAACCTGGTGAAATCTTCGAGTTTCTCAACCTCCTTTTCCCGGCGTTTTGTTTTCCTAGTAACTCTTCTTTGATGTCGTATCTGAGCTCTCAATTTTTGTTTTCGCGACGCATTTCTACTTAATGCAGAGACTGTCCGGGTAGAAGTCGTAGGTGAAAGTAGCGAGGGGACTGGACTAGTTACTCGAGATGTACTTGCAACTGAATCTGTTGCATCAGATGTAGTTGTAGTTGTAGAGAATAAACCGGCTGTTGGAGATGCACTTGAGCTAGTACATTTAACCGCAATAAATGGTGGAGGGATTGGAATAGCTGTAGGAGAGGTACTTGCATCTGAAAGTATCCAGTACTGAATTAGTTTAATAGTTAAAAATGAATTCAACTTACCTCCTAAAAGTGGCTTCGATGGCGAGGGTTCAGAAGTCAATGATGCCTTTTCATTAAGTGGCGGAACTTTTACATCTAAAATACAAGTGCATATGATTTTCCATTCAAAATATACGTATTTTTAAAGTATATATTAGTTTCCGAAGTTATGAACCCAGCCCAAAAACGTATTCAAATTCAAATTCAAATCTCTTTATTGTCATAAGACCGAACAATATTTAAGGTGACCAACTACAAAATATTCAAAATCAGGACAATTTTAATAGTGGTGATAATATCCGTAATTGATCAATTAATGCCGTGTTACTAAGTACGTTATTTATATTACCTCTCATGCCAACACTTTCCAGCTTTTTCAATGACTTTAGAAAAGAATGATAGTATAGGTCAATATTTAGTTTATCATTTTATTTGTAAATGGGTAATTTTCAATAACCTTTAACTTTTGGCTTATATTACTTTCAGAAAATATACTTTTACCGATTATACTGTCATACTTTTTGTAGTGATATTTCAAATGTTTAGAAACTAACTATAAAACTTGTAAATCGAAATTTTTACCGTCACTTTTTTATCATTACAATCACGTATTGGCTGTTTTGCGAACGTGACGGTAATGTTTGAACAGTAGTAAAACAGTGTTAGAAATGTTACATCTAGAAAGAAAGAGTTGAGGTTAGGAAATATCAAACTAGCAGTGGTTTAAAATATTGGACAAATGTGATGATAACGACGGCTACTATTAGAAGTAAATTGTTCTATGGGACGTTAATGTTAAGAGAAAAAATACGCTGCTTAAAACTTACCCTTTTTATAGAAAAAAAACCTGTATAACGGCTGTTATTTTTGTAAAACACGGACTCGCAACATCCACTTGGCTATAGATCATAAAAGTAAACAAACGATCAACCGGCGCCATACATTGTTTAAAATTTGTGCCAAAAGTTGGCGTGACGATAATGTTAGTGCTCTTAGGTATATTTCGTAAATATTTAAAAACAAAGAAATACGGCTATATCTTTGAAATTTTACATAAACATGGCGAAGAACAATTGTTGAAAGAATATAAAAAAAATAATTTTATAAGATATATACAAGATATGATAAATATATAAAGCCAAATTTGAAAAACTGAAAAAGTATAACGTGACGGTAATGTAAAATGGAATATTTAAAGTTTAAAAATTGAAGGAGATAGCAATTTTAGGTTATTATTTTTCTTTAAATTGACACACCATAACGTAATATACCTAAATAAAATTAGTACGCCCTAATATAATTTTAGATTGGATTGTAGTTATAGGATATATGTAAGGTTAAAGGTTATTGAAAATGACCCAAATAGGGAGTATGATAGCATGCTTTAGTGCATCAGGATACACATCCTCCCTGATAGAACCATTGATAATAAAGGTCAAAGATGCGAAATCTCATGTACGTTCGTTGTATAATACTGTATAACAGTCTTTAATAAGTATTACTGGGATCCCATCATACCCAGCGGATCTTTTACTCGCTGTTTTATTAATCACAGTTTCGAATTCCTTGATAATAAAGTGATGGAAAAATATAAATCCTCATAAATAAGTTTCACGTTGTCCACTAATCCACCCGCGAAAAATTCGCCGAACGTATTGGGTAAACAATTCCTATTCCTTTTATTCTCTTTCTAGAATATTATTTTTCTTAAATAACCATTCATTCAAAACTTTATTTTGCCTCCCAACAAAAATTTTCTATTAGTTACTGAACATGTTTGGAAATTACTTGATGTCCTCAAAAACCCAACAAATATATTTTTTTCCTAAGGCTAGAGACATTTTTAATTCGATATATTCTATACATACCTAACAAAATATAAACTTTCGCAGAAGATGCCTCCTCCTTGGACTCCGCAACTTCTTGTTGTCGCTTTTTAAAAGAAAATTTTGTAGGGACTGCTCTTGGAACCAAGTTTTTTTTGACGTTTCCTTTAAAAATATATTTATCATCAAAATGACGTTCACAGAGCCTATAATTTTTATACACCTCTTCTATTTTAGATAATAAATCACATCTGTTGCAGGCCTCCAACCAAACTTTTGCACTATAATAAAATCATTACATATTTCATCTTAAAAAGTCAGTATACATTCAGTATACCTCATTTCAGTCTACTATATGTATAATCACTAGGGATCGGTAATCAGGGGTACATTATAATATAGCTCTTTATAACATATAAATTCTGCCAATTTAGCCCTGACTGCTGAACCCTAATAACCACAGATAAGGGAGGTTGCAGATAGCCGATATATTGATTATTATTATTGACAACACATTTTGGAGAAGACCGGGCGTTAGTTTGGAGGCACCAAGATACGGGGCGCTAATATAAATTTCTCAATATATTCGGGGCGCTCTCTCACGAATTGTAGTTCAATATAATAAAGTTTATCTATCTTAATTTCTACTGAAGGTAGAAGTCGACATACTTCTTATATATCTTGCTCTGTTAGACATACAGAAGATTACTCCTTTTTACATAAAACCAGACAACAATGTTGCCTGCTCCTTATTATTCCCTCGTTTTATTAAACAACAGGGTTTGTACCTTTTTCTTAAACATTTTATTCTCCTTTTACATTTTTCACCTCTTTTCTTACTATCGCTATATACAAATAAAAATATAATACAAATAAAATTATAACAACAACGATCATAGAGAAGCGACAATGACGTATGTCCCCGTTCTTCGATCATTTGCAGTATCTTGACCATCATAATTGTAAGTTTTGGGTTTTGTATCTTAAAATACATCGTCTAATACTAAAAACTCAAAATCCATGAAATCAGAAAAAGTAGTAAGAATCCAATATGGTGCTCATAAGAAATAAGAAAATTGATGATGTTCAGAAAGAATCGAAACGTCATTAAACATTCAAAAGCACATTCTTGTCACTCAAGAATGTGCTATTGGTTCTTTCTTCCAATGACAAATTAAGAATGTAATGTAATGTTAATAGAAACAAATCAGTATATTTCGTTTCTACAAAATCTCAAACTACATTTATCACAGCTCCGTGTTCTCTCCGAATCCATAATAATTACAAAATTTGCCAAATTTAAATTTATGCTCTACCACCAATAATAAACGAAATCTCTATGGTGAGCGTCAAAATTGAATCACACTGTATATTATTTCTGGAAAAACGCAAATCATCATTAAAAAATATTTGTTTAAATTTTTATCTAAATCCAATTCGGAAAGATATAAATTTACATATTTACAAATATTATATTTAATAGTACCTATTTTATAAAACGTTATTACGTTTGGATAAATTTAAATTTGCCAAATTTAAATTTTTCCTTTACTCCCTATAATAAGCGAAATCTCTATTGTGAGCGTCAAAATTGAATCAGACTGTATATTATTACTGGAGAAAGGCAATAATCATTAAAACATATTTGTTTAAATTTTTATCTAAATTCAGTACGGAAAGATGAAAGATAATATTTTATAAAACGCAGTTTTTGCCTTTAACAATTTCGTAAAAGGGTACGTGTTGTAAAAGTAATGATTTAGAAATAGAGGCACATTTTATTAAATAAAAAATTCTCTTTCTAAGCGGGCAATTTCATTTTTTAATTACTTCAAATAAAAAGTAATATCCCATATGGAGAACTATAACAAAAACGATGTTTATTCCGGCCCCCGCCCCCCAAAAAATTATAAAACATATGTTTCGACAGTAGTACCATCTTTAAACTATCTGGTAAGTGTCGTTAAAATAAATACCTAAAGGAAATAACACGAAAATACCATAATTCTGCATTCGTACGCCATCTTTTGGAATAAATTAAGGTTACTATACTATTTGTGTTGCCACTGCCAATGTCTCCGTATACACGTGGTATACCTACACCGGCTATTTGTAATATCCCCTATCTGTGGTATAAAATAGTAAAGTACTTCGAATTATCTGAAATGATTCTTCAAACTGATT